>JBBDGP010000556.1:6921666-8402500 GCA_037952835.1 Lithobates septentrionalis | reverse complement strand
AGTAGTGTCTACTTCTGTGATTTCCAGCTTCCAGCTGCATTGGCCAGGTATGGTATATGCATAGTTACATTGTCTAAGCAGGTCCCAATGTAACTACCGTGTTTCCCTGAAAATAAGCCCGGGTCTTAGATTAATTTTGGCCACAAAAGACCCACTAGGGCTTATTTATTTTCAGGGTAGGGCTTGTCATGTGCTGTCTTCTCTCCCCCTCTCCCTCCCTGCCTGTCAGAAATCCCCAGTGGCCAGTGGAACGGAGTAAAAGTGCTTGTAAAATCCTAGAATGGACTGTATTACAGTATTCTATAATGTAAACTGTGTATGTTTCTGTAATCCATTTGTGATAAATACCTTCTTATAGCGCCACTCTGCGGTTCCGTGACCCGCCTGACCTCTTTTCCCCGCTTCAAGCACTGCAGAGACGCTGACAGCTGGGAGAAGAGGAGGAGAGCAGCGGCGCTATAAGAAGGCATTTATCACAAATAGATTACAGAAACATACACTTTACATTATATAATTCTAGCATTTTACAATCACATTAAACTAGGGCCTAATTTCTGGGTAGGTCTTATATTTGCAGCCCTCCCAGAAAATCACAGTAGGGCTTATTTTCGAGGTAGGACTCATTTTCAGGGAAACACGGTATGTACAACATGTCAATGCCTGGAATTAGTCTTTAATTGTTCCAAAGCAAAGCTCGAAAAATGTAACATGCATCTTGGTTCTGCCTGATAAATAGCAGAGAATTTTCTGGTACAGTATGTAAGGGTGCATTTGGCACTTCTATGTCTATAGCCTTACAGCTGTATTTCTGCTGCATGAGACCTATGGTGCCTCTGACTGCTAGGATCAGATTTGAAGTATCTGGAATATTTAGAATACTGTGCTGCTCACTGTTCTACTTGCTGGAGGCCTAAATATATAGAAGCAAAGCCCTGCCTCTACCAAGACTGCCACCTCAACGCAGAGACTCAGTGTAGAACAAGGTATGGTAAGTCAGTAATGAGGAAGGATCTGCTACAGGGAGACCAGGGGCAATCCTAGTGACTACCGTATATACTCGAGTATAAGTCGTCCCGAGTATAAGTCGAGACCCCCAATTTACCACAAAAAACTGGGAAAAACTTATTGACCCGAGTATAAGTCGAGGGTGAGAAATGCAGAGGGTCAATAATGTCCATCTGCAGCTGCCTGCCTCCCTGTGTCCTGTGCAGCCTACCTGTACCCTGTACATGTGTGTCCTGTACATGTGTGTGTGTCCTGTACATGTGTGTCCTGTACATGTGTGTGTGTCCTGTACATGTGTGTCCTGTACATGTGTGTCCTGTGTGTATGTGTGTCATGTGTGTCCTGTGTGTATGTGTGTCCTGTGTGTATGTGTGTCCTGTACATGTGTGTCCTGTACATGTGTGTCCTGTACATGTGTGTCCTGTACATGTGTGTCCTGTGTGTATGTGTGTCCTGTGTGTCATGTGTGTCCTGTGTGTATGTGTGTCATGTGTGTCCTGTGTGTATGTGTGTCATGTGTGTCCTGTGTGCATGTGTGTCCTGTGTGCATGTGCAGCCTACCTGTGTCCTGTGTAGCCTTTCTGTGGCGATCTCCATCCTCAGACAGCGGCCGTGTGATGATACTGTTCGGCGGCCATTCCACAGTTCAAAAGCCGCGCCTCCTTCTCGTCTGTGATAGGCTGACCGCTGACTGCCTATCACGGACATTCTCTCATTCTCATACCACGGACGAGGATGAGAGAATGTCCGTGATAGGCTGTACACTGACAGCTGTTCAGCCTATCACAGAAGAGCAGGAGGCGCGGCTTTTGAAAGCTGGAATAGCCTCCGTGCATTATCAGCACACGCCGGCCGCCGTCTGCCTGCATGACACGCTGATCATGCAGACAGACAGCGCGGACTCGAGTATAAGTCGAAGGGAAACTTTCAGCCCAAAAAAAAGGGCTGAAAAATTCGACTTATACTCGAGTATATACGGTAGTCCTTTGCCTGGCCTTTTTTTTTTTGGGCACAGCTTCTAGAGTTCAGTTTCTCTCTAAAAAGAAAAAGTATAATATAATATTATTTTCAGCAAGCACATATTTGGAAATTATTATTTCAGTGCGACTTTTCCATTTATTCAAGCTTCCTTTACAAGAGATCAGCCAAACTAGGAATCCATTGTTTTCAGTAAGTTAGCTGGCCCATTGTGAGAATATCTATGCTGCATGGACCATGCAGTACAGCAGAGCAGGAAGAAGTGCCCAAGAATGTAATTAGAAAATAGAGTTGCCGTATTAACATACATAATTACATTGAAAACGTTTTTGAAAACATTAACACGCACCAATATTTTATTATTTACATAAAGCTAATCCCATTTAAATGTAAGTCTAAAAAAGAAAAGGCTATGCCTTCCTTTTAAAAGAACTACTCACACCAGTTCCTGTTTCCAAAGCGAACAGAGATTGAATTCCAGTTTGGTTGGATTCCTAGAAATGTACTAGCAAGGTTTTGGGTTGTGGCAGACAACTAGAGCCTAGAGGAAACCCATGCAAGCCGAGAACATTATCCATGCTGGGTATCAAAGTCGGAACCGCATCACAGCACAGCAAAGTTTTAACTGCTTAGCTTAGTTTCTTTTCAGTTTCGGCACACGTGCAGATCTTCCATAGCTTATACTGTTGACAGAATTCTCTACAAATTACACACTAATTTGCCTGCTAAAGAATAACCCAATACAAGCCTATTTAAGTACATCCAAAGCTGATTTTTTTTGTAATTTTGGATAGTGTAGAACAGTGGTCATCAACCCTGTCCTCAGGGCCCACTAACAGGCCAGGTTTTATGTATTACCTTGGGGAGATGCAGACTAGAATACTGCAATCAATGAGCAGCAAATGATATCACCTGTGATGTATTTCAGTTGTCTTGCAAACCTGGCCTGTTAGTGGGCCCTGAGGACAGGGTTAATGACCACTGGTGTAGGGAATAGTTTTCTATTTTTGTTTTCTTCCAGGTTTTTACCCTCTGTCCCCCATTGAGGAAATGTAACTATACTTCCTGAATTGCCGACAATAAAAGAAGGGGAAATCTCTAGAGTGAGGGAAATCCTCTGAAACAGTTGCCACCCGACTGGAAGATTTTCCCTCTATCCCTATCAGTGGCAACTGTAAAATTTTGGCTTTTGGCCAGATGCTCTGGTTCCTCTGACATTAACTGATGGCGAAACTTGTTGGGAGAAGCTTGACTAGTGACATCATCACACCTGCTGAGTGATGTAGGCACAGCGTTCTCTGATGTGCGGTTTTGTAAGTACCTGTCTTTTACACTATGTGGGCCTCTGTTCCTTTAACCATATGAGGATGTTTTGCCTGGGGTGCCGATTCCTTGGAGCGGATTGGACTTGACAGCAGGCAGCTGGTTGTTGAATACTGCTGAGCTCCTGGAGTGGCTTGTTTATAACCTTTCCCCTAATGAAGTCACATGACAGTGATGTAAATCGTAGGGCGTAGCGGAGGCAGTCCTGGACCGAAAGTGAGGTAGGCACGTGTTAATCCCAATGTCTTTAATGGTTTTAAGACTTAATATATTCTTGTAAGTACATACTTTTACTTAAATAAAATTGGTTTATCTGATTATACTGCACTATGAGAGGCTATGTTTCTTCCTCCATGTTTAAAAACCACACGAACCTCAGAGATCTTAAAACGGACCAGTACCACAGGTATTGTAAGTATTAGGAGGAACAATCAGAGGGTACCTTGTGGACAGGAGGTCCGTACCATCGAATACAACCACAAATAGATAGACGAATGTTACTCTGCGCATACTATTAATTGGAAGGTGAGAGTTTAGAGAGCACTGAGGTGTCACGAGTGGATCTATTTCAGAACGTTTTGATTAATGCACAAAGTGTGGGACTTTCAGTACACAAGATCCACAACTTAAATGTGATGGCCAATGAGCACCTGTTATACTCACTCTTTAAGTACATAATTCATTGCTAAATTGATTGTTTTATCCTTTATTGCATTGTGGATGTCACTTGATTATATTATTTAGGTTATTAGATTCGTGTTCAACAGTTACACTACGCAGCATGTTTTGGTGTAGTTTGCACCCATTTATTGTGACTATTTGCAGCGCAACACATGCATTTATTTACTTGTTTATAACGCGCCATTTTGATTCCCTCTTAATAAGGCATCAATACCATCTGGTAAGCGGCTCTTAAGTTTCTGCGGTGGAGGGCACAAGGTGGGGGTTTTTTTTCATTCCAAGGTGCCTCACTGGTAGAAGGTTGAAGATTTCTTTATTTCGGAAGTTTAATTGATGAATTCTTTCATTTGGAAAACGTTTGATCTGTTAACTACTGAATTATTGGACACTATTGATTACGCTTTTATCCATGGTGTTTGGTTTACTTTATAAATTTGTTGTTTAGATGCGCAATTATTGTTGGTATTTGAATAGGTTTCTTTTTAGTTTTACATAAAAGTTAAGTAGTCTGTGCCATGTTAGGGAGAATAAACCTTTCTCTTTTGGTGACTACAGTCACCAGGACAAATAGAAAGAAAGTCCCAAAAATTTTGGATGGTCATCAGAACAGGAATAGAGGAGAAATCTTCCAATGGGGATACCCAAGTTCTGGAGACTACAAAGGATTTCCCTCACTTCCCATTGTAGCCAAGACAGGAAGTGAAGAGAAATTGCCCCACTGGTACACAGAGCGCAAAAAACAAAAAAAAAACAAAACACTTTTAGAGAGTGTATATCCTCCCAATTCTATCTAAAATGAAAGTTTCCTCCAGGTCTACCTTAAACCTTTCATCATGGAGGAGAAAACAAATCTTAATGCCTGAACACAGTTTTGCAACTTTGACATGTGTTAAGCCGGCCATACATGGATCAAAATTCAGCCAGTTCAGCACAACTACTTTGTGTATCCAGGTGGATTATACTTTGTTTATTTCAGGACAGATTGGGCTTTCAAATGTAGTTATATGGTAATGGATATCACCTAAATTTGTTTTTATTAAAGGAAAACTGGCATAAAATAGTAAAAAATAAAAAAAATAAAAACTTTAAAATTTAGCTGCATATTTCATGCTATTACAATAATTTAAAGAGGTTGTAAAGGCAGAAGTTTTTTTTTTATCTTAATACATTCTATGCATTATTATAAAAAGCCTCCTGTGTGCAGCAGCCCCTCTCAGCCCCCCTAATACTTACCTGAGGACCCTCTCTGTCCAGCGATGTCCACGATTGTCTCATCCATCCGATATTCTCCCTCCTGATTGGCTCAGTCAGCTAGCCAATCAGGAGAGAGGGGGCAGGGCCGAGTCAGGGTTCTGTGTCTGAATGGACACAAAGAGCTGTGATTCGGCTCGGGTGCAAGCTGCCTGCTGTGGGGGCACTGAACAGGAGGGAGGGGCCAGAAACACAGAAGAGGGACCCGAGAAGAGGAGGACCTGGGCTGCTCTGTGCAAATCCACTGCAACAGAGCAGGCAAGTATAACATGTTTGTTATTTTTATAGGGGAAAAAAAAAAAAAAAAAACAAGATTTTACAATCACTTTAAATTCTCCTGTTTCTGACAATCACAGCAATGCCACATATGTGTATATTATTTCTACCCGTAGTAGGACCCAGAAATAATAGTGCAGATTTTGTTTTTATCCTCCTAACACACACTGACATGGATACTAAATACAAAAAAGCTTGTTTTCTTTTTTTTTTTTTTTAAATCCTGGCCAAAATACACTCACCCTGACCTGTGACCTTAATTAGATTAAACTCTGATCTGGTAATTTTAGAGATTTTTAAATTACCCCTCCCCCCCCCCCCCCCCCACACTGTTCTTTGTTTACACTTTTCTCTTAGCAAGAAGAAAACGATATGTTGTATCTTTTTCTCCAATCAAGAGGAGAAAGCACAGGTCACTGATCACTGTGAAAGCCAATCAGAGGCTATCACAGCAATCAGGTGATCAGGAACTGGGCCTCCTGGTTCCCAATTGTTAGTACAATACCTGGAACTCTTGGTGAGAGCTTGGTCTCTGTGCTGGGAGTGTGCTGTGCAGCTCGCTTTCAGCACAAGCACAGTAGTGCATAAACTGTAATGTGTACGCTCAGTGGGAAGACTTTAACCTACTGTTCGAGCTGACAACAGAAAGCCTCTGCTGCACTAAAATCCAAGTAGAGCTGTCAGCCATGCCTGATTCAACACTGCTGAACTACAGAACATTTCTCCCTGCCCTCATCAGTATAACATAATGGGGAGCTGTTCTGTAGTCCTGACAACACTGCTCGGGATTTCAGTGTGGCAGAGGCAGTGTCAACTTAAAGTTATTGTAAGCAATCACTTTGTAAAACAACCTATTCAGTTTAAAATAGAAATGAAAGGCAAAACATTTTTGTATTGGTATAAAAGAAAAAAAAACACAACACACATTACAATTACCTTTTTTCCCCTTTTTTTTTCTTTTATAAGTGATCACATTCCCTATGTTTTCAGCTGCATAAGAGCTGGGGTAGGAGGAGAAGCAGCAGCACACTGAGCTTCCCAGTGAATGGCTGTACAGTGGGGGTGTATCAGGACAAGTCTGATCATTGGAGGAGAGCACACCGAGTTCCCAGCACAGCTAGAGAACTTTTAACAGGAAAGCAGAGGGAATGGCAGGAACACCAGGAGACTTTCTCATACAAGTACATGGTACAGCAGGCACATATCAGGAATATGAGATGTTGGGGTAACAAATGCTTTAAATCAGGAAATAAGGGCTAACTGGATTTCTAGTGGAATCGAGGTCTATTTTCTGTACTTGCAGCTGGGTTTTTTGCCCAGACATACACTTTCGTACTTGGACTTTTTTCCCCTTTTTTATAAGATCACACATGGTTTAGCTATTTATGGACATGACTAGAATGTCCATTTTTTACTCTTTGGCCCCTTTCACACATGTGGACCATTTGTCAGTTTTTCATCCATCCGTTGAAGGATGAAAAACAGACAGCAATGCATCACTATGGAAAAACGGATGATCATCCATTTACATCCGCTTCCATCAATATCCATTTTTAAGAAGAGAGCAAAGCCCTACTTTTCTTCCGTTAAAAAAAAGCGGATCGGGCGAAAAACGTATGTAAAATGCACAAACGGTCTGTTTTTGCATGAAAAAAATGACTCCAGGACTCATGTGGTTAAAGAGTAACTCCACTTTCGTGGCAGGAATCGTGTGGTTAAAGGGTAACCTCCACTTTCGTGGGGAAAATAAAGCAAATAAAGAAAAAAAATAATATAGCGTGTACAATTGCGACACAAGTCATATTGTAATTGGATGTTATTAAAAAAGTACCTTTCCTTTTCAATCTGCAGCTCTGTAATTTTCTGTAAAATGCTATGCAATATGGCTACCTGGAGGTGTTCTGTACACAGAATATTTACAGAACACCCCCAGAAACATAATTTCCTGTTTGTGTGATTGGCTCACAAATTTTTCCCAGAAGTCTGCACTAAGATACAAGTCATATTTCCGGCATCCCCTGCAACAAAAATGTCACTTTTGTGAAATACTTTCAATAGGAAATCACGGCTAAAGGGTTGCAGACCCTGCAATTTTCCTCAGAGGCCTGCAGGTACACAGCTGATTGATAATTATGAAACCAAAAAGGGAGCAATCTGCAACAAAGTTTGTTAAACTCCTTGTAATGTACACATAGATCATCCAGAGGGGGGTGTTTTTTTCTCAACAAAAGTGGAGTTACGCTTTAAGGACTCTAGCTGGCAGATGTAAAAAAAAAAAAACAGATGAAAAACTGATGTAAACTTAATTTGTTTTTTGTTCGAAAAAATGTGACTGAACTCCGTGCCAGCCCATCAATATGGGGCACATCCCCTAATCTACATGCAGGGCGCCGGATGCGTGGATTCAAATAGGGGTTAAAATGTTTTAGAAGCACGTGATTAGAGCAAATTAATATTCGCTATTGTCTTCCAGATTCTCCTCCCGGCTAATCAGGAAGTGGGTCCTGAGACCCATCACCCGTTTGGCCTGAGAGGACAAGCAATCCTAATGGCCAAGGAGGAGGAGGTGCAGGGGAAGCCGCGGAAACAGAGGAGGAGGAGACTCAGGGTGAAGCTGCCGCCCACAGGAAGCACTGCCAGCATTCTAGAGGGGGTAAAGTGTGGGCCTGGTGACCAACCGGGGGCAGCGGGTGGATTGTTTGCCCCTCCCCCAAAAAAATATATTACCAGCCCCCCACTGACTGTGCTGATGAAACTCTGAAATCTCAACAGTTGGCACTGGTGACTGCACGCTAGTGGTGCGCCGAAATTTCGACACCGAAACGTGTCGGTCGAAAATGGTGTTTTCGGCAGGCGGCCAAAAGAAATAAAATGCTGATAATGAAGCCAAAAAGCAGGCGCGCTGGATGCCATCCTGGTAGAATCTTCCCCTCCCTCCTCCTCTCCTTGTGAGTGTCAGATGCAGCCTCACCAGTCCCTGGTAGCGCGATCGCACGCTGTGTCATGGAGATAGATTGAATTGCCGGGCAGAGCTGAAGCAATGTCCTGCCTCCTAGACTGGCTCTTGTGATAGAAGGCACACTGATCCAATGCCGGGAATCATTGTGCCGCGCGTATAGGAAGCAGGACATTGTTACAGCAGCTTCCTGGCAAATCAGATCCAGCTCTGTGACACACAGTGCGAGATCGTGCTACCATGCACTGGGGAGGCTGCATCCCATGGGCACTGGGGAGGCTGCATCCCATGGGCACTGGGGAGGCTGCATCCCATGGGCACGGGGGAGGCTGCATCCCATGGGCACGGGGGAGGCTGCATCCCATGGGCACGGGGGAGGCTGCATCCCATGGGCACGGGGGAGGCTGCATCCCATGGGCACGGGGGAGGCTGCATCCCATGGGCACGGGGGAGGCTGCATCCCATGGGCACGGGGGAGGCTGCATCCCATGGGCACGGGGGAGGCTGCATCCCATGGGCACTGGGGAGGCTGCATCCCATGGGCACTGGGGAGGCTGCATCCCATGGGCACTGGGGAGGCTGCATCCCATGGGCACTGGGGAGGCTGCATCCCATGGGCACTGGGGAGGCTGCATCCCATGGGCACTGGGGAGGCTGCATCCCATGGGCACTGGGGAGGCTGCATCCCATGGGCACTTGATCTCTTGTATCATGTCTGCAGTCTCTGACCATCTCCTGTATCATGTCTGCTAGAGGTGCACTGAATGAAATTTTTTCCAATATTATTAGCAATGTGTTTAAGTAAGAGATTGCAGACATGATACAAGAGATGGTTAGAGACTACAGACTGCATTTTTCTTGAGCTTTTCTTGCACTAAATGTTCCAATAATGGCCAACAATAAATTCATATTAATTTAAATTGATGATATTAATTAAAAGTGGACTATAATACAATTATGTATAAAAATATAAATATTTTTTAAAAACTGTCATTTTCGGTTTTCGGCTAAGTGCATCCTGCATTTTCGGTTTCGGCACCGACATTTCCATTCGGTGCACCCCTACTGCACACTTTTTAGTTGGACATTGTTTGGGAACACCAATGCTCATCTTCTTACAGAAACACTATAATGTCCTTAATAAGGCTGCTAAGGAAACGGCAATACACTTCCACTTTTATAAGAGGTTCCTTGTTTCCACCTTAGCCCCGTAGCTTTTTTCCCACATTCACACATTATCTAGCAGGATGCTGTCTTATCTGATGGCTGCAACTCTTGTACTGCATTCTCCAGGCTCCACTATTCACAGCAACACAAGAATTCTCCGGAGAAGAGGTAGACCTTCCACAGCAGCCCACATCTCCCTGGAATGCTCAATCTATATATCAAACTTAGCTGTGACTGCATTTGAAAGCAATGTATTGAACAATGGTGCTATTATTCCATCTCCTAGCCGGGGTCATGTAGCGAAGGGGACAAGCCAGGCTCTGCAGAGGTTACGCAGAATAACAAATATCAAGCTGAAGACATTGTTCTGTCTAATATTATGTGTGGTCTTTACACACACATAATGTATATACACATACAGTGGGGAAAATAAATATTTGATCCCCTGCAGATTTTATATATTTTCCCACTTACAAAGAAATTAAGGTTCTATAATTTTTATCATAGGTGTATTTTAAAATGATAAAGACAGAATATCAACCAAAAATCCAGAAAAAAAAACACAATACAAATGTTATAAATTGAGTTGCATGGGGGGATTGCAGAGGGAGAGAGCAGTGGGGTTGATTTACTAAAGATTGTGCGTGCACAAATCTGGTGCCACTGTGCATGGTAACTGATCAGCTCCTAACTTCAGCTTTTTTATTAAAGTGTTAATGAACCCACAGCAGTAAAATCTGTCTGTATATGCAGCATAGCATGCTTGTTATACTCACTGTGGAACTTAAGTGGTTAAAAGGCTGTTTTATCCTGTATGCACAGATCCTTCCCTTCTTGCATTGTCTATCTTGGGAAGGCCAACTAACACACCTGCAGCCCACCTGCACATGCTCAGTTGTGTCTTTTATGCTGGAGAGAACATTTACTTGTTCCGAGAGATAGCCAGGTCACATGATATTGGCATCACACATATGGGCGTGTATACAGGCTGCAGTGGAAATCTCCTCCTACCTGAACTCTCAGCACTGGAGAAAGTGTGCAGTTTATCACTGACCGTGGTATACAGATCAGCCAAAAAAAGGTATATAGTGGCAGTATTTTAATGTAAAAAGAATAATTATAAGCTGTAGGCACTGTGGGGGGGCGCAGATGAACTATTTTCATGTTACTGGCTTTAGTTACTGGCTGAGAGTTTCTCCGCATCCAATTCGCATGTCAGGAGACTGTGCCTGGTTTTCAATGGAGCCGGTTCACACAGCTGCATGATGGCTGCGGAGCAAACTGCACAAGAGTCCTGTGCGTATTCTGGTCCGTTTCAGGTCCGAATTCAGCCAAAAATTAGGAACAAAATCAGACCTATAAACAGTGAACAGGGACACACCGGACCCCTGGTGTGAGCCGCTTCGCATGGCAGTGGGAACCAAGCCTTAAGCTTTGGGAGAAAAAACTGGAAGTCAATTGGCTACCATGCACAGCTGCACCAGATTTTGCAACCTCCAGTTTTAGTAAATCAACCCTTGTGTGTCAAATCAGGTCTTTTACTGAGTGCTGATTACGGAGTGCACTGGGTCTAACTTTGGTGTCCAATAGATTGCACAGTCATATTAGGACACACTGCATATTATGCAATGCCAATCTGTCTGTAGATCGTACAGTATAGTGTGACTTTAAATGGGCTTTAAACCAGTTTTAGGGAACACAAAAGAAATTAATTTACATAAACCCAAAACCAATATTTTTTATACTATGTCTATGTAAGAGAAGCTGGTCCGTTTTGAAGATAAAGCACATTTCCAATGATACACTTTGCAGGAACAATTTTTCTAATGCCCCGTACACACGGTCGGATTTTCCGACGGAAAATGTGTAATAGGACCTTGTTGTCGGAAATTCCGACCGTGTGTGGGCTCCATCACACATTTTCCATCGGATTTTCCGACACACATAGTTTGAGAGCAGGATATAAAATTTTCCGACAACAAAATCCGTTGTCGGAAATTCCGATCGTGTGTACACAAATCCGACGGACAAAGTGCCACGCATGCTCAGAATAAATAAAGAGATGAAAACTATTGGCTACTGCCCCGTTTATAGTCCCGACGTACGTGTTTTACGTCACCGCATTCAGAATGATCGGATTTTCCGACAACTTTGTGTGACCGTGTGTATGCAAGACAAGTTTGAGCCAACATCCGTCTGAAAAAATCCATGGATTTTGTTGTCGGAATGTCCAATCAATGTCCGATAGTGTGTACGGGGCATAAGAGTGAAAAAAGAAGAGCACACATTTTCTTAGAAAGCAGTTTTTAAACATTTCATGAAACCAGATGTGTACCTAGAAGCCACAGGACAAAACCTAAACTAAGACCTCCCTCCTATCTCATACAAAAACCATTCACTGTCCTGTTCAGCCTCAGAGTAGATCGTTTTTAATGAAAAAGTACACTTTCACCTTTCCAATTCTGTTAAGCTGAAGCTCAAACAAGACTTTAAAAGGGAAAAGGGATGTAAAGAGAAGAGAAACGTCGCTTTCAGACAGGGCTACATGGGCCCTTTACTCTCTTGTTACTGGTTTATAGAGACACCCAACTGCGTGCCGGCAGTTACCTTATTTGTAGTACACTGAAATCAATGTGTGGCTAAAGAAATTTTAAATTGCCCAATGCTAACCTGGTATGTGGGCCGCCATACACGAGTCTTTTTTTTCCTCCCATTTAAGACCTGGTTCTCACCTATGTATTTTTAAGTGCATTTTGAGTTTTGCAGAAACACACTACGCATTTTTCATTTTTAAATACATGTTTTTGATCCATTAAAGTCTATGGAACCAAAAACCAGAAAAAAAGTCCCTGGCCCTTTCCATAAAATGCATAGATGTGAACGTGAACCATAGGGAACCATGCAAAACTGAAGACACACTAAAAAATGCATAGGTGTGAACCAGGCCTAACCGGCGGGTTGAACATGACTCGATTCCCCATCCAAGCACTCAATGTGGATGGGGGGAATCCCTGCCACTGAGCCTTTGTATTCTGGCAGTGGGGAGACTTTCCTGCCGTCAGAATACACTGATCAGCACCGTCCCCTATCGCCAGCGGTGCTGATCAAGAGAATATTTTTCAACAGGCTGGTTGTACATAAGTCATAAATACTTAAAGTGGTTGTAAAGGCACAAGGTTTTTTTTTTACCTTCATGCATTCTATGTATGAAAGTAAAAAACCTTCTATGTGCAGCAGCCCCCCCCCCCCCCCCCAATACTTACCTGAGCCCCCTCTCGATCCAGCAATGTCCACGAGAGCCTTTCCTCTCCGGGGACTGGCACTCCTGATTGGCTTTTGTCAATCACAGCCAGTGAGGCAATTAGGAGATGAAGTAGCTGGGCCGAGTTGTGGCTCCGTGTGTGAATGGACACAGAGCCGCGGCTCAGGAGTGCGCCTGCTTGGGTGCCCCCACAGCAAGCAGCTTGTTGTGGGGGCACCTGCCAGGAGGTAAGGGCCAGGAGCGCTGGAATGGGACCTGAGAAGAGGAGGATCTGGGCTGCTCTGTGCAAAACCATTACACAGAGCAAGTAAGTGTAACCTGTTTGTTATTTTTTTTTTTTGTTTTTTTAATAAAACAAGGCTTTAAATCGCTTTGAAGCATCATTAAACAAACATTTTATTTGTGTCTATTTTTTTAAAAGTTTATTCTAAACCTGTGTGCAGAAGTTCATTAGTATGGAACTTTTCTTTTTTGGTAAATACATAGTTGATCCTGCCCATTAGCATGCGCAGGGGGTGTGCTAAGTGTGCCTGAGCAAACCCCTATTACTCCGTACAGCAGGGCCACTGATAGGGCAGTACAGCCGGCCCTCCTGTACTGACCCCAGGTCCCATCAGTTCAAAAGGTGGGCTTGGGCACCTGCCGAGCAGGAGGACCGGCTATACTGACTTATTGCAGACATGATCCTCTTGTTCCTCCCCCTGCAGCACTGCCATCTTATTCCTCATCTTCCTTCCTCCAGCAGGGGGATTGTGATGAAGGGGCTGGTAAATATGTAATTTACTAGCCCCTTCCTTTTCTGATTGAACACAGTCAGCAATCAGTACCAATCGCTCCGGTGTCCATTCATCACTGAAGTATAGCAAACCGTTTTGTTAGTGAATCAATAGGAAGCATGTAAGGCCCCTTTCACACATGCAGACCCTGCATTTCATCAGTTCAGTCACATCAAAATGGACAAAGTATTCATCAGTTTTTCATCAGTTTTTTTTACATCCACTACCAATGCAAAAATGGATGAAAAACAGTTTTGTCAGTTTACATCTGTTTTTCGTCTGATCCGTTTAACGGAAGAAAATTAGAGCTTTGATCAGTTTCAAAAAATGGCTGACGGATGCAGATGAAAAATGATGTAAAATGGATGTTCATCCATTTACTTCCGTTTTTCCATAGGGACGCATTGATGGTCTATTTTCCTCTGTCAACGAATGGATGAAAAACGGACAAACGGACAGCATATGTGAAAGGGGCCAAAGTGCTTCCTATTCATTCATCTGTGCAGCTGAGGCTCAGTCTTACATGTGAGACATCAGGAGTCAGTTTAGACCCCTGATATTTCACCAAAGCCCCCCCAACAGGGCACTTATTAAAAAAAAAAAAATTATATTTTTTTTATATTATAATTTCTATAATTTCTGATATGGCATAGCATCACAGCCGTGGCATGTGCATACCCCTAGCCACTGCCTCTGTGTGTTGAGTTTTGGGGTGCACACCATAATGCAATAGACTGCGCACACCTATGATCCTGACCTTTCTATGGACTTTTTTACGGTTAGTGGCAACATCATAACAACTGATCCTCTGGCTCTTAGTGTGCATGCTCCACCAGTTCCCTGTAAAGAAGCCATTCTCTGAATGAAAGGTGCCTGACAAACGCTCCTACACTGTACGCCCCTCCTCAACAGACTCCGCCCACCTTGTCTCTTCCTTATCCCGCAGCCATTGCTCCTATGATGCCTGTCTTTCTTCCTGCAGAGGCCGCTCTCCTTTCTCCTGCCTGCATGCTGGTTACTGAGCAAGAAGCCAGGCTCAGACACTTGCACTTTCTCTACCCCACTTAAACGCAACTTTCCGCTTGCTCCTTCCCTTACTTCACTGTGCAGTATAGAGCAAGTACACTATATCACGTGACCACAGTTTATAGTAGTAAGAAGGACTTCCATTTTCCTCAATAAATGAAAAGTCTTCTCTGATTGGACAAGGTGGAGCGTTGAGGAGGTAATGTCAATCTCAACATCATTCAATCAGAGAACAACTTGTATTTAATGAGAAAAATACAAGGCATTCTGTGAATGGTGCCCGTGCAGAGTGGACACTATGTCACCTTGAGTAAGGTGACATGTATTATGTGACAAATCATTTGTAGTGATGGTGATTTTGCATCTTTGTATCTGGATCACAGCACAGCACCATCCATGGCATTTACTCTGAGCACATTAAAAGATTGAGTATTGTGAGGAGTGCACCTTCTACTTGGACTTTAGAACGTTTCACGTAAAAGAACGGTTCCTTTGTCTTACAAAAAAACAATACCTAAATCTTTGTAGATTTTCTTACTGATGGTATATGACTAACACAATTACAAGATGTAAAAAATAAATCAGGGTGGATAAAAATCAATGATTTAAAAAAAAAATCTAAATAAAATCAGGATTTTAAAGATAGTTTTCTATTTAGGATACATAAATAATTTAGTTTATTCAGCATGAAACGGAGCTTACTTATGTAGTATGAGGCTGTATATTCTGCAATATTTACATTTTTGGTAAACTCATTCAATGAATCCAAGCTCTGCAAGCTGAGATAACATGCATTGCATTGATGCATTCACACAATATTCCTTTATCCCATTGTTTTGCAAATCTTTGTACACTACAAACTGTATGATTGAATCTGTTCTGATATCGCTGTCTTACTAACCTGACAGCTTATTAGTCTTAATAGGAAACCTTCATTTTGTTTGGAAATATTAAAGATTCTAACTACCAACAAGAATGAGTCCTTACATTTAAAGAGCACCTGTCATTTTGGATCCATCATGGCAGCGCCTGTTAGCGGGCATCCACTCACCTGCTGCCGCCACGTCCCTCACCTTGCTGTGTCACTGCCGCATCACCAGCCGTCCCATTAAAGTGAATGGGACTGTCTGTGAGTCAACAGCGGGTCAGAGGAGGAGCCACTGCGGGACAGAGATGACAGTTGCTCTTTAAAAATTATGATTTAAATCGAGTTGATTTAAATCAAGACTTTTTACTAGTGATTTAAAAATCGACTTGATTTAAATCAAATCCACCCTGAAAATAATTGAATTAAACCGCACAGCATGGTATAGAGCACGTCTGCCCTGGCTGTGGCTATTATAGGGCAGCTTTATAAGAGAAGAAGGGGTGACTGGAAGAGTGCTTGTCGCTCTGTAGAGTCCCGTGGTGAGGAATCACACCGGGGAGAAACAATGGTGAAGGTGCCAGACTAATTTGCACAAACCATTTTACGGCTGGAGCTGGAACGTGTACAGCAATGGCCTGAATGTAACAGCAATTTACCTGTATATTCAACATACCAGGGGGCCGAATAGCATCATTCAATCTTGCAAGGCAATAACAAGCTTTAATAACTGTGCTTCCACTACAATCCCAACCCCAGGTATGAAACAAAATATATTATTAATTATATTTCAACTTTAACTATTTTGTTTCTGTATTGCCACTTCCCAGGCATTTATGAACTCTAAAGTCCTGTTCAAAACAATGCTTGTCACTGTGGATTATGAGAAATAATACACCCCAGCTTCAGTTCTATTACTCTTAATGGGTCTTTTCTTATACTGTATGCTTGGCTTTTTAATCTGACCCATGCTGCGTTTTTAAAAGTACAGCACGCTGAAGTTCGATGCTGGTAGATCAGCTAGAAAAGAGACGACCATTAAAACATGTTCTATGTGTTTTTAATCATGGAGCTTTACTGGCACTGTACTTAGTGTTACTAATCCCACAACATTAAAATCAGTCTGGATATTCAGTAAAAGTATGCTTGTTATACACACTGTGGAACCTAAGGGGTTATTCCTCTGCATTGTGTAAAAAGGCTGTTTGATCCTGTATACACAGATCCTCCCCTTATTGCATTGTACCCAAAACATCTCCAGATAAGACAGAGTTAGTGGAGTCACTCTGCACATGCTCAGTTTGGTGTGTATTGCTAAAGAGTTTTTTTTTTCCTTGAGAGAGTGCATGTGATCAGCACAGGGACAATCAGTACTGTCCAGACAGAGGGTCAGCGGTCCTGCATCCTCATAGGACAGCGAGTGCAGTATGAAAACTCCTTCATCAAGCTTTAACCAGGCACTGATAGACGTCACAAGACTGCTATACACTGCTGAAGAGAAAAGGTATTTAGCGGTTTATGTGTACTAAAATTATTGCATTTCCATGTTCTGTGTACTGTGGGAGACCAGATATAGTGAATGCAAGGTAATGAATTTACTAATACTTTAAAGTGGAGCTTCAGGCTCCTGCAGAAAAAAAAAATTAAGTCAGCAGCTACAAATACTGTAATTTACGGTATTTTAGGAACCCATTTCTAAAATTCACAGAATATGAAGTTTTATAAAACACAGTGATGTTAAAGCAGTTCCACCCACTTTTGAGAGGTAGTTTTAAACGAAAGACCACCTCTACACCCCTCGTTTTTGGATATTTAAAAGTTTTTTTTTCCCTTTAGTACCTTTTTCTGAAGTACTTAGTGTACTTCCGATCCAGCCGGGCCGCGGCCCAGGACGTCACATCCTCTTCTTCGGCGAGCACCCCCGTTGTCTTCTGGGACCTGTGTGTGTCCCAGAAGACAAGCTGGCCATTCACTAAGCGCCATGCGACTCACGCATGCACATTCGCAAACCGGCAGGCTCCACTGCCGGTTTCCCTCAACTAGAACGGCGGCGCCTGCACCCGATCCCATGGATGGATCGGCCTCGGGGGGCCGACATCGCAGGCTGCCTGGACAGGTAAGTGTCCTTATTAAAAGTCAGCAGCTACAGTGTTTGTAGCTGCTGACTTTAAAAAAAAACAAAAAACATTTTGCGGCTGGAACACCACTTTAATGGACCCTAAAATGTCTGTGTTCACTCAACTGATCATCAATATTTTGCCTTTTCTGATACCAAAACGTCCGATAATCATTGATAGGTCATTACTTGAACACTATTATATTATGTAATATAATCAAATAATAAAAAACAAATCAGCCCACAAGGCACACTGGCCTTAAAGAAACTTGCATGGGTTTGTTATTGCAAGAATGACAGGTCCACATTCAAACCATTTTAAAAGGGGGTTCATAAGTCATGATGTTTTGGGCTGTCACTTCCCCATTTGTCATTTATTATTATTATTACAGGTTTAATATAGCGCCAACACTTTGCGCAGCACTTTACAATGTTAGGGCAAAACGGTCCAATTGTATAATGAAGGAGAAAGGCTTTGACTGTGCCCTCCTCTGGACCAAAACTGCAGGAACTTACAGGGTTATGTTTGATAAATGCTCCCAGTGTTGAGTAGAAGTTCTATAGAGACCATCCACAAAGAGCAGCGATAGAGAAGACTACTTCGCCACTCTTATTTAAATGCTGTAGCCTCAATGCATATTTCCTCCTTGAACAACATCAGTTTCAGGCCTCGCTCGCTCTCTACACTCAGCTGTCAAACAGCGAGGATGTCAAGTAAGAATCATGTAGGGCCTTCAACAGGTCACAAGCTAACATACATAGCTTCACGAGTACAGAAATGAAAAACATGCTAAACAGAATATGCATCTGTCCCTATCACAACCTCTGATCAGAGATGACATCCTGCAATAAACCAAGGGCTCTTCCATTAAAAAAAAAAAAAAATATTATGATAGAGCGATAGACACACAGTACTAAAATGAGACTTGCCTCCCAAACAGCTGTGGTTCTATCACTAAAGAAGTGCCCGACATTGGGAAAAAAAGAAAAAAAAGCTGTCTTTCTAAAGGGTTTAATCGATCCTTAATGAATGAAAGATGAAATTAGCTGATTAGAATCAGGGCAGAAAAAAAAAAAAAAAATCAACCATCACATTGTATTCCCCATATACAGCAACCTCATTACCTTCCTCAATGGCAAAGTCAACACATGCAGATGTACAGACACAGGAGGAGGACCCCGGGACTGAGGCTGAAAGGACAAGTAAACAGATGTACTCAACCTATTCAAATATACTCGGTCTCTTTTCATTAAGCAGTGTTTGCTCTATACATACAATAGTGACTGTTGTTTGAGCTCAGTCTCCACTGTACCTGCGTCCTGCGTCCAGGTACAGCCTGCTGTGCTTGGAAAAAAAGGCCACACATGGTGACAAAAAGATGCCTTATCCTTCCACCAGCAAAGAAAAAGTCCAGAAAACAGATAAGCAAAGTGGTTTGTGTTTGACAGAATGCACAGTGGATTAGAATGGTTTGCTTAAAACATGCATTTGGGAAGACCATATTTAGGAATAGATAGTCACATTCAACTTGACTTGTTTTGTAGGGTTGAAGTTTTTCCTAGTTTATCCAAGCCACTTCTTCAGTTTTAATGAGTTTCAGGAAAATGCCCCGCCATTTATATCCACAGTTAGCACCCACACCTTAATCCAAACACCATGGAAAGGAAGATGTTGGACTGAGAGGACAACTAGTTTGAAAGAAGCAAGAGTCCATCCATGTCAAACTGGAACAACCATCACGGAACAGGAGGTGCAGGCATTTTACAACTATCTATCTTTCACACAGAAAGCCATTGTAACAACAATTCATACCTTAGCTATGTAAATCTAAGGATTAACACTTATGACGTCTCCTCGACTCCAAGGATGGGACTAGAACTAAAAAACAGGGGGGTTCCACAATTTTTACACCTTCCATCCTGTTGGACAATAACATCTGCCCTTCCATGATGACAGGATTTAGGTGTTGGCGCTTCCTGTGTGGCTATAAATACTGGAGTATTTGCCTGACACTCATCAGAACTAAAGAAGAAGTGGCTTGGAGAAACGTTGAAATGTCTTCAACATCAACAAAGAATAAGTCTAGTTGAATGTGACTAATGCCGCGTACACACGAGCGGACTTTACGGCAGACTTTGCCCGGCGGACTTTGACGTACTTTACGACAAACTTTCTGAATGAACGGACTTGCCTACACACAATCCACCAAAGTCCGTCGAATTTGTACGTGATGACGTACGACCGGACTAAAACAAGGAAGTTCATAGCCAGTAGCCAATAGCTGCCCTAGTGTGGCTTTTTGTCTGTCGAACTAGCATACAGACGGCGGACTTTTCGACCGGACTCGATTTCGACTGATTAATTTAAAACATGTTTCAAATCTAAGTCCGTCCAAATTTTGAGAAAACAAAGTCCGCTGGAGCCCACACACGATCGAATTGTCCGACCAAATCCCATCCGCCCGGCAAAGTCCGCCGTAAAGTCCGCTCGTGTGTACGCGGCATTACTAATACTAGATATAGCACGACTTGGATAAACAAGACCCTTCACTTAATGAACCAGTAAAGCTGTCCAAAAGACCTCTCACCAGTTTGCTCTAGACTCTACAGCGGGCCTTTTATGTTCAGCACAGTCCAATGGGCATCCCAATTTCAGGCTGGGTTCACACTATTGCGAATTGGATGCAGGTTTTTTCTGCATCCAATTCACATGTCAGGAGCCTATGTCTGGCTCTCAATGGTGCCGGTTCACACAGCCCCGGGACGGCTACGGAGCAAAGTGCTCAGGAGTCCTGTGCGTCTTCTAGTCTGTTTAAGGTCTGAATTCAGCCAAAAATTCGGACCAAAATCGGACCAGAAATGGTGAACAGGGACGCAGCGGATCCCTGCTGTGAGCCGAGATGTGAACCCAGCCTAAATGTTATAATGAAGGAATACCTACCTGCTCACTGTCACCTAATTGGCCTTATAAAAAAAAGTGGTATTTTTTACCTGTCAAGTGCTGTCACATTAATAGAGTATAGTACCTCAATAGGAATGTGATGGCACACAATATACTTATGATATATGATGTTCAAACTAGAGTTTCTTCACCAATGGCTATATGCACTTAGCCTAAACTTGAACAAAACGTTGCATGTGCGTGAGATGCCATACCCATAGTCAAAATTTTGTCCATGTGGCTGAGACTGCAGATCATTACACTTTAGCCCCTATTTACACTTAGCATAGCCAGGTGATTTAGATGTGTTTTTATGTACAACTTGTAGTACAGGAGCAGAATCACTTATTTTTAAGTCTCAGTACAGTTTTAAAGTAGTGTGTCTGAAAAATGCACAACACACTGCTCAGCTGTGAACAGGCCCATTGAGAATACGGGGATTCTTCATCTTGAATGCTGCTGCGCTTTAGAAGTTGAAAAACAAATGCTCAAGTGTGAATGGGGGCCAAGTTGTTACCGTATGCATTGTATTCAACTGTTAAAAAATGTTACAGAATCTTGCCCCAGTGTGAACCTTGTCAGGAACCTCTCCCCATCACCAACTAAAAAATAAATAACTAAAAATAATAGAAAGACTGTTACACCCCATTCACACTTCTGTATCTTGCCATACGACTTTGGAGATATAAAAAAAAAAAAAAAATTGCAAACCGTACCCCATGTTTTCCAATGATAACCATTCATACATATGCTACTTAATTCAAGTTATAGCGACTTCAAAATAGTTCATACACTACTTTGGCCCGACTTTCATGCAACTTGAGGGCCACAGACTTTCAAAGTTAACCCTCAAAAGTTGCATGAACGTCGTGCCTGAAGTTTCACATGCAACAGCGGGTCCGACTTTTGCAGAGGAACAACAGGTCTCATTTAAGTCGCACCCATTCAAAGTTTCATTAAAGTTGCACTCCAAAGTTGTGCAGCTTTGGAGTCGTACAAGTGTGAATGAAGCCTACACACGATGAGAAAAATACCACTTTTGAAGAGATCATACGATAATCTGATCGATTGTACACCAATTTCGAGAGCCAATCACGACAATCCATGCAAAATTATCCGATGGGACAGGATGACATTTTTTTCTTGTACGATACCAGATTGTGCGATTTTCGTTTAATCAGTACAGTTTTTGTCCAAGAATACAATACAAATACACTACAACACATTACATCACTTACGAATTTGTATTCCGTCGTACGAGAATTTTCGTAACTTTAGTACCAGATCTCTGTAAAGAGCCGTGTCCGCGGCTCTTTAACCATGTGATCGGCTGTGTCCAATCACAACCGGTCACATGTAAACACGGAGATGCCAGTAATCGGCGCTCCTCGCCTCACACTGACAGAGTGTGAGGAGAGGAGAGCCGATCAGCAGCATCTCCCCACAGGGGACAGCTAGGTATTTAATCGGGGCACTGATCATCAGTGCCCTGATTACAATTAAGTGCCCACCAGTGGCAGCAATCAGTGCCCACCAGTGGCAGCAATCAGTGCCACCTATCAGTGCTGCCCATCACTGCTGTCGATCAATGGCCATCAGTGTCGCCCATCAGTACCGCCTATCAGTGCCACATATCAGTGCGGCATATTAGTGCCTCCTCATCAGTGCCACATAATCAGTGCCCATAAGTGCCGCCTCATCAGTGCCTACAAGTTCAGCCCATCAGTGCTGCCTCATCAGCGCACATGAGTGAAGGGGAAAAATTACTTGATTACAAAATTTACTGACAGAAACCAAGTAAAAAGGGAAAAAAAAAGAAGTTTTGTTTAACATTTTGGGTCAAAAAAAAAAAAAAAGCCGAAGTGATTAAATACCACCAAAAGAAAGCTCTATTTGTGTGACGGAAATGAAAAAAATGTGTTTGGGTACAGTGTAGCATGACCGCACAATTGTCATTCAAAGTGCGACAGAGCTGAAAGCTGAAAAATGGCTTGGGCAGGAAAAGGGTGTAAGTGCCCAGTAGGCAAGTGGTTAAACTGTACCCCAAAACAAAAATGTAATATATTGCAGGTTACTGTTCCTTAGATGTGGTGGCTGCATGCGTTTTTTTTTTTTGGGGGGGGGGGCTTTTTTAGATTACAGTCACCTGACAATCCTGCTATTAAACAAACTTCTTGTCCCTAGCGGCGGTGCTCAATCCTCCTATGTATGTATGCATGCATGTATGTATGTATGCATGCATGCATGCATGCAAGGACCCATAGCTATGATCCAGGCTGGATTTTAAACTTGTCCACCTTTGTTCATCTTCATTACATGGAGGAAGGTGGGATTCGTAGGGAACACAAGAAACAGAACATTGTTTTTCTTCCATATAATCTTTCAGGAACAAGGATACTGCATTTCTGGCAAGACCAACAAGCATGTTCTTATCATGAAAAATGACAACTAATGCAGCTGCCAAGGACTGGCAAGCTGCAATAATTTACATTTTGTTCTTGGGTTTACTTATGCTTTAAAGGGTCTTTCCACTATCAGGAACAGTAGTAACAGTTTGTTGAACTGTTTAGCAAACAGCTATAGGAGTTTTGTCTGGCACTTGGTTTGGAAAGTGGTCAGAATGTGTCATATAAGCATTGCAAATGATGACAACAGCACAGAAAACAGGAATAATAAGTACATCATAGTAAACAGCTTTCTAAACATTACAAAAAGCCGATTAACCGATGGTGTTAGAGGGAGCACAAGTGGCTAGAAGTAGCTGATCACAATGAAACTCTGCAGGGGGTCTCCCAGTAGCTGCCTGAAAACATGTCACTTATTAACTGCATTCAGGAGTATCATCCCATTAGTATGCAATTCAAAAAGTCAAACATATGCAATGCGTAACTGGCAGGCGGCTGAGCCATGCACTCAATAGTTGTAACACCACTTGGGGGTGGTACAATTTTTTTTTTTTTTTTTATTGCTGTACGCATCCTCATAAGTGACATTCCTGTGATGCCAGGGAACAAAAAGTGATGGGAAATCTCTCCAGTGGGGACAGTGGTAGGAGCAAAAACTATTTTGTTTTGTTTGTTTAATAGAGTAGGAAAGGTTTAGAACTGCGGTCAGGTTTTTATTGCTGTCGGTTTGCTCCTTCCAGTTCTAGCGATGCCTCTTACCAGGGCTTTTTTTCAGCAGGAATGTGGGGGAACGTAGTTCCGGCACCTCCAGCAATGAATGTATGTAATGACAAGGGGTGCTGGGGTGTGTTGGAGGGTCTATTGATGCTGGCTGCTGGGGAATCTATTGTTGCTGGAGGGGATCTATATTATGTTGCTGGGAAAGATCTACTGTTAAAGGAGTGGTCTATTGTTGCTGGCTGCTGGAGGGTCTATTGATGCTGGCTGCTGGGGGGTCTATTGATGCTGGCTGCTGGAGGGTCTATTGATGCTGGCTGCTGGAGGGTCTATTGATGCTGGCTGCTGGGGGGGTCTATTGATGCTGGCTGCTGGGGGGTCTATTGATGCTGGCTGCTGGGGGGTCTATTGATGCTGGCTGCTGGGGGGGTCTATTGATGCTGGCTGCTGGGGGGTCTATTGATGCTGGCTGCTGGGGGGTCTATTGATGCTGGCTGCTGGGGGGTCTATTGATGCTGGCTGCTGGGGGGTCTATTGATGCTGGCTGCTGGGGGGTCTATTGATGCTGGCTGCTGGGGGGTCTATTGATGCTGGCTGCTGGGGGGTCTATTGATGCTGGCTGCTGGGGGGTCTATTGATGCTGGCTGCTGGGGGGTCTATTGATGCTGGCTGCTGGGGGGTCTATTGATGCTGGCTGCTGGGGGGTCTATTGATGCTGGCTGCTGGGGGGTCTATTGATGCTGGCTGCTGGGTGGTCTATTGATGCTGGCTGCTGGGGGGTCTATTGATGCTGGCTGCTGGGTGGTCTATTGATGCTGGCTGCTGGGGGGTCTATTGATGCTGGCTGCTGGGGGGTCTATTGATGCTGGCTGCTGGGGGTCTATTGATGCTGGCTGCTGGGGGGTCTATTGATGCTGGCTGCTGGGGGGTCTATTGATGCTGGCTGCTGGGGGCTCTATTGATGCTGGCTGCTGGGGGCTCTATTGATGCTGGCTGCTGGGGGGGTCTATTGATGCTGGCTGCTGGAGGGTCTATTGATGCTGGGGCCGTTCATTGTTACTAGCTCTAGGGGATCCATTTATCACCACAAAATTATATTTGGTTCTGTATTCTCTAAAAGCAGCATAACTGGGAGGCGGGTATGGGGTGGAACCAAGGAACGGTGCTCTGAGGTGGGTAGGGGCAGAGACAAGATGTGGCTCTGAAGAGGGGAGTTCCTGTACCTATTTGCTGAGAAAAAAAGCCTTGCCTCTTCCCTAATCTCCTGCTGTCATAATGAGCAAAAAACATACTCTTAAAGATCTAACAGGTTCCTCCATCCATGCCATACAGCAATGTTTCTCTAGTCCTCAAGTACCCCCAACAGGTCATGTTTACCACATCCATTTCATCTGAGGGAAATCCTGAAAACATGACCTGTTGGAGGTACTTGACGACTGGAGTTGAGAAACATTGTCATACAGCATGGATGAATGCATATCCCTCTGTGGCTTTTGTATTTTGACAGTTGCCCCACCAGCTGTCAAAATACCCAAACAGTGGTTTACATCTAATTGGATGTAGCCCCTATTCTGCGCTTTCTGCTCATCTCCTTCAATTTTCAAGTCCAGTGTAGGGCGTCAGGGCCACCCATGAAGCAAATTTCGTCCTAACCCTCGGAAACCAGACAAAGTTTGTACAGTGTATGGCCACCTTTAAAAGGAAACCACCCCAATAGAATCCGATTCAAAAGCTCTCACTGACCACCCCCCAAAAAAAAAAAAAAAAAAAAAAAAAAAAGGGTTTTGGTTGGAGTTGGGCTTCTGCTTTTTGAACAACATACCTGGGTTTAAAAGCAGTAGTAAACCACAGCAGTTAAAAATCCTCTGCAAAGCAATGGCAGAATGTGCTTAGATGCATCGCATACTAGCACATTATGAAATACTTACCTTTTAAACAAAGCCTCCCAGCGGTATGCTGTCACCACTGACACTGGGCCTACATCTTAACCTGGTTTTTCTTCTGGGTTTTCAGGTTCCGGCAGCTTGAATGGCCTAGCCATGATGACATCACTCTCGTGCAAACGCGTGGTAGGTACAGCGCTCTGAAGGAACAGCATGGGTATGCCGTACCTTCAGAGCGCATGCAGCGGTGACGTCTCCGACTACCAAAAGAGCGAGCATCTCCAAAATGGTGCACGTTAGGTGCAGGAGATGTTAATTTTACCTACAGGTAAGCCTTCTTATAGGCGTTCCTGTAGGTAAAAATCACAAAGTGTACTGCCACGTTAAGCCTTCTTAAGCCTGCTCCAAAACTCTCCTAAAATCTAAAAATCTCCTAAACAGGCCTAGACTCCCGTACAAAAATACTCTAATGCCCTGTACACACGGTCGGACATTGTTCGGACATTCCAACAACAAAATCCTAGGATTTTTTCAGACGGATGTTGGCTCAAACTTGTCTTGCATACACACGGTCGCAAGTTGTCGGAAAATCCGATCGTTCTGAACGCGGTGACGTAAAACACGTACGTCGGGACTATAAACTATATCTTAATTTATTCTGAGCATACGTAGCACTTTTTTGCGTCAGATTTGTGTACACACAAACGGAATTTAACCGATCGGATTTTGTTGTCGGAAAATTTTATAGCCTGCTCTCAAACTTTGTGTGTCGGAAATTCCGACGGAAAAAGTGTCGATAGAGGCTACACAAGAGCGGAATTTCTGACAACACAATCCGATCGCACTTTTTTCCGCCGGAAGATCCGACCGTGTGTACAGGGCATTAGAGCATTTTTTTCTTCCAAGGGAATTGGCTTCTTTTTTTTAAGCCCAGTGTACATGGACCCTGTGCAAATACTAGAGAATTAAAAGGAAAAAAACAGAAGCTAGCTACGTTCCTCTATGCACCACAGTGCTTGTGTGTCAACAAGAGACGTCTTCATTTGTTTACACCACATATTGACATTCTACACTTCAAAAAGTGAAAGTCCCATAAAGAAAGATGTTCCACACCCCTCTATATGCTCTGTAAAGGAATGGAACCAGTTCATTGTGAGCAGCTGTGTAAAGGAACCTGTAAACATCAGATGATGGGCTTCCCATCCTGCAGATATAGTTCTTATATTAGCTACTAAGAGACACTGGGCATGGGAGAATATCAGACAGGATAGGGAATGTTGCAAATCATTACTGTTTTTCTAATAAGCCGCTACTGTCTGCTGTACACATCGTATGAGGAAAAGGGGAAATGCGGGGATTATAGCGGTGCCAAAGAAACAGCCATGCTTAGATAAAAAACATGAATTTTTATTGACAAAATTTTTAAAAGAAAAATAAAGATTACATAGACAAGGTGTGCATCAAATAAAGGACATTTAAAACCATTTGTAGCGAAATTTAACGAGATTCGGCCTGAAGGTGTGGCGGCCAGTCCCGTGAATAGGTATTTGAGGGTCCTACATGTTTCGCCAGAAGTGGCTTCCTCAGGGACAGATGGTTATACTTATATCGCTACTATACAATCTATAAAGAGAAATTAACAATCAAAAAAACTGTATATGCAATGTTATAACCACAGTACAGTCAAAACCCATTGAAAGAATTTTAAATGTAAGTGAGCTTATTTGCTATGTTTGCGAGCTGTCAGACATGAACCTACAGACACCAACCCAGAAGGTGGGCTGGCTGGCGAGTGCTGCGATGCCTGCGGGTGCAATCTGGGTTGGTGTCTGTAGGTTCATGTCTGACAGCTCGCAAACATAGCAAATAAGTTCACTTACATTTAAAATTCTTTCAATGGGTTTTGACTGTACTGTGGTTATAACATTGCATATACAGTTTTTTGATTGTTAATTTCTCTTTATAGATTGTATAGTAGCGATATAGGTATAACCATCTGTCCCTGAGGAAGCCACTTCTGGCGAAACATGTAGGACCCTCAAATACCTATTCATGGGACTGGTCGCCACACCTTCAGGCCGAATCTCGTTAAATTTCGCTACAAATGGTTTTAAATGTGCTTTATTTGATGCACACCTTGTCTATGTAATCTTTATTTTTCTTTTAAAAATTTTGTCAATAAAAATTCTTGTTTTTTATCTAAGCATGGCTGTTTCTTTGGCACCGCTATAATCCCCGCATTTCCCCTTTTCCTCATACGATGTTTCAAGTATTGGGATGAGGTGCCGTATTGCATTGAGGACTACCCAACCACCCCCCTTTGTCTGCTGTACACCCTCCCCACCATTCTCCATAGTCCACCACCCAAATCATTTGTTTACAATGCACTGGCCACCAACAATGCATTAAAGCAGCAAGGGCATTCCTGCATGTCCAACCATTCACCAATGACTACAGGCAGCTTAGAGTAGAACTAAAGGCAAAACTTTTTTTGGATTTGGATAGAGTGGTGGGGGGTTACAACCACTGACAGGTTTTTATTGCTGTCTATTTTCCCATTAGGGAGATTCATTCTCTCTAAATTTCCTGGTCACCAATGTCACCGGGAATGAAAGTGTGGGTGAATCCAAAAGTCTGAGTTGCCACCAGAGCAGGAACATTTTCCAATGGGGTTGCTGTGACAACAAAGGGAGATTTCCCTGACATTGGAAAGATATCCTTTTACTTTCTGTTGTGTCTGCAAGACAGGAAGTGAAGGGAAATCTCCCTAATGAGAAAAACATGGCGAAATAAACTGGCAGTAGTTTTAGCTTCTCTACTCAAAATGAACTGGAAAAAAACTCAGAATGAACAGGCTGCATGCAAACTAGAGCAGATTACTGCTGCCCTTTGTCTTCCTGCAGCCTCTACCTTCTCTCTCCTGTAACTGTGTCCACGGTGTGCCCTTTCTAAAGTGAAGCGTTGCATGCGTTAGCTTATTGGTCGTCTGGTGAAGAATTTTGCAAGCTGGTAAAAATCAAGTTTTAATATGCGCTTTTTTTCCCAAACACCATTCATTAAACATATCTCAAATTAACTTATAATTATACGAGTAAATCAAATCCAAAATGCACAATGAAATCCTTTTGAGCAATACAGCATACAAAAATAAAGTCTGTTAATATGATGAGTCAATGTGATTCCTTGCTTGCTTCCACCCAAATTAGTGCTTATACTTGCCTTTTCTTATGTGCAACCAACACCATCAGATGTGATCTCAAATGTGTGTGTAGGGGAAACAGCACCACAATGGGGCCACCATTTGCAAGGTTCTAACCCCACCTAACTAGCCAAAATGTAATCCTTGGATATCATGTCCATCCTAATAGGCCCCTTTCACACTGTACAGGTCTGCCTCTTAGGCCCCTTTCACAATGGGGCCGCTGCCGCGTTAGCGCTATAGCGCCGCTTGTTTTAGTGGCGCTTTAGCGCTGTTTAAGCAAAGCTTTTCGGCCGGTAGCAGGGTGCTTTTAACCTCAAAGAAGGGATTGAAAATGGTGTGTTGCAGAGCTTCTGAAGCGCTGCCCATTCATACCAATGGGCAGGCCGTTTTGGGAGCGCTAAATACAGCGCTCCCAAACCGCCGAAAGATGCTGCTTGCAGGACTTTTCGGAACGTCCTGCAACGCACCTCCCCAGTGTGAAAAGTCACACTTGAATGAATGAAAGGCGGTTTACAGGCGCTTAGCAGACGCTACTTCCAGCGCTAAAGCGCCTGAAAACCACCCCAGTGTGAAAGGGGTATTAGTTTCATAGGTTGACCTGATTCAAAGCTTCACGTTATGGGCAGTTAAGTATAAACGGACTTGCGTCTGTTTCCACTGTTCCAGACCTAAAAGGTGACAGATCACAATGTTTCTATCATTTAAATTTTTTATATATATATATATATATATATATATATATATATATATATATATATATATATATAAACATGACAGTGCTGCACAAAATCAAAGCCTAAAAATAAAATTTTCAAGCAGTAACAAAAAATATCTAATCAATGAAAGGCTCAAATTATATAACATAAATTTGTCATATATGATCACAGTCCCTTTAAGTCCCTTGAAAGAAAACCATGGTAAACATTGCTTAGTAGCAAGTCAGTTTCCAGTGTATATATAGTTTCCCTGGTCTGCTGCGAGCATCATGAAGTACTGTCAGCCATCAATCACCAACAGCTAACATAACAGGATAGTGATGGTCAGCACCATATGTGGAGCTGTGATATCTAAGCGCCAGACTATGGTCCACGTGAGCAAAATCAAAATCTGTGTCCTCGAATACACAGTAGGGTCCATTGTTGTGTGGTGCCACCACAGCCTGCCAACAGTACAGCCTCCTCTTATTGTTCCGTCCAAGGCCATTTTTGAATTTACAATAGAGATGGTGCAGTAGCCAAGAACACAGAATGAACTCTGTCCCTAACTGGATGGAGGCCATGCCAATTTGAGGAATTGCATACTGCCGACAGCTCGGCTTGTGTTATGTTGACACTATCAAGGAGCCATCACTGCCAAGAAATGAACGATCAGATGGTAAGGAAGAGAAAACGGGGACAGCAAAACTGTGTCTCATGCAGCTTAAGAGGACACTCCTGTCAAACACAAACACTCGGCTTTAAAACTACTATGGAGGACACGGTGTACCTGCTGAGTGGCTTTGATATTCATTCTGACCTTCACCTATTGAGGCCGAGCACTTTACAAAAATTTAAATGAACGGACAAACTTTTAACTGCCTTTTTTTCTAAATTCGCAAAGCAATTGAACACATAAAATCCTGGTTTCCAGCGACTGCAAAGAGATGGAATTGAAGGTTATTCAATAGTTATTCCCACTTCAATGACATTTTAATTTGCACATTTTTTTCATCTCACACATCAAAAAGCGCATTTGATCGATACAAGGCCATTTTTTTTAATTCACTGACCAAATTTTGGTAGTTGCTAGAACTTGTGGAAGGTTGATTGCTTAGATTCTAGCAATGACTATCGTATTTCTTAGTTGCTCGTAAAGTGCCAAAAATTGACCAAAAAATTGCCACATGTATGGCCAACTTCCTGTTTCCTGGTTCCAGCCCGGCCCCATTAGTCTTGAAAAGGGGAGGATGCAGAGCACAGAACACATACCACCCAACACTTGGAGGAAGAGTGAGAGAGGGACTTAAAGTGGAACTACACTTTATCTGAGAACCACAAACCAAAAGCGCTATTTAAAGCAGAACTCCGGGATTTTCAAAAAAAATCCCCATTAGTACTCCCCCCCCCCCCGCAAACACAAAACACTAAACAGTTACGAAATTTGTGAAATTTCTTACTGTTTAGGCTGCATTCGCACCTAAACATTTTCAGCTCATAAAACGCCCCAAAAAAGCCTGAAAAACTCCCAACAAGCAAAATCCCATTCATTTCAATGTCGCCTCTTCACATCTGAGCTTTTTGTCACCTGAAGCAAAATGCCTGAAAAACGCCTTAGGGCTCTTTCACACGGATGATCCGTATGTCCGTTTTTCATCCTTCCGTTTTCGGATGAAAAACGGACATACATTCATCCCTATGGAGCGTCGGATGTCAGCGGTGACATGTCCGCTGACATCCGACCCGCTCCGATCCGAAAAGTGTAACGGAGGAAAAACCTACTTTTCCCTCCGTTTTCGGATCGGATCGGATGACGACGGACACTACGGACCGTCATCATCCGATCCCCCCATAGGGGAGAGCGGCGCTCTGACAGGTCCGTCGCTGCACTGTGTGCAGCGATGCACCTGTCATCTTCCTGCTCAGCGGGGATCGGCGGAGCTATCCCCGCTGAGCAAGCGGATGTTCACGGGGCGGATCATGACTGATCTGCCCCGTGTGAAAGAGCCCTTAAGCTCAAAAAAGAACATGAGCTTCTTTGGGGCGGATTACAGGTGTTTTTCTGCTTTTTACATTGGTGATCTGTACAAAGTCGCGGTAAAAACACGCGACTTTGAAACGCTCAGGTGTGAATGCAGCCTTAAGACACCATACACACTATTTGATTTTCTGCAGATTTTTGTCTTCAGATTTACCAAAACCATATAATATGAGGTCAAACCTTAGGAGTTTCAATTTGTATGCAATCAGGCAGGCCCTTGCACTACATGGTTTTGGTAAATCTGAAAACAAAAATCTGCAGAAAAAGGGAAAAAAGGGGTTTGGGACTTTGTGTGAGGCATGCAGCTGGGAAGGTAACACAACATAATACTAGTGAGAATATCTAGTGAATGCACCATGTATGCGACCACATCGTATTGCATAGTAACAAGTTGTGAACAGTAAAGTGTAGTAAATCAGTGAAACTTTATTTCATAGTAAAATACATAGTAATAAAACGTCATAAAACATTTGGTCATAACTACACTTTACTGTTCACAACTTGTTACTATGCAATACGATGTGGTCGCATACATGGTGCATTCACTAGATATTCTCACTAGTATTATGTTGTGTTACCTTCCCAGCTGCATGCCTCACAAAAAGTCCCAAACCCCTTTTTTCCTTTTTTTGTATACATTTTGGGGATGGAGGTACATTTCTTTAAATGTCCTCATATAAAGTCCCATTTAGTTTGTTTTCTCTTTTTCAAAAATCTGCAGAAAATCTAATACTGTGTATGGGGTCTAAGAGATATATCCGATTTAAATTTTCAGAAAGCCAGCTCTGTGATTCAAAAAATGCATCATCTTTTCTGACAGGGAAGATTTCTTAGAACAGTGATTGCATTATATCCTCGTCTCTCTCTCTCTAACCGTAATCAGACTACATTTCCCATGAATCCTTGGGATGGGAGTGAATGTGGGAGGTACACTAAGCTTGTACGTGTAAATGTGAACTCGCCCACTTCAACATAAATCACACCCCTCATTCTGCAGCCAGCAAGCCATACATACATAACACATGGTATGATAGGTTATGCCTTATGAAAGCAAAGCAGTGCAACGTGTCAGGGACCACCAGAGCCAAATATCAGGGACCACCAGAGCCAAAATGCGGTGCGGTGGGGACAGTGGAGGGGTGGAATTCTGGCAGGGAGGAAGAGGACACCTCCTCCGTGAGTGGCACAGACCGGGGGGGGGCTGCGAGACCCCCCTCCGCCCACAACATGTCTGCTTCCTCCCTGTTCTTTCAGAGGACTACAACTGGGCTTGTCAGACCGCTGGCTGAGCTCAGGAGAGGGATAGAAGTCAGCGATCTTATAAACAGGATGTCAGCAGACAATAACGGCTTTTCAGCAAGTTCAGCAGTCTATTACAGAGGAACTACAGAGCTCAGAAGAATATGGTTGGCAAAGTTGGTGAAGGTAGGAGATCAGCAACAAGGACATGGAAAAAAAATTGTGTCCAGAGTTCTGCTTTAAAGTGGTTCTAAAGGCTGAAGGTAGAATGCATGAAGGTAAAAAACCTTCTGTGTGCAGAAGTGCCCCCCCCCAATACTTACCTGAGCCACATCACAATCCAGTAAAGTGCACAAGAGCCTCGGCTTTCATGGGGCTCTCCCTCCCTATTGGCACCTATTGCTGTCAATCAAAGCCAGAGAGCCCATGAGGAGAGAGAGGGGGTGGGGCCAAGCCACGGCTCTGTGTGTTAATGGGCAGGCAGAGCAGAAACTTGGTAGAGAGCCTGCTTGGGTGCCCAAACAGCAAGTCGTTTGCTTTGGGGGCACATGGCAGGAGAGAGGGGCCAGGGGTGCCGACAGGGGACCCCTGAAGAGGAGGATCAGGGCTGCTCTGTGCAAAACCACTGCACAGAGCAAGTATGACATGTTTGTTTTTTTAAACAACTTGTCTTTAAGATCATTTTAATGAATTTTTTTTATTCAAAGCAAACTCGCCCATCTATCCATGCGCCCATTACTTTATTTTGCTGGGAAATCACTTAGGAAAACACTTCCTGGAATTTCTGGGCACGGCCACCTTGAGTAAGGGCAGATGATTCATGCGGCATTTACTTCCTGGAATTCACCTGCCCCTTCAGGCATACAGTAGAGCTGCACGATTGAGCGTGAAAAAAAAAAAAAAAAAAAAAAAATCGAGACCTCAATTCAACCCCCCTTACAATCTTAATTCCGTATTTCCACGACTCACTCTCTGCTCACAGCTGACAGATTTAAAAAAAAAATGTAAAAAAAAGGCAGCAAAGTTTTATCACAACATTGCTCAAACTGGGATAAAAAGAAACAAACATTCATATCATTTGGTTCTTTTAGATCAAAGGGATGAACTTTGGTCTGTAAATGAGTTCAGTTAAACCACTTAAAAGACTAAGCCTTTTTCTGACATTTGCTGCCAACAATTTAAAAAATCTGTATTTTTTGCTAGAAAATTACTTAGAACCTCCAAAACATTATATATTTTGTTTTTTAGCAGAGATCCTAGAGAATAAAATGGCGGTTGTTGCAACGATGTGTAACGGGAGCGGCTTCAGAATAGGCAAGTATACAGATCTTTTCTTTAGTTAGATCGAATAGGCTTGGAATGGGGGTGGGAGTAGGTTTAGCCTTAGTTAGAATTTAAGGTATGTGGCTAAATCATTTTAGGTGTAGAATGGCACTGTGCAAATTACCATCATTGGCTCTGCAGAAATCCAGTAACTTGTATATAAAATATGTGATGCCATGCCATCTACAAAAAAAAAATAAAAAAAATAAAAAAAAGGATTCCCATGTCATGGCAATACAGGGTTATAATTACTTTGCATTACATGTAATGCTTATTCGTGAATTTACTACACGATCTACACTTCATGGCAGAGACTAGGGTAGTGCTGGATAGTGTTATAGGCAAGGCAGATGCTGATAGGTGGTATACACTGCAGATACCACTTTCCCATTACATGAACACTTGTGCCATAGACGTTGATTCTTATACATGTGCAACCCAATGTGGAATTTTAACCATATGAGCTCACATCTCATACAGCCACAGGCCATGTCCAGTTCCCCAGCAGGCATCAGCTATATGCAGACTGGCCGACAGCGTTTGAGTTATGTAGACTGCATGTCGGCAGTGGAGCTGTGCTAAGATAGCCAGCCAATACAGATGGAGCTGGAGGTTTTATGAGACCAGAAAAGAATATCAGTGTGTAGGCTGCAGGAGTCTACACACTGCCAATACAAAGTGAGGGGGATTCATACCCCAAATATGAGCTTATAGCTTGGCCAGTACTCCAGAAATCGTGTTTGGGGGGAAATGGGGAATAAATGTGAGGCTATATTCCTGTGTGCAAGCAGTGAATAAGTTGGATCTGGTGTACTAAATTACATAAAATGTAGGTAAGTGGTAAATGGGTGAACTTTCTGGTGGCAACAGTAATGTCCACTATAGAATATTAATTGGGTAGAGTTACTCTTTAGCACATTAGGTATATATGCATGTTTGTACACAGCTTCATATTTCTAACATAGTATTAATATAATACAACGGGTTTGCTTTAATGGCGCCTTCCCTAGGCGCACACTCAAATTTTCTTTTCTCCCCCACAGCTCAGTTCAGCCACCAGGAACGAGGAGATTGGCTTGTACATCCGGGTATGAAGGAGAACCTGAATCATTCCCCGATCCTCCTATGACATAGCACTGGTGCTTGGTGATTGGCCCCGTGCGGTCAAATGGGGATTGCGAGGGCAGCCCTCAGCCCTGTGTAAGCTCAGACAAGAGCTTACACATAGGGCTTCCTTACCTCTTTCCAGGTAGCTAAATGTAGTAATGGAGGGAAAAGAGGACCATTACTGTAAACCTAAGTATGTAGCATTACTGAGCTCCTTTATATCTTCTTAAAAGTTCAGGTACGAGGAAAGGTATATATACACTCAAAACATAAAATATTTAATTAAAAAAAAAAAAAGGTATATATTTATAATATTATATTACAGTGAACCTGCTGCTTTGTCCTGCATGAACAAAGCATAGTTTAACTTTAAAGTTAATTTATGTGTGTGTTTCTGCACAATGTACATCGGGCTCTTCCATTCATTTTGAATGGCACCCAAGGCACTGTTACAGAAGCGGTCAACATACCCACACTGAAATGTACTGCCGAGTTAAAAAAAAAAAAAAAAAGAAGAATTCTTCCCTAATTCTTCCTACTTTTGGGAATGCTACCAGCCCATTGAAAGTGAATAAGCTGCCCCAATGCAGCACACCATAACAAAACAGTAACTTCTTGTGTTAATGCAATGCATGGTTTTCATTGGCTCTGAAGGTAACAATCATGAGAGAATCAGAGAGGGTTCAAATTCCCATCTCTCCCTCTGAGATTAGTTGCCCAGCTGTCACCTGCTTCTAACCCCCCCCCCCCCCCCCCCCTTAAAAAAATAAATAAATAATAAAAACACAAAAACAGAGTGCTGAATAGATCAAGCATATTGAAAATATGACTCATCTATGGACTTTCCTAATCAGAAAGCTTGTTTCAGGTCTGTGGCTCCAAGCACCTAAACCAGGTCAGAATGAAAACCAAGAAATTAGCATTACTGTTAAGACAGGTTACTTTAAAGAGTCACTCCACTTTGTTAAAAAAAAAAAAAAAAACATAAAAAATAATCCCCTTTGGACGATGTACATTGCAAACTTTGTTGCAGAATCCTACCTTTTGCTACTATGAAGAAATAGCTGGTTTGTCTGTTTCAATGTTCAAAATAAATGTGAACGAGAGTGGTGACTTAATTATTATTCAACTGCTGAACTTGCCAGGTGGGTTCCAATTAGGAAAATTGCAGGGTCTGCATCCCTTTAGATGCGATTTTCCTTTGGGAGTATCTCACCAAAAATGACATTTTTGTTGCAGGGGATGCCCAAAATCTGATTTGTACAGAAATTCAGTAAGCCAATCAACTCAAGTAGGAAAGGGTTCTGTACACCATCTGTGTACAGAACACCTCCAGGTTGACATATTGCATTTTACAGAAAAAAACAGAGCTGCAGATTGAAAAGGAAAGATAACTTTTAATAATTTCCAACCACAATATGATTTGTGACGCAATGGTATATGCTATATTATTTTTTTTCCCCATGAAAGTGGGAGTCACCCTTTAACATATATATATATATATATAAGCTATTCAGCCAAACGAAGCACAATTCAACCTGGCTCAAGAAAAAGAGTAACTGTATATGATCTGGAAAATATTAATAAAGCCCTAAAACCTGCACACAGATATCTGTGAATATGAAGGTCTAGTTGCTATGGTTTACTGCACTTTGTACTTTATCTCTGGCATTACTATGTGTAAATAAGCCCAGTTATATTTAAAAACTTGCTAAAATTACCGCAAAAGTAAATTCTTAATGAACTGGTTTCTACTTCTGTATGTATGTCAAGAAGAAAGATCTATAACCCCAAAATAAAATTTAGCTGCATTTTCCTACCATACATCGAATTGTCACAAAGTGCTGCGCCTAACAAAAAACACGGAAATGTTGTATCTGTTCAAAGGTATGGCTGCATAGAGAACAGATTGTTGGATAATGGTGCTCACACATTATATATATATATATAACAATTGGATGGACTTTTTCATCGAATACTTCGCTGTACATTTGGCAGAATCTGATTGAATAGCATATCCTTCAGATGGGAAATTCCTGTGTTAATGAATTAGATAGGCAAAGACAATTTTTAGATAATTGAACACAGACCCAAATCGTCGACATAGTGTATGACTATTAACAGTAATAGAATATATAAAACCAGAAGATTTGCAACTCAAACCAAATACTAGAAACCAGCGGCTAAGTGGAAACAGCGGCTAAGTGGTTAGTACTTCCGCCTAGCAGCATTAGATTCATCGGTTTGAATCCCAACCATAAAGCTACCTACATAGAGTTTGCATGTTTTCCCTGTGCCTGTGTGGGTTTTTTCTGTGACATGGTGGTAGGTAATTGGCTCTTGTCCAAATTGACCCTAGTATGTGTGTGTATGAATGTAAGTTAGGGGCTTTAGACTGTAAGCTCCTAATGCCGCGTACACACGGTCGGATGCCGACGGACCAAATCCGGCGGACAATCCGATTGCGTGTGGGCTTCACTGGACCTTCAGCGGACTTTTCCAGTCGCAAATCTGACGGACTTTAGATTTGGAACAGGCTTCAAATCTTTACGTCGTAACTCCGCCGGACCCAGAAATCCGCTCGTCTGTATGCTAGTCCAACAGACAGAAACCCACGCTAGGGCAGCTATTGGCTACTGGCTATCAATTACCTTATTTTAGTCCGGTGTACGTCATCACGTACAAATCCGTTGGACTTTGGTGTGGTCGTGTGTAGGCAAGTCCGTTCGTTAGAAAGTCTGTTATAAGTCCGCCAAAAGTCCCTCGAAAGTCTGCTGAAAGTCTGTCGGACGGGCTGTCGGACTTTTGTAGCTGAAAAGTCCGACCGTGTGTACACGGCATTAGGGGTAGGGACTGATGTGAATGTAAACCGTTGCGTGAATTGATAGAGCTATACAAGTACCATTAATAAATGTCTCCCTCAATGATTTATCTAAAAACTCTATAAAGAGGGTTACCATACAACACAGGGCCCCATGTAAAGCTGGCCATACACTAGTAGATTTACAAACATTCATATGAAAATTCCCAGTACATTTGATGATGACTTGATGAAATGTCATTTGAAAGTATGCATCATGTGGATGAAGTCCACCACCACTTATATAGGGACCATCCTTCTAAAGGAGGGTGGTCAGGAGAGATTTACTGTCGTTTGAACTTTGTACTTCAAAATTTAATTTGCTTTTAACATTTGATAAATCAGGGAAAAAAGTAATTTCTCCAACGAAAGCCACATCCACTGTTAGAAATGTGTTTGTTCGATAAAAAGAAAAAAGAAAAAACAAAATCCATCCTGCCCTTTCAAATTTTCTCATCACTGCAGATCAATACAAGCAACAATTTGATCCCCACTAAGGATTACAAAATTGAATGAATGGTCCTGAAACAAACGTTTTTTGAACAAAATTCTTCCAGTGCAGTGGTCTCCAAACTGTGACCAGGAGGCCCTTTGCTTGCTTTTATCTGGCCCTTGGGGGAAAGATTTTCATCCACTGATACCAACAATAGGGCATAATTACCCCCCCCCCCCCCACCGACACCATGAAGGGGCCCATTCCTCCCAATGACACCAACAATGGGGCACAATTCCTTTCCAATGACATGAACAATGGGGTGCTATTCCTCCCACTGACATCAAAGATGGAGCATTGTTTCTCCCTACTGATGTTGGGACCTTTTCTACTCCCAATGCCCACAGACAGGCCCCACTTAAAGAGAAAGTAAAGCAATGTTTGTTTGTTTTTTATGACCTTCAAAAGTAAAAAGCATAATGTGCTAGTTTGCATCGCATTCTAGCACATTATGCGAGACTTACCTGCAAACGAAGCCCTCATCGTGACCGCTGGAGACCGCATTCATCTTCGCCCGTCTTCCTTCTGGGTCCGCAGACTCCTGCTGTGGTCACGCCATGGGGCTCTGAAGAAGGGGCACAGGTGGCCGTTCCTTCAGAGCGCATGCACTGATCACATCATGGACTGCCTATACAGTAAATATCTCCTAATCAGTGCACGGTTAGGAGATATTTACAGTACCTATAGAGAAGCCATAAGGCTTCCCTATAGGTACAAACAATACATGGAAGTTTACTTCCTCCAAGTCTGAAGAACAGTAAACTGGCCCTTTGTTTAGAAAGTTTGGAGAACCCCGTTCTAGTGTATGGCTGGCTAGCTTAACTGTAGTTATTTTATGAATAAAAAAATATAAAATGGATGTATCTGTAAAAAAAATAGTTATTTTCACATAGATTGCCAGCAATTGCCAACGTTTAATTAAATATCACCAAACAGGCATCATCTAATACCAAGGAATGCCCTTTTGAGAAAGCTGCAAACTGCGGCGAAACATGTCAAGGAACAGATGCCGTGATATTCCACCGAGGCCTGACCTGTTTGTCCAGCAATTACGGACATTTACAATTCTTTTCTTGCACATTGGTAAGATTGGTCCAGCTGGATCAGTGACAATCCGGATCATTCATTTCATTTACATCATTACAAATGTTTGATCTGAAGGTTACTTTAGGCCTCATGTACATTGCCGCTGCCAAACGGACGTTTTAGGAGCAGTTGGGCATTTTTTTCAACTGCACTCTCCTCTATGTTAATCTTTTCAATACATGTACACAGGGTCGTTTATAGTCGTTTTTAGAGGCCTTTTTTGGAAAGCAAAAAAAAATGAGCTCAGACTATATTTTTTTTTTTTTTCCAAACGCTTCTAAACGCAAACGCAGCATGTAAAGACAGCTAAACGGACATTTTAAACCTGGGTTACTATCTGTCAAGTTAAATCGTTCAGCAGAGGTTGTAAAAACGTTCCTTGTACATTAAACAATATGCTGACTCAGAGGTGATTAACTGCCTATGGAGTTGCAGTCGTGGGTGAATTGGTAATTCCATATCTCTGATGTCAATGGATGCCTTCTATGAGCATAATCTGTGTTGGCTACATCAGTATCAACATCCTCAATTTTGCAACCATTCCAACATGTTTGTTGACACCGCTCTACACATATCATATGTGACATTTGGAACGACTTTGCCATTCTGTCATAGAAAACATTATGATTAACAAGTGAACATAATCCATATTTTTTGGTCATGTCCTCAGTTGAGGAACTTTTGGGAGGAGGTCAGGCGCATCACCCAAAAGTTCACAGACTACATCATTCCCGACGATGCCGCATTCTTTCTCCTACACCTTTCCACGATCCCCATCAAGACATACAGGAAATCACTTGTACATCATTTACTAAATGCAGAAAAGGGGTGTATTCCCCTCTTTTGGAAACAAAGCCTCCACCCAGCCATAGCATTGTGGCTGCGGAGAGTGGAGGAAATTAAGAAAATGGAAGATCCGATTTTTACTGCACAACATAAACAAGAGGCCCACAAGCAGACCTGGGATGTTTGGAACATCTTCATTTACTCTGATGAAGGACAGCACTTATTAGGATCTTAATCCACCTTTCTACGTCTCTTAGGGCCGGACCCCCATTACTCACTAACTCAGCTACCGCCATGTCTTTCCCCTTTTTCCCTCTTTTGCCCCCTCCCCCCCCCCCCTTTTTTTTCATTCCTCACCTCTCCCTTCCCCTTCTTACTATTACCTCCTTGAATTCCTTGTCTTCTCATTCTTAAGAAAAGTTGAAAAAGCAGGTGAGGAATGCCCAGATATTATGATACTTGAAACAAACATTGATCTCAACAGATGTGTATTTAATCAGAGATACACACATGTTCTACAGCTCTAAAGTTCATGCCTACATATGTAATGTATGTTGTCCTATGCACATCTATCCTCTGCAAATTCATCGTAACCAAGTTTGTATTTTCACTAAATGATTGTAACCTGGGGTCCTCACCCCTGTTTGGAGTTGAATAAACTTTATATTTGAAAAAAAAAACAAGTGAACATAGGCATCAGTTTATGTTTCGAAGACAAATTTATAGCGTTTATCTGGCCAAACCATAAAATTATCTTTGACGCAACTATAGTCATATACAACTTGGACGCCTTCCATATTGGATGACTTTAACCTGGTTTGCAACGTCTCATCAATGACCTCTTTGGATACACAAGATACATACTATAAATATTAGTCATGTACCTCTATTTTCCTTAAAAGGATCTGGTGGATGAGCTCCACAACTAATAAAATATATTGTTTGATATGAAGGAAAGAAACATTGGCAATCTACGTGAAAATTACTATTTTGCGATTAGATGTACATCCTTTTCGTAGCCATATAATAACTACAATTACAAAAAGGCCCATGTTATTACCTTAGGCCACATGTACACTCCTGACAACGGGAAAACATGAAACGCTGCAAAACCGCAAAATGCATTTTTGCAGCGGTTCGCGTTTTACCACGGCCAGCAGTCGAAACATTCTATCCTGAACGTGATTCTTTCATGTTCAGGAGAGTAACGTTTTGTATACTGACCTAAAATTTGGCAAAATTGTGGCGCGATTTGCCACGATTCAGGTTTTTTCAGCAGCCACGGTAATCGTAGGCCAGTGTACATGAAGCCCTATAGGGTTTTTTAAACAAGTTAGCTATAGGTCATTCTATTTTTTGCTTCAAAATCAGGAATAAAATAACAGATATTTGGTTTGTAGTATCTGGTTTCAACTGAAAATCTTCTGGGTTTATATTATCTGATATAATTCTCCTGTTATCTGATCAAATTGCATGGGATATAACCATGTTTGGCCTCTGTTATTAAATGCACAAACTGTGAAAAGATGTTTAATATAGTCCACGGCCATCAACTGACTGTATTATTATAAAATCCAAAAACATAAATGTAATATATTGCATCCTTAGATGTGGTGGCTGCATTTGTTTTCTTTTTTCAGGCTTTTTTCCCCCCAGTGATTTATCCAGTAACATACTTTCGTCCCTTCGGGTCTACCCTCATTTTTACATTTGATCTTTAGCGGGAGGCATGGTTGTCACACAGGCTTGTCTGCCTGTGTTCATTTCATTACATGGGGGCTCATTGATGAGCATGGGGAATGAAGGCTGGCTTGGGTAGTCTGATACAATAGAAGAGCCACTGTAGCTCAAATTGCTGAAAAAGTTAATGCTGGTTCTGATAGAAAGGCATCAGAACAAACAGTGCATCACAGTTTGTTGTGTATGGGGCTGTGTAGCTGCAGACTGTTCAGGGTGTCCATGCTGACCCGTGTCCACAACCAAAAGGGCCTACAATGGTCATCCTAACTGTACCATAGAGCAATGGAAGAAGGTACCCTGGTCTAATGAATCACGTTTTCTTTTACATCATGTGGATGGTTGGGTGCTTGTGCATTGCTCTTCTGGGGAAGAGCTGGCACCAGGTTCTCTATGAAAAGTCCATTCCATGGAGGACCCACCTTTGCAACTTAAAGGACCTGCTACTGACGGCATGGCCCCACATACCACAGCATACCTTCAGAGGGCTAGTGGCCTCCATAAGTCTGGGCTGTTTTAACAGCAAAACAATATTAGGTGGGTGGTCACAATGTTATGGCAAACAGTTTATATTGCGACTTACCAGTTCTGGTGGTGGTTCCATTCGTTTTTTTAGGCTTTTTTTATATTTATTTTCACCTGGTGATCTGGCCAGCCACCACATCCTAGAATTGGTAATCTGCAATATAATACTCTTTTGGGGTTTAATACCATTTTAAAGTTGACCCCGTGGCTTCAACACGTTTAAATCATTTACATGAAACAGAAATAAAAATTAGGAAAGTCATTATCTGCATACTTAGTTTGGATCAGTGAACTATTGAAGAAAAAAAAAAGACAAAAAGCAATTGGCACTTTCTAAAGAAGAGGTCAACTATAGCAACCTTCACGTCTACCTCTTTCCAGGTTTCTGTTAATAAAAGAAAAGCAGTGCTCAACATTTTAAAGACTGTTATTTTTCTCTCTCAAAAGCTCATCCAAAAATAAATGCAGACAAAAGCAAACAGTTTTTTTAAATGAATAATCTGAGTGCTGGGTTGGCCCGGAGTTCTCCTTTAACCAAGCAACCTCAATGCTTTTCCCACCCTGCGGTTTCAATTCCAGTATTCTACAAAGCAGCACAGACGTCTGCCCAGAGCGGAGTGGCATGGACATTGCATCAGCCCTATGAAGACTCGGCTGATCAGCTGCCCAGTTAGTGGAAAAAAACTTGCAGACAATTTCAGGAAACACCCTGGCAAGCCCCTTCTAAGTGCAACCACAGAGACATTTCTACACTGCCGACTCCGGCCATTGGAAGGATTTTCCACTAATACTCCTTTCACAATATATCCAGGAGGACAACCAAGGTGGTGATCGTCTAACCAAGTCTTTTCTATTCTTCCTGATTTGCAGAGCGAAAAGGGAAATGTCTCCTTTCTCTTATTTTGCATCTCTACAATTATACAGCGACGTGCACAAAGATATTTAAACAAAATTCAAGAACAAAAATGTGATACATTACAGCTCACTATTTCTTAGATAGTGGTTAGTTGTTTGTCCTTTTTCAAGCTAAAATATTTTCAGCAAGTGAAGAAAAGATCTTGGCAGACGTGCCGTGTCCTTGTCACATTTTGAGAGCTGAACTTGACGTGTTATCTTCCTTTTGTAACTACTAGACCTCCCCATCCCACACGTAAATGGAGGAGATTAAAAAAAAAAAAAAAAAAGGCAGATAAGTTTAAAGTCAAACCTAGATGAGAACGTTGGATCCCTCCACAGACACAGTGGAAGTGTGAGTGTAGCCACCCAGAAACAAGACGTGTGTTATTTGAGAAAATGAAGGGAAAAAGTCTAAAACAGAAAACAAAATGCATCCACCTCATTTAAAGTGATTGTAAATTGTAAGTTTTTTTTACCTTAACCGCTTCAGATCCACGCTATAGCCGAATGATGGCTACAGCGCAGACCTACTTTGCTGGGAGGGTGCCAATAGACGTCCTCCGAGCGGCCTGCGCACCCCTTGAGACTCGCTGATCACAGATCAGAGTAAGGGGTCGATCCCGACCCCTTACCACGTGATCAGCTGTCAGCCAATGACAGCTGATCATGTGATGTAAACAGAGTCGGTAATCGGCTATTTTTTCTCCAGCGTGAGGAGAGAAAAAAACAGCCGATCACTGGCAGCTGTCAGAGGGACATCCTAATCAAGGAGAGCAGCCGTCAGCTCATCTGTGCCCACCTGTGCCACCTGCCAGTGCACAACAGTGCTCCCTACCAGTGCCACCCATCAGTGCCCACAGTGCCACCTATCAATGTCACCAATCAGTGCCTCATCAACAGTGCTGCCGTTCAGTGTCACCTACAAGTGCACATCAGTGCACCTATCAGTGGAACCTATCAGTAACTCTAATTGCCCCCATTAGTGCCATCTTATCTGTGACCATCAGTGCCACCTTATCTGTCCCCATCAGTGCAGCCTATCAGTGCCCACCAGTGCCGCCTCATCAGCGCATATCAATGAAGGAGAAAAATTACCTGTTTGCAAAATTTTATAACAAACTATGAAACACGACTTTGTTTGTTTAGTAAAAAATAAAAACCCCAGTAGTAATTAAATACCACCAAAAGAAAGCTCTATTTGTGTGGAAAAAAAATGATAAAAATGTCATTTGAGTACAGTGTTGCATGACCGCACAATTGTCATTCAAAGAGTGACAGCGCTGAAAGCTGAAAATTGGTCTGGGCAGGTGGGGGGTTTAAGTACCCAGTAAGCAAGTGGTTAATGCATAGAATTCATTATGGTGAAAAACGCACTTTACTGCAGTTGCCCCCAGAGCCCCCCCCCCCTTTTCTTACCTGAGCCCATCTGATCTACCGATGTGCACGGGCCCAGCAGCTCCAGCCGCTGTCTCTGTCCTCATTGGACAGACTGATAGCGGCAGGAGCCATTGGCTCCCGCTGCTGTTAATCAAATCCAGTGATGGGAGCAGGGGGCGGGGCCGAGTCCTGCTGTCTGTCTCAATGAACGCAGCAGCAGGACTCAGGAGCGTACCCGCACAGGTGCCCCCAGGAAAAGCGGCTTTCCTTGGGGGGCACCCGATGAAGGGGAGGAGCCAGGAGCGCCAGCAGGGCACCCCAGAAGAGGAGTATCGGGGCTGCTCTGTTCAAAACCCTTGCACAGAGCAGGTAAGTATAACACGTTTGTTATTTTTATTTTAAAAAAAGCAAACCTTTACAATCACTTTACGGACTGGTAAGCCTTAACACATTACACTTTTTGGTTTGGGTTTAGATATGATTTAAAAAAAAAAAAAAAAAAAAAAAAAAAAAAAACAACAGGAAGAGACTTGTACTTACCTTTGACATGGAGTGAAAAAAACAACACAACACACAATTAGGCTAAGCAAAGACAATTTTCAGCTGTACAGCCTACAAAAGAGAGTAAAGCCGGCCATAAACGGTTCGAATCTCAGCCAGTTCAGCAGTAACCAACCAAGATTTGAACCATGTATGGGCAGGTTGAATGTACCCAAGTTAATCAAACGATCAACTTGGGTACAACCAGCCTGCCGGATTTTACATGCGATTATTGGTAGCACTGTTATAGCTGCTAGCAATAATCACGGTGTCCTCCCGGTGGGGGCGGCTTCCCCCCGCAACGAGAATACAATGGCCCCGCAAGAGGGATTACCCTGTAAACATGCATTGTGTCGATAGGGAAATCAAGCTAATTTTTTTCCTGCAACCACAGGAAATTCGCTCCGTCTATGGCCGGCTTATATCACTTGATTTCCACCTCCACAAAAACAACATGGATGGCGCAATCTCCCCATTGTATTCTGCCACCCGCGGCTGCCTGAATACAACTGTGCTGATGAACAGCGACTACTTCTGATAGGAAAAACAAAAAAAATTGGGGTTTTTTTTGGGACTTTGAATGAGGCATGCAGCTGGGAACATAACACAGCATAGTAATAATATGAATATCTATTAAGTACACCATAAATGCGACCGCATCGTATTGCATGGTAACGGATATATGAGCAGCACAATGTACAATGTAATAAATCAAGGAAACTTTATTTCATAGTAGGATAATATTGTTGAAACATCATAAAATCATAGCAGGTATCATAGCAGCCTATTATAGTCGTCATGGTACCATAGTAACAAGTCATCAGACTACTGATTGCATGTAACTGCATCATAATATTAGTAATGTCTGGTGATTGGACCACATTTGTGACCAAATAGCTTGCATGTAGACAGAATAAGAGAGTATAGCATATGAAAATATGTTCCATAAAAATGATCCATAATAACAAAGTGACCCCTTAACGTAGCAGCACGATGTGGATCGCAATGGCGAGATAAAAACAAATTCAATTTTAAAGTTGTGTGTCTTCACAGTAATATAGTGGCAGGTGGTGGAATCCAAACGGCATAATATGATAGAAGTATGAAAAGGTTGTTAATGTGAATAGCATCTATGAGCTTGACGCGTTTCATGGATCTTTCCAATCTTCAGGAGCAGATGCAATATAACTGTCTACAAAAAAATCTATTATGATGCAGTTACATGCAATCAGTAGTCTGATGACTTGTTACTATGGTACGACGACTATAATAGGCTGCTATGATACCTGCTATGATTTTATGATGTTTCAACAATATTATCCTACTAAGAAAATAAAGTTTCCTTGATTTATTACATTGTACATTGTGCTGCTCATATATCCGTTACCATGCAATACGATGCGGTCGCATTTATGGTGTACTTAACCACTTTAAGACCAGCCTCGTTTTGGATTTTAGGTGTTTACATGTTTAAAACTGTTTTTTTTGCTAGAAAATTACTTAGAACCCCCAAACATTATATATTGTTTTTTTTCTAACACCCTAGAGAATAAAATGGCGGTCATTGCAATACTTTTTTTTGCACCGTATTTGCGCAGCGGTCTTCTAAGCGCACTTTTTTTGGAAAAAATTCACTTTTTTGAAAAAAAAAAATAAGACAACAGTAAAGTTAGCCCAATTTTTTTTTATATTGTGAAATATAATGTTACGCCAAGTAAATTGATACCCATCATGTCATGCTTCAAAATTGCGCCCGCTCGTGGAATAGCGTCAAACTTTTACCCTTAAAAATCTCCATAGGCTACGTTTAAAAAAATTCTACAGATTGCATGTTTTGCGTTACAGAGGAGGTCTAGGGCTAGAATTATTGCTCTCACTCTACCGGTCGCGGCGATACCTCACATGTGTGGTTTGACCACCGTTTTCATATGCGGGCGCTACTCACGTATGCGTTCGCTTCTGCGCGCGAGCTCGTCGGGACAGGGCGCTTTAAAAAAAATTTTTTTTTTTTTTTTATTATTTATTTTACTTTATTAATTTTTAAAAAAAAAAAAAAAAATTTGGATCACTTTTATTCCTATTACAAGGAATGTAAGCATCCCTTGTAATAGAAAAAAGCATGACAGGTCCTCTTAAATATGAGATCTGGGGTCAAAAAGTCCTCAGATCTCATATTTAGATTAAAATGCAAAAAAAAAAAAAAAGTCGTTTAAAAAAAAATGACAAAAATAATTGTGCCTTTAAGAGACGTGAGCGGAGCCGTCGTAATGACGTCGCTCCGGCCGTCACATGGTATGGAGACGGGTGGGGGCCATCTTAGCCTCACTCGTCTCCATACCGAGGAAGTGACAGGACCCGATCGCCTCCGCCGCTACCGACGGCTCCGGTAAGCGGCGGAGGGTGCGGGAGAGCGGCGGGAGGGGGGGTGGCCCGCCGCCGATAACGGTGATCTCGCGGCGAACCCGCCGCAGAGACCACCATTATCATGTACGGAACCGCTCACTGAAAAGATGGATACCTCGGTTGTGGCAGCAGCTGCTGCCGTTACCGAGATATCCATCTTCAAAAAAATGACGTATATATACAGTGAGCGGTCCGGAAGTGGTTAATAGATATTCATATTATTACTATGGTGTGTTATCTTCCCAGCTGCATGCCTCATTCAAAGTCCCAAAAAAAACCCAATTTTTTTGTTTTTGGTATACATTTCGGGGATGGAGGCACATTTCTTTAAATGTCCTCATTTAAAGTCCCATTTAGTTAGTTAGTAATCTATTTACTTCTGATAGGATTCAGTCACTGTTTCACCGAGGATATAAAAATTGACTGAGCTGCTTGAAAATTAACATTTATCAACTTAAATAAATAATTATCAAAATGGCCGGTGAAATTCTGCTTCCCCTGATTGGACAATGAAGCAACAGCAATACATTGATGTGTTCATGCCTAGGCTTTATCTTCCTGGTAATACTGACGGCAGGGCTGGGACAAGGGGTGGGCACTGCGGTATCATGTAAGGTGAGGGGAGCCCCACAAGGAAATTGGGGGGAGGGATTTGTGTTGGAAGGGGGAATTTGGGGGGGGGGCAGGGGGTAAGTATTGTTCTAGGAGGGCAAATTGGGGGGGGGGGCGCTAAGAGTAGTGATTTAGGGGGATTTGTGTAAAAAGGGGGGGATTTCTGCTGGGAGGGGGAGATTTGAAGTGTGGTGGTGGTGGCGGGGAATATGTACTAGGAGGTGGAATTTTAGGGGTAGAAGATTTGTGTCAGGAATGGTAATTTTTTTTTTGGGGGGGGGGGGGAATTTAAGCTTTTCAGCAGAATGGCAGATTTGTACTGGGAGAAGGGGGGATTTATGCTTAGGGGGTAGGCATGCATGTTACTGCTCAGTTTTTTTGTGGGGAGGAACTTTGCTTACACATAAATGCTCATACATCTTTAGGGGGCGCAGTCTGGCATGTTCGCCCTGGGCTCTTGATGACCCTGTACCGGCACTGACTGATGGCATTTAGCTCACAGTGCTGACCCCCCCACACACACTGAACTACTGGAGCAAAGGTTTACCAGAGGTCAATATCAAGATTTTTACAAATACCAGTAGTATATAAAAACACAATTAATATTTGTTAATATGTAGTTGGATTATATGGTGCAAAATGGGAAACTAAGGCAAAGATATGGTGGGCCTCATCTACCAGCACTCGAGGGAACACACCTTTTTTCTTGTCCATGCCCAACAGTGTCCTTTCATTCTCATATTGCAATTAAAACAAAAGTGCCATTCTGATTAGTTGTTCCTGTTTGTTGTTCAGACAGACACGAATAAATACGGTCCAAGAGATTTCTTCTACGATCTTTTTTTTTTTCTTGGCCAACATAAAAGCTCCATTCCAGAGAAGTATATATGGAAGTTATATTCTATATCCACAGTATGTTAAAAATGCATGGCTGATGTGATGCAGAATGACTCTTGGTATTTCCCAGTGTGCACACACACCCAGCAACAGCTGAATGACAGTCATGCTTGCCTTTGTGTAGTCCATCCATTTTATCAGGACAAGCTGTTCACAATTCTATGACAAGGTCTTTCAAGGAGATGGAATGAATCGAAGAAGCAAAATAAATACAAGAAAAAAAAAAAATAAGTGAAAGCTTTGTTTGTAAACCAACCCACACACCGGAGCTGGTTACCATTCAACCTGTCACTATCAGATCTTGAAAATATCTTTTTCCACCAAAATTTTTTTTACGGCCATAAAAGCAACCCACAGAGACCAAGAGATAATAGGTCAAAGAGTTCCCATCTTCCAGGCTGACCTATACCCTAGAGATCAGGGATCTCCAAACTACGGCCCTCCAGCTGTTGCGGAACTACACGTCCCATGAAGCATTGTAAAACTCTGACATTCACAGACATGACTAGGCATGATGGGAATTGTATTTCCTGAACAACTGGAGGGCCGTAGTTTGGAAACCCCTGCCCTAGATAAAAATGCAAAGCTCCAGCGCCCATTCACACTGACGTGTTACAGTAAATCACGGTAAAATGGACGTTACAACAATCCACAGTGAAGCATAATACAATCTAGGGCTGCACGATCCTGGCCAAAATGAGAAAAACGATTTTTTTTGCTTAGAATAAAAAGAAGATCACGATTCTCTCACAATTCTCGCAGCGTAAAATCTTTCACATTATGCAAAAAAAAAAAAAATGGGCTAACTTTAGTGGTTAGTTTTTTTTTTTTAATTCATTAAAGTGTCATTTTTTTCCCCAAAAAATTGCATTTGAACGACTGCTGCGCAATTACAGTGTGACATAAAATATTGCAACAACCACCGTTTTATTCTCTAGGCTCTCTATAAAAAAAAAAAAAAAAAAAAAAAAAATTTTTTTTTTAAATAGAGAGCCTAGAGAATAAAATGGTATATATAATGTTTGGGGGTTCTAAGTAATTCTCTAGCAAAAAGAAAAAGTGATTTTAACTTGAAACCAACAAATGTCAAAAGAAGGTTTAATCCAGTGGGTTACAGGTGGGGCTTTGCTAAAAGATGGAAAATACATTTTTATTCAGGAGGGGAAAACAATAAGTGAAAAAATGTAATAATAATGAATAATGACATGGTTATAAATAATAATTAAATATATATAAATATTTATTATTACCATGTAATTTATTACCATGTCATTATTATATACATTTATTGATGTTGCACTTGTATATTTGCACATTGGTCTAGTATTCACTCAATTTTTGCGCTCTGTTTGGAGCGTATTTTTTAGGAATGATTCCTTTTTTCACGTATTATTTTCCCCTCCTGGATAAAACATTTATTTTCCATCTTTTTGCGAAGCCCCACCTGTAACCCACCAGGGAGTGGGTGTGATATATTCATTTCTTTAATGTAACAATGGCTCATTATAACCTTTGGTTACACAATGTAATGGAAGATCAAGATTGAAACACAATTATTATTTGGATTTTCTGTCATGAATCTCCTGAATACTTGGTTGCTTTACAATCTTAGCTAAAATTTATTTGTTTTGACTTTAATAAGTGCTGCATAATTTATTAACCTTTTATCTCTCTTTGATTGGTGTGTGAACACCCTTATGCTGGCAGCTATATCAATTAACCCTTCTAGTTGTTTTTGTTCATTTTTGCTGTTTTTTTTTGGTGTGCGCACAAGTATCCAATATTTGTTATTCACACATGGAGCCACGTCTCGGCCCCACCCAGTCCATCTCGGCTCATTGGCTGCTATTGACATCAGTGTGAGCCAATGGCTCCCGCTGCTCCCAAAAGCCAATCAGGAGTGCGAGTCCCCGGAGAGGCAAGGCTCTCAGGACATTGCTGGATCGTGAGGGAGCTCGGGTAAGTATTAGGGGGACTGCTGCACACAGGATTTTTACCTTCATGCATAGAATGTATGACAGTAAAAAACCTTCACCTTTACAACCAATTTAACACCAGAAAAGTGGAGCAGCAGATTTATTGAATTCCTCTTAATGTGTGTTTCAGTTTTATTCATCACTCCGCCATGCATGTCCTTCACCAAGGCGAATGATGTGCACTTTGCCCGCTGTGGCTCCTGGGATTTGTACATCATGTATCCCAGGAGGTAAAGTCGTTCTACAAAGGAGGAGTAGGGTGAGGCCAAGCGGCACGTCATTGGGAAGCCGCCGGTTGAACCTGTAAGAGCTGGCAGCTTCCCAATGTCATTGAAGATGGTGGCGCTGGAACAACCGGGAATCAGAAAAGAAGTGGATCTCAGCAGGGCAACGTTGGGTATTCTGGGCAGGCGAGTACCTTAAACGTGCAGAACCAGCAACTAGGTAAGCATTGGTTGGGGGGTGCAGGGGGGGTGAGCGGGGAATTGCTTTAAATTGATTGCGCTCTCCTAATGCAATCCTTTTTAATGGCAGAAAAATGTGTTGCGTTATTGAAGTACAAACAGCCATTGAAGTAAAAAGATTCTCTGCTCCAAGCTGCTGCTCCCTGGCGTCACTCAAACTCCAGGTGCAGGAGGCAAGCTTAGCTGTCTGCATTCTCCAACCAGGAGTAGAAGAAAGAGCTGTCGCACACTGGATCAAAAGCGTCCAGGTTTATTGTAGAAACCATCCACAAACATAGCAAAAGTGGAATTTCCGCTTATCCGAGGGGGGGGGGGGGGGGGGAGCGGGTACCTGTTTTTGACCTGTCCCTGTCCCCACTTTCGTTGGACCTCACCGCGGCGAGGTTCTTTAAAAGTCTGCGCCCCCTCCTCCTTTCCCTGGTGTCTGGACTATAAGGCCCCTTTCACACTGGGGTGGGGGAGGCGTCAGCGGTAAAGCGCCGCTATTGTTAGCGGCGCTTTACGGTCGGTATTCGGTTTTACCCCCGCTAGCGGCCGAGAAGGTGTTAAAAACCACCGCAAAGCGCCTCTGCCATTGATTTCAATGGGCAGGAGCGGTGCATACACCGCTCCTTCACCGCTCTGAAGATGCTGCTAGCAGGACTTTTTTTCCCATCCTGCTAGCGCACCGCTCCAGTGTGAAAGCCCTCTGGAGAGACAGCAGCGGCTGTTTCGGGTCGGTTTGCAGGCGCTATTTTTAGCGCAATAGCGCCTGCAAACCGCCCCAGTGTGAAAGGGGTCCAAGAGGGCGCAGCGCGCTTTGCGCATGTGCAGTAGGCTCGGTTCACGCTGCCGCGACTTGGGATCCGACCTGTGAGACCCCAAGTCGCATGACATGCGGAATCCCATGTTAGTCAATTAGAGCGGTCTTAATTAACACTACTTATGCCCCGTACACACGGTCGGATTTTCCGATGGAAAATGTCCGATCGGAGCGTGTTGTCGGAAATTCCGACCGTGTGTGGACTCCATCGGACATTTTCCATCGGATTTTCCGACACACAAAGTTTGAGAGCAGGATATAAAATTTTCCGACAACAAAATCCGTTGTCGGAAATTCCGATCGTGTGTACACAAATCCGATGGACAAAGTGCTACGCATACTCAGAATAAATAAAGAGATGAAAGCTATTGGCCACTGCCCCGTTTATAGTCCCGACGTACGTGTTTTACGTCACCGCGTTTAGAACGATCGGATTTTCCGATAACTTTGTGTGACCGTGTGTATGCAAGACAAGTTTGAGCCAACATCCGTCTGAAAAAATCCTAGGATTTTGTTGTCGGAATGTCCGAACAAAGTCCGACCGTGTGTACGGGGCATTTAGAAGTTGCTCCGACTTTAGTAAAAGGTTCCTGTACTACTTCAAGGCAACTTCTATCTGACTTGTGCCCATGAACTTTAATAGAAGTGGCCTCCAAGTCGGATCCTCATCTATATTGATGTGATTTGGATCCGACATCACAGGAAGGTTACCCAGGCATCACTGAAAGTCACTTCTAAAGTCGCATCAAAGTAGTACTCAAGTCGCCAGGAAGTCATCTAGCAAAGTCGCACCATAACCACTTTCAGGTCGCAGTAGTGTGAACCGAGCCTTAAGCCTCATACACACTACTAGTTTTTTTTTTAGTTTTTTTATTCAGCCAGAAAACAGCAACTCAGGTTGGGGCCGCTGCACTAACAATTCTATGTTGGTACAGCAATCTCCCCTGCTGTGCTATTGTGTTCTGACTTTGGGACACCCCCCTCCCCACCAGAACACTCTGGTCAGCTGAGAGCACTGAACGGGACCTTTTTTCGGTCATGAGCCTTTGACAGGGTCATGGTCTGCTTCTGTTGGACCGGCTGCCATACACACGGGCCAAACGTCAGATGATTTCTATTGAACTGGCCGATGCCACCCGACACTTGGGCCCATGTGTACTAGGCTTTAAAAGGATTAAAGAAAAAAAAAAATCCATGATTATGTATATTTATTCAAACACCCAAGTTTTTCCAAAGTTTATTACACTTAAAAGTTACAAGCACATTTTAAAAAGGAAAAATAAAAATCGTCCTTGTAATAGATGTTCTCTACACCCTGTATGCAGCCTCTCCTTCTCCTCCACAAGTCACAGCCGAGCCTCTCGGGGAATATAGTTCTGAAATAGGAGCTTCCTTTATTTTGCTTTATGCAAGTTATGATTTCAATCAATGGAGGTGGCAAGCAGTGACACAAATCTGTGTGTGTGTACTTTGGATGCGTTCCCTTTACAATTGGGAGGGGGTAAAGAATTTAACTTGGACGTATATAATGATTTCAGCAGTTGTATCTTTTTAATCAGAGCTGATCTATAAGACATAGCACATGCCTAGGGGATAAAAACACAACTCTGCAATGCCTTGTATCATTATCAACAAGCAAGACGCCAACAACCTTTGTAGCTATAGCACATAACACACACAAATTGTTACATATCATTTTTGTTACACAATTACCAATCATGATAAGCAAGAAAAAGTTTTAAGAAAAAGACATAAGGGGGAAAAAAAAAAAAAAAAGTAAGATCAGTCCAGTGAGGATCTTAAATCCACCCCCCATGAAAGCGTTAAATAAGGAATACAATGTCAACATTGGAAGCTCCTCCCAGCTGCTGACGGGGCTGTCATGGACTGAATTTACTTTCTTGGCAGAATGCCCTCTGAAAACCGTTAGAAGAAAGAAAAGGAAGAAAAAAAAAAAAAAAAAAAAAGAAGATGAAGATGAAATCTAGAATTCTATTCCAGCTACAGCAAAGAGAATCTCTCTGACCCAGAAGGTCATGGTGTCTATTTATGGTCAAGGAGGGAGCAGAGGGGGGTTTGGGTCAAAGTCAAATGTTTGAATAGACAACAATCTTCAGAAAGGAAGCCAGTTAGAAGGTCTTTTCTTTCCAGTGACACTGCCACATTTCATTTCAAAAGTCACACTGTGCGATTCAATGCTGTAACAAAATTAAGCCTTTGCCACAGAGAAACTGAAACCCAAAGCATGTTGCTGGGGTCACGGGAGTGACAGCTGATGTTCCTATAAGCTACTTGTAAGCCTCTAAACATTGCTCATACACAGAGAGTAGGAACCTTGCTCACCCAAAGGGGCCCCTGGTTGGCCTAGGTATATGGCTACAAATCAGCCTTATCCTGTCAATGGGACAAAGATCATTCTAAACGCCTTTTTCTTCAACACCTATTAGGATCTGCTCTTTTCAGAAGAAATCTTTGCACCTCGACGCTCTGTGCGCCATCAAAATGTACACATCCGCCTTTAGGCTGGGTTCGCATCACACTATTGAGAATTGGATGCGAGGGCTCCCCGCATCCATTTCACAATAGCAGGAGATTTTGACCGGCTCTCTATGGAGCCAGTTCACACATCTCTGCTGCAGGAGTCCTGTTCGTCTTTTGGTCCGTTTCAGGTCCAAATTCAGCAAAAAAGTTGGGCTAAAAATCGGACCTGAAACGGTGAACGGGGGACGCGCCGGACCCCTGCTGTGAGCCGCATGCGAAGATAGTGTGAACCCAGCCTTACGGCTTGTCTGACAGCAAGCAGGGTAGTTTTGGGGCATTTTTCCACCCATGCCATACTTTAGGCGGGCATATGCTTGTAAACAGGGTTTCTCCTGGGTATCAGCATTTTCCCACGCACGAGCGTGTGACATACTTTATGAACACTGAAGTTTCACGTTCAGGAAATACATTATATGCACATACATGTACAAATCACCAAGATCAAACAAACATCAGCATTTACAAGCGTACGGCCAGTCACTTGAATGGCAGGTTGTACGCAGCATCTGCAGCTCCACATTATTGGATTTTTACGTCCAGCTTTTTTTTTTTTTTTTTTTTTTGGAGTGATGCACCAAAATGTCGGCCGAAAATAGGGTTGTCGGCGTTGGGCCGATAGAAAAAAAAAAAGAAAGAAAAAAAAAAAGGGGGGCCGAAAATGGATGCCGGAAACGCACACAATTTGGCTGAGATTGTACCGTGCTTATGGTGTTTTTTTTATAGGTCCTGGGACTCAAAAAACGCATTAAAAAAATGCAACATGCATGCGTTCTTGCTGCAGTTTCAAAGCATCTCAATGGGGGAGGTGCGTTTATTATCCTTTTTTATTTAACTGGCCAAATATGCAACGGAAGCACAATGGACCAGTGTGCAAACATACATAGAATTTAAAGTGATGCATTTTTCTTGAGCTTTTTTTTTCAAAAAGCGCTCAGTGTGAATTTAAATTAAGGTAATCAAATATAATTAAAAAAAAAAAAAAAAATTTAAGTCAATTTTGGTTTCAGCCAAAATTTTTGCATCCTGAATTTTTGGTTTCAGCATTGGAATTTTCATTTTAGTGCACCACTAGTTTTTATGCTTCTTTTGGGAGGTGCAGCGTTCAAGTGACCACGGTCGGAGTGGACCAATAAGGCCATAATTACCTAGTTCAGGGCTGTCCCACCCGCAGCACAAGGACTGCATGCAAGCCAAGAGAGTTCAGAATAGGACATCATGCAAGCATAGAAGCCACGGCAGTAGACAGGGACAAGCTAGGGACATGCACATATAGACGGACGCCGTGCAAGCATATCGGCAGCAGCGGCTGACAATGAGAAGCCAGGCACAGGCAGGTCTGGAGGGATGCCAGGGCTGGCATGTTTGTAATAGCACCGGCAACAGTGAATGCATGAACTCCCGATAGCACCAGGCAAGTAAATGCCACATAGCTGCATCTAGGGGGGTGCCGGAGTAGGCTGCACCCCCTAGATTTCTGTCCCCCTCCTCCCCACAACCCCCCCACAGGGTATACCAGGGTTGCCAACCATCGTGAAATTCAAGGACAGTTTCCAAAATCCATGATTTTTACATCTGCCCATGAATGTTACATAGTTACATAGTAGGCGAGGTTGAAAAAAGACACAAGTTCATCAAGTCCAACCTATGTGTGTGATTATGTGTCAGTATTACATTGTATATCCCTGTATGTTGTGGTCGTTCAGGTGCTTAGCTAAAATTTTTTTGAAACCATCGACGCTCCCCGCTGAGACCACCGCCTGTGGAAGGGAATTCCACATCCTTGCCGCTCTTACAGTAAAGCACCCTCTACGTAGTTTAAGGTTAAACTTCTTTTCTTCTAATTTTAGTGAGTGGTCACGTGTCTTGTTAAACTCCCTTCCGCGAAAAAGTTTTATCCCTATTGTGGGGTCACCAATATGGTATTTGTAAATTGAAATCATATCCCCTCTCAAGCGTCTCTTCTCCAGAGAGAATAAGTTCAGTGCTTGCAACCTTTCCTCATAACTAAGATCCTCCAGACCCTTTATTAGCTTTGTTGCCCTTCTTTGTACTCGCTCCATTTCCAGTACATCCTTCTGAGGACTGTCCCTAGTCCCAGAACTGGACAGCATACTCCAGGTGCGGCCGGACCAGAGTCTTGTAGAGCGGGGGAAATATCGCTTTATCCCTGGAGTTGATCCCCTTTTTATTGCATGCCAATATTCTGTTTGCTTTTTTAGCAGCAGCTTGGCATTGCATGCCATTGCTGAGCCTATCATCTACTAGGACACCCAGGTCCTTTTCCATCCTAGATTCCAACCAAGTCCATTACAGACTTTTACGGACAGATGTAAAAATCATGGACTTTACAAAGTGTCCGTGAATTTACTGACAGTTGGCAACCCTGGCACATACAGTATATAGTTGAAATCCAATCCCTTTATCCATTATTTTTTTTAAATTCTAGCATGGCTTCGCGCATCGCAAAAGAAAACAGAATCCATAAAAATAAATAAGTTGCGGATGACGTTTTGAAAGTGCGAGGCCGGTTTTCTAGGCTTTCGCAAGCGTTCAGTTTATGCCGCCAGGGAAGACAAATGCTTTGACTTTACAAGGATGGTGAAAAGAGAACGGGGACTTTTGTCCAATGCAACAAGTTTTATTCTTTCTTATATTTTCCAGTGGAAGGCAAAGGACTGGTAGCCATGGGCAAGTAAGCATGTGAAAGATCTGAAGCGATAAAAGATAATCACCTATTGGTTGTTAATTAACTTTGCATATTGATTTTTGACTTATTACATATGCCCAAGGGGTTTTTCTGCACGACCAGATAGCAAGCAAGTTGTCTTTAAAGACATTATCAGAACTATTCAATGAGACAAAGCTAAAGTGCAAAATGCAGTAACCCATAGCAAGTCAGACAGAAGAAAAATGGACTGTCATTGGCCGAAGGTGCGCTGTTAGTAGATTCAAAGAAATTTTATGGGCTGCCTTAAAGTGTATGAAAAGTCTAAAACTTGTTTTCTACAGTTTTGGACAGAATAGGGAAGGGTTAGGCCGGCACAGTGGCTTAGTGATTAGCCCTTATGTCAGGGCACTAGCTGCATGGAGTTTGCATGAATCCCAAGCCAAGAAATGCTACGAAGGCAACCTAACTCGTAAAAAATTGCCAAGAAAATTCTATGCAAAGATACCGGAAAGTGTATCAGATATGGTGCCCAGGGAGCTGGTCTATAGAACTGCAGAGAGTTGAATACAACTAAACACATATATGCATACTGTACAGAGAAGGGGTAGAACCTCTGTCACCTTTAATGCTGCAATGAAGAAAAAAGCAGCACACCAAGAAGATTCGGAAGCAGGATTTTCTGAAGTCCCAAATCAGCAAAATAGATACACATCAACATTTTGATAGCACAGCCAGTGTGACTTGTCATGCAAGTTCCAAGTCACACCCCACTGCCGGCAATGGAACCCTTCATATCTCCACAACTCATGTCACAGCAATTATGAAAAAGGTTCCTGCACTACTTTTTACCGATTTCATTGCGACTTGCATAGACTTCTGTTAAATGAAGACATAAGCTGCAATGAAATCGGCAGTGCAAAATCGCATTGATGTGCAGCTTTGAAATTGCGCTGAAGTAGCACGATTTTAAAGCTGCACCAATGTGAACTAGGGCACATTATATATATTATATATACACACACACACACACACACACACACACACACACACACACATTATTTACAAGTTGAAACTGCTGGTCATAGACTATTGGTAATAATATGCCTAAAGCAGGGATGGAAGTCCTGTATCATGAAGAATATAGCCACCTGGCTTACCTGTATGGCCTGCAATGAGAAGAATACTATGCTATTCCTGTGCTCAGGGTGGACAGTGAGAATCTATCCAACCTGTAGGAACCAACTCTAAAAAAAGAGCTGAAAACAGGAATGGTTTTTCTGTATATATGGCTGTCTGTGCTCCAGCTGGGAAGACTTACTTTTTGTGTCCTGGTAACCACTGGATTAAAGTGACACTAAACGATATCCTTATTCGGCAAAAGTAATTCATACACATCCACTACTTAGCGGCCCTGTAATCTATTTATTTTTTTAAATAGTTTCTTACTGTGCTTTTCTGCCTTCTTATAATTTCCTTTCTGAGCTCCCGAACCTCCAAGTTTCTCCCCACTCCTCTTTGTTGGGAACAAGAAGTACACATTAGTTGCAGTCCTGTACACTGCTCTATGCACACCACAAATCCCATAGTCCATCTCAGGAGCAAAGCTTCCTATACCCATTAAAAGGAAGTCGGTTCATTAAAAAAAAAAAAAAAAAAAAAAAAGAAAAAAAGGAATTCAGACTGGGTTCACACTGTTGTTAATTAGAAGTGGATTTCTCCGCATCCAATTCGCATAGCACGAGATTGTGACCGGCTCTCTATGGAGCCAGTTCACAGATCTCCGCAGCAGCTCCGGTGTGAATTGCACAGAAGTCCTGTGCGTCTTTTGGTTCATTTCAGTTCCAAATTCAGTCAAAAATTTGTGCCGAAATCGGACCTTAAAACGGTGAATGAGGACCCCCAGCCTCAGAAATTTGGGGGAAGGTCGAGAGCAGTAGAAGGGACTTTGTGAATGAGGAATACATACTTGTGCCCAGGTTCACACTGAGCAGCGGGAATGAAGCCATGCGAGTTCAGCTCGTTCGGTTGCGATTTCACAGACATCTGTGCGGGTTTCGCACCTCGAAATCACAAATAGTAGTACATAAAACTACTTTTTGAAATTGGTGCAGCTTCACACCAATTAGGACAGTGCCATTCCTGGCAATTGCCACCGATGTGACATGTCAAATCGCATCAATGTGAACCAGGGCTGAATAGAATTTTTTAAACCAGAATTTAGTGTCAATTTAACCACTTGCAGATTCCTGTTAGAGGGCAGCCGCACTGTGCAGACTCGCGTATATTTACGCGATTCTACACTTCCAGGTAGGGGACGTGCCACGTCTGCTGCGATTTCTCACAGCAGAAGCCGATCAACGGGTGCCGGTGAATGGATGTCCTCTAGTACCCGCTGATCGTCTGGAAAACACACAGAACAGAGCTCTGCCTATGTAAACAAGGCAGAGCTCCCTTCTGACAGGTGGAAGTGATGGATGAAAATCCCTTAGTAAAAGCACCTCACACACTACAAAAAACACTGGCTAGGCATACATTTAACACTTTGATCACCCTAGTTTGTAGACGCTTTAATTTTTGTGCAAACCAATCAATATACGCTTACTGGGATTTTTTTTTTTTTTACCAAAAATATGTAGCAGAATACACATTGGCCTCAATTTATGAAGAAATTCAATTTTTGAAATTTTTCATTGGATACGTTTTATAGCAGAAAGTAAAAAAAAAAAAAAAAAAAAAAAAAAAATAGCTGTTTTTTTGAAAATAGTCTGTCTTTTTTTGTTTATAGTGCAAAAAATACAGAGTTGCATGACCACGCAATTGTCAAAGTAACGCAGTGCCGTACCGCAAAAAATGGCCCGGTCAGGAAGGGGGGGGGGGGGGGGGGGATCTTCCGGAGGTCAAGTGGTTAAAAGTGACTGAAAATTCAGAATCCTGAGCTGTCACAATAAGAGGAACAAAGTGGACACTCGTTCTGGTGACAGCTGTCCAAGAGGGGATTTTCCTTACTTTGGAGATGGATTTCTTCTCACTTCCTGTTGTGTCTGTGGGACAGGAAGTAAAAGATACATAGAACTCTGTTAGGAGTTTTAACTATCCCTACTCTGTTCTAAACTACCGTATATACTCGGGTATAAGTCGAGGCCCTAATTTACTACAAAAAAAAAAAATGGGAAAAACTTATTGACCCGAGTATAAGACGAGGGTGAGAAATGCACAGCTACTGTAAGTGGAAAAGAGGGTCAACAATGCCCATTTGCAGCCTCACTGTGCCCACTTGCATGCCTCACTGTGCCCACTTGCATGCCTCACTGTGCCCACTTGCATGCCTCACTGTGCCCACTTGCAGCCATAGGTCCCCTGAACTTAAAACTCGGCAGTTAAGGATTCCTAGATGCCCCCTAGCTGCAGCCAAAATTTGGGGTCTCTGAACCCAAAGGTTTCCGAAATGACATTGCTGCAGATGGACACAGTTGACCGACTTTGGGGCCCCGTATCTCGGGGCCACTTGGTGCTAGGAACTACAAATTTGGTGTGCAAACCCAGTGGAACTAGCACCATAAAATATCCAAAGCTGGAGTTTCCAGCACCAAGTGGCTTTTCTGCAGCAAAATATTTCATTTTCAGAACCGAATTTGGGGCCCCGTATCTCAGGGCCACTTGGTGCTAGGAACCCCAAATTTGGTGTGCAAACCCAGTGGACTTGGTACCATAACATATCCAAAGCTTGGATTTCTAGCACCAAGTGGCCCCGAGATACAGGGCCCCAAAAATCAGTTTAGGAAATGTCAAGCACTTTTCTGCAGCAGAGAATGACATTTTCCGGACCGGATTTGGGGCCTCGTATCTCGGGGCCAATTGGTGCTAGGAACTTCAGCTTTGGATATGTTGTGGTACGAGTTCCACTGGGTTTGCACACCAAATTTGGGGTTGCTAGCACCAAGTGGCCCTGAGATACGGGCCCCAAAGTTGGTTCGGAAAATGAAATTTTTTGCTGCAGAAAAGTGCTTGACTCGAGTATAAGTCGAGGGGGGCACTTTCAGCACAAAAAAAATGTGCTGAAAGATTCGACTTATACTCGAGTATATACGGTAAATAAAAGGTTTTTGCTTTAAATATACTTTATCTGGGTGCACCCTAATGCATGAAGAGTGTGTGTGAAGAATTCATTTTAAGAGTATGGGGGTTTTCCCCAATTCAGGATTTTCAGAGGTTTAGCCAAAGAACCGTTAGCCCCACTACTGCTTCTCCATACCACAAGGCTTGCCAACTTTTCTAGGAAGAAATACCAGCCTGATGATCTCTTTGCTATTATTAACACTGGAAACAAGTCACAATTTTACAGAGAGACAACCATACAGACTGCAGGAGTACAAATCAGCTTCTCCTCGCCCTGTGACCAGACAAGAAGTGACTGATGACAAGTGCAGAATGCCAGGATGTCCAACTACCAAAATCTGGAGCCCAGAGGTGATATCATACTGATAGCCACTCATTGACCCTGTGCTGGGGGTGAAGACCGCTTGTCCCATCACAGCAAACAAACATACTACAATCAGCACTTTTAGGCCTCGTTTACACTTGTGGTTGAGGAGCGGTAAAAGTGCATGGTCTAGCGATGTTTTTACTGCTTTCCTTTAAGCTGCAAAGGCAGTGGAGGGGGGGGAGGGGGGGTGTACATATGCCACGGTCTGTGGGTAGCAGCACCCACTAAACAAGACCCATTAAAATGAATAGGGATGCTCCACAACCGTATGCAATGCACATGGTTGTGGCACGTTAGTGCTAGGTTTAGGGGGTTAATAAGGCAGCGAGAGACGATATAATGCCTCCTTCCTGCCTGTCAAATGTCATCTGAAGAGAGATCTGAACCACCCCTTACAGCGAGAGCACTGCTGGGGGCAAAGAACTTTCCATTTACCTAAGCCCTTCTCTCATGGCTGCCATTTACCAAATGAGTGAACAATGTCCTGTAGTACCCACTGCAGCCAATCAGATTTCAAAGGTTATTTTCCCAGCAGGGGTTAGAACCAGTGGTGTATGGTTGGCTGGCTGGGGGGGCCGTGGGCTGCCCCCCTAGGAAAATTGAGCCCCAATCACCACTGGCTAGAACATTAAGGGCTCATTTACACTTGCTTCAAATCATGGCTTTGGACAGGCTTGGTTAAAGCTCTCTGAATGCCAGTCAAAGCTCCTGTCACTAAATAAAATGGTTAGCTTACTGTCCTGTTTACATGTTGCTTTTGCTTCACTTCAAAAAGTATACCCCATGTAGCTTTAGTTGTGCTTCAAAGCTTCCATAGAAGTCTATGGCAAAGCTCGCTTGAAGCCACACCAAAGCCTCATCGAAGCACCAAGCAAAAGCAAGGTGTAAACAGGACTGTAAGCTAACCATTTTATTTAGTGACAGCAGCTTTGACTGGCGTTCAGAGAGCTTTAACAAAGCGTGCTGTAGAAAGTTGTAGCAAACAGTGCTTATCTGAGTATTGTATCATTATGCTACCAGCACAGTATCACAACTCCAACACATTTCTGTAGGAGATAAAAACTTAAAGTAGCCATACAGGATTCCATTTTCAGTCGAACGTTTGCAGAAAAAAAATTAGTTCATCAGCACATTCTTTATTACCATCGATGAGTCAGTTATTTTCATTTGAAAGACATGGTTCATTATAATATATACAATTTTAAATCACATTCACACCTACAATTTCAGTCAAGAAAAATCTTCCATCCCGGCTCCTTCGAATTTGCTCATCACCACGGACAAAAATGAACAACAATTTGACCCCACTAACCATTAGAAAATGAATCAAACGTTCAAAAATGAAAACATTCAAATAAAATTCTACTAGTATATGGTCAGCTTAAGAGGTCCAGCCAACTAAATAGACCTGGGTGACAGTCTTCTGTTACATTTGGTTTTAACGATTGTTTTTCTCACGGCGATTGTAGCCATGTTGGTGCACTCACAACAATACAGTGGAGTACAGTCTTTTTTTTTTTTTTTTTTTTTTTAATCCGCAATACCAGTTACATTTTCAGGACAAGATTTTGGGGCCTACCTACTACTTCTACTGGTATGGCCTACTGCTTGGAGCCTTGGACCTTAGCAGTAGTAGGAAGTCCCCAAAATCTTGCTGTGCTGAAAATATAACTGTTAGTGCAGATAAAAAATTAAATAAAAATAATAAAGTATCACGGACAGTACTCACTACATGGTTTTTACACAAACCGACATGTGGCAAATTTAATTAAAAAAAAAAAAAAAATCCCTTCTATTTTAAATCGATCAATAAATCTGCAGTATGCCTTTGGGATATTCTTATGATGTGTAACGCAGCAACTCTTTATTTAATGACGTAGCAAAGCAGCCATATTGGACAGAGCATCCCCTAAACACAAGATCCAACCGCAAGGGCAGCCACTGACTGGCACCATTCCTCACACAACAGTGAAGGCACACCTTAGGCCTATATTCCAGTACCACACAACATGATGAATACCAGCAGCATTTTATCAATGAGGCTCCACATTTTTCCATCTTCCTCACTATATTATTTATCATTTCCATCACTCAGTCTGATTTCATGCATTTTAGGTTGGATTTATCAAGCCTGTATTATAATTTATTAAACACGTTTATTTTCCCACATGCTATTTTGAAATTGTAGGCTATGGAAAAAGAATCTAAGAACACAGCATTCTTTCACAGAGGCCCATAAAATGCATATCCTGACTGGTTAAAGTGCACCTATCACCATAAAACGTATGGCAGCCATGTTGTAGGTTAGAGCAGTGTTTATCAACCCTTTTTAATTTGCGTAAGCCTATAAGAAGATGGAATATCTCTAGGCACCCAGTGCCCCCCCCCCCCCCCCCCTCATGTCAGAGTCACCTCCATACACAAGTCTGCCCATCACCACAGAGCCTCCCCGCCCAATCACACAGTACTCTCCTCACATCAGGGCCCTACCCTTTTGCTCCAGCAGCATGGTGGAGGGCAAGAGGTGAAAGAGGTCTGGAGAAGGTGGCATTCTGTCTTCTCTTGAATGCTGGGGGTGGCCCTCCATGCCCCCTGCACACCCTGGATGAGAGCCATGCATTGCCATGGTGCAATCAAGCTCGCCTCCATCACCATAGCAATGAATGACTCCATGAGTTCTGGCCTTAGAGTGTCATTGGTTGTTATGGTCAGCCCACTGGCACCATTGCAACTCATGGAGCTGATCCAGGGCAAATTGGGTCCCTGAGGGCACCCTGGTTGCAAAACACTGGGTTAGGCAATGGTTATGGTGGATGCTAGCTACAGGTTCAATAAGGACTATCAACATCTGTGTGGTCTATCAATCCGACCCAAGGAGCAGGCAGGAAGGGTACAGAAGCATATTACCACAAAAACTGGCAGGATAAACCATGAGGGTCCTGAAACAGTGCGGACCCCCTTTTATGCTCATCAGTGTTAGTCCACCCGTGTACATATCCTCTTGCCCTGGTACCACTGGGCCAAAGTCTGTTTCCTTATAACCTAACAGGGCATCTGCAATATAGATAGAGCTAAAAGTTTACTGCCCATTTGTTGTGATTCTCCACATCTTACCCTTTATGCCCTCATCAGTGGCTTCAAAACATCATTATCAATGGACCCAATCCCATGCCATGCATACAAATGAAACTTCCAAGTTAGCATCATGTTCGCCATCAGTGATAATCATCAGTAGCAGAAAGGAAGGTTCTACCCCATCCTGACCTCTTGGTACCCATGCCCTTCCCTTGTACCCCTCCAAATGGCCCCCTCCTTCCTGCCTGGCCCCTCTGCAGCTGCACAGGCAGCATGCCCACCCCTTCAATCCGCTTCTCAATTCCAAAAGCATGGACGCATTAAGAATGACAACGCAGGCCAGAGCCTCTCTATTGCATAATGTTTTCCATTGTTTTGCGATCTTCCCTTCAATTAAATATTGTGACAAAAGAAATGCAGATTTTTCTGTTAGATCCCTGAAAAAAAAATTGGCACAACAGCGAACACTGCACAATGTTTTCCATTGTTTTGCTATTTTTGCTACAATTCAACGGACAAAAAAAAAAAAAAAAAAAAGAAGAAAGAAATACTAATAAATAATAATAATATTAATTCGGCAGAATCTAAAAAAAATAAAAAAAAATACCAAATTATAACATTTTGCCTTCATGTTTTTTTTGTTCCCAAAATGACATTCCATGGCACCTGGTGTCATTGTTCACTAGATTGATGCTGGCACATTGTAATATGTTGGATTAAAACATATTATATTGTACAACAGGAAATGAAATTACATCAACACTAATTCCAGCATCCAAAGCATTCCCAGAAGATCTGTACAACGGGCGAGGTCATGAAAGGGTTAACCTTTCACCATGCGTAGTTTTCACCTTCAGTAATCTGCAGGAAGAGACCCGCGTACAGCCTCCCCGATGAACAGGTTGGTGTTAGACTATTTAAAGATGGCTTCTCTCTGGATGGAGATGCTGGAAGCAGGGTTGCCATGGTGATGCCAGCAATACTTTCAATCCCTTTTGCTATAGACAGGCAATGTTGTAATTGAGATTGATTCCAGACAGTAAACAAATGTGACTTTATAGGCGGATTATTTCTGATCGTTATTAATTCACACAATTTAAAATAAAATTAACAGAAAATGTACAGATGTGTCAAGAATGGCGATACGAATATTAACTTATTGTGCCAACGTTCAATACAAAGAAGGGGGGGTAGCCCTAAATACCATTGTTCCACAATTTGTCACACGTAAGCTAATCCTGCAAAGATTTCAGTTTGGATTAATGGATAAAACACACAAAAAAAAAAGAAGGATGCACACAAAAGAAAATCAGGATAGTGAGAACTATGCCATAGATAACAGTGGCTGTCGGTGATCCTGGACACATTGTGCTTGGCTGTAAATGATATTTTTAGGCAGGGAATATTTTCCACATCTCTTATCTCCCCCAGCACTGACATGCCAGGCTAAATGCAACACAAGTGTCAGCGGACTGCAGCTCAACAAATGCAATCCAGCTGCTGCCTCCCACCACAAAGAGCAGGGACCCTGGGCACGCTGGGGGGGGCATGATTCCAGGACCCTGGGCACTAGGGGGAGCATGATTCCAGGACTACAGCGCCCATTGATCACTACTACTGCATGGAGGAAAGGGGGGTGGGGGGGGTGGGATCAGGATGACAGCTTTAACCCTTTAACAGTCAAAGCGTGATGAGAGCGAGGCCCTGATGACCGCTCCAGCACACACTGAGTCATTAACCCTCAGCATGCCATGAAGAAGCCTGCTTACACCCCGGGGCCATCAGACTGCAAGGGTTAAGATTGGATTGGGGGGGGGGACATGAATCCAAGACTACAGTGCCCATCCATCCCTATTACTGCATGGATAAAGGGGAGGGAGGAGAGGGGGGGGGGGGGTCAGGATGACAGCATTAACCCTTCAATGGTCAATGAGGCCCTAATGACAGCTCCAGCACACACTAAGATATTAACCCTCTGCATGCCAGAGGTGAGCCTATTAGCACCCTAGAGTGAAAGGGTTAATATTGGATTGGGGGGGGGGGGCAGGATGAGGGATGCATTTGCTTAGATAATGGGCTGGCATCAGCATCCCCCCCCCCCCCACCCAGGATGCAATGGAGGGGCCCCTCTGCAGCCGATCAGAGGGCACACACAGGGCTGGGCATGCATACTCCTTACCTTCAGACAGCTCCAGTTCCAGCTCGGCCAGCCTGGCTCTCACCTCCAGGGGAAGGGACACGGTGTCCAGGCTGCGATCCGCCATTGCCCAGTGCTAGATGTTGGGGGGCGGTGGGGGGGGGGGGTGCAATAAGCAATCGCAGCACTCAGTCTCCCCCCAGCTCTGCCTTTGTCAAGGTCTCCTCAGCCAGGCATGGGGGGTTATTATTTATTGCACTGATTTCTTCCTATCCTTCTCCTGTGATCAGCGATCGATGCGCACCGATCGGTATGTCCAGCCCCCGTGCACCCCTTTGCTATGAGTGTGTCAGCAGGGTGTGCGGTACATCAGGCCGGATCACAAAGCAGACGGGCAGCCCACCCTGGCAGGTCTGCAGATCATTCTGCTCGCTGTGCTGCTCTCTTCTCCAGCGGGGAGGCAGGGAGGGAGGGGCCGCCTCTCATCCACACACACTGACACCTTAAAGACGCAGAGCCCCGGCACTGCACTCCCCGCTCCTCCTGCACCACTCATGCAGCTGGCTGCACTCTCTGCCCCCTCCCGGGCACTCTCACTGCATGCTTTGCTGCATCATTTTCCCAGCCAAGTCAGATGTGCAGCTTGCCATTGGTGCTGCTCCCACGTGGATAAGGCGGTCATGTGACCCACATTTGACATCACCAAGTGTGAACAAGTGGAAATGTCACATTTCATCTCCTTCATCTATCCCCCCTCCAAGACCTTCCACCTTGTGGTGTTTATATCTCACAGGAAATGTCTGGATGACAGGGAATTCCGAGAACAATGGACCCCTATTTATTAAATGTTCTTCTGTAACAAGCAATATCCAACACAGTGAGCAAGAGACTCAACATGGCAGTAAACACCTACCACCATATCCAACCAGTGACCAACAGACTGAACATGGCGGTACACACTTACCACCATATCCAACCAGTGACCAACAGACTAAACATGGCGGTACACACCTACCACCATATTCAACCAGTGACCAACAGACTAAACATGGCGGTACACACCTACCACCATATCCAACCAGTAACCAACAGACTAAACATGGCGGTACACACCTACCACTATATCCAATCAGTGACCAACAGACTAAACATGGCGGTACACACCTAACACCATATACAATCAGTAACCGAGAGACTAAAGATGACCATACACACCTAACACCATATACAACCAGTGACCAAGAGACTAAAGATGACCATACACACCTAACACCATATACAATCAGTGACCGAGAGACTAAAGATGACCATACACACCTAACACCATATACAATCAGTGACCGAGAGACTAAAGATGACCGTACACACCTAACACCATATACAATCAGTGACCGAGAGACTAAAGATGACCATACACACCTAACACCATATACAACCAGTGACCAAGAGACTAAAGATGACCATACACACCTAACACCATATACAATCAGTGACCGAGAGACTAAAGATGACCGTACACACCTAACACCATATACAATCAGTGACCGAGAGACTAAAGATGACTATACACACCTAACACCATATACAAATAGTGACTAAGAGACTAAACGTGGCGGTACACACCTAACACCATATACGACCAGTGACCGAGAGACCAAAGATGACCGTACACACCTAACACCATTTACAGCCAGTGACCGAGAGACCAAAGATGACCGTACACACCTAACACCATATACAATCAGTGACCGAGAGACTAAAGATGACCGTACACACCTAACACCATATACAATCAGTGACCGAGAGTCTAAAGATGACCGTACACACCTAACACCATATACAACCAGTGACCAAGAGAATAAAGATGACCATACACACCTACCACCATATCCAAACAGTGACCAACAGACTAAACATGGCGGTACACACCTACCACCATATCCAATCAGTGACCAACAGAATAAACATGGCGGTACACACCTAACACCATATACAACCAGTGACCAAGAGACTAAAGATGACCATACACACCTAACACCATATACAATCAGTGACTGAGAGACTAAAGATGACCATACACACCTAACACCATATACAACCAGTGACTAAGAGACTAAACGTGGCGGTACACACCTAACACAATATACAACCAGTGACCGAGAGACCAAAGATGACTGTACACACCTACCACCATATCCAACCAGTGACCGAGAGACCAAAGATGACTGTACACACCTAACACCATTTACAACCAGTGACCGGGAGACCAAAGATGACCGTACACACCTAACACCATATACAACCAGTGACCGAGAGACCAAAGATGACCGTACACACCTAACACCATATCCAACCAGTGACCGAGAGACCAAAGATGACTGTACACACCTAACACCATACACAATCAGTGACCGAGAGTCTAAAGATGACCGTACACACCTAACACCATATACAACCAGTGACCAAGAGAATAAAGATGACCGTACACACCTAACACCATATCCAACCAGTGACCAACAGACTAAACATGGCGGTACACACCTACCACCATATCCAATCAGTGACCAACAGACTAAACATAGCGGTACACACCTAACACCATATACAATCAGTGACCGAGAGACTAAAGATGACCATACACACCTAACACCATATACAACCAGTGACCAAGAGACTAAAGATGACCATACACACCTAACACCATATACAATCAGTGACCGAGAGACTAAAGATGACCATACACACCTAACACCATATACAACCAGTGACTAAGAGACTAAACGTGGCGGTACACACCTAACACCATATACAACCAGTGACCGAGAGACCAAAGATGACCGTACACACCTACCACCATATCCAACCAGTGACCGAGAGACCAAAGATGACCGTACACACCTACCACCATATCCAACCAGTGACCGAGAGACCAAAGATGACCGTACACACCTAACACCATATCCAACCAGTGACCGAGAGACCAAAGATGACCGTACACACCTAACACCATATCCAACCAGTGACCGAGAGACCAAAGATGACCGTACACACCTAACACCATTTACAACCAGTGACCGAGAGACCAAAGATGACCGTACACACCTAACACCATATACAATCAGTGACCGAGAGACTAAAGATGACCATACACACCTAACACCATATACAATCAGTGACCGAGAGACTAAAGATGACCGTACACACCTAACACCATATACAATCAGTGACCGAGAGACTAAAGATGACTATACACACCTAACACCATATACAAATAGTGACTAAGAGACTAAACGTGGCGGTACACACCTAACACCATATACGACCAGTGACCGAGAGACCAAAGATGACCGTACACACCTAACACCATATCCAACCAGTGACCGAGAGACCAAAGATGACCGTACACACCTAACACCATTTACAGCCAGTGACCGAGAGACCAAAGATGACCGTACACACCTAACACCATATCCAACCAGTGACCGAGAGACCAAAGATGACCGTACACACCTAACACCATATCCAACCAGTGACCGAGAGACCAAAGATGACCGTACACACCTAACACCATTTACAACCAGTGACCGAGAGACCAAAGATGACCGTACACACCTAACACCATATACAATCAGTGACCGAGAGACTAAAGATGACCGTACACACCTAACACCATATACAATCAGTGACCGAGAGTCTAAAGATGACCGTACACACCTAACACCATATACAACCAGTCACCGAGAGAATAAAGATGACCATACACACCTACCACAATATCCAACCAGTGACCAACAGACTAAACATGGCGGTACACACCTACCACCATATCCAACCAGTGACCAAGAGACTAAACATGGCGGTACACACCTACCACCATATCCAACCAGTGACCAAGAGACTAAACATGACCGTACACACCTACCACCATATCCAACCAGTGACCAACAGACTAAACATGGCGGTACACACTTACCACCATATCCAACCAGTGACCAAGAGACCAAAGATGACCGTACACACCTAACACCATATACAATCAGTGACTGAGAGACTAAAGATGACCGTACACACCTAACACCATATACAATCAGTGACTGAGAGACTAAAGATGACCGTACACACCTAACACCATATACAACCAGTGACCAACAGACTAAACATGGCAGTACACACCTAACACCATATACAACCAGTGACTAAGAGACTAAACGTGGCGGTACACACCTAACACCATATACAACCAGTGACCGAGAGACCAAAGATGACCTTACACACCTACCACCATATCCAACCAGTGACCGAGAGACCAAAGATGACTGTACACACCTAACACCATTTACAACCAGTGACCGAGAGACCAAAGATGACCGTACACACCTAACACCATATACAACCAGTGACCGAGAGACCAAAGATGACCGTACATACCTAACACCATATCCAACCAGTGACCGAGAGACCAAAGATGACTGTACACACCTAACACCATTTACAACCAGTGACCGAGAGACCAAAGATGACCGTACACACCTAACACCATACACAATCAGTGACCGAGAGTCTAAAGATGACCGTACACACCTAACACCATATACAACCAGTGACCAACAGACTAAACATAGCGGTACACACCTAACACCATATACAATCAGTGACCGAGAGACTAAAGATGACCATACACACCTAACACCATATACAACCAGTGACCAAGAGACTAAAGATGACCATACACACCTAACACCATATACAATCAGTGACCGAGAGACTAAAGATGACCATACACACCTAACACCATATACAACCAGTGACTAAGAGACTAAACGTGGCGGTACACACCTAACACCATATACAACCAGTGACCGAGAGACCAAAGATGACCGTACACACCTACCACCATATCCAACCAGTGACCGAGAGACCAAAGATGACCGTACACACCTACCACCATATCCAACCAGTGACCGAGAGACCAAAGATGACCGTACACACCTAACACCATATCCAACCAGTGACCGAGAGACCAAAGATGACCGTACACACCTAACACCATATCCAACCAGTGACCGAGAGACCAAAGATGACCGTACACACCTAACACCATTTACAACCAGTGACCGAGAGACCAAAGATGACCGTACACACCTAACACCATATACAATCAGTGGCCGAGAGACTAAAGATGACCGTACACACCTAACACCATATACAATCAGTGACCGAGAGTCTAAAGATGACCGTACACACCTAACACCATATACAACCAGTGACCGAGAGAATAAAGATGACCATACACACCTACCACCATATCCAACCAGTGACCAAGAGACTAAACATGGTGGTACACACCTACCACCATATCCAACCAGTGACCAAGAGACTAAACATGGCGGTACACACCTACCACCATATCCAACCAGTGACCAAGAGACTAAACATGACCGTACACACCTACCACCATATCCAACCAGTGACCAACAGACTAAACATGGCGGTACACACCTACCACCATATCCAACCAGTGACCAAGAGACCAAAGATGACCATACACACCTAACACCATATACAATCAGTGACTGAGAGACTAAAGATGACCATACACACCTAACACCATATACAACCAGTGTCCAAGAGACTAAACGTGGCGGTACACACCAACCACCATATCCAACCAGTGACCGAGAGACCAAAGATGACCGTACACACCTAACACCATATCCAACCAGTGATCAAGAGACCAAAGATGACCGTACACACCTAACACCATATGCAATCAGTGACCGAGAGACTAAAGATGACTGTACACACCTACCACCATATCCAACCAGTGACCAACAGACTAAACATAGCGGTACACACTTACCACCATATCCAACCAGTGACCGAGAGACCAAAGATGACCGTACACACCTAACATCATATCCAACCAGTGACCGAGAGACTAAAGATGACCGTACACACCTAACACCATATACAAGCAGTGACCAAGAGACTAAACGTGGCGGTACACACCTACCACCATATCCAACCAGTGACCGAGAGACCAAAGATGACCGTACACACCTAACACCATATACAATCAGTGACCGAGAGATTAAACGTGGCGGTACACACCTACCACCATATCCAACCAGTGACCAACAGACTAAACATGGCGGTACACACTTACCACCATATCCAACCAGTGACCAAGAGACCAAAGATGACCGTACACACCTAACACCATATACAATCAGTGACTGAGAGACTAAAGATGACCGTACACACCTAACACCATATACAACCAGTGACCAACAGACTAAACATGGCGGTACACACCTACCACCATATCCAACCAGTGACCAACAGACTAAACATGGCGGTACACACCTACCACCATATCCAACCAGTGACCAACAGACTAAACATGGCGGTACACACCTACCACCATATCCAATCAGTGACCAACCGACTAAACATGGCGGTACACACCTAACACCATATACAATCAGTGACCGAGAGACTAAAGATGACCATACACACCTAACACCATATACAATCAGTGACCGAGAGACTAAAGATGACCGTACACACTAAACACCATATACAATCAGTGACCGAGAGACTAAAGATGACCATACACACCTAACACCTATATACAACCAGTGACTGAGAGACTAAACGTGGCGGTACACACCTAACACCATATACAACCAGTGAGCCGAGAGACCAAAGATGACCGTACACACCTACCACCATATCCAACCAGTGACCAAGAGACTAAACATGGCGGTACACACCTACCACCATATCCAACAAGTGACCAAGAGACTAAACATGACCGTACACACCTACCACCATATCCAACCAGTGACCAACAGACTAAACATGGCGGTACACACTTACCACCATATCCAACCAGTGACCAAGAGACCAAAGATGACCGTACACACCTAACACCATATACAATCAGTGACTGAGAGACTAAAGATGACCGTACACACCTAACACCATATACAACCAGTGACCAACAGACTAAACATGGCGGTACACACCTACCACCATATCCAACCAGTGACCAACAGACTAAACATGGCGGTACACACCTACCACCATATCCAACCAGTGACCAACAGACTAAACATGGCGGTACACACCTACCACCATATCCAATCAGTGACCAACAGACTAAACATGGCGGTACACACCTAACACCATATACAACCAGTGACCAAGAGACTAAAGATGACCATACACACCTAACACCATATACAATCAGTGACCAAGAGACTAAAGATGACCATACACACCTAACACCATATACAACCAGTGACTAAGAGACTAAACGTGGCGGTACACACCTAACACCATATACAACCAGTGACCGAGAGACCAAAGATGACCGTACACACCTACCACCATATCCAACCAGTGACCGAGAGACCAAAGATGACCGTACACACCTACCACCATATCCAACCAGTGACCGAGAGACCAAAGATGACCGTACACACCTAACACCATATCCAACCAGTGACCGAGAGACAAAAGATGATCGTACACACCTAACACCATTTACAACCAGTGACCGAGAGACCAAAGATGACCGTACACACTTAACACCATATACAATCAGTGACCGAGAGACTAAAGATGACCGTACACACCTAACACCATATACAATCAGTGACCGAGAGTCTAAAGATGACCGTACACACCTAACACCATATACAACCAGTGACCGAGAGAATAAAGATGACCATACACACCTACCACCATATCCAACCAGTGACCAAGAGACTAAACATGGTGGTACACACCTACCACCATATCCAGCCAGTGACCAAGAGACTAAACATGGCGGTACACACCTACCACCATATCCAACCAGTGACCAAGAGACTAAACATGACCGTACACACCTACCACCATATCCAACCAGTGACCAACAGACTAAACATGGCGGTACACACCTACCACCATATCCAACCAGTGACCAACAGACTAAACATGGCGGTACACACCTAACACCATATACAATCAGTGACCGAGAGACTAAAGATGACCATACACACCTAACACCATATACAATCAGTGACCGAGAGACTAAAGATGACCGTACACACTAAACACCATATACAATCAGTGACCGAGAGACCAAAGATGACCGTACACACCTACCACCATATCCAACCAGTGACCGAGAGACCAAAGATGACCGTACACACCTAACACCATATCCAACCAGCGACCGAGAGACCAAAGATGACCGTACACACCTAACACCATTTACAACCAGTGACCGAGAGACCAAAGATGACCGTACACACCTAACACCATATACAATCAGTGACCGAGAGTCTAAAGATGACCGTACACACCTAACACCATATACAACCAGTGACCAAGAGAATAAAGAGGACCATACACACCTACCACCATATCCAACCAGTGACCAACAGACTAAACATGGCGGTACACACCTACCACCATATCCAATCAGTGACCAACAGACTAAACATGGCGGTACACACCTAACACCATATACAATCAGTGACCGAGAGACTAAAGATGACCATACACACCTAACACCATATACAACCAGTGACCAAGAGACTAAAGATGACCATAAACACCTAACACCATATACAATCAGTGACCGAGAGACTAAAGATGACCATACACACCTAACACCATATACAACCAGTGACTAAGAGACTAAACGTGGCGGTACACACCTAACACCATATACAACCAGTGACCGAGAGACCAAAGATGACCGTACACACCTACCACCATATCCAACCAGTGACCGAGAGACCAAAGATGACCGTACACACCTAACACCATATCCAACCAGTGACCGAGAGACCAAAGATGACGGTACACACCTAACACCATTTACAATCAGTGACCGAGAGACTAAAGATGACCATACACACCTAACACCATATACAACCAGTGACCGAGAGAATAAAGATGACCATACACACCTACCACCATATCCAACCAGTGACCAACAGACTAAACATGGCGGTACACACCTACCACCATATCCAACCAGTGACCAAGAGACTAAACATGGCGGTACACACCTACCACCATATCCAACCAGTGACCAAGAGACTAAACATGACCATACACACCTACCACCATATCCAACCAGTGACCAACAGACTAAACATGGCGGTACACACTTACCACCATATCCAACCAGTGACCAAGAGACCAAAGATGACCGTACACACCTAACACCATATACAATCAGTGACTGAGAGACTAAAGATGACCGTACACACCTAACACCATATACAACCAGTGACCAACAGACTAAACATGGCGGTACACACCTACCACCATATCCAACCAGTGACCAACAGACTAAGCATGGCGGTACACACCTACCACCATATCCAACCAGTGACCAACAGACTAAACATGGCGGTACACACCTAACACCATATACAACCAGTGACCAAGAGACTAAAGATGACCATACACACCTAACACCATATACAATCAGTGACCAAGAGACTAAAGATGACCATACACACCTAACACCATATACAACCAGTGACTAAGAGACTAAACGTGGCGGTACACACCTAACACCATATACAACCAGTGACCGAGAGACCAAAGATGACCGTACACACCTACCACCATATCCAACCAGTGACCGAGAGACCAAAGATGACCGTACACACCTACCACCATATCCAACCAGTGACCGAGAGACCAAAGATGACCGTACACACCTAACACCATATCCAACCAGTGACCGAGAGACAAAAGATGATCGTACACACCTAACACCATTTACAACCAGTGACCGAGAGACCAAAGATGACCGTACACACTTAACACCATATACAATCAGTGACCGAGAGACTAAAGATGACCGTACACACCTAACACCATATACAATCAGTGACCGAGAGTCTAAAGATGACCGTACACACCTAACACCATATACAACCAGTGACCGAGAGAATAAAGATGACCATACACACCTACCACCATATCCAACCAGTGACCAAGAGACTAAACATGGTGGTACACACCTACCACCATATCCAACCAGTGACCAAGAGACTAAACATGGCGGTACACACCTACCACCATATCCAACCAGTGACCAAGAGACTAAACATGACCGTACACACCTACCACCATATCCAACCAGTGACCAACAGACTAAACATGGCGGTACACACCTACCACCATATCCAACCAGTGACCAAGAGACCAAAGATGACCATACACACCTAACACCATATACAATCAGTGACTGAGAGACTAAAGATGACCATACACACCTAACACCATATACAACCAGTGACCAAGAGACTAAACGTGGCGGTACACACCAACCACCATATCCAACCAGTGACCGAGAGACCAAAAATGACCGTACACACCTAACACCATATCCAACCAGTGATCAAGAGACCAAAGATGACCGTACACACCTAACACCATATGCAATCAGTGACCGAGAGACTAAAGATGACTGTACACACCTACCACCATATCCAACCAGTGACCAACAGACTAAACATAGCGGTACACACTTACCACCATATCCAACCAGTGACCGAGAGACCAAAGATGACCGTACACACCTAACATCATATCCAACCAGTGACCGAGAGACTAAAGATGACCGTACACACCTAACACCATATACAAGCAGTGACCAAGAGACTAAACGTGGCGGTACACACCTACCACCATATCCAACCAGTGACCGAGAGACCAAAGATGACCGTACACACCTAACACCATATACAATCAGTGACCGAGAGATTAAACGTGGCGGTACACACCTACCACCATATCCAACCAGTGACCAACAGACTAAACATGGCGGTACACACTTACCACCATATCCAACCAGTGACCAAGAGACCAAAGATGACCGTACACACCTAACACCATATACAATCAGTGACTGAGAGACTAAAGATGACCGTACACACCTAACACCATATACAACCAGTGACCAACAGACTAAACATGGCGGTACACACCTACCACCATATCCAACCAGTGACCAACAGACTAAACATGGCGGTACACATCTACCACCATATCCAACCAGTGACCAACAGACTAAACATGGCGGTTCACACCTACCACCATATCCAACCAGTGACCAACAGACTAAACATGGCGGTACACACCTACCACCATATCCAATCAGTGACCAACAGACTAAACATGGCGGTACACACCTAACACCATATACAATCAGTGACCGAGAGACTAAAGATGACCATACACACCTAACACCATATACAATCAGTGACCGAGAGACTAAAGATGACCGTACACACTAAACACCATATACAATCAGTGACCGAGAGACTAAAGATGACCATACACACCTAACACCATATACAACCAGTGACTGAGAGACTAAACGTGGCGGTACACACCTAACACCATATACAACCAGTGAGCCGAGAGACCAAAGATGACCGTACACACCTACCACCATATCCAACCAGTGACCAAGAGACTAAACATGGCGGTACACACCTACCACCATATCCAACCAGTGACCAAGAGACTAAACATGACCGTACACACCTACCACCATATCCAACCAGTGACCAACAGACTAAACATGGCGGTACACACTTACCACCATATCCAACCAGTGACCAAGAGACCAAAGATGACCGTACACACCTAACACCATATACAATCAGTGACTGAGAGACTAAAGATGACCGTACACACCTAACACCATATACAACCAGTGACCAACAGACTAAACATGGCGGTACACACCTACCACCATATCCAACCAGTGACCAACAGACTAAACATGGCGGTACACACCTACCACCATATCCAACCAGTGACCAACAGACTAAACATGGCGGTACACACCTACCACCATATCCAATCAGTGACCAACAGACTAAACATGGCGGTACACACCTAACACCATATACAACCAGTGACCAAGAGACTAAAGATGACCATACACACCTAACACCATATACAATCAGTGACCAAGAGACTAAAGATGACCATACACACCTAACACCATATACAACCAGTGACTAAGAGACTAAACGTGGCGGTACACACCTAACACCATATACAACCAGTGACCGAGAGACCAAAGATGACCGTACACACCTACCACCATATCCAACCAGTGACCGAGAGACCAAAGATGACCGTACACACCTACCACCATATCCAACCAGTGACCGAGAGACCAAAGATGACCGTACACACCTAACACCATATCCAACCAGTGACCGAGAGACAAAAGATGATCGTACACACCTAACACCATTTACAACCAGTGACCGAGAGACCAAAGATGACCGTACACACTTAACACCATATACAATCAGTGACCGAGAGACTAAAGATGACCGTACACACCTAACACCATATACAATCAGTCACCGAGAGTCTAAAGATGACCGTACACACCTAACACCATATACAACCAGTGACCGAGAGAATAAAGATGACCATACACACCTACCACCATATCCAACCAGTGACCAAGAGACTAAACATGGTGGTACACACCTACCACCATATCCAACCAGTGACCAAGAGACTAAACATGGCGGTACACACCTACCACCATATCCAACCAGTGACCAAGAGACTAAACATGACCGTACACACCTACCACCATATCCAACCAGTGACCAACAGACTAAACATGGCGGTACACACCTACCACCATATCCAACCAGTGACCAAGAGACCAAAGATGACCATACACACCTAACACCATATACAATCAGTGACTGAGAGACTAAAGATGACCATACACACCTAACACCATATACAACCAGTGACCAAGAGACTAAACGTGGCGGTACACACCAACCACCATATCCAACCAGTGACCGAGAGACCAAAGATGACCGTACACACCTAACACCATATCCAACCAGTGATCAAGAGACCAAAGATGACCGTACACACCTAACACCATATGCAATCAGTGACCGAGAGACTAAAGATGACTGTACACACCTACCACCATATCCAACCAGTGACCAACAGACTAAACATAGCGGTACACACTTACCACCATATCCAACCAGTGACCGAGAGACCAAAGATGACCGTACACACCTAACATCATATCCAACCAGTGACCGAGAGACTAAAGATGACCGTACACACCTAACACCATATACAAGCAGTGACCAAGAGACTAAACGTGGCGGTACACACCTACCACCATATCCAACCAGTGACCGAGAGACCAAAGATGACCGTACACACCTAACACCATATACAATCAGTGACCGAGAGATTAAACGTGGCGGTACACACCTACCACCATATCCAACCAGTGACCAACAGACTAAACATGGCGGTACACACTTACCACCATATCCAACCAGTGACCAAGAGACCAAAGATGACCGTACACACCTAACACCATATACAATCAGTGACTGAGAGACTAAAGATGACCGTACACACCTAACACCATATACAACCAGTGACCAACAGACTAAACATGGCGGTACACACCTACCACCATATCCAACCAGTGACCAACAGACTAAACATGGCGGTACACACCTACCACCATATCCAACCAGTGACCAACAGACTAAACATGGCGGTTCACACCTACCACCATATCCAACCAGTGACCAACAGACTAAACATGGCGGTACACACCTACCACCATATCCAATCAGTGACCAACAGACTAAACATGGCGGTACACACCTAACACCATATACAATCAGTGACCGAGAGACTAAAGATGACCATACACACCTAACACCATATACAATCAGTGACCGAGAGACTAAAGATGACCGTACACACTAAACACCATATACAATCAGTGACCGAGAGACTAAAGATGACCATACACACCTAACACCATATACAACCAGTGACTGAGAGACTAAACGTGGCGGTACACACCTAACACCATATACAACCAGTGAGCCGAGAGACCAAAGATGACCGTACACACCTACCACCATATCCAAGCAGTGACCGAGAGACCAAAGATGACCGTACACACCTACCACCATATCCAACCAGTGACCGAGAGACCAAAGATGACCGTACACACCTAACACCATATCCAACCAGCGACCGAGAGACCAAAGATGACCGTACACACCTAACACCATTTACAACCAGTGACCGAGAGACCAAAGATGACCGTACACACCTAACACCATATACAATCAGTGACCGAGAGTCTAAAGATGACCGTACACACCTGACACCATATACAACCAGTGACCAAGAGAATAAAGAGGACCATACACACCTACCACCATATCCAACCAGTGACCAACAGACTAAACATGGCGGTACACACCTACCACCATATCCAATCAGTGACCAACAGACTAAACATGGCGGTACACACCTAACACCATATACAATCAGTGACCGAGAGACTAAAGATGACCATATCTGGTGTAAACCAAGGGGAGTATGGGTGTAAAAGAAATCTGTCCGCCGGCAGAGCCCCACCAACGTCACGTGGCGTGCTAAGAGAGAGGAGGCGACCATGTCAGAGCGACCAGTGCTCTTAAATGGGCGCCTATCCTCCCTCGTGGTGCACGCAGATGGAAAACACGTCTGCCCGCGGCGTCAGAGGTGACGTCGTACGCAAGACGTGTAGGCGTGGCGTCAACGCACAGCGCATGCGCAACCGCAACCCCGACGACCATAATGGTCGGAATGGGGGCTGGGGGTGACCGCGGTGTGCGTTGCAGCTCCCGGGGCTGAAAGCAGCAGCCCCCATAAAATGACCTCACAGAGTATAAACAAAAATTGTAACAATTCCAGTATAGCAAGTGCCCTACCGCTGGCACTTGATACTAGTCAACAAAAAAATCAAAAAATCATGGAAATAGCAGCATAGATAAGTGTGTGAATCCATCCAATATTACATTTGAGAAAAAGAGAAAAAATGTTGGAACTTTATATGAGGCCATGACATGTCGTGCATTGGTCTCCATTCCATATTCGTTGAGAAAAAATAGGAAAAGGGGAATTGGGAAAATAGGACTTTATATGATACACATCACTTAGGTTGAATCAATCAATCAATTAATAGTAAAAATATTTATTGTTAGCCATAATTAGGCACTGTATACCGGTAACATTAATAGTAATAGATCAATATGTACAATACAGAATAAAGAAGGACATGATAAGTACATCATATAACAATCCAGGTAATATAATAGAAGTTGTTGCACACATGAAATAATGAACCGGCAACATCCCTAATGCATGAAAGGACATAATAAGGAATAAAATAGCATATAAGATTACATGATTGATTCAAACAGTAAAACCCTAGTAAACCCATGATTAGTGTGACATAGCATCAAAAATTCATGCTCGACGCGTTTCGTGGGTTGTTTCCACTCATCAGGAGCAGCTATACATTGGAGGTATCTATAATAAAATAAAATAAAAATCTTTCATCAATGGTAATTGATCAAAGAATAGGGAGAAGAGGGACATAGAACTTATAGTCCAATCATTCTTACCTATGGGTAGCTAATGTAGAGTATGGGTAATAATGATATTAAAGATACATCGGAGGTACCAGGGGGCGAAAGACCGCCCCCCCGGGAGCTGAGGTGAAGGCTGTGCAGGCGGCAATAGGGCCAGGTGTATAGTAATAGGTGTTGGCCCCGTGGGGCTTCTGTATCAATAAATAATTAGGGAAAGGGTGTTAGCATACAAATAGAGGTGCCATGGTAGTAAAATAGGAGAAATATAAGTGAAACGAAAGGGGGGGGGGGGGGGTAGGTGATATGAGGTGATAGGAAATAGAGAGATGAGGTGTGTAAAAAAGCAGTAAAGGATAAGTGTGAGAGGTAGCAGAGTAAGGAGGGTCCCCAGGTAAAGTAGTCAAGATATATGAAAGTAGTAATCATAGAAATAGTAAAAATACTATGAAAGTGCATTTGCCACCATAAGGCCAAGGGTAACATCCATAGGATAAAGATTACCTGAGTTCAAGTGTGTCTGGGGAAATCCAATTAGGAATAGACAGTGCAAACCGAGTAGACCAAGATAGACCATATCTGGTGTAAACCAAGGGGAGTATGGGTGTAAAAGAAATCTGTCCGCCGGCAGAGCCCCACCAACGTCACGTGGCGTGCTAAGAGAGAGGAGGCGACCATGTCAGAGCGACCAGTGCTCTTAAATGGGCGCCTATCCTCCCTCGTGGTGCACGCAGATGGAAAACACGTCTGCCCGCGGCGTCAGAGGTGACGTCGTACGCAAGACGTGTAGGCGTGGCGTCAACGCACAGCGCATGCGCAACCGCAACCCCGACGACCATAATGGTCGGAATGGGGGCTGGGGGTGACCGCGGTGTGCGTTGCAGCTCCCGGGGCTGAAAGCAGCAGCCCCCATAAAATGACCTCACAGAGTATAAACAAAAATTGTAACAATTCCAGTATAGCAAGTGCCCTACCGCTGGCACTTGATACTAGTCAACAAAAAAAAATCAAAAAATCATGGAAATAGCAGCATAGATAAGTGTGTGAATCCATCCAATATTACATTTGAGAAAAAGAGAAAAAATGTTGGAACTTTATATGAGGCCATGACATGTCGTGCATTGGTCTCCATTCCATATTCGTTGAGAAAAAATAGGAAAAGGGGAATTGGGAAAATAGGACTTTATATGATACACATCACTTAGGTTGAATCAATCAATCAATTAATAGTAAAAATATTTATTGTTAGCCATAATTAGGCACTGTATACCGGTAACATTAATAGTAATAGATCAATATGTACAATACAGAATAAAGAAGGACATGATAAGTACATCATATAACAATCCAGGTAATATAATAGAAGTTGTTGCACACATGAAATAATGAACCGGCAACATCCCTAATGCATGAAAGGACATAATAAGGAATAAAATAGCATATAAGATTACATGATTGATTCAAACAGTAAAACCCTAGTAAACCCATGATTAGTGTGACATAGCATCAAAAATTCATGCTCGACGCGTTTCGTGGGTTGTTTCCACTCATCAGGAGCAGCTATACATTGGAGGTATCTATAATAAAATAAAATAAAAATCTTTCATCAATGGTAATTGATCAAAGAATAGGGAGAAGAGGGACATAGAACTTATAGTCCAATCATTCTTACCTATGGGTAGCTAATGTAGAGTATGGGTAATAATGATATTAAAGATACATCGGAGGTACCAGGGGGCGAAAGACCGCCCCCCCGGGAGCTGAGGTGAAGGCTGTGCAGGCGGCAATAGGGCCAGGTGTATAGTAATAGGTGTTGGCCCCGTGGGGCTTCTGTATCAATAAATAATTAGGGAAAGGGTGTTAGCATACAAATAGAGGTGCCATGGTAGTAAAATAGGAGAAATATAAGTGAAACGAAAGGGGGGGGGTGGGGGTAAGTGATATGAGGTGATAGGAAATAGAGAGATGAGGTGTGTAAAAAAGCAGTAAAGGATAAGTGTGAGAGGTAGCAGAGTAAGGAGGGTCCCCAGGTAAAGTAGTCAAGATATATGAAAGTAGTAATCATAGAAATAGTAAAAATACTATGAAAGTGCATTTGCCACCATAAGGCCAAGGGTAACATCCATAGGATAAAGATTACCTGAGTTCAAGTGTGTCTGGGGAAATCCAATTAGGAATAGACAGTGCAAACCGAGTAGACCAAGATAGACCATATCTGGTGTAAACCAAGGGGAGTATGGGTGTAAAAGAAATCTGTCCGCCGGCAGAGCCCCACCAACGTCACGTGGCGTGCTAAGAGAGAGGAGGCGACCATGTCAGAGCGACCAGTGCTCTTAAATGGGCGCCTATCCTCCCTCGTGGTGCACGCAGATGGAAAACACGTCTGCCCGCGGCGTCAGAGGTGACGTCGTACGCAAGACGTGTAGGCGTGGCGTCAACGCACAGCGCATGCGCAACCGCAACCCCGACGACCATAATGGTCGGAATGGGGGCTGGGGGTGACCGCGGTGTGCGTTGCAGCTCCCGGGGCTGAAAGCAGCAGCCCCCATAAAATGACCTCACAGAGTATAAACAAAAATTGTAACAATTCCAGTATAGCAAGTGCCCTACCACTGGCACTTGATACTAGTCAACAAAAAAATCAAAAAATCATGGAAATAGCAGCATAGATAAGTGTGTGAATCCATCCAATATTACATTTGAGAAAAAGAGAAAAAATGTTGGAACTTTATATGAGGCCATGACATGTCGTGCATTGGTCTCCATTCCATATTCGTTGAGAAAAAATAGGAAAAGGGGAATTGGGAAAATAGGACTTTATATGATACACATCACTTAGGTTGAATCAATCAATCAATTAATAGTAAAAATATTTATTATTAGCCATAATTAGGCACTGTATACCGGTAACATTAATAGTAATAGATCAATATGTACAATACAGAATAAAGAAGGACATGATAAGTACATCATATAACAATCCAGGTAATATAATAGAAGTTGTTGCACACATGAAATAATGAACCGGCAACATCCCTAATGCATGAAAGGACATAATAAGGAATAAAATAGCATATAAGATTACATGATTGATTCAAACAGTAAAACCCTAGTAAACCCATGATTAGTGTGACATAGCATCAAAAATTCATGCTCGACGCGTTTCGTGGGTTGTTTCCACTCATCAGGAGCAGCTATACATTGGAGGTATCTATAATAAAATAAAATAAAAATCTTTCATCAATGGTAATTGATCAAAGAATAGGGAGAAGAGGGACATAGAACTTATAGTCCAATCATTCTTACCTATGGGTAGCTAATGTAGAGTATGGGTAATAATGATATTAAAGATACATCGGAGGTACCAGGGGGCGAAAGACCGCCCCCCCGGGAGCTGAGGTGAAGGCTGTGCAGGCGGCAATAGGGCCAGGTGTATAGTAATAGGTGTTGGCCCCGTGGGGCTTCTGTATCAATAAATAATTAGGGAAAGGGTGTTAGCATACAAATAGAGGTGCCATGGTAGTAAAATAGGAGAAATATAAGTGAAACGAAAGGGGGGAGGGGGTGGGGGTAGGTGATATGAGGTGATAGGAAATAGAGAGATGAGGTGTGTAAAAAAGCAGTAAAGGATAAGTGTGAGAGGTAGCAGAGTAAGGAGGGTCCCCAGGTAAAGTAGTCAAGATATATGAAAGTAGTAATCATAGAAATAGTAAAAATACTATGAAAGTGCATTTGCCACCATAAGGCCAAGGGTAACATCCATAGGATAAAGATTACCTGAGTTCAAGTGTGTCTGGGGAAATCCAATTAGGAATAGACAGTGCAAACCGAGTAGACCAAGATAGACCATATCTGGTGTAAACCAAGGGGAGTATGGGTGTAAAAGAAATCTGTCCGCCGGCAGAGCCCCACCAACGTCACGTGGCGTGCTAAGAGAGAGGAGGCGACCATGTCAGAGCGACCAGTGCTCTTAAATGGGCGCCTATCCTCCCTCGTGGTGCACGCAGATGGAAAACACGTCTGCCCGCGGCGTCAGAGGTGACGTCGTACGCAAGACGTGTAGGCGTGGCGTCAACGCACAGCGCATGCGCAACCGCAACCCCGACGACCATAATGGTCGGAATGGGGGCTGGGGGTGACCGCGGTGTGCGTTGCAGCTCCCGGGGCTGAAAGCAGCAGCCCCCATAAAATGACCTCACAGAGTATAAACAAAAATTGTAACAATTCCAGTATAGCAAGTGCCCTACCGCTGGCACTTGATACTAGTCAACAAAAAAATCAAAAAATCATGGAAATAGCAGCATAGATAAGTGTGTGAATCCATCCAATATTACATTTGAGAAAAAGAGAAAAAATGTTGGAACTTTATATGAGGCCATGACATGTCGTGCATTGGTCTCCATTCCATATTCGTTGAGAAAAAATAGGAAAAGGGGAATTGGGAAAATAGGACTTTATATGATACACATCACTTAGGTTGAATCAATCAATCAATTAATAGTAAAAATATTTATTGTTAGCCATAATTAGGCACTGTATACCGGTAACATTAATAGTAATAGATCAATATGTACAATACAGAATAAAGAAGGACATGATAAGTACATCATATAACAATCCAGGTAATATAATAGAAGTTGTTGCACACATGAAATAATGAACCGGCAACATCCCTAATGCATGAAAGGACATAATAAGGAATAAAATAGCATATAAGATTACATGATTGATTCAAACAGTAAAACCCTAGTAAACCCATGATTAGTGTGACATAGCATCAAAAATTCATGCTCGACGCGTTTCGTGGGTTGTTTCCACTCATCAGGAGCAGCTATACATTGGAGGTATCTATAATAAAATAAAATAAAAATCTTTCATCAATGGTAATTGATCAAAGAATAGGGAGAAGAGGGACATAGAACTTATAGTCCAATCATTCTTACCTATGGGTAGCTAATGTAGAGTATGGGTAATAATGATATTAAAGATACATCGGAGGTACCAGGGGGCGAAAGACCGCCCCCCCGGGAGCTGAGGTGAAGGCTGTGCAGGCGGCAATAGGGCCAGGTGTATAGTAATAGGTGTTGGCCCCGTGGGGCTTCTGTATCAATAAATAATTAGGGAAAGGGTGTTAGCATACAAATAGAGGTGCCATGGTAGTAAAATAGGAGAAATATAAGTGAAACGAAAGGGGGGAGGGGGTGGGGGTAGGTGATATGAGGTGATAGGAAATAGAGAGATGAGGTGTGTAAAAAAGCAGTAAAGGATAAGTGTGAGAGGTAGCAGAGTAAGGAGGGTCCCCAGGTAAAGTAGTCAAGATATATGAAAGTAGTAATCATAGAAATAGTAAAAATACTATGAAAGTGCATTTGCCACCATAAGGCCAAGGGTAACATCCATAGGATAAAGATTACCTGAGTTCAAGTGTGTCTGGGGAAATCCAATTAGGAATAGACAGTGCAAACCGAGTAGACCAAGATAGACCATATCTGGTGTAAACCAAGGGGAGTATGGGTGTAAAAGAAATCTGTCCGCCGGCAGAGCCCCACCAACGTCACGTGGCGTGCTAAGAGAGAGGAGGCGACCATGTCAGAGCGACCAGTGCTCTTAAATGGGCGCCTATCCTCCCTCGTGGTGCACGCAGATGGAAAACACGTCTGCCCGCGGCGTCAGAGGTGACGTCGTACGCAAGACGTGTAGGCGTGGCGTCAACGCACAGCGCATGCGCAACCGCAACCCCGACGACCATAATGGTCGGAATGGGGGCTGGGGGTGACCGCGGTGTGCGTTGCAGCTCCCGGGGCTGAAAGCAGCAGCCCCCATAAAATGACCTCACAGAGTATAAACAAAAATTGTAACAATTCCAGTATAGCAAGTGCCCTACCGCTGGCACTTGATACTAGTCAACAAAAAAATCAAAAAATCATGGAAATAGCAGCATAGATAAGTGTGTGAATCCATCCAATATTACATTTGAGAAAAAGAGAAAAAATGTTGGAACTTTATATGAGGCCATGACATGTCGTGCATTGGTCTCCATTCCATATTCGTTGAGAAAAAATAGGAAAAGGGGAATTGGGAAAATAGGACTTTATATGATACACATCACTTAGGTTGAATCAATCAATCAATTAATAGTAAAAATATTTATTGTTAGCCATAATTAGGCACTGTATACCGGTAACATTAATAGTAATAGATCAATATGTACAATACAGAATAAAGAAGGACATGATAAGTACATCATATAACAATCCAGGTAATATAATAGAAGTTGTTGCACACATGAAATAATGAACCGGCAACATCCCTAATGCATGAAAGGACATAATAAGGAATAAAATAGCATATAAGATTACATGATTGATTCAAACAGTAAAACCCTAGTAAACCCATGATTAGTGTGACATAGCATCAAAAATTCATGCTCGACGCGTTTCGTGGGTTGTTTCCACTCATCAGGAGCAGCTATACATTGGAGGTATCTATAATAAAATAAAATAAAAATCTTTCATCAATGGTAATTGATCAAAGAATAGGGAGAAGAGGGACATAGAACTTATAGTCCAATCATTCTTACCTATGGGTAGCTAATGTAGAGTATGGGTAATAATGATATTAAAGATACATCGGAGGTACCAGGGGGCGAAAGACCGCCCCCCCGGGAGCTGAGGTGAAGGCTGTGCAGGCGGCAATAGGGCCAGGTGTATAGTAATAGGTGTTGGCCCCGTGGGGCTTCTGTATCAATAAATAATTAGGGAAAGGGTGTTAGCATACAAATAGAGGTGCCATGGTAGTAAAATAGGAGAAATATAAGTGAAACGAAAGGGGGGGGGGGTGGGGGTAGGTGATATGAGGTGATAGGAAATAGAGAGATGAGGTGTGTAAAAAAGCAGTAAAGGATAAGTGTGAGAGGTAGCAGAGTAAGGAGGGTCCCCAGGTAAAGTAGTCAAGATATATGAAAGTAGTAATCATAGAAATAGTAAAAATACTATGAAAGTGCATTTGCCACCATAAGGCCAAGGGTAACATCCATAGGATAAAGATTACCTGAGTTCAAGTGTGTCTGGGGAAATCCAATTAGGAATAGACAGTGCAAACCGAGTAGACCAAGATAGACCATATCTGGTGTAAACCAAGGGGAGTATGGGTGTAAAAGAAATCTGTCCGCCGGCAGAGCCCCACCAACGTCACGTGGCGTGCTAAGAGAGAGGAGGCGACCATGTCAGAGCGACCAGTGCTCTTAAATGGGCGCCTATCCTCCCTCGTGGTGCACGCAGATGGAAAACACGTCTGCCCGCGGCGTCAGAGGTGACGTCGTACGCAAGACGTGTAGGCGTGGCGTCAACGCACAGCGCATGCGCAACCGCAACCCCGACGACCATAATGGTCGGAATGGGGGCTGGGGGTGACCGCGGTGTGCGTTGCAGCTCCCGGGGCTGAAAGCAGCAGCCCCCATAAAATGACCTCACAGAGTATAAACATGGCCTAATTATGGCTAACAATAAATATTTTTACTATTAATTGATTGATTGATTCAACCTAAGTGATGTGTATCATATAAAGTCCTATTTTCCCAATTCCCCTTTTCCTATTTTTTCTCAAGAGACTAAACATGGCGGTACACACCTACCACCATATCCAACCAGTGACCAAGAGACTAAACATGACCGTACACACCCACCACCATATCCAACCAGTGACCAACAGAATAAATATGGCGGTACACACCTACCACCATATCCAACCAGTGACCAAGAGACCAAAGATGACCATACACACCTAACACCATATACAATCAGTGACTGAGAGACTAAAGATGACCATACACACCTAACACCATATACAACCAGTGACCAAGAGACTAAACGTGGCGGTACACACCTACCACCATATCCAACCAGTGACCGAGAGACCAAAGATGACCGTACACACCTAACACCATATCCAACCAGTGATCAAAAGAACAAAGATGACCGTACACACCTAACACCATATGCAATCAGTGACCGAGAGACTAAAGATGACTGTACACACCTACCACCATATCCAACCAGTGACCAACAGACTAAACATAGCGGAACACACTTACCACCATATCCAACCAGTGACCGAGAGACCAAAGATGACCGTACACACCTAACATCATATCCAACCAGTGACCGAGAGACTAAAGATGACCGTACACACCTAACACCATATACAAGCAGTGACCAAGAGACTAAACGTGGCGGTACACACCTACCACCATATCCAACCAGTGACCGAGAGACCAAAGATGACCGTACACACCTAACACCATATACAATCAGTGACCGAGAGATTAAACGTGGCGGTACACACCTAACACCATATACAACCAGTGACCGAGAAACTAAAGATGACCGTACACACCTAACACCATATACAACCAGTGACCAAGAGACTAAACGTGGCGGTACACACCTACCACCATATCCAACCAGTGACTGAGAGACCAAAGATGACCGTACACACCTAACACCATATCCAACCAGTGACCGAGAGACCAAAGATGACCGTACACACCTAACACCATATACAATCAGTGACCGAGAGTCTAAAGATGACCGTACACACCTAACACCATATACAACCAGTGACTGAGAGAATAAAGATGACCGTACACACCTACCACCATATCTAACCAGTGACTGAGAGACTAAAGATGGCCATACACACCTATCACCATATCCAACCAACGACTGAGAGACTAAAGATGGGCATAACCACCTACCACCATATCCAACCAGTGACCAAAGAGACTAAGAATGGCCATACACACCTATCACCATATCCAATCAGTGACCGAGAGAATAAAGATGGCCGTACACAGCTACCACCATATCCAACCAGTAACAGAGAGACTAAAGATGGCCATACGCACCTACCACCATATCCAACCAACGACTGAGAGACTAAAGATGACCGTACACCCCTACCCCCATATCCAACCAGTGACTGAGAGACTAAAGATGGCCATACACACCTATCACCATATCCAACCAGTGACCAAAGAGACTAAGAATGGCCGTACACACCTATCACCATATCCAACCAGTGACCGAGAGAATAAAGATGGCCGTACACACCTACCACCATATTCAACCAGTGACCAAGAGAATAAAGATGGCCGTAACCACCTAACGCCATATCCAACCAGTGACCAATAGACTAAATATGGCCATGCACACCTACCACCATATCCAACCAGTGACTGCGAGATTAAAGATGGCCATACACACCTACCACTATACCCAACTTGTAACTGAGAGACTAAAGATGGCTGTACACATCAGCCAACATATCCAACCAGTGACCAAGAGACTAAACATGGCCGTAAACACCTACCACGATATCCAACCAGTGACCAAGAGACTAAAGATAGCCATACACATCAGCCAACAGACTTAGGCCTCGTACACACCTTATGAAAATCAGAAGGGAAAATTCGTAAGACAAGCTGTCTGTGGATTTTCCAATCCTTAGTACCTTGCTTTCGACAGCCAATTTGACTTTTTCATCAGACAAAATCTGGATGTGGAGGCTTTAAAATTTTTGTCGGATGTGAATGCGCTTTTGATAAAAATTTGATGCTCGGTCGTGCAACAATGGAACCGCGTGTATGAGGCCTAAAGATGGCTATACACATCAGCCACCATATCCAACCACCGATTGAGAGACTAAAGATGCCTATACACCTACCATCATATCCAACCAGCGACCAAGTGACTTAGGCCTCGTACACATGGTTCGATTGTTGTAGCACCCAGCGTCTGATTTTTGTCAAAAACGCGTGTGAAGGATTTTGTCCAGCATACTAACTATCCGAAAATTGTTGTTTGACAAACACGAACGTAGTGACATACTATGAGAATGTAAAGAGGAAGTTAATTTCTCAAGTTCACCCTTTGGGCCCCTTCTGCTAATTTTGTGTTAGTAGAAGTTTGGTGAGCGTCGATTCACGAATTTCAGATCGTATAAAACAAATGCCTTTCACAATACATTTGGCATAACTACACCAGTCTCACCAGCAAAGCAGCTTCATTATTATCCTATTAAAGAAGATGAGAATGTGCTCTGCATTTCAACATTTCATCAATTGCTGCGTCACGAATGTTAATTCTAGATTACAGGCAGTAGTTTACAAGACCAAACTCTTCCCAGTTGTTCTTTGATTCCGATCATGCGTGTTTGTACTTTCGACTTTTGTGTGACGCTTTCTGTATTGACCATCCGAAAATCAGACATTGAGTTCACATCTGACAAAAATTTTTTAGCCTGCGCATCCAGCTTTTCTCTGACGAAAAAGTCAAATCAGGTGTTGAAAACACCAAAAATCCACAGACAGCTCGTCTTACGAATTTTCCCTTCTGATTTTCGTATCGTGTGTACGAAGCCTAAAGATGACCATACACATTGGCCAACATACCTAATCCAACCAGTGTCCAAGAGACTAAACATGGCCGTAAACATCTACTGCCATATCCAACCAGTGGCCAAGAGACTAAAGATGACCGTACACATTGGCTACTATATCCAACCAGTGATTGGGAGACTAAAGATGACTGTACACACCTACCACCATATACAACCAGTGACTAATGCTTAGTACACACGGTGAGAAAATCAGTCGAAAAATGCCGCTTTTCTAAGCTATTGTACAATAATCTGATCATTAGTACACAGCTTCCGAGAGCTGATCACCATAGTTAATGCAAAAAAAGGGGCAAGCATGAACATTTTTCTCGTACAATACCAGAACAAATGATTTTTGTTTAATCAGTACAGTATTTATCAGGAAAAAGACCAAGAACATGCATGCTCAGAAATAAAAGAATACAATACAATACAGTACAATAACATAACATCACTTCCAAAGTTGTATTCTGTCGTACGAGAATTTTTGTAACTTTAGTAACTTATTGGTTTTTGATATGAGACTAGCATGCAAAAAAAAAAAAACAGACAATAATTCGTCCAATATTCTCATCATGTATATGAAGCTTAAAGATAGCCGTAAAACAACGGCTGCCATATCACCCCAGTGGCCAAGAGACTAAAGATGGCTGTACATGCTTACCACCATATCCAACCAATGACTGAGAGACTAAAGATGGCCTTACATATCAGTCGCCATTTGCAACCAGTGATCGAGAGACCAAAGTTGGCTGTACATATCTTCTACCACCATATCCAACCATTGACCAAGAAACTAAACATGGTTGTACACTTATCCGACCAGTGACTAAAAGACTAAAGATGGCCATAAACACCTAGCACCATATCCAACCAGTGACCGAGAGACTAAAGAGGCTTGGGCCGTAGAGCAGTGATTGTCAGTCACTGCTCTACGCTCTGGACCTCCAGCGCTCACTGGAGAGCCGGGCTGAGGAGGGGGCTGGCTCAGCTGGCTTTAGCCCTCAGCTGAGAATCTGAGCCAGCTGTCAATCAGGCAGCTGGGTGGATCCCGACAATATGGTCCTGGAGCTGCTCTGTGATATCAGATGACAGCAGCTTTAGCCCACTATAAGCTAACCCTGGGTGACAAGAGAGTAAATGCACTACTGCGACCCAGAAGAGAAGTATGACCAAAAAAAGATTTGGCCATACTTCTTTTTTTTGTAACGTTTTGAATGTGGTAGCCTGCCTCCTACCCCTGTGCACTTTTTGTGTGCTAATGTTTCAAACTTTCAAATATCTATTATTAAGAAAAATGTACCCATTCATTTTGTAAGTAATCTCGCAGGGCCTTGTAGTAAATTAGCTATCAATACAGTTAAAGTGATACTAAAGTCTTGAGAGACAATTGTAGATGCCCTGAAACCTCCTCCTACAAATATCAAGCGCTTATGGATTTGATCAAACTGACATAACAAGTACAGTATATGTATTAAATAAACCAATTGATGGTAAAACACAATGAGCTGCTACCATAACGCTTACCAAAGGCAAGCTGACTGAATAATAAAGCAAAAACACAACCTAAATTCTGTGTAGGCAGCGCTACATAACCAGCAATATCTTGCGGTGTGCTGACAAAACTCAATCCATAAGATCACAATTACTGCTCCTCAGGTAGAAGTTCACTCCAAATGTGTAATAGTATATTTGTTAATTATTAAGTGAAGATCTCACTCGACACAAAAAAGTCACTTATAAACTGGCACAAACACAGCCCATAAATTCATCCGGCAAAATAACGAAGATTGGAGGTGAAACCCCCTAATAAATTGACTTCTTACCAGACTAAGCTGGAAAATCGGCTTTATTTAGATCGTGCTTGCTGGCTTCTCCTCGAGATAACGCACAAGGTATCTGCTGCTGCCAGGGCGGGTCGGGTCCTCTGCTTAACAAGCCATCCTCTGTCATCCGACCGTAAACACCAGCACACCGCTCCCACTTTACATGGACCCAGCGGAAGGCTGTTAGCCCTGATAAAGCAGGGCTCCCTGGATTATGGGTAATTTAGCCAAGACACCAGGGACTGCGCCCAGCCTAATCCACACGCAAGGACGGATGGCCAGCCCTTTAGACCAGCCAGTTAGAGGAGCACACCTAGGTCCTGAGCATAGGAGGAAAAAAGTAGGACTAAGATCTTGTTTTTTTTTGTTAAAAAAAAAAAACAAACATCTTATGCTTACCTGCTCTATGTAATGGTTTTACACAGAGCAGTCTGAATCCTCCTCTTCTCGGGTCAGGTCCCTCGTCGGCACTCCTGGCCCCTCCCTCCTGTTGAGTGCCCCCACAGCAAGTAGCTGGCTATGGAGGCACCCGAGCCGAGCTGCAGCTCTGTGTGTCCATTCAGACATGTAGCTGTGGTTCAGCCCAGCCCCCTCTCTCTCCTTATTGGCTAACAGACTTTGATTGACAGCAGCAGGAGCCAATGGCGCTGCTGCTGTGTCTCAGCCAATCAGGAGAGAGAGTCTCGGACGGCCAAGGAACTCGTTCTCATCACTGGATCGAGATGGGGCTCAGGTAAGTATGAGGGGGGCTGCTACACACAGAAGGTTTTTTATCTTAATGCGTTCTATGCATTAAGATAAAAAACCTTCTGACTTTACAACCACTTTAAAGGATACTGTACAATCAGATTGTAATGTTGACCATCTTAAAGCAGGTCTCCATGCTGTGCCATAACACATTTTCTGACTTCCTGATAAAGGGCGTATATGTTCTTTCTCCATGGTCCCACTGCATATAAACATGTAGCCACCCTCTGTTGCTCACCCCCCCCCCCATGATGGACTAGGGACTAAGGACTATGAGATTTGCAATGTGTACATATCAGTGCACATGACCTCAACTAACATGCAGTGCTTGTTCCAAACAAAGGGAAGTGAGGGAGAAAAAGAGAAGTCCAGGAGCTCATGGAGGATGTTACAAGGAGGCAAAAAAAAAAAACGTACGAAAAAATAGATTACAGGGCCATTAGGTAGTGGATGTGTATTATTTTTTGAAGAATAAGGATATCGTTTAAGGATAAGGAAATCCAGCTGTCATTTGAGCTTGCCCTGTGCAGAAGTACTATGATCCCAGGCTATCCTGATGTTGCTCCCAGAGGGGGTGTGTCTATGACAGCCTGGACTCTCAGGAAGCGAGTGGAATGGCTCTGGGTGTCGTTCACCCTGGAAGGGGAGTGCCGCTGGACATTGAAGCTTTCGGGTTGATTCACTAATACTAGAGAGTGCAAAATCTGCATAGAAACCAATCAGCTTCTGGGTTTTTTTTTTTGTCAAAGCTTAATTGAAAAAGCTGAAGTTAGAAGTTGATTAGCTACCATGGGCAGTTGCACCAGATTTTGCACTCTGCAGGTTTAGTAAGTCAACCCCTTTGAGTCTGCGGGGGATAGTTCTGGAGTGGAGGGGAGTATTGCAAAAAAAAAAAAAACTGCATTTTCTTTTTACTTTTAACCTGCTGAGAAGTTGAATTTTTAATCTACTTTTTAAATATCAAAATCCTGTAATTGGGCTTTAAATCAGAACAAAACCCATCGATTTAACTGTTTCCCAAAACAGTTACATTCAAGGCATGCTATGAATAATAACTGCCACAGTTGCTTGTGCTCTTAACTGAATTGGTAAGCCATCAAATGGCTGGTGTCATGACTGATCACATGTGCAGCACCATGGCCGCCGATAAGGAAGTACGACTGGGCACATAGGGGACCCTGGACAGCAGGGGGATCAATGTGGCCGGATGGGAGGAAAATTACAGAAAATTACAGAATAATGCACTGTGTCTCTTTCTCTCCCTCCAGCAACTGAAAGTTGGTTTGTCCCTCTCTACCTCCCACTGGCTTTTAGGGCTTGCTGGAGGGAGAGACACAGTGCATCGTTCTGTTATTGTCCTCCCATCCTGCCACACCAATACTCCTCCGTTTGCTACCCACATCTGATCCCCCCCGTGTGCCTGGGCCTTCCCTCGTCCCCCCGCAGCGGCACCAGCTTCCCTCTCCCACTGGCTGCTGCGGGCGCACAGGCAAATGGAGAATGGGGAAGAGGCCGGTAAATAAGTCTTTTTTTCTGAATTGGACCAAGTAAGCCACAGGTGTCAAACACAAGGCCCGTGGGCCGAATCCAGCCCTCCAGGCCATTTAATGTGGCCCTCACACCTCTCCTGCAGCTCCAGCCCTCCTCTGGTCCTCCTCCTACTTTCTGCTTTCAAGCAATGCATCCAGCTTCTTTCCAGCAGCAGTATAAGGAAAGGGGGTGCACTGTGATGTTAGGGAGAGTAGGGGACTCAACTTCTGATGGTGGGGTGGCTCTTGACATCTAATGTAAGGGGAGGGGATGTGCTGGACATCTAATCTTACAGATACAACCGGCCCTTTTGAGGACAATCATAATGCTGATGTGGCCCACGATGAAATTGAGTTTGAATAGTTTTGTCTATTGATAACAGACAATAGTAAACTCAGTTACAAAATCATTTAAAAATAATAAATAAAAATCATTTTTAAAAATTGTAAAAAAAAAAAAAAAACATTTTTAAAAATTTAATTTTTTTTTTAAATTATAACTTTTTTAATTTTTTTTTTTTAATTTGGGGTAGACTGTACAGAGCCCCATGATTTCTAACGGCAGTCCTGTGCAGCACAATGGCAACTGCAGGTCAAACAGAGGATAAGATGGCAACTTCCTTGGCTGTAAAGCATGGGAGGGTTTAATTCCACTTTTAGTCAACCTACCACCAGCATTTTCTGCCATGACTGTAACCAATGAAAACAGTCAATTACCTCAATTTCTTTATTTTTTTGTTTTGTTATCAAAGGCCGGTTGAAAGTGGGTAAAAGTAAAACAAAATATTGTTGTATGTATGGACAATATAGCAAAATCATTCTCCAACTGTCTCATAACCAAGCAGTCTTAAATCTTATCAGTTGCTATGGGGCATTTATTACTTCAGACGCTGATGAATGCGGCTCATTTTATAACGGCATAACAGTATAAAAGGAAACTGACACCAATAGTTTATCATCAGTTGGTGTTCTGATAGCATGTGATCACTTTATATGCTGATAATGATGGTGATAGGGGTGATAATAGTAACTGTAGCAGCTGTCTTCCAGGGCCATCTAGGGGTCGAATTGTCATGATGTGCAACTCACAATTGTTAGAACTGTTTTAAAGGGCAAGTTCACTTCTTTAATAATCCTTTATTTATGTTAAGCATGGGGAGAACTGCACATACAGTACATATCAGGAAGTGTTTAAAGCTAAATTCCAGGTTTTTCTTTCCCTGTCTCCTCTTCTCCCTCCCACAAGCATTTAGCAGCTGCAGGAGGAAAATGGAGAGATCGGTTCTTCTATATGCAAACACCCCCACTGCTCTTCCTATCCAGCTATTTCCCCTAACCCCCCCAGCCAGGGGTCAGGGGTACCCGTTTCTTGCACCGGGGCCCTGAAGGTTCTAGTTATGCCACTGTCTAGCTTTAACCATTACAAGCCATATACTGTATATACTGTATATACTGCATACCATAATTCAATGTAGTCAGCAATTTTCTAAATAGTCTACCTGTGCAGAAATCATAAATCTTGTAACAGTTAATGATAAGTTTGCCTCTGTCTTGCATTTTTCATTTTGAGTGTGGGGTGGCAGATTCACTTTTAGTGAACTTGTCATTTAATAAATTCACACCCTCCCAAGTGCAGACCGTCATGTTAAATATTTACTTTTTTTCATGTTCCAGTGATTTTCACTGTGCAACTCTGTCCACCAGTATACAGATTTTCCAGGAAAAAGGTTCCCACCAGTTCCTTTTCTTTGTGTGCACACTCCAAGGCCCTATTCATTCTCAAGGGGAAGCTGTATTCCAGCAATCCAGCAGAACTTGGCTCAACTGTTGGATCAAATAGGGTTTGGACATGCCTGGACACTAAGAAGAGGAACAAATGGGGATATATTAACTGGATAGGCCATGTGGTTCAGTGCAGGGCTCCATATCGAGGTTAGTATGGAGCAGAAGGTAAGAGATTAATTAAGCAGGCTACAATGGGCATGGGGGGTTGTTAAAGGGCAAGGTCACTTTAAAAAGCAACTCCAAGGAATACAGGTAATCATGTAACTGGTAATGTTAGGAAATATCTGGCATTGTCCCAAGCTTTCACAACACCTTCCTAAAGAGTTTTTTTTAGAAGGAATACCTTTGTAAGCAATTTTATTTTTATTACAGGTACTTATATAGCTCCATCAATTTACGCAGCGCTTTTACATACATATATATATATATATATATATAGATAGATCGATCGATCGATCGATCTATCTATCTATCTATCTATCTATCTATCTATCTATCTATCTATCTATATATAGTGGGTATAGAAAAGAATCACCCCACTTTAAAAAAATTACACATTTTGTTGCTTTGCAGCCTGAAATTAAAACAAACACAGTTTGTGTTTTATCTAGCTGTATTTACGGCAATTTAGAACATCCAAGTGAAATTTATAACACCAACATGTTAGAAAAAAAATTAAAAAAATTCAAAAACAGAATCACTGAGTTGGAAAAGGACCACCCCCTTAATGCCAGTATTTTGTTGGACCACCTTTTGCTTTAATTACAGCCTTTAGTCTGTTTAGATATGTCTCTACTAACTTTGCACATTTAGACTTTGCAATATTTGCCCACTCTTCTTTGCAGAATTGCTCAAGTTCGGTTAATTTTGATGGTGACCGTTTGTGGACTGCAGTCTTCAAGTCATTCCACAGATTTTCAATGTGGTTAAAGTCTGGGCTCTGACTAGGCCATGCAAATACATGTACCTTTTTCTCCTTCAACCACTGTGTGGTCATTTTTGTTGTGTGCTTTGGGTCATTGTCATGTTGGAAGGTAAACCTTCTTCCCATTAACAACTTTCTGGCAGTGGGCAGCAGATTTTCCTCAAGAATTTGATGGTATTTTGCCCCATCCATTTTTCTTCTATCCTGACAAGTGCTCTAGTCCTTGCTGCAGAGAAACACTCCCATAATCCTCTGACCACCTTAAACGCACCTTGAAGATTCTGAGGCCACATGGAAAAAGGTGTAATGGTCAGATGAGACTAAAATGTAATTATTTGGCCTCAACACCAAACGATATGTCTGGTGGAAATCCAATACAACTCACCATCCAGATGTAGCGCCCTCTACTTTTAGGTAGGTGCTAGATTGGTGTTTTTCTAGTTGCAGGACTAGTGGCAGGTAAATTTAGCCAGGCCTGTGTTTCTATTAGAGGCCTAGTTGTTTTGATTTGGAAATGGGAGTGTTAGTATAGTGGGGGGGTGTGGCCACCTGCACTCTGGTTCAGATATCCTCTCCTGCTTTCAGTGGAATTGTTCTGGAAGGGAGGTTGGACTTGAGACCTGAGTGGCAGGCAGCTCATGTGGGGGGCTCTGACCAATCATTAATTTGCATTGGCAGGGGGCAGGCCTCCTATATAAGTTGGGGTCACATGCTTCCAGGGAGGAGTTGTGAAGCACAGGAAAGACAGCATGGCGTGCTGAGGTGCTATACTGGACATCCCCATGTGGGGATGTGCCATGTGCGCGGAGGAGATATGGAGGAGCTTCAGGGGAAGGAGCTAAAGTTGAGGATCTTCATCTCCATGGAGTGCATCAGGTTTCTGTGGCCGGGGAACACAGTGCTTGACTGTAAAGAGGATCAAATGGAGGAAGTAGGAGTAAAGCAGCGAAAGTAGACCAGTTATCGGATTTCTGTGACTGGGGAACACAGGACTTTGATACAAGGAGAAGGTCAGTGTAACATTGAAGAAGCAGAAATTCAGGCATACCCCACTTTTAAGTGCACAATGGGGTTTATTTACTAAAGCTGGAAAGTGCAAAATTAGGCTCACTTCTGCATAGAAACCAATGAGCTTCCAGGTTTTATTACCAAAGCTTAATTGAACAAGCTGAGGTTAGAAGCTCATTGGTTTCTATGCAGCAGTGAGCCTGATTTTGCACTTTCCAGCTTTAGTAAATAAACCCCATTGTGTACTTAAAAGTGGGGTATACCTGTACTGGAGAGAGTAGCGTAGCATACTGTGTGGCCGGTGAACACAGTATGGACAACAAGTGGATGGGCTGGAGTGATGGTCTGTCGTCTATTATGTGTTCAGTTCACATTTCCATAACTTCCAAAGACTGAAGGATGTTGGTATGCGGGTCATGAGGAAGGCGGTGCAGGTCTTTGACCTTAAAGAATTAATACCCCAAAAAGGGTGTTAGTATGCGGGTCATGAAGAAGACGGTGCAGGTATTTGACCTTAAAGAATTAATTCCCTTAAAGGAAGCATATCAAGTCGGGCAGAGGAACTATTCAGAGTAGTAAATCTTCAGCCAGATTGATAACAGAAGAAGCAGTAGCCTGCAGTGAGAACCAACACAGGGGGAATTATTCAGAGTGATTTGTCTTGTTAACTGGAAGCAATAGTCTGCAGTAAGGACTGGACAGGGGAAATCCATCATTAAGGCCAAGGCCATGGATGATAACCTATCCTTCTGAACTCTTCATGGGCATCTCATACATCCCTGATATCTCTACAAGTTTCATCCCACATATAAAAGCAAAGAAAAAAGAGTAATTGACTGTTTGTTGTTTGTCTGGGTGACTGAAAAGGGGATGGGAGCAGGGTGATTGGCGGATTGCCAAAACCACTTTAGCAGCCCCCATGTGGGTACCGCTACACAAATAACATCATTCCTACAGTAAAGCATGGAGGTGGTAATATCCTGTTATGGGGGTGTTTCTCTGCAGCTGGGCCTGGAGTACTTGTCAGGATAGAAAAAATGTATGGCGCAAAATACCATCAAAGTCTTGAAACTTGAAAATCAAAAACTGTAGCTGCTGACTTTTTATAAACAGCCACTCAACTGTCCAGGGATCAAGCACTGTCCTCACTCGGGCCTGTTTCTTCACCTGTCTTCGGGTCCCTGGTGCTGGCAGGTTAACTGTGACTCCTTGCAGTTTCACAGCCGACTGTCCACTGCGGAAGCCTCATTGCACTTTGTGAATGGTCCCCCAGCGTTTCGGTACCTGTGACGTGTCCAGAATACCGCGGGCAAGGGGGGGGGGGGACTTCTGCTGAGATTACCTAGGTATGGGGGTGTGGGTACCTGTTAAAAACTAAGTATCCCCCCCCCCCATGAAAAATGTTCCAAATATGGCAGAGGAGAGGAGGCGGAAGAACGGAACTTCCCCTTTTCGGTGACGTTCCGCTTTAAGAGGATGTGTCCCTTGAGTCAGTTTATAAAAAATATGTCCTTGGTATATTGGAGTGAAGTACCTTTCACTATGAATGACCTTAAACATTCTATAACAAAGGACAGACAAATTCCATTCTGATTACAAAAGTTTTACAATCTTTGGGGAAAAACACAAATAATATTACATAGAACAAAACATGATTTTCTTACTAACACAACAGACTGACATATTTGATGTTGTTTTCTTCTTCAAACTAGAACCTGTATGATTTTATAGGAAGTTGCAGATCCTAATGAAGTTTATAGATACACATAAAAAAAAACAAATGTAGTGCAGCGCTAACAGTATTAGTAACAAAAGTTATAAACTAAATAGTCAGTCCTCATATATACTGTATATCACAGTATGCAAAATGCATAGGACTGTGAGTACTGTTAGTTAACTGTTGGTTACTATTATCATTAGTGCTGCACTACATTTGTTTTTTTTTATATTCCTACAGGTGCGAAACACTTTTTTGTGCTGGCTTGCTAATTGTATTTTAATTAAGTTGTTATGCATACAGTAACTGCGCACATAGTATTTTAATCTGTAAGTATATTTACACAGTATTGAAAATGCAAAGCAGAAATTCTGCCCACTAACGTCTAATGCCGCGTACACACGAGCGGACATTACGGCGGACTTTGCCCGGCGGACTGGATTTCGTCGGACAATTCGATGTGTGTGGGCTCCAGCGGACTTTGTTTTCTCAAAAGTTGGACGGAATTAGATTTGAAACTTGTTTAAAATTTATCCGTTGAAATCGAGTCCGGTCGAAAAGTCCGCCGTCTGTATGCTAGTTCGACGGACAAAAAGCCACGCTAGGGCAGCTATTGGCTACTGGCTATGAACTTCCTTGTTTTAGTCCGGTCGTACGTCATCACGTGCGAATTCGACGGACTTTGGTGGATTGTGTGTAGGCAAGTCCGTTCATTCACAAAGTCCGTCGGAAAGTACGTCGAAAAGTCCGCCGGGCAAAGTCCGCCGTAATGTCCGCTCGTGTGTACGCGGCATAACAATGCATTGCTGGTTTCAATTTCTTTTTAAATTACATTTGCAAAGTCATACAATGACTTTGGTCTGCCTAGTATTCAACCTGTAACATCTTTAAAAGCATCCCACTTGTTTGTATCTTGGAAGTTAAAGTGTTATTTTATTTCATTTACTTTTTTGCTGTCCGTGTCCTGTTTGTTGGCAGGTGCAGTGCCCTTTATTTGTTGCCGCTCCTCTGGGGATATATTGGGTGGAGTATTTTTAATACCAGCTGTGGGTGGGGCTTGGCAGGTCAGGTATGGGGTCACCAACACCATGTAGGTCTGTGGCCTGTACACATGATAAATGACATTCCAAAATACTTTTAAAAAGTTTGCTTTAAACCTTCAATTTTTTTTCATAATTGTATTTTTATTTTATTTTATTTTCAAATAATGAACAGCAGAAACAATGACAATTGTATATAATAACTGTTAAATTATCAAGTACAATGTGTTAGGTATAACATACAGTTGTTACATTGTGTTACACTAACCATCAAATAAATATAATGAGGCTAAAGCTAAATAAATGGAAGTTATTCAAGGTCTAAATATGCTTGTCATTTGTAGCTCTCAAAGAGAAGTGAATATTAGCTATGACTCACATGTGATGAGAGTAAGACTTGTAACAGAAAAATAACAATGTAACAAGTAAGTAAGTAGGTAGAAAAAGAAAAACTGACAAGAAGTCAACAAATGCCAGAGATTACCAGCTACAGCATTAAATCTGATAACTAAAATACATAAATATTGTCCCATTAGATTATACAGTATTTGACTGTAATATTATCCCTAATAAGGAAATGGGCGGTCTTCCATTATATCACACCTTTTGAGCAGACATAAGGGTAAGGACTCCCTCCCTTAATTTCGCAAGAATAGTACATCCACCCCACCAAGATGTCCTGAAATTGCTCTTTTTAAATTCTTAGATGTGTAGCCTTGCCGGCTGTGTTGATCCCCAATCAGGATAAGCTGGAGGGGCCTCAACTACAGCCTCCACCAGTCCCTGCAGAAGGGGGGGAGAGCTGCATTTTCCCAGGCTGTAGAGGACACAGCTTCCTCTTGCTGTGAGAGAGACCAGAGAGTGCACATAGCTGTCCAGGTTGCACCATCATTCCTGCAAATTGGTGGCTGGAGCAGGATCAGGGGTGCTGAGTTCAGGAGTGCCAACAACCAGGGTCACCTGGGTAGATTGCAAAGCAGACAGCGGACTAATTGCTGTGTGTGACCAGATGTCAAGCTGCAATATAACTGGGGCTGGTGAGCTGTTGCTGTAGGGATTTATTATCTGATGCTAAAGAATGGTACTGTGTCTTTTAGGAACTGACCATACAGCCATATATTAGCCTTATTTGCTGCCTGCAGGTGTGACTGAGACTGTATTTATGTGCACCAATGCTACAGCTGGGCTGAGAGTTATGACTAAAAACTGTCCCTTTACAGCTGCTACACAGAGACCTCCACCTATTGCTTAAATCTTCACCCAAATCTTCAGCCCGGCAGAAGACACCGGAGAGCGGGAGAAGAACCGGAGAGCGGGAAAAGAGGCCGGAGAGAGTGGAGAAGTCGGAAGAGACCCCCGGAGCTGCCTAATAAATTACTTTAATAACCGGTCTAGTGTGTTTTTTTATTGACACTTTTTTCCCCCAGGTGAATGGGTAGGGGTACGATGTACCCCATACTCATTCACATAGGGTGGGGGGCCAGGATCTGGGGGCTCCCGGATTCCGATAAGCCCCCCGCCCGCAGACCCCGACAACCAACGGCCAGGGCTGTCGGGAAGAGGCCCTTGTCCTCATCAACATGGGAACAAGGTGCTTTGGGGTGGGGGGCCGCAGGGCGTTGCCCTGCCCCAAAGCACCCGCCCCTCATGTTGAGGGCATGCGGCCTGGTACGGTTCAGGAGGAGGGTGCGCTCGCTTGTCCCCTTTCCTGACCGGCTGGGCTGCGTGCTTGGATAAGGGTCTGGTATGGATTTTGGCGTAAGGGGTTCCCCTTTAAATCCATACGAGACCGAAGGACATGGTATGCCCTTGGAGGGGGAACCCATGACGGTTTTTAATTTAAAATTTGGCGTGGAGTTCCCCCTCAAGATTTATACCAAACACAGTGCCTGGTATTGGCGGGGATCCAAGTCAGATCCCCATTCATTGAAGTCGGACGCGTCTCTGACTTCAAGTCGCAGGGTAAAGTAGGATCCAAAGCAGGACGAGTGTCGTGTCGCACCAGTGTGAACCCGGCCTATCATTGAAGTTGGATCAAAGTCAGACCGGCGTTTTAACTGACCCGGCATTGGCATGTGACTTGTGCTCTGATGATCTTGAAGGGGAACTCCACGCCAAATTAAAAAAAAACGGCATGGGTTCCCCTCCAAGAGCATACCAGGCTCTTCAGTCTGGTATGGATTTTCAGGAGAACCCCCACACCATAAAAACGGTGTTGGGGTCCCCCCAAAATCTATACCAGACCCTTATCTGAGCATGCAGCCTGGCAGGTCAGGAAAGGGTGTTGGGATGAGCAAGCGTCCCCCTCCTGAACCGTACCAGGCCACATGCCCTCAACATGGGAGGGTGGGTGCTTTGGGGAAGGGGGTGCCCTCTGCCCCCACCCCAAAACACCTTGTCCCCCTGTTGATGAGGACAAGGGCCTCTTCCCAACAACCCTGGCCGTTGGTTGTCGGTGTCTGCGGGCGGGGGGCTTATCGGAATCTGGAAGCCCCCTTTAACAAGGGGGCACCCAGATTGCGCCTCCCACCCTATGTGAAGAAGTATGGGGTACATTGTACCCTTACCCATTCACCTAAAAAAAATGTCAAAAATAAAACACATTTACACAGGTTTTTTAAGTAATTTATTAAGGCAGCTCCGTGGTCTCTTCTGATTTCTTCTCCCCCTCTGGCTCTTCTGCCTCCTCCACCGACGTCTTCTGCCTCTGCTGGTTCTTTTTCCCTCTCCTGGTCTTCTCTGCTCTCCACTGATGTCTTCTAGCCCTCTCCGGTTCTTCTACCTTTGTCCGCTGTCTTCTCCGCTGTCCGGGTCTTCTCCGCTGTCTTCTCACTCTGTTCTTTTTCCAATGTTGACTCAACGCTCTCTCCTGCTCTAATGCTGGGTGCGTGGAGTGCCACTACTTATATTGGCATAGGGTAGGGTCACCTGAGGCCCGCCCCTTATGATGTCATCGCCCGGGCGGTGACATCATAAAGGGCGGGGCCTCCGGATGACATCACCCGGTGATCCCACCCCATGCCAATATAAGTAGTGGCACACTGCGCACCCAGCATTAGAGCCGGAGAGAGCGTCGAGTCAACATCGGAAGAAGAGAACAGAGCAAGAAGATAGCGGAGAAGACCCGGACAGCGGAGAAGACAGCGGACAGAGGGAGAAGAACGGGAAAGGGCTAGAAGACATCAGCGGAGAGTTGAGAAGACTCGGAGAGGGGAGAAGAACTGGCAAAGGCAGAAGACATCGACGGAGGAGGCAGAAGTACGGGAGAGGCGAGAAGAAATCGGAAGAGACGATGGAGCTGCCTTAATAAATTACTTTAAAAACCTGTGTAATGTGTTTTATTTTTGACATTTTTTTTTTGGTGAATGGGTAGGGGTACCCCATACTCACAAAGGGTGAGGGGCCGCAAACTGGGGGCCCGCTTGTTAAAGTGGGCTTCCAGATTCCGATAAGCCCCCCTACCCACAGACCCCAACAACCAACAGCCAGGGTTGTCAGGAGGAGGCCCTTGTCCTCATCAACATGGGGACAAGATGCTTTGGGGTGGGGGGCGCAGGTCACCCCCCGCCATAAAGCACCCACCCCCCATGATAAGGGCATGCGGTCTGGTACGGTTCGGGGGGGGCGCTAGCTCCTCCCCACCCCCTTTCCTGACCTGTCGGGCTGTGTGCTCGGATAAGGGTCTGGTAAGGATTTTGGGGGGACCCCTGGAAATCCATACCAAACCAAAGGGTCTGATATGCTCTTGGAGAGGGAACCCATGCCATTTTTTTTTTACATTGTGTGTGGAGTTCCCCCTAAAGATTCATATCAGACACAGTGCCTGGTATTGTCGGGGATCAAAGTTGGATCCCTGACACATGTTGGACTTTAAGTCGCAGGGCAAAGTCGGATCCAAAGTGGTACGACTGTCATGTCGTACCAGTGTGAACCTGGCCTTACTGTCAAAGCTTAATTGACCAGCCTGAAGTTAGAAGCTGATTGGTTACTATAGACAGCTGTATCAGATTCTCTGTGCACCAGTTTTAGTAAATGTCCCCTATTGAGTTAATTTACCACTAAATGGTATTGTGTCTATTTCCTGATGCTAATTTACAGCCCAGTTAAAAGTATCTATACTTGTGTTCTTTTAAAGGATAAGTTTACCTTTTCAGGAAAAATAATAAATGCTAATTTTTTTGCAGGTAAAAAAAGTGCATTTATTATCTTTTGTTGCAAAAGCCTGTAAAGCATTGCATTTCTGGAAGAATGGTAAAATATTCCCATAGACACACTTCTAAACTTTGTGGACAGCCTTCCCAGAACAGTTGAAGCTGTTATAGCTGCAAAAGGTGGGCCAACTCAATATTGAACCTTACGGACTAAATCCTCATACACACGATCTGATTGTTGGCCAACTGAGCGGCTGATTTTTGTCCAAAGGGCGGCCAACAAACACGAAAGTAGTGACGTACTAGAGATACTACAAGACTATAAAGTGTAAGTTAATTTCTCAAGCGCCACCCTTTGGGCTCCTTCTGCTAATTTCGTGTTAGTAGAAGTTTGGTGAGTGTTGATTCGCGCTTTTCAGTTCATTTCTGAATGGTCGTTTGCCAACCAGCCATGTTGCATAATCGGAGGAGAGAACGTGTTATTATTGGGCTTGGAGTTATTGCTTTGACCCAAGTACAGTCCAGGAACAGGAGGAGGAGTTCTTGGACCAAAAATTGGTTGCTTAATCGTGACCAATTATGTCATATGCCATTGCTGCGGGAGCTCCAGGAGAATAATCTGGATGATTTTCAGAATTATCTCCGGATGACGGACCTCTGCTTTCACCAACTCTTGGTGACCCCTATATTAAGAAGCAGGACACATGCATGAGTCTTGCCATCACTCCCGAGCAAAGGACCTTAAGTTTACAACTGGGATCTCCCCCCAGGCTCTGGGACTCAATATTCCAGAGACCTGCTCAGCCATTATTCAAGTTGTGCAGAAGGACTATATTAGGGTACGTTTTTACCTTTAAGATCACAGTCTATGTATTAATGTTTGCTAATATATTGTATTATTTGTTGATTACATAATTATCAATATTGTAATATGCTGTGAATGTCCTCTTTGTCCTCATGCATGCTGTAAGCTTTTTCTGCTACTTTTTTGGCCTACATGCATATTTTCTTTCACTAACCTCCCCAGCATGCTATCCTGGACTCATACACCTAGCCTAGTAACTTAACAATTTTTTTTGTCAGCTACATTTTGGGGCTTACCCTAAACAACCCCTAAAATGTGTCCAAATGTTATTGTTGTCCTCAAATTCAGGCAGAGTGCAAGAGGCCATTTTTTGGAACCTTCTTTCAACACTCATTTGGAACCCTCCTTCACCCCCAAAAATGCTAAGTCAACAGATAAAGATACTCTATCTGCTGACTTTGCCAAACCAATACACACCATACCTCTTTTGTGTTCATATTTCTGTATAAATGCACCAAACCATGTAGTGCAAGGGCCTGCCTGATTAACTAAAAATTGTAATTTAGAAAGTTTTTGTCTCCTATTATATTGATAGGTTATTTTAAAAATGTCAAAATGTGCTGCAATTTGGACAGTGTGTATCCAGATTTTTAGATTATGACACTTCTTACCTGTCCACTGGGCTGCCATTAGTGTAAGTAAGGAGGGACTGGTCAAAGTATCACAGATTATTTATGCAAACAGCTCTCATGGAAGTGGAGAGGGTTACCTCTCATCTACTCATTACCTCCCCCCCACCCTAAAATTTATGTAAAGGGCCACCAGAGGGGGTGAGGAATCAGATAAGTGGACCTTACACTTTTGTCTTTAAATACTCAGTTTTATCCTTATGTTGGCTAAGCACATTTGTGTCAAATCTGCTTGCAATGTTATGTGCAGAAGTAGTAATTTCTTTTCTCTTTTTTTTTTAATCCATAGTTTCCTTCCAACCCAGAGCAATGGCAGGACATTGCAGCCCAGTTCCAGCATCAGTGGGATTTTCCCAGCTGTGGTGGTGCTATTGATGGCAAGCATGTCCCACCACTCAACTCTGACTCATATTATTTTAATTATAAGCCCTTTTGCAGAATAGTCATGCTAGCTGTAGCGTCTGCCAACTATGAGTTTTAGTATATGGATGTTGGGAAGAACGGCCGCAACTCTGATGAAGAAGTGATTATGCAGACAGAGTTCTACAAGCGGCTCCAGAATGGCACCTTAAACTTGCCAGCTGCTGAAGAGAATGTTGAGGGCCTCAATTTTGTTTTTGTTGCAGATTAGGCCTTTGCTCTGGGGAAACATCTGATGAAGCTGTTTCCTATGAGGAACCTCACTCCAGAGAAGGGAATATTCAATTACAGGCTCTCTCGTGCCGGAAGGGTGGTTGAAAATGCCTTTGGCATCCTATCGAGTCGTTTTAGGCTGTTATTGACTCCAATTAACCTGGCACTCTACAAAATAAACCATGTGGTCCTGTGCTGCTGTATCCTACATATTTTTTTAAGGAGGAATGCTACCAGCTATCTAGCCTCACTGCCAAGTAACGCGGACCCTGCAGTGGTAGGCCCAGCTGAAGAGGCTGCAGCTCGTCCATCTGTGGGCGTGCTGATGGCTATTGAAAATGCCTGTGCTGGATTGCCCTCACAAATTGCGTCAGAAGATTTAAGGCAGAAATACCTTGATTATTTTGTAGGTTAAGGGGGCAGTGGCTTAGCAGCAAATTGTAGCTAATTATGTCTAATATTTATTTGAGATCATAAACTCATATTTCATTTGAACTACTGTTGTCTGTGTTTCTTATCTGTCTAATATGTTCACAAATGGGCTTTATTTTGGCCACTTGCTACAATAGTGCAAATGTACCTTATTTGCTACATGAGGTGACAATATCTTCTTCAGCTAACTATTATGGTGTGCTGTGGGTCTGCTACATACACACAATGTTTTTGTTCTTAATTGATCTAATGCATGAAGTTCAAAAACACTATGCCTTTTCAACTCCTTTAATTGTTTTGAGGCCTAAAAATTGCAGGAGTTGGCCACATTTAAGAGCACATTGTCACTGTAACTAAAACAACTTACCAAATACACTGTTTTTGAGCATTGAAATAATAAGCCACAAATTGTTTAGTAAAAAACATTTTACTCACAGCACATTCACATGTGCGTTTTAAGGTTTTAAATCAAACCAACATCTTGGTGTATAACATGTATGTTTTGCATTATTTCTCCTTTTTTGTGGCTAAACAGGCATGTTCTAAAACATTAGATACACATCCCAAACTCAGGAACTTACAAAGTTTGAGTTTGATAAAGTGAAGGCCAAATGAGACATTATTATCCCAAGACTGTGTGGATGTTGCCTTCCTCAGATGGGGTGATCTCACACCTCTAAAAGCCAAAATTTGAAGCCACGTACACGTAGAGGCATAACAATTACCCTTATGATCCCATGCCAAAAATGTGTGTAGTTACAAACACCTTTTTTTATAAACCCACAAAACACACAGTGTCTTAACATGTGCTATCTCCCATCACGGGGTATCAATGGATGTGTTTTGGGGGTGCAACCCCTTCCTCCGAGCTACTTTAGTTATGCGGTTAGCGTCATTTTCCTGACAATATTCCACCATCAGCAACCGGATGAAGACGCCAAAAATAATGTCGGGTATGCAGCAAAAGAGGAGTTAGGAAAGGCACCAGTTTCCATTGTCCACAATGTCCCTCCAAACCTGGCCTTTGCATCGGAGAATGCTTCAGACGCTATCATACTCTCGTAAACTATTAGCCCATATTTTGAATAGACTGCCATTTCCCCATTTTCAATTTCTGTCCTGAATATTTCCCTGGTGCCTCAACCAACAATATCATTGCCTTCCATGTGAACTGACCCTGGCCTGTTTATTGACTAAGCCTCTGCCTGCCGTCTGCATTGTTTATCCGCCATGTTTCTTCCTTTGACGTGAAGTGATGTAAGGTACAGACAGGAAGTGATGTAGTATACAAACAGGTGCTGGGACACATGTGAGTTGAGAGACATATAGAGGTGACATTGCTGGAACTGGCAGCAGAGGAGTTTTCTCTTTCCTTGAGCATCCATTTGAATAACAGACACTTTAGCGGGATAGAGGGAGCAATCTGCACCATCTGATTCACTGTCGTTATGTGGCAAGCTAAAAGGCCTAGGCTGGGTTATAGCCATCCGTCTTTTAAGCTTGCCATCTGGTAAGCAGAATCTACAGTTATGGTGATTGGGCACTCTTTTTGTTGTGTGTGCACACTATGGCGATATCAAGGCCTTAAACAATTTATTTTGGATTCTCTATTTCCATGGTATTTTTGTGGACATACTCATTGAGACCTTCAGCGCAGCGTTTTTAATTTTATTTGACGTGAACTGACCCTGGACTATCCACTATGCCTCTGCCTACTGTCTATTTCTGCCTTTTACCTGCACTGACCTCGGCCTGTTGACAATGTTTTTGCCTGCCGCTTGGACTGATCCTTCACCCTGCTACACAGGGGTCTCACATATGTGAGGGGCTCCAGAAGAGTGTTCTGAGTTGAGAAAAACAGTTTTTGGTTTTCTCTTTGTTTAGTAATTCACATAACAGGGTCTGGAGTCTGGAGGCTTCAAAGCAATTTGGATGGGAAAAGCCTCTACCCCTGTCCCCATTCTTTCCTGACCGCGGCCCTAAGCTTGATGGTCCTGCCTGCTGTCTGGACAAATACTGGCTGTACTGACCATATCTCTGCCTGTTGCTTGTACTAACTATGTACAGTATTCCTGCCTGCTGCATGGGCGATTCTTTGGCTGCTGCTGACCACATCCCTGCCTGCTACCTGGACCAATGCTTTGGCTGTGCTGACAACATCTCTACCTGTACTGACTATGGACAGTATTCCTGCCTGCTGCCTGCTGCCTGTTTTGCTGTTGCCGTTCACATTCCTGCCTACTGCCTGGACAGATGCTCTCCTCTGTGGACCACTGCACAACTAAAACCGCAGGTAATCTTTTCTTTACCCTTTGCTCAGCAGAATGTATTTTTTTTTGTAACTGATATGTACAGTTCATGCTATGTGTTAGAAATATGAAGGGCCTTCAACAATGTGATAGGTTGGCAGGAATTTATGTGTGTAATTTATGCTCCTAGAATGCCTTAAGGTGCTACTTGGATGTTGGGCCTCTATATGTGTCCAGGCTGTGTAAAAGTCTCACACATGTGGTATCGACATACTCAGGAGGAGTAGCAGAATATATTTTTGGGTTTCATTTTTGCTATGTACATGCTATGTGTTTGGAATATCTTATAAATGGACAACTTTGTGTAAGAAAAATGCGTTTTCATTTTTTTTCCACATTTTCCCAAAACTTCTGGAAACAAATGAACCATTCAAAAGACTCATTATGCCTCATAGATTATATGTTGGGGTGTTAGCTTTCCAAAATGGGTTCATTTTGTGGGCGTTTCTATTGTCCTGGTGCTCCAGGGCCTTCCAAAATATAATAGGTCGTCATCAAATTAGATGTGTAATTTATTCTCCTAGAAGGCCTGGAGGTGCTACTTGGATGTTGGGCCTCTGTATGTGGACAGGTGTAAAAGTTTCACACATGGTATCGCTATACCCAGGAGGAGTAGCAGAATGTATTTTGGGGTTTCATTGCAAGTATGCATGTGCTGTGTGAGAGAAATAACTTGTTATTATGACAATTTTGTGTTAAAAAAAAAAATAATTGAAGAATTGTGGGAAAAAAATTACAACTTCAGAAAACTCACCATGCCTCTTACTAAATACCTTGAAATGTCTACTTTCCAAAAAGGGGTCATTTGGGGGGTATTTGTACTTTCCTGGCTTGTTAGGGTCTCAAGAAATGAGATAGGCCTTCAGTACATCAGGTGTGATCAATTTTAAATGATTTGCACCATGCTTGTAGACTCTATAACCTTCACAGAAACTAAATAATATACACTAATTTGGGTTATTTTTACTAAAGATATGTAGCAGTATAAATTTTGGCCCAAATTTATGAAGAAAAATGACTTCTTTGCAAAATTTTACAATTGAAAGAAAAAGAGTTTTTTTTTTTGTTTTTTTTCAAAATTTTCGCTCTTTTTTCGCTTATATTGCAAAAAAAATGTAAAAAAACCCAGCGGTGATTAAATACTACCAAAAGAAAGCTCTATTTGTGAGAAAAAAATGATAAAAATTTTGTTTGGGTACAGTGTAGCATGACTGAGTAATTGTCATTCAAAATGTGAGAGTGCTGAAAGCTGAAAATTGGTCTGGACAGGAAGGGTGTATAAATACCCTGTATTGAAGTGGTTAAGCTAGCAACCAAGAGTGTGTATGAATGAATGAATGACTTGTATAGCGCTACCTATGCGAACTGAATCGCCTCAGGACGCTTTTTGCTGCCGGTGTCCATCTGCAGTATAGCGCGGTCCTTGCCCCACGGGGTCCTGACACGCTTACAAACACATACACATATTTGGCCAATTTTTCGACAGGATCTAATTAACCTACCAGCATGTCTTTGGAGTGTGGGAGGAAACCGGAGTACCCGGAGGAAACCCACGCAGGCACAGGGAGAACATGCAAACTCCAGGCAGATGGTGTCGTGATCGGGTTCTGAACCAGCGACCCTATTGCTGCTAGGTGAATGTGCTAACCACTACACCACTGTGATGTATCTGTCATTTCAGATGTTAGTAACACCTTTCACCTTATCTCTGTCCATGTGGTGACTGCTGCTTTCTCAGCTGTGCACACTATCACTGGTTGGGAACCAGAACCGGATGATGGTTTAGTGTTCAGCCTGCATGTCACATAAAGGAGAATGATGCAGAACTAAGTGAAACATTTTACTGGGTTATTATGAAATAAAATATCTCCTTTGATGGTGTGTTTTGCTGTCAGTACTTGCAACGGTTAGAAATGTTTTATTTTTACAAGACTGACCGCTTCCGGCTCGTTCCTTGCTTCCGATCATGCCTGTTTGTACTTTCGACTTTTGTGTGTAGGACTTGTGTACTGGTGATACGAAAATCAGACAACAGACAGCTAGCCTGTCATCCAACATTTGTTGCCCGAAAGTTGGACGACAATTGTCAGAAGAAGCATACTAATGGTCAGATACAACAGTCTGTCAACAGACAATCCCTTGCCAACAATCGGATCGTGTGTACGAGGCTTTAGACTGGGATGCCATTAAAGTTCATGTAAAGGCATACATCTCAATACTTTTGGCAATATAGTGTATTTCCTTCCTGTTTTGGCTATGGGACAGGAAGTAAAGGGAAATCTCTGCAATGGAACACAGATGGTAAACAAATTAAAAATAAAATGATGGGGGTATAACCCTCCGTTACTCTATCAAAAATGGGAAAAATGTTTTTTTTATAAATCTACTTTGTGTGCACCAAACGTTTTTGCAAACCTTTTACCTTGTAAAAGTTGCAGTGATATAATCACTGTGCGGTACATAGCCTTTGCTGAGAGCATAGGCGTGCCCACGGGGTGTGCCGGGTGAGCCTGTGCTGAGCTCTCATTGGTCCGGACAAAAGTGCCCATAAAAATAGTCGTAACCTGGTCAGCTTTGAACTGTGCATGCACAGTTCCGGCGAGCTGCCCGACTCCCAAGCTGATCTGAATCCGATCCTGTATTCGGCCAGCGCCGCGGGCAGGACCGCCCGGGGAGGGCAGATTTGACAGAGGCTGTGCGGCGTGCTACTGGCGGCAATGCGAGTGATGTCATGGCACATCCCGCCAGGTGTGCCAGCCTTTAAAAATTGTCACCATGAGGCAGGAGCTGAGCAGGTGGAATGGAGGAGCCTTGCCTGTCAGACAATCCAAGGATAGCACAGCTCAGCCCAGCCCAGCCCAGCCCAGCACAGCAGCTACCCAGGCAACATCCACAGCACAAGTGGACCAGCTCAGGACAAGCCTCCATTCTTAGACTTCCTTGCTTTAAGGTAATAAAGGCAGGAGGTTATTGTGGCAGGAGCTGGTGGTTGCAGAAGGTGATGGTGGCAGGAGCTGATGGTGGCAGGAGCTGGTGGTGGCAGGTGGTGGTGGTGGCAGATGGTGGTGTTTGGGGCAGGAGGTGGTGGTGGCAGGAGATGATGGTGGCAAGAGCTGACAGGAGCTGGTTGTAGCAGGAGGTGTGGGTGTTGGGTGCAGGAGGTGGTGGAGGCAGGAGGTGATGGTGGCAGGAGCTGGTGATGGCAGGCGCTGGTGGTGGCAGGAGGTGATGGTGGCAGGAGGTGATGGTGGCAGAGCTAGTGGTGGCAGGAGGTGATGGTGTTTGGGGCAGGAGGTATTTGGGGCAGGAGCTGGTGGTGGCAGGAGGTGATGGTGGCAGGAGGTGATGGTGGCAGAAGGTGGTGGTGGTGGCAGCTGGTGGTGTTTGGGGCAGGAGGTGGTGGTGGCAGGAGATGATGGTGGCAAGAGCTGACAGGAGCTGGTTGTAGCAAGAGGTGGGGGTGGAGGGTGCAGGAGGTGGTGGGAGTGGAGGGTGCAGGAGATGGTGGGGGCAGGAGGTGATGGTGGAAGGAGCTGGTGGGGGCAGGAGCTGGTGGTGGCAGGAGGTGAGGGTGGTGGGTGCAGGAGGTGGTGGTGGCAGGATGTGGTGGTGTCAGGAGCTGACAGGAGGTGATGGTGGTGGAGCTGGTGGTGGCAGGAGGTGATGGTGGCAGAAGGTGGTGGTGGTGGCAGGAGGTAGTGGGGCAGGAGGTGATGGTGGCGAGAGCTGACGGGAGCTGATTGAAGCAGGAGGTGGTGGGTGCAGAAGGTGGTGGTGGGGGCAGGAGGTACTTGGGGCAGGACCTGGTGGGGGCAGGAGGTGATTGTGGCAGAAGGTGGTGGTGGTGGGTTCAGGAGGTGGTGGTGATGTTTGGGGCAGGAGGTGGTGGTGGCAACAGGTGGTGGGGTAGGAGGTGATGGTGGCAAGAGCTGACAGGAGCTGATTGGGGCAGGAGGTGGTAGGTGCAGAAGGTGGTGGTGGGGGCAGGAGGAATTTGGGGCAGGAGTTGGTGGTGGCAGGAGGTGATTGTGGCAGAAGGTGGTGGTGGTGGGTTCAGGAGGTGATGGTGGTGTTTGGGGCAGGAGCTGGTGGTTGCAGGAGCTGGTGGTGGCAGAAGGTGGTGGTGGTGGGTGCAGGAGGTGGTGGTGGTGTTTGGGGCAGGAGGTGTTTGGGGCAGGAGGTGGTGGTGGCAGGAGGTGGTGGGGCAGGAGGTGGTGGTGGCAAGAGCTGACAGGAGCTGATTGTGGCAGGAGGTGTGGGGGTGGGTGCAGGAGGTGGTGGTGGGGGCAGGAGGTGTTTGGTGCAGGAGCTGGTGGTGGCAGGAGGTGATTGTGGCAGAAGGTTGTGGTGCTGGGTGCAGGAGGTGGTGGCGGTGTTTGGGGCAGGTGCTGGTGGTGGCAGGAGGTGATGGTGGCAGGAGGTGATGGTGGCAGAGCTAGTGGTGGCAGGAGGTAATGGTGTTTGGGGCAGAAGGTATTTGGGGCAGGAGCTGGTGGTGGCAGGAGGTGATGGTGGCAGGAGGTGGTGGTGGCAGGAAGTGGTGGTGTCAGGAGCTGACAGTAGGTGATGGTGGTGGTGGAGCTGGTGGTGGCAAGAGGTGATGGTGGCAGAAGATGGTGGTGGTGGCAGCTGGTGGTGTTTGGGACAGGAGGTGGTGGTGGCAGGAGATGATGGTGGCAAGAGCTGACAGGAGCTGGTTGTAGCAAGAGGTGGGGGTGGAGGGTGCAGGAGGTGGTGGGGGCAGGAGGTGATGGTGGAAGGAGCTGGTGGGGGCAGGAGCTGGTGGTGGCAGGAGGTGAGGGTGGTGGGTGCAGGAGGTGGTGGTGGCAGGATGTGGTGGTGTCAGGAGCTGACAGGAGGTGATGGTGGTGGAGCTGGTGGTGGCAGGAGGTGATGGTGGCAGAAGGTGGTGGTGGTGGCAGGAGGTAGTGGGGCAGGAGGTGATGGTGGCGAGAGCTGACGGGAGCTGATTGAAGCAGGAGGTGGTGGGTGCAGGAGGTGGTGGTGGGGGCAGGAGGTATTTGGGGCAGGAGTTGGTGGTGGCAGGAGGTGATTGTGGCAGAAGGTGGTGGTGGTGGGTGCAGGACCTGGTGGGGGCAGGACCTGGTGGGGGCAGGAGGTGATTGTGGCAGGAGGTGGTGGTGGTGGGTGCAGGAGGTGGTGGTGATGTTTGGGGCAGGAGGTGGTGGTGGCAACAGGTGGTGGAGGAGGAGGTGATGGTGGCAAGAGCTGACAGGAGCTGATTGGGGCAGGAGGTGGTAGGTGCAGAAGGTGGTGGTGGGGGCAGGAGGTATTTGGGGCAGGAGTTGGTGGTGGCAGGAGGTGATTGTGGCAGAAGGTGGTGGTGGTGGGTGCAGGAGGTGATGGTGGTGTTTGGGGACGGAGCTGGTGGTTGCAGGAGCTGGTGGTGGCAGAAGGTGGTGGTGGTGGGTGCAGGAGGTGGTGGTGGTGTTTGGGGCAGGAGGTGTTTGGGGCAGGAGGTGGTGGTGGCAGGAGGTGGTGGGGCAGGAGGTGGTGGTGGCAAGAGCTGACAGGAGCTGATTGTGGCAGGAGGTGTGGGGGTGGGTGCAGGAGGTGGTGGTGGGGGTAGGAGGTGTTTGGGGCAGGAGCTGGTGGTGGCAGGAGGTGATTGTGGCAGAAGGTTGTGGTGCTGGGTGCAGGAGGTGGTGGTGGTGTTTGGGGCAGGAGATGGTGGTGGCAGGAGGTGATGGTGGCAGGAGCTGGTAGTGGCAGGAGCTGGTGGTGGTGGGTGCAGGAGGTGGTGGTGGTGTTTGGGGCAGGAGGTGTTTGGGGCAGGAGATGATGGTGGAAGGAGGTGGTGGGGCAGGAGGTGGTGGTGGCAAGAGCTGATGGGAGCTGATTGTGGCAGGAGGTGGGGGTGGTGGGTGCAGAGGTGGTGGTGGGAGCAGGAGGTGTTTGGGGCAGGAGCTGGTGGTGGCAGGAGCTGGTGGTGGAAGGAGGTGGTGGTGGTTGGGTGCAGGAGGTGGTGGTAGTGTTTGGGGCAGGAGGTGGTGGTGGGGCAGGAGGTGATGGTGGCAAGAGCTGATGGTGGCAGGAGGTGATGGTGATGGAGGTGGTGGTGGCAGGAGCTGGTGGTAGCTGTGGGTGCAGGTGGTGGTGGGGGCAGGAGGTGATGGTGGCAAGAACTGGCAGGAGGTGATGGTGGCAAGAGCTGGTGGGCGCAGGGGATGATGGTGGCTGGAGATTGTGGGAGCAGGAGATTGTGGGGGCAAGAGGTAGTGGGGGCAAGAGCTGGCAGGAGGTGATGGTGGTGGGGGCAGGAGCTGGTGGCAGGAGGTAGCGGGGGCAGGAGGTGATGGGGAACAGAAACTATTATTATATCGAAAATAAGAGAAATATTTTTTTTTTTTACCTTAATATGTACCTTAAATCGCATTGCTATTTGCATAGTGTACTTGTTGGTAGCCTAAATACTAAAATTTGCACTTAATTTTTTATTTTTTAAAGATTTTATTGAGTTTTTCAATATAACAAAGGTATGAATAACAAGGTTACAGAATCAATGATGCAGGGTTTTTCAACACAACAAAAATACAGAGTACATGTACAGTGTAAACATTGAACTTCAATTTATTTTACTCAGTCGATGATAGTGGATGTATATGTTTCAAGGGAGGTATCTGCGACAGTGTAGGGAACAAAGTGCCCCTTCAAATCGAAGCGTCCATGGTGCATCTGTGGTTTTGTAAACCGGTGGGGCATTGCCTGTGTTGGAGAGACAAACCAAAACAGACCATCCCATCACCCATTCACCCCCGTCGGGAACTATCTGTGGGCGGGTGGGGGCCATTGAGATGCATTTAGTTGGTAGCTCGGATGTGGTTTGTCTGTTGTCAGGCGTTAGCCTCTATGTGTTAGATTAATGCCGAGACTTATGCATGTCTTGTCGTTGTATTACCCCATATAGGATAGGTGATGGGGTTCATAAACCAGGTAGTCCATTATATATATCTGGTAGTCCGTTATATATCTGGCTACCCACTGTTGGTGGGCGAGAAAAAAAAAAAGAAAAAAAGAGGGGGGGAGGGGGAAAGGGATAGGCGTGACGGATTATTTATATGTCTCGGGTGGATTCTAACTAGTCTCCCTCTGGTGGAAATTCAAGTATTTGAGTGGGGAATGTCAGTGTCTGTGGAGTTTCTATAATGTATCCAACAGGTCCAAGTGTTTTGAAATTTAGTGGGAGTTTCTTTTGCTTGGTGGATACGTTTTTCCATGTCGACCATTTTCTCTACACGGTGGAGCCATTCAGAGACTGTAGGTGGGTCTGTGCTTTTCCAATGCACCGGTATACACTGGGTGGCGGCATTAATCAGGTGTAGGGTGAGGGATTTTTTGTACGTCTTCAAGGGAAGAGAGGTGTGGTGAAACAAGTATTGTGCTGGGGTGAAGTCTGGAGCGTATGTTGTGATTTGGGAGATCAAGTGATGAATTTCCTGCCAGAATGGTTGGATCAGTGGACATTCCAACCAAATATGAAGCAGTGATCCTTGAGCGGAGTTGCATCTCCAGCAGGGTGGGGAGCCACTGGGTAAAAATCTGTGAATTTTATCGGGTGTCCTATACCATCTGGAGTATATTTTATATCTGTTTTCTTGCGAGGAAATGTTGATGGTCCCTTTGTGTATGTGTTCGTGTATGTTGTTCCACTCTTCTTTTGAGAGGTCGGTGGCTAGTTCCGTCTCCCATTGTTGGTTTGTCTTGGCGTTTGGGTTATTTTCAGAAAACAATAGTGCGTACAGTGCTGATATTAGGTGTCTCTGCGATTCTGTACTGGTGCAGATGTGTTCAAAGGGAGTTAGATCCCTATGCCAATGGGCGATAGATGGGGTGTGCTGGAGAAAGAGTCTGATTTGAAGATATTTAAAAAAGGGTATGTTACGTTCTGGGAGGGCAGAGTGTAATGCAGGGTAAGTGAGTTCCTCGTTATCAAAGAATTGGTGGGCTCTGATTTGTGGACTAGTAGTGAAGTCCGGTGTACTATGTCCCAGGAGGCCCGGTAGGAAGTCAGAATTTTGGGTTAGTGGGGTCATGGGCCCAGGTGATGGAATTATATTGAGTGATTTGCATGCTAATTTAAAGTTAATCAGTGTGGGACCTATTAGTGGGTGGGTGGAACATTAGTTTGGTACAGAATTTTTGGTTATCCAGGGAAGGTGTGATATTGGTATGTGACCAAAGGCGCTTTCAATATGGATCCAAGCTTTGTTGTGAGAGTGCACATGCCAATCGACAATTCTCATGAGTTGGCACGCCCAGTAATACTTGTGAATATCTGGGAGCCCTATTTCACCTTTCAATTTGGGTATGGTCAATTTGTTCCAGCTTAATCAGGGGAAATTTGCACTTAAAACTGTAATTTTGTAAAATGCCAGTAAAAATGTGCCGTGCCAGTAAGTTTTGGGTGTTGTGCCAGTAAATTTCAATCTGGTAGGTTGGCAAAACCAATCTTTTTGCCCGTCAATTCATAGAAAACAACCCCAGCTCAATCTATCCCCGCCCTTTTGAATGGACATCCCAAACAGTGGAGGAGCTTAAATTGTTTTTAGGCCTTACGCTCAACATGGGGCTTGCAAAAAAAATGAAGTGCTTCCATATTGGTCTACCAACCCCATCCACCACATGCCAATTTTTTCATCTGTCATGTCCAGGTCCCGCTATGAAATTATAATGCACTTCCTGCATTTCAGTGATAACTTGCAGTGCCCCCCCCAAAAAAATCCATGATGACACCTCGGTGGAACTTCGCAGAAGACACGTTCCCGTTCAAAAGCCTTGCTGTAGCCATGAGTACAATAAATTCATGGGAAGGGGAGGGGGTGGATTTAAATGATCAAATATTGCAGCCCTATCTATCAACACGAAAACACCTCTCTTCTGGTATAAAAAAAGTCGCAATTTATTTTTTTCATTTGGCCATGTATAATACATTCATCCCCTATCAATAATCAACGGAAACACCCAACACCTTCCTAAAATTTATTGAAAACATTGTCACTGCCCTGATCTATCGAGGATCCCCCCAGAAAGCATTCGCTCCGACTGTGTCAGTGGACTGCATGAGCGACATTTTCCTGACAATATTCCACCACCAGCAACTGAAAGAAGACTCCAAAAATTATGTCGAGTGTGAGCAAAAGAGGAGTTAGGAAAGACACTAGTTTCCATTGTCCACAATGTCCCTCCCAACCTAGCCTTTGCATCAGAAAATGCTTCAAATGCTATCACACTCTCGTAAACTATTAGCCCATATTTCTAATAGACTGCCATTTCCCCATTTTCAATTTCTGTCCTGCATATTTCCCTGGTGCCTCAACCAACAATATCTTTGCCTTCCATGTGAACTGACCCTGGCCTGTTTATCGACTATGCCTCTGCCTGCCATCTGCATTGTTTATCCTCTATGTTTCTGCCTTTGACGTGAACTGACCCTGGACTATCGACTATGCCTCTGCCTACTGCCTATTTCTGCCTTTTACCTGCACTGACCTCGGCCTTTTGACCATGTTTTTGCCTGCCCCTTGGACTGATCTTTCACCCTGCTACACAGGAGTCTCACATATGTGAGGGGCTCCAGAAGAGTGTTCTGAGTTGAGAAAAATGCTTTTTAGTTTTCTCTTTATTTTGTAATTCTCACAACAGGGTCTGGAGTCCAGAGGCTTCAAATTGATTTGGATGGGAGAAGCCTCTACCCCTGTCCCCATTCTTTCCTGGCCAAGGCCCTAAGCTTGATGGTCCTGCCTGCTGCCTGGACAAATACTTTGGCTGTGCTGGCAATATCTCTGCGTGCACTGACCCAGGACTTTATGGACCATGTGCCTGTTGCCTGGACCAATACTTTGGCTGTACTGACCATATCTCTGCCTGCTGCTTGTACTAACTATGGACAGTATTCCTGCCTGCTGTATGGACGATTCTTTCGCTTGGAAATATCTTATAAATGGACAACTTTGTGTAAGAAAAATGCGTTTTAATTTTTTTCCCACATTTTCCCAAAACTTCTGGAAAAAAAATGAACCATTCAAAAGACTCATTATGCCTCATAGATTATACGTTGAGGTGTTAGCTTTCCAAAATGGGTTCATTTTGTGGGCGCTTCTATTGTCCTGTGCTCCAGGGCCTTCAAAAATGGTTGTCATCAAATTAGATGTGTAATTTATGCTCCTGGAACGCCTGGAGGTGCTACTTGGATGTTGGGCCTCTGTATGTGGCCAGGTGTAAAAGTCTAATACATGTGGTATTGCTGTACTCAGGAGGAGTAGCAGAATGTAATTTGGGGTGTCATTGCACATATGCATGTGCTGTGTGAGGGAAATAACTTATTATGACAATTCTGTGTTAAAAAAAAAGACCAAGATCAGGCATATTACAAATAACACTGAAGAATTGTTTTTGGGCTCATTCACACCAGCAATCTGCACTGAATACATTGTCACTGGTGTGCACTGGTAGACAAAGTGCCAATGTGCTGATCCCGGTGTTCTATCGGATAGTGCCCGCTATCGAGAAGTGCCCGGGACGAACTGCGCATGCGCCGTAGGGAGCAGCACAACAGCTGATTTTATGGTCAGCTGTTGTGACGTCATGAAGGCGCCTGCGCACAATAGCCAACGGAAGAAATTTTCTGTCAGATTGTGCCTAGTACTGGCGAGGAGTGTTCATGTCGGTGAGGGGCGGATTTGTACATGTTGGGGGCGGATTGTTAAATGATGGGCAGTGCTGCAAAACAAATTTTATTCTGCTATTTTTCATGGACGCTTGCGGGGCGTGTCCATATTTTAATAACCCGCACTCAACATGTACAAATCCCCCCCCTGCACATGAACATGCATCGGCATCGCGAGACACAATCTGACAGAAAAATTTCTTCCGTTGGCTATTGTGCGCAGGCGCCTTCTCGCCGTCACAACAGATGATTGCAAAATCAGCTGTTGTGCATGCGCCGTACATCCTGGGCACCTCTCGATAGCGGGCACTATCCGACAGAACACCGGCACATTGCACTGTTCACGTTGTTAATTCAGGGCTGTGTAGTATGAACTGATACCAGTGGAAACAAAGCATTTTGCCTTATGTATTGGGGCTGTACTGTAAATAGATGCAAGCATAGCACCAACACAACTGGTGTGAAAAAGTTGCTAAGTTGAGAAAGAGAACAGTGTGGATATGACAGTGGTAGCATGTGCTGGAGAGGAGTGCAGTAATTATGACAGTGGGTAGTACATACAGGAGAAGAGTGTCGAGGGTATTACAGAGGGCAGTATGTGCAGAAGATGAGGGCGGAGAGCATGACAGTGGGTAGTATGTGCAGGAGAGGAGAGCTGAGGGAATGACGGTGGGTAGTATGTGCATGAGAGGAGGGCAGAGGGTAAGACAGTGGGTAGTATGTGAAGGAGAGGAGGGCAGAGGGTATGGCAGTGGGTAGTATGTGCTGGAGAGGAGGACAGAGGGTATGACAGTGGTTAGTATGTGCAGGAGAGGAGTACAGACAGTATGACAATGGGTAGTCTGTGCAGGATCAGAGTGTGAAAGGTATGACAGGGGGCAGTGTGTACAGGAGTGGACAGCAGTTGGGGTGTGCTCAAGCATTCTAAGTTAGACATGTGCAATTAGTTTCGGTTTTTGGTTATTTGGAGCTTCAGATGTATCTGAATCTCCAAATAAAATAATAACGAATTTAGTTGAAATTCATTTAATTTCGCTTTGTTTATTCTTTTTCTAGCGAATTCCAATTTTCCAGAACTATTCAAATTTGGATCAGTCAAAAAATGATCAACCGATTCTAATTCTGTGTGAAGAATAGCTGGTTGTTAACTGGTTCAATACCGGGCCTTTTCACCCCCTTCCTTCCCAGACCAATTTTTAGTTTTCAGCGCTGTCGCAATTTAAATGACAATTGCGCGGTCGTGCGACGTTGTACCCAAACAAAATTGACGTCCTTTTTTCCCCACAAATAGAGCTTTCTTTTGGTGGTATTTGATCACCTCTGCGGTTTTTATTTTTTGCGCTATAAACAAAATAAGAGCGACAATTTTGAAAAAAGCACAATATTTTTTACTTTTTGCTATAATAAATATCCCAATTTTTTTTAAAAAAACAACAAATTTTTTCCTCAGTTTCGGCCGATACGTATTCTTCTACATATTTTTGGTAAAAAAAATCGCAATAAGCGTATATTGACTGGTTTGCGCAAAAGTTATAGCGTCTATAAAATACGGGATAGATTTATGGCATTTTTTTTAAAAAATTATTTATTTATTTATTTTTACTAATAATAGCGGCGATCGTGATTTTTTTTCGTGACTGCGACATTATGGCAGACACATCGGACACTTTTGACATATTTTTGGGACCATTCACATTTATACAGCGATCAATGCTATAAAATTGCATTGATTACTGTGTAAATGTGACAGGCAGTGAAGGGGTTAACCACTAGGGGGCGGGGAGGGGTTAAATGTGTTTCCTAGGGAATGCTTCTAACTGTAGGGGAAGGGGACGCACAAGGGGAGAAGACCGATCTGTGTTCCGCTGTTCTGGGAACACAGATCGCTCTCCTCTGAGCTGACAGGACGTGGATCTCTGTGTTTACACACAGAGATCCACGGTCTGGCCCGGTTAACGGGCAATCGCGGGTGCCCGGCGGACATCGCGGCCGCCGGGCACACGCACCGTGTCCCGAGCAACGCGGCGGGCGCCCCCGGCGGCGGGCGCGCGTGCGCCCCCTAGGTGGCCGGGAACCCGAGGCCGTCATATGACGTCCACCCAGGATGGGAGATCCCATCTGTGGACGTCATTTGACTATAGGCGGGTAGGGAATTGGTTGAGAAGCAGTCCGCGAAGCTGGCCGCCGCGTCCTTAACAACCGACGACTCATCAGCTGTCAGTGGGCTTCCCCGCTGACAGATGGATGTACACAAAACAATGCCAGCAATAGAAAATTCAGGAAAAAAACTGGGGGTCCCCCCCAATCCATGCTAGGCCCTTTGCGTCTGGTATGGATTTTAAGGGGAACCCTATGCCAAAATTTTAAAAAAATCGATGTGGGGTCCCTCCCCAGGACCATACCAGACACTTATCCGGGCATGCAGCCCCTCGGGCCAGGAAAGGGGGGGTTTAACGATGGAACCCCCTCCTGAACCATGCAAGGCCACATGCACTCAACATTGGTGGGTGCATTGGGGCAGGGGGGGCTCTGCCCCCCCGTCCCAAAGCTCCTTATCCTTATGTTTATAGGGACAAGGGTCTCTTTCCCACAACCATGGGCGGTGGTTGTGGGGGTCTGTGGATGGGGGTTTATCAGAATCTGGAAGCGCCCTTTAAGAAGGGGCCCCCCAGCTCCCAGCCCCCCCCCCTACATAGTACCCCTACTCATTTACTAAAAAAGTGTAAAATGTGAATAAAGACAGTACACGGGTTTTTGATAATTCTCTTATTAAAAAACAAAAAAAATGTCCCTCAGTGTAAATCCATCGTCAATCACGACGCCCACCACACCGCCCAACCCGAAAAAAGCAAAAAAACAAAAAACAAACTCTGGCCTCGTCAAACGCTCCCACCGACTGCCTGCCCCGCTGTCTGACATTTCTTAAATAGCTAAGGGGCAGAGTCACCCAGTGATGTCAGCACGTAACTCCGCCCCTTGTGATGTCACTGACCGGGGCATGCTCTGTCGATGGGGTAAAACCCCATGTCACTACACACTGTAACTTTAGTAGATATTGCATTTGGAGGGATGTGCTGAGCCTGCGCCCATTCCACCAGTCCAGCGTATCTCTGTTACCTCACTCCCAGTAGCAGAATGGGGTCCTGCTGAGCACTAGCGTGGACCTTGTGCATGCTCGATTTTAACTTCTTCACTTCCTGTATCTATGTGACCAGTCCATGGATCTCTATAATGCATGTTCAGTTCTGAATGTTAATGGACCCCGACCACTAGGGAAGGAGCCAGACAATGACCCCCTCGCTACTGGAGGACCTGTCACTTTACCAGGTACCACTCCTAACGACTGGTTGCCTTGTATCTTGAACTTGTGCTTGGTTACTCTTAGCAATGGCATTTCTCTTACTTGTCTTGTGGGTAAACCCTTTTGAAACAGTGTTACCTTATAACCCTTTGTGCTTTACAGACCCTGATTCTTTAGGTACGCTAGAACCAACATGCACTCCAGGTTTGGAACAGTTAATGTAACTTAATTTGTCCAATATGAACAATGTCCTATCTCTAATCCTAACTACAGTTGTGTGGCTGCCCAGGCATACATCTGTGAGGTGGTAGTCCATGAGGGCGTTCTCCATGACCTGGATGTCCTCCGGGATTCCATTGACTCCAGCAGACTGCAAAGCTCAGGAGCCCCAAAACCATGAGCCAAATTATTAGGAGAGCAGGCCCCTGGACCTCAGCCGTCCCCCTTTTTATACCACAAGTGGGCTGGCTGGGACCAAAAATCCCCGGAACCGAGCCTCTGACTCACTAAGGCAAACAGATTACAACCTGCCTACAGGCTGCGGAATGTATATTTCTTTGAATGGAAGAGAAATGCTGAAAAACCCTTGTAAGGGACACCCACTGATGTTTTTTTAACTTGGTTTTAAAAAATATGGTTAGGAAAAGCCCCCAAAAAAGATGATTTAAAGCTGTTGTAAACTATTTTTTTTTTTAATTAAAAAATAAAATGTGTTATGCCTGTAAGCAGATGGCTGTAAAGTGTTTTTATGCTTTGGTCAACTGTTGATTTTTTCCAAGTTGGTATATGTGCGTTGAACTTGTGTGGTGTAATTTGGGTGCATTATTCTGTTTAGTTGTGTTGCCCTGCTGAGGTGGTACTCCCTGAGAGGTAAGCGTTAACATCTCTTGGGGATGCCAATGGAGGTTTGGTTCTCTGTTACCTCATCTGATAAACAAGCATGCTGCTAAGAATGTGATTAATTATTTGCCATTTCACCACCCCTAAGCGGGAACCTAGTCTGGGTTCTAGGGGTATGCTTTTGACTTATAAAGTCCAAAGGACTTCTCACCTATATATAAGGTATGACTACCTCAAGGGGCAGGAGCACCAAGGGGCATATAGAATAACTTATACTGGAATATGTTTTGGAAACATCTACATTGAACTGTTCATTAGTTATACTTAAATACGTTTCGTAAAGAACTTTTTTTTATATAAAGTGGGGACGGAAAGTATTCAGACCTCCTTGAATTTTTCACTCTTTGTTATATTGCAGCCGTTTGATAAAATCATTTAAGTTCATTTTTTTTCCTCATTAATGTACACACAGCACCCCATATTGACAGAAAAACACAGAATTGTTGATATTTTTGCAGATTTATTAAAAAAGAAAAACAAAAACAACACATGGTCCTCAGTATTTAGTAGAAGCACCTGTTTGATCTAATACAGCCATGAGTCTTTTGGGGAAAGATGCAACACGTTTTTCACACCTGGATTTGGGGATCCTCTGCCATTCCTCCTTGCAGATCCTCTCCAGTTCTGTCAGGTTGGATGGTAAACGTTGGTGGACAGCCATTTTTAGGTCTCTCCAGAAATGCTCAATTGGGTTTAAGTCAGGGCTCTGGCTGGGCCATTCAAGAACAGTCAAGGAGTTGTTGTGAAGCCACTCCTTCGTTATTTTAGCTGTGTGCTTAGGGTCATTGTCTTGTTGGAAGGTAAACCTTCGGCCCAGTCTGGGGTCCTGAGCACTCTGGAGAAGGTTTTCGTCCAGGATATCCCTGTACTTGGTCGCATTAATCTTTCCCTCAATTGCAACCAGTCGTCCTGTCCCTGCAGCTGAAAAACAACCCCACAGCATGATGCTGCCACCACCATGCTTCAGTTTTGGGACTGTATTGGACAGGTGATGAGCAGTGCCTGGTTTTCTCCACACATACCGCTTAGAATTAAGGCCAAAAAGTTCTATCTTGGTCTCATCAGACCAAAGAATCTTATTTCTAACCATCTTGGAGTCCTTCGGGTGTTTTTTTAGCAAACTCCATGCAGGCTTTCATGTGTCTTGCACTGAGGAGAGGCTTCCGTCGGGCCACTCTGCCATAAAGCCCCGACTGGTGGAGGGTTGCAGTGATGGTTGACTTTCTACAACTTTCTCCCATCTCCCGACTGCCTCTCTGGAGCTCAGCCACTGTATCTTTGCCTGGTCTGAAGTCACTTCAGGATAATCTGAAAGGAGTGCATGCATGACTTTTCTCAAAACAGAGTTCACACCCGGGGACAAGACAAGATAGAGAAGATGCAATACACATGTCTAACTTGCAGTGAAGCTATTCAGAGGAGGCTATATTGCCTTTGTCAGTCCTGCAGTACTAGTGTTGAGTGCAGCCAGCCAATCAGGAAGCGGTTTGACTTGGCTTAGGTGATGGAAGGCCCTGGTAGTGAAGGAGCTTGTGTGCTTAGGCACAATCCTTAGTGATGGGAGCCCCAATACTGAGTTTGACTCGTGACACGTGGTATCCTACGGACCGAGCTTGGAAGTTACAGAAGAAGTGAGGCCTCGACTGAATAATAAAGTGGTAGTAAAGCCCACTTGGTGATTTTTACCTGCAGGCAAGCCTATAATATGCCTTAACTGTAGGCAAAATGAGTATCTCCTAAACGTGCCCCATTTAGGAGACATTTATCCTGTATGCAGCCAGCTACGTCAAGCTCTGAAGACTTTGTGCCAAAACCGAGGGCTCCCGCGCGCACGTGACATCAGTGACGTCATCATGGCTCCGGCCAATGACATAGCCTAAGCACGCGAACCCAGAAGAAAGACCGGGGGAAGATCTCAGCCCTCTCAGCGGTGACAGCACTGGCAGGCTTTGTTCCAAGGTGAGTATTTCATAATGTACTAGTATGCCATGCATACTGGCACATTATGCAATTGCCTTACAGGTGTTTTTTTTTTTTACCAGCTATATTTTACTACCGCTTTAAGTACGGGTTATGTGGAAAATTGAGCTTCTTAGTATTCAAGTGTAAATGTCACTGGGGTGAGGTCACGGGTAACTGGGCTCATGGAGACGAGTGCAAGCTCCGCGACACAGGCTCAGAAATGCTGTACAAAAGAAAGAGAAGTGTTCTGAAAATGTAATGTAGCACTAACTCACGGTGGAGCTGCTGGTTTAAATGGGTCTGTTACCTTCACTTTGCTTCCCTCTGTTTCACCGGCACCGGGTCTAGGGGTTCTGTTGAGTTTACTGCTGGACGACACATGCACCAACACTGGAGTACGTTTTTAATGCTTTATTGAACAGTTAAACTTTGGGAAGGAAAAGGAAACCTTCAGGAGAAACTCAAATATCTTCTTACAAGATCTTAACGACAAATGTCCCGGTAGAATTCAGATAATTATGTGGAATGCGTTCCCCTCATGGGATGCACTCTTTGCTCGTCTGGATAGGCCTCTCTCACCGGTCTAGCAGCTGGTACGCAGCATGAATCTAAAGTCTCTGCCACAGACATACTTGGGGGGGTAAATCTGCACGATCCTCTGCCACAGGATGTATCAGATCTTCTGCAGTGAACAGTCAGTCACAGTGCCTGAACCTTTAAGCCAAACCAGCGACACTATGCTGTATAGTTGCTTCTTTTGGATACGTCCTGCAACCGAGTCACCAGGCCCCTCTATACACCAGCACGCTGTGTGATCTCTCCAAGACGGGTCCTCCCCTGGGATCTCCTCGGCTGTCCAGCTTCGTCACACAGGACCGACAGCTCAGGACCATTCCTCGGCCGTGGTGGTAAGCCCCAGACAAGCCTCTTCACCCACCCCTGCGCCGCAGCATCGCGGGCCTCCCGATTGGAGGACCACGAGGTAGCTCCTTAACGCATACCTGTCGGCCAGGAGGGCCAGCAGGTGGGTGCAAAAAACCCCCAGAACATGGCGTCTGTCCCATAAATACCCCCTTCCCAGAATGCAACTTGGAGGACCACCTCCACCAAGCTTGCCTCCGTGACAGAGGAGCATCTATACACTTTGACACGTTGCCCTTCCAACACTGACTAATGGTAACAGCGACACCCACCGGTCAGCACGGAAGCACACACAACGTCAGCCAAACTGGAACAGAGGCGAACTTTTAACCTTCTAACACACAATTTACTAAATTTACCTAATCTGCGGTAGATTGTAAATCTACCAGCGCTACAGTAATGAGGAACTTTTATCTGTAGTGTGCAATGTAAAGAGTCACTGAAGCTGGGCAATGGATTACAAGAAGTTAAAGTGAAGTTCCACCCAAAAGTGGAAGCTCCGCTTATCTGCCTTCCCCCCCTCTGGTGCCACATTTGGCACCTTTCGAGGGGGAGGGGGGAGGCGGGAGTGGGTACCTGTTTTTGACAGGTATCTGTCCCAAAGCGAGATCTCTCGGAAGTTCGGCCCCCCTCTCCTTCCTCCACTGCCAGGCCCATCAGAAAGCGCAGTGCGCTTCACGCATGCGCTGTAGCGAACCAGCTGTGAAGCCTTTTGGCTTCACTGCTGGTTTCCCTTACCACGAATGGCAGCAGCATGGGAAACATCGGCTGGGGTGTCAGCATCGCTGGATTCCAGGAAAGGTAAGTGTCCTAATATTAAAAGTCAGCAGTTACAGTATGGGACTCCGCTTTAATTAATGTCTTCGTGGAGAAGTGTTGCTTTTAGGATGGAGTGCTGCCTTAAACCCCTAACTTGTGTTAAGCAACAGCCTCAGCCCATCTCTGGGGGCACTAGTGAGCGCTCTCCCCGCCCCTGTATGGGCACCACCCACATTCTTACTTGCTATGTGAAAGGGTATTGTACAGAGCAGCCCTGAACCTCCTCTTCTGGGATCCCCTACTGGCACTTTTTGCTCTGCCTTTCCTTTGTCTGCCACCATAGGAAGCCATTTCCTATAGGGACACACATGCAGGCACGCTCCCAAGTTGGCACACACAGCGCATCTTGGCCCCTCCCCCAAATCCCTAATCACAGGATTTGGCTGACAGTAGCAGCTTGTCTAATTTCTGGAGTTTAGCTTTAAAATATAACACCAGCTTTAAGACTCCAACATTTTTGTTTGTGAGTCTGCTTCTATCAAATACAAATCACACTTTTACTGTAAGTTGTTTTACTAATAAAACCATCTGCCGATGGCTGTCAACACCTGCATTCTGAGTACTGTTTGCTCTACCTGTCTTCACCAAGCTGTCTGTCTGCAACACCTGTCACTTCTGTATGGCATATGAAAGTTCTCACATATAGATCATAAAACAATTTATGACTTTTAGGGCTTTGATGACTTAACAGCATAGATCTCAATCAACATGTTTTTGAACTGAATTAATATTATCAGTAAGAACCAACAAAATGCTCAGGAGAGAGCAAACTGTAGGCGGGATGAAAAAATAATCATCTTTGTGTGTAGGGGTGTAGGAAAACATAGAGCAGTGATACAGTGAAAGTAATATATATTTATGATAATGCAGGGACGTTTCTATCATTAGGAAAGGGGACAAGGGGGTTGCAAGACACAATGTCATGTCATTAAAGGCTACAATGTACTGTACAAAGCTTGCAAGCGATTTTATAAAACTTAGATTAAAGGGAGCATAGAGAGGTTTTGTAAAGGGAAGCAACAAGTATTGGTCTTGTAAGCCTGAATTCAGTAATAATGAATTCTTATTGGTTGTTCTGGGTTAGGGCGCTTTCACACGGGCTTTCCAATCAGGTCCGACTGTCAGTTTTTCAGGCGGACCTGATCGGACGCTCCATTCACCCCTATGGAGCAGCGGATGTCAGCAGCAGGGACGTACAGTGAGGTCAGTGGCTGGTGAGGCACTAGATAGAATCAGAGCCAGATACACACAGGTTACATACACCCCGATCATAATGCCGCGTACACAGGAGCGGACTTTTCGACCGGACTGGTCTGACGGTCTATCCGATGGACTTTCGGCTATCTTCCAACGGACTTTCCTAACGAACGGACTTGCCTACACACAATCACACCAAAGTCTGATGGATTCGTACGTGATGACGTACAACTGGATTAAAATAAGGAAGTTGATAGCCAGTAGCCAATAGCTGCCCTAGCGGCGGTTTTAGTCCGTCGGACTAGCAAACAGACAAGTGGATTTTTCGACCGGACTTGAGTCCATCAGAAAGATTTGAAACATGTTTTATTTCTAGGTCCATCGGACTTTTGGGGAAAAAAAGTCCGCTGGAGCCCACACACGATCAAATTGTCTGATGGAGTCCGGTCTGCCGGACCAAGTCTGCTGGAAAGTCCGCTCATGTGTACGCGGCATTAGAAAAAAATTTAAAGCGTCACCTTTGGAGATTTTTAAGTACTGAAGTTTGGCGCCATTCCACAAGTGTGCACAATTTTAAAATGTAACGTGTTAGGTATCTATCTACTCAGCGTAACATCATCTTTCACATTATACAAAAAAATCGGGCTAACGTTAGTAGGGTTTTTTTTTAATTCATTAAACAGTTTTTTCCCCTAAAAAAAATGCATTTAAAAAAATTGCTGTGCAAATACCGTGTGACACAAAAAGTTGCAAAGACCACCATTTTATTCCCTAGGGTGTCTGCTAAAACAATATATATAATGTTTGGGGGTTCTGAGTAATTTTCTAGCAAAAAAAATTATGATTTTTACATGTATGAGAGAAGTGTCAGAAGTGGCCTGGGTGGCAAGGGGTTACTTACCATGAGTAAGTAATATACAAACCATTATTATATATTGTTTTTAAGGTAATTTACTATTTTTTCAAAATCTGTACTCAAGCAGGTGGCTTAATGGACAAATTAATGAAGCTTGAAGTTATAACTTCAAACCAGTAATTTCACAGTAAATAGATAAATAATGAATTATTATGTTAAAACATATAGCATATAAATATATGATTTAGCTTGCATATAACAGTACCTTTTCAACAGAATCAGTTTCTCCATCTTAACTGTGTGAGAAAAACATGGGATTGTGGGTAAATATTATATCGGTAAACCCATGTTTTTTTCCTTGTAGTTAAGAGGGCTGGGCTGGAAGGGAGCATGTGTCTTTTAGGCACATGCCCCTTCTATGACACTGCAGTGAAAGGCGTGCCTCCACTGCAGTATTTTTATTAGACAGCTGGGACCAATGTTACTTTACCATTGGTCCCAGACTCCAAGCTGTTCATTGAGCTCAGGGCCTCTGACAAGAAGTGAGAGGCACTGTGAGCTCAACCTCTCAGTCTGATGCAAACAGAGTGTGTCAGCTTGTATTTAAAGTGCTCGCTCTGTATTTCGCTTCTGAAAGGCTGCGCAAGGAGCCCCATATCTCTGGAATCATAGGTGGTAGGAGCCCCAAATTTTACTAGTGGTGGTGTAGGACTTAGGCTACATATCCCCCAAATTTGGGGTCTCTGTGACCCCAGGTTGCCGAGCTACGACCCTCGAAGCTCAATTTTTTTTCAATGTTCATGGCAGATGAGGCCCTGCCTCACCTGCCTCCCCTGACTGCATGTCCCTGGTCTGTGGTGACATGTCTGCTGACACCCGCTGCTATCTGATCCTGTCCACCAAATCCAGGTGGATGGTGGCCCTATTTTCCATCCATCTGGCGGATCGGATGAAAATGAACAGGTGGTCTATTTTCATCTGATCTCCCCATAGAGGAGAGCGGGACTCCGACAGAACCGTCTCAGCACTGTGAGCGGAGATTGACCTGTCATCCGCCTGCTCAGCGGAGATCAGCGGATCGGTCCCCAGCTGAGTAAGTGGAGTCCCTCAAACAGACAAACCTGTGTGAAAGGAGCCTAAGTGTTCTTTACACTTTTCTTTTTACAATGTTTAAAGATGAATTCCAGGTATAGTATTTTTTAGTCACATTGTGTTAGAAGGCAACATGGTTTAATGTCATATTTCTGGAGTTTCTCTGTCAATGTTACCGCATTGATTGGTAACAGTGTTTTGGTATTATCCAGAGTTTGAATTGGATCTGTCATAGATCTGTTACAGATCTGTTTCCTATTCCCAAAGATAAGCCATGCTGATACTTGCAGTTCCATGGCTTTAAAGGGTAAAGGTCTGATGTTCTTTCAAGTTGATACCAGGTCTGGCATGTAACGAGTTGCACACCAAAGCTTTGTAGCATATCTGAAAAAAGAGATCAGGCCTCCATTAAGGCTGAACAAAGCTTGGCTCCGGACCGTCTGATGTTATAATGCTATGCAAGCAAGCTGGAAAAGAACCATAGCTGACAAGATTATTGATGAATGTCCTGCTACAGAAGATTAAAAGATCAAAAGCATTGAGGATTGACCAGGATACATAGACATGGACAATGCTGCCCCTAGAGGCCAATACAGCAGGATGGACAGTAATATAATATATTGAGGAGGACTACCCCATAAATACTGTGATTCATCAAAAGTCTAGATGGATGGCAATGGGGTTGGGTCTGGTTGGTGTATGATTGAAGTATAAAAGGGTGTCAGTGCTGGGCTCAGCCCTTCCTTCTCTGAGCTGGCCGCTCAGCTTTCAGCTAATTGCCAGCTCCCATCTCTCTCCACAGTTACCCAGCTGTTGTTGATCCTGCTCGTCAGTCCTGCCTACTTAAGCTGTCCAGTCCAGAGGAGCTCTGCCTTTGCCATGGTCACATCACAAGAAGGCGTGTGGAATTTATTTCTGCACAGAATCCAAACCCTAATGTATTGTTGTCTTGAGTCCCTATAAGCTAAGGAATCAACTACACCTAGAACTGAAAGCCTTCTCTACTATGGACAAGGTTTGCTCTGGTTCATGAATTCTGAAGCCCTGCTTAAATGGTCCTGAAAGTTCTATGAAATATTTCATCAGTGAGCGGACACGCAAAATCTATTGAGATTTTTGGCTGATACAGTATATGTATATGTGTTAATGTTTATTGTATTGTTAGTGCAAATTGTAGCCAGTCAATAGTGCTGGTGAGTGAGGGGCTGACCACCCCTGGTTATGTGATGTAGCCTGCAGATTGACAGGATAAATCACACATCTTTGAGGAGAAAGTGGGAGAAATATAGATTTTTATTTTTTTTTTACTTTTTAGTTTTTTTTAGTTTTTTATTAGTTTATTTTTTATTTTTTCCCCACATGAGAGTGAAATAGCTCTCTGTTCCAATAGAAGTTCAATGTGGCCTGCGATCTAAGGGGGCCAAAAATCAGTGGTAATAAGGAGATAGTAAGGCATTGCTTAAGAGTGTGCATGTGTCCTGGTGTCGAAGAGTATTGATAAGTGTGCTCTGCCTTGTGTGCTGGAGAACTACAGGTAAAAGTTAGCTTTTAAACAGCTTGAATCTGTGTGGTGTGTCTGTGTAAACAACTGTTGTATAGACTGGTTGAGCAGCCTCAGTGTAGACTAATTAGCATATCAATGGAGGTCATTGAAGAGTTTCTTAAAAAACAAGCCTGTGTTAAATTCAACATTATGCCAGCAAACGCTTTAATGCACCAATTTAATGAGTTATTGAGACAATGTAATATTCATAATGATCAGATAAAACATAAAAAGTCTTCAAAAAAAGGCAGGAAAGCCAAGATGGCAATGTTGTATGCATGTTATTGAAAATTAAAGACATTGCTATATCGAAAGAAGTACAATGGTGTACTGAGAGAAGGCAATTTTTGGAGCAGGTACAAAGTGTAACTAAAAATATATTAACAATGGTTGCAAAGGCAGATGCAAATGTTCGTGATAACATTGAACAATTAGTGACTGAGAAATGTGTATTGGAACAGAGATTGGATGAGTTGGAAGAAACATGTATGTTTAGGGAACAATGTATCACATCTTTAGGACAGAGAGAGGCTGGGAATGAAACTGCGATAGAAATACTTAAGAGAGTTACGAGAATATAAAACTCAGCTAGCCCAAAAAGATTATGCCATTCTATCTTTGAAAGCACAGGCAATGGATAAAGTGCACAGCCATTGTTGTGCTAACAACAATATACATCCCTTTGTGACACAGGAGCTGGGTGACAGGATGCTGATGGAACAGCAGCCAGTATATTCGGATGACAATCATGAAGAATCCCCAAATCAGAGTTCTTCTCTCTTTACTCCTGCGTCAGAAAGGACAGGGCAAGGAATAGGAATTATAAAAAGGGAGGGTACCACTCAATCCACAACACTCTCCATACAAGATTGCACAAATCTGTGCCAGATTTTGGGGAAATTTGACAATGGGGCTTCTGTCTCAAACAGGCTGGAAGCTGTGGTGGCACAGTATATTTTAAACAATAGGGATGCATGCGCATTCCTCTGCGCATGGCTTTCATTGCAACTATGTGAAAAACTGCAACCACCAGTCGGGAGTCACAGAGGACTATCTCCAGAGTTAAAGCGGAGTTCCACCCTAAAGTGTAACTTCGCTCATCGGATTCCTCCCCCCTCCGGTGCCTCAATTGGCACCTTTCAGGGGGGAGGGGGGTGCAGATACCTGTATAATACAGGTGTCTGCACCCACTTCCGGGAATAGCTAGCCGCAGCTAGCCGCAAATGCCCGCCCCCCCCCCCCCGTTGTGTTGTTGGAAACACACAGTTCCCACAACACAACAGGGACCAGTGTAGACATGCAGCGTGACTCGCGCATGCGCAGTAGGGAACCGGGCAGTGAAGCCGCAACACTTCACTTCCTGATTCCCTAAACAAGGATGGAGGTGGGGGCAGCCGAGAGACGAGCAATCAATCGGCTTCGGGTGCTGACTACGCTGGACCCTGGGACAGGTAAGTGTCCATTTATTAAAAGTCAGCAGCTGCAGTATTCGTAGCTGCTGGCTTTTAATATTTTTTGTTTAAGGTGGAGCTCCTCTTTAAACTAAAATTGGGGAAACTCAGCAGATAGAATGAGGGAAATGCAGCGCATAATGAAAGGAAGAGATACTAGGGGTTCAGACGCCCTGGAGAATACAATATTTAGGAGGGGAATCAATGTTGGTGATCTGAATGAGGAATATTTAAATAAGAGTGCGGTAACTGCGCTTGAAAGTGATTCAGGAGTTGAGTGGAGAATTCTGACAAATCCATTGCTAGTGAATACTCAGACAATGAAAGTGTAAAATCTGTTCATTCCAATCATAGTGATGTTATTCAGCAATGTGAGTATCCATCGCCATATGCTCAGAGAAGGGCCTATGCAGGGAGACCAGCGCTCAAGTGCTTTGTTTGTAAAAAGGGGGGTCACATCGCTAGGTATTGTTTGGTGGCTAATAATGATATGCAAAGGAAATACCCTAAAACTACACCAAGGCGTTATGAAGTTTATTCTGTGAGATGGGGTAGCAATCCAAGGCATAGAGGCCATAGTAATGAAACCCGTTTCCCTTTTAAGACCCAAATGTAGACTACAAACCGAAGATAGTCGATCAAGACAGGAAAAGCATCACTGTATAGAACAGTCGCGTAAACTCAAAATGGAGATAGCCGCATGTTCATTCAAATATAGCACTGGGGGAAACAATGTTAGCAGCCCTTAGTGAGCAGCATGAATGGTAAGAATTTTCTGGTTACTGTTTCTCTGCTATGAAGAAGGTTTAGATGTGAGTTTCAGAGATTTGCCCTTCATGTTTAGAATATTATAGAGGACCTTGTAAAAAAAAAATTTTTTTTTTTTTTAATTTTGTTTTTTTATTATTTTTTTTAAAAAAAATTTAATTTTTGTGTTTTTTCATTTTTTTTCATTTTTTTAATTTGTTTTTTAATTTTTAAATTTTTAATTTTTTTTATTCATTTATTTTATTTTTGTTTTGTTCAGGTGGGAAATTGTTAGGTTTAGTCCACCTGAAAGGAGGGTAATTGGCTATGCCCTCAATTAGCAGCTGAATAGATGGTCATTGGCTATGTCCTCAATTAGCAGCTGAATACATTTTGTTAAAACTGTTGGCGCTATATAAATCCTGTATAATAATAATAATAATAATAATAATAGTGCATAGGTCTTAAGGTATAGATAAATGCATTTTTTTTAGCGTTTAAAATTTGAATTTTTTGAGAAGCAACATTCATGTTCATTTTTTTTAAAAAATTCATCATACCATGGGGATCCTTTTTAGAGTGGGTTTAGCTTAAAGAAATCATGGTTATTTTGATAATTTGTTTAGAGTTGCAGAAGCCAGGAATACTAAGTTCCAGGGTTCCAAAGAGGGAACTATAAGTAAACATAGCAAGCGAGCAGATATTGTGGATAAGAATTTGATTCTGCTCTTGTTTTTCACTTCCAGAATCCTGGTGGAGCAAGATAGGAGAGGTTTCTGGAACAGAGATGAAAGATTTTCATCTGGTTGGCAGTTTGTGCCATACCACATTGCAAATTTGTTCTGATAAACTTTCAGGAGAGAAGAGACAAACGAAAAGATTCAGATTAATACTTGCAATATAAGGTTTCTTTTTCTTATTGACAATTTAATGCTAATGCTGAATCTGAAAGACTGCCTATCAACAAGACTTGATAAACATTTTGCCGTGATCTCTCCTGTCATTTATGAATGCAAAGGTACTGTGCAATGGGTTGGAGGTCGGGGAAGGAATAAAACCTATCCAATCCTTCAGAACAAGAAATGTAAAATTTGTTTTTTTTAGTTGGAGGGAGGAATTGAAAGAAGGAAAGGTTTAAATTGTATGACATGCATTGACATTATAGAATTAATATGGTGCAGGTACCCAGGAGGCTGGCATTCATGCATAGTAAGATGTCTGTTGGTCAGGTGACACATCAATCGGGTGAAAATTTCCTTGTAGGGGTGGTGTTTCAATCTTAGCAGTCCTACTGAGAAGTTCCTATGTACTGGACATGTGGGACACCAGAGCTGGATATGAGGGAGATAAGCCTGATTGATGTCTCACCTGAGAGGTTGAAACCTTGCACAGGTAATGCCAGTGACTACACACAGGAGCATGCTCCGTTAGATAAAGGGAACAAATGCTGGCTTACCAAGGCACAGTATGCCTTCACCACATGGCGCTTCAACATCTCACAGTGGTTGATAAAAGCCTATTACCCTATATGTGCTGAGTATACACTGAATCAAGTGCATTCATTGTACCAGTGACTTACTCCCAGAGATGTGCGGACACAGAATGAGGTGCATGCAGGACGCTTATTTCTGAGGAGTAACTGAAAGAGGAGGGATGTATTCAGCACTATATTGGGGGGGGGGGGGGATAGGAGCTGAGATGAGTGTTGTTAAAGTGGAGGTCCACCCTGAAAAAAAAAATTGCATAAAAAAAATACCTAAAAAAATGGAGGAAAAAAAATAAAAAAATGTGTAACTTACGTGAAATGGCTGTTGCTATGCAGTCTTCCTAATCTGCCTCTTCCTACGCCGCGGTGATCTTCAATCTTCTCCTCCCTGCGTTGTCTTCTGGGGAATGGGGCGTGGTGTGTTATGGGAACTGTGTGTGTCCCACAACACATTGCATCCCATTCACACAGCGCTGCGCGACTCGCGCATGCACAGTGGGAAACGGGCAGTGAAGCCGTAAGGCTCCACTGCCTGTTTCCCTTAGTTAGGATGGCGGTGCCGGGACCCGAGAGCCGAGGGACGGGTCGGCCTCGGGCAGCCGGCATCGCGGGCACCCAGGACGGGTAAGTGTGCTTATTTAAAGTCAGCAGCTACAGTGTTTGTAGCTGCTGACTTTAATTTTTTTTTTCACGGCCGGAATCATACTTTAATGGAGTGGACATCAGTCTCCTGAGGAACAAACGCTCAGCCACAGCTTCAGACAGTAAGCAGGGCTTTGTTACTCAGAGAGATTGGTGGCATCCTTAATAGCATTCAACAAAGTCACATAAATACCCAGGTTAAAGTGGCTCCGGATTTTGTCAACCATATTGAGAGGTTGGTAGCGTTTGTGGTAAACTAATTAAGTATACACACGGCAGGACTTTTTCAGCCAACTTTCACCAAATCATGTTTTTTTCAGCTCTTTACCGCCACCCTTTGGTCAACTTCTGTATTTTGTCTGATCTTTTGCATTGGGTCTGAGCATGCGTGTTTGTACTTTGGACTAAAGTCCTAAGGACTTGTGTACACACGATAGGATTTTGCACCATAGGACTTTTGTTGCCGTAAAGTTTGACTGTTTGCACAGCCAACATTTGTCCGATTGTCCGATGGAGCGAACACACAGTAGGATGTTGCCTTAAAACAGCTAATTTGCATGCTTGTTGTCAAAAAGTCCTATCATGTGTATGGGCCTTTAGACTCAACATTTATATAGAAGGGTCTCCCATTTATCTATGCAAGTTGAGGGACGAATTGACGGTAAGGTCTCTTTGTACAAGTTAGAGGCTTTGCTGCCAATTCAGAGCCCTGAAATACGTGCCAAAATTGCGATAGGAAAGGCCATTGTAAGCAAGCCTGCCTAATCCCGACCCGTATTTACAGTAAAGAGTTATAGGAGGTTGGGAGCGGGATGCCTAATTTGATGGATCACATATATATGCATATATTATGGTAATGGGTTGATTTATGTTATGGTATAGTGTGACATATGTGTATTTTAGGTTAGTAATATGGGTAAGGCCCTCTTCGAGACTCTGTATTTGAAAGCTGGTTAATATGTGGCTCTGAGTGTGTGGTGGTAAATGGTGAGTGAATGGACACCCCTTGCCTGTAATGCACCCCATTGTAAAGATACCGGAAAGGAGAAGACACAGGATGGTGACATGGAAGCTGTCGCGGAAAAATGATGGTGGTGTGTCACTCAGTGGCAAAGCGGCACATGTTGGGAAGCACAACACGTTAAGACCGTTATGGACTGTTCCATAGGAGCTGTTCCTTAAGGACCTGTTGGAAAACTTAACACGTTAAGACAATTATGGACTGTTCCATAGGAGCCGTGTCTGAAGAAGGGTGATATGCGCCCTTTAGGCGCAAAGCTACATATGTTGGAAGGCAACATGGTTTAATGTCATATTTCTGGAGTTTCTCTGTCAATGTGACTGTGTTTATTGGTAACAGTGTTTTGGTATTATCCAGAGTTTGAATTGGATCTGTCATAGATCTGTTACATATCTGTTTCCTATTCCCAAGGATCAACCATGCTGATACTTGCAGTTCCATGGCTTTAAAGGGTAAAGGTCTGATGTTATTTCTGGTTGATACCAGGTCTGAAATGTAACAAGTTGCACATCAAAGCTTTGTAGCATATCTGAAAGAAGAGATCAGGCCTCCATCAAGGCTAAACAAAGCTTGGCTCCGGACCGTCTGATCTTATAACGCTATGCAAGCAAGCTTGAAAGGGACCATAGCTGACAAGATGATTGATGAATGTCCTGCTACAGAAGATCAAAAGATCAAAGGCATTGAAGATTGACCAGGATACATAGACATGGACAATGCTGCCCCTAGAGTCCAATACAGCAGGACGGACAGTAATATAATATATTCAGGAGGACTGCCCCATAAATACTGTGATTTGTCAAAAGTCTATATGGATGCAATGGGGTTGGGTCTGGATGGTGTATGATTGAAGTATAAAAGGGCTAAAAGAGTCAGAGAGCTCCCTCTCTACCCCTTTTTGCTCTTGGCTTGTGCCTGAGCCTCATGGCTCTCTCTACCATTTTGAGCCTCATGGCTATCTCTCTACCATTTTGGGCCCAGCCAAGGAGACCATGCGATAAGTATCTTTGATGTTCTTGTATTATATGTTCTGGTGTTATATGCTTTGTAATATCTTTCTTTAGTATTTTCATGTTAGCGTTTACTTATTGTCTTGGGAAATAAATAAGATTGTTTTATTAAGCAGTGTGTTTGCTTTTATAGCTAACCTTATATTAATGTACTATCAACAGTAACATGTGATCAGAGTTTTAATAGACTAGCTAACTATAGGAATAGACAAGTTAATACATTTATGGAATAAATAGAGGCAGTCCATAATCACCTTTGGATAATATTTATTTTACCATTTACTTCACATTGGTTCAGCTTGGACAATTGTAACTGTGTATATTCCATACCTGGTTGATCCCATGGAAGCATAAAATCACTGTAGTAGTCACCGTTACTACAGTGATCTTCACTTGTTTACGGGTCCTGTGCAAATAGGTTGCCCTGCTGGTTATTGAACTCAAGAGGTTGCCAAGTCAACACAAGTGCCATTTACAGATTGCTTTGCATTTTCTCAATGATTACAAATGATTGGATGAGGATGAGAGTCATGACATTATCGCCCCGCCTATCCACCTCATGCAGGCAGAGAACGCTTTGCATTCTTTGAGAAAATGTAAAATGATCCTGAATGGTACCCGTGCCCAGCAGCTAACATCCTGTGTTCACAATGTAGCAGGGCAGTTGCTCAGCACCGGACCCAGAATCTAGTGGAGGAGGTAATACCTTTCCTGGTTCTTTGGTCTTTTGGAGGGTTCTGCTCTGGGTTCGGCCCACTAATCCTTTGGTATATAAATATGGGACAGTGGTCCAATACAAGAGTTCGCCCCCAGAGGTAGTTGGAAAGAGTTCAGCTCCCAGAGGAGTTCCGTCCATGGGACAAAGAGTTCAAGGATTTTCCCCCATGGAAAAGCCTAAGAGAGAGAGATAAAGCTGTATCTGGGACCCAATAGGGAGAGACAACGAGAATGGAGAATGACACCTGCGAGAAGCAGAATGAAGCTCCTTATCACCATCGGGATGTAAAGTCATTGGAACCTGTGGTTCGCCCCAAAGACACCAACACTAGAGTATGCCTCTGAAGGACGTACATCTACATTAAAGTGCCTCTGAAGGACTGTAGTCACTTGGACTTCTTCTTTGTATCAACAGTTATGCCAGGGCCGCACAAACCTGTAGTTAGGCGTACGGGCATAGAAAAACCCCTGTATTTGTATATTGAACTTTGGAATGTTCATTTTGCACTTTTTCTGCATAAAGTATTGAGAAGTTGTCCTTGCCTGGTCTGAAGTTGCTAAAGAGGTATAATGCAAGTAACCGGCACACACCTAGTTCACTGAGTAGGTTACCGGAAGTTAACAAGTAGCCTGTCGATAGCGTGTACCTGTTATAGGCGGTACAGCCTCTAGCAGCGAGGGAGATGTTGTTGACACTCCTTCCGCCAGCAGTCTGTCTCCCAGAGCAACGGGAGCAGATTCACGCCGCAGAGGTTCCCATCTTGTACAGAGTTACAGAGGTTCAAGAGTTAGGTTAAAGTGTTACTAAACCTAGGACCCCGCACTCACTATGTCTGGTCTCCCACAGTACACAGAACATGGAAATGCAATTATTTTAGTAAATATAAACTGCTAAATACCTTTTCTCATCAGCAGTTAGAACAGTCTTGTGACTTTTATTAGTGTCTGGTTAAAGCTTGTAGGAGGAGTTTTCATCCTCCCCTGATTGTCCCATGAGGCTGCAGGACCCCTGACCCTCTGTTTGGACAGTGCTGATTGGCCCTGTACTGATCACATGCACTCTCAAAAAAAAAAAAAAGCGTGTGCAGCTTGTCCCCAAGGCTCTGTTCTATCAGCAGATTAATTGGGGACATTGGAAGAAGGGGAGGATCATTGAAGACAGGATCAAACAGCCTTTTTGCACAATATGGAGGATTAACCCCTTAGGTTCCACAGTGAGCATAACAAGCATGCTTTACTGCACATACAGACTGATTTTACTGTTGTGGTTTTAGTAACACTTTAAGTGCACGTGTGGAGCCCACGCAGAGTGCACGGTGGGGCCCATTTCGCTACTGGGGAGTTATAGTGGTAAACGCTGTACAGGTGGATGTGGACAGGGCTCAGAATGTCCCACCTAAATGCAGGTTACAGAGAAGGTGTACACTGTTACAGGGAACCGAGAGTTAACTGGAGAACAAACAGTTGCGATGTCAGTGTACATGGTGTACGTTCATCTCTAAGCATAGAGGTCCGTCTTAAGGTCGAGTATTCCCCAATGGCAGCTTCGGCTTTGTCCCAGGGAATTGATGAAGAGGGCACAAAGCAAAGGTACCTCATGTGTAGCAAAGTGACCCTGTACCAAGTGTTTAAGGTTGCTCAGAAGAACCCACCTGCTCAGAAGAACCCACCTCTTGTGTGGCCCCTGCTTGGCGCCCAGAGAGTAAGGAAACATGGAGGACGTGACACACAACCACCTACCTATACCCCCTTACAACTGGATTGGCCAGGTATTGTATATACAGCACATAGTTATGTTGATACAAGCTGGACCAATGTAACTATGTAACAATATACCACACCTGGAATTCTTTGTAAATGTTTTTTAAACTTCCATCTGTCTCCTCTTTCCAGACAAATTTTATCTTGTCAGACAGGGAAGTAAAATCATGGAATTGATTTAATAATCTAGTACATATCAACTTGGCTCGGTGAAGCAAAAATAAGTCTTATTTTTCCTAAGTGTCCTTGCTTACACATACAGTATGGTTCTTTTTTGGTTGACATTGCATTTTCAGTGGGAAAAAAAAGGTTTGACAATTGATGGAATACCTAATAGTTTACACTTCATCCCCTTTCAATTAGAACAGAAATTACAAATGAAAGGATTAAAATGAAAGAAATCATTTAATACACCACACTTTAAAAACAACCATAAATCTGTCACCCTGACAGATCACCTTTAAATTGACCTGAAAATAATTGATTAATGGAACACTAGGATTTACTATAATCACCAAAATTCTGCTAGGGTTAAAAATCAAAGTGAATCATCAAAATATTGTTGGGATAAACAATTAGAGTGAAGTATGTGTGAGTACCTTAAAAAAACTGTAAAATATGTTTTTCAAACATGTTATACTTACCTGCACTGTGCAATGGTTTTGCACAGAGCAGTTCTCTTATGGGGTCTCCCGCCATGGCCCCTGGCTCTTCCCTCCTGCTGAGCGCCCCTATAGCAAGCCACTTATTATGGGGGCACTTGTGCGGGCTTGATCCCGAGCTGCACTGTGTGCAGAGGCGGCTCTTTAATTAGGCAAATTAGGCGATCGCTTAAGGCCTCGCACTTACAGGGGCCTCGCGACCGCCTAATTTGCCTACTGAACGAAGGGGAGCACTGGCGTAATGTGGGCGGTGGACCCGCGCTGTCCCTGGGTCCAATGCCACAGCCGGCTGCGGGAGTCGGGACACTACTGGCAGCGCTGCCTGCCTGCACTGAACAGTGAGGGGGATCGCTGCAGCGGGGAACAATTACTAAGACCCGCCCCCCCTCGCGGCTGGACGCTGGTCGGACACAGATACAAGGCACCATGGTTCCTGAATTGCTCCCTGGCAGCCTCGTCTCGTGTCAGGCGGAGTTTTCTTCTCTGCCCGACACATCACATCAAGTGCTGTTGATAAAGAGAAACGGGACCTGCGGGCAGAGGTAGCGGGATTCGGGAGCCCTGTAAGAAGTACACGCACGGTGAGTAGAGGGCTGTGTGTGATAGAGGCGGAGGCTGGGCGGGACTACGGAACTACAATCTCGAGCAATGTCTATGAAGGAGGAGCACTTAGTATGAGGCTGGAGGTGAAAGCATGGTGTATCAGTCCCACTTGCAGTGTAGGTGAGATCACATGTGTCTGGATGGCAGGAGGAGGAGTTCAGAACACCCTGATATTTATCTGCAATCAGTGGTGGCTGGTGTTTTCTTTGGGGGGGGGTGGCAGCCCCTTTTCTCCTTCTACCTACCCTCCCCTCTATCCCCCCTTCCTCTGCCCTCTAACCCACCTATCCCCCCCCATTATTTCCATCACCCCTCCCTTTCTCTTTTCTCCTCCCTCCCCCTCCTCTCTCTCCCCCTCCCTCTCTCTATCATTCCCCCCATGTCCTCTCTCCCCGTTTTCTTCCCCTCTGTCCTTTTTGCCTCCCTCCCCCTGTCCACTCTCTCTTCTCCCCTCCCTCTTTCTATCCCCCCCTCCCTCTATTCACTCTCTCCTCTCCCCCTCCCTCTCTTCTCTCCCCCTCCCTCTCTTCTCTCCCCCCTCCCTCTCTTCTCTCCCCCCTCCCTCTCTCTCTCTCTATCTATCCCCTCCACCCTCCCTCTGTCCACACTCTCCTCTCCCCCCTCCATCCTCTTTCCCTTCCCTCCCTCTCTTTGTCCCCCCCCATTCTCTCTCTACCCTTTCTCCCTCCCTCCCTCTCCCCCCTCCCCTTTGTCCTTTCTCCCCCTCCCTCTCTCTATCCTCTCCCCCTCCCTCTCTCTGTCCTCTCTCTGCCCCCCCCTTCTCTCACCCCTCCCTCTCTGTCCTCTCTCCCTCCCTTCTCTGCCCCCTCCCCTGCTCTCTCCCCCATCCTTTCTCCCCATTCCCTCTCTATGTTCTCTCTCCCCCTCCTTCTGTCTTCTTTTCCCTAACCATATCCTCTCTACTCCCCTTCCTCTGTCCTGTCCCCCTCCCTCCTCCTCCAGGGTCATGAATTGTGTAAAGACCACAGACCTCTACACCGGAAGCATGGGGCCTCATGGGCACTATGAACAGCGAGGTCCAGAGGGGTGGCCAGAATACTTGGAGTTAGTTCAGCTTTTCATTTTTTGTGAAAAGGTGAACTTACCCTTTAAGCCTTCCGAATTATCTCAGGGCATAAAAGAGGCCCTATAGGTGCTGCATTCCTCTTACCTACCTGGTAGGAACATTCAGGAGACCTGAGTCCCCAAAAACTCTATCATATACAGATCTAGGCCAGCCAGAGGAAGTGGTAAGGCTCCAATGGTTGTTATTGGCTTATAACTTTGATAGATGGCCTCCTTTACCAGAAGGTTGGAGAGGGCAGGCCCAAGCATTCTGCAACAGTGGCTGGTAAAGATTTGCATAATGGAGCACCCAAGGTTTTGGGGTTCAGAGGTATGTGACCTTAAAACCGCCAACAACAGATGGGACATGGGAACCTGTGGGTGATGTCACCGCTCCAGGTTTTACCATCCATTGCCAAGCGCTCTCTCCTCTCCCCTGCAGCCACCGATGAGGATCATGTGACCAGACCAGAGCTAAACGTCCACGGGTTAGGGGGGGGCGCAAATTACTTGCCTTGCCCCAGGCACTGACAACCCATGCTATGCCACTGGTGGGGAGAGCCCAGCATCGGGAAGAAGGATGGCGCTGCCACCTTGAGCTGTCAATGTTATCTCTTTGTGCACAAATGGCGATCTGCTGACAAGACACACCCAGCAGACAGCAGAGCACAGCCTGGGAAAGGGAGGGACGGTCTGGATGAGCTCACTGGTGTAATATGATCCAATACCATACTGGAATCCTTGAGGAATGGCCATGGATGGATTGCCATCAGTTCATTTTATACTGTACATTGCAATGTAGTATTTAATATTTATTGCTTTAATAATTCTTCCCATTATGGGCGTGAGAGGGCCTCATGTCTAATTTTTGCCTAAGGCCTCACAAAGCCTATAGCCGCCTCCTTTGACTGTGTGTGTCAATTTGCATTAGACATGTGTGGTTTGGTTCGTTGTTTATTAATATACGTACAAATTTTTAATTATTCAGAGATTCTGATATATTCAAATACCTTAATTACAGTATAAACAAAGTTTACCGAATGCTCCAAATAATGAAAATTAAATTTGTCTCAATTTCCAAAATTCTAACTTAAATTCAAACTAAATTTTACATCAAATTCCATTCGAATTTGAACTGTAAACATAGTTCTAAAATCAAAGACTGTGTGTGTATTATTAGAGTACCATTTCGAAATAATGTTGTTTTTGTCAAGCCAAAGGTGATTTAAAGACCTATTGTAATCATTTGATGAAGATCTTTCTTTTGTTTGTTCACTTTGCCGCATTACAATCAAAACATTTATAACATTTTGTAAATAAATGTATTGATTCGAACATTTCAAATAAAAAAAAAAAACTGAAAAATTAAAGAAAATTTGAAAAAAGACAAAACGAATTTCGAATACGAATTCCAAATATGAATCCCGAATCCCGAATATGAATTGAATGAAACAATCGAATACAACAAAACAAAATAACTAGATTAACGAATCTAAATTAAACAAAATACATTTTTTCATCATGCACATGTCTAATTTGCATATACAGCGCAGCTCGGCCACACCCTTTGCTCCTTTCTGGCTCCCGAAAGAAAGAGCAGCAATGCTGCTCTTGGGCACAGCACTGGATTGGGATCTGGCTCAGGTAAGTATGGGGGGGGGGGTTACTTTAATGCATATAGTGAATTAGGGTAAAAAGCCTTCTGCCTTGAGAACCACTTAAAGCCAAATTCAGACTTGTGGGTTGCAGTAACATGTGGCATAGTAATGCACAAAACAAAGTGCCGTAAAGTGCAATTAATTTTGAATGCCAGCCCAACACAGCTTACCAGGAAGCCACAATGTGAAAGAAAACATGCATGTGTGTTAAATGTTCGTTTTGGTGCATTGGTAGTCCTATGAAAACTAGCGACCTGCCTATCTGCAACGCACTGCAAAAGTGTAAAACAGGCTAAAAACTTAAACCACTTAAGGACCGGAAGATTTTCCCCCTTAATGACCAGGCCATTTTTTGCGATACGGCATTGCATTGTTTTAACTGACAATTGTGCAAAACTGTACCCAAACAAAATTGACATCCTTTTTTTCACACAAATAGAGCTTTCCTTTGGTGGTATTTGATCACCTCTGCAGTTTTTATTTTTTGCGTTATAAACAAAAAAAGATGACAATTTTGAAAAAAAACTATATTTTATACTTTTTGCTATAATAAATATCCCCAAAAAAAATTCTTCATCATTTTAGGCTGATATGTATTCTTTTATATATATTTTTTTACCTTTTGCTATAATAAATATCCCGGAAAAAAAAAATGTCTTCATCAGTTTAGGCCAATATGTATTCTACATATTTTTGTTAAAAAAAATTGCAATAAGCGTATATTGATTAGTTTGCGCAAAAGTTATAGCATCTACAAAATGGGGATGGATTTATGGTATTTTTATTATTATTTATTTTTTTACTAGTAATGGCAGCGATCAGCGATTTTTAGCAGGACTGCGACAGATTGGACACTTTTTTGGGACCAGTGATATTTATACAGTGGTCAGTGCTATAAAAATGCACTGATTACTGTATAAATGACACTGGCAGGGAAGGGGTTAACACTAGTGGTGATCAAGGGGTTAAATGTGTTCCCTGGGAGGTGTTTCTAACTGTGGGGGGAGGGGACTGACTGGGAGTACAGAGAGATCGCTGTTCCTAATCACTAGGAACAGATGATTACTTTGTACTTCCCGGTCAGAACGGGGATCTGTTTGTTTACATTGACAGATCCCCATTCTGGCTCTCCGTGGAGCAATCGCAGGTGGGTGGCAGACATCGAGGCCGCTGGGCACGCGCATCAGCTCCCCTGCCATGCAGTGGGAGCGCGCGCGCCTGCTATAGCTGTAAAGCTACGACGCACAGCTATGGTGATTCGCAGGAACGATCTGACCTGCCGCAGTACAACTCAAAGTAGGGCCCAGAAACAGTAGTGTGCGTTTTGCTTGTTTTTCTCCTACCTAAAACACACTAACTGACACTGATAGTAAAATTAAAAATACTTTTTTTTATTCCTACCTAAAATACACTGAATCTGACCTTTGACCCTTTTTTTTTTTTTACTTTGACCATGACCTTTGACCCTAACTCTAAACCTCACCCTGATCTATATCAAACCCTGATCTAGCTATTTTTTAAAAAATTTTCACACACTTTTGTTTATTTTTTCTCTTCTAGAAAGAAGAAAAAGATACAGTGTATCTTTTTCTCCATTCAAGAGGAGAAACACACACAGGGATGAGCCTACACTGTTTACTCTGATAGATAGCAATCTGGGTCTTCCATTTTACATTCATTAGTACGAGACCCAGGGCTGTCGGTGAAAGCCTGGTCTCTGTGCTGTCAGCACACTGTGTAGCGCGCTCCTAGCACAAACAGAGGTACGCATATATGCAGCCCCACAGGATTAAGACCCACTTCCATAAAGCGGCATGTATGCGTGTACTTGTCATGAAGGGGTAAAAATAACACAGGAAGTGTGCATAAGACACAGGATAGCCCTGACATTCTGGAAAGATCAACTATCCTTTGCACTTATAGAAAAGATATAGCCTTTCAATTGTATATTTAATAGACCAAAGGGAGAAAACAAAAGACATTTCTTTAACAGTCCAACAAGAAGAATGAGACACCCTTTTAATAGACATGATCCCAGGAACTCAAGCACAGAGATCTGACCAATAGATTTTTCTAGGGAATTAAGAAACCGTGGTTTCTGTCATGTGGTTTAACTCTTCAGTATCTACAAAAAAATATCTGTTTTTTGGTGGCCTTGTTCTTTCGGGGCTCTTGTACACTGGCGTAATTTACCTGCTTGGGAAGCCCAGATGCTACATATAGCTTCCTACAGACATCAATGACTTTGCACAACTGTATTAGGGTTTACGCCAGTCCTTGTGTATAGACTCATATCGCATAAGGGTGTATGCAAGAATCCTAACAGTTGACAGTCAAGTATTCTCAATGACAAAATGGCTCTTTGTGAGTGTTGTACCTAAGTCACATCTCACCTGAACTACTCCCTAGATTCATGTCAACAGGCGTTGTTTTCCTGCATTTGACATGCACTTGGAACACACTTCAAACACAGGCCAGCAAAGTCCTATTTATTTGATCTGAGCAGTACACATGGCACTTCCAAGGCTGTGTTTGACCTGCTTTGCGTTGCACTGTGTAATTTCAACACAATTTTTATTTAAAGTAAAGGCCCGTACACGCGATACGAAAATCAGAAGAAAAATTTAGTCTGACAGAAGATCTGCCAATTTTCGGATCGTTAGTATGGTGCTTTCGACAGTTGATTCCTGTTTTTCGTCCGACAAAAGCTGGATGAGCAGACTATAAAATTTTTGTCTTACGTGAACTCAACGTTTAATTTTCATTTAATTAGTATGGTTTTTGTACGAAAAAAAATCGTAAGAGCAAGACTATGCACGCTCAGAAACTAAAGAACACATACAAAATTAGTCAACAGATTACGTCACTTCTGAAGTTGAATTCTGTCGTATGAGAATTTTCGTATGGTGAGTAACCTATTCACTTTCGACATGAGACTAGCATGCAACAAAAAACAGACAAATGGTCGCTCGAAAATCTGATCGTGTGTATGAGACTTAAGTGTTAAACTAATTAGTTGACAGTGGTTTAACCCACCTCTGCTCTATCAAAGCTAAAAATATTTGAAAGCTACCATCAAAAATGGGTACTCTGCAAACTTTATAAGCCTACAAGATAGGTCAGCCATTCTCATCTAGGGTTCCATGAAGACCTGGTGTTCCCCCAGAGGTTGCTAGGTGGACCTTCAGCTGTGGCTGATTGACCTCCCATTTGATGGTGTCTGCATAATTCCAGGTCCAGTGCCACTTGGCAGAGCCAACTGTATAACACTAATTATGTTTTTTAGCTGTTTGCAAGGGTGGCATTCTGACCACAACTGTAGGAAGGGTATCCTTCTCACTGACCAACAATGTAACGCACATTATTCCCACTGACCACAATTAATGAATTTTAGCAGGGGTTCCCCAAGATCCAAAAATGATTTCAAGGGTTTACCTGTGGTAAAAAGGTTGAGATAGGAAATGAGAACACAAAGTTGGCCATATCAAAACTGTCAAAACTTGGAAGAAAGGTACATTGTAGAACTCCAGATTTAAATATCCCTATAAAACATTATATTCTTTCCTGCACGCTTGGTCTTGTTTTGGTTGTTCTGAGTTTCATTTCTGAACATATGTATTGCATTGTATTACCCTGATACTTAATGCCAGCCTATTGTCAGCTTTTAGTTTGTGTTGTGCCCAATATCCAATACCATCACATGGTTGCCATGAGAATTTGTGATCATATGCCAAACATTTCATGCGTTCCCGTATTGTTCTGCTTTTTGTTATCCCATCGTGTTGACAACTGATGGAAGAAATACATATTTTGCTCTCTCAATGTCAGTGAAGGTTGAGCCTTCCCAGATTGTCCCATGCAATGTGTTGTGGATTAGGAGATGCTGTTCCGGTTTTATATTGATTATAGTACATGGTTTCATACCGCAGCTGGCATTTCCCAAGACTGACTGCAAATGTTTGAGGGTAATGTACAGTAAAAAAACATATATATATATATATATATATATATATCAATCAGCTTTATGTAAATAAAATGTAATGCTATATATACTACTGTATATTACATTCCTTGTGTGGCAGATACTTTATATCTGTTAGGCTGTCCATACATTATACAAATTCTCTTGTACAATTCTTCTTTAGATTTGCCAAAACCATATAATATGAGTTCAAACCTTAACACCTTCAATTTGTTTGAAATCAGGCAGGCCCTTGCAATACATAGTTGAAGGTACAGTAAATCTAAATGGATTTGAACAAGAAAATTGAATGATGTATGGCCAGCTAGGCAGAGGGGCTGAATGATGCTGAATCAAATACAGAGTTAGGCCATATTGGCATTCTCCTGTCTGACATACTTCGATCCAAAATACAAAGGAGCCAGGCAGATCATTTTTGGTTGAACAGTGACTGAAGTTAAGCAGCACACACTGTATTTTGAGAGCTGGCACAGGTTAGCAGCAGGAAATTCATCCATTTGCGCTGTTTAGTGTGGCTGTATTAATCTGTTGGATTCTGCAGGCTGAATGAAAACAATCTATTAGGCTAAGTTTAAATGTGTGACAGTCCCACAGTGAATCACTTTTCAGGGGAGTTTGATATGTCACCTTCTCAACACCTGTTTTAGCCTTGTAAATATCGCACCACTGTGCTGCAACCATGATGGTACTGCCTGCTGAATGCAGAAAGCATCGTGGCTGCGGCACGTGTACACCCCCATCTGGCTGCTGTTGTAGCTTAAGGGGCAAAGTTGAGGCAGTAAAAACATGGCTCATCTGCCTAGTATTACTTATGCTGCGTACACACAAGCAAACTTTTCGGCATACTTGGTCCGGCGGACCAGAGTCCGCCGAACAATCCAACTGTGTGTAAGCTCCGGCGGACTTTTCCAGCGGACTTTTTCCCAAAAGCCCGCCGGACCTAGATTTGAAACATGTTTTAAATCTGTCCGTCGGACTCGGTTTCTGGCGGAAAGTCCGCTCGTCTGTGTGCTGGTCCGACGGAAAGCCCGCTCGTCTGTGTGCTGGTCCGACGGAAAGCCCGCTCGTCTGTATGCTGGTCCAACGGACCAGATACGACGCAAGGGCAGGGTATTGCATTTCGCGCTCGCTGCAATAGGAAAAACAAATTTTCCTATTGCGGCGAGCGCGGGGCATACCAGGCCCTTAGGTCTGGTATGGATTATAAAGGGAAACCCCTACGCCGAAAAAACGGCGTGGGGTCCCCCCTAAAATCCATACCAGACCCCGATCCGAGCACGCAATGTGAAGTTTTAGGGGGCGTGGTCAACATCACCCGGTGACCACGCCCCCTAAAACGTCACAGTCCCAGCATGCCCAGGGACTGTGACATCATAAGGGGGCGGGGTCTCCGCCTATATAAGTTACAACGGAGCCCTCAGAGAGCAGTCCAGCCGGAGAGAGCGTTGTGTCAACATCTGGAGAAGAGAAGAGGGAAGAAGACAAGAAGACAAGAAGCCCAGAAGTCCGGACCTTCGCTGGCAAATGAGCGGCCTGAAGACAGCGGAGGAGCCGGCCGAAGAACTGGAACACCCGGAGAAGAGGCCGGAGAGAGCGGAGAAGAACCAACCAGACGCCGGGAGAAGAGGAACCGGAGGGACCCCCGAAGACGGAAGAAGACCCCCGAAGCCGGAAGAAGACCCCCCGAAGCCGGAGGAAGACCCCCCCGGAGCTGTTTAATAAATTATTTAAAAAAACCTGTGTAGTGTGTTTAATTAATGACACTTTTTCCCTAGGTGAATGGGTAGAGGTACCATGTACCCCATACTCATTAACATAGGGTGGGGGGCCTGGATCTGGGGGCCCTCTTATTATAGGGGGCTCCCGGATTCCGATAAGCCCCCCGCCTGCAGACCCCGACAACCAACGGCCAGGGTTGTCTGGAAGAGGCCCTTGTCCTCATCAACATGGGGACAAGGTGCTTTGGGGTGGGGGGGCCCCGCAGGGCGCCCCCTCCCCGAAAGCACCCACCCCCCATGTTGAGGGCATGCTGCCTGGTACGGTTCAGGAGAGGGGCGCTCGCTCGTCCCCACCCCCTTTCCTGACCGGCCGGGCTGCGTGCTTGGATCGGGGTCTGGTATGGATTCTAGGGGGGGACCCCACGCCGTTTTTTCGGTGTAGGGGCTTCCTTTTATAATCCATACCAGACTTAAGGGCCTGGTATGACCCGCGACGGGGCTCGCAAGGTGTCAATCTCGCCAATAAAAGCGGCAAGATTGACTTCCTTTTCTAGTCCCGTCGCACCTGAGTCACGTTCAAAATGAACGGACTTGTCCATGTGTGGGCAAGTCCGTTCATTCTGAAAGTCCGCCGTAACTCCGGCGAAAGTCAGTCGGAAAGACGGGCAGATTTAGCCCGCCGGAAAGTCCGGTCGTGTGTGGGCAAGTCCGTCCGTTTTAAAGTCCGGCGCACCTGGCGGACAAAGTCCGTCGGAAAGTGTGCCGGACCAAGTATGCAAGAAAGTCCAATCGTGTGTACGCGGCATTAGTGTATGGCCAGCTTTCCCTCTAGTGGTTAATCTGCAAATCTGCAAAGAAAGAAATTAGTTATTCCTTTTAATTCGATATTGCACATTTTTCCAAGACGCAAAGAAAAGCAGAAACATCAAAAAGTACATAATGTCAATGTAACTGCTACTAAAGTAACATGCGGTAGAAGATCATACAAAAGCAGGGAGGAGCATTGAGTACAGCATGGGTGCTTAATCTGTGGCCCTCCAGCAGTGTTGCTGTTGCTGGCACCAATTTTTTACTGGCAAAAAATCATGAAATTTACTGAGAGAGCAACATTTTTTAACTGGCAATGCAAAAAAGTACCTAAAATGACTGTTTTTAGCGCTGAACAGTGCAAATATCAATATTTAAACTATAAAAATATAGCTAGTGCTATTAGCAATGTGTTAAATCACTTCAGCCCTGGAAGGTTTTACCAGCTTCCTGACCAGAGCACGTTTTACAATTTGGCACTGCGCTGCTTTAACTGGTAATTGCGTGGTAATGCAATTCTGTACCCAAACAAAATTTGCATCCTGTTTTTCCCACAAATAGAGCTTTCTTTTGGTGGTATTTGATCACCTCTGCGTTTTTTATTGTTTGCGATATAAACGAAAATACCAAAAATGTTGAAAATAAAAAAGATATTTTCTACTTTTTGTTATAAAAAAATACAATAAACTCAATTTTAGTCATACATTTAGGCCAAAATGTATTCAGCCACATGTCTCGGATAAAAAAAAATTCCACAAACATATATTTAATGGTTTGCGCAAAATTTATAGCGTCTACAAACTAGGGTACATTTTCTGAAACTTAGGAAGCTTTTTTATGCCATGGGCATATGTGAAATGACACGCCAAAATATATTCTGCTGCTTCTCCTGAGTACGGGAATACCACATGTGTGAAACTTTTTGGGAGCCTAGCTGCGTAAAGGACCGCGAAAGCCAAGCACCGTCTTCAGGCTTTCACTCTTCTAACGACTTGAAGACAAAGCTCTTTCTGACACTTTTTGTTTACATTAAAAAATACTTTTCTTTTGCTAGAAAATGACTTTGAACCCCCAAACATTATATATTTTTTTAAAGCAAAGGCCCTACGTATTAAAATGGTGGGTTTTGGCATTTTTCTTTCACACAGTATAAGATGATCTTATGCCGAGTAGATAGATACCAAACATGACATGCTTTAACCGCTTGCCGCCCGCCGGCCGTCTTTGCGGCGCGGCTCTTGTTCTGGGCGGGTGTCATATGACGTCCGTCCATTTAAACAGGGCATGTGCGCAATCGTGTGCGCGCAGTCCTGTACCTTCGGTGGCGGCCTGTCACGGAGACACCGTTCGCCACCGAGGGGGGTGAACAGCCATTGGGCATGGCTGTTTACCACGTGATTGGCCGTGATGAAGTTACGACCGATCACAGATGGTACCACCCCACTTTGCATGGCGCGTGTGAGCAATCGTGAGCACGCTGCGCGTGCACGTCGGTGGCGGCGTGTTCCCGGGAACACTGCTCGTCACAGACGCTGGTAAACAGCCATTGGCTGACAGCTGTTTACCACGTGATTGGCTGTGATCCTTTCACAGCCAATCACTAAATGTAAACATAGAGCGGTAATGAGATGTTACCGGGTTCTCCTCCTCACACACCGATCGTGTGTGAGAAGGAGATTGCAGTAACATCTCGTTACCGCTTACAGTGTACACCAACACACACTGATTGCTCCCCCTAATAAAGGAGGACCTGTCACCACCCATCAAAGTACCTATCACAGTTCATCTGAGTACCTGTCACACACAGTCCATCTGAGTACCTGTCACAGTTATCCAAGTACCCGAGTACCTGTCACAGTCCATCTGAGTACCCGAGTACCTGTCACAGTTCATCTGAGTATCCCAGTACCCGAGTACCTGTCACAGTCCATCTGAGTACCCGAGTACCTGTCACAGTCCATCTGAGTACCCGAGTACCTGTCACAGTTCATCTGATTATCCCAGTACCTGAGTACCTGTCAGAGTTCATCTGAGTACCCGAGTACCTGTCACAGTTCATCTGAGTACCCAAGTACCTGAGTACCTGTCACAGTCCATCTGAGTACCTGAGTACCTGTCACAGGTCATCCAAGTACCCGAGTACCTGTCACAGTTCATCTGAGTACCCGAGTACCTGTCACAGTCCATCTGAGTATCTGAGTACCTGTCACAGTTCATATGAGTACCGAGTACCTGAGTGCCTGTCACCAACCTTCAGAGTACCCGAGTACCTGTCACCAGGCCAACAGAGTATCCGAGTACCTGTTACCAGGCCATCAGAGTACCGGAGTACCTGTCACCAGCCCATCAGAGTACCTGTCTGCAGCTCATCAAGTTACCCAAGTACCTGTCTGCAGCCCATGCCTCATAGAATATACGTTGGGTTGTTTGCTTTCCAAAATGGGGTCATTTTGTGGGTAATTCCACTGTCAGGGTGCTCCAGGACCTTCAAAAGTGTGATAGGTAGAAATGAAATGAGATGTGTAATTTATGCTCCTAGAACACCTGAAGGTACTACTTCAATGTTGGGCCTCTGTATTAGAGCTGCACGATTCTGGCCAAAATGAGAATCACAATTTTTTTGCTTAGAATAAAAAGATTACGATTCTCTCACGATTGTTGTGACATAAAATCTTTCACATTTTACAAAAAAATTCGGCTAACTTTACAGGTTAGTTTTTTTTTTAAATTTATTAAAGTAATTTCTTAAAAAAAAATTGCATTTGAAAGACCGCTGCGCAAATACAGTGTGACATAAAATATTGCAACAACCACCATTTTATTCTCTAGGGTCTCTACTAAAAAAAAAAAAAAAAAAAAATATATATATATATATATATATATATATATATATATATATATATATATATATATATATATATATATATATATATATATATATATAAAATGTTTGAGGGTTCTAAGTGATTTTCTAGGGAAAAAAAAGGATTTTAACTTGAAACCAACAAATGTCAGAAAAAGGTTTAGTGTTTAAGTGGTTAAACTTTCCTCACTTACACACAAGTGTATTCCATTGACAAATTGTTACAATGTTTAGACTTAGTTCAACTGATAAAGAATGTTGTGCTTCTTGGCAGACTGCCCAGATTTTTTTCTTCCTTTCTTTTGACAGCTGTGGCTTCAGAAGAGCAGAGAGAATTCTTTGCATAGCAAGAATCCTGAAACACTTTTATCAAGATCGCAATGGGGAAAGAACGATTCTTGATGATTAATCATGCAGCTCTACTCTGTATGTGACCAGGCTGTGTAAAAGTCTCACACATGTGGTATCGCCATACTCGGGAAGAGTAGCAGAATGTATTTTGTGGTGTAATTTTTGCTATATACATGCTATGTGTTAGAAATATCTTATACATTGACAACTTTGTGTAAAAAATGTGTTTTCATTTTTTTTCCACATTTTCCAAAAACTTCTGGAAAAAAAATGAACCATTCAAAAGACTCATTATGCCTCATAGATTATAATTATTGGGGTGTTTGCTTTCCAAAATGGGGTCATTTTGTTGGCAATTCCATTGTCCTGATGCTCCAGGGCCTTCAAAAGTGTAACAGGTGGTTGAGAAATGAGATGTGTCATTTATGCTCGTAGAACGCCTGAAGGTGCTACTTCGATGTTGGGCCTTTGTACGTGGCCAGGCTGTGTAAACTTCTCCCCAATGTGGTATCGCCATACACAGGAAGAGTAGCAGAATGTATTTTGGGGTGTAATTTGTGGTATGAATATGCTATGTGTAAGAAATAACCTGATAATATGACAATTTTGTAAAAAAAAAAAAAAATAAATAAATCTTCATTTTGCAAAGAGTGTGGGAAAAAAATTACAACCTAAAAAACTCACCATGCTACTTACTTAACACCTTGGAATGTCTACTTTCTAAAAAGGGGTCATTTTTGGGGGTATTTGTACTTTCCTGACTTGTTAGTGTCTGAAGAAATGAGATACACTTGATGTACTGAAGGCCTGATCAGATGTAATAAATTTTCATTGATTGGTACCATAGTTTGTAGACTCTATAACTATCACAAAGACCAAATAATATACATTAATTTGGGTTATTTTTACCAAAGCTATGTAGCAGTATAAATTTTGGCCAAAATTTATGAAGAAAAATTACTACCGTATTTATCGGCGTATAACATGCACTTTTTTCCCCTTAAAATCAGGGGAAAATCGTGGGTGCGTGTTATACGCCGATCCCCGCTAATTGTGATCTATCGGAGCGATCGCCGCGATCGCAGCCGACATTCACATAGCGTGTAGTTTTAAATATGGCGCCGCGGAGTTCGGAGGGACTCGGCGGAGCTGAACGAGCGCTGCCGAGATCACAGGGACTAGGCGGAGCCGAGATACACATAGTCGAGTGTTCTCGGCTCTTTCCGGCACCGCTCACAGTCACGCCCAGTCCTGCCATTGGACCTGTGTTATGTCCATCATAGGGCGGGACTGGGCGGGACTGTGAACGGCGCCGGAAAGAGCCGAGTACACTCGACTATGTGTATCTCGGCGGCGCTCGTTCAGCTCCGCCGAGTCCCTCCGAACTCCGCGGCGCCATATTTAAAACTACATGCTATGTGTATGTCGGCGGCGATCTGTCCAAGCATGTAATGGACACTGGGGGCAAGGCTGCACTGACCACTGGGGCAAGGCTGCACTGACCACTGGGGCAAAGCTGCACTGACAAGGCTGCACTGACCACTGGGGCAAAGCTGCACTGACAAGTCTGCACTGACAAGGCTGCACTGGGGCAAAGCTGCACTGACAAGGCTGCACTGGACACTGGGGCAAGGCTGCACTGACACTGAAAAGGCTGCAATGACACTGACAAGGCTGCAGATGGACACGATAAGGCTGCATTGATGGGCATTTTAATGTAAGTTTCTTTTCCTTAAACTTCCCTCCTAAAAGTTTTTTCCTTAAAATTCCCCCCTAAACTTGGGGTGCGTGTTATACGCCGACACATGTTATACGCCGATAAATACGGTAATTTGCAACATTTTATGACAGAAACAAAGAAAAAGGCGTTTTTTTTCACAAAATTTTGTCTTTTTTTATTTATAGCACAAAAAATAAAAAACCCACTAGTGATTAAATACCACCAAAAGAAAGCCTTATTTGTGAGAAAAAAAGGACGCAATATGGTTACAGTGTTGCATCACTGAGTAATTGTCATTCAAAGTGTGAGAGTTCTGAAAGCTGAAAATTGGTCTGGGCACGAAGGGGTTGTAAGTGCCCTGCATTGAGGTGGTTAAAATTGCGCACAACTGACAAACTACATACATTTTTAAATACCATTAACCACTTGCCGACCGCCTCCTGTACATATACGTTGGCACTTTGAAGATGGATATCTCGGTAATGGCAGCAGTTGCTGCCACAACCGAGGTATCCATCTCTTCAGGAGCTGATAATGGTGGTCTCTGCGGCGGATTCGACGCAAGATCACTGTTATCGGCGGCGGGAGAGGGCCCCCCCGCCGCTCTCCTGCGCCCTCCGCCGCTTATCGGAGCCGTCGGCAGCGGCGGAGGCGATCGGGTCCTTGACGTGGCTGAGTATGGAGACGAGTGAGGCTAAGATGGCCCCCACCCGTCTCCATACCATAGCAGGGCGTCACTTCCGCCCATACGTCTTAAAGGCACATTTTTTCAATGTCATTTTTTCAAATGACAAAATGTTTTTTTTTTTTTTTTAATTGCATTTTAGTCCAAATATGAGATCTGAGGACTTTTTGACCCCAGATGCCATATTTAGGAGGACCTGTCATGCTTTTTTCTATTACAAGGGATGTTTACATTCCTTGTAATAGGAATAAAAGTGACCCAATTTTTTCCTAAAAAAAAAACAGTGAAAAAAGAAATAAAATCAAGTAAAATAAATAAGAAAAAAAAAACATTTTAAAAGCGCCCTGTCCCGACGAGCTCGTGCGCAGAAGCGAACGCATACGCCAGTAGCGCCCGCATATGAAAACGGTGGTCAAACCACACATGTGAGGTATCGCCACGATCGTTAGAGTGAGAGCAATAATTCTAGCTCTAGACCTCCTCTGTAACTCAAAACATGCAACCTGTAGAATTTTGTAAACATCGCCTATAAAGATTTTTAAGGGTAAAAGTTTGCCGCCATTCCACGAGTGGGCGCAATTTTGAAGTGTGAAATTTTGGGTATCAATTTACTTGGCGTAACATTATCTTTCACAATATTAAAAAAAATGGGCTAACTTTACTGTTGTCTTATTTTTTTATTCAAAAAAGTGAATTTTTTCCAAAAAAAGTGCGCTTGTAAGACCGCTGCGCAAATACGGTGTGAAAAAAGTATTGCAATGACTGCCATTTTATTCTCTAGGGTGTTATAAAAAAAAACAATATGTAATGTTTGGGGGTTCTAAGTAATTTTCTAGCAAATAAAACTGTTTTAAACTTGTAAACACCAAAATCTCAAAACGAGGCTAGTCTTTAAGTGGTTAAAAGCCTTTACAGGTTACCACTTTAGATTTACAGAGGTTGTCTACTGCCCTGACATTTGCAGTGATACCTCACATGCATGGTGCAATTGCTGTTTACATATGACACAAGACCGATGCTTGCTTTCGCCATTGCACGCAAGTACAGGGGGCAGGGGTGCTTCTTTTTTTTATTATTTATTTTGCTTTTTTATTTTAATTTTATGCTGTTCCCTTCATTCTTTTTTAACCACTTCCCTACCAGGCTATTGTCAAATGACGTCCACAGATGGGATCTCCCATCCTGGGTGGACGTCATATGACGGCCTGGGCTTCCCGGCCGCCTAGGCTCAGGACCCGGTGCGTGTGCCTGGCGGCCGCGATGTCCGCCGGGCCCCCGCGATTGCCCGTTAACCGGGCCGGACCGTGGATCTGTGTGTGTAAACACACAGATCCACGTCCTGTCAGTTGAGAGGAGACCGATCTGTGTTCCCAGTACAGCGGAACACTGATCGGTCTCCTCCCCTTGTACGTCCCCGCCCCCTACAGTTAGAATCATTCCCTAGGAAACATTTAACCCCTTGTGTCCCCCTAGTGGTTAACCCCTTCACTGCCTGTCACATTTACACAGTAATCAATGCAATTTTATAGCATTGATCGCTGTATAAATGTGAATGGTCCCAAAAATGTGTCAAAAGTGTCCGATGTGTCCGCCATAATGTCACAGTCACGAAAAAAAATCGCGATCGCCGCTATTACTAGTAAAAAAAAAAAAAAATATATTTTTTTTAAAAATGCCATAAATCTATCCCGTATTTTGTAGACGCTATAACTTTAACCAATCAATATACGCTTATTGCAATTTTTTTTGCCAAAAATATATAGAAGAATACGTATCGGCCGAAACTGAGGAAAAAATGTGTTCTTTTTTTTTTAAATTGGGATATTTATTATAGCAAAAAGTAATAAATATTGTGTTTTTTTCAAAATTGTCGCTCTTCTTTTGTATATAGCGCAAAAAATAAAAACCGCAGAGGTGATCAAATACCACCAAAAGAAAGCTCTATTTGTGGGGAAAAAAGGATGTCAATTTTTTTTGAGTACAACGTCGCACGACTGCGCAATTGTCGTTTAAAATGCGACAGTGCTGAAAACTAAAAATTGGCCTGGGAAGGAAGGGGGTGAACATGCCCTGTATTGAACCGGTTAAAATCATTTTAATTGTTATCACAGGGAATGTAAATATCCCCTATGATAGCAATAGGTAGTGACAGGTACTTTTTTTTTTTTAATTGGGGTCTACTTTCCCAATGGCGCTTTTTATATCCGGCGAAACCGAAGTCATGAAATGCTCGTAGCTTCCGGGTTTCTTTGGCCATAGAGATAATTTGAGCCATTCTGGTATTGGATCAGCTCTATGGTCAGCTGGCGGAACCACGGCTGCATTCTCAGGTTCCCTGGTGGGACAGGAGTGCCCGAGAAAACCATGGAAGATGGCGGGAGGGGGGGCATTCCCTCCCAGTGCTTGTAAAAGCAGTCTAGCAGTTAATTAGCTGCGAGGATTGCTTTTACATGAAAGCTGACCACTGGCTGAAAAGAATGACACCAAGATGATAACTAAACCTGCAGGCATCATTCTGGTATAACCACTCAAAGTCCAGCAACATACCAGTACCTTGCTGGTCCTTGTTGAGCATTTATTGTAATGTTCTTTTTTTTCATGCAGCCTGTGGGCTGAACGAAAAAAGAGATTAATAGGTGGGTATGCCCACCATTAGAATACCGCCCTGCATCCACCCACTTCTAATGATGGGCATACACCATTTTTTTTTAACTGTGTTGGTGAAATCACCTCCTACAGCACTGGAGTCGCTGATTTACCTATCGTGAGAGCAAACGCTGTTGCTGTCAAGATAAATAAATCAGTGCTGCAGCTGAATTGCGTACCTGAAAAGCAAACAATGCTAACAATAAAACATTAACTCAATAAAACAACAACAACGTGTGCCCAAAAAAAGAGCAACAAATATATGCCGAAGCATGGGGGCAATCCGCCCCTAATGTTAGGGGCAAATCGCCCCTCCACCCCTGCCCCAATGCTCTTTTTTTATTTAAACTGTAGTGGTGAAATCACCACCTTCAGTGCTGGATTCGCTGATTTATGTATCGTGAGAGCAAACGCTGTTGCTGTCAAGATAAATAAATCAGTGCTGCAGCTGAATGGCGTACCTGAAAATAAAATAATGGTTAACAATAAAATACAGTAAACAGTAAAGTACAAAAGAATTACATACCTGAAAAGCAAATATGATAAACCATAGTAACAATAAAACATTGCAGTTAAAAAATACAGTAAAACAGAGCAGAACACTAGACAGACAACAATAGAGAGAGAATAGAGAAAGAATTAAACAACAACTATTTTTGGCTTTTATATTTTATTTTATTTTTGTTTTTTCTCAACTTTTTTTTACACTTTTATTTGTAACTGTAACGGTTCTAGGTTTGGGTCTCTAAAAATGCGATGGCATCTTTGGAGACGCTGTGTAAGTGTGTCCTAGTTTGTGCAGTGCTGTACCCTACGCTAATACTCCACTAGTGTGTGGTAGCGTTCAGAACATTCACTGATGTAGAGACCAGGTTGGTCAGGACAGGAGGGACAACAATAGCGGGTGTCACGCCGAAATCCACGCTTGCTACAGACACGACATCTTCTTTGGGGTGATCGATTGGTAGGGATACCAGGGATGACATACGGAAAATGCCACAGCACTGTCTGGAAACAGAAGGGCTGTGATGATCTCTTCCTGGAATTTAAGGAAGGATCCAGTTCGTCCTGAAGCTTTGTATAGCACATAAGCGTTCTGCAGAGCCAATTGGAATAAGTATACAGACGCTTTTTTGTATCAGCGTCTGGCCTTACGAACAATTAGGTATGGCGCCATCAACTGGTCGTTGAGGTCCACCCCTCCCATGTTAAGGTTGTATTCATGGACACAGAAGGGTTTCTCCACAACACCAGTCGCTGCTTGAATTTGGACTGTCGTGTCTGCGTGAAGGGAGGGAAGAAAGAAAACATTCTTATTATCCCTCCACTTCACAACGAGCAAATTATTACATCCCAAGCAGGCTCTCTCCCCAAGCCTAAGACAGGAATCTACAAGCCGCTGGGATAAGCCCCAAGGATTAGATTGCATGGTGCCACACGCGCCAATTCCATGATCAAACAAGTGACTAAAAAGTGGCACATACAAGTGGTGCCCCTTTCTGAATAAGGGTGACACCAAGTCCAACACAATCTTACAGCGCTCCCTATATAGTTTGGGCAGTTCTCTGGCTCTACTTAACTATCTCTTTCCTCGTAAACCATAAAACTATATGTATAGCCTGTTGCCCTGTCACAGAGCTTATACATCTTGACCCCATATCTGGCACGCTTGCTGGGAACATACTGTTTGAATGACAAGTGGCCAGAAAACCTAATCAGGGACTCATTAACGCAGACAACTTGGGTTCAAGTGGTTTACGAAGGGCCAAATTTTGTAGAGCCGATCGTATTCAGGGTCACCCCGAGGACAACAGAGTTCATTGTCATTGAAATGCATGAACCGCAAGATCTGCTCGTATTGTGTCCTGGTCATGCAAGCAGAGAACACTGGCATATGATGAATTAGGTCAGTGGACCAATATGACTCCAACTCACTTTTTTTTAGTTATGCCGAGGAGGAGGGATAGGCCCAGGAAGGTCTTAAATTCGGAGACCATTATAGGTCTCCAATCTCTGGCAAGGCTCAGCTGGGGATTAGCGACGATGAATTGACCAGCATACAAATTGCTTTGGTCCACAATAGATCTATAGAGATCTTCTGTGAAAAACAGCGAATAAAAATCAAGTGACGTAAAATCAACTGTTTCCACCTGAATTCCAGGTTGGCCAGTGAATTGGGGACTTATGGGTGCTGCAGAAGTGATGGGCTCCCAATTCAGATTGGCAAATGCAGCAGGAAGAGCACTATGGGCTCGACGGGCCTATCTTTGTCTTCTTGGTGGCAGCGGGACACTAGTTGTACTAGTCACCTCACCAGCTTGAACTGCACTTATGGGATTTGCCATGTCACCACGTAATACTGCAGTACTAGTTTGACTACGACCAGGATGTACTAGGCCACTGGTGCTTGCCAGTTCACCAGAAGGATGAGCGGCACTAGTACTGGCTCTCTGCTCCATACAAGAGCCCTGCGGTTCTTGTACCTTAACAACAGCAGAAGAACGGGGTTGGATACGCCTGACCTTGGCAAGGACCACAACTCCATCATTAGAGCTATCTGCCAGGGTGCCGCTGCTGTCTACAGGATCGTATTCTGAGCCTGAATCTGACAGATGGGTGACTTCCTCTTCACTCTCATCTGTCATGCTCAGAAACGTGTAAGCCTCTTCACTAGTGTACCTTCGATTGGACATTTTGGCCTCTAAATTTACTGGTACACTAGTAAGACTCACAGGAAAAAAGAGCACCTGACTGTCAGCGACTGCTTCAAACTCTACCAAAAAAACTGTTAGCGTTTGCAGGATTCAGGCCTGACTCTGCGAACGCTGCATTTATGTGTTTAGTGTTTTGTAAGTGACAGTGATCGATTGATACTGCACTTGGGTGGGCTGGGCTGAGGGGCTAAATGCAGGTGCTAGCAGGTATCTGGGCTGATCCCACTAACACTGCATTTTTGGGAACCCTAAATTACTGGCGACGGTAATATAAATCTGATCAGATCAGATATTGATCCGTTCAGACACTATACTACTAAGGGAGGTGTATGGTGCGTGCGTGTTAGCGATACTGGCACTAATCTGACGCTGCCTGAAGCGACGCAGACCCTGACTGATGCTAAAACCTGATATCACCAGCCGAATGATCAGGGGGTTATACCTTTACATAGGTAATATACGGTGGGTACCCTGATGCTATAAAGAATAACTAACTAACCAGCATCACCTGTAACTCTAATAAAGGGGTTAAACCTTTATTAGGGAGTGTTAGGGGGGTACCCTAAAGCTACCTGGGACTACCACTAACTGCCCTAACGCTGATGAGTGTCACAAATGACACCAGTACAGTGATCAAGGAAAAATATGAACACTGCACTGGGTGACACTGACAGGGAGTGAAGGGGTTAACTGGCGGGGGCGATCGGGGGGTGACAAGTGTGCCTACGTGTACTGGTATTAGTGTAGTGTTGGTGCAACTTACTCTGAGATGTTCTCTCTCCTCTCTCTGAAACGAAAAGGATTCCACGAGGGGAGATCACATCACTTCCCCTGCCTGTGGTTACACTTACAGGCAGGGGAAGGATTTCATTCGCCAGAACTGATCAGCAGGTCCAGGCCATGAATCATTGGCCTGGACCTGAAGATTGATCAGGTAATGTATGCGACACGGTTGGCAAGTGGTTAAATGAAACAAATGTCAAAAAACATATTTCTCCATTTGATACAAAATAATAATAAACAGTGGCGCTAGGCTGATGTAAATAGATTAATAGCAACTTTGGGAGACAATTAAAAACTCATAAGTAATTATAAGTCCATATTTGAGCAGCACTTGGAAGCAGCACCCTTATGCCGCAAACACACGATCGCACATTCCGACAACAAAATCCATGTTTTTTTCCGACGGATGTTGGTTCAAACTTGTTTTGCATACACACGGTCACACAAATGTTGTCGGAAATTCCCAACGTCAAAAACGCGGTGACGTACAACACGTACGACGGCACTATAAAAGGGAAGTTCAATACCAAGTGCGCCACCCTTTGGGCTCCTTCTGCTAATCTCGTATTTATCTCGTGTTAGTAGCAGTTTGTGAGAGACTATTCGTGCTTTTCAGATCGTTACTGCTCTTCAGTTTGTGCTTGTGGGTTTGTATCTGGTTTTCAGTGCGTGTAGTCAGTTTGCATTTGTTTTTCAGTGCGTATTTTATAGTACATATTTGATTTTCAGCGCCTTCTTGTCTGCTAGTTTCTGATTTTCAGCTCGCTCTTCTCAGGCCTTTCTGTTTTTCAGTGCTTTCTGTTAGTTTGTTGTCCGTTTTGAAGCCATGAGGACCCTCACCCCGGAGCAGAGGGTTTTTAACTACCGGCTGGCCAGAGCCAGAAGAGTGGTGGAGAACGCTTTCGGGATAATGGCCAGCCGGTTCTGCCTATTCCTTACAGGAATCAACATGGCGGAAAATAAACTTAACCATATAATCCTTGCATGCTGCATTCTCCACAACTATTTAAGGAGAAATTCAATGAACTATGTGGCCTCAGTTGGGCCTGAGACCGGACTTCAAGAAGAGACCCTGATGGCGCTTGAAGCTGGCCGTCCTTGCTTCCCCCCCAAAGCACCCGCAAAGTAAGACAGAAGTATGTTGAGTAGTTTGCGGGTAGGGGGGGCCATTGATATGCCAGAAAATGTTTAAGAAACATTTTAAAAATAAATTTTTAAGTAAAACTGAAATAAGATTTCCTTTGATTTACCGCTTGTGTTTCTTTTAGCTGTCTCCTAGGTTATCCAATGCGCTTTTCTTTTTGGCCATTTTCTTCAATAGTGCAAATGTAATTTATTTGATACATGAGGTGACAATCTCTTCTTCAGCTAACTATTATGTTGTGGGTCTGCTACACACACACACACCTTGTTTTTGTTGTTAATGTATGTAATGCATTACTGATAAAAGTATTTATCATTTTCAGCACCATGAATTAATTTTTGGGAGTCACGAAAATGGCCTGATTGTTGCAAATTATAAAGCACTGCGGGAGTTATTTACTAAAGGAAAATCCACTTTGCACTCCAAGTGCACTGCAAAAGTGCACTTGAAACTGCACTGAAAGTGCACTTGTAGTGCAAAGTGGATTTTCCTTTAGTAAATAACCTCCATTGTCACTGTAAACACCAACTTAGTCCAAAAACTGCTATTGAGCATTGAAAGAAGAAGCCACACATTGTTGAGTAGAAAACGTTTTTCTCTGTGCACATTCACATGTGCTTTAGAAAAGGGTTTTTGAACAAACCAACATATTTTTGTAATAACATTTTTCGTTTTGACAGTACAAATAGCCTTTTTTGTGTTAAACAGGCATGTTTAAAACCATAAAACAATACACAACTCAGGAACTTACAAAGTTCAACTTTGATAATTTGAAGGCAATATCAGACATTAGTATGTCCAAACTGTGCTGATCTTGCTTTCATCAGATGGGGTGATGTCACCCCTGTGAAAGCCACATTTTGAAGATGCACACAAATAGAGAGTCAAAATGGGGATTTCCCTCCTGATCCCATGCCTAATGTCAACATGTGCTAGCTCCCATCATGGGGGATCAATGGACCTGTTTCGAGGGTACAACCCCTTCCTCTCAGCTACTTGAGTTGCACCCACAAACCGCGTACATTGATATCCCGTGATGGCAGATAGCACATGTTGACACACTGTGTGCATCTTCAAAATTTGGCTTTCAATATACTTCAAAAAAGATTCAAAGATTTTAAAAATATCAACAAATGGAAGAATTTAGGTGTGTTTTAGATTCTGCTTAAAACATCAATGATGTTTTTGAGTCTTTTTTCAACATCATTGATGTCTTCCTTGATATTCTGTAAATACCGATTGCACACCATGATCTCCCCGATGAGGACGTGTGCACTTGCACTTGTGAAATTAGTTTCTTCTTCCACAACATCCACATCACCTAAAATAAAAAAACACACTGTGTATTATAAATATGCAGGCATACATCTATTACCTGAAGCTGTGGTCTCAGACACTCACCTGTTGTGGTCACTATTTCGCCCTCTTCATAAACCTCTCCTTCCTCCACATCCTCTGGTTGTGGTGTTGGTATTTCCCTTCTTTATGAGGTTGGGGGTCCCTGGTGTCCTCTGATGTCCTGAGTCTTTTCTCCCCTATGTGAATAAAGATAAAGGTATACTTAACGCACAGATACTTGAGGGCAGAAATAGGAATCTGAAACATTGCTTGGAAGTGTCGTACAATTGTCTTTTTTGGGCAGAGTTCTAAGCTGAAGACATTTTTTTTCCCTTTCTAAAGCTGGAATACTTCCCTTTTTTGTACAATTTTCACACATGGAGACACTCCTAGTATTCACTGGAGCACCTGTGTGGGACACTCTAAAAAGTTTGTTCTGGTGTCCCACACTAGTGCTCCTGCGTCCAGATGTGTAAACAGCTGCTCATTATCCTCTCCTTACACTGAATCAAGTTTACATTTCATTCTAGTTACAAACTCATCTAGACAACAATCTACTAAACTTCTTTTAATACAAATACGCCTGAACAAATGTAGTTACCCTGGATCTGCCAAAAACATCTTATTAGTGGGCGAACTAACGATGTTTACTATGAACGATTACTGTGCCCATGAACCTGAAAGTTGCCATTATAAACTGTACAACAGGAAAGAAAAACACATGGAGCAGCACGAACGTAATAATAATAATAAGAATAGCAAAACAGGACAAATACTTAATTTTTAGAAGCAGTTTCCTGATCTTTCTGTACTGATCCTGCTCCCTCAATTTCAGGTCTGACCATCGTTTCCTCAGTTGATCCTTGGATCGTCGTACCCCAAAATTCCTGTGCAGACTTTTCACAACTTTAGCCATAATCTTGGCTTTTCTCACATTTGGGTTTGGGTAAGGTCCATGCTTCCCATCATAGTCGGCCCCTCTTCAAGATGTCCACCATCTCCACCATCTCTACAAAAGATATATTTGAGGCCTTAAATCTCCTCCGGGATCAGGACGTTCGTGGCTCCGGGCTTTCGTCATTGCTGCTGCTGTCTGCATGCACTTGCTCTTTCTCCGCCATGTGCTCTCCCACTGCGCCGAAAGAGAAGGGGCAGGGAATATACTAGATAGAAGGTCAGGGGTGGACAGAGTTTCATGCATGCACATTGTATATAAAGCGCAACAAGCGTGCACCATACGTACGATTTGTGAGCTGAAGAAGGAGTAGAGGAAGCGTTGATCGTGATAACGAAGGAACAATTTTAACTTGGTGCATCAGTGGCCTATACTGCTCATAGATTGAGGCCTATATTGGGAAAAGATTAGGAGAGTTTAGCCTGACATTAGGGTTTGTCTTCTGTTGTGTCTTGCAGAGAAAATGGATAGCTTCAATGATCACAACTTCCTCCCCCTATTCATAGACAAGTACAGGGAGCTGCCCTGCCTGTGGCAGGTAAAAAACACCCGCATTATAATCATAAACAAAAGAGGCAGGCAGCGCTGAAGAAACTGCTGGCGTTGGTGAAGCCGCAGATCCCCACGGCAACCATCCCCTATTTGAAGGCCAAAATTGGTGGCCTGAGGAGCACTTATAATAGGGAGCGCAATAAGGTCCAGGATTTCCAGAGATCAGGAGCAGCAGCAGATGACATTTATGTACCCAGGCTCAGGTACTATGAGAGACTTCATTTTCTGTCAGACCAGACTGAAGTCAGGTAATCACTCTCACTCTCAACCCTAACTTCCACTCTTCCTTCCACGCTTCCTTCCACCCCAGCTGAGGCTTCCGACGTCCAACCTGGGCCTTCCAGCGAGGAAGAAGTGGAGGAGCCCAGCTTGAGCCAGGTATAGCATTGTTCTACATATTTCTTGTCGTAAAATTAATGATGTTAACTAGATGTTATTATTGATCACTAATTGCTGATTTAATAAAGTGTTTTACATATCAATAGACAGTAGTGGCCAAAAATGTTTGGGACAAGAATGAAAAATGCTGGGCTCAGAATGATAGTCTTTTCTATTTGTTAACATTTAATTTGCAACAGTCATGAACTGAAACTTTTGTGTAATTGATGAACAAAAAACTAAAACGATGTCTCGTTTTCATACACAGGAAAGCCTCAGCCAGGAGGAGGGCGTGGAATGTGGAAGCCAGGAGGAGGCTGTGGAATGTGGCAGCATGGAGGAGGCTGTGGAATGTGGCAGCCAGGAGGTGGCACGGCCCAGCAGCCTGACCGAATCTCAGGTCCCTCCTCTCCGCCTTCCAACCAAAAGGCCCAGGAAGGGGAGGAATGTGGAGGAGGCAGCTCTTGGGCTGATTTGAGAGGCTAATGTTTCCCTCAGAACCACCCCCACTCTGCAAGAGGCCTTTGCCTCCATGCAAAATGCAGGAAATGGAGGAGGGTCAACGCCTCATCTGTGAGGAAATTATGTATCTGACCCTAAATAAGGGGTTGAGGGGCCAACTCACAACCAAAACCCACCTGTGTGAGTTTGACCATCGCCCTCCCTCTCCTCCTCCACCTCCTGCCACAACTCCAAGACCACAGCCACAGCCTGGAAGGAAGAGTAGCATGTGATGGCCTGGGTTCAGTCTGGTCTGACAAAAGATGCAGGCTGTGTATGACCACAGCCTGGGGACATATATGTCATCTGCTGCTGTTCCTGATCTCTTGGAGTCCTGGACCGGCTTGTGCTCACTATTATATGGACTCCTCAGGCTCCCAATTTTGCCTGTAGAATAGTTGATGTGTGTCCTGGAGTACAAAGGCTTCGCCAATTTCACCAGTTTCTCCAGCGTTGCCTTACTCTTTATTTTCTTATGACCCATAATAAATGGGAATTTTTGATTCACAAATACTTGCCTATGTGTTTTACTTCAAAAGTGACAGTTTGTTTGTGAGTAGGCAGGTACATTTCCTAAATACAATGTCAAATTAACAAGGGACACCAACCAACCTCCTTGAGGTTAAAAAATACAAGATAATAATGGTGTTGTGGTAACTTGACACACAAAACAAAAACAAATATTATGGAGATCACTAGAAAAAAAACAAAAAAACAGGAGATCTTGATAAAAAAAAAACAACAAAAAATAAAATCACTATAAAAATAAATAAAACACATTATTATGGAGATCTGACGGAAAAAATAACTAATATTATTCAGGAGATCGCGAGAAATAATAAAGAAATCAGTTTGTCAGAACTCTGTGTGAATATCAGCAGCAAAACAACTTCATTATTCTAGCATTATAAAGAAGAAGAGAATGCACTGCATTAAAATATTTTAAAATTTGCAGCATGACGAATGTGCTATCTCTATTACAAACGCTAGTTTTATCAGAACGAGTGCTTCCATCACGTACTTGATTCAGAGCATGCGTGGAATTTTGTGCGTCGGAATTGTCTACACAGGCTCGGACTTTACGACAACAGATTTTGTTGTCGAAAAATTTGAGATCCAGATCTCAAATTTTGTTTGTTGGAAATTCTGATGAAAAATGTGCGATGGAGCCTACACACGGTTGGAATTTCCGACAACATGCTCCTATCAAACATTTGTTGTCGCAAATTCCGAGCGTGTGTATGCGGCATTAAAGTCAAGCAGTAAACTCTGTAAGTAGAAAGCAGAAACAGAGGGACGCCAGACTAAGTGCAGTATTTAAAATCGTTGGTTTAATAGTTTAATAACAGAATGGCAACTCACAATGTAGATAAATATTTTAGGCATGTAAACTGGTACTTGTCGGTCCCGGAGTTTCACCAAGCCGTCCTGGTGGCCGTGGCAGCCTCGAGCACAGGCTGTGTTGGGATGGAATTGAAAAAACAGCCATACACTGCCGTAGCCAGCGTGGATCGCAAGTTGGCGTCGAGCCAGACGTGAGGTCACAGGAAGGGAGTGCTTGGTAACGCATTTATAAGCAACTGCTTCTTCTTTAGACCTAATTGGCTAACACACCTATCAGTCTTATAAAAGGGAAGAGAGACTAAGGAAAAGATACAATAGGCTAACAAACCTATCAATAAATGACAAAGCGAACTAGGAGGGTAGATGGAAACAATCATGAACATGTGTTTAAAAAAACAAAACTGACATAAATACAGTATATACTTGCTGTTATGTAAGAAGAATGAACAGATGTAAGCTAATAGTGAGCTTATTATACCCAATCTAGCTGATAAATAGATGGGGGGAAAATTTAATAAATTAAAATAAGGAAAAATAATGAAAAATAACTACTTGATGGTGATCTGCATATATCTACAAAATATGATTAAAAACTATGATTAAAAAATGTGTATGCTTGATATCCATATGTATATGTCAGAGCATACATATCCATACATATATGCAAAAGGGTGGAAAAAATCTAGGACAGTAAACATCTAAACAAAGACGCCGTCTCAAAACAGGGGGGGGCTACCCATTTGGTATAGGAAAGTTTTACGTAATCTTGATAATTTCTAGAGAATAAATGACATGATTATGTAGACATTACCCAGGCATAATCAACAAAAAAAGGAGATTATATCGGCCAATGGGAACATTGAGTGATTTATTAACATTTATTTATTCTAAGTGATCCATTTGAAAAGTTATTATCAGATAACAGTACTGACTTTGATATCTTCATTCATTCCCCTACGTGTCAATGTATCAAGGGTAAAAATCCAATACGTTTCCTGGAGGCACAACCTTTGGAACCATTTTGCTTGGGAATATGTGTCAGGGATGGATTCAAGGACTCATACTTTTAGGTCTCTTGAGGATTGTATATGGTGCTCCAATAAGTGACGTAGGACGCTATGTTTGGGGAGACCAGCGTCTACAAATTTGCGGTGCTCCCCATACATAGCGCATAAAGTCCTGATAGTGTGACCCACATACAACATACCACATGGGCAGGACAGGCAATACACCACAAACACGGATGAACAATTGTGAAAGGTGTTAAAATGATATGTTCTTCCCTCATGAATAAAGGATTTTTGATCATGTTGAACATGAGCACATGTCAAGCATAAAGATTTTTTGCATTAAAACATGCCTGCTAGCAGGATGAGTTACAATTGGATTTTATTGGTGGATGATTTGGTGGGTTTGATTTTGCTGGGGGCGACTTTCAATACCCATTCAGGTGTCCGGTTGGCTGCTGTCCAGTCACCTTGCCAGTTTAGCTGCAATCCACCCTGATCGGCCAACAGGAGGTGATCTGGTGCCTTACAACATTGCCAGGAGCCTGAACCAGCATTGGGAATCTCCATTGTGTCATCGCACAGAGGATTGTGAGTGGGTGTAAACCCAAACATCCTTCTTAACACAGTCCAGACAGTGCATGCAAACACCTATTCCTCTTTCTAGTGTCAGAGGATGCTTGTTTGGAGCTGCCATCTTTAGCCAGTTTGTTTTTACAAACCACTACCTAATGGAATATCCTAGACGATTACGTCTTAATTTTGCTTGATTAAACCTACTATCTGTACAAAGGGCCCCAACGTTTGCTAGCAGAAGATAGTAGTACTCTTCATTCCAGGACCTGTAACGTTACGGAACTGTGCTTACTGTACCTGTTAAACCGATTTCTTCTTTTTGTGTTGTTACTTTCAATGGTGTTTGTGGCCCAGAAGGAGCTGAAAAGTTGACAAACCTTCTCTCCTCCCTCTCAGCGCCCATGCTATGGGCATATAGTTTATTGTCTTTTCTATACCTACAGTTGCTACTATTGATGGTTGTCATTTCAATTGTATTGATTCTCTGTGGCAAGGTTTAACAGTGCCGTGAGTCCCCACATGTTTAAACTTTGATAATATAATCAACTTGTTTTTTTACTACCAGGTATGTGTCTGTTTTTTTGTGACAGTCCACAGCCAGGATAACGGTATTTTCTTATGTCCTTAATGGTGTTTACAGTAATTTTGTTTAACCAGGTGTGCCAGAGGGGCTGAGGTCATTCTTGGAGTTGAGGTGGAGATCAGAGAACCCAAAATCACCAAGCTGCTCCTTCGGGGGTGGCGCTACATGTGCAACAAACTTGTGAAGCCTGGCAAGTCTAACAATAGCTTAGAGAGTTATTTTCAAACTTGCAGCTCAATTGCTTGCTATCTGGGTGGGTGATCACAGGGGTTCCACGAGGAGCGGACAAGATGGTGTGGCTGGGCATCAGAGCAGGCAACATCTAAGAGGGAAGGGGAGGAAGCATGACCCCCAGGGTGAATAGAGGGCTGGGGGTGGAAAAATGTCTAGTGCAGTAGGAGAAAGTTTGGGGTCACAGGTGTGAAAGTAAGAGGAGTAAGGACGACCTTCTTTTTACTCAATTATCCATGAGAAAGTGGCTTTCCCACCCACCCTAATCTTTGTCTGTTTAGCATATCTGATTAATGTGGAAGCCTGTTTTCAGATTGGGAAACCTCGCTGGATGGATCCAGTACCCACTTAGGGCTGAAGTAAACTCTGGCTACAAAGTGGAATTCTTGGCAGAAAAAGGGGAGGCTGAGACAGTATACAACTAGCATGGTGGGCATTCTACAAAAGCGGGCGCATCTCCTTGTGGATGGCTGAGACCAGGCTAGGCTAAGCTGCACGATGGAGCCCAGGCAGGCAAAGAACAGATTGTGGAGACTCTGTAGCTGAGTACATACAGCCCTTAGCAGGCCTTAAAGTGATTCTAAAGGTTTGTTTTTTATTTTCTAAATATGTTCCTTTAATGTAGTGTACTGTTGGTTCACTTACCTTTTCCTTCATTTTCCTTTGTAAATGCTTTTTTTCTGTGTGTGAATTTTCAACTTCCTGTTCCTCCTCCAGAAGCTTGCCCCCATCATCCGAGCCATTCTGGCTGGGGGTTAGTCAGCGTGCCCCCTTTCTTGTTAAAGTGGAAGTGTGGCTCAGGTTCGTCGTCACACAGTGAAAAAGCGGCACTGCGCATGCGCGATGCCGCTAAGCATCAAGGGAATTGTAGTTCCTTTGAAGCCACGTTGCTGCAGGGAGTACGCTCGAAAACCCGGAAGTTGAGGAGAACATACAGAGAGGAAAGGAGGAAGTGCTGATAAAGCCTATTTATCTAACAGGTAAATCAAAAATGTCCTCAGAAATAACAGCTAGATTCATGATCTATATAGCATATAGAACAGATATTGCCAAAATTTTTTTTAGCTTTACAACCCCTTTAACTGTGGAGCGCCCTCAGTTATTATTGGAGTGGGGGGGGGGGGGGATTGCCACTATCTACAATGGGACTTCGCTGTGATTTAAATGGTTAAAAGTATTTAATAAAATTGAGTTCCACCATTTTTTTCCCATACAGTCATTTTATATTTTTATTTGTGGGTATAGTTGGGAGGAAAAGGGGAAGAATGGGTAACCTATGCCTTAATTGTAGTGATACATACAGAGGTGTCTGCAGTACGCTTTTGCAAACAATAAGTACTTTGCAGTATATTTTATAATGATTAAAGACTGCAGGATGTGTGGGATGCTTAGTGTATCAGTGACCTTTGTTTTACAATAGCTTCCGTACTTCCTTGTTATATTTTTAATCTCTTAGCCTGTTGACTCAAACATCACTGTGTTCTATCTTATTATTTTGGGGACATCTGCAAAACCTTAAAGATGGAATCCAAACAGATATACAAGATGCAAATTAGTGCAGCCCTGTGTGCAAAGCGGTATTAACCACTTCAATACCGGCCATTTTCACCCTCTTCCTGCTCAGGTAAATTTTCAGCTTTCAGCGCTGACACAATTTGAATTACAATTGCGAGGTCATGCAACACTGTACCCAAATGAAATTTTTATAATTTTTCAAACAAATAGGGCTTTCTTTTGGTGGTATTTGATCACCACTGGGTTTCTTTATTTTTTGTCAAATAAATGTTCTTCATAAATTTAGGCCAAAATGTATTCTGCTACATTTCTTTGGTAAAAAATAACCAAAATAAGTGTATATTATTTAGTCTGTAGGAAAGTTATAGAGCCTACAAACTATGATATATACATATTTCTAAAAATCATCAATCCTGATGTTCTGACAGCCTAATTTCTTGCCAGGATGGTACAAATACCCCCAAATGACTCCTGTTTGGAAAGTAGAAAGTCCAAGGTATTTAGTAAGAGGCATGGTAGGTTTATTTTTGAAATTTTTTTATTTAGAAAAGGTATACGGTGAAAACGAAAGTACAATACCTCAAGCCAGTCCACAAACCCACATCTCACAGTATAACAGATAATATAACATATAATTGTGAACTAGACATTGGGCTTCGAAGTCAAGGAGGTATCCGCATCCCACACAATTTTGTCGGTTTACACCGAATTATTCTAGGTGAAGAGAGTGGTGAATGTGACCCTAAGGCCAAGCAGCAAGGAAAGCCAGAGAAGTAGGGGTTAAAGAAGGGAGGTGGGAGAAGAGAGAAGAGAAAAAAAAAGGGGGGGAGGGAATCGTCCTCCAGTCTCTCCATCAGTGTTCGGGGAGCCGTCTCATATGTCTCCGCTCCCATGAGAGTTAGATCATCAGCTCAGCATGTTCCTCCGAGTACACAAACTCGCACCAATAATACAATTTCTTCAGGTATTTCTCTCTAATGCCGCATACACACAATCGGACTTTCTGGCATACTTGGTCCGGCACACTTTCTGACGGACTTTGTCCGCCAGGTGCGCCGGACTTTAAAACAGACGGACTTGCCCACACACGACCGGACTTTCCGGCGGGCTAAGTCCGCCCGTCTTTCCAACGGACTTTCGCCGGAGTTACAGCGGACGTTCAGAATGAACGGACTTGCCCACACACGGACAAGTCCGTTCATTTTAAACGTGACTCAGGTGCGACGGGACTAGAAAAGGAAGTCAATCTTGCCGCTTTTATCGGCGAGATTGACACCTTGCGAGCCCCGTCGCGGTGCATATCAGGCCCTTAGGTCTGGTATGGATTATAAAGGGAAACCCCTACGCCGAAAAACCGACGTGCGGTCCCCCCTAAAATCCATACCAGACCCCGATCCGAGCTCGCAGCCCGGCCGGTCAGGAAAGGGGGTGGGGACGAGCGAGCGCGCCCCCCCTCCTGAACCGTACCAGGCCGCATGCCCTCAACATGGGGTGTCGGTGCTTTGGGGGAGGGGGGGCCTGCGGGCCCCCCCCACCCCCAAAGCACCTTGTCCCCATGTTGATGAGGACAAGGGCCTCTTCCCGACAACCCTGGCCGTTGGTTGTCGGGGTCTGCGAGCGGGGGGGCTTATCGGAATCCGGGAGCCCCCTATAAGAGGGCCCCCAGATCCCGGCCCCCCCACCCTATGTGAATGAGTATGGGGTACATGGTACCCCTACCCATTCACCTAGGGAAAAAGTGTCAATAATAAAACACACTACACAGGTTTTTAAAATAATTTATTAAACAGCTCGGGGGGATCTTCCTCCGGCTTCAGGGGTCTTCTTCCGGCTTCGGGGGTCCCTCCGGTTTCTCTTCTCCCGTTGTCCCGTTGGTTCTTCTCCGCTCTCTCCGGCCTCTTCTCCCGGTGTTCCAGTTCTTCAGCCGGCCCCTCTGCTGTCTTCAGGTAGCTCTCTTGCCAGCGGAGGTCCGGACTTCTGGGCTTCTTGTCTTCTCTTATCTTCTCCAGATGTTGACACGACGCTCTCTCCGACTGGACTGCTCCCTGAGGGCTCCGTTGTGACTTATATAAGCGGAGACCCCGCCCCCATATGATGTCACAGTCCCTGGGCATGGTCACTGGGTGATGTTGACCATGCCCCCTAAAACGTCACAGTCCCAGCATGCCCAGGGACTGTGACATCATATGGGGGCGGGGTCTCCGCCTATATAAGTCACAACGGAGCCCTCAGGGAGCAGTCCAGCCGGAGAGAGCGTAGTGTCAACATCTGGAGAAGAGAAGACAAGAAGCCCAGAAGTCTGGACCTCCGCTGGCAAGAGAGCTACCTGAAGACAGCGGAGGGGCCGGCCGAAGAACTGGAACACTGGGAGAAGAGGCCAGAGAGAGCGGAGAAGAACCAACCGGACGCCGGGAGAAGAGGAACCGGAGGGACCCCCGAAGCCGGAAGAAGACCCCCGAAGCCGGAGGAAGATCCCCCCGAGCTGTTTAATAAATTATTTTAAAAACCTGTGTAGTGTGTTTTATTATTGACATTTTTTCCCTAGGTGAATGGGTAGGGGTACCATGTACCCCATACTCATTCACATAGGGTGGGGGGGCCGGGATCTGGGGGCCCTCTTATAGGGGGCTCCCGGATTCCAATAAGCCCCCCCGCCCGCAGACCCCGACAACCAATGGCCAGGGTTGTCGGGAAGAGGCCTTTGTCCTCATCAACATGGGGACAACGTGCTTTGGGGGTGGGGGAGGCCCGCAGGGCCCCCCCTCCCCCAAAGCACCGACACCCCATGTTGAGGGCATGCGGCCTGGTACGGTTCAGGAGGGGGGGGGCACTCGCTCGTCCCCACCCCCTTTCCTGACCGGCCGGGCTGTGCGCTCGGATCAGGGTCTGGTATGGATTTTAGGGGGGACCGCACGCCGGTTTTTCGGCGTAGGGGTTTCCCTTTATAATCCATACCAGACCTAAGGGTCTGGTATGCCCCGCGCTCGCTGCAATAGGAAAATTTGTCTTTCCTATTGCAGCGAGCGCGAGATACAATACCCTGCCCTCGCGTCGTATCTGGTCCGTTGGACCAGCATACACACAAGCAGGCTTTCCGTCGGACCAGCACACAGACGAGTGGACCTTCCACCCGAAACTGAGTCCGACGGAAAGATTTAAAACATGTTTCAAATCTAGGTCCGGCGGGCTTTTGGGAAAAAGTCCGCCGGAAAAGTCCGCCGGAGCCTACACACGGGCGGATTGTCCGGCAGACTCTGGTCCGCCGGACCAAGTATGCCGGAAAGTCCGACCGTGTGTACGCAGCATAAGGCCCCTATCCGTGGCCACCAAGTCCTCCATTTCGTTGATTTCGGCTAATCTTTTCAATCAGACGGCTACTCCCGGCGGCTGTGTCTGCTTTCAGAATAGAGGGATGCAACTTTTTGCCGTTGTAATCAAGAGAGGTAGGATAGATCTCCTATAGATCTTGCTTGGGATCTCATGGTGGTGCAGGAGGAAGAACGCGGGAGTCAGAGGCAGTTCCCTATCGGTGAACTTCTGAACAATGCGGTGTACCTCAGTCCAATTGGGGACCAAAAGATGTGGCGGAAAGAACCTGGTTCCTCCCCACAATTTCAGCATAGATCAAAGCTCTGAGGGAACATCTTGTGAATCCTCTCTGGAGTACAGTACCACCGAGTCAGCACCTTAAACTGCTTCCTGATGGTTAGCGCACACCAAAGTTTTACTGGAAAAGAGAAGAATTCGCTCTACTTGTCGCTCGGTGAATTGAAGTCCCAGATCCTGTTCCCACTTAGAGATGTAAGGGGGTCTGACCTCCGTGAGAGGCACTATGAGCAATTGATATGTCATCGAGATGGTATGGCGCACGGGGATTGTTCCAGGCATAATTACTCGAAGGTAGTTAGGGTCCTTCCGAAGGGTGTTGGGGAGTGCTGCGACCCCACAAAGTGAACAAGCTGGAGTTTTTGCCAGAAGGACAGACCCATCAAAGACTGGTCCTCCATGTTTTCCCTGGACATTCATTGTCCATTGTAAATTAAATGATGGAGCTGAGATCTACCGATCCCTTTAAGCTGAAATCTGAGGTCATTGAGTCCTGGGATGAAGGCCGGATTCCCAACGACCGGTGTCAGCGGGGCGGTGGGTACGATTGAAAACTCATGGAATGCTTTTTGTGCAACCCTCTATGTCTCACCCACAGTGGGGTGACTTAGAATCCAGCTTGGCATACTCGCCTTGCACCAGGGCACCAAGCTCAGATGGGCCCCAGTCAGGTGCTGCTGCACTAGAACCCACTGTTTGATCATACCATGGCGGCACCAGTCTAGAATTCTTGTCAGGTGACAAGCCATATAGTAAACATTGATGTCTGGCAAGGCAATACCTCCCATGAGTTTAGGCAAACGCAAGATCGACTGGGCCAGCTGTGGGGGTTTCTGGGCCCAAAGAAAGGTGACAAAGGCTTGGCTCACCGCTCTGAGAAAAGAGTTAGGAATCCGGACGGGGAGGGCCTGTAAATGGTATAGCAAGCATGATGGCATGATGGTCATTTTGACTATGCTACAACATCCAAACCAGGAGAACATACCATGCTGCCAAGACTGTAGGTCTTTTTTAATGGCCGCCAGGAGGGGGTGGAAAATTGAGGGAAAAGACTTCCTCCATCTTACTGGGCAGAAATATGCCCAGGTATTTGATGGAGTTCTCTACACATTTGAAAGGCAAATCTGCCTGAAGTAGCGTATCCAGAGAGGCCGGCATGGAGATGTTTAGCGCCTCTGATTTATGGTAGTTAATCTTGAAAAAGGATAGTGCCCCGTACGTCTTCATTTCCCTTAGCAAGGTTGGAATGGAAACCAGTGGGTTAGCTACAAAGAATAAAAGGACGTCCGGGAAACGCCGCAATTTTTGGGGAGAAACTGGCTGAAGACAGGAACAACTGGAAGCCGGACACAGCAGTCAGAGAGGGAGGTGTACTGTAGATCAGAGCACTAGCAGGTGAAGACAGGCCGGGTCGGTAGCAGGCGGGCGGGTCAGGTACAAGTTCAGAGGCAGAAGCAGAGTCGGTAGCAGGCAGGCAGCAGGCAGACAGGGGAAGAGGCAGAAGCGTAGTCAGGACAAGCCAGGATCAAAGGCAGGCAGAAGGCAGGGATAGTCAGGAACAAGCAGAGTCAAACAGGAACAGGTATACAGGAACAAGCAGGTAGCAGGGGTTCCAGGAAATGCCTTAGGCCGGACAGCAAGAGGCCTGGGCATCAGTCTCCTTTAAATAGTACATCTGGCAACAAGAGTTGTGACAATGTGTGCGCGCTCCCGCCCACGTTCTCCCACATCTATCGCGCGTCTGCGCACGCGCGTGCGCCAAACGCCTCTTCTTGAGGGAGGCCTGCACACAGGTGTTCTTCTGCCATCTTGGTTGCTGGCTTGCCCTTCTTGACACCCACGTTCGGATGACATCTCCCTTTCCGAGGTCTGGCATGGTAAGTAGTACAGGGAGGTGTATTATTTGCGGAACAAGTCCGCAATCTCCTCCTTTGCATGTACCTTAACATTACTATTGCCCAGGAGTTCAGGGATAAATGCCCTCAGATCCCTCGCTAGTATTTTCCCACACTTGTTGCTATGCTCGTAAAACGTTCGCTTACATTTTGTGTTGACTGTTTTGGCCCTAACAAGGGCCAGGGATCTCAGCTGGGATCTCAAGATAGTGATGTCCACCAGCGCCTGGGTAGCTAGGAATTTTTTATGAGAGGACTCCAAGGCTCTGATCTTATCCGGTAAGTTGCAGATTTGTTGGGTTCTAGGCTTTCTTGAGACGGGATCCAATCCTAATCAAGATTCCTCTGATATAGCTCTTGTGGGCTTCCCAAACCATCAGGGGAGCACATTCGGGGTTCACATTGGAAGAAAAGAAATTTCTCAGTTCCCTGGACACTTCTTCCATGACCTTGGGGGTCTGGATCAGGGAGTCCTTAAGCTTCCACATCCACTGCTTGGGAATGGGAGGCAACAGATCAATGTCTAAGACGACCGGAGGGTGGTCTGAGAAAGTAATGGAGCCTATAGAGGCGGACACCACCCTGGACAGGAGTGATTGGGGCACCATGAAGAGGTCAATTCTAGTGTAGGAACCATGGGGGTGCGAGAAGAATGTATAATCCCTCTGAGTTGGGTTTAACACCCTCCAGACATCCACTAGATGGAAAGCATAGAAGTTCTTCTTTAAGCGCTTCAGCGCTGCGTATGAGATCTGAGAATCGCCCTCGGGTTCATGGTAAAATTCATGTCGCCTCCCAGGAGTATCGTTCCCTCCACGAAATCGCTTAACCTGGTCAAAATAGGTTCTAGGAAGTTGATCTGGCCCGAATTGGGAAGGTTTGGGTTTACTAAGGTAACCAGAGAACTACCCATGAACCCTTTAACAAACAGGGCCCGACCCTCTGCATCGCTCCACTGATCCTGCGGCACCCATGGAGTCCTCGGACCAGGATGCTCACCCCCCTAGACTTGGAGTCGGAAGAGCAACCGTGGTAGGCCATTGGGAAGAAATGATCATGGAGTCTCAGAATTTTATCGGCACGAAAATGAGTCTCCTGAAGGAAGCAAACAAGAGCTTTCATATGTTTCAAGTTGTAGAGCACTATGGAGCGTTTCTCCGGGGTGTTCAGCCCCTTCATGTTGATAGATATCAGACGGAGAGGCTCCGGCTGACCCATAGTCATAATAGGGACTGGGGGGTTCCCAAGGAAAAAAAAAAAAGGGGGGGAGACAAGGGAGGGGAGTGGAGCGAGAGATAAAGAAGAGAAATAAGGTTACAGAAAGAAACAGTGATCACAGACAGCTAGTACGCCCAAGGCGTGGAAGAGACCTGGTCTCAGAGCACCCCAGAGGTTCAGAAATTAGACCAATGGTGGGGTGCGGCCCTATGTAGGGAAAGTGGTTAGATACAGCAGGTAGTGAAAGCTTCCCGACCCGACCCATATATTAGCAAGCTTTGAGGTGGGGTATATCCACCCTGTAACACTAAAAGCTGGCATCTTCTGCCAGAGGGAAACAAATATAGCCTATGAGCAGTTGACTCCTCATTCTCAGAAGAGTAACATCAGGGGAACCTCCATTAAGACCCCCAACGCTAGTCCAACAGAATCTATCATTGGGAGACGGGGAGAAGCCCCCTCCCGAGCAGTGAAAAACATAGCAAAACCAGGTATGCAACATTAACTATTACTGAACAATTACAACAGTGCTCCCCTAATAAAATGGAGCCCCCCCGCAACCCCCACTGACTGGCCGCTACCGTCCAGTCCAGCTCAAACATCAAAGGGCGCCGGGAGAGGGTAGACATTTAACCATGCAGCTTTCACGTAAAGGGCATGCTGGGAACAAAAACTCGTAAAGATTGCTCTGTGAAAGTAATGTAGTGGATTTGGAACCCTCTCAGGCACCCCAGGGAGGAGCCTCTGTAAGGCAGGTGAGCTGTGCTGGGTGGCCGCACCATGATATCATAAGTACTTATCCCCCAAGTTAAACACATCGCTGCTTGTCCCGGTCGTCCACACATCCCCCAAAACCCCCCCACATGTCAATGAAGTTCGGGTTAGTTCCATGGCCTAGCAAGTGCCCGCAAGACCATGCCAGCTCGGACCACCTGTCTTGCAAGCTGAGCAAGTCCTGCCATAAAAATCTCAGAGCTCTAGTGCATGATAGCTGACTGGAGCCTAACCTCTCCAGAGGGCATCCCCTCAACAGGCAGTTCAGTATACACTTTTAGATCTATTCAGTCTCCATGGCCTCGATAGTTTAGGCAGTGGGGTAGAGGAAAGGCGGGGGCAAAACAGGGGCCACAGTGCTGGATAAGAAAGAGCTAGGTGGAATGGGGGGGGGATCCCGTAAATGTCCCGGTTCTGGCGGGGCGGCAAAACAAAACAAGATGCTACAGTGGGGACGGAAAGATTCTTTGGTCTGATGAGAACAAGATAGAAGTTTTTGGCCTTAATTCTAAGCGGTATGTGTGGAGAAAACCAGGTACTGCTCATCACCTGTCCAATACAGTCCCAACAGTGAAGCATGGTGATGGCAGCATTATGTTGTGGGGGTGTTTTTCAGCTGCAGGGACAGGACGACTGGTTGCAATCGAGGTGCTCAGGACCTCAGACTGGGCCTTAGGTTTACCTTCCAACAAGATAATGACCCTAAGCTAAAATAACGAAGGAGTGGCTTCACAACAACTCCGTGACTGTTCTTGAATGGCCCAGCCAGAGCCCTGACTTAAACCCAATTGAGCATCTCTGGAGAGACCTAAAAATGGCTGTCCACCAACGTTTACCATCTACCCTGACAGAACTGGAGAGGATCTGCAAGGAGGAATGGCAGAGGATCCCCAAATCCAGGTGTGAAAAACTTTTTGCATCTTTCCCAAAAAGACTCATGGTTGTATTAGATCAAAAGGGTGCTTCTACTAAATACTGAGCAAAGGGTCTGAATACCAAGTGATATTTCAGTTTTTCTTTTTTAATAAATCTGCAAAAATGTCAACAATTCTGTGTTTTTCTGTCAATATGTCAATTTTTCTGTGTGTACATTAATGAGGAAAAAAAATGAACTTAAATGATTTTAGCAAATGGCTGCAATATAACAAAGAGTGAAAAATTTAAGGGGGTCTGAATACTTTCCGTCCCCACTGTGTATTGCAAAGGCCCTGGTATGCCTGTCACTCACGTGGAGAGCCCGCGGGTATCACGGTCCTCCGGATCGGGGTAGGATCTCAACACCAGCGTTGGGATGAGCGGCGTGGTAGACCTGTGGAAACAGCCTGAGGTGCTGGTTGGGACTCTCTGCTTGGAAGAGGGCCCAGCCAGTTCTGCAGCGGGATGGCCTCCATCTCCAGGAAAGCGAACAGATCTGGAAGCTCTGCGTAGCGCCGTAGGGTGAATGACTCGCTGCTCTTGCAGATGGTCAATTGTATAGGGAACCCCCAGTGATACGGAAGCTCCGCTCAGCGTAATACCTCCAGCAGGGGTTTCAGCATCGTTCTCCTCATCAGGGTCGCATCCGGAAATATGGAAATATGTGCCCCATCGAATTACACTGAGACCTTAAGACGCGCCATTTGCATGATCTTATCCTTCTGGCTATATCAGTGTAGGGGGCAGATCATGTCCTGGGACCGATCCAGGTCTGATGGCTTGGGACCCACCGCCCTATGTACCCTGTCGAACTCCATACTCACTGGTGGGTCAGCATCTAGGACTTTGTGTAGGATAGCTAGGACAGTCTCTGTCAAATTTTCTGGACCAGTCACCTCTGGCAGCCCTCTGCGCCTTAGATTATTACGGCGGCTGCGGTTCTCCAGGTCCTCCGCGTGTAACTGCACCTCCGCCAGCTGGTCTTGGTACCTTGAGTAAGCTTGCTCCAACTGGGTCACACAGGTCTCTAAAGCGCTCACCGCCGACTCATCCCTGGTCAGTCTATCGTCAAAGCCGTGTACCTCCAAGCGGATCTGTTGGAAGTCACGGCTGTGTTGCTCCTCTACCCTCAGCACCAAGGCTTCCATTTCAGTCTTGGTAGGGAGAGGCCGTAACAGGGCTCGGATGTCTGCATCGACCTGTGAAGGCTGTACAGTAAGCTCTGCGCTGGCCGAGGTGCTGGGTGAGGGGTCTAGGAGAGCCGGGAGTCCCGCCAAAGAATAGGGCACTGTAGCTTGCAAGGTTGCCATTGTTGGGGAGTGTGGAGTCGGAGGCCCACGGGCGCCACGTGTCTCCTCAGGGAACTGAACCGTTCTTGTTAATTCTTGAAAGAAACGATTAATTTGAGCCGCTGGAGCCTCTTTAGAAGATCCCCTGGGTTTGCCTCTCCTACGGTAGCTCATGGCCAACGAAAAAATGGTAGGAATCGAGCATATCAGCCGTGGTGGAAGGGTCGGGAGTCGGGAGCTCCAGCAATAAGTGTCTTTACTTCGCCATGTACAAGCCACGCCCCCCGCATGCTGAGATTTTGAAGTTGTAATTTTTGTCACAATTTTTGTCACAATCAGGGACACTGACTGATAACAGTTTAAATAAAAAACAAAAATGTAATCTTTTTTTTCAATTGTTCTTTAACTTTTTTCTTTTTTTTATTTACATTTTTTTTTTATTTACATACTGTGACCAGAGTAATACCGTGTTACCATAGTAACACTGTACTACTCTTGGAAGGTGATTAGGATTTTTTTTTACACACTATGATTGCTTATAACATTGATCATCCTTGTTATAAGCAACCATTTTTTATGAATGACATCCATTCATTCAGTGTGTTCCTATTGTGATTAGCTGTGATTGACCACCACTAATCGCATGGTACAGATGGGCTGTGATTCTTCCAGTTTGGTGACAGTGATCACATGGTACACTTATGCCGCGTACACACGAGGGGGCTTTTCGACCGGACTGGTCCGACGGTCTATCCGACGGACTTTCCTAACGAACGGACTTGCCTATACACGATCACACCAAAGTCCGACGGATTTGTACGTGATGACGTACGACCGGACTAAAATAAGGAAGTTGATAGCCAGTAGCCAATAGCTGCCCTAGCGTCGGTTTTAGTCCGTCGGACTAGCATACAGATGAGCGGATTTTATTTCTAGGTCCGTCTGACTTTTGGGGGAAAAAAAGTGCGCTGGAGCCCACACACGATCGAATTGTCCGACGGAGTCCGGTCCGCCGGACTAAGTCTGCCTGAAAGCCCGCTCGTGTGTACGCGGCCTTACAGGGATCAACACAATAGTACACAATGAATGGTATGAATGGAAGCCATTCATTGTGTACAAATGCCATGTGATTTGCTGCAATTGGTCACAGCAATCACATGGTACCGGCAGTGGCCTGGTACACTGATCTGTCATCCACTGTGTACAGTGGACATAGCCCGTGACAGATCGCACTGCAGCGTGGCCCGTGGGGTGCGCATGAGGCGTGATTGTGGGTGGGAGGATGTCATATGATGTCCACCCAGGATAACAGTGCTCCTGCCTGGCCATCATTTGTCTATAGGCTGGGCAGGAGCCAGTTAAAGCCAAAAACAAAAATGTAATATATTGCAGCTTACCAATCATTAGATGTGGAGGCTGCATTATTTTTCTTTTGTTAGGCTTTTCTCTCTGTTTTCAACTGGTGATCTGCCCAGTAACACATTTCCTGCTTTAGAGATCCTCCACTCTGGACGAAGGAGCACAGGGACACCTTTGGACAGCGGCATTGTCAGTCAAGGGGGAAATTGTTTGTCTCAATCCTATATCTCCTACATTTGCAGGACAGCTTTTTCTATTGAAAAACAATAGATTTACTGGCAGGATCACCAGGTAAAAGAAAAGGAAAGAAAGCTTAAAAAAACAAATGCAGCCACCACATCTAAGAATTGGTAAGCGGCAATATAATAAATATTTGCTTTTGGCTTTAATTCTGCTTTAATACATAGTTAGATTTATTTTTATTTTTTTAATGCACCACTGGACCAAAAATTGTACCTGCTGCATTTTTTTTTAATGCAGGATACCGCAAAACATAGTAACGCATTAATGTGTGTTGCGGCGCACTGCAACGCGGGTGCATTTTGAGGTGCCATTTCAAATCAATGATTGAACATAAAGGTCAGAAGGAAATCAGCTGTAGGTCACACCCTCTGTCAGCGAATTCTCAAAAACATGAACAATCTCAAAAGCATCTCCAAACTGATGTCATCAATAAAAGTCCTAGAAAAAACAGTTGACGCAATCCCTATTACCCAAGGTTTCTGTAAAATCTAAACAGCTCATAAAGTTCAGTTTTGTGTTATCATCTATGGACTGATTGTTATCCAGATCTTTCAGGCATTAAATTTTGATAACCTTGAGCCCTATAAACTTTTTCCATATATTTATATCTTTCTTTTTTTTTGCAAATAATCTTCGCTTGCCCTTTAGGATATGGTACAGTCCTGCGAGTGGAGTAATATCACCATGGCAACAGACTGGCCAGCAATTGTTTCAGTATCTCCTGCAGGTCAAATTCTGTTTTTTTGTACTTTCAGGCTTGTTGAATAAACTGTGCAAATTACACCAGAGATGTGTCATTTCCCTATAATTTTGGCCTTTTGCTATAATGCATTTAAGTCAATGAGAACTGCAAAATGAACAGTTTTTTTGTTGGTTTAAACATGCAATGGGCTTTATGGTCTTGATCATACCAGTGTGCTGCAACATATGGTATTATAATTTATTCTGAATGGCACCCGGATAAACCTTGCCAATGGATGTGATTTCCAGCGTACCACTACAGAAAATAGTGCATGCACCTTTTTTTGGTGTGTTATGGTGTATTAAGCAGTCCTTTCAAATTAATGGGCTACCTTAATACAATGAACATTAGCATGCTGCATAATGTGCTACAAAATGTGCCTAAGGGCCCTTTCACAGGGGCTGTCCGATCGGATCCGCCTGTCAGTTTTTCAGGTGGACCTCATTGGAGCTTGCAGTCTCCTTTATGGAGTGACTGATGTCAGTGGACACATCCAATCCTGCCTGCAAAAACCAGACGGATGGTGGTCCTATTTTCCATCCGTCTGGCGGATTGGATAGGAACAGGGCCCGTCATCTGCCTGCTCAGCAGAATCCGTGGCACGTAGGTGCCAATGTGAAAGGGGCCTTATTGCTTGTGGGCTAATGCAGCACAACAGTGTGATTGGGGCTTAATTGGCTTTAGAGGGTTGCAAAAGTTTCTTTCACCTATCCCAGATCTGTTCTTGTGCCAAAAATGTCCCCTTGCTAGCCTAATTTCATTATTTTTTTCACAGAAAAAAAAACAGACATAGATTAAGACATTTAAACAGTACAAAATAAATGATCAAATTCAAGAAAAAGAAAAAACACAAATGCAAAGAACATTAGATTAAATAAATTAGACTACCCTAAAAAACACAAAAAAACTCCCTTTAAATAAATAACCGAAACAAAACATACATTTTTTTCCCAGCAACTTTTTCCGAAGCCTTTCAACAAGCAAAATTGTCATTTCGTTGATGCTGAAATTAGTTTAGCAGAAATCACTTGGCACATCCCCCCTGCTGGGTTGGGGATGCACAATGCCAGCATAGTTCTAGTCTGACAGAAGGAGAGAAACAGAGCAGTAGTGTGGGGTCAGTGTGTTGGCACAGGTAAATAACCACTGAATGCCAATGCAAGGATGGCATTTATTATTGCTCTCGCTAACACCAATAAAGAGCCTTATTTTACTCCCATTGATATCAATGATGGGTCTTAATTTAATCCCTTTGATATTTATGATGGGCCTTTTTTTTACTCGAAGTAAAACCAACAACAGTTTATTTTATTCTGATTGACACCAACAATAATGCCGCGTACACACGATCGGACTTTCCGCCAACAGAACCGTCATTTTTTGTTCAAAGGTTGTTGGCTCAAACTTGCTTGCATACACACGGTCACACAAATGTTGGCCAACAATTCCGAACGTGGGAACGTGGTGACGTACAACACATACGACGAGCCGATAAAAAGGAAGTTCAATAACCAGTGCGCCACCCTTTGGGCTCCTTCTGCTAATCTCGTGTTTATCTCGTGTTAGTAGAAGTTTGGTGAGAGGCGATTTGCGCTTTTCAGGCTCATGCTTTTCAGTTTGTTTCTGCTTTTCAGTTTTGTGCTTGTTGGTTCGTATCTGTTCTTCAGTGTGTGTTGTCAGTTCATTCCTGTCTTTCAGTGCGTTCTATTTATAGTTCGCTTCTGTTTTTCAGTGCATTCTTGTCCGCTCGTTTCTGATTTTCAGATCGTTCTTCTCAGGTCCTTTCTGATTTTCAGTGCGTTCTGTCAGTTTGTTCTAAGCAGCTGTTCATTTTCTAGCCATGTTGCGGTTACGTACTCGTCGTAGAGTTTGTGCTGTTGTTGGGCTTGTCATCTGCTGCTGCTCCTGATCTCTCGGAGTCCTGGACTGTATTGTGCTCCCTTAATAAATAGACTCCTCAGGTTACCAATTTTGACAGTCAAATAACTGATGTCAGCCTTGGGGTACAAAGGCTTCACCGATTCCAACTGTTTCTCCAGCGTTGCCTTCCTCTTTATTTTGATATGACCCCTATTAAATTTAAAATTTTATTTTTGACAAATACTTGGCTATGTGTTTTACTTCAAAAAGGACAGTTTGTTTGTGAGTAGGCAGGTACATTTCAAAAATACAATGTCAAATTAACAAGGGACACCAACAGTTGTATATTTGAGGTTAAAAAATACAAGATAATAATGGTGTTGTGGTAACTTGACACACAAAACGAAAAATAAAAATTATGGAGATCACTAGAAAACAAAAAAAATATTATTCTGGAGATCACGAGAAAAAAAAAAAAAGATTATTCTGGCGATCATGAGAAAAAAACCCAACAAAAACAAATATTATTCAGGAGATCACAAGAAATAAAAAAACATATGTTTTATCATCAGAACTCTGTGAATATCAGCAGCAAAGCAACTTCATTATTATAGCATTATAAAGAAGAAGAGAATGCGCTGCATTGAGAGGTTTCATATTTGCCACATGACCAATGTGATATCTCCATTACAAACACTAGTTTTATAAGACCGAGCACTTCCGGCTCGTACATGATTCTAAACATGCGTGAACTTTTGTGCACGGACTTGTGTGGAAAATGTGAAAATGTGGAAAATTTGAGAACCTGCTAGTCAACATTTGTTGGTGAAAAGTCCGACAGCAAATGTTCAATGGAGCATACACACGGTCGGACTTTCAGCCGACAAGCTCACATTCAACATTTCCTGTCATAAACTCCGACCGTGTGTACGCGGCATTACACTAGTAAAAACTCTCAGCGACACCAATGATGTTTTTTTTTTTCTTCTCTCATTGCCCAACAATGTAAGGGGCTCTATCTTACTTACACCTGCACTCTATATGCTGTGTTGTACATAACATACTCAAGAACACTGCAATCTGTACAGTTTTATATACTAATGCAGGTTTGGTGTAACTTTAATTCAAAAACATGTTAATTACACAGATTTCTATACATTTGACCTTACTTGCTAAATATGGATAGTGGAATATCGCTAATTGGCTAGTTCTTTCGTTTGGGGTTACTGTGTTGCATTGGCAGGGAGAGCGCCAGAAAAATGAATCTTGCACAGTGTGCCATTTTACCTAAGGTTGGCCCTGGAAAGAGTTAAATTTACTGTTAGCATTTTATTTCTAGTGGATAGCAGTAGAACATCACACCAATGGTGGTAGAGTCCAGATTAGTTTATTATTAAGCTTTGCACTGCATTACCTGCTGGTGGTAATATTGGATGTGAAATCTACCAATACTTTAAAAAATCTTAGACATCCTGAAGAACATACCATACAAGCCTAGATGAGGGGGGATTTGTGAACCCCGAAACACAATCTTCTAATAATAAACTATTCAGGACTATATGTGTATTGATGTTTCCCCATTGATGGAATTTCCTATGACTTCTTGTCCTCACAGGACATGATGGCAACTTTCCCCAATAGGGACACAGATAGCAATTACAGAGCCTTGGAAAAGTATTCATACCCCTTGAAATTTTCCACATTTTGGCATGTTACAACCAAAAATGTAAATGTATTTTATTGGGATTTTATGTGAGAAGACCAACACAAAGTGGCACATAATTGTGAAGTGGAAAGAAAATGATAAATGGTTTTCAACATTTTTTACAAATAAATATTTGAAAAGTGTGGGGTGCATTTGTATTCAGCCCCCCTGAATCAATGCTTTGTAGAACCACCTTTCGCTGCAATTACAGCTGCAAGTCTTTTTGAGGATGTCTCTACCAGCTTTGCACATCTAGAGAGTGAAGTTTTTGCCCATTCTTCTTTGCAAAATAGTTCAAGCTCTGTTAGATTAGATGGAGAGCATCTGTGAACAGCAATTTTCAAGCTTTGCCACAGATTCTCAATTGGATTTAGGTCTGGACTTTGACTGGGTAATTCTAATGCCGCGTACACACGAGCGGACTTTACGGCAGACTTTGCCCGGCGGATGGGATTTCGTCGGACAATTCGATGTGTGTGGGCTCCAGCGGACTTTGTTTTCTCAAAAGTTGGATGGACTAATGCCGCGTACACACGGTCGGACTTTCTATCCTACTTGGTCCGGCACACTTTCCGACGGACTTTGTCCGCCAGGTGCGCCGGACTTTAAAACGGACGGACTTGCCCACACACGACCGGACTTTCCGGCGGGCTAAGTCCGCCCGTCTTTCTGACGGACTTTCGCCGGAGTTCCGGCGGACTTTCAGAATGAACGGACTTGCCCACACACGGACAAGTCCGTTCATTTTGAACGTGACTCAGGTGCGACGGGACTAGCAAAGGATGTCAATCTTGCCGCTTTTATCGGCGAGATTGACACCTTGCGAGCCCCGTCGCGGGTCATACCAGGCCCTTAGGTCTGGTATGGATTATAAAGGGAACCCTGCTACGCCGAAAAAACGGCGTGGGGTCCCCCCTAAAATCCATACCAGACCCCGATCCGAGCACGCAGCCTGGCCGGTCAGGAAAGGGGGTGGGGACGAGCGAGTGCCCCCCCCTCCTGAACCGTACCAGACCGCATGCCCTCAACATGGGGGGTGGGTGCTTTGGGGGAGGGGGCGCCCTGCGGGCCCCCCCCCCACCCCAAAGCACCTTGTCCCCATGTTGATGAGGACAGGGGCCTCTTCCCGACAACCCTGGCCATTGGTTGTCGGGGTCTGCGGGCGGGGGGCTTATCGGAATCTGGGAGCCCCTTTTAATAAGGGGGCCCCCAGATCCCGGCCCCCCACCCTATGTGAATGAGTATGGGGTACATGGTACCCCTACCCATTCACCTAGGGAAAAAGTGTAAGTAATAAAACACACTACACAGGTTTTTAAAATATTTTATTAAACAGCTCCGGGGGGGGGGGATCTTCCTCCGGCTTCGGGGGTCTTCTTCCGGCTTCGGGGGTCCGTCCGCTTCATCTTCTCCCGGCGTCTGGTTGGTTCTTCTCCGCTCTCTTCTCCCGGTGTTCCAGTTCTTCGGCCGGCTCCTCTGCTGTCTTCAGGGACTGTGACATCAAAAGGGGGCGGGGTCTCCGCCTATATAAGTCACAACGCAGCCCTCAGAGAGCAGTCCAGCCGGAGAGAGCAGTCCAGCCGGAGAGAGCGTCGTGTCAACATCTGGGGAAGAGAAGACAAGAAAACAAGAAGCCCAGAAGTCCGGACCTCTGCTGGCAAGAGAGCTACCTGAAGACAGCAGAGGAGCCGGCCGAAGAACTGGAACACCGGGAGAAGAGAGCGGAGAAGAACCAACCGGACGCCGGGAGAAGATGAAGCGGAGGGACCCCCGAAGCCGGAAGAAGACCCCCGAAGCCGGAGGAAGATCCCCCCCCCCGGAGCTGTTTAATAAAATATTTTAAAAACCTGTGTAGTGTGTTTTATTACTTACACTTTTTCCCTAGGTGAATGGGTAGGGGTACCATGTACCCCATACTCATTCACATAGGGTGGGGGGCTGGGATCTGGGGGCCCCCTTATTAAAAGGGGCTCCCAGATTCCGATAAGCCCCCCGCCCGCAGACCCCGACAACCAACGGCCAGGGTTGTCGGGAAGAGGCCCTTGTCCTCATCAACATGGGGACAAGGTGCTTTGGGGTGGGGGGGGCCCCGCAGGGCGCCCCCCTCCCCCAAAGCACCCACCCCCCATGTTGAGGGCATGCGGTCTGGTACGGTTCAGGGGGGGGGCGCTCGCTCGCCCCCACCCCCTTTCCTGACCGGCCAGGCTGCGTGCTCGGATCGGGGTCTGGTATGGATTTTAGGGGGGACCCCACGCCGTTTTTTCGGCGTAGCGGGGTTCCCTTTATAATCCATACCAGACCTAAGGGCCTGGTATGCCCCGCGCTCGCCGCAATAGGAAGATTTGTTTTTCCTATTGCAGCGAGCCCGAGATGCAATACCCTGCCCTCGTGTCGTATCTGGTCCGTCGGACCAGCCTACACACGAGCGGGCTTTCCGTCGGACCAGCACACACACGAGCGGACTTTCCGCCCGAAACTGAGTCCGACGGAAGGATTTAAAACTTTTTTCAAATCTAGGTCCGGCGGGCTTTTGGGAAGAAGTCCGCCGGAAAAGTCCGCCGCCGCCCACACACGGGCGGATTGTCCGGCACACTCTGGTCCGCCGGACCAAGTATGCCGGAAAGTCCGACCGTGTGTACGCGGCATTAGATTTGAAACATGTTTTAAATCAATCCGTCAAAATCGAGTCCAGTCGAAAAGTCCGCTCGTCTGTATGCTAGTTCGACGGACAAAAAGCCACACTAGGGCAGCTATTGGCTACTGGCTATGAACTTCCTTGTTTTAGTCCGGTCGTACGCCATCACGTACGAATTCGACGGACCTTGGTGGATTGTGTGTAGGCAAGTCCGTTCATTCAGAAAATCCGCCATAAAGTCTGTCGAAAAGTCCGCCGAGCAAAGTCTGCCGTAAAGTCTGCTCGTGTGTACGCGGCATTACACATGAATATGCTTTGATTTAAACCATTCCATTGTAGCTTTGGCTGTATGTTAAGGGGAGTTGTCCAGCTGGAAGGTGAACCTCCGCCCCAGTCTGAAGTCTTTTGCAGACTCTAATGCCGCGTACACAAGATCGTTTTTCTTGCCGGAAAAAGATATGATGGCTTTTCCGACAGGATTCCGCTCAAGTTTGTCTTGCATACACACGGTCACGCAAAAGTTTGCTGAAATTACGACCGTCAAGAACGCGGTGACGTACAACACTACGATAAGCCGAGAAAATTAAGTTCAATGCTTCCGAACATGAGTCGAATTGTTTCCAAGCATGCGTAGGGATTTTGCATGTCGGAATTGCCACAGATGATCGCATTTTCGGATAGGAACTTCTTCCACATGTTTGCTGTGTCCCCCACATGGCTTCTCACAAACTGCAAATGGGACTTCTTATGGCTTTCTTTCACCAATGGCTTTCCTCCTACCACTCTTCCATAAAGGCCAGATTTGTGGAGTGCAGGACTAATAGTTGTCCTGTGAATAGATTCTCCCACCTGAACTGTGGATCTCTGCAGCTCCTCCAGAGTTACCATGGTCCTCTTGGATGCTTCTCTGATTAACCACTTGCCGACCGCCTAACGCAGATATACTGCGGCAGAATGGCACGGGCAGGCAGAATCACGTTCCCATACGTGATCTGCCTCCCGCGGGCAGGGGGTCCGATCGGACCCCCCCCCCCCCCGGTGCCAGCGGCGGTCGGCATTTCACTAGGAGCGTTGGGAGGCGAGGGGGAGACCATCCGATCGTGGCCCCCCCCCCTCGCGATCGCTCCCAGCCAATGGGAATCCTCCCCTGCCTGTGTGTAGTTTCACACAGGCAGAGGATGTGATGTCATCTCTCCTCGGCTTGGCAGTTTCCGTTCCAGCGCCGAGGAGAGAAGACATGTAAGTGCACAAAACACAAACACACACAGTAAAACATGCCAGGCACATAAAACACCCCCGACCCCCCCCCCCCCGATCGCCCCCCCATCCCCCCCAATCACCCCCCCCGTCACAAACTGACACCAAGCAGTATGTTTTTTTTTTTTTCTGATTACTGATTGGTGTCAGTTTGTGACAGTAATGCCGCGTACACACGAGCGGACTTTACGGCGGACTTTGCCCGGCGGATTTTTCAATGTACTTTACGACGGACTTTGTGAATGAACGGACTTGCCTACACACAATCCACCAAAGTCCGTCAAATTCGTACGTGATGACGTACGACCGGACTAAAACAAGGAAGTTCATAGCCAGTAGTCAATAGCTGCCCTAGCGTGGCTTTTTGTCCGTCGAACTAGCATACAGACGGCGGACTTTTCGACCGGACTCGATTTCAACGGATAAATTTTAAACAAGTTTCAAATCTAAGTCCGTCCAACTTTTGAGAAAACAAAGTCCGCTGGAGCCCACACACATCGAATTGTCCGACGAAATCCAGTCCGCCGGGCAAAGTCCGCCGTAAAGTCCGCTCGTGTGTACGCGGCATTACAGTGTTAGGGCAGTGAGTGTTAGCCCCCTGTAGGTCTAGGGTACCCCCCTAACCCCCCCTAATAAAGTTTTAACCCCTTGATCACCCCCTGTCACCAGTGTCACTAAGCGATCATTTTTCTGATCGCTGTATTAGTGTCGCTGGTGACGCTAGTTAGGGAGGTAAATATTTAGGTTCGCCGCCAGCGTTTTATAGCGTCAGGGACCCCCATATACTACCTAATATATGTTTTAACCCCTTGATTGCCCCCTAGTTAACCCTTTCACCCCTGATCACCGTATAACCATTAGGGGTGACGCTGGTTAGTTCGTTTATTCTTTATAGTGTCAGGGCACCCGCCGTTTATTACCGAATAAAGGTTTAGCCCCCTGATCGCCCGGCGGTGATATGCCTCGCCCCAGGCAGCGTCAGATTAGCGCCAGTACCGCTAACACCCACACACGCGGCATAAGCCTCCCTTAGTGGTATAGTATCTGTGCGGATCAATATCTGATCCGATCAGATCGATACTAGCGTCCCCAGCAGTTTAGGGTTCCCAAAAACGCAGTGTTAGCGGGATTAGCCCAGATACCCGCTAGCACCTGCGTTTTTCCCCTCCGCCCGGCCCAGCCCACCCAAGTGCAGTATCGATCGATCACTGTCACTTACAAAACACTAAATGCATAACTGCAGCGTTCGCAGAGTCAGGCCTGATCCCTGCGATCGCTAACAGTTTTTTTGGTAGCGTTTTGGTGAACTGGCAAGCACCAGCCCCAGGCAGCGTCAGGTTAGCGCCAGTACCGCTAACACCCACGCACGCACCGTACACCTCCCTTAGTGGTATAGTATCTGAACGGATCAATATCTGATCCGATCAGATCTATACTAGCGTCCCCAGCAGTTTAGGGTTCCCAAACACGCAGTGTTAGCGGGATCAGCCCAGATACCTGTTAGCACCTGCGTTTTGCCCCTCCGCCCGGCCCAGCCCACCCAAGTGCAGTATCGATCGATCACTGACACTTACAAAACACTAAACGCATAACTGCAGCGTTCGCAGAGTCAGGCCTGATCCCTGCGATCGCTAGCAGTTTTCTTGGTAGCGTTTTGGTGAACTGGCAAGCACCAGCCCCAGGTAGCGTCAGGTTAGCGTCAGTACCGCTAACACCCACGCACGCACCGTACACCTCCCTTAGTGGTATAGTATCTGATCGGATCAATATCTGATCTGATCAGATCTATACTAGCGTCCCCAGCAGTTTAGGGTTCCCACAAACGCAGTGTTAGCGGGATCAGCCCAGATACCTGCTAGCACCTGCGTTTTGCCCCTCCGCCCGGCCCAGCCCAGCCCACCCAAGTGCAGTATCGATCGATCACTGACACTTACAAAACACTAAACGCATAACTGCAGCGTTCGCAGAGTCAGGCCTGATCCCTGCGATCGCTAACAGTTTTTTTTGTAGCGTTTTGGTGAACTGGCAAGCACCAGCGGCCTAGTACACCCCGGTCGTAGTCAAACCAGCACTGCAGTAACACTTGGTGACGTGGCGAGTCCCATAAGTGCAGTTCAAGCTGGTGAGGTGGCAAGCACAAGTAGTGTCCCGCTGCCACCAAAAAGACAAACACAGGCCCGTCGTGCCCATAGTGCCCTTCCTGCTGCATTCGCTAATCCTAATTGGGAACCCACCGCTTCTGCAGCGCCCGTACTTCCCCCATTCACATCCCCAACCAAGTGCAGTCGGCTGCATGAGAGGCATTTTCTTTATGTCCTCCCGAGTACCCCTACCCAGCGAACCCCCCCAAAAAAGATGTTGTGTCTGCAGCAAGCGCGGATATAGGCGTGACACCCGCTATTATTGTCCCTCCTGTCCTGACAATCCTGGTCTTTGCATTGGTGAATTTTTTGAACGCTACCATTCACTAGTTGAGTATTAGCGTAGGGTACAGCATTGCACAGACTAGGCGCACTTTCACAGGGTCTCCCAAGATGCCATCGCATTTTGAGAGACCCGAACCTGGAACAAGTTACAGTTATAAAAGTTAGTTACAAAAAAAAGTGTAAAAAAAAAAAAAAAAAAAAAAACACATACAAAAATATAAAATAAAAAAAAATAGTTGTCGTTTTATTGTTCTCTCTCTCTCTATTCTCTCTATTGTTCTGCTCTTTTTTACTGTATTCTATTCTGCAATGTTTTATTGTTATTATGTTTTATCATGTTTGCTTTTCAGGTATGCAATTTTTTATACTTTACCGTTTACTGTGCTTTATTGTTAACCATTTTTTTGTCTTCAGGTACGCCATTCACAACTTTGAGTGGTTATACCAGAATGATGCCTGCAGGTTTAGGTATCATCTTGGTATCATTCTTTTCAGCCAGCGGTCGGCTTTCATGTAAAAGCAATCCTAGTGGCTAATTAGCCTCTAGACTGCTTTTACAAGCAGTGGGAGGGAATGCTCCCCCCCCCCCAACGTCTTCCGTGTTTTTCTCTGGCTCTCCTGTCTCAACAGGGAACCTGAAAATGCAGCCAGTGATTCAGCCAGCTGACCATAGAGCTGATCAGAGACCAGAGTGGCTCCAAACATCTCTATGGCCTAAGAAACTGGAAGCTACGAGCATTTTATGACTTAGATTTCGCCGGATGTAAACAGCGCCATTGGGAAATTGGGAAAGCATTTTATCACACCGATCTTGGTGTGGTCAGATGCTTTGAGGGCAGAGGAGAAATCTAGGGTCTAATAGACCCCAATTTTTTCAAAAAAGAGTACCTGTCACTACCTATTGCTATGATAGGGGATATTTACATTCCCTGAGATAACAATAAAAATGATTTAAAAAAAAATAAAAATGAAAGGAACAGTTTAAAAATAAGATAAAAAAAAATAATAATAATAAAGAAAAAAAAAAAAAAAGCACCCCTGTCCCCCCTGCTCTCGCGCTAAGGCGAACGCAAGCGTCGGTCTGGCGTCAAATGTAAACAGCAATTGCACCATGCATGTGAGGTATCACCGCGAACGTCAGATCGAGGGCAGTAATTTTAGCAGTAGACCTCCTCTGTAAATCTAAAGTGGTAACCTGTAAAGGCTTTTAAAGGCTTTTAAAAATGTATTTAGTTTGTCGCCACTGCACGTTTGTGCGCAATTTTAAAGCATGTCATGTTTGGTATCCATGTACTCGGCCTAAGATCACCTTTTTTATTTCATCAAACATTTGGGCAATATAGTGTGTTTTATTGCATTAAAATTGAAAAAAGTGTGTTTTTTCCCCAAAAAATGCGTTTGAAAAATCGCTGCGTAAATACTGTGTGAAAAAAAAAAATGAAACACTCACCATTTTAATCTGTAGGGCATTTGCTTTAAAAAAATATATAATGTTTGGGGGTTCAAAGTAATTTTCTTGCAAAAAAAAAAAAATTTTTTTATGTAATCAAAAAGTGTCAGAAAGGGCTTTGTCTTCAAGTGGTTAGAAGAGTGGGTGATGTGTGACATAAGCTTCTAAATGTTGTGCATAAAATGCCAGGACAGTTCAAAACCCCCCCAAATGACCCCATTTTGGAAAGTAGACACCCCAAGCTATTTGCTGAGAGGCATGTCGAGTCCATGGAATATTTTATATTGTGACACAAGTTGCGGGAAAGAGACAATTTTTTATTTTTTTTATTTTTTTTTGCGCAAAGTTGTCACTAAATGATATATTGCTCAAACATGCCATGGGAATATGTGAAATTACACCCCAAAATACATTCTGTTGCTTCTCCTGAGTACGGGGATACCACATGTGTGAGACTTTTTGAGAGCCTAGCCGCGTACGGGACCCCGAAATCCAAGCACCGCCTTCAGGCTTTCTAAGGCCGTAAATTTTTGATTTCACTCTTCACTGCCTATCACAGTTTCGGAGGCCATGGAATGCCCAGGTGGCAAAAACCCCCCCCAAATGACCCCATTTTGGAAAGTAGACACCCCAAGCTATTTGATGAGAGGTATAGTGAGTATTTTGCAGACCTCACTTTTTGTCACAAAGTTTTGAAAATTGAAAAAAGAAAAAAAAAAATTTTTTTTCTCGTCTTTCTTTATTTTCAAAAACAAATGAGAGCTGCAAAATACTCACCATGCCTCTCAGCAAATAGCTTGGGGTGTCTACTTTCCAAAATGGGGTCATTTGGGTGGGGGGTTGTGCCACCTGGGCATTCCATGGCCTCCGAAACTGTGATAGGCAGTGAAGAGTGAAATCAAAAATTTACACCCTTAGAAATCCTGAAGGCGGTGATTGGTTTTCGGGGCCCCGTACGCGGCTAGGCTCCCAAAAAGTCCCACACATGTGGTATCCCCGTACTCAGGAGAAGTAGCTAAATGTATTTTGGGGTGCAATTCCACATATGCCCATGGCCTGTGTGAGCAATATATCATTTAGTGACAACTTTGTGCAAAAAAAAAAAAAAAATTTGTCACTTTCCCGCAACTTGTGTCAAAATATAAAACATTCCATGGACTCAACATGCCTCAAAGCAAATAGCTTGGGGTGTCTACTTTCCAAAATGGGGTCATTTGGGGGGGGGGGTTTATGCCATCTGGGCATTTTATGGCCTTCAAAACTGTGATAGGTAGTGAGGAGTAAAATCAAAAATGTACGCCCTTAGAAATCCTGAAGGCGGTGATTGGTTTTCGGGGCCCCGTACGCGGCTAGGCTCCCAAAAAGTCCCACACATGTGGTAGAAGCAGCTAAATGTATTTTGGGGTGCAATTCCACATATGCCCATGGCCTGTGTGAGCAATATATCATTTAGTGACAACTTTTTGTAATTTTTTTTTTTTTTTTTGTCATTATTCAATCACTTGGGACAAAAAAAATGAATATTCAATGGGCTCAACATGCCTCTTAGCAATTTTCTTGGGGTGTCTACTTTCCAAAATGGGGTCATTTGTGGGGGTTTTGTACTGCCCTGCCATTTTAGCACCTCAAGAAACGGCATAGGCAGTCATAAATTAAAGGCTGTGTAAATTCCAGAAAATGTACCCTAGTTTGTAGGCGCTATAACTTTTGCGCAAACCAATAAATATACACTTATTGACATTTTTTTTACCAAAGACATGTGGCCGAATACATTTTGGCCTAAATGTATGACTAAAATTGAGTTTATTGGATTTTTTTTAGAACAAAAAGTAGAAAATATCATTTTTTTCAAAATTTTCGGTCTTTTTCCGTGTATAGCGCAAAAAATAAAAACGGCAGAGGTGATCAAATACCATCAAAAGAAAACTCTATGTGTGGGAAGAAAAGGACGCAAATTTCGTTTGGGTACAGCATTGCATGACCGCGCAATTAGCAGTTAAAGCGACTCAGTGCCGAATTGTAAAAAGTGCTCTGGTCAGGAAGGGGGTAAAACCTTCCGGGGCTGAAGTGGTTAATGCTCTCCTTGCCTGGCCTGTTAGGTTAGGTGGATGGCCATGTCTTCATGGGTTTGCAGTTGTGCCATACTCACATTACACACATTAGATGTCGTCACTGGCTCCTCCCGACACACGTTAGATGACGACATCTAGTGTGTGAGTGTCAGCACAGCAGATGCGGTGTGAGGAGCGTTATCTCTAAAACATCTACCCATTCCATAATAAGCGCTGAGTAACTACATAAATGTGAGTGGATCCAGCTTACAATTCAGACCTCTTGTCTTATAGTTTGTATCATTGCGCAATGATGCATTTCTTTCATTTCATGTGACTAACCATAAAAACGGTGAACCTGTGAGGAACAGCAAGCAAAGTCGGTTGGTTACTAATGACGAACGGATAGCTTGGCAGGACTGATCCTTTATACTAAAAAAGCGGGGAACTATTTGTATATTTTATCTTCCTTGACAGGTTTATTGATGTGGTTTTGTGGCTAACCTTGTGCATTTTGGGGCTGTCTGATCCTTGTCTTATAGACAAGACAAATATTTTTATTGCAACACTTTTTCATATATAATTTTTTGGAGCACTGCAGTATTGCACCGAGCACTTAGAGGTTTTTAGTTTTGATCACGTTTAATCACGATTTGAATTATTTAGTCAGTATGGTGGGAGGTTGATTATAGGGCACCATATTATTTTGTTTTTCATGTTAACGTGGGTGAGCCTGCATTTATATAGCATCTATGCCTGAACATTTGTCTCCCTATATCTGGGAGGTTCATGAGAATATTATGCTCTCTCCCCCTGTCCTCTTTTTGTTACAATAAATGGGTATATTCTTTAGGGAGACAATGTTATATATATGTGACACACGTATGCATTTTTTAAGTGGGTTGTGCACTTGTATTATTGCCACTATAAATTATGGGTTAATAGCGCCTGTTTTTGTTTAGAATAATTAGGGGTGGGTTGTGGCCCTATATTTAAGAGAGTGACAGCTGACTATCCCACGTATCCTGACGAAGTTCCGGTGTATAGGAACGAAACATGTAGAAATTGACGCTGGGACAGGCACCCCCCCCCTTCATTGGCATAGCCACCATGAACTTCAGGGACTTTTTTGATGGACTGACTGGAAATTCCATCTGACCACCTCTTTGGATTCAAGAGACTAGCCACCTCTGGAGCACACCAGCTGATCGACACAGACACGAGTATCCCAGTTAAGGAGATCACTTGCAGGAGAACCGTATGCACTGGTGGTATACTGAATTGCTTGCTCACCCATCCATCTGTGGGAGACTGTGAGCGGTGATTTGTGAGGTCTGTGAGTACACTGAGCATATTGAAACTGTGAGGAGTTTTGTTACATTTGTGATAGATCGGAATTACCTGCACGCTGCGCAAATCCCTTTATGCTGACATGCATCATCACACTTGACACTGTGGCAACCTCTCAAGCCCGGTGTACAGATAATTGACCTTACACAGCACTTACTCCTTGCTTCATTCATCTCTGCATTTCAGCTTTCCCTCCTTCCATATTTCCCCATGGACAGCCTGCCTCAGGCAACAGCAGTCGGGACTGACCAGTTATTTGGTTCAACCTTACCTGTGTTACCAGTGTTCATCAGCTGGATATCGGGCGAGCTGACATCGATTGAATATCGGAGTCTCTATTCCATTTTTTGATCAGCCCCATTTTTCACATGACTGACTGACCTATGGTAGATTTCCCTGTGGGTTTAGTAGAGTGTGGACAAATATCGGCCAGTGTATCTTCGTTCCATTACGGAGTAGTGTGTATATACCCTTTGTATTTACAAAGTTGATTACTGCCCCCTTTTAGGAATGAGTTCTGGGGTCCTTGATAGGTTAGCTTAGAGCCATCTTTAAAAAAAGGGGGGGGGGGGGTGTTTGTATTGGGTAGGGTGGGCTTAGTCAAGAGATTTATAAACACCCTAAAAAGTTAACTACAATTTAATTTATTGCTTAAAAGAGCAAAATACAAAAAATAACAACAAGCCAAAGGGCTTAGCTCCCTGTGGGGATTGTGTCCCCCACCCCTTGGTCTCTTTTATGAGGGGTGGTGCATCATTGTCCCATACAGGGAGTGGTACTTTGAGGTTGTTTTAGGTGGAGGGGATACCATTAGGGGATTTTAGATATGTGGGGGCCCTGGGGTTTGTGCTAGAAAAGTTTTGTATGGCTTTTGATGCAATAAATTATGTAGTTAACTCTATAGGGCATGTAGAATCCTTTGTTTTTTGTTTTATATCCTTGTCTCTGACTGTACATGTGCTTTCTTGCGCAGGGGGAATCACTGTATTTAGAGGAAGATACATGCTGACTATGACCCTAAGAATACCATCCCCACAGTCAAGCACAGAGAACAGAGATGGAAACATTATGCTTTGTGGCTGTTTCTCTGCTAAAGGCACACACCAACTTGGCCACATTAAGGGGTCAATGGATGGGGCCATGTATTGTAAAATCTTGGATGAGAACCTTCTTCCCTTGGCCAGAACACTGAAGTTGGGTCATTAATGGGTCTTTCAGCATGACAATTACCCAAATCATACCGCCAGGGCAACAAAGGAGTGGCTCAAGAAAAAGTACATTAAGGTCATGAAGTGGCCTAGCCATTCCCCAGGCCTTAATCCTATAGAAAATTTATTAAGGGAGCTGAAACTTCAAGTTACCAAGCCTTAAGGATTTAAAGAAGATCTGTAAAAAAGAGTGGACCAAAATCCCTCCTGAGATGTGTGCAAACCTGGTCACTAACTACAAGAAACGTCTTTACCTCTGTGCTTGCCAACAAGGGTTTCTCCACCAAGTACTAAGTCACGTTTTGCTTGGGGATCAAATACTTATTTTACTCACTGAACTGCAATCTCAATTTATAAAGTATTTTTTCTGGATTTTTGGTTGATATTCTGTCTCTATCGTTTAAAATACACCTATGATAAAATTATAGACCGTTCATTTCTTTGTAAGTGGGCAAACCTACAAGATCTGCAGGGGATCAAATAATTATATTCCCCACTGTAATGTTCAATCCGTTGGGGGATATATTGTATCAATAGTCAATATGGCACTTTAAAACAAAGTCTGGGTTTTAGAAATGTGGCCATTTTGAATAATTATCTTCAGCATCAGTGTGCAGAGAAATGTCTATAGTTCCTGGTTCCATACAACTTCTGTTATGTAGTCTGCTAGGGCCAAAACCACTGATTTTCCAAAGCAATGACATAGATTTTCAACCAACTACTACACTATTCCAGTCTGCTCTACATTAATGTGTTCCTGCTTCATACTTGACAAGTTTACTATGACCAAAGGACATCTTGTTTTTTTCTAATAATAAGAATGTATGAGTAGACCAGACAGCCCTTTTCTCTAAATCTCCCAGAAATCTGCCAGGAGCAGCAATGTAAGAATAGGACTTATCTCCAAAGCATGCAGTGCCTCCAGGATCTCCCTCTTCACTTCTCCATTCAGACCCTCACTTTGCTTTGATGTCATGTCTGACTAATGATATAAATACAATCTATTAGTAGATGGCAAACCACACAAAATGCCTGCCTGAGGATAGGATTCACTTTTAAATTAGTTTCTCGGTGTCACAAGATTTAAGTCCTTCAGAGATAATGCAGAAGCTACCACATCAAACAACATACATGGTAGAAAGAAAACAAAACATCTTGTAAATCTACACTTTACAAACACAATAGCCTGAAAAGTATTTCTGGTCTAACTGCTAAAGAAAAACATTCACAGCAATAATGAGCCTTATTTTTCAATGTCTAAGGCAGGGGTCTCCAAACTTTCTAAACAAAGAGCCAGTTTACCGAACTTCAGGCTTTAGGGGGGCCGGGTTGTGGCCAGTGGAGATAAAAATGTCCCAGGCCTGGCATCAGTGAGAGTAAACAATGCCTCAGGTGTGGTGTGCAGTTGCATAGCATAGTGCCTGTGGTCAGTAGAAGGAGGAATAGTGCACAGTCATTGGTATTACTGTGAAGAATAGTGCCCCATCGTAGGTATCAGTGGGAGGAACAGTGGCCCATCATTGTTATCAGTGGGAGGAATGGTGCCCCATCATTGTTATCAGTGGGAGGAATAATGCCCTATGACTGCTATCAGTGTGAGGAATAATGCACCATCATTGGTGTCAGTTTGGGGAATAATGCCCCACTGTTGGTGTCAGTGTTAGGGATACTGCCTTAAATTAGTGGGAGGAATAGTGCCCAAAGGGGGTGGGTAAAAAGTGTTCAAAGGGCCATAGTTTGACAGAGGATGCTGTCAGTAAGGGGATAGCTTTCTGTCAGTGTTAGTGGGAGATGAGTCTGAGTGTGCTGTCACACCTAGGGCCATGGTGGAAAAAAATAAAATGGCATAATCTATGGTCTGCGTTAGCCCTACGTGAGCATAGCACACACATTTCTCCCACCATCACTTCTTCTCTAAATGGGTTACCCCTCTGGAGTAATAAATGGTCTGTCACTAACAGCTGTGTCACCTATGCACACAACACTATCGATTTCTGCCTTTCAGTTGAAGTGGTTTTCCTGTCACTCGTCTTCTTGCAAGTGTCACATGATTTTTATCTTGGATTGTCCTTGCTGCTGCTTATAGTAACTTGGTCAACTCTGGTCATATAAACTCTCCTGCTTTCAGCCACTGGTTTGTGAGTAACCCTGATTTGTTTTAGTGTCTTAATTTACATTGTCTCTGTGCAGTGCAACATTTTGGATGTCAAACACAAATGGAATAGTCCTGCAGGCCTCTCCAGCTCAAGATCCTCTAACAGGTCTGAGGTGACATGCAGTGTTGATCCTTAGGGACCTGATGCTGATAGCTTGGATTAATAACCTGGAGGCAGGAGGGACCATATATAAAACAAAGCCTGGGAAAGAGCTGGGCAGTTGGGGGAAGTGTGCCAACCGGGAAGGAGTGAGAGAGCCATGTTGTGTCAAGCTCTCTGTGCTGTGCCAAGCCGAGCTGTGCCAGGCTGAACTGTACTAAGTTGTGCAGTGCAGGAGATTGCCAGGGACTGCTGTGCTGGACGCTGGCACCTGGAATCTGATTTGAGCATAAGCATCTACAAACCAAAATTACTGTTTAAACCACCATCTGTTGGTATACAGAATTGTATTTTGTGCAACAACTACTGTACATCAGTATTTAGTAGAGATATATTATTTAATCAGTAGATGGCAGTGTTTACAAGTTTGTAACTGCATCTATGGTAATGCTTTATGTCTTTTCCCTCAATAAAGTTTCCTGTTTCCTGTTTGCAGTTAAAGAGGAGTTCCAGTCTATAAAAAAAAAATAAAAGTCAGCAGCTACAAATACTGTAGCTGCTGACTTTTAATATAAGGACACTTACCTGTCCAGGGATCCCCTGATGTCGGCACCCCTAACCAATTTATCAGTCAGCTTCAGGTGCAGGTGCTGGCATCTCTAGTAAGGGAAACAAGAAGTGAAGCCTTGCGGCTTTAAAGCCTGTTTCCTACTGCACATGCACGAGTTCCGCTGCACTTTCTGAATGGTTCCGCCATCTTCTGGGACCTCTGTGTGTCTCAGAAGGCAGCGGGAGGAATGAGGAGGGGCCGGAAATTTTGTAGATCGCCGAGCCGCGATTTTTCCCAGAAGTCAGAGTGGGTACCTGTGAAAACCAGGTACCCGCTCCACCTCCCCCCCAAAAAGTGCCGAATGTGACAGTGGAGGAGAGGAGGGTGCGAACAAGCAGAGCTTCCCCTTTTGGGTGGAGCTGCACTTTAAGCAACAAAGCCCATGTGAACTGTGCACTGTCTGTGTGTTCTGTAGGGCTATATACAGAATTTCTAACACCATTGAATTTGCTGCCATTGTTGTGCCGCTGCTTAAGGTGCATCCCCACCATACAGACCACTTGCTGCTATTCGAGGACTGCTGCAGAGAGATCCGTTGAGAGGGTCTCCGAACCACATCACAGGTATAACTAAAGCCGCATACACGCGATCAGATTTTCCGACGGGAAATGTTGGATGTCAGGCTGTTGGCGGAAAATCCGACCGTGTGTATGCTCCATCGGACAATTGTTGTCTGACTTTCTGCCAACATATGTCGGCTAGCATGTCTTCAAATTTTCCGGCAACAAATGTGTGTCTGATTTTCCGATCGTGTGTACACAAGTCCGTCGGACAAAAGTCCAAAGTACAAACACGCTCGTAATGAAGAATTAACATTCGTGACTGTCAGGGTGATAACCGTAGGACGGGTAATTCTGCCAGTATTCCTCATGGTGGCGCCCTTCTGCCTATTTAAGCCTGCTGCTGGTTCATGCTGGTTGCTGGATTATCATCAGCTTCCTGTTTTCCTTGTTCCTGTGTTCCTGGTTCCTGTTGTGATATCTGCTTCCTGTTACTACTCGGCTTGCCTGACTGCTCCAGTATTCCGCCTGCATTGACCCCGGCTTGTATCTGACTATTCTTCGGCTCCGCATTTGTACCTTGATCGTCCTCCTGTGTTTGACCCCCGGCTCGGCTACCTTCTCTGTTCCTGATTATCCTGCTGTACCTCACCTTGGACTGATTCCTGTGCTGAATGACCATTGGCCTGGCTCTGACTCCGCTCCTGGTTGCTCCACGGCTCCATACCTGGAATCCCTCCTTGCACGGTTGCCCTTCAACCTTACCAGCGCACCCTAGCAGCTCCCTGCTATCTGCTACTCAGCAACTGCGATCTGGCAACCCGTGCACCTTTGGGCACCGTACTCCCTGTCTCACTCCCAGGGTTACGCTGCACTTAGCCGCAAGGGGCGCCCCCTCTGCAATTCGGCCTCACATCCAGGACTCTGACAGTATAATCCAGCCATGACTGAGGCCGGCAGAGGTGCGTCCCCAATAGAGACTTTATGCCAACAGGCGGCTACCCTTACACGAGTGGTCCAAGTTCTTCAGGAAAGATACCTTCAATTAGAAGGAAAACTCCAACATTTTATGCTACCATCTGCCTTTTTGGATCCTGGTTCCTCCTCCACCAATCTCCCTGCTACGGCCTCTTCGGTACTGACTTTGCCCCCAGAACCGCGGGTACCTACCCCTGAACGTTTCTCTGGAGACCGGCAGAAATTCAGATCCTTCAAGAATGCCTGCCTGTTATATCTGGCTCTGCAACCCCGTACCTTTTCCACTGAGACTGTCAAAGTTGGCTTTCTTATCTCCCTGCTGACCAATGAACCCCAGGCATGGGCCCACAGGTTATGGGAACAGAAGGACCCAGCTACTAGTTCAGTGGAAACGTTCTTTACGGCCCTGTCGCAATTGTATGATGACCCCCAGCGTACAGCCACCGCTGAGGCCGCTCTGCATTCTCTTCAACAGAAACGGCGCCCGGTGGAAGACTATGCTGTGGACTTCCGCCGGTGGTCTGCCGATACAGACTGGAATGAGGCTGCGTTGAAATACCAGTTTCGCCTGGGGCTTTCTGAATCCCTTAAGGACGAGTTGGCCAGGGTCGGCATCCCTGCTACCCTCGAGGGGCTCATTCAACTATCCATCCAGTTGGATAGACGCCTTCGAGAGCGCCAGGCTGAACGTTCTCAGACTCCCAAGGTGCAGGGACCAGAGATTGGCGCTATGCCTGTTGGTTTGGTGCGATCCGCACTGACTCCCGAGGAAAAGCAGCGTCGGCGTCAAGCCAATCTCTGTCTCTATTGTGGCCGAAAAGGACATTTCCTGAGCAACTGCCCCATAAGGCCCAGCAAGGTACCCAAGAACTCTCCAGTGTACTTCCAGATGTCCGGAACTTCCACTTCTCACCTTATCCTTTCCATCACGCTACAGTTGGCCGACAAGGGGGTTCAGCTTCAGGCCATAGTCGACTCCGGGGCATGCAGTTGTTTCTTGGACTTGGACTTAGCACTAAAGCTCGGTCTGGCCCTTCTTCCCAAGAACCGTAGATTGGAAGTCCTCCTGGCTGATGGCACCCTGCCTAGTTCCGGTCCTGTGACACAAGAGACCACTCCTCTTTTGGTTACTACTCCTGATGGTCATCAGGAATTCATACGTTTCGACATTCTAAGCTCACCTATGTTCCCTGTCATCTTGGGTACCCCATGGCTCCAAGCCCACAACCCCCAGATCAACTGGATCAGGAAAGAAATTTCATTCACTTCACCTTATTGCCTACAGCACTGTCTTGCCCCTGAAACCAGTAATGTAGCCAGTTGCCTGTCAGTCCAACCTGTACCTGTCAACAACCAGAGTATTCCACCGGCCTACCAGGAGTTTGCAGATGTCTTTGACAAGAAAAAGGCTGATGTCCTGCCACCACACCGGTCATACGATTGTCCAATTGAATTACTCCCAGGAGCCGAAATCCCATTCGGTCGCATATTCCCCCTCTCGGAGGTGGAACTAGGAACATTGCGACAATACATTGATGAAAACCTGGAGAAAGGCTTCATCCGTTCCTCCTCTTCTCCTGCTGGAGCCGGAATCTTTTTTGTCGAAAAAAGGGACAAATCCCTAAGACCATGTGTGGATTACAGGGAGCTCAATAAAATCACTATAAAAAACCGTTACCCTCTTCCTCTAGTTCCGGAACTTTTCCAGAGACTCCGTACTGCCCGAATATTTACTAAGCTTGACCTTCGAGGAGCCTACAATCTCGTTCGCATCCGAGAGGGTGACGAATGGAAGACAGCATTTAGAACTCGCTTTGGACATTTCGAGTACTTAGTGATGCCATTTGGATTGTGCAACGCCCCGGCCACATTCCAACATTTTGTAAACGATATCTTTCGAGAATTTCTGGATTACTTCGTCATCATCTACCTGGATGATATCCTGATATTTTCAACCACCCTGGAGCTCCATCGTACACATGTAAGGACAGTTCTGCACACTCTACGTAAGCACAAACTCTATGTAAAAGCAGAGAAGTGTGATTTTGAAAAAGAGTCAATACAATTCCTGGGGCTAATTATCTCAACTGGTGGTGTTGCCATGGACCCGCAAAAGGTACAGGCAATCTTGGACTGGCCAACTCCATCGGATAAAAAGGGAGTACAAAGATTCGTGGGGTTTGCAAACTTTTATAGGAGGTTTATAAAGAACTTTTCCTCCATCATCTCACCAATCACCCAAGTTACCCGTTTACATACTCGGTTCCTGTGGTCTTCAGAAGCCCAATCAGCTTTTGATAAGCTCAAATCCCTCTTTACCTCCGCACCTATCCTGCAACATCCTGATCCGGCCCTCCCTTACATCTTAGAGGTTGACGCCTCTGAAGTTGCCACAGGAGCAGTCTTATCCCAACGTCAGGGTTCTAAGTCGTTACTCCATCCTGTGGCCTTCTCCTCGCGGAAGATGAGTCCGTCTGAAAGGAATTATGATGTGGGAGATCGAGAGCTCTTGGCTATTAAAACTGCCCTGGAGGAATGGCGGTACCTCCTTGAAGGTGCTCAGCATCCCATCATGATATTCACGGATCACAGAAACCTGGAGTATCTTCGCACGGCTAAACGATTGAGACCCCGACAAGCTCGATGGGCCTTGTTTTTTGCCAGATTCAATTTTCATATATCCTTCCGCCCGGGGTCTAAGAACGGGAAGGCCGATGCCTTGTCCCGGATGTTTCCTGACACTCCCGAAGAAATTACTCCTAGCACTATATTATCTCCACAGAACTTTCTCATGATTCAGACCGACCTGAGTTACTCACTGAAACAAGCTTCCTCCCAATGCTCTGAACCAGAAGCACTGTCTTTAAGAAACCAGGAAGGTTTTCTTTGGTATCAGAACAAAATTTTTGTTCCGCAACAAGCCAGAGCCCAGGTCCTAAAGACTTTACATGACCACCAACTTGCTGGTCACTTCGGGGTAAGAAAGACTTTGGAGCTTGTTCAACGATCTTTTTGGTGGCCCACTCTAAAGCCTGACTGCAGGGAATATGTCAGTTCCTGCACCATTTGTCAACGTAACAAGGGGTCTAACGTCAGATCTTGGGGTCTACTACGCCCATTGCCTGTGCCGGAGCAACCATGGAAAGAAATATCTATGGATTTCATAGTAGAGTTACCACCCTCGGAGAAATTTACAACCATCTTGGTAGTCGTTGACCGCCTGTCCAAGATGGCGCATTTCTTGCCCATGATGGGTACACCATCTGCTGCTGACACGGCGAAGATATTCATAAAGGAGATAGTCAGACTTCACGGCCTACCGAGCAACATTGTGTCCGACAGAGGGGTGCAATTCACCTCTAAGTTCTGGAAGGAGCTCTGCAAAACGCTTTCCATTAGAGTGTGCCTATCTTCAGCTTACCATCCTCAGAGCAACGGCCAAACCGAAAGAACTAATCAAACTTTAGAACAGTACTTACGTTGCTTCTGCTCCTTCTCCCAGGATGACTGGTCCTTGCTACTCCCGTGTGCGGAGTTTGCATACAACAACTCAATCCACGCTTCCACCAATCAGTCACCTTTCTGGGCCAACTACGGTTTCCATCCCTCATTCTTGCCTAATGTTATACCAGAGACCTCAGTCCCCGCAGTCCAGGACAGGATAAACGCCATTCAGGCTAATTTCCTAACTCTCCAGGCAACTATGCAGAAAGCCCAAGAGAATTATAAGAAACATTATGACAAGGGGAGGAGAGATCCCGTCTTTAAGGTTGGAGATAGAGTGTGGCTTTCCTCAACAAATCTTAAGCTGCCTTGCCCCTCCCGGAAGTTAGGACCAAGGTTTATCGGTCCATTCACAATTAAGAAGGAAATTAACCCAGTGGCATTTGAATTGTCTTTACCAAGTTCCTATAAAATTCACCCAGTGTTCCATGTTTCTTTATTAAAATCTGTTGTCTCCAGTCCTTTTCCAGGGAGAGAAGAAGCTCCGCCCCCTCCAATCTTGGTGGACAATGAAACAGAATACGAAGTAGAAGCCATTCTGGACTGCCGTCGGAGAGGTAGGACTGTTCAATTTCTTGTTAAATGGAAAGGTTACTCTGTAGAAGATAATTCTTGGGAACCAGCAGATAACATTCATGCCCCTAGACTGTTGCAGAGGTTTCAAGCCCGATACCCTGAAAAATGGGCCAGATTGGGCATCCGGAGGCTGCCCCTAGGGGGGGGGCACTGTCAGGGTGATAACCGTAGGACGGGTAATTCTGCCAGTATTCCTCATGGTGGCGCCCTTCTGCCTATTTAAGCCTGCTGCTGGTTCATGCTGGTTGCTGGATTATCATCAGCTTCCTGTTTTCCTTGTTCCTGTGTTCCTGGTTCCTGTTGTGATATCTGCTTCCTGTTACTACTCGGCTTGCCTGACTGCTCCAGTATTCCGCCTGCATTGACCCCGGCTTGTATCTGACTATTCTTCGGCTCCGCATTTGTACCTTGATCGTCCTCCTGTGTTTGACCCCCGGCTCGGCTACCTTCTCTGTTCCTGATTATCCTGCTGTACCTCACCTTGGACTGATTCCTGTGCTGAATGACCATTGGCCTGGCTCTGACTCCGCTCCTGGTTGCTCCACGGCTCCATACCTGGAATCCCTCCTTGCACGGTTGCCCTTCAACCTTACCAGCGCACCCTAGCAGCTCCCTGCTATCTGCTACTCAGCAACTGCGATCTGGCAACCTGTGCACCTTTGGGCACCGTACTCCCTGTCTCACTCCCAGGGTTACGCTGCACTTAGCCGCAAGGGGCGCCCCCTCTGCAATTCGGCCTCACATCCAGGACTCTGACAGTGACGTGGCAAATTATGAAATCTCCAAATGCAATGCACCATTCTCTTCTTCTTTAATGGGATAATAATGAAGCTGCATTGCTGGTAATACTAATGGAGTTATTGCAAATGCATTTTCAAAGGCTTTTTTTCTAGTGATATCAAGAATAATATTATTATGTTTTTTTGTTTTTTTTTATTTGTGCAAGTTACCACAACACCATTATCCCGTAGTTTATAAGATCAAAGATACAACTATGTTGGTGTCCCTTGTCAATTTTACATTGTATTTTTTTAAATGTAACTGCCTACTCCCAAACTGTCATTTGAAGTAAAACACATAGCCAAGTATTATTCTCCACATTTCTTTTTATTGTGCATTAAAAAAAAAAAAAAAATTGAACTGAAAACCGCAAACTGAAAACCGTGAACTGAAAACCGCTAAAAGAATCAACACTCACCAAACTACTACAAACATGAAATTAGCAGAAGGAGCCCAAAGGGTGGCGCTAAAGAGCTGAAAAACCATGTAGTACATCTAGTACGTCACTACGTTCGTAATTGTTGACCAACATTTGTGTGACCGTGTATATGCAAGACAAGTTTGAGCCAACATCCTTTGGACAAAATTCCACGGTTTTGTTGGCGGAAAGTCTGATCGTGTGTACGAGGTATAACTGTTAATCATGTCATAAGCTTAAACCTAATAAGGAGCCATTTCCATCCATTATCACTTTGCTACAAGAGACCTATCATACCTGCTGCTGCATCCATCATTAGGTCATTAAAGCCATTATTTTCCCAGAATGCTGACTTTGCTTTGCTTTGCTTTGAATGGCATTTATCCTGTCCTGGACTGCGGGGACTGAAGTCTCTGGTATAACATTAGGCAAGAATGAGGGATGGAAACCGTAGTTGGCGCAGAAAGGTGACTGATTGGTGGAAGCATGGATTGAGTTTTTGTATGCAAACTCCGCACACGGGAGTAGCAGGGACCAATCGTCCTGGGAGAAGGAGCAGAATCAACGTAAATACTGTTCTAAAGTTTTATTAGTTCTTTCGGTTTGACCGTTGCTTTGAGGATGGTAAGCTGAAGATAGGCACACTTTAATGGAAACCATTCTGCAGAACTTAGAGGTGAATTGCACCCCTCTGTCAGACACAATGTTGCTCGGTAGGCCGTGAAGTCTGACTATCTCCTTTATGAAGATCTTTGCCATGTCAGCAGCAGATGGTGTACCCATCATGGGCAAGAAATGTGCCATTTTGGACAGGCGGTCAACGACTACCAAGATAGTTGTAAATTCCTCCGAGGGTGGTAGCTCTACTATGAAAACCATAGATATTTCTTTCCATGGTTGCTCCGGCACAGGCAATGGGCGTAGTAAACCCCAAGATTTGATGTTAGACCCCTTGTTACATTGACAAATGATGCAGGAACTGACAAATTCCCTGCAATCAGGCTTCAGAGTGGGACACGAAAAAGATCACTGAACAAGCTCCAAAGTCTTTCGTACCCCGAAGTAACCAGCAAGTTGGTGGTCATGTTAAGTCTTTAGGACCTGGGCTCTGGCTTGCTGCGGAACAAAAATTTTGTTTTGATACCAAAGAAACCCTTCCTGGTTTCTTAAGGACAGTGCCTCTGGTTCAGAGCATTGTAAAAAAGCTTGTTTCAGTGAGGAACTCATGTCGGTTTGAATCATGAGGAAATTCTGTGGAGACAATATAGTGCTGGGAGTGATTTCTTCAGGAGTGTCAGGAAACATCCGGGACAAGGCATCGGCCTTCCCGTTCTTGGACCCAGGGCAGAAGGAGATATGAAAATTGAATCTGGCAAAAAACAAGGCCCATCAAGCTTGTCGGGGTCTTAAGCGTTTAGCAGTGCGAAGATACTCCAGGTTTCTGTGATCCGTGAATATCATGATGGGATGCTGAGCACCTTCAAGGAGGTACCGCCACTCCTCCAGGGCAGTTTTAATAGCCAAGAGCTCTCGATCATCCACATCATAGTTCCTTTCAGAAAGACTCATTTTCCGTGAGGAGAAGGCCACAGGGTGGAGTAACGACTTAGGACCCTGACGTTGGCAACTTCAGAGGCATCAACCTCTACCTCAGATCAGGATGTTGCAGGATGGGTGCGAAGGTAAAAAGAGATCTGAGCTTAACAAAAGCTGATTGGGCTTCCGGAGACCACAGGAACCGAGTATGTAAACGGGTAACTTATCTGATTGGTGAGATGATGGAGGAAAAGTTCATTATAAACCTCCTATAAAAGTTTGCGAACCCCACAAATCTTTGTACTTCCTTTTTATCTGATGGAGTTGGCCAGTCCAAGATTGCCAAGATTGCCTGCACCTTTTGCGGGTCCATAGCAACACCACCAGTGGAGATAATTAGCCCCAGAAATTGTAGTAGTCCACAGCATGGTCGTCCACAGGGTGCCGTTTCTGCTGAAGAGAATGCAGAGCGGCCTCAGCGGTGGCTGTACGCTGGGGGTCTTCATAAAGTTGCGACAAAAAAGCTGTAAAGAACGTTTCTGCTGAACTAGTAGCTGGGTCCTTCTGTTCCCATAACCTGTGGGCCCATGCCTGGGGTTCATTGGTCAGCAGGGAGATGAGGAAGCCAACTTTGACAGTCTCAGTGGAAAAGGTCCGGGGTTGCAGAGCCAGATATAACAAGCAGGCATTTTTGAAGGATCTGAATTTCTCCAGAGAAAAGTACCCGTGGTTCCGGGGGTAAAGTCAGTACTGAAGAGGCTGTAGCAGGGAGATTGGTGGAGGAAGGACCAGGATCCAAAAAGGCAGATGGTAGCATAAGATGTTGGAGTTTTCCTTCTAATTGGAGGTATCCTTCCTAAAGACTTTGGACCACTCCTGTAAGGGTAGTAGCCTGTTGGCACAAAGTCTCTATTGGGGATGCACCTCCACCGGCCTCAGTCATGGCTGGATTATACTGTCAGAGTACTGGATGTGAGGCCGGATTGCAGAGGGGGCGTCCCTTGCGGCTAAGTGCAGCGTAACCCTGGAAATTAGACAGTTAGTACGGTGCCCAAAGGTGCACGGGTTGCCAGAGCGCTGTTGCTGAGTAGCTGATAGCAGGGAGTTGCTGGTGTGCGCTGGTAAGGTTAAAGGGCAACCGTGCAAGTAGAGATTCCAGGTATGGAGCCGTGGAGCAACCAGGAGTGGAGTCAGAGCCAGGCCAATGGTCATACAGCACAGGAATCAGTCCGAGGTAAGGTACAGCAGGATAATCAGGAACGGAGAAGGTAGCCAAGCCAGGGGTCAAACACGGGAGGACGATCAAGGTACAGATGCGGAGCAGAAGAATGGTCAGGTCCAAGCCGGGGTCAATGCAGGTGGAACACAGGAGTAGTCAGGCAAGCCGGGTAGTAACAGGAAGCAAGTATAACGACAGGCTCAAGGAACACAGGAAGCTGATGATAATCCAGCAACCAGCGTGTACCAGCCCCAGGCTTAAATAGTCAAAAGGGCACCAATGATTACCGCGATGCGTGCGCGTGCGTTAACGTGCGTGTCTGCGCGCTCCCGCTGTTGCGCACCTGTGTGTGCCCATCATCATGTGCCTACGTGCGCGCATGCGCACAGAGATTCGCCTGGCACCACCATGATGGATACTGGCAGAATTACCCGTCTTACAGCTATTACCCTGACACTATCCTTTGAACTTGCTTAATTTTCTACCGTGCTGCAACAAGGAGCCTACCTACTTACTAGACCTAAATTTACCCTTGACATCTGTTGAACGCCACCCCTTTGGGTCATCTTCACCTTTCTGCGCACCAATGTTTAAAGGACCCCAACATTGTCGGAAGAAGCTCACTATGAAGACTGTCCAAGTCACATTTGCTGGGTGCAGAACTGGGTTGCTGTTATTGAGCTCGAATTTCAAAGGTCAAGCCTAGCCCTGTTGTTTGAGAGCCCTCAATGTTGCATCCCTTTATATTCCTTTGTGGTCACTTGAGGCATAACCTCTCATTTGGAGAGCTACTGTTTACACTCTTAGTAGCGTAGTATGTCTTGGGTTTGACCCTAAGGCTACATGTACACTGGCCACGCCTAAACGTAACTCTCCTGGCAGCAGAAAAAATGCTTAACGTGGCAAAAAAGTTCAGGAGAGGGCCATTTAACTGCCCCTAAACTCTGATAAAAGCTTATGTGTACATGGACACATACTGTAGGCTTTTATTGAGTTGAGTTTAGGGGCTTTGGCAAAAAAAACGCCAAAGCAGTGTACATGAGGCCTTAGAGGTACTTCTGTTGAGTGCATTGTATTTGTTTTTGTCGTGTTTATGTGCATTAACATTGACATATCAATATGCTTTGTTATGTTGTAATTTTAATCTGTCAATACAGTCTGCTTATTTTCTTATTTTCTTTAAAGGGCAGTGTGTGCAATTTTTGTATGTATTCCGGTGGTGTCCGCTAAGGTGAGGCATTGCCTAGAACTAAAGAGAGTAGAGGACCCAGCATTACATAGATATGCTGTTTATGAACAAAATCACTGCCAAGATAGCTAAAATGCAGGGGCCACATGCATACTTCTAAGCCTTTTCCACCCAAATCTGTATTTGATGTTCCTGCAGCTGAAGAATGCTTTATTTAAGCTAGATTCCCAGAAATCTGTTATGTGGATGAGTTTGTGTCTGGAGAGCCTCAGTTTGCTGATATAACTCAAAAGATACCATATTGGATCATATTAATGCAGTAGTCAAATGTTTGAAACTGAAGCAACCCACGTTTGAAAATACTCCTTTTACTAGACTATGCTCCTGTAGCACCCCTGCCCTAGGCTAGTTAAATTAAATTTTTGGCTCTGCTGTACCCACCTGAGCAGCAATTTATTTTCCAGGTCTCTTCAGCTCCAGTCGAGAGTGCACAGAGGCTGTCTTTGGACTGGGTCTATAGACAGCACAGGGTAAACACACCACGTCTACGGGCGTTCCTTTATCTAGATGACAGCTCACCTCCTCATAGAAGGTTAATAGATTGGTTTGGCAAAAACGATTCTTCATGAATCTCCAGAGCCTCTCCCATTCTCTGGAATTCCCTGCCCCGGTATATCCGATCAGCCCCTAACCTGTCCACCTTTAGGAGATCCCTGAAAACTCACTTATTCAGGGAAGCCTATCCCACACCCATCTAACAACCCTTCAAATCATTCCCCGCATCTATTACCTTTTGTACCACCACGCCCTCCCTTTAGAATGTAAATTCTGCTAATGATACCGTTTTCATTACTAAAATCTTGTATATAGTCCCTTATCATCCACTCCAAGAGCTTGCATACTATTGATGTTAGGCTAACTGGTCTGTAATTCCCAGGGATTTATTCTGGCCCTTTTTTAAATATTGGTGCTACATTGGCTTTTCTCCAATCAACTGGTACCATTCCAGTCAGTAGACTGTCAGTAAAAATTAGAAACAATGGTCTGGCAATTACTTGACTGAATTCCCTATGCCATCTGGTCCCGGTCATTTTAAAAATGTTAAGTTTCCCAAGTCTATTTCTAATTCTGTCCTCTGTTAGCCACGAGGACATGTAGTTCCGCAACACCTGGAGGGCCAAAGTTTGAAGATCCCTGCATTAGAGTATGAGTATAAATAACCTTATGTACTCAGATAGCTGATGGAATAGATTGAAAAGTGTCGTCATGGTTGGTGTGATGAGGAATGGGTATGGGAAGGAATACCTTAGTATCCCAAAGCCTTGCAGGAATCAGAACTTTCCAGCATTCTGGCATGGGTTCCTGAATGTCAGAGGCTGGGGAGATTTATTTACAAGGCCAAAGGGTAATCAAGAAGGCTGGGTGCATGGATAGGAGTGGTCAATGAACACCTGGGGTCCTGATGGGAGGATTGTCCAGGTTCCCGATCTGGATTATTATAGATGAGGCACTGTGTTTTTCTTTGTGTGTCCTACCAGGCCTGTTACCACTGACTGCCGGCTGTTGCTCTGCATATATTTAGGGACTGAACTGTTACTGTTCACCTCCCCATCACAGAAGCAAGATTTTTTTCTAATTCAAACCCATCACGTGCGCTTTCTGTCCCCTGATGCAGAAGCTCTGAGCTCAGAGTCTAAGCGTTCTCTCCTGTGTTGGAGGAGGTAAGCAGTAAGGACTAGGCCTCACTTTAGCAATGTCCTGGGAGTATTCCAGTTAGGCTTCATGAGGTATGTAAATGACCTGTTCCTATAGTAAGGGTATTATTCAACTTTAATCAGAGCTAGACAGTTTGTTTTTATCTACATATGCCCCTTATCTCCATAGGCAATTTTTAAATAAAAGTGAACTAACCCTTTAAGAAGAAAGAGTTGTACTGTTCATTGTACATTTGGTATTTTCTGCAATGCTTAAATAGTGGTAGGGATCGACCTGATAATGTAACATACTGCATTTTTACTCTAAGAGTACCTGTCACTGCACTGGTTGTGCCTGTGACATCCTCTACTGTGCTATGCTATGTAATGCACACTTTACGTTTTCTTATAATTTATGTGAAACTTTATTTACCTTGTTATTACTGTTATTGCTTTCCCCCTTTTAACTCCTGCCCATTCACTGTAAAGCAGCACAACCAGCTCTTAGAAACAAGCAGGATTTTGGCAAATTTCCAGACTTATGGGGGCAGGGCCAATTTTTAAGGTGGGGGGGGGGGGTGGATGTAGCACCCTTGCCCAAGGCTGGTTAAATTTAGTTTTTGGCTCTGCTGAAGCAACTGGTCAGATCCATCCCTAAGCCTGGTGGTTGGTTGCTCCTGCCAGCCTCTGGAAGAAGCTTTAATAAACAGAGCAGAAGAGTTAGCCACTGGGTTATGAATATTTATCTGACCTCATCCGATCCCTGGAGAGAAAGCCCAGGAGGTGTGGCTGAGAAGAAGATCATTTCTTGCAAGGATCAGATCAGAGTTCCCTCTCCTGGGGTCTCCCCTTAGGAGGCAACTTGTGTGTTACAGAAGAGCTGTTGCTGTAGGACTCAGCATGTGTTAAGGCTGAGGGCCTGTAGGAAGCTAGACTTAAAGAGATTTGCTGAAAGGCACTACCTGTGAAGTTGGGCTGGAAAGGGAACTCTTTCACTGAAGAGTGTTGCAGGGGAGCTGGCTGGGGAGCTGTCCCTGGAGATGCGAGTAGGACCTTTGGTCTACAGCTTCAGGTGTGCCAGTGCCTTGACAGTTGGACTCCAGAGATAATATAAGGACTGTGACTGCTCTTACAGAGTCTGAGACTAGCTGGATGTCCCCTTTACTTCCAGGATTACTTAAGGCTGCTTATGAAGAATATTCATTGAGAATTTGTCCTCTGATACCTGCATGTGTTTTTTTTTTGAGTATCCTGCACCCTCCTCCCTCTACCTCCTGTGTTCAAGTACTGCAATAAATCTGCCAAAAGTCACTCCCAGACTGAACCTGAGTTTTGTTGGTGTGTGCTGGAGATGGTCCTTTGGCTGGCAGCCTCTGGACAAAGACCTGTATATTTCCAGGGGCTACACTGAGGGCTAGTGTTACACTCCCTTAAAGATCCTAAGATTATCAAAACCTCTCCATTATGGGGGCGTGGCTTGGATGGCTTCCCGAGCAGACGTGTTTCACTCAGGCTCCCGCTCCGGCCTGCCTGCATAGAGCTGGAACCTGCACCTCACCGCCACTAACCATGGGCAAACCGCGCAAAAATAAGGAAACGGACCCCAGAGGACATACCACCCGTTCTTCCTCGGTCCCCCCGCCACTCATCACCGAGTATTTCGGGCAAGGAGCTACGGCCGGACACCACGAGGCCAAGATGGCGCAGACGCCACATGCAGCAATCTCACCATCCCCTTCTCTGCAAGCCTCTGCGGACCGCAGAAGCAACAGGTACGGATCCGAGGGTGACCTACCCACTACCCACTCTCCGATCCCCCCTATTGAACTTTCGATCGCCCCCCCCCTCCGGAGGCCATATACTGGGCAGCCTATCGCAGACTTTCCCCCCATGCCTCATAGGGCCTGCGCCCTCTATATCATCCGGCCAGCCATCCCCCTCCTGGGACTCCTATGCTCCAGAATGGGACCCCCGCTCCCTGCCACAACGCTCCCAGCCGCACAGGGACAGAGCCCCCTCTCTCTCCCCTCTCCAGAGGGACACAGTCCAGGCTCCGGCATCATCCCAGGCCCTAAAGCCACCAGGATCCCAGGGGGCTTATTCACATACGGGGAGCCCGCAAGGCCCATTGCCAACCAAGCACTCCAGCACTACTTCCCCTCCACTACCACCTCAGAGGGGACCCCCCACGCCAGCTTCCTACTCTGTAGTAGTGCAGGGCTCCTATGCCCACATTACACCAGACTTTGACCCTGACCCTGAAGCATGTACATCTTGGCGAGATTACGTCCGTTGCATGCCCACAAAACAGGACTTCCGAATGCTAATTCAGGAAGTGCGGGACATATGCAGAACGGAGATTAGCATGCTTCGCACTGATCTTCATCAACTGTCCACTAAAGTCGCATCTTTAGAGGAAGAAACAAATGACACTAAAATTGAACTCTCACAAATACATGATCGCTTAACTTCACAAGCTACCACCCTTAGAGACTTCCAACGTCACCTTGAGGACCTCGACAACAGAGGTAGACGTAATAATATTAGGGTCAGAGGTCTACCGGAGGCGACACAAGAAGAAGACATGAATGTGACTTTGCAAGCCATTTTCAATAGCATTCTAGGTCGCCCAGAACATCAGCGGGTTAAGCTGGACCGTGCACACCGAGCTCTGCGTCCCCGTGGGCCAGGATCTCGTCCACGAAACGTGATCTGTAGGGTCCACAACTACACCCTCAAAGAGGACATTATGAGAAAGGCGCGAAACATGCATGCTATTGATTTTGACGGGGCCTCCCTACAACTTTTTCCAGACCTCTCATGGATCACCCTTCAACAAAGAAGATCTTTGCAACCACTCCTCACCCTGCTAAGAGAACATGACTTTCGCTATCATTGGGGTTTCCCCTTCAGCCTCACGGCAAAAAAAGATGGAAAGTCCACAACCCTCCGTTACCCGGAGGATCTTCAATTTTTCTGCAGAGAACTGGACATCCCGGTACCACCTACCCCTGGATGGGAACCATTGCTGTAGGCAATTTCGGCTTCTAAGACCACCCAGGTAGGTTCAGGTAATGCAGGAAGACCTCCGTAGACCCCCAGGCCTGGAGATATCAATAAAGTGACACAGGAGACAGGTTTGCTTAGCCACTTAATGACATCTAATTTGAGTTTCAGAAATACAGCATTTATGTCATTTGAGGGATGGGAGGAGTTTTACTAACCTTATACATGTCATTGAAATGAAAATAGGTTCAGTTAATAGTTACCTATTAGCTGGTGTTATAAAACAAAATCTTGCATCATTTCTACTATTAGAATATTCTTTAACAGGTGAAGGACGCACTTTATCTTATCAAGAACAAACATGAGCTAGGCCAAACTCCATATTCTAGCTAAAATGTATAGGCAACCTTGAGAAGGTTTTCTATAGATAACAGCTTAAAGATTATGTGGGTTTCGGTTGAAACTCATATTTGAGTTTTCTCAATTTTCCTGTAAAACATGAGATGGTGTCTTAGAACTAAAATGGAGTCCCTCATGATATGTGCTATGTTCTTTACAATCCCCCCTTTGAGACATTATTTATATGGCTCACTATCTTTCACAGTTATGTAAATTTTCTTCTATCATAATACATACTCAGATAAATCCTATTCGCAGCAGCAGGATCAGGGGTTCGGGATGCCTTAACAATTATACACATTATAAGCTTATAACAGGCATATAGGAACAAAACAAAAAGAACAATCATAATTATAGTTATGGCAGCACTTTTTATCCATGCCAAAATTCCTATCCCAGAACTTAGGTTTGCAAAAGGATCCCATGTCTTAGCAATGTTTCTAGCTTCATCTTGTAATTTGCTTACTTCTTTCCGGTGTTGTGCAATTATATCATAATAATCTGGTACTTCCATACTTGTGTTATGAAACCAGGTACAACACTCATAATCTTCTGTGTTTTCACATAACCCAGTTAAGGCAGCACTCATGCTTTCTATGGCTAACTCGTGTAGTTCTAATTGTTTTCTAATTGCCCTAGTTTCTATATTTAATTTAGTAATATCATCAGAATTCTTTTCCATTATTTCATCAATGATTCCAGTGTAATTATTCAACCTTTTCATTAAGTCTATTCCCCACCCAGTCCATGAGGGGAACCAAGCCCATGCCATATCTTTTGTAAGAAATAACTCCCTTTTATTGCGGTGTTTGAGGGGGTACCTAGGATGCATGCTAGCTTCAAGGAGGTGTCTTCCCTTGCTATCTCCTACTACGCCCATGATGGGGACTAGGGATGCAAGATAACACCCTCCTTGGGGTTCGGTGGGGATCCAAGGGTGACAGATTTTTCCACAACAAATATAAATACTGTTTCCTAGAGCTAAGGATCGTTTGTTGAATATTGTCATCATTTCATCAGAAAAACTGGAATAAGTTAAACTCGACAATAATTGTCCTACTGTGGAAGTGGAACTGGAGTTAAGAAAGTTTATTAGAGTGGTGTTTAGGGCAGGTTCTGAAGTATGAAAGAAAGGGCTTTCAATTGAAGTCATTGAAAAGTTAATATTAGCTTGTTGGCAAACTTCAGCTCCATTTGTGGAGTTTCCCAGCCTAAAACACCAGTCTGGGGAATGACTTCTACCAGTAATTTGGAAAGTAAGGGTATTATTTGAAAGTGTTCTTATGACTTCTGTGAGGATGACAGGAGGTGTGCCATTAAGGAGTGGGGTGAAGTTTAGAGGTACTGCCATTAAGGGGATTCTAGCAGTGCTAGGATGGAGTTTACTACATATCCAACATTTTTCAAATCCAGATTTCTGGGCGTAGCTATATTTAAACTTCAACAATAACATTTTATCTGTAAAACTTTCTGAGTTTTCATTTCTCTTGTGTCTGTCATGTGTATTATTCTGTTGTAGAGTGTTAGAGGCCCCACAAATACCCTTTATGAGTCCCAAATCTTCAGAATGATAAATACAGTTAGTTATCAGCCAAGTTGGCAGGAACACAATCAGGGCAGCCCAGCATAGGAGGCACAAGGCCTTCCCAGAAGTCCGTGGTGAAATAAGCGACGTCATCTTGTTCAGAGTCTTGACCACCTGCGTCACTCTGTTTTCGAGGATTTATATCACTTGCTTCACCTCTCTGTGCTTTATCTTTGCCTTGCTTCTTAGGGTCCTGGTTGACCTTCTTTACGCGACTTGCATGAATCCAGGCCTGTTGTCCTTCTACCAAAATAGCTGTGCGGGTGACTGCGATCACTGTGGTTGGGGGTCCGAAGGGAAACTCTTGTTTCTTGGTGCGGTTCAATCTCTGGACCACCACGGTGTCACCCACCTGGAAAGGGTGTGTAGGTTCCTGTGAAGAAGAAGGAGAGGTGCGAGCAACATTCCTTTCAACTTTATCCAAAGTTTCAATAAGTTTTTTTACATATTCTTCCTGAATAAGATCTAGGTCCCCTCTTTCTAACATAAGTGGCTGTCTGGCCCATGGGGTGGGGAATGGCCTACCCATTAAGACTTCAAAAGGAGAGTATCCTGTCTTTTTAGAGGGTGTCATTCTTACCTCGGCTAGTACAGCTGGTAGGACCTTCTTCCAATTTGCATACGTACCTCCAGTGGCCTTCCTGATCTTATCTTTAATGGTTCTGTTCATCCTTTCCACTATACCTGAACTCTGGGGGTGGTAAGGAATATGAAACTTCCATTCTATTTTCAGTGTTTTTACCAGGTCTTGACAAACTTTGGCCACAAATGCAGGACCATTGTCAGAGTTGATCTGTAGTGGGCAACCCCACCTTGGGATAATTTCTTGTATCAGAATCCTCACTACTGTTTGTGCATCTTCCTTTGTAGTTACAAACAATTCTATCCATCTTGAGAACATGTCCACTATTATTAGCAAATATTCCTGTCTTTTACCTAGTTTGGGCATGTGTGTAAAATCTATCTGCAGATGAGTGAATGGTGTAGATGGATATATCAGATGTTCGTGTTTTGCTTTGTGAGGGTTGCTAGGGTTATTCCGAATGCATGTGATGCATCTGGAAACATATTCCTTAACGAGAGAGGGAAGACCTGGAATGTAAAAATCCTTATCCAAAAGTTCACATGTGACTTTCCACCCTCTGTGACCTATCCCATGGTATTGTGAAATAAAAATGGGTGCACTGGCTACAGGGATACATGGTCTCCCCTCTTGGCAGACAAGGTCAGTTTCTGGGTTTGTCTGCACACCTATTGAGTTCCATTGCTGGATGTCTTGGTCTGTGGCATATGCTTGGAGATCACGCAATGTTTGATCCAAAAGAGGAATTTCTGGTGAGAGTAATGGCATTTGTATGTTTGCAGGCTGTGTGGATGCTGCTTCTCTTGCTGCTTTGTCAGCTAAGGCGTTGCCTTTGGCTATGTCATCCTGTTGCCCTGTATGTGCCCTACAGTGTAGTATAGCTATGGACCTTGGTAATTGTATAGCTTCTAACAGACTTGTGACAAGCGTGGAATGTGAGATGGATTTACCGTCTGCTGCTATATAGCCCCGCCTTTTCCATATGACTCCAAAATCATGCGCAACACCGTACGCGTACTTGGAGTCTGTGTAAATGTTTATATCCTGCCCTTCAAAAAGCTGACAAGCTCGAGTAAGGGCTATAAGTTCTGCAGCTTGTGCTGATTGGAATGGGACAGGGTTTGCTTCCAGTATTTTATCAGGCAGCTGAACAACAGCATACCCTGCATGGTATGTGTTATCATTTGGTCTTGAACAAGACCCATCCACAAAGACATTCTGTGCTCCAGGGAGAGCAATTGAAGACATGTCTGGTCTCGGGGATGTGTCTTGGTGGATGAGGTCCATGCATTCATGTTGAGGCACTACCTCATCTTCTTCACCTTTCAAGCCTAGCAAGGCATTCAGGATTGGAGCTGGGCCAGAAGTGGGAGAGGCATATTTGATCTCAAGTTTTGGGTTAGAAAGTAAAATTACTTCATAACCGCTCAGCCTCTGGGCTGACATGTGCTGGGTATGGATGTTCTTTAGTAGAATGGATACATTGTGAGTGGTGTGTAGTGTGGTGGCATGTCCTAGAGTGAATGATGTAGCCATTTCCACCACCATCGCACAGGATGCCAGAGCTCTGAGACACGCCGGCATTCCCTGTACCGGCATCGGCACAACTTTTGAAAAAAACGCAATTGGGCGGAGTTTCCCCCCATGCTCCTGAGCCAGGACCCCCGCCATTGTTTTACAGTTGTCCCTTGCAAACAAGTGAAACATTTTACCATATTCAGGTAGTCCAAGTCCAGGAGATGTGACCATTGCAGTTTTAAGATACACAAAAGCATTGTACATTTCATCATTCCATTTCACACAATCTGGCATGTCAGTACCTGTGGCTTGCCTCAGGAGATTATCATAGTAGGAACAATCAGGTATCCATTGGCGGCAGTAACCAATCATTCCAAGAAAGGATAGCATGTCCTTCTTAGTAAGTGGGCGGGGCAGACCCACGAGAGCCGCAGCTCTCTTGTGACTGATTTTCCTTTCTCCTTTGGAGAGTACAAAACCAAGGTATTCAACAGTTTCCTGACACCATTGTAGCTTTTTCTTAGAAACCTTGTGACCATTGTCTGCTAACCAATGTAACAGATCTAAAGCATCATTTTTACATGCTTTCTGGCTTGGACTACACAACAACAAATCATCAACATATTGAAGTAGGACAGAACCATGGCGGGGTGTCCAAGACCGCAGGGTTGCCTGGAGGGCCACTGTGTATACTACAGGGGAGTCTACATAGCCCTGAGGTAATCTACACCACGTCATCTGGCGGTTTCTGAAATTGAATGCAAAGATAGGCTGTGTCTCTTCATCAACAGAAACTGAAAAAAATGCATTACAAAGGTCAATGACCGAAAAATACTCTGCATCGGATGGTATGGAGGTTAAGAGTGATGGCACATCAGGCACTATAGGAGCAATGGGTATCACTAGGTTGTTTATAGCTCTGAGGTCTTGTACAAACCTGTAAGAGCCGTCCGGCTTCATTACTGGGTTAATGGGGGTGTTGTAGGGTGACAGTGTCTCTTTAAGAATTCCTTGCTTCAGGAATTTTTCCACCATTGGGGCCACTCCTTCCTCTTTTTCTTTTGAAATGGGGTATTGTTTGTGATAAACCGGCTGTGCCCATGATTTTAAAGCTGCCTTGTATGGGGTACAAGAAATAAGACCTACATCCAAGGAGCTTTTTGACCATACCGGATCATCTGGTGGAGGGAGATCACTATCCTCAGTGTAATATATTGGTATTACCTTGGAGTGTACGAAGACCCCTCCTTCAGTAGTCATTTTCAGTGTTATACCCAATCTTCCCATCAGATCTCTACCCAAGAGATTCACAGGACAATTTGGTATAATCCTGAAACAATGATGCAAGACTGTTGCACCTCCCCTTTCAACATCACTTACTGGTAAAGGTGGTGTTTTGTATGTTTTGGTAAGTATCCCATTAATTCCCATAGAAGGTTCAGCAATTTTAGTCTCACCTCTGTAGTAGTCCTCACTGAGGGTGCTCCGAGTTGCCCCTGAATCGGTTAAAAACGGAACAGGCCTATTTTTGACATATAGGGTCACAATTGGTTGTTCATTGTAAGAGTGTGAGATCAAAGGAAATGCTGGGATACTACCTTCCGGGCAGCTTCATTTTAGTTGCTGTTGATTCCACTGTATAGGGAATCGGGGACCCTGTTGCTTTGGGGCAACTTGATTCAGTTGGCTAGATTGGGGTCCCTGTGTATGCATTTGATCTTGATCTTGAGTATTTGGGTTATTCCATTCATAAGGACATTGATTTCTCCAGTGACCCTGTTGTCCACAGTTAAAACAACATGTGCGGGACTGCTGGGGTGGTCTGGAAAAACCATGCCCTCTCCCTTTTGTTCTTCCTCTTCCTCTGCCTCTGTTTCCACTGCCCCATTGTCCACCATTATCTTGGGGAGGCTGAGTTTGCACTCCACCCTGATAAAGGGTACTCACTGCTTTCTCTTTTATTACATCAAAACACCCTGCTGCTTCTTTCTGTATTAAGGTTTCCTGAAATTGGTCAATCGTCTGTGTGGTCCATTCAGATATCATCTGTTTTACCACCAAGGCGAACTGGGGTTTTAGATTATTCATATAAGTTTGAATAAACAAAGCTCCCACATCAGTAGTTGTAGCTAATCCAGCTTCTGTTGTCCAATTTTCATGAAACCTTTTCCAGAATTCAACTACATTTTCTCCTGACTTTTGTTTGCATGCTATGGCAGTAGGGAGGGAACTTTTATTTTTAAATACTCTCATCATTTCAGTCTCTAATTCTGTCCACATGGTGTTCCTACCTAGTACTGTGTTTAACCCATATGCTCCCGCGTTTCCAGTGTCAATAGTGTTTATACTTGGAACATTTGCCCAGCTACAGGAACTGGTGTGTCCTATGATACCATCAATGATAAGACGCATGTCTTCCTGTGTGTAATTTCTACCCTTACAGGCCTTTTTTAAGTAAATTAAAGTGCCTCCTGCAGAGGCGGTGGGTTTGGGGCAATGTTTTACTATCCTGTCAATGTCCTCAATGTCTATTACCTTTTTTAATAATTCATTTCCAATGGTCATGAAAGGTGCTTGAAGGTTAGTGTTACTATATACAGTTCCACTCTTTGTTTTAGGGGGACTAAGTATTCTATCCCCTTTAACGTCTTCTTCCTCCTGCTCTTGGCCAGGTGGTGAAACTACCCCTCCTATAGCTCCCTGATCATCTTCTGGTTCCCCTACCTCGACTCGGGCCCTCTGTGGGTGCTGTCTATCTTGTTGTGGAGCGGGAGGGATCTGCTGTTGTGGTTGTGGAGCGAGGGGGACCTGCCGTTGTCTGGTTGCATAATGTCCAGCCAGAAGATCAATATCTTCCTTTCTTAAACTCGGATAGACATGTACATATGCAGGTGGAGGATGACTGACTATTGGCAGGGGTGGGGCTATTGGGTCAGGGACAAATCTCTTTTTATCGGCTTCTTCTCTATGTTTCTGGTCATAATCTTCCTTACTTAAACATTTGGTGGGCTTTTTCTGTTTCTTATTATCCCTCTGAAACCAATATGGGGCGTATTTTAACCAGTTCTCTCCTCCCTTTTCCATATAATCCATATCCCATTGAGGATCCCCGGGGTACCAAGGGAAAGCTCTCTTATCTCCTAAACACAATCCTTTTATCATATCTATGTGAAATTCATCATTAGCGCCATCCCGGGGAAAGGGGTCTACACTGTGTATGGCTTCGGTCCATCCCACTAAATTTGAAACCCATGGGACTATGAATTCATAATTAGTACCACAAATTCTGGCTACAAAATCCTTACACGTTTCTCCTGGATTGGGAAGAGGGGGAGGATCTTCTTTACCTTGTTTCTGACCCATATTGACAGTGGGAGCCGACTGTTCTTACCACCCAGTCTTCTGACCCACACACACACGACAGATTATCTTATAACTTCTAATGCGATAGATAAGAAAAAGCAAAAGATTTTGGGGTCACCGGAGTCTATTTCCTCATTAACCACTTCATATCCCTTCCCAAAAGGAATGTCTCTATATATGTGTATGCAGTACTGCTTATCTTTGTGGGTTTCCCAAAAACCCTCCAATATTAACCTCTGGCGTGGTTCTTATCCCCTACTAATTTACGGGTCTAAAAAGCTTTAATCAGAGCTGAGGCAAGAAATATTTCGTCAATAAAGACAAAATAAAGACTTACCTTCAGATGATTTTATTTGGCTTTTTTTCCCGGCGAGCCCCCAGATTGTAGGCAATTTCGGCTTCTAAGACCACCCAGGTAGGTTCAGGTAATGCAGGAAGACCTCTGTAGACCCCCAGGCCTGGAGATATCAATAAAGTGACACAGGAGACAGGTTTGCTTAGCCACTTAATGACATCTAATTTGAGTTTCAGAAATACAGCATTTATGTCATTTGAGGGATGGGAGGAGTTTTACTAACCTTATACATGTCATTGAAATGAAAATAGGTTCAGTTAATAGTTACCTATTAGCTGGTGTTATAAAACAAAATCTTGCATCATTTCTACTATTAGAATATTCTTTAACAGGTGAAGGACGCACTTTATCTTATCAAGAACAAACATGAGCTAGGCCAAACTCCATATTCTAGCTAAAATGTATAGGCAACCTTGAGAAGGTTTTCTATAGATAACAGCTTAAAGATTATGTGGGTTTCGGTTGAAACTCATATTTGAGTTTTCTCAATTTTCCTGTAAAACATGAGATGGTGTCTTAGAACTAAAATGGAGTCCCTCATGATATGTGCTATGTTCTTTACAGTTGCCACTTCCCCCACCTCGCCCAGACCCTTGGATCCAAGTCGCAGGCCGGAAACGTACAAGACCACGATCTGCGGGTCCTTCTCCTCCACCTCGTCAGAGATGAACTGCTGCTCATCTGAACTCCCCTCTCACCCAGTTGTATCACCTCAGTTTTGCACGGTTTGTCTCTTCCTATTTCTCTGCCTGAGAACCCGGAGACATATCCTGCTCATCCTACTCATTTACAGTATGGACTTACTCAGCAAACAGATTCTCTCTTGAGTTAGCAATACATGTTTGATTGTGATTATAAGGTTTAGATAGGACTTGCATAGCTAGTCGGGTTGTGCCATCTCCCCCCCCCCATGCTCCTTCTCTTTCTCACACACCCTCTTCTTCCCTACCCTCTCCCTCCTCTCCCCTTTCTCTCCCATCCTTCTCCTCTCCCTCCCCCTCTCCATCTCCCCTCTCCTACATCTACCTACACCCACTCACCTACTCTCTCTCTCTCCCCTTCCTCCTACTGTCTGTTTCGGAGGAGGGACATGGCTAGGCGGGAGGGTTACCCCCCCTCACCCCTTCTTTGTTTTATTTCCCCCTGTTGGGGGTCAAACTATAGGGGAATACTATTATGAAGAGGGGTATTTCATATACTTATACTTTTATATCATCGTTTTTGAATTCATAGAACATATCTTACTATTGCTCCAAATCTCATGAATCAATAGCTTCAATGGTTTATTCTTTTATTTGGACCATAGTCATAAGTATAGATATGTCGGTTGCCAGTTAACGCATGCAGGTTCCCTGTTTTTTCTGTTATTTAGTTTTTCATTTTTTTTTTTTTTTGAATTTAGATGCAGGCAGGCCCGGAAGGGGGTTATCCTCCCCTCCTTGGGTCCATCCTTTCCTCCCCCCCGGGGCTCTCCGAATGGCTCTTTTTTTTATTTTCTCTGACAATGGCATTTTTGCCTCCGATGTCAGAGGGGGCCCTCCGGAGTCTCCCACCCCATCACTTTGTGTAGGTGGGTTATATTGTGAATGGTTAATTAACCTTATTATTGTACTAACCTTTGTGTTTTTTTCCTGTTTTCTGTACTTTTTTTTATGTTCTTCTCCTACTGCTATCCCCATTCCTCCCCCCCTTCTCAATCTTCTGGGCGCCGCCCATCTCCGGGACCGGGTTCATGTTCAGGGGGTCGTAGACCTCCAAACCGCAACCACCATGGAGACCCACTATAGGGACCTTCTATACTCCAAGGCTCTACTACACCCACTAGGTAAGCTACCGTTTCTTTCCACAAAATATCCACCATGATTGACATATTTTCACTAAACGTAAAGGGCCTTAACTCAAATGTTAAGAGAAGCCTAGCGCTACGAGAGTTCAAACGGTCTAAAGCGGACATTATTTTCATTCAGGAGACCCACCTTGATAAAACGGGCACCATGACATTCGCACGACGGCAATACCCTCACATATACCAGACCTCTGGCCCACATAAACGGGCAGGGGTAGCAATCCTTTTTAAGCAAGGCTCCCCCTTCCAGTTGCAATCCCTATACTCTGACCCTTTGGGACACTACCTCATCCTCCGAGGCCTCTGGAGAGGAGTGAATATCACTCTATGCAATATCTATGCCCCAAACACGAATCAAATCCCTTTTTTGTCTAAGGTCTTTGACCGCTTGTTTGAGGCCCTACATCAATACCTGGTGATCGGAGGAGATTTTAACCTTCTCAACTCTCCGGGTCTTGATAAACACTCAATGGGTCAGAGGAAATCCCAGGCAAACACCAATAGAACAGCCACCCAGTTTCGCCAACTTACTAGGAAATATGCCCTGTTTGACACCTGGCGCACCACATATCCATCAGCTAAACAATTCACTTTCTATTCCCATCTCCATATGTCCCACTCAGGACTAGATTATTTTTTTGTTAATGCCCCGACTCTGCGAACATGCACGAACTCAGACATTCAGGCCATCTCTTGGTCGGATCATGCACCGATTACACTCTCTCTGACACTCTCCCCGAGCTCCCTTCGTAAATGCCATTGGCGTCTAAACGACTTTCTACTTAAACATGACCCATCTAGAATAGAACTAGAACAAACTTTGAAGCTGTACTTTGCGGAAAATTGCTCCTCTGAGATCTCCGCCTCATCTCTGTGGGAAGCCCATAAGGCGGTCTTCCGAGGCCAATGCATCTCGCTCTCCACTGCCTTGAAAAGAAACGCTAATGCAACACGCAGCGCCCTTTTAGACAGACTTAAGCATCTAGAAATGCGCTTGCTCACATCCCCATCCCTGACAATCCTTAGAGAACTCACTAGTGTAAGGGCTGGACTGAGAGATATCGAAATAGGGAAGATAGAAAAGGCGTTAGTCAGGCTTAGACAGACTTACTACGACAAAGCCAACAAACCACATACGCTCTTGGCGAAACAGCTTCGTGACAAGGCAGCAACAACTACCACTACACAACTTAGGGAGGCAAATGGCGTCCTCCACTCCCACCCTAACAAAATAGCACAACTTTTTCACGACTTTTATTCTGCATTGTATAATGACCCGAATGTTCCGCACAACCCACCTCCTCCTGATTTATCTCAGGCCATCTATACCTATTTAGCGGAAGCGGACACTCCTAAGCTTACCTCCTCTGCTCTGGAGACTCTTAACGCCTCCATTACAGAGGAGGAGATAACAGAAACAATTAAACTGTTGCCAAATAATAAGGCCCCTGGGCCTGATGGACTACCGTACCTCTACTATAAGACGTTTCTACCACATTTACTCCCCCATATGACAAATCTCTTTAATTCATTTCTTTCTAACACACCCATCCCCAGAGATATGCAAAACTCCTACCTGACACTAATCCCAAAGCCAGGGAAAGACCACACTCTTCCGTCCAATTATAGACCGATAGCACTTCTCAATACACCCAATATCCCCGACAGTTTAACCTCACAGATGTCCCATTTCTGGATGGATAAGGCCATATTTTGTTATGGACAATTAATTGACCCTAAGACTAGAATGCTACGATCCTTCCAAGAACTGCAAAAGACTTTTGATATTCCCAAGCAGGCCTTTTTCAGTTACCTACAAATACGCCATTATGCACAATCACTGGGGTCGAATTTAAGATTTTCTCCCCTGACAGACTTCGAAAAGCTATGTTTGGAGGGTTCATCCCCTAAGGGCATGATTTCCCGCTCCTATCAAATACTGGTCACTGATTTCTCACCAGATGGGCCGCGACATCCATATATGGCTAAGTGGGAGCAGGCGTTGGGCACAGACTTATCCTTAAAGACCTGGCAATTCATATGGAACCAGGCTACTAAAAGCTCCATATGCACGCTTTATAAAGAGAATCAATACAAAATTCGATTCCATTGGTATCAGACCCCTGACCTGCTCCACTCCATATACCACACAGCTGATTCCCGCTGTTGGAGATGTTATAAGAATAGGGGAACATTATTTCATGTCTATTGGACCTGCCCTCTAATCATCCCCTACTGGGGTATGGTACAATCCCTACTCCAGTCCATCTTTGATACTGGAGTGCTCCTTGATCCGAGGATTTTTCTCTTAGGCCTTCCACCTGCCACCTTCTCAAAAACATCCAAAAAACTTTTAGCTCATGTGCTTACTGCAGCACGCTGTCTGGTGGCTCTAAAATGGAAAAAAAGAGGAACTCACTCACTGACTGAGCTACACTCCAGGATTAGGGATGTCAAGAGAATGGAATATCTTACGGCCTCATTAAATGATACTCTTGAGAAGCATAACCGTATTTGGGAACCCTGGGTTCTGTTTGAGACTCCTGTGACCTAATGATATGTGTCATTTATGTATTTATAACCCATCCCCCCACGGACCTGTCCCGGGTGTGGAGATGGGTGGCCATCCCCTCCCCCCCTTATCCTCCTTTCTCTACTCTTTTCTTTCTTTTTTCTTTTTGTGAAGTTATACAAATATGTAAAGGGTACTAATGGATATACTGTATGAGATGTATAACAATCCAGTAAACCCACTCCATTTCATCACTAACTGTTTATATTGACAGGCTTAGCCGCCCAATGTTTGGGTGACTGTGTGCCAAATTGAAATGTGACACTACGATCTCTTTCTATCCCTGTACCCAATGCTATAATGCTGTATTTGTTATTTTTTTTTGTGGAAAAAATAATAAAAATTGTCAATTATAAAAAAAAAAACCTCTCCATTACACTCCTTACTTAAACCTATTCTGTATAGTGACTGGACTACGCCGGACAAACAGTTTTTTCCTTCCATATGCTTTGCCAAGCAATGCCTGCTTGGGTGAGCATTTAATAAAAAATGGGCCATTCCCATCATGGGTCTGGCCATTTCATGTCTTAATAAATTCATTGTCTTGTCCATAAAGACATGGATGAGTGAATTTGGGATGGAGGAACTTGACTGACAGAGTTCTGACCTCAACCTAATAGAACACCTTTGGGATAAATTAGAGCGGAGATGGCGAGCCAGGCCTTCTCATCCAACATCAGTGCCGGACCTCACAAACGCGCTTCTGAAAGAATGGTCAAACATTCCCATAGACACACTCCTAAACCTTTTGGACAGCCTTCCCAGAAGAGTTGAAGCTGTTATAGCTGCAAAGGGTGGGCCAACTCAATAATGAACTCTACAGACTAAGACTGGGATACCATTAAGTTCATGTGCGTGTAAAGTCAGGTGTCCCAATACTTTTGGTGATATAGTGTGTGTTTATTTTGCATCTTATTGTTATATTTACAATAATACAATACAATAAGTGCCGGTTCACACAGGGGCGACTTGTCAGGCGACCTAGACGCCTGACAAGTCGCCTCTCGTTCTGTACAATGGAACCGTTCTAATAGGAGCGACGCAAGTCGCTCCGACTTAGAAAAAGGTTCCTGTACTACTTTGGGGGCGACTTGAGGCGACTTGCATAGACTTCTATACAGAAGTCGTTTTGCAAGTCGCAGTGGAAGTCGTGTGCAGGTCGCCTCGGTGAGGCGACCTGCAAGTCGTGCCGCCCCTGTGTGAACCGGGGCTAAAAAAACTGTATTGTTTAGAAAAACAAAACAAAACAAACAAATTCATGAGTTGACATCATTGTGTCTTGGTCCATTAAAGAAGTGTTAAATGAACAAATAAATGTAAAATTCTGGAAATAATTTTTCCAGTCTTGAAGGTTAAACATTGCTTGGTCATAAGGGGGTTAAGGATCCACTAATCTCATTACTGTAAAATTAAATACATGTTGAAATTTCTGCTCAAAGTCAAAGCACTCAGCCTGCAAGAACAATTACAAAATGTTTTTGAAATCTGGCACTTCTAGCTTTATCCAGTAAAAATTGAACCTTGATATTATCTTTTCAGGAGAATTAACAATATAAAACTATCTTCTCATGTAACAGCACATTACATATTTTATTCCCTTGTCTTCTTTTAGCAGGGTTAATTTAAGAAACCAGCAAGAATGGACTGTCCATTAAGTCTCCTGATGGAGGTCTAGCAGCCTTTGAGGAAATCCCTAGATGTTTGATGTAAGGAAAATATAGAACCAAATGAACTTACAGCCATCTGATATATCGTAATGTGTACAATTAGCCTAGCATTATATCATATCTGGTGCACAAATGCCTGCTCTGCCTCTCACATTATACTGAAAAATAATAGCTTGTGATTGGACTTTCCAGCTAATATGATTAGCCAATGATTAACGAGGTGCTTAAAATTTGACATTAATTATATGCAATGTATGGTGTATTCTGGCCACTATATTGTTTAAAGTTTTTTTTCATCTTGTTTTTCCTTCGAGGAAAGCTGTCACTAGAAAGTTGTTAGAATTGATTTCGGCACAGAGCCTCTATAATATGCTATGACAGATGTGTAATTACATATTTCATTAATGTTGCTTCTTTTTGGCTGCAAAATGTAGATATTCCTCTCTGAAAACCCTTATATTCATGCATCTATTTGAGGTTAGACAATCCTTTTGGAAACAGCATAGCTTTCGATAAGTCAATTGACAGTTGATAAATGAGAACAAAAAGACTAAAATGAGCCTTTTATTCCTTTGATAGTAAAAAAAAATCCAAATAAAATAGAAGCTTCTTTTGTGTGTCTCCAACAAATGCTCTCCAGATGCTCCATTGTAACACTGTGTACGTCTGTATGATGTACCGCATCACCGAGGAACCCAGACATGTGATCATAATAAGATCCTAATATGTGGGATTAATGGAGAGCAATGAGTGTGTCAACAATGATAATAATAATCATAATAAAAATTACAATCACACATACATGTAAAGAATCTCACAAAAGTGAGTACACCCCTCACATTTTTGTACATATTTTATTATATCTTTTTTTCATGTGACAACACTGAAGAAATGACACTTTGCTACAATGTAAAGTAGTGAGTGTACAGCATGTATAACAGTGTAAATTTGCTTTCCCTTCAAAATAACTCAACACACAGCCATTAATGTCTAAACCGCTGGCAACAAAAGTGAGTACACCCCTAAGTGAAAATGTCCAAATGTCCAAATTGGGCCCAATTTGTCATTTTCCCTCCCTGGTGTATTGTGATGCATTAGTGTTACAAGGTCTCAGGTGTAAATGAGGAGCAGGTGTATTAATTTGGTAATTTTATATTATTTGGTGTTATCGCTCTCACTCTCTCCTACTGGTCACTGGAAGTTGAACATGGCACCTCATAGCAAAGAACTCTGAGGATCTGAAAAAAAAATTGTGAGGGGTGTACTCGCTTTTGTGAGATACTGTATATACTACCTTGGCTCTCAAGGATCCCTGCTACAAAGTACCTAAAGAGGAACTAAATTGTCTCAATCTACATTAACTATTTTGAATCCTTATGCTGCTAGCATTAGTAAATATATAGGAAGTTGTATCCAGGCCCGGACTGGTACAAAAAATAGGCCCGGGCATTTTGGATTGAGCAGCCCATGACATGTTAACCGGCCCCTTCCCCACTCTCCACTCTGACAGATCCCCTGAGAGAGGGGAGGGGGGAACCCAGCAGAGGTGTGGAGGGGGGGTGCGACCAGGAAAGAGCATGGGGGTTGGAGAGCACAGGGAAGAACCTTGAGAACATGGGGTGCGGCGACAGCACAGGGGAGAGGCAGAGAACACAGGGAGGAAGAGGAGAGCACAGGGGGGCAGCGGAGAGCATGGGGGGAGGTGGAGAGCCCAGGGAGGACAACGGAGAGCATGGGGGATGTGGACAGCACAAGAGGGCTGGCGGAGAGCATGGGGTGATGGGAAGACCGGACGAGCACAGGGGGGAGTGGCGGAGAGCATAGGGGGAGGTGGAGAGCATGGGGGGAGGTGGAGAGCATGGGGGGGGGCAACGGAGAGCATGGGGAATGTGAAGAGCACAGGGGGAAGCGGAGAGCGTGGGGGTAATGTGGAGAGCACGGGGGGGGGTGGCAGAGAGCACGGGGGGTGGCAGAGAGCATTAGGGAGGTGGAGAGCATGGGGGGAGGTGGAGAGCATGGGGGGGAGTGGAGAGCATGGGGGTGAGTGGAGAGCATGTGGGGGGAGGTGGAGCGTATGGGGGGGAGGTGGAGCGTATGGGGGGGAGGTGGAGCGTATGGGGGGGAGGTGGAGAGTTTGAGGGGGTGGCGGAGAGCATGGGGGGGAGGTGGAGAGTATGGGGGGGTGGCAGAGAGCATGGAGGGGTGGCAGAGAGCATGGAGGGAGGTGGAGAGCATCGGGGGGGTGGAGAGCATGGGGGGGTGGCGGAGAGCATGGGGGGAGGTGGAGAGCATGGGGGGGTGGCGGAGAGCATGGGGGGAGGTGGAGAGCATGGGGGGAGGTGGAGAGCATGGGGGGGGGCAACGGAGAGCATGGGGAATGTGAAGAGCACAGGGGGAAGCGGAGAGCGTGGGGGTAATGTGGAGAGCACGGGGGGGGGGTGGCAGAGAGCACGGGGGGTGGCAGAGAGCATTAGGGAGGTGGAGAGCATGGGGGGAGGTGGAGAGCATGGGGGGGAGTGGAGAGCATGGGGGTGAGTGGAGAGCATGTGGGGGGAGGTGGAGCGTATGGGGGGGAGGTGGAGCGTATGGGGGGGAGGTGGAGCGGCATGGGGGGGAGGTGGAGAGTATGGGGGGGTGGCAGAGAGCATGGAGGGGTGGCAGAGAGCATGGAGGGAGGTGGAGAGCATCGGGGGGTGGAGAGCATGGGGGGGTGGCGGAGAGCATGGGGGGAGGTGGAGAGCATGGGGGGGTGGCGGAGAGCATGGGGGGAGGTGGAGAGCATGGGGGGAGGTGGAGAGCATGGGGGGTAGCAGAGAGCATGGGGGGAGGTGGAGAGCATAGGGGGAGGTGGAGAGTATGGGGGGGAGGTGGAGAGTATGGGGGGAGGTGGAGAGTATGGGGGGTGGCAGAGAGCATGGGGGGGAGGTGGGATGGGGGGAGGTGGAGAGTATGGGGGTGACAGAGAGCATGGGGAAGGTGGAGAGTATGGGGGGTGGCAGAGAGCATGGGGGGGTGGCAGAGAGCATGGAGGGGGGTGGCAGAGAGCATGGGGGGGTGGCAGAGAGCATGAGTGGGGGTGGCAGAGAGCATGGGGGGGGTGGCAGAGAGCATGGGGGGGTGGCAGAGAGCATGGGGGGGTGGCAGAGAGCATGGGGGGTGGCAGAGAGCATGGGGGGAGGTGGAGACTATGAGGGGGTGGCAGAGAGCATGGGGGGTAGGTGGAGCGTATGGGGGGAGGTGGAGAGTATGGGGGGTGGCAGAGAGCATGGGGGGGAGGTGGGAGCGTATGAGAGTATGGGGGGTGGCAGAGAGCATGGGGGGGAGGTGGAGCGTATGGGGGGGGGGTGGAGCGTATGGGGGGAGGTGGAGAGTATGGGGGGTGGCAGAGAGCATGGGGGAAGGTGGAGAGCATGGGGGAAGGTGGAGAGCATGGGGGGTGGCAGAGAGCATGGGGGGGAGGTGGAGAGCATGTGGGGTGGCAGAGAGCATGGGGGGAGGTGGAGAGTATGAGAGGGGGGGAGGTGGAGAGTATGAGAGGGGGGGAGGTGGAGAGTATGAGAGGGTGGCAGAGAGCATGGGGGGAGGTGGAGAGTATGAGGGGGTGGCAGAGAGCATGGGGGTGGCAGAGAGCATGGGGGTGGCAGAGAGCATGGGGGGAGGTGGGAGACTATGAGGGGTGGCAGAGAGCATGGGGGGGAGGTGGAGCGTATGGGGGGAGGTGGAGAGTATGGGGGGTGGGCAGAGAGCATGGGGGGGAGGTGGAGCGTATGGGGGGTGGCAGAGAGCATGGGGGGAAGGTGGAGAGCATGGGGGAAGGTGGAGAGCATGGGGGTGGCAGAGAGCATGGGGGTGGCAGAGAGCATGGGGGTGGCAGAGAGCATGGAGGGTGGCAGAGAGCATGGGGGGTGGCAGAGAGCATGGGGGGTGGCAGAGAGCATGGGGGGTGGCAGAGAGCATGGGGGGTGGCAGAGAGCATGGGGGGGAGGTGGAGAGCATGTGGGGTGGCAGAGAGCATGGGGGGAGGTGGAGAGTATGAGGGGGTGGCAGAGAGCATGGGGGGAGGCGGAGAGTATGGGGGTGGCAGAGAGCATGGGGGGTGGCGGAGAGCATGGGGGGTGGCAGAGAGCATGGGGGTGGCAGAGAGCATGGGGGATGGCAGAGAGCATGGGGGGAGGTGGAGAGTATGGGTGGCAGAGAGCATGGGGGGAGGTGGAGAGTATGGGGGGAGGTGGAGAGTATGGGGGGGGTGGAGAGTATGGGGGGTGGCAGAGAGCATGGGGGGAGGAGGAGAGTATGGGGGTGGCGGAGAGTATGGCGGAGGCAGAGAGTATGGGGGTGGCAGACAGCTTGGGGGGTGGCAGACAGCATGGGGGGTGGCGGACAGCATGGGGGGTGGCGGACAGCATGGGGGGTGGCGGACAGCATGGGGGGTGCGGAGGCAGGGGACGGAGAGCATGGGGGGCGAGAGCATGGGGGAGGCGGAGAGCATGGGGGGGGCGGAGAGCATGGGGAGAGCATGGGGGTGGCGGAGAGCATGGGGGGGTGGCGGAGAGCATGGGGGGTGGCCAGAGAGCATGGGGGGTGGCAGAGAGCATGGGGGGTGGCAGAGAGCATGGGGGTTGGGGGGGGGAGAGAGAGTATGGGGGGGTGGAGAGTATGGGGGTGGCAGAGAGCATGGGGGAGGCAGAGAGTATGGGGGGGAGGTGGAGAGTATGGGGGTGGAGAGTATGGGGGTGGAGAGTATGGGGGTGGAGAGTATGGGGGGTGGCAGAGAGCATGGGGGGCAGCGGAGAGCATGGGGGTGATGTGGAGAGCACGGGGTTGGCAGAGAGTATGGGTGCGGTGGAGAGCCCTGCGGGAGCAGCAGAGAGAAGCAGGATAGGAGGATCGGTGGGGGCGGCTGCATATAGAAGAACCATTTTCTCCATCTTCCTCCTGCAGTCTCGGAATGCCCTCCTTCTCCTCTACCTCTCACAGGCATTCCGATACTGCAGGAGGAAGATGGAGAAAAATAATTGCTTCTATATGCAGGCCCCACCGATCCTCCTATCTAGTTCACAGGGGAGGCTGAACTTACGTTTTCTGTTCCGGCACCTCTCGACATAATACCGGCTCCAAGGTGTCTGCTCTGGCTCCTCCCCCCGGCACTGACGGCTGACCTATACGTGCGGCAGTGCAGCCGTGGTGAGGCCGAAGGCGTCTCATTTAGCTCCTCCCCCCGGCGCCGATGGCTGAGCCCCGGGCGGCCGCGGAGAGGCTTAATGAGCGGCACAAGCTCAAGCCTTGGGCCATGCAAGGACTTGCAGCCTGGCGGCCCCAGCGGCCGCGGCCCACCGGGAAAATGCCCGGTTTGCCCTATGGCCAATCCGGGCCTGGTTGTATCATATTTACTTGTTTTAAACGTTTTTTTTCCAATTCTTCAGTTCCTTTCTGGTATCTAGCCCAGGCCAAAATTATGTCATACATCCCATGAGTCTTCATGAGCATTTTTTTCAAATTTCATCTGGAGGAGGGGCTTTCTTAGCTAAGTACACCCTCCTGCCTGCATGTCTGAGCTAAGGGCAGATGGATTTCAGAAAGTAAATGCTATATGAATCATCTGCTCTTACTCAAGATGACCGTGGCTATAAATGCTAGGGGGGGTGTTTCAAAATGATTTCCCAACAAAATAAAGCATGGAGACATGGATGTATGAGAAAGTTTGCTTTAAATACTAATAATAAATTAAATAGCATTTTCAGTTTGTGGTGCTCGGATACAGTTTAGTTCCGCTTTAAAGTTGGGTTTTATCTATCTATCTATCTATCTATCTATCTATCTATCTATCTATCTATCTATCTATCTATCTATCTATCTATCTATATTCATTTTTACTGAGAGTGTCGGTGTCCTGTCAGAAAGCCGATACCAATCAGAAAATGCAACCGAAGTGACGTTCCGTCGTGGCCATCTTGGTACAACGGCACTCGTCCGCAGTAAGCCTACAGTCAGAAGGTGGCAAGTGGACATCTTTTAACACCCATCGAAGTCTTGCATTTCACACTTTTTTTACCAGTAAACTGAGCTTATATAGTGAAATACAGTATTTGGAAGTCCGTGACACTGTTTTAAAGTTGAATTTTATAAGCAGCGGCCAGTCTGCTGATTTCACAGAACACCGCTGCTTTTAAAATACAACATCAAAACAGTCTGCCAGATTTCAAAATACTGTATTTCACTATATAAGCTTAGTTTTAATGATAAAAATAAGTGTGAAATAGAAGACTTCGGCGGGTTGTAAAAAGATGCTCGCTTTGCCGCCTTCTGTCTGTAGGCTTACTGCAGACGAGGGCAGGTGTACCAAGATAGCCACGACGGAATGTCACTTCCGTTGTATTTTCTGATAGATAGCGGCTTTCTGATAGAACACCTGCATTGGCTGCAATAAATGTATCTGCAATGTTTCTGCTATCTGCAGCTCTGATAAAGACACAATGTGACCCCCCCCTCCAATGTAGGGTGAAGAAAGTGCCTAAACAGAACATATACCGGCTCAAAGCAGAACTAAACAATGGAAAATCGGCAAGTATGTGGGTTATTTATTGCAGAAGAGATGTGCTATATCTGTTCTGCAATAAAACAAACTTATAAGAACAGAAGAAGGCGCTTTAATTTCCAATGAAAGATGTCCAGCAGGGGGTCGTTCTTATCGCGATTCTGCGTCCCGCCACCGGCCAGCGGTGTGGAGTGGAATATTAGGGGCTCTGTCAGAATCGGCGTTACGTCACCTGCGCATTTGTACCACCGCTACCAGGTTTACTCATCTGACGGAACACCTGCAGTGAGAAGGAGGCAGCGGACATCTTATTACACCCAGCTATGTCTTGAATTTAAGAGTAATTTTAGCAATAAAGTGAGCGTTTATACTATATTTATTTATATACCCTCACTTTATTGCTAAAATTACTTAAATTTAAGATGTAGCTGGGTGTACTAAGTTGTCCGCTTAACACCTTCTTCTGACTACAGGTGTTCTGTCAGATGAGCAAACATGGTAGCGGTGAACGCATGCACATGTAACGGAACATCAATTCCGTTACCTAATCTGTCGGGTCGCTCTCTGATGGAACACCGGAATGCAGAAGAACGCCATGCTGTGGGAACCAGCGTTGACTGCAAGCACCCAGAAGTGGTGTTAAGGGGCAGTGACACGCTTTGAAGCATGCGCAATAGCTTTTTCTTCAGGACCATATGGTACCCTGCTGACGTCTTGCGTTGGAAATTGATGAGCTTATTTACCGTTTGATTCCTGTGAGTGTTTTTAACAGTTTATGATGTAATTAAACCCTGATCTACTGCACTTAGAAGCCGCCTTATTCTGTTCTTATATTCTTACCAGAGTTTGCTTCACTTATATGGAGTGCTGCTGAAGTGCATCCCAGGCTGCCTGCCTATTGCTTTTCTGACCATCATTGATTTTTGTTTGGATTTCACCATTCAAGAAAGGGTTAATCTGCCAAGAGCGCCCTATATACCATCTCTTGTTTATTAAATAAAACAAACTTACCTGCCTGTTTTCAGTCTTTTTAAAGTGTACATTCTCAGCACATCTTGGTGTCAGAATACATAAACTGTCATGTGCTTGAGCAGGATTCACATCATTTAGCCTGGCCAATCAAGACAGCTGAGGATTCAGAACCTAGAAAAAGATCGGGTGAAGATGTCGTTGCTGGTGAAGGAGGTTCTACTTTAAAATAATCCTGGCTTTGGTTTTTATTTTAAAGTGCCGACTAAGAAAGACTGGACTTAAACATTATGAGAAAGGAAGAATTTGGTTATTCGCCCTCTGATAAGGGCGGGGGGGAAAGTAGTTCTGGATAAAAGTGATTACCAGAACGAAATGTTTAGATTACTTAAGTACACAAGCACATATATTCAATACCTAGTGTTTTTACCATTAAGTATAAGAGGGAATTGTTTGAATTGGTGGAAAAGGTTTTAGCAGAGGCATCTTGGATAAAAAAGAGAAATATTACTTAGTATCTGTTGCTCCTAGAATTCCAGTTTTATATTATCTTCCCAAGGTCCATAAAGATCCCTTACATTCCCCAGGACGACCAATAGTTAGCGGGATAGACTCTGTTTCTGCCCGCATAGGAAGATATATAGATTTTCACCTCCAACCCTCTAGTAAGACAGATTCCCTCTTACTTAAGGAATACCAAGGATACGATTAGGCTAGTAAAAATGTGACTTATCAAAGTGATTTTCATTTGGTGACAGTCGATGTAGCAGCTTTATATACATGCATTCCCATCACTTGGGTTTATCAGCTGTTAAAAATTATTTATCCAAGGATAATACTCTCCCCATATACTAAGAGGAGTATATTATGGACCAATTAAAGTTTGACTTTAACACAACTATTTCTGGTTTAATGGCATCTTTAACTCACAACAAAGAGCAGTTGCCATGGGGGCAAAGTTTTCCCCCAGCCTGGTGAATTTATTTATGGCCAAATGGGAGGAGGATGACGTCTATGCCCAAGAGAGACCTGGGATGGTACTCTGGGCCAGGTACATAGATGACATCCTCCTCCTTTGGAAAGGAGATTGTGACTCTTTGAACAGTTTCATGACTGAGCTGAATAATAATAACCATAGGTATTTGTTTAACTTATGAGGCTAGTAGAGAGAATATCCACTTTCTTGACTTAGAGACTATGTTAAATAATTGCCAACTTGAGATCAAAACATATTTTAAATCTACGGACCGTAATGGTTAAATCCCAGTTGACAGCATCCATCATAATGTTGTGAGGACAATTTCTGTGAATTTACCTGGGACGTACCATACGTCCTTTTTCTGTGACGGTGACGCTGTGACGGTGAATGAGCATATAGCAAACAGGAAGGGTAAGACCAACCATAGTGTCCCTAAACACTACCTCCAGTATTATAACAAAGATCCAACAGGCACTCAGATTCTAATTATAGACAAATTCTTACCCCATTGGAGGGGAGATTCTAGCATTAGGGGAGTATCATGTTTAGAAACATTTTGGATATATGAGTTCAAATCTTATTGGCTATTTGGCATGAATGTTGATTGGGACATTAATGCCTTTATAAATAAAGCCTGTGTTTTCTTTCTTTTTTAGAAAATGATTTTTTACAGTAATGTTTCCCTTTTTTAAATTATACACATTGTTTAATTCATATTATGTATGTTTTACATTAGATTCATTGATTATTATTAATTCATTTGGATGCTGCTAGAGAGTAATTTTAGCTGTACGAACATTGCTGGCATTTTGGTGAACTTATATATCTCCACAAGGTGGCGCATGTTGATACTGTGCCCCTCTGTTTGAGATTTCGAGATCACATGGAACACGGCCAAATCGAGGCTTGGTTCATGTGACAGCGCCATTTTGTTGGTTCTTCATTGTATACCAGCTTTCATATAAAGGCTTGGTGTGCACACTGGATGTCAGTATTGATCTTGATGCCGTGTGTGACCAGTTTTTATCAATTTTACTAATTAGATGTAATTTGTAAGCTTTTATATATATATATGCGAAGTGTGTGTGTGTGGGGCTGGCTCATGCCCCAGATCAGGGGTCCTCAAACTACGGCCCGCGGGCCGAATCCGGCCCTCCAGCATTTTTCATCCGGCCCGCAGACTGCCCCTTTAACATTTCAGCACTCCCCCTGCCATCAGGACGGGAAGCATGACAGGCCCTGACAAAGGACCTTCTGTGCTAAGAAGCAGGTGATTGGTTACTAGGCATCAGGGCAGTCCCAGGAACCAATCACCTGCCCCTCACTTCCAAAGTCCCGCCCTCCGTCCGGACCTACCATGCCTCGTGTCCTGCGTGATACAGGTAAGTGTTGAGTGGGAGTGCTGTGATATTATAGGGGGCGGCAGTGTAATATTGATATGGGGGGATCTGTGACATGGGGGGAGTCTGTGACATGGGGGGATCTGTGACATGGGGGGATCCTGTGACATGGGGGGAGTCTGTGACATGGGGGGAGTCTGTGACATGGGGGGATCCTGCGACATGGGGGATCCTGTGACATGGGGGGAGTCTGTGACATGGGGGGATCCTGTGACATGGGGGATCCTGTGACATGGGGGGAGTCTGTGACATGGGGGAGTCTGTGACATGGGGGGAGTCTGTGACATGGGGGGAGTCTGTGACATGGGGAGTCTGTGACATGGGGGGAGTCTGTGACACGAGGGGAGTCTGTGACACGGGGGGATCTGTGATATGGGGGATCTGTGATGGGGGATCTGTGATATGGGGGAGTCTGTGATATGGGGGGGATCTGTGATATGGGGGGGATCTGTGATATGGGGGAGTCTGTTATGGGGGAGTCTGTTATGGGGGAGTCTGTTATGGGGGAGATCTGTGATATGGGGGGATCTGTGATGGGGAGTCTGTTATGGGGGGATTTGTGATATGGGGGAGTCTGTGATATGGGAGTCTGTGATATGGGGAGTCTGTTATGGGGAGTCTGTTATGGGGGAGATCTGTGATATGGGGGGATCTGTGATGGGGAGTCTGTTATGGGGGAGTCTGTTATGGGGGAGTCTGTGATAGGGGGAGTCTGTGATAGGGGGAGTCTGTTATGGGAGATCTGTGATATGGGGAGATCTGTGATATGGGGGATCTGTGATATGGGGGGATCTGTGATATGGGGGGATCTGTGATGGGGAGTCTGTTATGGGGGGATCTGTGATATGGGGGAGTCTGTTATAGGGAAGTCTGTGATAGGGGATCTGTAATAGGGGATCTGTGATAGGGGAGTCTGTTATGGGGGGGATCTGTGATGGCAGAGTCTGTTATGGGAGATCTGTGATATGGGGAGATCTGTGATATGGGGGATCTGTGATATGGGGGGATCTGTGATGGGGAGTCTGTTATGGGGGGATCTGTGATATGGGGGAGTCTGTTATGGGGAAGTCTGTGATAGGGGATCTGTGATGGGGAGATCTGTGATATGGGGGGATCTGTGATGGGGAGACTGTTATGGGGGGATCTGTGATGGCAGAGTCTGTTATGGGGGATCTGTGATATGGGGGGATCTGTGATGGGGGAGTCTGTGCTATGGTGGGGGACTGATATGGGGGGATCTGTCATGGGGGAGTCTGTTATGGGGGAGTCTGTGATATGGGGGATCTGTGATATGGGGGATCTGTGATATGGGGGATCTGTGATGGTGGGATCTGTGATATGGTGGGATCTGTGATATGGGGGGATCTGTGATGGGGAGTCTGTTATGGGGGATCTGTGATGGGGGAGTCTGTTATGGGGGGATCTGTGATGGCGGAGTCTGTTATGGGGGATCTGTGATATGGGGGGATCTGTGATGGGGGAGTCTGTTATGGGGGGATCTGTGATGGCGGAGTCTGTTATGGGGGATCTGTGATGGGGGAGTCTGTGCTATGGGGGGGACTGATATGGGGGGATCTGTGATGAGGGAGTCTATTATGGGGGAGTCTGTTATGGGGGGATCTGTGATGGCGGAGTCTGTTATGGGGAAGGTCTGTGATGGGGGAAGTATGTGATATGGGGGAGTCTGTTATGGGGGGAATCTGTTATGTGGGGCTTTGTGATGGAGAGGAGTTTGTGTTGGGGGGCTTTGTGATGGGGGGATCTGTCATGGGAGGGCTTTGTTATGGGGTGAGTCTGTGATGGGGAGGGGGGTCTGTGATTGGGAGTGGTTCTTTAATGAGGGGAGTCTGTGAAATACTGATAAGTTTATATTGATTACAATTGTTCTATATTTTAAATATTGTACTGTTTTTCTCCTGTTTTTTTTTTTTTTTGCACTACAAATAAGATGTGTGCATAGGAATTAGTTCATATTTTTTTTAAACTATAGTGCGGCCCCCCAACAGTCTGAGGGACCGTGAACTGGCCCCCTGTCTAAAAAGTTTGAGGACCCCTGCCCCAGATGATGTTTCTATTGAACGAAAGCGGTTGGGTAGACTGAACTAGCTCCATGTTACTGTGCTTCTTGGATGTATTTGTGATCACATACCTTATCTCGCCTGTTTATATCATCATTGATGTAAGTGTTCTACCTTTTGCAATAAAACTCATAGTTGATGGTTTTACACTATGTGGCGGCCTTTTTCTTATGAATGGTGGAGTCCATGGGTCTAGTGACACGGTTGAACGTAGGGTTGCCACCTTTTCATCAAGCCATATTCGAACACTTCAGCAGCGCACGCCAATTTTTTTTCTTTTTGTAGTACATTAAATTCATTACCTCTGTACAAAGCAATGCACAGCAATTTTTTATGTAGTATAAACTATACATATATACTTGTGATAAAATAACATGTCTAATCATATGGAGTTAATTACAAGAGTTCCCCTTTACATCAGAATCAACATAGTTCCCCCTGTGAATGCACAGGGTTTGTTCCCCTTTACATCTTATTCTGCAGTTTTCCCTTACATCTGAATCCACAGAGTTTCCATTTATATCTGAATCTGCAGGAGAGGAGTGCGGAGGGTATGATGGGGGTATGATGGGGGCAGTATGTACAGGAGAGGAGTGCGGAGGGGATGATGGGGGCAGTAAGTACAGGAGAGGAGTGTGGTGGGTGTGATGGGGCAGTATGTACAGGAGAGGAGTGCGGAGGGGATGATGGGGCAGTATGTACAGGAGAGGAGTGCGGAGGAGTGATGGGGGCAGTATGTACAGGAGAGGCGTGTGGTGGGTATGATGGGGGCAGTAAGTACAGGAGAGGAGTGTGGTGGTTATGATAAGGGTTGTATGTACAGGAGAGGAGTACGGAAGGGATGATGGGGGCAGTATGTACAGGAGAGGAGTACAGAGGGGATGATGTGGGCAGTAAGTATAGGAGAGGGGTGTGGAGGGTATGATGGGGGCAGTATGTACAGGAGAGGAGTGCGGAGGGGATGATGGGGGCAGTATGTACAGGAGAAGAGTGTGGTGGGTATGATGGGGGAAGTATGTACAGGAGAGGAGTACGGAGGGTATGATGGGGCAGTATGTACAGGAGAGGAGTATAGAGGGGATGATGGTGGCAGTACGTACAGGACAGGGCTGTGGTGGGTATGATGGGGGCAGTACGTACAGGAGAGGAGTGTGGTGAGTATGATGGGGGCAGTATGTACAGGAGAGGAGTACGGAGGGGATGATGGGGGCAGTATGTACAGGAGAGGACTGTCGTGGGTATAATGAGGGTAGTATGTACAGGAGAGGAGTGTGGTGGGTATGATGGGGCAGTACATACAGGAGAGGAGTGTGGTGGGCATGATGGGGGCAGTATGTACAGGAGAGGAGTATGGAGAGGATGATGGGGGCAGTATGTACAGGAGAGGAGTATGGAGGGGATGATGGGGGCAGTATGTACAGGAGAGGAGTGCGGTGGGTATGACGGGGCAGTATGGGGAAGGATTTCTTTCAGTGCCTATGGGGTGACCAGGGAACGATGTTGGGAAGAGAAGGGAAGGAAAGTGACCATGGAATGATGTCCCTCAGCTGGGGGGTAGGAAGCAGCTCTGAGTGATGTCTGTATGAAGTGGTCTGGGGGTGATGCAAGCTGCGGGGAGTGGGGGGCTGAGAAATGGTCAGATGGTGAAGTCTATAATCAAAAAAAGCTCATCCACTAATATATATAACAATACTGCTCAATGAAAACAATCTGGTATAAGAAGTGCATATCTGTATACTGTAAGCCAGCTCCTAGCACTCTGTATGTACAGATGATGTGAAGTTAATGTATAACCATTCATATAACCCTGTGTTATCCAAGCTCTGAGTCTGTAAATTGGGGGCCCATCTGTACAGTCAATTCAATTCGTATCTAACCAGACAGGTTTGTACAGTACACAGTTGTTGGTAAATTGAATAGAAATCGTACAATCAGATTTAGGGCTCGCGTACACTTCCAATTGTCTGTGAAAAGTGTGCTGTGGTGGACCGCTTTTCACAGAGCGGCAAAGGTGGAGGCTGGCAGGCATTTAGGATGTGATACTTTTTTCTCTTTTCTTTTTTTTAACAGGCAAATGGCAGTGGCAGCCGATCCATATGGGGCGCAGGGGCGCCGCCCCCCTAATCCTGGCGCCCGGCCCCTAATCTACATGCAAGACCACAGACGCATAGATTTTTTTTTCCATTTTAAAGCACATGATTAGAGCCAGAGGCTCTAATTTGCTTCAAAAAAGGGTGTCTTCCTGATTCTCCTCCCAGCCAATCAGGAAGCAGGTTGAGACCCGATTGGCTGCCGAGGAGGAGACGCAGGAGGAAGCAGCTGAGGAGGGGACACTGAGGAGGAGCCACCAAGGATGAGATGCAGGCCCGTGACCTAGATGGGGTAAGTGCGGGGTTTGCCGACCGACCCGGGGGGGGAGGGATTTCGACCAACCGATCGAACGTGTGGGGGGGGGTGTTTGGTTTGCCTGGCAGACCGACCGACTGGGGGGGTTTCCTTGCGGCCCTCCCCCCCAAAAAAATGGAGCACCAGCTGCCACTTGCAAATAGTTTTTTTCAGTGGGAATACTGTTCCATAATTCAAAACCTAGCATTAGGCTCTCAGTTGCAGTGCTGCTAATTCAGTTAAATCGGTCACATTTGGTGGAAGTACTGCCCACTGAATGCAATGGGCAGGGATAGTTTTTGCAGCAGCACATAGCATAATGTGGGTGCAATAGCTCAACCAACCAAGGGTTTTTACCACCCTCACCAACCGCAAGTATAAACTAGGTCTTAATGTGTGTGATCAACTTGAAAGTATGGATATGATTCACATGTGTCAGTAGGCAGAGGTGAGACTCCTTAGTGAAATAATCTTGGAGAATGGTAATCACAGACTTCATGGTAAAGCAGTCATTTTGCTCAGATGGAGACTTACTGCACAGAAAAAAAATAGCTTTTAAAGATAGACTGTGGCAGTTGTAAGTGCTTGACAACAGGCTTTTCTTTCTTATTGTGTTTTTTTTATTTTTTTTTGTACTCTCTGAACAGCCCTGGGCTTCATTTGCAAACATAAAATTTGAGCTGTTGGTAGCAGTTATGCAAAAGAGAAGATAATGCAGCTGCTGGGACATTAATGACATGTCTGTAACTTCTTCTAGCAGTTTATAAGCTCTGTGTCACGCTGAGCTTGCAGCTTCCTCATGCAAATGACAATGATACTGGCTGTGAATGCAGAGATTTGAGCCGCCTGCGTTTTGAATGCACCAATTAAAAAATCAAGTAGGTGTCCTGGTTGAAATATATTAACTCTGCCCTTTGATTCAGAATTCAGCTTGTTCATATATTTTTAAGTCTCAGGGATTTGTTTTATTGCTTTGGTTTTAGGTTAATTTAAAGCTAACAACGTAACTGTGTAACATAAATAGATTATTTAAACATTTAACACAGCTAGGAGAAAATAAATATTAAATAGTATCTTAAATATATTGTCTTATGAAATATATAAATGATAAATATTGTCTATGTGCTGTTGGCACATTGTTCTTTTTATATCCACTTTCTAAGTAGTGGCATCTATCAGAATTAACAACTGAATGCATATTTAACATGTTCTATTGCTTTCAAAATACAAAGGAAAATCAAGCAAGTTTGAAAATACAACTTTCTTTTTTGCTTTTTTTTCCTATCCCCTGAAAACTCTGTCTTTACTGGCTGTTGCCTAGAAACAATGCCTGGATGTCCACAGAAGACAATAGTGGTGGATGATCGCAGGATCCTCTCTATGGTAAAGAAAAACCCATTTACAACATCCAGACAAGTCAAGAACACTCTCCAGGAGGTGGGTGCATCATTGTCAAAGTCTACAATCAAGAGAAGACTTCACGAGATCAAATACAGAGGGTTCACCACAAGGTGCAAACCATTCATAAGCCTGAAAAATAGAAAAGCCAGATTAGACTTTGCCAAAAAACATCCAAAAAAGCCAGACCAGTTCTGGAAAAGCATTCTTTGAACGGATGAAACTAAGATTAATCTGTACCAGAATGACAGGAAGAAAAAAGTGTGGAGAAGGCTTGGAACAGCTCATGATTCAAAGCACACAACGTCATCTGTAAAACATGGTGGAGGCAGTACCTGGAGAAATAGAATGAGTGACTTTAGAATATCAGAATATCACGCAGCTCCTCCCTGATATCAGAAATGAATGGAAATGGAAGGAAGGGATTATAACGGTGCTTGAATAATGAACTATACATTTAAGGTAAAATTTACCAATCTTTATTGGTGCATAAAAAGAAAAAGAAAGGTTTAGATAAAATTGATTAACAGAGCATATGCAGTTTAGCTAATAACTGATAAAAAAAAAGGTCACTGCAGCAGCATTGTGTAATAAGGCAAAAGAAAAGGAAAAAGGAAGCATCCCATGAAGTAAACTTCCATGTTTCCATGTTTCTAAACTTTGCATATGAGAAAACAAGAGTGAAAAGGAGAGTAAAAGTAGCATCATAGAGTAACACCTAGTCAAATATGAATACCTGTAATAGCAGAATCATCAATAAGGGTCATCCCTGCTCTCCAGCCGGTGGTATGCTGGAGTGACTGGCCTTAAATATCTCCCACTCGCTCGGCGTCTGATGTCACTGAGCGAGTGCGAACAAGAAGTGCCCATCCTCCGCCTGCCTACAGGATCCAGGGTTCCAGGCAGGGGGTGGGACAGATGGATCACATGACACGGTTCACATCATCCACAAGTAGGGCGGCGTGGGCAGCGTCACCAAAAAAAGAGATGGACACAAAGGTCCGCCAATGGCGCCCATACCAGCGAGGTCCCAGGCCTGGGGGGGCGGAGCCGAGAATACGGCAGATCTAGTATTGGATGACTCTGAGATTGAACGGGGGGCAGAGACGGGCATCAAAATGAATAGATGCCCTGGGCATCCATGCAGTTCTGCACCTAACCCACCACCCACCAGATCAAACAGGGCCAAAGGGCCCCAGATCCGCCCGCCGATCAAGGAAAGGGGGAGAGATGTCAAATGTGGGCTGCGCAACGCGAAACTGGTGAACCTGCCAGTGAATGTTCAGTATTAATACCTGGAAGCCAAGACAAATGCAATACGTAACAAAATCTATAAATTTATATCTCATATAGGAATGAAACAGTCATGAATTGAGAATATCATACAAAATGAATAAATATAATAATAATTTCTAAAAATTAAAATTAGAAGACACTTATGATATTTCAGTAGGTAACAAAGTATAAGAAATATTTATAAACAAAAAAATGAACATAAAATTCTTATATGAATAAACCATAGCTGATCGCTGACAGCTGATTGCTGTCTGATAATCGTCACCTCGTGTACAATTTCTCCTAAGTCTTACATATTGGTTAAATGGAATACTCTTTTTAGTAAAGATTGAGCCCTCCACAGGGAACACCATACTGCACGCTACCAGTGCACACCCTCAATCTTTACTAAAGAGTATTCCATTTAACCAATATGTAAGACTTAGGAGAAATTGTACACAAGATGACAATTATCAGACAGCTGCCAAAGGACTTTACACCAGATTAAGAAATAGAGGATACAGTCGTACTCTTCTTAAAAAAGCATATAATAAAGCTTCTAAACGAGATAGAAAGGATCTTATCTTTCCCACCAAATCTAAAGATGTCGAACAACCAGTAAGAATAATTACACAATACTCTAGACATTTTGTTAAATTACGCAATATCTTAACAAAATTTTGAGGTTGGTAGATATAAAAAACATATTAAATCCTATCCTGAGATTACCTACAGGCGGACACCCTCCCAAAGGGACCGTTTAGCTAGAAGCCATTTTGTCCCTGAGACTGTTGATCGCCCGTTTCATGTTGGTTCTTTTGCTTGCAAAAAAATGTGATGTCTGTCGATTCATTCTGGATGGCCAGTCAGTTTCTCTCCCCAACGGCCACACCCATACTATTTCACATAGAGTTACCTGTCAAACTATTGCAGTGATGTATTTGGCTAAATGCCTATGTGGATACTTCTATATAGGCAAAACCAAACGCCCATTCCTCAAACGTATAAAAGATCATACTACTCCTATCTTTAAACGCTTGATGACAACTGCCATTAGTCGCCATGGTGGGCTTGAACACAATTTTGATATCAATATGATCAAATTTACGGCCCTCGAACAATTACCTAGGTGAAAGTTGACGGTATTGATCATACTCTGTTACAATTATAAATGAGATGGATTCATAGCCTCAATGCTACTAGATATCCAGGACTCAATGAATACATTAGTTTCACGTCCTTTCTATAGACACTAGAGTTGTTTCGATGCAGTTATCCATTTACCATCCATTCATTTGATTACCATCGGTGATTAATTACCATCGGTGATCGGTGAACCATGAGGCACTGTGCTTTTTTGTGTGTGTTTTTTTATTAATGATCACCATCAATATTATTATTGGATTAATTTTGGGATTGTTTTGGCATGTTCGTTTTTGTTATTGTCCTATTGTTCTTTTTGTTTAGGCCATGTCTATTTCTCTCCCTTTCTTGTTGCTTTTCTGCTGAATCTGCCTAGGTGACAAATGACACATCTGATCAGCTATGGTTTATTCATGTAAGGATTTTATGTTCATTTTTTGTTCTTATACTTAGATACCGATTGAAATATCATAAGTGACTTCTTATGTTAATTTTTTGAAATCATTATATTTATTCATTTTGTATGATATTCTCATGACATGACTGTTTCATTCCTATATGAGATATAAAAGTATTGATTTTATTACGTATTGCATTTGTCATGGCTTCCGGGTATTAATACTGCACACCCACTGGCAGGTTCACCGGTTTCACGTTGTGCAGCCCACATTTGACATCTCTCCCCCTTTCCTTGATCGGCGGGCACATCTGGGACCCTTTGTCCCTGCCTGATCTGGTGGGTGGTGGGCCAGGTGCAGAACTGCATGGACGCCCAGGGCATCTATTCACTTTGATGCCCGTCTCTGCCCCCGTTCAATCCCAGAGTCATCAAATAGTATGAAAATTGTGCCTGTGTCCGAATATATATGGACCTAACTGTATATCAGATCACAATATGTATTGTATGGCTACAATAGGCTGCTGACATGCTACCTAAATGTAAGTTTAAATGTATTTCTGTTAAAAATCCCCTTTACGTGTAAAAAAATGCCTTTTTACGTATGCTTGCCATCTACTGTTGTCTTAATTCTATTTTGAAAAATGAATAGAATGAATAGTTAGTTATTAAAAAGAACTGCTAGTCCCTCTAACACTCTCCTTCCTCCAGACTTACAATGCTGCTGTCCAAAGGTGCCCCTGTGCTCATTTGTCCAGAGTGGGGACAAGCTAATACAGGAGGTGTGTTACTGACCACATCACCAGGTAAAAACAGACAGAAGAAAAAGCCTAAAAAAGGAAACTAGTGCAGCCACCACACCTAGGGACTGGTAAATTGAAATATATAAAATTTTTGGCTTTGGGTTTAATACCACTTTAAAGCTGTACATGGTTTTACAGAATATGATGATCCTCTGGGACAGCATTAGCGACACTGTATTCTGGCATCACATCAATTGCATGTGTCATAAATGTGTTTATTTGTACATTATTCATTGGCTTACACACAGCAGTAGCAACCCAATATAATTTATTTGCACTAAAAAAGTATTTTTGTATTTTTTGGCAAGACAATGGATTTGTTTTTGTTTGTTGTGTAGCAGTAATAGGCCAAAATTGAACAGGGGGAAAAGCAGACACAATAGATCTGAAATGGAAAGGGATATACTAGGGGAAAAAAAACTAAAGCTGTCAACTTCTTTCCAATAGAAAAACAATGGCAAGACAAGTTTCATAGCATAGCTTGTGATCTTTTTTTTTAGTACCACACTGTATTGTGTACAATGTTTAATAAAATGTCAACACTGAGTGCACCAAAACACCTCAAACCCATATTCCTGAGATGAGGCAGTTGTTATTCTGAAACAAATATTACAGTGTTGCAGAGGCAATAGCTAAAAATATGTCATAGTGGCTGGAGAGTAAGTTTAAGCAGCTTAATTGAGCACTGGACAGCAATGTTTTATACTAACCAATTTCAGTATATATATCTATATCTATATATATATACACAGTACCTCACAAAAGTGAGTGTACCCTCACATTTTTGTAAATATTTTATTATATTTTTTCGTGACAACACTGAAGAAATAACACTTTGCTACAATGTAAAGTAGTGAGTGTACAGCTTGTATAACAGTGTAAATTTGCTGTCCTCTCAAAATAACTCAACACACAGCCATTAATGTCTAAACCGCTGGCAGCAAAAGTGAGTACACCCCTAAGTAAAAAAATGTCCAAATTGGGCCCAAATAGCCATTTTCTCTCCCTGCTGTCATGTGACTTGTTAGTGTTACAAGGTCTCAGGTGTGAATGGGGAGCAGGTGTGTTAAATTTGGTGTTATCGCTCTCACTCTCTCATACTGGTCACTAGAAGTTCAACATGACACCTAATGGTAAAGAACTCTCTGAGGATCTGAAAAAAAGAATTGTTGCTCTACATAAAGATGGCCTAGGCTATAAGAAGATTGCCAAGACCCTAAAAACTGAGCTGCAACACAGTGGCCAAGACCATACAGAGGTTTAACAGGACAGGTTCCACTCAGAACAGGCCTCACCATGGTAGACCAAAGATGCTGAGTGCACATGCTCAGCGTCATATCCAGAGGTTGTCTTTGGGAAATAGACATATGAGTGCTGCCAGCATTGCTGCAGAGGTTGAAGGGGTGGGGGTGTCAGCCTGTCAGTGCTCAGACCATATGCCACACACTGCATCAAATTGGTCTGCATGGCTGTCGTCCCAGAAGGAAGCCTCTTCTAAAGATGATGCACAAGAAAGCCCGCAAACAGTTTGCTAAAGACAAACAGACTAAGGATATGGATTACAGGAACCATGTCTTGTGGTCTGATGAGACCAAGATAAACGTATTTAGTTCAGATGGTGTCAAGTGTGTGTGGCAGCAACCAGCCAAGGAGTACAAAGACAAGTGTGTCTTGCCTACAGTCAAGCATGGTGGTGGGAGTATCATGGTCTGGGGTTGCACAAGTGCTGACGGCACTGGGGAGCTACAGTTCATTGAGGGAACCATGAATGCCAACATGTACTGTGACATACTGAAGCATAGCACGATCCCCACCCTTAGGGGACTGGGCCGCAGGGCAGTATTCCAACATGATAACGACCCCAAACACACCTCCACTGCATAACCACTGCCTTGCTAAAGAAACTGAGGGTAAAGGTGATGGACTGGCCAAGCATGTCTCCAGACATAAAACCCTATTGAGCATCTGTGGGGCATCCTCAAATGGAAGGTGAAGGAGCGCAAGGTCTCTAACATCCACCAACTCTGTGATGTTGTCATAGAGGAGTAGAAGAGGACTCCAGTCGCAACCTATGAAGCTCTGGTGAACTCCTTTCCCAAGAGGGGAAAGGCAGTGCTGTAAAATAATGGTGGCCACACAAAATATTGACACTTTGGGCCCAAATTGGACATTTTCCCTTAGGGGTGTACTCACTTTTGTTGCCAGCGGTTTAGACATTAATGGCTGTGTGTTGAATTATTTTGAGGGGACAGCAAATTTACACTGTTATACTGTTATACTACACTATATAAAGCTGTACACTACTTTACATTGTAGCAAAGTGTAATTTCTTCAGTGTTGTCACATGAAAAGATATAATAAAATATTTACAAGAATGTGAGGGGTGTACTCACTTTTGTGAGATATTGGAGGTTATTTACGAAAGGCAAATCCACTTTGCACTACAAGTGCAAAGTACAAGTGCAAAGTGCACTTGAAATTGCACTGAAAGTGTACTTGGAAGTGCAGTCGCTGTAGATCCGAGGGGGACATGCAAGAAAACTAAAAAACAGCATTTTAGCTTGCACATGATTGGATGATAAAATCAGCAGAGCTTCCCCTCATTTCATATCTACCCCTCAGATCTACAGCGACTGCACTTCCAAGTGCACTTTCAGTGCAATTTCAAGTGCACTTTGCACTTGTAGTTTGCACTTGTAGTGCAAAGTGGATTTGCCTTTCGTAAATAACCCCCCCCTGTGTATATATATATATATATATATATATATATATATATATATATATACACACACACACATACAGTTGTGCTCAAAAGTTTGCATACCCTGGCACAAATTGGGAAATGTTTGCATTAATATTGAAAATATGACAAATCATGCCAAAAAACTGTATTTTATTCAAGGATAGTGATCACATGAAGCCATTTATTATCACATTTTTTGACTCCTTTTAAAATCATAATGATAACAGAAATCACCCAAATGTCCCTGATGAAAAGTTTACATACCCTGGAATGTTTGGCCTTGGTACAGACACAGAAGGTGGCAAATGGTAGAATCAACCTGCGCTAATGAGCAATGCGTGTATACAAAAAGTGCAGCTGCAAATAAAACTCCAAATATCTATGAAGTGACAAACATATAAATAAACTTAATTGCGCTAGCAAAAAATATTCTAGTAATGAAAAAAATTAAAAGTGCTTAGGAGACACAATATGTGTATAAACAGTGAGTGCATGAAAAACTTATACAGAAGTGCAAAATTATGTTAAAAGTCAATAATCATAGGCAAAAGCCACTTATAATCCGTCCATAATGATATGAATCGCATTAAACCAAACAAGAAAAAGTCCGCTTCATGTGTTTCATCACCACACACTAAGGATTGATGAGCCAAAATACTTCTGATCAGATGTGCATTGATAGCGATGAGAGAAGTAATAGGTGTGCGCTTACCCCAAATGTTGGACCTCCCCTGTGGCAAGGTCTTATAAGCTTGCAGATTTCACCCTCTGCAGGGACAAGCTGTTAATCTCCTGGTCCTGACAGCGTATACCACCGACTTCCGTATGGCCGGGATGATCCAACTATTCGAACCTCAGAGGGGGGACTCAGGAATGGAAAAGTCCATATACAGGAGAAAAAAGCATAAGGAGAAAAAACTCCAATAGTGTGATAGCGTTTAGGGTATTTATTGGTTAAAACAAACCACAAGTGAACATTTAAAAAATCAGATAAAAAAGTATCATTAAAAAGCCGGCATAATCAAAGGCAGAACGCCCGTGCAAATAAACTCTTCAGAACACGTGATGGCTAGCACTGCGAGGCCACGCCCTACATGTTTCGTCATACGTGACATCTACGGTGCCCCCGTAGACGTCACGTATGACGAAACATGTAGGGCGTGGCCTCGCAGTGCTAGCCATCACGTGTTCTGAAGAGTTTATTTGCACGGGCGTTCTGCCTTTGATTATGCCGGCTTTTTAATGATACTTTTTTATCTGATTTTTTAAATGTTCACTTGTGGTTTGTTTTAACCAATAAATACCCTAAACGCTATCACACTATTGGAGTTTTTTCTCCTTATGCTTTTTTCTCCTGTATATGGACTTTTCCATTCCTGAGTCCCCCCTCTGAGGTTCGAATAGTTGGATCATCCCGGCCATACGGAAGTCGGTGGTATACGCTGTCAGGACCAGGAGATTAACAGCTTGTCCCTGCAGAGGGTGAAATCTGCAAGCTTATAAGACCTTGCCACAGAAGGTGGCACACACAAAGGTTAAAATGGCAATTAAAGGTTAATTTCTCACATTTGTGGCTTTTTAAATCACAATTAGTGTCTGTGTATAAATAGTCAATGAGTTTGTTAGCTCTCACATGGATGCACTAAGCAGGTTAGATACTAAGCCATGGGGAGCAGAATAGAACAGTCAAAAGACCTGCATAACAAGATAATGAAACTTTACAAAGATAGAAAAGGATCTAAAAAGATATCCAAAGCCTTGAATATGCCACTCAGTACTGTTTAATCATTTAATATGAAGTGGAAAATTTGGGGATCTCTTGATACCAAGCCAAGGTCAGGTAGATCAAGAAAGATTTCAGACACAACTGCCACAGGAATTGTTCGGGATACAAAGAAAAACCCAAAGGTAACCTCAGGAAAAATACAGGCTGCTCTCGAAAAAGAGGGTGTGGTTGTTTTAAGGAGCACAATACGATGATACTTGAACAAAAAGGAGCTGCATGGTCAAGTTATAAATATGAATAAAGTGATTTCGCGCAAAATATCTGTGCATAAATATACCTTAATAATAAGTAGTAGTAAATGAATGTGCATATGGTAATATTATACAATGCAAATGTAAATAGTGATATTAAATCGTGTAGCGGGATATATAAATGTCCCAATAAAAATCGTGTGGAATAGAATCACTCAAAAATAACAGTCACTGATAACATAAAAGTGATGATGATATGTGGCTGCTTCCATGAATAAAATAATAGAATAAAAGAGTGTAGTAAAACAGTGCAATAAAAAGTCCACGAACTGGAGCGAATTGTATATGAATCTAAATATATAATTAAATGTTAAAGTCCTCTTGAAACTGGATAAATGAATAAAGGTTATAAAGATGATCAAGATTGGTGTAGTAGAATGTCCATGGGTTTTCCTGTTGTGATTTCTCTGATAGTGCAGTCTCCCAAAACTCTCACCTCAATGTTGTAGTAACAAACAGTCACTATCTGCGACCTCCACCGCTCTCCACGGATAGATAGAGCCCTCAGCGCTTCCACCACAGCTGTCACCGTTCGTTCCTTAGTATTGTAGTGCCAAGTAATCCCTGTCTACGGCCTCCACCACTATCCACAGACAGATGGAGCCCTCGGCGCTCCCTCCACAGCTGTCACCGTTCGCTCCAGTAATGAATGGGTCAGAGGATACCTCAGTAAGAGATGGAGGACAAGAATAGAGAGCCTCCAATTGAGCAGTATGTCAGAGATAAAAAGTTTATTGTATTGGGCAAAGTAAACTCTTACAAGATAGCATTAAAAATATCACAGGGAACAAATTAGGCGTTGTTCCTCGCCCTCTCACGTCACTTCCGGTTACGGCTATCACGGCCAATCCCTACGCGTTACGTTGCCTCTCGCAACTTCATCTGGATCCCCAGATGAAGTATTCTATTCATGGAAGCAGCCACATATCATCATCACTTTTATGTTATCAGTGACTGTTATTTTTGAGTGATTCTATTCCACACAATTTTTATTGGGACATTTATATATTCCGCTACACGATTTAATATCACTATTTATTGTTTTTCATATTTATTGCTTGAGTGTTTATGTGATGCACTTATAGGTTTTGCTGCACTATATATGCACTTTATTATATTTATTCTTACTCCGTATTTGTCTACTCTCATAGATTAGCGCAAAAGACGCACTTCAACACTTTTGCATGGTCAAGTTGCCAGAAAGAAGCCTTTACTGTACAAGTTCCACAAAAAAGCCTGGTTACAATATACCCAACAACACCTTGACATGCCTCATTGGGCTTTTTTGTGGCATTGGCGCAGTAAAGGCTTCCTTCTGGCAGCTCAACCATGCAGCTCTTTTTTGTTCAAGTATCATTGAATTGTGCTCCCTAATCACTTCAGCACCGGAAGAATTTACCCCCTTCCTGACCAGGCCATTTTTTTGATACGGCACTGTATAAATAGCCACTTATTACTGTATAAATATCACTGGCAGGGAAGGGATTAACACTAGGGGGCGATTGAGGTATTAAATAATGTGTTCCCTCACTGTATGTTTTAACTGTGTGGGGATGGGACTGACTGGGGGAGGAGACCGATCGGTGTTCCTATATACTAGGACCACATGATCTGTCTCCTCTCCCCTGACAGAACGTGGATTTGTGTATTTGTACACACAGATCCACATACCTGCTCTATCAGGAGCGACCGTGGGTGCCCGGTGGGCATCGGTTCCTCAGTGATGCGGCGGGCGTGCGCTCGCACCTCCAGTGGCACGTGCGCCCCCAATACCGGCGGGAAGTGGAGGATGTCATATGACGCCCACCCAGGATGGGAGATCCCATCTGCGGATGTCATTTGACAATACGCCGGGAAGGAAGTGGTTAAAAACAACCACACTGTCTTTTTAGAGAGCAGTCTGTATTTCTCCTGAGGTTACCTGTGGGTTTTTCTTTGTATCCTGGGCAATTGCCAGTTGTGGCTGCAATCTTTCTTGGTCTACTTGACCTTGGCTTGGTATCAAAAGAGCCCCTAATTTTCCACTTCTTAATAAGGGATTAAACAGTACTGACTGGCATATTCAAGGCTTTGGGTATCTTTTTATATCCTTTTCTAGCTTTATAAATTTTCATTACTTTGTTCCGCAGGTGTCACGTACCTGGTTCGTGAGCCTGACGTGTAGAGGAGAGCCTCTCATACCACACCGGCTTGTGGGTCACTGGAGGCAGGTAAGACAGCAACCAAAGAAGCACGGTGACTAGGGATGAGCGGAACACCCCCCTGTTCGGTTCGCACCAGAACTTGCGAACAGGCAAAAAATTAGTTCGAACACGCGAACACCGTTAAAGTCTATGGGACACGAACATGAATAATCAAAAGTGCTAATTTTAAAGGCTTATATGCAAGTTATTGTCATAAAAAGTGTTTGGGGACCTGGGTCCTGCCCCAGGGGACATGTATCAATGCAAAAAAAAGTTTTAAAAACTGACGTTTTTTCGGGAGCAGTGATTTTAAAAATGCTTAAAGTGAAACAATAAAAGTGTAATATTCCTTTAAATTTCGTACCTGGGGGGTGTCTATAGTATGCCTGTAAAGGGGCACATGTTTCCCGTTTTTAGAACAGTCTGACAGCAAAATGACATTTCAAAGGAAAAAAAGTCATTTAAAACTACTCGCGGCTATTAATGAATTGCCGGTCCAACAATACACATAAAAGTTCATTGATAAAAACGGCATGAGAATTCCCCACAGGGGAACCCCGAACCAAAATTTAAAAAAAAAAATGACGCCGGGGTCCCCCTAAATTCCATTTAAAGGGATATTACACTTTTATTGTTTCACTTTAAGCATTATTAAAATCACTGCTCCCGAAAAATTGGCCGATTTAAAACTTTTTTTTTTGCATTGATCCATGTCCCCTGGGGCAGGACCCAGGTCCCCAAACACTTTTTATGACAATACCATGAATATAAGCCTTTAAAATTAGTACTTTTGATTTCTCCCATAGACTTTTAAAGGGTGTTCCGTGGCATTCGAATTTGCCGCGAACACCCCAAATTGTTCGCTGAACAGTCGATGTTCGAGTTGAACATGAGTTTGACTCGAACTCGAAATTCATCCCTAACGGTGACATAGAAGTGCCTGGGATCAGTCCAGTAGTCAGTATAGCTGGTTGTCTGTGGCCGGATGTGCAGCAGGCTGGCTGGTGACGGTAAAAACCAAAACCAAAGTCGTGGCAGGCTGGAATCGCAGCAGGAGTAGGAACCATATGCGATTGGCAGAGCTGAGCCATGGCAGGCTGGGTGAGCAGGTGCAGGGTCAAGCAGGCCGGGTCGGTAATGTTCAGGCAGATAAACAGAGCAGCAAGCAGAAGAGAAGTCCAAAACAAGCCGGGGTCAGGGTATCAAGCAGACAGCGTTAGTGGGAACAAGCCGGATCAAGATCAGAGGTCAGCACAAGTAACAGGTCAGAACACACAGAAGCTGCAGACCAAACAGCAAAGAGTCCCTTTGGCGCCAGCGTTAGTGACAGGCGTGCATGTGTCGGCGAGCGGTGAGTGTGCGTGCCTGTCGTGCAATTCTTACTGCATGGCCATGCCTTTCCTGACAGCAGGTCTTTTGACTGTTCTTTTCTACCTCCTTATGGCTCAGTGTCTAGCCTGCTTAGGGCATCCAAATGAGAGCTAACAAACTCATTGACTATTTATACACAGACACTAATTGTGATTTAAAAAGCCACAAATGTAAGGAATTAACCTTTAATTGCCATTTTAACCTGTGTGTGCCAGCTTCTGTGTCTGTACCAAGGCCAAACATTCCAGGGTATGTAAACTTTTTATCAGGGCCATTTGGGTGATTTCTGTTATCATTATGATTTAAAAAGGATCCAAAAAACTATGTGATAATAATGGCTTTATGTGATCACTATCCTTAAATAAAAGACAGTTTTTTGGCATGATGAGTCATATTTTCAATATTAATGGCAAAATTTCACAATTTCTGCCAGGGTATGCAAACTTTTGAGCACAACTGTATACGCGGCCTCTCGATGGGTGGGCGGGCTTTAATGCAGAGAGGCCGCATATACAGTATGCGTCCCTATGTAAACATATTTCTGTGCTGAGAGCAGACACTGCTGCACTGATTTTGAAATGTGACTGCACTGGATTTTTGAAATGCAAGTGCGAGTAGACTCAGACCTCCTGCCTGCTGCCAAAGGTAGGGGTGTTTGTCAAATGTTACATCCTAAATTTGGGTGTAACGTGTAACATGCTCCAAGGTGAACCTATCCTTTAAGCTAATGCAGCCATGCTATTACTCCAATAATTGTGTCCATCCTTCTATGTTTTTGAGCTTTGGTTGTTTCCTGCAAGGTCTTATTCAGGTTTTCACTTGCTGGATTTTATAAAGGGGGTACTCTGTCCATGGAACTTGTGGTCCACTTCTGCCCCCTGCACGGGTATTGGTTGTGTAGCCCCTGTGTCCTAAACAGGGGCTACTAACCTAAATTTCGTTTTTAACTGGGTGGTAGTCAGTCCAGACTAATTGTGTAGTTTTTCACTTTGTCTTCTCTAAACTCTATGTGGTTGTGATTTCTCACTGTTACCAGTAGGTGTCACTGGTATCACTGGTCATAGTATGAGATTTCATAAACAAGACTGAGATATGAATATTTACATCTCCTTCAGCCAACCCAGTAGAAAGTTTAGGCCACTGGCGCATGCTGGAAAAGGATATAAATATTTAGGACAGGCCATGTGTTTACTGTCTTCCCCTGGGTTGAGGTCTGGGGAGGATCCTGTTTGGGATCCTAATGGGTGCTGAAGTGGTCCTGAAGATTCCGTGCCTGGTGTGGAGAAAGCTGTGCCAAGGAGAAGACCCAAGGATGGGTTCCTTGCTGGAGAGAGCCAGGAAGAAGGCTAGTCTCTCAAAAGGGCCAGTGACTCATTTAGAGGCCACACTAAAATTTGTGTAGCTAGCTATGAATAAGCACCATGATGGGGTGTGAAACATGTTAGCTATCTTTCCTGTTCCTCCCTGTACATGAGGTGACTGCATTTGGATTTTATTTCTTCATATCAATAAAGATGCCTTCTATGGTGTGCGACCGTCCAGGATTTTTTTCTTTCCTCAAAGTTATTCAGAAATACCATTTTATTATACAAAAATGTAAAAAACAAGCGCGACTAAAGTACAATAGAGAGCAGCAATAGGATAGCCCAAGCCAAGGATCAATGTAACTAGCAAAAAAGATGAGATATATTTGTATAATTAGTTATAATTATTACTTAATGTAGTGGAATAGCAATGTTACAAAAAATGGAAGACATATTAAATATGGCGCCAAGCATTTTCATTAAAAATAAGGTGGAAATCATACACTTGATAAAAATGGATAGTAGGACATGAAAAGGATGTATGTGTAATAAGAGGAAATTATGAGGCCACCAGGATGTATACTTGAGGGAAGTTTCTAAGGCCACTATCCTAAGACCTCCATCCATAATATGTCTGCAAAAAGGGAAGAATATGGATATTTCAAAACAAGTATATCAAACATAAACTAAGCCATATAAATGACAAACAAAAGTAATGGGCATCTGAGCAACAAAGCCCACATCTGAATGTTCCCATACCTGTATCAGACCTGCGGTATGTGTAACAGCATACCAGCAAATGCAAAGAGCATAATACATATGCTCCAGATATATGGCTGAGTAGGCTCCAAAACTGGCCAATCATGGATGGGAGGTTAATGGATATGCTAGGTGGCCAATATGTGACCGAGGTGGCCGACAAACCAGCGGACGGTGCATGGTGGAACCCCACCCACTAGAGATGACTTGGGGTGAAATGCTAGCCCACCCTTGCCTCTGGAGGTGCCATTCTGCCTTTGGGGTGTGAGGGAGGTGCTACATTTGTGGTCGCTCCTGAGATAATTGATGTCGTGTTCACATTAAGTGAGTGTAATATACTTGTATGCCAGCATGCCAACATTTTGTCTAAGCTGTTGCAAAGCTTTGAGCAAGAGGGGGTGGAAGTGACTGATCTGTAACCATCACCAAGTTTCAGCACCACCGACTCCTACGGCATGCCTCATCCTGCATTCTACCCGGCCATCAACAAAGTTACCCAGTACGCAGTGCAGGAGATATACCATCCCTGCCCGTGCTTGCTGGACCATGCATCTGTGGTCATGTGGACCTTGCTACTGGCTGTATGGTCCAGAATCATGACTTTTACTTGGTGGTAAAACATAGTTAACATGATGGTAGAGTTAACATCCACATTGCCATTGCCACTGTATTACAGCACAGACTGCAAAGCCACAGAAAGGGGCAGACTCCACCAGTTGGAATGGGAGCATCTGTGAAGTCAGCATCAAGCTGAGCGCTTGAGGTGCTAGGCATGGGGGTGACTGGGTGTACATTTTTTGTTCTAGCAGCTGGGGAAGAGACATCTGCCTGTTCAATAATACAGCTGAAGGTGGGTTATGGAGGCCCAGAGCAAGGATGCAGCCTACACTTGCCCCTACTCTGTGTGTCCCCATGCCGACCCCCTTCCCTACTGGAAATGCCATAAGGCAAGCTTCTCGCATAACTTGTAAAAATACCATCCTTATTTTTCTGCAGATGGAGAATGTGTTGTAGTGGGGGGAGAGAGAGGTAAAAAAGAAGGAGCGGGAAAGGTCCATATAAAAAATGCACTCACTGAAAACTGCACCAGAAATTAAGCAAGATCCTCACAAATATAACCAATAGGTAATAATAACTAACTGAGCCTCCAAAAGTAAAATAATCAAGTCTATTACATGCATTTGCTTTGCTAATCTGCCTAATCATCTGGTTATTCAAGAATTAGGCCAAACTACAGATGCCAGATAACATAAACTCCCAAATTCTCATGTCACCTGTCAGAAGGACATTCTATTGTGACAATGTGAAAAAAGGTTATTAAATGTCCCAGTGAAGGCAGAGATTATTGACCCCAGTCTTCCCTGTGCCTAATAATCAAATAAGTGATTAAGTGAGGTCTGCTTATCTAGTATAAACAGAGCAGGAGCCAAGACCCATAGGAACAAATTGTCAGATCTTTATCACCAACAGCAACATTGCTTGGTCCTCCAGAAATCAGCATAATCTCTGTGTTGCCATGTCTTATTGAAGCAGTCACACTTTTTTATTTGTCATTCCTTCTTTGTTCTCTATCATATTTTTAGAAGATAATCTGATATAAGTATAAAAAAAAAAAATTTGAGTATTTATTGAACTGACCTTGATGTGGATCCTAAAATGTCCTTTTTGTGTTGCGCTTTCCAAGAGGTGAGCTTGGCTGTCAAGCCAAATATTCTCTGCAAGATAATTACTTGTAATGTTATTAGCTTTTAGAATGTATACATTTCTAACTAAAGTTGTAGGAATTCTTGCTTTGAGGTCTAGTGAGCATATTGCTTGTGAGTTTAGGGGGTGTAATGTCATATAATATCATATATAATGCAGGTAACACAACAATCCAATCTCCTACCTGAGATATGAAAACTATAGGGAGGAAAAGAACAAACACTGCAGCCCTTAAAGAGACTGCAAAACATGGTTTTGTACATATATTCTTTATTTATTACTGTCATTACAAAATATTTTATTATGTTCAGCAAGTGGCACTCCTGGCTCCTTTTCAGGTGTTATCGTTTGTCACTTTAGAGATTGCTGAAAAAATTCTGTTTCTGACAGACCCAATAGCTCAAACTGAAACTTACCCATACAAGCACATAATCATCACAGTGATTCATCTTTTATCCACTGGCTCAGTTCAAGACTCCAGTCATATAAAACCTGCCTCCAGATAGGCTTCTTCTGCTGTGTACAGTGTTATGGCAGCAGCTAGCTGCCATAACCCCGGTATATTTTTTTACTATGGCCGGTTCTGCATCAGATAAAAGTGGTCCTGCAGACGGATTCACCAAGGGATCACTTTTAGAAGCGGCGGGAGGAGTGCCCCCCCCCCCCACAGCTTCCTGGTCATTTCCGGACCCAGCCATAAAGCTCGGGAGCAATCCCATACGGCTGTTTGCTGGGCAGAAAGTCGAGTAAAACTCTTTATGCCCTTGGAGGACTGGTGCAATGTCTGACCTCACTTCCGGTTCTCGGACCAAAACAAAATTTTTCATTTTTTTAAAGTCAAAATGCAAAAAACATTTTTTTTTCTTTTGCTTTTAAAGGTAAATGAGAGATCTTGGGTCAAAAAGAGGACCTGCCATCCTTATTTCTATTATAAGGGATGTTTACATTCCTTGTAATATGAATAAAAGTGATTAAAAAAATAATAATAACAGGACATTGTAAAAATAAAAAATAAAAAGTAAAATAAATAAGAAATTATTATTATTTTTTTTTAAAGAACCCCACCCCTCCGTGCTCATGCGCAGAAGCGAACGTATACATAAGTTGCACCCACATATGTAAACGGGGTGCAAACCACACATGTGAGGTATCACCGCGATTGTTAGAGCAAGAACAATCATTTTTAGTGCAAGACCTCCTCTGTAACTCTAAACAGGTAACTTGTAAAAATGTTTAAATTGTCTATTGAGATTTTTAAGTACTGTCGTTTGTCGCCATTCCACCAGCGTGCACAATTTAAAAGCATGGCATGTTAGGTATCTATTTACTTAGCATAATATCATCTTTTACACTATACAAAAAATAGGGGTAACTTGTGTGTTTCATTTTTCTTTAATTCAAAATGTATTTTTTTCCCAAAAAATTGCATTTAAAAGACCACTGCGCTAATACTGTGTGACATAAAATATTGCAACGATTGCCATTTTATTCTCTAGGGCCTCTGCTAATAAAAAATATATAATGTTTGGGGGTTCTAAGTAATTTTCGAGCAAAAAATACGAATTTAAACTTGTAAACAAAAAGTTCCAGAAAGGGCCTGGTCTTCAAGTAGTTAATTTTAGCCAAACTCAAGTGTTTCTTGATCAACAGCAACATAGATAAAATATCCACTTAAAGAGAAACTTCACTCACTTTTGTCCATTCTGGATAGAGTTGAGAATGGTTATAAACTCTTTCTGGTCATTTATTTATTTGCCATGAATGCCCTGTTAAGGTGATTTTCCTTCACTTTATGTCCCAGAGATGCAACAGTAAGGGAGAAGGAAAAGAAACCTCCCAAAGATGAAGGAGAAAATTGGTACTGGAACGGATGTTACTATTAGAAGACCCCTTCGCGCCAAGCGCCTCCCAGCCCTTTAAGAGTACTTAAAGCGGGGAGGCAGGCATTCAGGTCATATGACTGCTGTGATTGGCTGTCACAGCGGTCACACGATCGGAAATCTCACGATCGCAAGTATTAACGATTTACACTGGCTACCGTACTGGGAAAGTGCTCTTAGCATGGCAAGCGGTTTACACAGGGCTGCATATATGCGGCTGCTCGGCCGAGATTCGATCCATGTATGGGCAGGCTGATTCTATCCAAGTTGATCCATGGACTGACTTGGGTACAACCAGCCTGTTGGATTTTTTATTATTGATTACTGCCAGCGGCTATAGGCACTGGCAGTAATCATTGTGTTCTGACAGCCGGGAAGGCTCCCTGCTCCCCCCCCTGCTGGCAGAATACAATAGTGGTACAGGAGGCATTCCAACATCAACACAGTCAGTGGTGGAAGGAAAGAAAATCGAGTCATCTATGAGCTGCATTACCCTCCCCTCTTATTCTGGTGAAAATTCTAACATTTTTGATTTTCCCTCAATTACCATTCCAGCGACAATGGACAACAAGATATTTAAATGGATAGGGACATAGTTACATAGTAGGTGAGGTTGAAAAAAGACACAAGTCCATCAAGTCCAACCTATAGTATGTGTGTGATTGTCTGTCAGTATTACATTGTATATCTCTGTATGTTGCGGTCGTTCAGATGCTTATCTAATAGTTTTTTGATGCCCCCTGCTGAAACCTGTGGAAAGGAATTCCACATCCTTGCCGCTCTTACAGTAAAGAACCCTCTACGTAGTTTAAGGTTAAACCTCTTTTTTTCTCATTTTAGTGAGTGGTCACTTATTAAACTCCCTTCCGCAAAAAGGTTTTATCCCTATTGTGGGGTCACCACTATGGTATTTGTAAATTGAAATCATATCCTCTCTCAAGCGTCTCTTCTCCAGAGAGAATAAGTTCAGTGCTCGCAACCTTTCTTCATAACTAATATCCTCCAGACCCTTTATTAGCTTTGTTGCCCTTCTTTGTACTCGCTCCATTTCCAGTACATCCTTCCTGAGGACTGGTGCCCAGAACTGGACAGCATACTAAAGGTGCGGCCGGACCAAAGTCTTGTAGAGGGGAGAATTATCACTTTATCCCTGGAGTTAATCTCCTTTTTAATGCATGCCAATATTCAGTTTGCTTTGTTAGCAGCAGCTTGGCATTGCATGTCATCTACTAGGACCCCCAGGTCCTTTTCCATCCTAGATTCCCCCAGAGGTTCACCCCCTAGTGAGTAGATTGCATTCATATTTTTGCCACCCAAATGCATTATTTTAATTATTTTTACATTAAACCTCATTTGCCATGTAGTTGCCCACCCCATTCATTTGTTCAGATCTTCTTGCAAGGTTTCCACATCCTGCGGAGAAGTTATTGCCCTGCTTAGCTTAGTGTTGTCCGCAAATACAGAGATTGAGCTGTTTACCCCATCCTCCAGGTCGTTTATGATAAAATTAAACAGAATTGGTCCCAACACAGAACTCTGGGGTCCCCACTTCCCCACCCCTAAACCATTCCGAGTATTCTCCATTTATCACCACCCTCTGAACTCGCCCTTGTAGCCAGTTTGCAATCCATGTACGCACCCTATGGTCCATGCCAATGGACCTTAATTTGTACAGTAAACGTTTATGGAGAACTGTGTCAAATGCTTTTGCAAAATCCAGATACACCACGTCTTGGGGCCTTCCTTTATCTAGATGGCAACTCACCTCCTCCTAGAAAGTTAATAGATTGGTTTGGCAAGAACGAGACATCTATACCATTTAACAGAGGATCTAATCCCTCACCATTCTGTACAAAGATGTACACTAATAAAATAAATGAGGATAAACACAGGTTAACATGTGCCATGTGGACACTCTTATATTCAGTCTAAATTTACAGTATACTCATAAACTGCAGAGGCTGCAGGTGGTGGACTCCATTCTACTCTGATACACCACTGCTGGCACACAGGCTACATAATCCTGTCTGTATAAACACTTTGAACTTGCCACCCCCTATCTCACAGTCTTTGGCATGAATTATTGTATCCAGATGGCTGCTTTGGAAAAACTGAAATGAGCTTAAATTTTACTGGACAGGAATTTGTCTTGATTCAGATAAGTATGCACCTGAAACAGATTGTGTGTGAAGAGGGCAACAGCGGCTGGATGGAGAAATGTGCTGAGTATTAAAGTTGAGTAATCAAACCTGACAATTAATTAAATTATTGTCTTCCTCCAATGTCAAATCAACACTCACGGCTGCAATGTGACTACAGATGTCTTTGTGGTACCTAGTTATTGGTTTTCTATCTATTTTAGATATGCTATTTCTTTAGCGCCTACATTCATAGAAAGAAACTAGGCAACAGATGCACGATCTCTGCACTGCCAATGAAGGACAGTGGGGAGTCAGATGGAAGTTTGCAGCTGGGTAGAGTAAGCCTTTATTTGGCTTTGGTGCCTAATGGTTATCTGTTACAGCTGTTATCCCAGACAGAATCCAGCAATGACTATAATTGGCCAATCAGATGTGGAGGAATGACCTCTGTTACGTGTACCCCCACAGCCTTTCCTTAAATAGAAACTCAGCTCATTCTCATGCCCATTTCCAAGTTATCAGCAGAGTAAATTTAGCAGTTTCGGCACCCTCTATATACGTTTCTGACACCATGGAAGATAATTGGGGGAGCTTGACTCTGTTTTGTGCCTGAGCACTGTAGATTATTTTCAAAATGAAAACCTGGACAATGAATTTACAATCACATTATAAAATGAACCTCTTTTTTGGAAGACTTTGAGATAATATCTTAGTACATGCTATCCAGTGTACATATGAGGCTAATGAATTATACTTCATATAAAGAAGAACTCCGGCGAAAAATAACAAAATACAAATTAATAGCCAATTTAAAGTAAAACAAAGATTTAGCTGCAATTTTTACCTTCTATCCAAAGATTTTCCCTGCAGTCATTTTTTTTCTAATGGCCAGTATCATTTAACCCACTTCCCTCAGTCCAGGTTATTCTGGACCTGCCCCAGCCTGTGACTGAACAAGTAGAAGTAGCAGCGTGATGAGTGATGAGCTTTGTAATTAGATCCCCTGCTGTTTATTTAAATAGCTTTATTTATAATTAGGGATGAGTTGACCATACTTGCCTTTGGTTCAACTCAGGCCCAGCGAATGTTAACAAAGTTTTGGATTCCCAAATGTGATCCTAATTGGAATCAATAGGAGTTGAATTTTAGAAATCAGTAATAGCTATTTTCTGGGTTAATAAGCAAGGTATTGTCAAATAAATGGCATGAGTAGCTGGGCAATGCTGGGGTACATGTACCAATGCAGAGCATTTTTTTTTAATTATCTTTCGGGAGACTGTCTTTCTGACATTAAAAATACAAAAATCCTTCAAATTACATGTTTGGGAGATGTCTTAAAGCTATACATGGCTTCAAAGAACATTCCAATTCTTATGCCGCGTACACACGATCGGACTTTCCAGCAGACTTGGTCCGACGGTCTTTCCGCCGGACTTTCCGGCGGACTACCTGAATGGACGGACTTGCCTACACATGACCGGACTTTCCGGCAGGCTAGGTCCGCCTGTCTTTCCGACGGACTTTCGCCGGAGTTACAGCGGACTTTCAGAATGAACGGACTTGCCCACACACGGACAAGTCCGTTCATTTTGAACGTGACTCGGGTACGACGGGACTAGAAAAGGAAGTTAAACTCGCCACTTTTATCGGCGAGATTGACACCTTGCGAGCCCTGTCGCGGGGCATACCAGGCCCTTAAGTCTGGTATGGATTTTAAAGGGAACCCCTACGCCGAAAAACCGGCGTGGGGTCCCCCCAAAATCCATACCAGACCCCGATCCGAGCATGCAGCCCGGCCAGTCAGGAAAGGTGGTGGGGACGAGCGAGCGCCCCCCCTCCTGAACCATACCAGGCCGCATGCCCTCAACATGGGGGGTGGGTGCTTTGGGGGAGGGGGTGCCCTGTGGGGGTCCCCCCACCACAAAGCACCTTGTCCCCATGTTGATGAGGACAAGGGCCTCTTCCCGACAACCCTTGGTTGTCGCGGTCTGCGGACGGGGGGCTTATCGGAATCCGGGAGCCCCCTTTAATAAGAGGGCCCCCAGATTCTGGCTCCCCACCCTATGTGAATGAGTATGGGGTACATGGTACCCCTACCCATTTACCTAGGGAAAAAGTGTCAATAATAAAAACACACTACACAAGTTTTTGAAGTAATTTATTAGACAGCTCCGGGGGGGTCTTCTTCTGACTTTGGGGGTCTTCTTCCGACTTCGGGGGTCTTCTTCCGACTTTGGGGGTCCCTCCGGTTCCTCTTCTCCCGGCGTCCGGTTGGTTCTTCTCCACTCTCTCTGGCCTCTTCTCCCGGTGTTGCAGTTCTTCTGCCGGCTCCTCAGCTGTCTTCATGCCGCTCTTTTGCCAGCAGAGGCCCGGACTTCTGGGCTTCTGGGCTTCTTCTCTTCTTCCGATGTTGACATGATGGTCTTTCTGGCTGGAATGCTATCTGAGAGCTCCGATGTGACTTATATAGGCGGAGACCCTGCCCCCTTATGCCGTCACAGTCCCTGGGCATGCTGGGACTGTGACGTTTTAGGGGGCGTGGTAACCGAGTGATGTTGACCACGCCCCGCTAAAATGTCACAGTCCCAGCATGCCCAGGAACTGTGACGGCATAAGGGGGCGGGGTCTCCGCCTATATAAGTCACATCGGAGCTCTTAGAGAGCATTCCAGCCGGAGAGACCGTCGTGTCAACATCGGAAGAAAAGAAGAAGCCCAGAAGCCCAGAAGTCCGGGCCTCCACTGGCAAAAGAGCGCCATGAAGACAGCGGAGCCGGCAGAACCAACCGGACGCCGGGAGAAGAGGAACCAGAGGGACCCCCGAAGTCGGAAGAAGACCCCCGAAGCCGGAAGAAGACCCCCCCGGAGCTGTCTAATAATTTGCTTCAAAAACTTGTGTAGTGTGTTTTATTATTGACACTTTTTCCCTAGGTAAATGGGTAGGGGTACCATGTACCCCATACTCATTCACATAGGGTGGGGGGCCGGGATCTGGGGGCCCTCTAATTTAAGGGGACTCCTGGATTCTGATAAGCCCCCCGCCCGCAGACCCTGACAACCAACAGCCAGGGTTGTCGGGAAGAGGCCCTTGTCCTCATCAACATGGGGACAAGGTGCTTTGTGGTGGGGGGGCCCCGCAGGGTGCCCCCTCCCCCAAAGCACCCACCCCCCATGTTGAGGGCATGCGGCCTGGTACGGATCAGGAGGGGGGGGGCGCTCGCTCGTCCCCACCCCCTTTCCTGACCGGCCGGACTGCGTGCTCGGATCAGGGTCTGGTATGGATTCTAGGGGGGGACCCCATGCCATTTTTTCTGCGTAGGGGTCCCCTTTAAAATCCATACCAGACTTAAGGGCTTGGTATGCCCCGCGCTCGCCGCAATAGGAAAATGTGTTTTTCCTATTGCAGCGAGCGCGAGATGCAATACCCTGCCCTTGCGTCGTATCTGTTGTTCCCTCGGACCAGCATACAGACGACCAAGATGAACAGGCTTTCCGTCAGGAACTGAGTCCGGCGGACCAAGATTTGAAACATGCTTTTGGGAAAAAAAAAGTCCGCCGGAGCCTACACACGATCGGATTGTGCGGCAGACTCTGGTCCGCCTGACCAAGTATTCCGGAAAGTCTGCTCGTGTGTACGCGGCATTAGGGACAGCATTAGTGATACCATATTGAGGCATCCCATAAAGTGCACGTGTAATAATTTACTTTATATTAGTCATTGGCTTACATGCAGCAGCAACAACCCAATATGGGTGATTTCAGCTAAAAACAAAGTATTTATTAGGTAGTTTTTTTCATCAACAACAATTTGTTTGTGTAGCAGTAATAGACTATAATTGAACGCTGGAAGCAGGAGGGACATAATAGGTAAACTTTATCGCAAGTAGAGGTAGCGCCCTCCTAGGTAGGTGCTACAGTGATTGTATCAAAGTTTTGGGTTTCTCTGCTTAACAGAGATACAGTAGGTACATTTATGTGCTGTCTGCTTAACAGAGGCTGTGATTGTTTAGCAGAGTCTGCTCAGTGTGCTCTGGTGCTGCTCATGCTGTCTTGAAGTTCACACTGGTCTAATAGCTGTGGAATGTGCTAGACAGTGGGTGGAAACCATGGAGATGAGAGCATGAATATGCATGAATATACAGCCCTGGCCAATTAGAAGGGGAGGTGCCCCTTAGCATGCTGGGTGACTGAATTGATATATTTTTTTAAAGGTACTTTATAAGTTTTCCAGTAAAGTACAAATAATAATCAGTGAGCAGGGTATATATCATACAGTTTGAACGGGTATATCACAATAATAAAGATACAATCTAGTACATATATACCCAAATAGTACATAAGGAAGAACTGAAAATATAGCAAGAACATAAACTAAAACAAAACAAAACCAGCTGCTGAGTAAAGCCGATCCAAGGAGCATATCACTCTAGGAAGCGTAGATATACATGCAGACATGAAAATCTAATGCTCATTGGGTACCACATTCATAACCTCAAATAGTCTTATCCCTTATTCTAGGGGGTGTCAATCTCTCCCGAGACCTTAGCAGTCCATTCCGACCATACTCTATCAAATTTTTTTGGTCACCCTCTAGCAGTATAAGTAATTTTATACATAGGCAGGGCATGATTAACGAAATCAACCCACATTTGTAAGGTAGGGGGGTCTGGTTTCTTCCAGCAAATAGCAATTGCCTTTTTTGCGTAAAAAGATAAAAAACGCATCAGTATCTTCTGGGGAGCACCTAGATTTTCCTCATCCATGTCACCCAGGAGACACCTGGCAGGGGAGCATATATTGGGCAAAGCCAGTTTCGTTTTCATAAAGTAATACTGGAGCAGAATTAACATATCTTGGAGCACTCCCAGATCATATGGAAAAAAAATTATACACTTATAACATTCAGTTGAACCCAACCTACCCATCCTGCATAAGCGAGCCTGGGTAAAATAAATTTGCTGTAAATAGTTTTGTTGGATTACCTTGTCTCCAACTGTATTTATATTTGATGAGCACATGGGCTCTGGGTCTTCCTCTACAGAGAGAGATCTGGGTAGGGAGGGAGCCTTCTGCCCCTCCTCAGCACAGGCTGCCATGTGGCCTCAGTTGGGCGACCTGAGGGCCTGAAACATTGAAGCTGAAACCCATGGTTCTCCTAAAGCTGACCGAGGGAGGATGTCCACGGATCCTATCTGCTATCAAGGAGGAAGGTGACCTGCGGCCAGGGCCTTGTGAGTACAGACCCCCTAGAGGGATCCTAGAGACTGGTATTTCTAAATCCCCCTCTTGGTGCTAGAAGTCAGCATACTGGGTGTAAGCTAAAGGGGACACTGGCTAGTGTCTTGAAGGAAAAAGGCCCAGTAAAGTCCTCCTGCTACAAAGAGACTGCTTTATTCTGTACAGTCTGCTACACAGCTCTATTGACAGTCTGCTACACAGTTCTATTGAGAAAGCTGTCCTCACTTGTGAATAGTTAATTTGGAGTATTCTACTAAATCCATTCTCCATTCTAAACCCATTCTCGTTGATTGGTACATCAGAGTGACAATAAAACAATAAATTTGACGCGTTTCGGCAATAGCCTTAGTCGTAGCTACGACTAAGGCTATTACCGAAACGCGTCAAATTTATTGTTTTATTGTCACTCTGATGTACCAATCAACGACACATCAAGGACTACAGTTTTGCTGGCTCTTCTTACTACAGTTAGTTGTTGCTTGGCTCTACCTACCTGAGGATGGACTATTGACCCTTGAGGGGGCTGCTTGCCCCTGGAGCCATCCAGGACTGGCTGCTAGACTACTCGGTGCTATGGACAGAACCCTCAAATTTTGGATCTCACCCTCAGGTCTCTGAGTAGAGCTTTATTACAGCGCTGCAGTCTCCATGGTCCTCAGCTGTGGATAATGACTGTTCAAGTTAGCCCTGAAATTGTTCAAGCTTGACTGTGCTTCCCAGCTGGGAGCGTTTTAGGCTGCACTTTTCTACTTTAAACTAGACTAAAATTATTTTGTTCATAATCTTTAGCTTCGAACATAGTGACTGTACTGCTCCCACAGAGAGAAGAGTCCTCAGCTTAATTTGGCACTCAAGCATTTTGGAGTAGCCCATTCCCTAGTGTTCTTCTTCTGTTCAAGCTCTACAGCAATAAACCTCAAAAAGACATCCCCAGACTGTTTACTGAGCCACAGTGAGTGAACTGTTTGCTATGTGCCTGGCTGCCTCTGCACTGAATAGGAAAGAACTTAGGCAAATCCAGCGGCCCCTTCAGGGGTTAGCTCTACACAGATGTGACAAAACAGAAGCACAAATAGGAGAAAAAAAAAAGAATGTTGTTACTATTTAACAGAAATTGCCTGACCAAGAACCTTTATGGCTAGATCACCAGGTATTACTTTAATGAAAGCTAAAGATTTAAAACGACTGAAAATACCTTTTGAAATTATGATTACAGGTAAAGCTTATGTATTCATTTTTGTGTTCACGTATATTTTAAATATTTGCTTGTAAAATTGGGATTTTATACAAGTAAAGGGATAATTTTATAAACATGTAAACATTTAAAACAGTATTTAAAGATAAAAATAACCAAAAACATGTTTTTGCCTTTAACCACTTCAGCTCCAGAAGGTTTACCTCCCTTCATGGCTAGACCATTTTTGCGATACGGCAGTGTGTTACTTTACTGACAATTGCGCGGCCGTGCGACGCTGTACCCAAATAAAATGTTTGTCCCTTTTTTCCCACAAATAGGGGTTTCTTTTAGTGGTATTTGATCAACTCTGTTTTTTATTTTTTTGCACTATAAACAAAAAAGACTGACAATTTTGAAAAAGAAAAACAATATTTTTTACTTTCTCTTCCACAGGTTGTGGTCTCAGCGGGGGGCATCGATAGTTTCAAAAAACTATTAGATAAGCACCTGAACGACCGCAACATACAGGGATGTACAATGTAATACTAACATATAATCACACACATAGGTTGGACTTGATGGACTTGTGTCTTTTTCAAACCTCACCTACTATGTAACTATGTAACTTTCTGCTATAAAACATACCCAATAAAAAAAAATAAAAAAATTTAAAAATCTAATTTCTTCATCAATTTAGGCCAATATGTATTCTGCTACATATTTTTGGTTAAAAATTCCAATAAGTGTATATTGATTGGTTTGCTTTTGGCTATTTTTTTTTAATTACGTTGTAAAATAACAAAATAAATGCTTACCTGTTCTGTGCAATGATATTGCAGAGAGTGGCCCCGTATTTCCTTTTCTCAGGACCCCCATCTGTACTGTTCGCTCCTCCTCTTCAGTGTCTGCCCCATAGTAAGCACTTGCTATGGGGGCAGAGGAGAGAGCTCACTGCCAAGTCAACCTCTGTGTGTTAATAGACATATAGAGCTTGGCTCTGCCCCACCCCAGCTCCCTCCTCACTGGATTTGATGGAGAGTGGCAATGCTTCTGCCTCCATGTCCAGTGAGAAGAGAGAAAGCAGTGATGCTGCTCTTTGGCACAGTTCTGGATCAAGTTTGGGCTCAGGTAAGTATTTAGAGGGGGCTGGGCAGAAGCTAGTTTTGGAAGTTTTTTTTTTATCTTAATGCAGAGAATGCATTAAAGTAAAAAACATTTATCCGTTACAACTACTTTAAGCTTAATTATAAAGGAAATTATATTCTATCCAATTCATTGAGATACTGATATCTAAATGATCATAGCAATTATCTGGCTGACACAATACAGATGCCACTTTTCAATAACCAATCAGACCATATTTTTCCAATAAGCTGAAAAATGATCGTGCCACATTTGCTTGTTGCTTCGTTCTTGACAGTTATTTTCCTGGCTTTTTTATTCAGATTTTTGTTTGTATGTCTGAAACGTATCTGCTTAAGATAAGACTAAGGCCTCATGTACACTGCTGCTGCAAAACGGACGTTTAGGAGCAGTTGGGCGTTTTTTTCAACTGCACTCTCCTCTATGTTATCTTATCAGTACATGTACACGGGGGCGTTTACAGTCGTTTCTAGGCAGTTGAGTTTAGAGGCTTTTTTTGGAACACAAAAAAATGGGTTCAGAAGCAGTTGAGTTTAGAGGCATTTTAAGCGCCAAATGCTAAAGTGCGGCTAAACGCGGTAACTCATGTTTTGCCGCATTTCGTTTACAGGCGTTTTTCCTTGTTGGTTATTTTGAAAAAAAAAAAAAATATATATATATATATATATATATATTTTTAAAGCGATTCTAAATGCAAACGCGGCAAAACGCTGCTAAACGCGGCATGTAAACACGGCAAAACGGACGTTTTAAACGTGGGTTACTATCTGTCAAGTTAAATTGTTCAGGAGAGGTTGTAAAAACGTCCCGTGTACATGAAGCCTTATCAGTACATGTACACAGGGCCGTTTACAGCCATTTCTAGGCAGTTGAGTTTAGAGGCTTTTTTTTGGAATGCAAAAAAATGGGTTCAGAAGCTGAGTTTAACTACTTCCATACAGGGCATTTTCACCCCCTTCCTGCCCAAGCCAATTTTCAGCTTTCAGCGCTGTCGCGTTTGAATAACAATTGCGCGGTCATACTACACTGTACCCAACTGAAATTTTTATCATTTTTTCCCCACAAATAGAGCTTTCTTTTGGTGGTATTTGATCACCCCTGCGGTTTTTATTTTGTGTGCTATAAACAAAACAAGAGTGACAAGTTTGAAAAAACACAATATTTTTTACTTTTTGCTATAATAAGTATCCAATTTTTTTTTTTTTTTAAACAATTTTTTTCCTCATTTTAGGCCGATACGTATTCTTCTACATATTTTTGGTAAAAAATAACGCAATAAGCGTATATTTATTGGTTTGCGCAAAAGTTATAGCGTCTACAAAATAAGGGGATAGATTTATAGCATTTTTATTATTATTTTTTTTTTACTAGTAATGGCGGCGATCTGCGATTTTTATTGTGACTGCGATATTGCGGCGGACACTTGGGACAATTTTGACACATTTTTGGGACCATTCACATTTATACAGCGATCCGTGCTATAAGAATGCATTGATTACTGTATAAATGTGACTGGCAATAAAGGGGTTAACCAGGAGGGGGCGCTGTAGGAGTTAATGTGTTGCTAGGGAGTGATTCTAACTGTGCGGGGAGGGGATTCACAAGGGGAGGAGACCGATCGGTGTTCCTCTGTACAAGGAACACACCATCGGTCTACTCCCATCTGACAGGACGTAGATCTGTGTGTTTACACACACAGATCCACGGTCCTGCTCGGTTACCGGGCAAACGCGGGTGCCCGGCGGACATCGCGGCCGCTGGGCACGCGCACCGGACCCGAGCGATGCGGCGGGCGCGCACGCGCGCGCCCCCTGGGCTGCCTAGAAGGCTGCGCCGTCATATGACAGCGGCCCAGGATAACAGCTGCACCGTCCCGCCGTCATATGACGGCGGGCGGGCAGCAAGTGGTTAAAGGCATTTCAAGTACCAAACGCTTCTAAATGCGGCTAAATCCGGTAACTTACATTTAGCTGAGTTTCGTTTACAGGCATTTTTCATTTTTGCCTATTTTGAAAAAATATTTTTTTCCCCTTTAACCACTTCAGCCCCGGAAGATTTTACCCCCTTCCTGACCAGAGCACTTTTTACAATTCGGCACTGCGTCGCTTTAACTGCTAATTGCGCGGTCATGCAATGCTGTACCCAAATGAAATTTGCGTCCTTTTCTTCCCACAAATAGAGCTTTCTTTTGATGGTATTTGATCACCTCTGCCGTTTTTATTTTTTGCGCTATAAACGTAAAAAGACCGAAAATTTTGAAAAAAAATGATATTTTCTACTTTTTGTTATAAAAAAAATCCAATAAACTAAATTTTAGTCATACATTTAGGCCAAAATGTATTCGGCCACATGTCTTTGGTAAAAAAAATGTCAATAAGCGTATATTTATTGGTTTGCGCAAAAGTTATAGCGTCTACAAACTAGGGTACATTTTCTGTAATTTACACAGCTTTTAGTTTATGACTGCCTATGTCATTTCTTGAGGTGCTAAAATGGCAGGGCAGTACAAAACCCCCCCAAATGACCCCATTTTGGAAAGTAGACACCCCAAGGAAATTGCTGAGAGGCATGTTGAACCCATTGAATATTTATTTTTTTTGTCCCAAGTGATTGAATAATGACAAAAAAAAAAAAAAAAAATTTACAAAAAGTTGTCACTAAATGATATATTGCTCACACAGGCCATGAGCATATGTGGAATTGCACCCCAAAATACATTCAGCTGCTTCTCCTAAGTATGGGGATACCACATGTGTGGGACTTTTTGGGAGCCTAGCCGCGTACGGGGCCCCGAAAACCAAGCACCGCCTTCAGGATTTCTAAGGGCATACATTTTTGATTTCACGCCTCACATCACAGTTTTGAAGGCCATAAAATGCCCAGGTGGCACAAAACCCCCCCAAATGACCCCATTTTGGAAAGTAGACACCCCAAGCTATTTGCTGAGAGGCATGGTGAGTATTTTGCAGCTCTCATTTGTTTTTGAAAATGAAGAAAGACCAGAAAAAAAAAAAATTTTTTCTTTTTTCAATTTTCAAAACTTTGTGACAAAAAGTGAGGTCTGCAAAATACTCACTATACCTCTCAGCAAATAGCTTGGGGTGTCTACTTTCCAAAATGGGGTCATTTTGGGGGGTTTTGTGCCACCTGGGCATTCCATGGCCTCCGAAACTGTGATAGGCAGTGAAGAGTGAAATCAAAAATTTACGCCCTTGGAAAGCCTGAAGGCGGTGCTTGGTTTTCGTGGTCCCGTGCGCAGCTAGGCTCCCAAAAATTCCCACACATGTGGTATCCCCGTACTCAGGAGAAGCAGCAGAATGTATTTTGGGGTGTAATTTCACATATCCCCATGGCATGTTTGAGCAATATATCATTTAGTGACAACTTTGTGCAAAAAAAAAAAATTTGTCTCTTTCCCGCAACTTGTGTCGCAATATAAAATATTCCATGGACTCGACATGCCTCTCAGGAAATAGCTTGGGGTGTCTACTTTCCAAAATGGGGTCATTTGGGGGGGTTTTGAACTGTGCTGGCATTTTATGCACAACATTTAGAAGCTTATGTCACACATCACCCACTCTTCTAACCACTTGAAGGCAAAACCCTTTCTGACACTTTTTGATTACGTGAAAAAATTTTTTTTTTTTGCAAGAAAATTACTTTGAACCCCCAAACATTATATATTTTTTTAAAGCAAATGCCCTACAGATTAAAATGGTGAGTGTTTCATTTTTTTTTTTCACACGGTATTTGCGCAGCGATTTTTCAAACGCATTTTTTGTGGAAAAAACACACTTTTTTAAATTTTAATGCACTAAAACACACTATATTGCCCAAATGTTTGATGGAATAAAAAAGATGATCTTAAGCCGAGTACATGGATACCAAACATGACATGCTTTAAAATTGCGCACAAACGTGCAGTGGCAACAAAATTAATACATTTTTAAAAGCCTTTAAAAGCCTTTACAGGTTACCACTTTAGATTTACAGAGGAGGTCTACTGCTAAAAATACTGCCCTCGATCTGACCTTCGCGGTGATACCTCACATGCATGGTGCAATTGCTGTTTACATTTGACGCCAGACCGACGCTTGCGTTCGCCTTAGCGCGAGAGCAGGGGGGACAGGGGTGCTTTTTTTTTTTTTTTTTTTTTCTTTATTATTTTTTTTCTTTTTTATCTTATTTTTAAACTGTTCCTTTCATTTTTTTTTTTAAATCATTTTTATTGTTATCTCAGGGAATGTAAATATCCCCTATGATAGCAGGGGATAGGTAGTGACAGGTACTCTTTTTTGAAAAAATTGGGGTCTATTAGACCCTAGATCTCTCCTCTGCCCTCAAAGCATCTGACCACACCAAGATCGGTGTGATAAAATGCTTCCCCAATTTCCCAATGGTGCTGTTTACATCCGGCGAAATCTAAGTCATAAAATGCTTGTAGCTTCCGGTTTCTTAGGCCATAGAGATGTTTGGAGCCACTCTGGTCTCTGATCAGCTCTATGGTCAGCTGGCAGCTGGCTGAATCACCGGCTGCATTCTCAGGTTCCCTGTTGAGACAGGAGAGCCAGAGAAAAACACGGAAGACGGTGGGGGGGGGGGGCATTCCCTCCCACTGCTTGTAAAAGCAGTCTAGAGGCTAATTAGCCGCTAGGATTGCTTTTACATGAAAGCCGACCGCTGGCTGAAAAGAATGATACCAAGATGATACCTAAACCTGCAGGCATCATTCTGGTATAACCACTCAAAGTCGTGAATGGTGTACCTGAAGACCAAAAAATGGTTAACAATAAAGCACAGTAAACGGTAAAGTATAAAAAATTGCATACCTGAAAAGCAAACATGATAAAACATAATAACAATAAAACATTGCAGAATAGAATACAGTAAAAAAAGAGCAGAACAATAGAGAGAGAATAGAGAGAGAGAATAAAACAACAACTATTTTTTTTTATTTTTGTTTGTGTTTTTTTTGCAAACTTGTAACTTTTATAACTGTAACCGGTTCCAGGTTCGGGTCTCTCAAAATGCGATGGCATCTTAGGAGACCCTGTGAAAGTGTGTCCTAGTCTGTGCAATGCTGTACCCTTCGCTAATACTCAACTAGTGCATGGTAGCGTTCAAAACATTCACCAATGCAAAGACCAGGATTGTCAGGACAGGAGGGACAATAATAGCGGGTGTCACGCCTATATACGCGCTTGCTGCAGACACAACATCTTTTTGGGGGGGTTTGTTGGGTAGGGGTACTCGGGAGGACATAAAAATGCCTCTCATGCAGCCGACTGCATTTGGTTGGGGATGTGAATGGGGGAAGTACGGGCGCTGCAGAAGCGGTGGGTTCCCAATTAGGATTGGCGAATGCAGTAGGAAGGGCACTATGGGCACGACGGGCCTGTGTTTGTCTTTTTTGTGGCAGCGGGACACTACTTGTGCTTGCCACCTCACCAGCTTGAACTGCATTTATGGGACTCGCCACGTTACCAAGTGTTACTGCAGTGCTGGTTTGACTACGACCGGGGTGTACTAGGCCGCTGGCGCTTGCCAGTTCACCAAAACGCTACCAAAAAAACTGTTAGCGATCGCAGGGATCAGGCCTGACTCTGCGAACGCTGCAGTTATGCGTTTAGTGTTCTGTAAGTGACAGTGATCGATCGATACTGCACTTGGGTGGGCTGGGCTGGGCCGGGCGGAGGGGCAAAACGCAGGTGCTAGTAGGTATCTGGGCTGATCCCGCTAACACTGCGTTTTAGGGAACCCTAAACTGCTGGGGACGCCAGTATAGATCTGATCGGATCAGGTATTGATCCGTTCAGATACTATATCACTAAGGAAGGTGTACGGTGCGTGCGTGGGTGTTAGCGGTACTGGCGCTAACCTGACGCTGCCTGGGGCTGGTGCTTACCAGTTCACCAAAACGCTACCAAAAAAACTGTTAGCGATCGCAGGGATCAGGCCTGACTCTGCGAACGCTGCAGTTATGCGTTTAGTGTTCTGTAAGTGACAGTGATCGATCGATCGATACTGCACTTGGGTGGGCTGGGCTAGGCTGGGCGGAGGGGCAAAACGCAGGTGCTAGCAGGTATCTGGGCTGATCCCGCTAACACTGCGTTTTTGGGAACCCTAAACTGCTGGGGACGCTAGTATAGATCTGATCGGATCAGATATTAATGCGCTCAGATACTATACCACTAAGGGAGGCGTATGCAGCGTGCGTGGGTGTTAGCGGTACTGGCGCTAATCTGACGCTGCCTGGGGCGACGCATATCACCGCCGGGCGATCAGGGGGCTAAACCTTTATTCGGTAATAAACGGCGGGTGCCCTGACACTATAAAAAATAAACGAACTAACCAGCGTCACCCGTAACAGTTATACGGTGATCAGTGGTGAAAGGGTTAACTAGGGGGCAATCAAGGGGTTAAAACATTTATTAGATAGTATATGGGGGTCCCTGTCGCTATAAAACGCTGACGGCGAACCTAAATATTTATCTCACTAACTAGCGTCACCAGCGACACTAATACAGCGATCAGAAAAATGATCGCTTAGTGACACTGGTGACGGGGGGTGATCAAGGGGTTAAAACTTTATTAGGGGGGGTTAGGGGGGTACCCTAGACCTACAGGGGGCTAACCCTAATTGTCCTAACACTGTAACTGTCACAAACTGACACTATGCAGCAATCAGAAAAAAAAAAAAAAAAAAACCTGCTTGGTGTCAGTTTGTGACAGGGGGGGGGGTGATTGGGGGGGGATCGGGGGGCGATCGGGGGGAGGGATCGGGGTGTTTAGTGTGCCTGGCATGTTCTACTGTGTTGTGTGTGTGTTGTGCACTTACTTACATGTCGTCTCTCCTCGGGCCGGAACGGAAACTCCCGAGCCGAGGAGAGATGACATCACATCCTCTGCCTCTGTGTACTATACAGAGGCAGAGGATGTTTCTCATTGGCTGGGAGCGATCGCGAGGGGGGGGCCACGATCGGATGGCCTCCCCCTCGTCTCTCACTTCTCCCAGCCAAATGCCGACCGCAGCTGGCACCGGGGGGGGGGGGGTCCGATCGGAAGGCAATCACCTACCAGGTACGTGATTTTGCCTGCCCGTGCCATTCTGCTCACGTATATAGGCGTGAGGCGGTCGGCAAGTGGTTAAAACGCTTCTAAATGCAAACTAAGCAAAACGCTGCTAAATGCGGCATGTAAACGTGGCAAAACGGACGTTTTAAATGTGAGTTACTATCTGTCAAGTTAAATCGTTCAGGAGAGGTTGTAAAAACGTCCCGTGTACATGTAGCCTTATGCCCCATACACACGGTCGGATTTTCCAACGGAAAATGTGTGATAGGACCTTGTTGTCGGAAATTCCGACCGTGTGTAGGCTCCATCACACATTTTCCATCGGATTTTCCGACACACAAAGTTTGAGAGCAGGATATAAAATTTTCCGACAACAAAATCCGTTGTCGGAAATTCCGATCATGTGTACACAAATCCGACGGACAAAGTGCCACGCATGCTCAGAATAAATAAAGAGATGAAAGCTATTGGCCACTGCCCCGTTTATAGTCCCGACGTACGTGTTTTACGTCACCGTGTTTAGAACGATCGGATTTTCCGACAACTCTGTGTGACCGTGTGTATGCAAGACAAGTTTGAGCCAACATCCGTCGGAAAAAATCCTAGGATTTTGTTGTCGGAATGTCCGAACAAAGTCCGACCGTGTGTACGGGGCATTAGTTTTAATACTCTAGGTGAATTGTGGTTCTGTACAAGCCACACACCAATGATGTCTTCACAGGCAAAACATAAATCAGCACATGATCCTTATCATCCATGATTTAGCCCTTCAGGTTAATCATGTCAGAAGGGGGATCCTGGGGGGCACCATGTACTGAAGCTTTCTGACTTATTAAATTTTTCCCCATGAAGACATCATCAGTCTGGGGCTTTTCTTTTGGGTTATACCAAACCATGTGTGTAGGAATGACAGATTCCAGGTCAGCACTTGATTCCAGGACTTGAGGGTTGTGCTTGGAGGATTGGAGCAGTGCACCTTTCCTTGGCTCTACAAAGGTGAATTTTGGTGTTGGCCATTTGCTTCCCAGTATTAGAGCAAAACTATGACAGTGCTGCAGTCAACCTCCCCCTCTGTGTTTGTAGGATATAAATGTCCATACTAATATGTGCATCTGGAAACAGATCTATTTTTATCTGTATAATTTCCCAGTGACCAGTTAATGTTTAGATGCAACTTTAGGTCTAGAAATAATGCAAAAAAAAAAAAAAAGATAACCCATAAGAACCTTCACAAACAATCTCTTAAAATATAAATAAATTTTTTTTTAATTTATCAGTGAAGCCCTTCCTTATTTCATAGGATCATAGCAAGATACAGACGGTTTTTTGTAATAATATGTGTGTATAGTGCAGACAGTCAGTGGAATGCAGGAATTGCTAGTGATTAGATGGGCTGGAATATTTTAGATAATGTACTTATAATTTATTTTTATAAAGATGAATACAAATAACCAGAGGCCCTTCATTACAACCTTGTACTCAGTAATGAGATCTCCTGACACTGCAAACACATGGGATAAAGAGAAATTTGTCTTTGGATCTGGTCATTTAATTTGAAACAGTCAGATTGTTCCCAGCGTGGCCAGTGTATAGGTGAAGACACAATAGTTATACTTTACAAGCATTACTTTTATAGCTTTTATGGGAGATTTTAGACAGATTTTCCCCCAGTCTGAGGAACCTTTATTTCTATTTCTATTTTTGGACACGTTTTTGACATTGCCTTTTTAGTCTTTTTTAGAGCTCACATGTATAAGGATTCAAAAAACATTTAATAACGTAAAATCTAAGCCCAATACATAACCACATTCTACAATTGTTGCAGGTTAAATAAGAAAATCATATATAATACAACATTATTCAACATAAAAAAGGTAGAAAATATATCATGTAAACTGCTATTGATAGTAATTTGTTTTGATTTATTTTTAGAACAGTGTAGGAGAATAGAACAAACTCAATTCCAATAAAAACAGAATGCAATGTGCAAATATTCACAATAGAAAATAGAAAACATATCAAATGTTTAAACTGAAAAAATTTACCATTTTAAGAAAAAATTAAGGTCATTTTGAAATTGATGGCAGCAACACATCTTAGATAGTCAGAGTGCCTTATCCCCCGTACACGTGATCGAATTTTCCGACAACAAATGTTGGATGTGAGCACAAAAGTTCATGCATGTTCGGAATCAAGCAGGAGGAGCTGCACTGGCTATTGAACTTCCTTTTTCTCAGCTTGTCGTACGTCACCACGTTCCCACGTTCGTAATTGTTGGCCAACATTTGTGTGTATACAAGACAAGTTGGAGCCAACATGCTTCGAACAAAAATCCACGGTTTTGTTGTCGGAAAGTCCGATCGTGTGTACAGGGCATTAGGAGTAAAGATGGGCAGAGGTTCACCAATCTGTGAAAAGATGCATCTAAAAATTGTCGAACAATTTCTGAATATTGTTCTTTACATAAAATTGCAAAGACTTTAAATATATCATCATCTACAGTACATAATATAATCAAAAGATTCCAAGACTCTGGAGAAATGTTTGTGTGCAAGGGACATGACCCAAACGCAATATTGGATGCCAGTAATCTTCGGGCCCTCATAGGGCACCGCATTAGAAACAGACATGATGGACATCACTGCATGGGCTCAGGAATACTTCCAAAAAATCACAGTCTCTGAACACAGTTCCCCTTGCGGCATCCAAAAATGCAAGTTAAAGCTCTATCATGCATGGATGAAGCCCTATCTGAACATGATCCAGAAACGATGCCATCTTCTCTGGGCCAAAGTTTTGTTAAAATGGTCTGATACAAAGTGGAAAACTGTTCTTTGGTCAGACGAATTAAAATGTGACATTCTTTTTGGCAACCATGGGTGCTGTGTCTTCCGGACTAAAGTCGGAGAGGGACTTTCTGGCTTGTTATCAGCACTCAGTTCAAAAGCCTGCATCTCTGATGGTATGGGGGTGCATTGGTGCATATGGAATGGACAGATTACACATCTGGAAAGGTGCCATCAATGCTGAAAGTGGTTGTAAAGACAGAAGGTTTTTTTTATCTTAATGCATTCTATGCATTAAGATAAAAAGCTTTCTGTGTGCAGCAGCCCCCCTAATACTTACCTGAGCCCCATCTCGATCCAGCAATGTTGCACGAGTGACTCGGCTGTCCTGGACTCTCCCTCCTCATTGGCTGAGACACCAGGGAAGTACCATCGGCTCCTGCTGCTGTCAAAGTCAGTGATCCAATGGGGAAAGAGAGGGGGCGGGGCCAGTGCCGTGGCTCCATGTCTGAATGGAGAGCTACTGCTAAGCTCTGATGCCCCCATAGCAATCTGCCTGTTGTGGGGGCACTCAGCAGGAGGGAGGGGCCAGGAGCGCTGAAGAGGGACCTGAGAAGAGAAGGATCTGTCCTGCTCTTTGCAAAACTACTGCACAGAGCAGGTAAGTATAACATGTTAGTTATTTTTAATCAAAAAAAAACAAAAACGAGACTTTAGTATCACTTGAAAGATATATCCTGGGTTTAGAACAGCATATGTTCCCATCCAGGCAACATCTTTTTCGGGGAAGACCTGAAAGGAACTGAGGTTGTAGTTATGTATTAGTTGAATCTTATGTTTTGTTTTAGAAATGGAAGGAGGAAAAGAAAAATGGGGGAGGGAGGGTGTACGGTAGGACAAAAGGAAGGGAGGAAGGAAGAAAGGAAGGGAGGGAGGGAGGGAGGGAGGGAGGAAGGAAGGAAGGAAGGAAGGAAGGAAGGAAGGAAGGAAGGAAGGAAGGAAGGAAGGAAGGAAGGAAGGAAGGAAGGAAGGAAGGAAGGAAGGAAGGAAGGAATAGAGAGAGGAAGGGAAGCAGGCAAATAATGTGGAAGGAAAGGAAGGAAGGAAGGAATAGAGAGAGGAAGGGAAGCAGGCAAATAATGTGGAAGGAAAGGAAGGAATAGATACTAAGTACATAACCCCTTATGTATCTTTACTGAGCAGAAGCTCCCCTTAATGGCATGGCTTGCTGAAAGATTAAAATATAGAATAATTTGTTATGCTAATTTGGCACCAAGAACACATTCTGTAACCCAAGTGCAGATTTCATTAATATTCACAGAATATTCTGCAGCTGTAGGGTAGCAAAAATACAAGAAATACAGACAAGAAATTGATTTGAAGAGATACAGAACCAGAAGAAGAATATTGCTGATTGAGTGAGGAAAGAATAAGAAAATAAGAGATAAGTCCCTTAGGTTACAGAGAGGAAAAATACAGTGGAAAAACAAACAACAAATATAGAATGATGCTAGACAGGCCTCAGAGGGAGAGCAGGAAGTACAAAGGGATTGCTGGAGAAACATCCGAACTGCGCTGACATTATAGGCAGAAGATAATGTGCATGAAAGCAGAAGAATAGCATTATACACAGCACTGTCTGGCCTTTTGTGTGTGTGCAGTCCTTGTTTGATTCTAGGCACAAAGTGGATTGCTTTACTGTGTAACCAATACAAAGCATAAGTGGCCATTATAAGCCAAATTCAATAAAATATCATAGAGTGTTAAAATGGTGTTAATAGACTGCTGTGGCTTTGAGAGGGATGGCATTCTTTTTCAAAAAAGTTTTCCACCATTCGTTTTTGTAGTAAGTGGGTTTCCCTATGCGGGACTAAGACATCCTGTACTTTTCACCAGTAAGGTAGTGCTTAGTGAATACACCAGCTCATGCCTTACATAGATGCTTTGTAAGTCAGTAAAGACTCCGGGAGACTATAAATAATTATAATACTTGCAGTCCCTGGATTGTGAGCTTTTACAGAATTTTTTTGAACATCAACATACTTTTACTCCCTGGAGCCAAGGTTCCATAATGGCATCAGAAGGTAATTGACCATATGAACACTATTGTGCATACCTGTCACGAATCAATCTGTTACTTCTGCAAATAGCCTTCTAAAGGCTTGCCCATGGCAGGAGTTACTGGGAGTCCCAGTTAGCAAATAAATGTAGAGGAGACTTGGCTGTACGTGGATACAATTTTACCTTTCATTTATTATAGTTATTTTATATATACATCTTACTAAATAAAGACCCTTACTTGCACCTCTAGGGGGGGACCTGATTCCCTTAGCGGGGTGCCTGTGCGTGTATTCGATTATGAATTTATCATGTTTTTAATATTTTTTATAATTTTCTACATTTGTATAATTGTGCTTATGGGAATTCTTTGACTTGCATGCCAACACACTGTAGCAGGATGCCCGCCAGCTGTGTGATCTTCCGCCCACTCTTAACCCTCACTGTGAGCAGTGACAGTGCCAGGACTCCTGTGCATTGTGCAGCAGAGGGTTTCCTCTCTACCCTCTGCTACTGGCTGTGCTGCTGGAGCGGCTCTGTGTGAAATCCCCCACTTTGCCCCCTCTTTCCCCTTGGGGTATCAAAACAGTGAAAATACTAATACAAGTGCAGCTCAAAAAATTTTAATATCATCAAAAAGTTCATTTATTTCAGTAATTCAATTCAAAAAGTGAAACTCATATGTTATGTAGATTCATTACACACAGAGTGATATATTTCAAGCATTTCTTTCTTTTAATGTTGATGATTACGGCTTGCTTCTAGTGAAAACCCAAAATTCTGTATCTCAGTAAATTAGACTATTGTGAAAAAGTTCAATATTGTAGACGCATGGGGGGAGATTTACTAAAAGTGGAGAATGCAAAATCTGGTGCATCAGCTTCCAGGTTTTATTGTCAAAGCTTTAATTGAACAAGCTGAAATTAGAAGCTGATTGGTTGGCTACCATGCACAGCTGCGCCAGATTCTGAGTGCTCCAGTTTTAGTAAATTCCCCCTATTGCATCAAACTCTAATAAGCTAATTAACTTAAAACACCTGTAAAGGTTTCCTGAGCCTTTAAATGGTCTCTCATGTCTGGTTAAGTATGTTGCGCATTCATGGGGAAGATTGCTGACTTGACAAGTGTCCAGAACACAGTCATTGACACCCTCCACAAGAAGGGTAAGTCACAAAAGGTCATTGCTCAAGAAGCTGCCATTCACAGAGTGTTGTGTCCAAGCATATTAATGGAAAGTTGGGTGGAAGGAAAAAGTGTGGTAGAAAAAGCTGCACAAGCAACAAGGAATAACCGCAGCCTTGAGAGGATTGTGAAGCAAAGGCCATTTAAGAATTTGGGGAAGATTCACAAGAAGTGGACAACGGCTGGTGTCAGCGCTTCAAGAGCCTCCACACACCGACGTATCCAGGACATGGGCTACAAATGTCGCATTCCTTGTGTCAAGCCACTCCTGAACTAGAGACAACGACAGAAGCGTCTTACCTGGGCTAAGGAGAAAAAGGACCGGACTGTTGCTCAGTGGTCCAATGTTCTAATTTGAGATGAAAGTAAATTTGGCATTTCATTTGGAATTCACGGTCCCAGAGTCTGGAGGAAAAGTGGAGAGGCACAGAATCCAAGTTGCATGAGGTCCAGTGTGAAGTTTCCACAGTCAGTGATGATTTGGGGAGCCATGTCATCTGCTGGTGTTGGTCCACTGTGTTTTATCAAGTCCAAGGTCAGCGCAGCCCTCTACAGGGAAATTCTAGAGCACTTCATGCTTCCCTCTGCTGACCAGCTTTATGGAGATGCTGATTTCATCTTCCAGCAAGACTTGGCACCTGCCCACACTGCCAAAGCAGTGCCTGGTTTAATGATCATGGTATCACTGTGCTTGATTGGCTAGCAAATTCGCCTGACCTAAACCCCATATGGAATCTGTGGGGTATTGTCAAGAGGAAGATGAGATACACCAGACCCAACAATGCAGACGAGCTGAAGGCCACTATCAAAGCAACCTGAGCTTCCATAACACCTTAGCAGTGCCACCGGCTGATCGCCCCCATGCCACGCCCCACTGATGCAATAATTCATGCAAAAGGAGCCCTGACCAAGTATAAAAAAGATTTTAAAAAAACTTTTTTAATATTTGTCTTATGTAATATTCTAATTTTCTGACATACTGAATTTGGGGTTTTCACTAGCTGTAAGTCATAATCATCCAAATTAAAAGAAAGAAATGCTTGAAATATATCACTCTGTGTGTGATGAATCTATATAATAAAGGAGTTTCACTTTTTGAATTGCATTACCGAAATAAATTAACTTTTTGTCCCTATTCTAATTTTCTGAGATGCATCTGTAGGTGATGTTTCATAATCTCCAAGCAGGGCTGGTGGCAAGTTTCTATATATGTGGCTTACACTGAGAGAGGTGGAGGGTAAAGGCTCTGATAAAAAAAAACAATAGTATTACAGCAGTATTCAACTGAAAAGCAAACATTTATTATATTGCAAGTTACTGATTCCTAGATGTATGGTTGCATTAGTTTTTTTTTTAAGCATCCTTTCCTTTATTTTCCTCTGGTAATCCAGCCAGTAAGTCTGTTGTTTTTCAACCAAACAAGCTCTTCTGCAAATGTAGCAGTTAGAGACAAAACCATTTACAAGGGTGCTTACAATGATCACTTTCATTTATCTATGTAAAACCTTTATCCTAAAAGAAAACAACTGTTGCTGTAATTGCTTGTGTTATTGTAGTGTAAGGGGGAGTTTGGCTTAAATTTGTTTGTGTATTTAAATCTCCTAGTACATCTAATGCCGCGTACACACGAGTGGACTTTACGGCGGACTTTGCCCGGCGGACTGGATTTCGTCGGACAATTCGATCGTGTGTGGGCTCCAGCGGACTTTGTTTGCTCAAAAGTTGGACGGACTTAGATTTGAAACTTGTTTAAAATTTATCCGTTGAAATCGAGTCCGGTCGAAAAGTCCGCCGTCTGTATGCTAGTTCGACGGACAAAAAGCCACGCTAGGGCAGCTATTGGCTACTGGCTATGAACTTCCTTGTTTTAGTCCGGTCGTACGTCATCACGTACGAATTCGACGGACTTTGGTGGATTGTGTGTAGGCAAGTCCGTTCATTCAGAAAGTCCGTCGTAAAGTACGTCGAAAAATCCGCCGGGCAAAGTCCGCCGTAAAGTCCGCTCGTGTGTACGCGGCATAACACTCCCCTCCCCCCAGACTGACAATACTGCTGTCCAAAGGCTCCTCTTCATCTAAAGTATAGGCACTCTAATACCAGAAGTGTGTTACTGACCAAAACACAGGGGAAAAAGCCTAAAAAAGAAAACGAATGCAGCCGCTACATATAATATTTAAAGTATACTAATGCGCAAACCACAATGAATGAAACCAGTGAGTAGCTGCCAACACAAAATATATTCCCACACAGTGATAATCTAAAAATAAAATTAAAAATAAATTCATGTGGCGCTTTCTCAATAATCTAAAGTGCTGATGCAATATAAATATAATATCCAAAAACAATCTCAAGTGCTAGTGCAATAATATGTAAATGAATATCCAAATAATTCAACATGATGCCAATAAAGTGCAATAATGTTCACTATAATACAGATAAAGTGCAATAATAAAGGACATCTAAAAAACAAAAAATGAAAAGTCCATAAAGTGCTTGGTGCAAAAAACTCGTAAAAATAGTTTATATATGGAGGGCGTGGCCTGGACATGGCTGAGTGAGGCTGCTTCTACCTTGGGCTCCCGTTCTCAGCCTCCTAACCCCGGCAAAAACTCAACTTAAATCGGTATGAAAGCTACCAAACGTTACAAGACAAGAGCAGTATCCAAAAGGACCCCCTCCATCCAGACTCCAGGAGAAATACACCGTTGTTTCAGGCAGGAACTTTCCCCCGGTGCCAGAGTCGCTGCACCACGAGGCCCTCCACGTGAGTTCACACAGCAGGCCTCCGCCAGAGGTGCCCAGTCCCTTCTTGGGAGCCTTGCTGCTACACCCGACCTGACATCTAGAAAGCTAAAGAACTCCCCACCAAGCGAGATGGCCCCCCCGTGTCCACTTGAACCGGTACCGATGGACCAAGACATCCGCACACTCCTACAGGCGCTCCCCACTAAAATGGATATAGAGGCGATGATCCTCCGTCTTGAGGAGACACATCGTCGGGACATTCAGGAGGTGAGGGGGGAAGTGTCCAGCCTATCTGAAAGAGTCACTTTGGGGGAGACGGCTGTGTCCTCACTTGAGGACAGGGTGTTGGCCCTGGAGCAGGCCCGGGACTCCCACAGAGATACCACCGTGTCCCTGCAGTTGCACCTGGAGGAAATCGAAGACCGGAGCCGCCGAAACAACTTGCGGCTCTGAGGTATACCGGAAGATATCGGCCCAGACCAGCTAGCAGAGACAGTGAAAGAACTCTTCCGCACCGTCCTAGACGATACAAGCACGGAAATAGAACTGGACCGGATACATAGAACCCTAGGACTGAAGCTATCAGACCAGTCTAACCCGCGCGATGTAGTATGCAGGCTACACCGCTACCTGCAGAAAGAAGCTGTCCTCCGTTGCGCCTGGGAACACGGCGATGTTGACCACCATGGAGCACAAGTCAGGATCTTACCGGACCTATCGAGAGCCACACTAAAACGGAGAGCCATGCTAAGACCCCTGCTTGAGCTGGCAAAACAGAAGGGTTTCACTTACCGCTGGGGATATCCACTCTCCGTGACTTTCCGCAACGAGATGTCAGCATTCACCCTGCAGACTACTGCGGACCTCCCGGCACTTTTCCGCCACCTAGATGCGGATCCGATTCAGATCCCAGACTGGCTGCAGATCCTCCCACGGCCGATGGGCAGAGCGGGACCCTCAGCTGCCCGAGGCCCACTACCACCACGTCAACGAGGAAGGAGGAGACGCCGCTCTGCCTTGGGAAGTGCCGCACGTGAGTAGAATGGTACGGCTGGGTTCTCACTTGCCCCCGCAGTGTGTCTGCCCCCCCCATCCCCACGGGCTCCCCGGAGCATTTTTGCGGTGCACCCCCCACCGAGACAGCCCATCACCGCCGGCTTCACATTCGGAACGGGGACTTCTGCAGGGGGTGAGGGGGAGATGTTTAACCTACCGCCAATACCGCTCCCACGTCACTGGCAATAAGATACTCCAAACAGTTGAGAACTGGGTAAAAGTGTTGCCAGCCAGGAACTTACTCAGGGAGCAGAACCTTTTTGCTAATCCAGAAAGCCCAAGGACCGTTCAGACATGCAAGGGCTTATTGTCTCCTCAGCAAATTCAACTATTTAACAGACCAGAACGCTCACAGTTAAAACTGCTGGCCCAAAAATCCCTGTTTTGGTTGAAACCTATGCCAGTATAAAGCGACCACAGCAGGTAGGATATTATGCCAGTCCTGAGGGCTCACAGCTGGTAGAGTTTTATTCCAACCTAGAACTCCCACCGCTTAGTGAACCACATACATACGAGGGACATCCCTGGGACAGAAGCTGCTTCTGTCAAGAGGTCACTACACGTGGACACCAAAAGAGCCGAGGGAGTACCTATTCCCATGTCACCCAAAGAGACTACAATACCTTTGCTTTGATCAGTGGTCGGAATCCGGGACAGATGTCCCAACTCTGGGACGCAGAGGAATATGCCATCTCCCTTACAGAATAGATGTGAACGACCTGAAAGGTCTTAAATATCTCCTCAGAGACAAAAAAACAAAAAAGCAGAAGGACAAATCCCCTAATGGCGGAATGGTTCCTGGTGTGTGTGTGTGTGGGGGGGGGGGGCGGCGGGAGGGGGGAGAGGGGGTAACACTCCAGCGTACGAACTTCCAGAAGACTCCTGCGGTCTTGCATTAAGAAGAGATGTGTAATAAACTGTTCTCTTCATGTGACAGGATGCAATTATATTGTCTTTAGATGTGAAATATACCACATACACCTAAGAGTACATTGTAGAGGAGTATCTTAAAAGAGTTCTCAATACACCTCCAAAGTAGGAAGGGAGGCACCTGTTTGCACTGGTTATGTCTAGTTTGTTACAGCTAGTTGATTTGATCTGTTATTTTATTTACTGCGTAATAGCTATCTGATGTTGCTTATTACTTCATGTTTATTTTCCTACCCACTAGATGGGAATATTCTACCGATTACACACACGATTTATAAATATGCCGTGGGTGGAGAGAGACTCTGGGAGACCTATCTCCTGGCCGTGTCTATCCACAAACCCACTTAGGACAGCGTTGCATATCCGGTTTTCTTCCGGACAGCGCATTAGCAAGATTTTTCTTTCTTGTGCTTTTAGTACCCCACCACGCTGCACACAGCTCTCTAAACCTTCTATTTCTCCCGTTTTTTTTTTTTTTCTTATCTAGGGGCCAACTGCCCCACTATTTTCCACCTGAACCCCCTGACTTTCACTTCATAACCTTTTCCTCGGCCCCTACCCTTTACTCCCTCTGCCCCCTCTATTCGCGAACATGGACACCCTAAACGTAATCTCTTTAAACGCGAAGGGACTAAATACATCTGAAAAGAGGCGGATGCTTCTTCAAGACATGAGACGCTTGAAGGCAGATGTAATTCTGTTGCAAGAAACACACTTCAGAGACAACACCATACCAATTCTTAAAAACAAATACTTCCCCATCGCTTATCACTCTACCAATTCACAGGCCAAATCCAGGGGGTTTCGATCCTAATATCAGCTAAAATACCATGGATAGAGCTAGACACTAAAACAGACCCAGAAGGACGATACTTATTCCTAAAAGGTCCTAAAAGGTCAAGTAGGTGACATAAGGGTGACCTTTGCAAATCTATATGCCCCCAATGACAACCAAGACGCGTTCATAACGCGACGGCTAGATCAACTTATGCAATTCACTGAGGGTCAACTAATTTTAGGAGGTGACCTGAATACACCCTTAAATCCGAATGAGGACACATCCTCTGGTACATCCTCGACCTCAAGAACCTCATGCAAACGAATACAAACAGCTCTACACTCCGCCCAACTGATAGATGTCTGGCGTCTCTTTCACCCGGGTTAGAGGGACTATACGTTCTTCTCCCGGCCTCACCAGTCGTACTCCCGTATTGATTATTTTCTAGTCCAGCACAGAAATCTACAAGCAGTACTAAGTACCAAAATAGAATCTATCACGTGGTCTGATCATGCCCCTATAGTGATGCGATACGCCATTGTTGACACGCACACGACTCAGCATCCGCCATGGCGATTGAATGAGAGCCTACTGCAAGACCCTGAGGTTTGCGCAGATATACTGAGGGAGATTGGGTGTTACTTTAAATCTAACAACACTCCTGGCAGTGACGCTGGTCTGGTGTGGGAGGCACATAAGGCCGTGATCCGGGGCGTGTTTATTAAACATGGCTCTAGGTTGAAACGCCAAAAACCACATTACTCCAGAAACTGCAAACACTTGAAACAAGACATAAAACGATGCCGACAAGGGAACTAGGGAACGAGCTTGACACCACTCGTAAACAGGTCACAGACATACTACACTTCAAAGCTAAAGCGGCACTGCAGATATGCCAAAAGAAATTCTATGAGTCTGGCAACAAATGTGGGCGGATGCTGGCTCGTTCCCTACAACAACAAAAATTAGCGTCATACATACCGCAGATCAAGTCTCCCTCCGGAAAGACAGCGTCATTACCCATACAAATCACAGAAGAGTTCAGAAATTACTACAATTCTTTATACAACCTACACACAACACTACCCGATACAGACAATACACCTGAATACATAGCCTCGTCATTGATGCCAACCTTACCGACCGAGGCCAGAGAACTACTTGAGGAACCCATCACATTAATCGAACTACAATCGGCTCTCAATTCCACCAAACAGGGGAAAGCACCGGGACCTGATGGCTTGACCATTACCTACTATAAGACCTTTTTTGCATCCTTAGGCCAATACCTCATTAAGGTATTTAATGATCTTGGCTCAGGCTCAAAGTTACACCCCTCTACACTTCAGGCGCAGATCTCAGTAATACACAAAGAGGGCAAAGACCTCACACAGTGCAGCAGCTACCGTCCGATATCCCTGTTAAATACCGATCTAAAACTCTTCACCAAGATTATTGCCTCTAGATTACAGCATCATCTACCACAACTCATGCATCTGGACCAGGTGGGGTTCGGGCCGACCAGAGAGGCCAGGGACAACACCATTAAGGTTCTGAACTTAATCCATATAGCGAATAGAGACAAAACGCCCAGTACTTTCCTTAGTACAGACGCTGAAAAAGCGTTTGATCGAATACGGTGGAAATTCTTGTTCGAAACATTGATGCACATCAGAGTGAGAGAAAAGCTGTTTAATTGGATATCTGCAGCATACTCGAATCCGTCAGCTAGAGTCAGGGCTAATGGTGTTGTCTCGGATCCCTTTCCAATATTAAACGGAACCAGGCAGGGATGTCCACTCTCACCCTTACTCTTCGCCCTAACACTGGAACCCTTCCTCTGCCATGTGAGACTAAATCCAGACATCACAGGGATCGCAGTGCAGAGTACCCAACATAAAGTGTCTGCGTAAGCAGATGACCTCATGTTTTCGATTACTAATCCAACCATCTCACTTCCAAACTTAATGAAGGAGTTTGAGACCTATGGCCATCTTTCTAACCTAAAAATAAATTTCAACAAATCCGAAGCAATGGGTATAGAGATACCACAGACCCAACTCACGCACTTTAAGAACACCTTCCATTTCAAATGGACGGACAAAGCCTTGAAATACCTAGGCACTTATATCCCTTCAACACTCTCCCAACTCTTCAAACGTAACTTCCCGCCCTTACTGAACACCGTCCAAAAACTACTCAATAGCTGGAAAAACGGTTTACATTCCTGGTTGGGACGTTGTAACATACTAAAGATGATGATACTTCCCAAATTTCTTTATCTATTACAGGCCTTACCTATACACATTCCCGCAGTCTACTTTAGACAAGTGCATTCCCTATTCCTGACTTTCCTGTGGGCAGGGAAAAAACCACGCCTTCCAAGACAAACACTATCACTACCAAAACACCATGGAGGATTGGCCATGCCAGAGATCAAAACATACTACCTTGCAGTACACCTAAGTAGGCTTATCGATTGGTGCCGACATAGGGAAACCAAACTATGGGTGCAATTAGAGCAAGCGCAAGTTGAGATTCCCCTCCATAGAGCCCCTTGGTGTAGCTCAACACTCCCCTCACGAATACGATCTCACCCAATGATTGGGAACACTACGAAAACGTGCGCACGCCTAATAACAAAAACATCTCTCTCCACTAGGAACTCACCATTGAGGCCCATACTGGGAAACCCTCAATTTATACCAGGAATAACAGACCCCACATTCCACGTGTTGAGAGACGCGGGGAGATATCAAGCCTCCCATTTTAGTACTAGGGGAAGATGGGCGACGCTGGCCGAGCTCTCGGACCCGAACGGCTTTTACCGTTTGGATTTCCTGAGGGCTAACCAACTCCCACACTTTCTTAACAGTTTAACCCCCTTAACGGTAAACGACCCACCCCTCACTACCTTTGAAGAAATCTGTACGGAAAGCGGAGTGCTTTCGCACACACTATCTCTGACTTATAACATGCTCATCACACCACCAGGGGACTACCAACACCCTAGCTTTGCTAAATGGGAGAAAGACCTAAATTGCCACTTCACTTCACAAAAACGATCACACATCCTCCAATTCATACATAAATCATCCATATGTACTAAATTCCAAGAAACTAACTACAAAATATTTACAAGATGGTACAGAACACCAGTATTACTACACAAACTTTTCCCTGAGACATCGAAGCTATGCTGGAGATGCCAACAAGACACAGGCACGCTAATACACATTTTTTGGTCCTGCCCCCGGATAAGGCCTTTCTGGGAGGAGGTTCACAAGATAGTACAAAAGTTTACTGACCGCACTGTCCCCGACATGACCCGGCATTCTTCCTCCTACATGCTACAGATACACCTGCCCGTATATACAAAAGTCAATTATACGCCACCTACTTGATGCAGCTAAAGTATGTATCCCCCTCAACTGGAAATCCCCTAACCCGCCCTCCATCTCCTGTTGGCTTAGGAAAATAGACGAAATTAACAAGTTTGAAGACCTGATTCTCACAAATCAAAATAGAGGAGAATCATACACTAGGACCTGGCTGCTATGGAATGTGTTTCAATACTCAGAGGAGGGACAAGCCCTCCGCAGAGAAGACACAGGTACCTAATATGGGCCGAAATCCACTATTAGAAATTCCCCTAATAATAATAATAATAAAATAACATAAAATAAAATACTAAACTGTTAAACTAGGTAACCGCTAAATCATAGCCTGACGAATGGTCTCATTGGAACAAACTGAGGACTCCATGTTCGCGAATACTCCCCCCTCCCCCCTCCTTTCTCTCTCTTTACTCTCCTCCTACTTTTCTCTCTATGAAAATGAGAAAATGGAAAGATACAGGATTCACAAAGGGACATCTTATAGACCTTTTTACTCCTATTTGCATTAGATGACTATAATAAGATAAGGATTCAGTCTGAGAAACACGGTCAACATTCATAGTCTCTAAATTTGGAGACAGTACAAATTCCGAATATCTGACAGTTATCAACTTCAACTACTGCATTACGAGATTCTTTTGGAATAGACAAAAGAAGGCTTTCTTTATGTTTTTTGTGTAATTGTTTCTATCATACTGTTACAATGTTTATTAATGTCATATCGGTCCCTGTGGACCTATTTCTTGTGATAAATGAAAAATAAAAAATAAATAAATAAAATAGTTTATATAATTGTGTCACTGTCCAAAGTGCAAACAATATATCCAGTTCTTAAATTGTGCTTCCAGGAAAGACCCCTACAGGTCTATTCGCACTTGTAGTAAATCTCCCATAGCTATCCAAAGCAGCAAACTCCTTCCTGGAATCCTCTACCAGATCAGAGACATTCTCAGACACAGGCATTAAATTTCACTGAGCATATATATCTCCTCAAGCTCCTCCACTTCCCTCCAGTGCAAGCTCACATGTAACAAAAATGAATCTCCATTTGTAGAATTCCAATACAACTATTTATCAAAAAGTAGTAACTCACATATAAAATCAAGGTGATCAGCTTCACATATAACAAAGACTTCTGGTCTCGGCCACGTCCGGAAGTGACGACACCCGGCGTTGCGTCTCGGCCACGTCCGGAAGTGACGACACCCGGCGTTGCGTCACAGATCACTTTCTCAAGGGTTTGGAGTCAGGTGAGCTCTGCTGGATTAAATACAGATCTTTTTTGCCATAGCAACAATGACGATCATACAACACATCTCAAAAATTGGCGTAGATATAAATATATCATAACATTATATACTAATAAAATACATCTTAAAAGAACAAATAATAATAAAAACAAGTCAATTTCTTAAAATCTTAATATCGAAGTGAATAGCGACATCTCGTGGTAGAATCCTTATATCGCATCTAGAAACTCTAATCAAAATATCGAACGACATCTAGTGGTGAAAGTGAGTAATGGCAGTAATATTAAATATAAGTGGTGTTATAGGATTCAACCACTAGATGTCGCTATATATGTAGATATGGTTATATGCCTACCATTACTCACTTTAACCACTAGGTGTCCTTGGATATTTTGATTAGAGTTTCTAGATGTGATATAAGGATTTTACCACCAGATGTCGCTATTCACTTCGATATTAAGATTTTAAGAAGAAAGTACAGTATGTGAATTACTACTTTTTAATAAATAGTTGTATTGGAATTCTACACATGGAGATTCATTTTTATTACACTGGAGGGAAGCGCTTGAAGAGATATATATGCTCAGTGCAATTTCCTGCCTGTGTCTGAGAAGGTCTCTGATCTGGTAGAGGATTCCAGGAAGGAGTTTGCTGCTTTGGATATCTATGGGAGATTCACTATAAGTGCAACTAGACCTGTAGGGGTCTTTTCCTAAGGTGAGAGGCTGGGGCACACTATTTTCATGGATGGTGGAAGCACAATTTATGAACTGGATATATTGTTTGCACTTTGGACGGTGACACCATTCATTATATGAACTATTTTTGCACTGAGAGTTTTTTGCAGCAAGCACTTTATGAACTTTTCATTTTTTGTTTTTTAGATGTCCATTATTATTGCAATCTGTATCATATTGAACATTATTGCACTTTGTTGGCATCATATTAAATTATTTAGATATTAACTCACATATTATTACACTATCACTTGAGATTGTTCTTGGATATTATATTTATATTGTATCAGCACTTTAGCCACTACATCTAAGGATTGGCAAGCTGCAATATATTACATTTTTGGTTTTGGATTTAATTAGGGCTCCAACTAAGGATTATTTTCATAATCAATTAGTTGGCTGATTATTTTTTCGATGAATCGATTAATCGGATCGAAAAAAAAAAAAACCTCCAAAAAAGTGTGCTGAATAATTTAGTTATTATGTAAAGTTTAAAATAAGACAATTTATTCTTGAATATTATGCAATGGTAAATATCAATAACCAGCTATATGGTGAGACAACAAAATTTCTAATCTACTTTAACAAAAGACAGAAGAGATATATATACCAGCGTTGCACCTATACCGGAATTGGTGCCGATACTAAGCATTTGCACTTGTGCACTTGTACCTTTTTTGCAATTCCTTTGACTTGCATAGACTTCTGTTAAATGAAGTTGCAAGCTGCAATGAAATCGGAGGTCCAAAGCGCACTGATCTGCGGCTTTGAAATCACGCTGGGGTAGCACGATTTCAAATCCACAGAAGAACTGTTCTTCATAATTATAAAGAAATGGTAATAATTTTTCATTAGTCTAAAATAAACTGTCACGACATTAAAAATAGGTATCAGTAGTTTATATCGGGGAGTACTTGAGAAAAAGTATCAGTACTCGTACTTTTTCTTCTGGGGGGCCCTGTCAGCGTTTCTTGCTCCTCCTGTCTTCAGAGTGCCCCTATAGCAAGCCGCAAAGTATAACATAGGGTTCGCCTATATCAAGGTAAAAAAAACTTCTGCCTTTAAAATTTCTTCAAACCACTTCCTTCTCCTTGCCAGGACTACATGTCCCATGAGGCATTGCTCCTCACATATTCACATTCACAAGCTTAAGGACATGTATGGATGGTGTACTGAGCTGTATGGGTGCTGCACTGTATTTTCTGACATGTAAACAAATGATGCATTTTGTATGCAGTTCAACTAATCGGCTGACCAACTAATCGATTATGAAAATAGTTGACAACTATTTTCATAATCGATTATGTTGATTAGTTGTTTCAGCTCCAGATCTAATACACCTTCAAGTATGCTTAAGGTATAATGAAGTGGCTTCTTAACCAATGTTGTCATATGTCATATTAGCATTCCCTTTAGTGTTACATTTTTCAAATACCTCTGTCATCTATACACTGAGCGGGGTCTTAGGTCCTTTGCTCAACTGAGAGAGGATTTCAACCTTTCTCCCTCTTCTCTGTTTTTTCTATTTTCAACTCCGCCATGCTGGTGGAGCAAAATTTGGCTCACTCCCGCTCCCACTGCAAATGGCCCCACTCGAGAAGTTACTTCAGATTGAGTAGCAAAATCACTTAAAACCCCAAAACAAAATATATTTTCTGAAAGCAGAGAACTTGTAGAATAAAAATATTGAACTGGCAATTTGTTTGTGTCAAAATGTTTGAAAACCTATATTTAAGCATAATAATTCACTATTCTTTTGCAAAATGTAAAAAATGAGACTGTATTGAGAAAATAGATACCAAAAATAACAAGCTTTAAAATTGCACGTAAAACAGCAAACTGTAAAAAATGACAATAAATCTTTATTAAATTTAAAAGCTAAAAGAATCCTCTTTTTAAGAAAGGGATTTTATTATGAACATGATGATAAAAGTGGAAAATTTCTTGCTAGGGCACTGAAAGAATCTATGTTTGCTTAAAATATACCTGCCATTAAAGATAAAAGGGAACCCTGTTACACTCAATGATAAAATTTCTAAGGTTTTTCATACATACTATTTATAATTTACCGAAACCTCATAAACCAGCTGACTTACAGGGAATGAGACCACAGATTCTACAGGACTGTCTGACTTATAGTGGAATGCCCAAACTCCCAATATCTGACATAGAACACCTAGAGAAACCGATTACAGAAGATGAGCTGATTGAAGCCATTAAGATGCCTAAACCTGGAAAAAGCCCTGGTCCTGATGGTTTCACAGCTCATTATTATAAAACATTTGCTAATATTTTGACTCCATATCTTTTGAAAACCTTGAACCACTTATGTAATCCGCAGGCAATCCCTGAAGATTTTCTAATGGCTTATGTAACAGTTTTACCCAAACCAAAGATGTATTAGATTGTTCTAATTATCGACCAATCTCATTACTAAATATTGGTCTTAAATTATTGTCAAAAATCCTCTTCGCCTAAGACCCTTACTACATAAACTGATTGGCCCAGAGCAAGTTGGTTTTATGCCCGAAAAAGAGGCAAGGGATAATGTCACCAAAGCATTGAATCACATTCACAGGGCACGAATAAATCGCATTACAGGTCTCTTGTTGTCCACAGATGCCGAAAAGGCCTTCAACAGATTTTCTTGGGATTTTCTAACAGCTACATGCAAATATATTGGGCTAAAATCACATATTGTTACATGGATATCCACCCTTTACCATGACCCTAAGGCTAAATTGAAAATGAATGGAACTCTTTCAGATTCAGTGAATATACAAAACAGGACACATCAGGGATGCCCTCTTTCGCCATTATTGTTCATATTAACGTTGGAACCTTTCATCCTTACTATAAATGCTAACCTGTCAATTCATGGGTTTCCAATAGGAGACAGACAATATAAATCTGCAGCGTATGCAGACGATTTTCTATTTTTCCTCACACAAGCTCATATCTCTATTCCAAATTTGATGCAAGCATTTGTACGGTTATGTTTCCAACCTCAAAATTAATTATAAAAAATCAGAGGCATTGAATTTGTCTCTCTCCTCTCACACATTGGCCTTAGTTCAGAAAAAAATGTTCCTTCATTTGGGTAGACAGGGCAGTGAAATACTTGGAGTCTGCATTGCACCCACCTTAAACACTCTATATAAAAAAATGTTATTCCTATAATATATTTTAAAGGAGGATTTAGAGAAATGGTCCCTCAAGTTTTTCTCTTGGTTTGGTAGAGCAGCCATAGTCAAAATGACAGTATTACCAAAAATATATATTTTTTTTCAAACCCTACCAATTTTTTTACCCTCAAAATTCTTTTTCTTTGCAATCATTACTTAGGAAATTTCTGTGGGCAGATAAAAGACAATATATTAATCTCCAAATACTTACACGTCTAAAACAAATTGGATTTCCCAATTTTAAGAATTATTATTTTGCATCTCATCAAATAAGAATTATTAATTGGCATTGTATTGCAGCTAATAAAGATTGGGTAAATTTAGAGAATGACTTAAGTGCTCTACCAGTGAAATTCTCTTCTTGGATACCATATGATTCATGCCCTAATATTCTAAAACAACACCCACTAATTGGTGCAACCCTAAAAGTTTTTCACCAAGTGATTAAATGCTCAGATTTATCCACTTCACCAGGTCCTTTAACCGCTTCCCGACCAGCGCACGCCAAAGTATGAACAGCGATCTGTCATCTCCCCTAGTCAGTCCCACTCTCCCTTCAATTAGAACACACTTGAGGGAACACAGTTAACCCCTTGATCATCGCCCCCTAGTGTTAACCCCTTCACTGCCAGTGACCTTTTTACAGTAATCAATGCATTTTTATAGCACTGATCGCTGTATTAATGTCAATGGTCCAAAAAATGTGTCAAAATTGTCCGATGTGTCCGCTATAATGTCGCAGTCACGATAAAAATCGCAGATCGCCGCCATTACAAGTAAAAAAAAAATAATAATAAAAATGCTATAAATCTATCCCCTATTTTGTAGACGCTATAACTTTTGCGCAAACCAATCAATATACGCTTATTGCGATTTTTATTACCAAAGAGAAGATCAAATACCACCAAAAGAAAGCTCTATTTATGGGAAAAAAAGAATGTCAATTTTGTTTGGGTACAGCGTTGCACGACCGCGCAATTGTCAGTTAAAACGACGCAGTGCCGAATCGTAAAAAGTGCTCTGGTCAGGAAGGGGGTAAAATCCTTCGGGGCTGACGTGGTTAAACTCACCAGAAAGAAGTCATTTTCAAGCCTCAAATCACTTTATCCGCTGCCATCCGCAATATGAACTGGATCAGAGCTGCATACAATCTCCATGGTATTCGGATATATGAGAAGAAAAACTCCACATAGTACAGTTCAGTTTTACCAGTTATTGCAATCCTCCAATCGTTAAAAAAATGACACCATAAACAATCTGCATCAAAGCTGGTCAAATGTCTCAGTGTCAGCCTTATCACCAGTCTTACTGTAGAGCCGGAGGTGGTCAGAGGTAGTCTCAGTGAACTGGACAGCCTCCGTTCGTTCCTTCCGGTTGTCTCTCTCAGGCTGTGGAACGCAAAACGTTACTTCAAGTCGCCGTAAGGTCACGCACTTTTGTCATTTACAAATGTACATCCTGGGCCCTTGCCCCCTCTCTCTCCTCATTGGCTCACTGACTTTGATTAACAGCAGCGGGAGCCAATGGCGCTCCTGGCCCCTCCTTCCTGTTGAGTGCCCCCACAGCAAGCACAGAATGCATTAAGATAAAAAAAAAAACCTTCTGCCACAAGTCGTAGCTGCGTTACATTTTTCTTAGGCTTTTTATCCTTTACATTGACCTGGTGATCCAGCCAGTAAGTCTGTTTTTTAATAGATTAATCTGTCCAGCAAAAGTAGCATTTACATGGTTGAGACAAACCATTTACCACTGACAGGGGTGCTTACATTGGTCAGCTTTTTTCATTTATGTAAAACCTCTATCCCAAAATGGGAAAGAAAAAACAAAACGGTTGCTGTATTGAATGTTAGCTGGAGTTCAGCTTAAATTTGTTAGTCAAGTCCATCTAAATCTGTTACTCTCTCAACAGATTGAGAAAGCCGCTGTGCCAAGGTGTCTCCATTGCTCCTCCAGTGGAGTGGGGACAGGAAGTGTGTTACTGGCCAGATTAATAGGTGAATATATAGGGAAAAAAGAAAACGCAGCGCATTTAAGGATTGATAAACTACAATATATTACATCTTTATTTTTGGGTTTAATCTCATGTTAAGTGATATTGCAGCTTGATGATTTAGGGCCCATATAAGCAGCATGCCCTTACTCCTAATGTCCTATTTACACAGATATCATTGAGAGAGGTGTCACAGGCACTTCATGGATTGAGTTTAATATAGAGTTATAATTTAGTTATGATTGTAAGTCAGAAAGCCAGCATTTACATGAATCACAGCTCTAGCCATGGACGTAATTCAGAATTGATATTTAAGGCGAAAACAAGTGGAAAAATTAAACTTGCAGACGTTATGAGAGGGAAGATCGATAAACTGGCTGCTGTGTTATAATAAAACAATATTGTGGATCACCTTCGCTGGACTGCAGTCTGACAGTGGCTGCTTATTAATGTAATCATAGACAAGCAAATCCAATAATTATGTTGTCCGGTCAGTGCTAAAGGTCTGTGCTCAACTCTGGAGTCAAACAGTGCCGGATATCTTTGAGAATTGATTGCAGTGGACACTTTTGTCGATAACCGTCTTGTGTTTCAATTACAAAGACAAAATTACATTTATAAAACGGCTAGCGATCTTTATTTATTTGGTATATTGTCCTGCAGTAGCAGCACTTTGTTTACAATTTAGGTTTGTAGTCTAGAGTAAAAATTCTGACTAGTTGCTATACGTTACTATACTATACAATTTTTTTTTTTTACTAGTAATGGCGGTGATCTACGATTTTTATCATGACTGCGATATTGCGGCGGACATATCGGACACTTTTGACACATTTTTGGGACCATTCACATTTATACAGCGATCCGTGCTATAAAAATGCATTGATTACTGTATAAATGTGACTGGCAATGAAGGGGTTAACCAGGAGGAGGCGCTGTAGGGTTAATCATGTTGCTAGGGAGTGATTCTAACTGTGAGGGGAGGGGACTTGCAAGGGGAGGAGACCGTTCGGTGTTCCTCTGTACAAGGAACACACCATCGGTCTCCTCCCATCTGACAGGACGTGGATCTGTGTGTTTACACACACAGATCCACGGTCCTGCTCGGTTACCGGGCAATCGCGGGTGCCCGGCGGACATTGCGGCCGCCAGGCACGAGCACCGGGACCCGAGTGACGCGGCGGCGCACGCGCGTGCCCCCTGGGGGACCTTGAAGGGCCGCCCTCATATGACGGCGGCCCAGGATAACAGCTGCACCGTCCCGCCGTCATATGACGGTGGGCGGGCAGCAAGTGGTTAAAGTGACAATGTATAAAAATAAAAATAACTAAAATATAAAAGGAAAAATTTTTTTTTTAAAGTGCCCCCGTCCCTGCAAGCTCGCACTGCAAAGAAAACACACACGTAAGTCGCGCCCGCCTATGTAAACGGTGTTCAAATCACACGTGAGGTATCGCCATGATCGTTAGAGTGAGAGCAATAATTCTGGCACTGGACCTCCTCTGTAACTCTAACCTGGTAACTGTTAACTTTTTTTAAAGCGCCGCCTATGGAGATTTTTAGGTACTGTAGTTTGGTGCCATTCCACGAGTGTGCGCAATTTCAAAGCATGACATGTTGGGTATCTATTTACTCGGCGTAACATCATCTTTCACATTATACAAAAAAAATTGGGCTAACGTTACTGTCTATTTTTTTTTTATTCACAAAAGTGTCTTTTTTCCCAAATTGCGTTTGAAAGACTGCTGCGCAAATTCAGTGTGACATAAAATATTGCACTGATCGCCATTTTATTCTCTAGATTCTCTCCAAAAAATATATATAATGTTTGGGGGTTCTAAGTAATTTTCTAGCAAAAAATACGGATTTTAACTTGTAAGCAACAAATGTCAGAAATAGGCTTAGGCATGAAAGGGTTAAAAATAACAAACATGTTATACTTACCTGCTCTGTGTAGTGGGGATCCTCCTCTTCTCGGGTCCCCTGATGGTGAATTTCGGACAACAAAAATTTGAGAGCTGGTTCTCAAATTTTCCGACAACAAAATCTGATCATTTGTACACAATTCCAATGCACAAAATTCCACGCATGCTCAGAATCAAGCAGAAGAGCCACACTGGCTATTAAACTGGCTATTAAACTTCATTTGTCTCGGCTCGTCGTATGTGTTGTATGTCACCGCGTTCTTGACGTTCGGAATTTACGACATTTGTGAGACCGTGTGTATGCATGACAAGTTTGAGCCAACATCCGTAAGAAAGAAATCCAGGATTTTGTTGTCGAATGTCCGATGTGAGGGAGTGATTATCCACCTGAATCCATGGCTTTGTGAAGACCACTAAAGCCATTTATAACTATTATAGACCCGGTTACCTGCCTCTCATCAATGCACCCCCATGTCTGCCTTGTTTGACCTGGTGGTCCCCCTGGTGTTGCTGTCCAGCTATTTGTCCTGCTTCAGTGACATCTAATATGCATGTACTGTATATAGCGAAGAAAGTGGGGGGAGGGACAAAAAGTTGGGACTTTAAATGAAGCACGTAGCTGCAAAGAAGTACAATGATTATATAAAGACATACCAGTATTTATTAATTGATGAAATCTGTAACATGATAAAAGATATAATACATGGCAATGGTAAATTCCATAATATAATTCATATGTACAACCATAATAGAAAAGGCATAAAAATCTATAGATAACAAGGTAATAAACAAGAGTACATAATTATGATAAATAACTTGTTATAATTCATATACAGTTGTACTCATAAGTTTACATACCCTGGCAGAATTTATGATTTCTTGGCCATTTTCAGAGAATATGAATAACACAAAAACTTTTCTTTCTCTCATGGTTAGTGTTTGGCTGAAGCCATTTATTATCAATCAACTGTGTTCATTGTTTTTAAAATCATAATCACAACAGAAACTACCCACATGACCCTGATCAAAAGTTTACATACCCTGGTGATTTTGGCCTGATAACATGCACACAAGTTGACACAAAGGGGTTTGAATGGCTATTAAAGGTAACCATCCTCACCTGTGATCTGTTTGCTTGTAAGTAGTGTGTGTAGAAGGTCAATGCGTTTCTGGACTCCTGACAGACCCTTGCATCTTTCATCCAGTGCTGCACTGACGTTTCTGGATTCTGAGTCATGGGGAAAGCAAAAGAATTGTCAAAGGATCTGCGGGAAAAGGTAGTTGAACTCTAAAAAAACAGGAAAGGGATATAAAAAGATATCCAAGGAATTGAGAATGCCAATCAGCAGTGTTCAAACTCTAATCAAGAAGTGGAAAATGAGGGGTTCTGTTAAACCAAGCCACGATCAGGTAGACCAACTAAAATTTCAGCCACAACTGCCAGGAAAATTGTTCAGGATGCAAAGAAAAACCCACAAATAACTTCAGGTGAAATACAAGACTCTCTGAAAACATGTGGTGTGGCTGTTTCAAGATGCACAATAAGGAGGCACTTGAAGAAAGATGGGCTGCATGGTCGAGTCGCCAGAAGAAAGCCATTACTATGCAAATGCCACAAAGTTTCCCGCTTACAATACGCCAAACAGCACAAGCCTCAAACCTTCTGGCACAAAGTCATTTGGAGTGATAAGGCCAAAATTGAGCTTTTTGGCCACAACCATAAACGCTTCATTTGGAGAGGAGTCAACAAGGCCTATGATGAAAGGTACACCATTCCTACTGTGAAACACGGAGATGGATCGCTGCTGTGTTGGGGACGTGTAAGCTACAAAGGCACAGGAAATTTGGTCAAAATTGATGGCAAGTTGAATGCAGTATGTTATCAAAAAATACTGGAGGAACATTTGAATTCATCAGCCAGGAAGCTGCGCATAGAACGTACTTGGACATTCCAACATGACAATGATCCAAAACACAAGTCGACCTGTCATTGGCTACAGCAGAATAAAGTGAAGTAAAGGTTCTGGAGTGGCCATCTCATTCTCCTGACCTCAATATCATTGAGCCACTCTGGGGAGATCTCAAACGTGCGATTCATGCAAGACAGCCCAAGAATTTACAGGAACTGGAGGCTTTTTGCCAAGAGGAATGGGCAGCTTTACCATCTGAGAAGATAAAGAGCCTCATCCACAAATACCACAAAAGATTTCAAGCTGTCATTGATGTTAAAGGGGGCAATACACAGTATTAAGAACTGGGGTATGTAAACTTTTTATCAGGGTCATTTGGGTAGTTTCTGTTGTCATTATGATTAAACACAGTTGATTGATAATAAATGGCTTCAGCCAAACACTAATCATGAGTAAAAGAAAAGTTTTTGTGTTATCATTCATATTCTCTGAAAAATTTCCAAGAAATCATAAATTCTGCCAGGGTATGAGCACAACTGTATATACATATGCACAAATGGGATGATATAATGCAATAGCAAATTGGTTGATTGTGTATAGCCTCCAGACTGGCTCCTCCACATAAACTGCAATGGAATAGAACCCAATAATACGGTACATATAGATCCTAGAACCACATGATATCAATATGGCATAATGGGCGTATATGAATTAAACAGGGATGGAGGCATGTGACCTTATTCAGGCCATTGCCTCATATAAAATCCCAAAACACAACAATTATTTTTTTTTAGATATGCATGTATGATATCTTTACCTATCTAGCTCCAGATGCACTATTTTAGCGCAAAACTAGTTGAGCAAGTCTCTTGAACCCTTGAAAAGCAGAATCAACATTTCCTGAAATTACTTTACCTACTCCTGACTCATTGTTAAAGGGGTTGTACCCTTCCAGGGTACTCTATGTGTTTCTTTACTGAGGCAATTGTCATATTTAAGACCCTTTTTGGTTTACCAGCTTAATGCTTTGGGTCCAGTTTGATTCTGGGCCCTTTTACTGAAACACGTTTTAATCACTTTTTCACAACCTATATGTTTTTTTTAAATTTGTCTATGTCTTTAATATTTTTCATAAACAAAAATTGTGAACCTTTTTAAGTATGCCTATAAAGTCCATTCTTCTCAACTCTCTAGTGGTTTCAGCTAATAGGACGTGGCATAGAATGTTTTATTGTGCTGTCCACCATGTGGTGACAGCGTTAATACCATTATTGGGCTCAGGTAAGTAGTAGGGAGGCTGCGGAAGGCTGCTGAACACAGAAGGTTTTTATCTTAATGCATAGAATTCATTAAGATAAAAAAAAACTTCTGCCTTTAGAGCCACTTTAAGTTATTAAAGGTGCAAACTCTCTGGCTAACTTAGAACCCTTCCTCAAGCTTTATAAAGCCTGAAGAAGGGATCAAAGTTATCCTTAAAGCTTGAATCTGTATTAACCTAAAGGGGGTTACTTAGGTCTTGTTTACACTTGCAATTTGGGAGGTGCAGTAAAAACACATGGTTGACCCTGTCAAATACACTCTAAAAAGTAATCCACTATGGATCACTCTTTAGAGAGCAAAGCAAGCGTAAACGAGCCCCATAAAGTGGTTGTAGAGCTTCATTTTTTCCCCTAAAACAATAACACACCTGCTCTGTGCAAAGTGTTTAAAGCGGAGTTACGCCCGCCCCTTTAAAACATACTGTAGCTGTTGAGTTTTAACATTAGGACACTTACCTGTCCTGGAGTCCAGTGATGTTGACACCGCAGCCAATGTTCACTAGGCTGGTCGGGTGCTGCCGTCGCTATTACGGTTAAGGGAAGTTGGCAGTGTAGCCTTTTGGCTTCACGGCCAGGTCCCTACCGCACATCGCGTTGCGCTCTCTCACTGGCCCAGAAGGGAAGGGAGGAGGAAGACTGAGCTGCTGATGTAATTTGCCGCGACCCGGTCTGCCAAAAGTGGGGACAGGGTACCTGTAAAAAAACAGTTACCCGCACCCCCTTCCCCCCAAAAGATGCCAATTGTGGCACTGGAGGCGAGGAAGAATTAGATAAGCAGAAGTTCTACTTTTGGGTGGAACTCCACTTTACGAGGGGGGCTAGGGAGAGCAGCTTTTGAATTGGTGTTTTTTTTTATTATCTTAATGCATAGAATTTATTAAGGTAAAAAACCCTTTGCCTTTATAACCACTTTAACCACTTCCCGCCCGCCATATAGCAAAATAATGCCTGGAAAGTGGTTTCATTATCTTGACTGGGTGTCATATGACGTCCAGCAGGATAAGCTGCGATCGCGCACGTCAATCGGTGGTGTGGTGTTTCAGTCTGACAAACCGCATCTCTGATCGAGGTAAAGAGTCTCTGACAGAGGCTCTTTACCACGTGATCAGGTGTGTCCAATCACAGCTGATCATAGTATAAACAGGAAAAGCCATGTATCGGCTTTTCCTTTACTCGCACTGACAGACGCGAGTAGAGGAGAGCCGAACAGTTGCTCTCCTGACGGGGGGGGGGGGGTCTGCACTGGTTGATTATCAGTGCAGCCCCCCTGAGTATGCCCACCCAGGACCACCAGGGATGCCCACCCAGGACCACCAGGGATGCCCACCCATGGCCAGCAGGGATGCCCACACATGGCCAGCAGGGATGCCCACTAGAGCCCACCAGGGATGGCAATCATTGCCCATTAGGGATGGCACTCTGTGCCCATCAGTGAAGCCTGCCAGCGCCTCTGATCAGTGCTGCCTATCAGAGCCACCAATCAGTGCCGTCTATACGTGCCCTCCAGTGCCACCTATGAGTGCCCTTTAGTGCTACCTATGAGTGCCCATCAGTGCCATCTATCAGTGCCCAACAGTGCCACCTATGAGTCCCCATTAGTGCCACCTATGAGTGCGCATCAGTGCCACCTATCAGTGCCCATCAGTGCTATGTATCATTGCCCATCAGTGCTGCTTATCGGTGCCTATCAGTGCTGCATATAAGTGCCACCTCATCAGTGCCAATCAGTACTGCCTCATCAGTGGCCGTCAGTGTAGTCTCATCAGTGCCCATCAGTGAAGGAGAAAATTTTCTTATTTACAAAATTTTGTAACAGAAATGAAGAAAACATTGTTTTTTTTTCAAAATATTTGGTATATATTAGCGCAAAAAAATAAAAACCCCGGAGGTGATCAAATACCACCAAAAGAAAGCTCTATTTGTGGGCAAAAAATGATAACAATTTTGTTTGGGTACAACGTAGCATGACCACAGTACAAACACTTCATTACTGCCTGTTAAGTCTTCTAATATTGCAGACTTGTCATGTGTTGACTACGCCATCTTGTGGATTTTTAAGGCATATCAGCTTGTAAAAAACTGCTTTACTGGCACTTATTCAGCAGATTTCAAATTGATTGCATGATATTGGGATATGAGATGTGTTCGCGTGTTAAAGAAAGCTAAGCGATGAGAATTCTTACTGGTAAGGGCCTTTGCAGATTATCCTTTTGCACTACTGACGATAAAAGTGCAAATGTTAGTGTGGTAAATGTAGCCCGGTAATGAGAATCATTTGTGATGATTTAACAATTAGTTCACACAGAAAAGCAATACAAAAGAGAAGCCATGAAGCAGATTAGGAAACAGATTTACTATTAGTAGGGATAAGGTTTGGGTTCACCATTACCATGGGTGCACAGTGAACTATTTTGGGATTTGCAAAGTTTGTGAATGGTGAATTTATGGTTGAAAATTTCCAAGGTTCACCACCATAATTAGGAACAACCTACAATGCAGCGCATAACATTTTCCCTGGTTGGTTGAGTCATATGAGCCAATAATTAGAATGAATGTATAATACAGAAAGGGTGAGCACACAGTAGCTATATTGTCAGTGTGTGTTAGTCTCTGTTAGAAAGACCTGACAATTCTATGTAGGGAGAGATACTTGTAGGCAGGTGCCAGTTTACTCCTTCCAGTAGGTGGCACTGTGCCATTATATATGTAGCCAGGTGCTTGGCATAGAATAAGAGAGAGAAACACTGGCTGCATCTGCTCTCTGTACCTGCTGCCCTGTGGTGCTGAACTGAGGTGGGAGCTGCTGAGCAAGAACAGTTCAATAGACTGAGTCAGGCAGCAATGCACTGTGAGCATTGTAGTCCAGGAGAGAGACTATGCTGTGATGATCAAAAGCTTTTGAACTACATTCCCCAGAGAGGAGATTGCCAGGAGGTGGAGAAAGAGCTGCATTTTCTTGGGCTTGCAGGATGTAACTTCCTCCTGCCATGAGGGAGACCGGAGAGTGCATATTGCTGTCCACTGTGCACCACCACTGCTGCATATGGGCGGACTGAGCTGTATCTGGAATGCTGAGTTCAGGGGTGCCAACAGACAGAGTCACCTGTGTACAGAGCAGAGAATGGACTAATCGCTGTGTGTGTGGCTGGATGGTGAGCTCCTGCTGCAGAGATTTACTATCTGCTTCTGAAGAGACCCTTTAGGAACTGACCATACAACCATCCATAGCCTTATTCTTGCGTGCAGGTATGACTGGCTGCAGAGTTACTACTAAGGACTGTCCCTTTACAGCTCCTACACAGAGACCTTCACCTATTACTTATGCAAAAGATACCTCTCAGGGAACATTGCACCATATCCTAGCCAGTCTCCTAGAGTGTACTCTAGACTAGTTATAGCATTATCATTCACATTGCAGTTAAAGAGGAGTTCCAGCCTGTAAAAAAAAAATAAAAATTAAAAGTCAGCAGCTACAAATACTGTAGCTGCTGACTTTTAATATAAGGACACGTACCTGTCCAGGTATCCTGCGATTTCGACATCCCTAGCCTATTCGTCCATCGGCTGTGGGTGCAGGTGCAGGCACCAGCATCTTCACTAAGGGATTCAGGAAGTGAAGCCTTGCAGCTTCACAGCCTGTTTCCTACTGTGCATGTGCGAGTCGCGCTGCGTTTTCTGAATGGTTCCATTGCCTTCTGGGACCTGTGTGTCTCCCAGAAGGCAGTGGAGGGGAAGGAGGAGGGACCAGAAAATTTGTAGATCGCCACGATCGTTGTGCGGAGATCTTACCCGGAAGTGGGAGCAGGTACCTTGGTTTGACAGGTATCCGCTCCCCTCCAAAAAGAGCCAAATGTGGCAGTGGAAGGGGGGAGGGTGTGAACAAGCGAAGCTTCCCCTTTTGGGTGGAGCTCCGCTTTAATGCTTACAGTATATGCATGGTTTCTTGCTGATTTAGGAGTTGACTCCAGTCTGGTGGTATAGAACTCTATTGTAAGTTACCTTGTCATAGTGATTATACTGTCTGGCAGACCATGTCTGAACCTACCTTCTGTATACACATATCATCGTTTATTCCAACGTGTACCAATACACTGGGGTTGATCTACTAGAACCGGAGAGTGCAAAATCTGGTGTAGCTCTGCATAGAAATCAATGCTTCCAATTTTTTTTTTGTCAAAGCTTACTTGAACAAGCTGAATTTAGAAGCTGATTGGCTACCATGCACAGCTGCACTAGATTTTGCACTCTCCAGTTTTAGAAAATCAACCCCACTGAGTTAATTTACCACTAAATGGTCTTGTGTCTATTTCTTAATACTAATTTAAAGTCAAGGTAACGGACTCCACTCTTGTATTCCTATAAGTGTTGGCAGCAGTTTTCATTCTACAAGGCATGCCAGAGGGGCTGAAGATATTCACATAGTTGATGCAAAGAGCAGAAGACCAAAAAAAACAAGCAACTCCTGTGGGGGTAGCGCTATTAACAGATGGAGTGGAGTCTTTAGAAGTAAGTGCTCCCTCAGGGACTTTGTAGCTGTCACAGAGGTTTCAGTTGTCTGATTGGATGCTGCAACTTCTGGTGACCTCTGAAAGCCATCTTGGTGTAGTACCTTACAAATTAGGGTACCCGCACCATTCAGATGCACCTGGAGTGAGTGGTAGGTGAGGAAGAGAGACCCCACTTGTTAGGAAGAGGGAATTGCGCAGGGAGAGGTACCCGGCGGCGAGTATAGGGTTGAATATAGTTTTTATTAATTTTAAAAGGAAACAATAACAGGGGTAAGGGGGGATACAGAATGAAGAAAAGAAAAGGGGGGGGAGCGGTTCTCACATACCGCCCATCGCGCAAAACATTATAAAACTTGTATGCATAAATACTTAGAACAATCCTTAGCAACGCAATAACTTACAAAACAGCGCCTAGTTCTCAAGCGGAAATTCTGTTGAGGAGGAGGTCTGAAGATGAGTGGTGAAGCCATAGGTACCATAACTGTTTATGTTTATCCCAGGTATCCCCCATCTTTGCCTGTAGCTCCTCCATGAGCATAGTATCGTTGAGCACGTCTATCCATCTGGTAATAGGAGGGATAGTTTCTGTCTTCCAGTGTTGCGATATGACAAGGCGGGCTGCAGATAAAAAGAATCTGAGGAGGATTTTTTTGTAAGAATTAATAGGGATTCGTAGGATGGATAAAAGAGTCACTGTAGGAGAGGGCACAAGAGAGACATTGTATAAATCATTATATATACCAAAAACCTTGTCCTAGAAAGGGCGAACTCAGTCGCACTCCCACCACACGTGGATGTAGGAGCCTTTTCCTCTGTTACAGTGCAAGCATCGGGGTATTGGGGTATATCTTGTAACTGGTGAGTATAGTCAGCTCAGGGGTATCGTCTTTGCACAGGGAACATTTCAGTATCCAGAATAGTGAAGTGGTGCTCTCACCAGCAGCATCAGAGTGCTGTCCCAATTCACCACAAACTGCCACGCCTCTAGCGGAGTCTGTTCTGCAGTAAAACAGGACCAAGCCTGGTGACACTGTATGACTGCCATCTTCAATAGTGCCCTATACCAACTACTATATTGTCTATTACAAGTTCCTATAGAAACTGTCTTTATTTATCACTTCTGACCTTTATTCAATATACAAGATAAATTACATCAAAGACTGTGTGTGTGGTCTCCCCTTGATTGGGTACCCCACCAAAAACGAATTTAAAAAAAAATTTTTTTTTTAAATTTGGCATTGGTACATGTCCCCCGCTGTCATGGATCTGCCATCCAGCGCAGGGGTCACTTAAGGGTTAACAATAGTCCAGACTGATTTCAGTAAGTGGTGCCAAACTGCCTTATTTAAGCACCTCAGCTGCACAGAGACTTTACTGTCTGATCTGCAGCTTATACCTGTTCCTGTGACTACCTGTTCCCGAGATCTGATCTGTTTCCTGTTGTTTGACTACGATTGATCTCTGTTATCCTGACCCTGGCTTGCCTTGAAACCACGCTTATCTCTATATTGACTGATATCCTATACCGAACCTTTGCCTGTATCCTGACGATTCTCTGTCTGCTGTTTGTGTCTGCTTGATCATCTATTACTGAACCCGGCTTGTCTAACCACACATCCAGTGTCCCCACAGCTCTACATCTAGCAGCTTCCTGTTTCCTGCTTCCTGTCTGCTGAGGTGACTACACCTGCTGTTACCTGCTGGTTTACTCTGCAAGATCATCAGCTGCACAAGAGACGATCCAGGCACTCTTACACCACACGGCTCTTGTGGCCTTCCTGCTGCACGTCAGTCTCGCCCGTCAGGTACGTGACACCCGCGACAGTGTCTGGCTTTCCATGCCTTTTGATTTCAACATTGTTTCTTACTTTAGCCCTGCAAATTAACAGAATTGAATAACAAGATCCATCTCCTATAGACTTTAATAGTGTTCGCCTCAAAATTCAAAATTCTAATTTGAACTTTGAGCAAAAATCATGAAAGTGTTGACAAACCAAACCCCAATTTGATTTACTCCTCCTAAACTGTAAGATTGTAGCGGTGTAACAGACAGCCACTGTCAGTGATAGATGGGGTGTATCTGCCACACAGAATCTTGAGGTTCTTAAGGTAAATGAGTGGCAGTGAAAGGTCTGTAGGCAGCAAGGGGTTAAGCACTAGCCACGCCTTGCTCCCCACCTGGGTAAAATTTTGCCTTACCTGGGTTAATCAGTGGTGGTGCTGAGAGAGGAGAAGCAGGCTGTGAGGGAACATGCCTGTAGGACTGGGGCAGGCCCAGTAAGGTCTGTTTATTAAGCCAGAAGGCTTACATTTGTTTGATGGACCTTTGTTTTGGGACTATGTTTTCTACCCTTGTGAGGGAATCCTTGTCTGTTTGCTGTATTTGTTGACCAAATAAACATGGGCAGGAAGCCCTTAACCTTGCACATGGCTGGTTTACCTCTCTGAGAAATCTCTACTTCAAACTAACCTACAACAATTGGTGGAGGATGCGGGCAATCCCTCTACTGATCCACGTTGAAAGGCAAGTTTGTTGGCTACACTGTGTAACTGTTGTTAAAAGACTGCATTAAGATAAGCTGTGTGAACGTTGTGTCAGCTATGTTAAGGACAGCAGTGTGTGTCTATACCACTTAAAGGCACAGTGTACTGCAGTGTATTTGTGACTCTGCAGCATGAAGGACTTGATAAAGGCCTTGCTCCAAAGTAATGTCGCACAGCAACAGGCTTATAACAAATTGGACACGAGTAAAACAAAGCTATAAAGGACATCCCAGTACATTGCTGGCAGCTTTCTGAAATGGATACTCTTTAATACAAGGCAAAGGAAACACCCCCTGCCACATCCCTAATCATGTGGTCCATAAAGAATTAACAATTAAAAAACAATTAGCTAAACCCACAAGTGTTTTTTACATCATTACATAGTATATATCACAATAATGTGATAATAAAAAGGTTTGTATAAAAACTTTAGGGTAGTGTAATACTTTTGGTAATTAAAGTGGTTTTAAAGTCACAAAGTGTTTTACCTTAATGCATTACCTGCATTAAGGTAAAAGAAAAAAAAACCCTGTACTAGTTTGCTTTCCCCGTTCCCTAAATACTTACCTGAGTCCTGTATTGATCTAGTGCTCTGCCTGTTTGCAGTCACGCTGGTCTCTGTTCCTGGTCTCACAGAACAGATTGATAGCAGCGGGAGTTATTGGCTCTTGCTGCTGTCAATCAAATCCAGTGAGGAGGGAGAAGGGGCAGGACTGAGCTGTGCTTTGTGTGTTTATGGACGCATACAGCCCAGCTTGGGAGCAAGCCTGCATGAGTGTCCCCCTATCAAGAGGCTTGCTAGGGGACCACATAGTGAAGAGAAGAAGCAGAGAGCGCCAGTGGGAGACCTCAGAAGAGCGGGGAGGGGGCTGCTGTATGCAATACCAGTGCACAGAGCAGGTAATTAGTGTATAAACCTCTTTTTATTTTAAGTATGTAGTACCCTGGAGTTTAGGCAGGGATACTCCTCACAAATGTACTTGACAGGAGTAGTCCACCTGGTCTATTGTTAGTTTGGCCTTATTGCATTTTTCTCTTCTACCACTAGGTAGCCGGGTACTTGGTGGTAATAGATATGAGAAGGGCAACTCAAGGTCAGGTTATGTATATATGGGGTATCTCAGCCAATGGGCAGGGTTTTTTTTGATTCATTGGCCTGCTGGGAGAGCCTATATATTAAGGTGGATTCATGTGATCTATGTTTTGTGCCACCCGGACGGCTGTCTGGGTGGACGTGTGTCGTGTTGCCCCGGGCTGCTAGGCTGGAGATTGGGCCTATTCCGGGGGCATCTGGCTGCTAGGATGTCTGAGGCCTATCCAGAAGCAAGAGAGCAACGCAGGGTTGGGATTGCGGCTTGCAGTCTAACCAGGAGTAATGGTTCTGCCGGCTGGAGAACCTGTCAGTGGTTGGAGGTAGAGGGGAAGCTGTCGCCACAAAGGGACCATCCGCCTTATTACCAGGGACCATAGTGAGTAAGTGAAGCAAGTACCGGATTTACATTCTCACCGAAAGGAGAATCGGGAAACTTCAGACGATGATCAAGTCAGGGACCCAGCCAGCAGAGGTGACGCTTACATAGCAGCCTTGTGCATCAAGTCAGGGACCAAGCAGGCCAGCGGGGTGAAGCTTGAGAAGTATCGGGAGTGCCAAGCTAGGGACCCAGCAGGGAATCGGGGTGACGCTTGAGGAAGATACCACCATAAAAATTAGAGGAGCTCAAGGGATTTAGTGGCACTAAATCAGAGGGTCTAGTGAGAGACCGGGAGCTCAGTGGGCTGAAGAACTACAAGGAGAAGTTGTAGTGAAGGTGAAAGAACTGTTACGTTTTGTGTTAGGAACTGTTAAAGACTGTTGCCATAGAAAACAGCATTCCTGCACGTGCAGATGGGGCTGCTTGCTGGAGGCCTTTCCCTCCATGGCTGTCCTCTTATTAAAGTCTCGGAGTCTGCTAATTGAACTTGCGTGGCCCTAATGCCACGTACACACGATCTGACTTTCCAACAACAAAACCGTGGAATTTTGTTTGAAGGTTGTTGACTCCAACTTGTCTTGTATACAAACGGTCACACAAATGTTGGCCAACAATTACGAACGTGGGAACGTGGTTATGTAAAAGAAGTACGACGAGCCGAGAAAGAGAAAGTTCAATAGCCAGTGCGGCTCCTTCTGCTTGACTCCAAACATGCGTGAACTTTTGTGTGTCGGACTTGTGTACACACGATCGGAAATTCCGACAACAAAGTTTTGTTGGCGGAAAATTTGAGAACCTGCTAGCCAACATTTGTTGGCGGAAAGTCCGCCAACAAATGTTCGATGGAGCATACACACGGTCGGACTTTCAGCCAACAAGCTCACATCCAACATTTGTTGTTGGAAAATCTGATCGTGTGTACGGGGCATAATCCTCTTCCCCCCATAAAAGTTTGTAAGAGAAATAAACATCTCTTTTGCATTGAAGAAGTGTCTGGCATCCAATAACTTCCACATTGCACCCACTATGCCTCACAACCTTACATATACTGAAGGATGTCAGCTATCTCTGGCCCTGGAAGTTCTCATTAGACTGAAGGAGGCCAAAGGCCCTGCTACAAGTAAAACAAGGGAGCTTTTGTAATCCTTATTGTATATACATAGCTCCCAAATGTCCCTGATTTCGAAGGACTGTCTCTGATTTGGAACATAGTCCTTCTTTTCTCCCCATTTTCCCTCATTTTGGTCTTATCTACATAGTTGTATATAAAATGCATTTTTTATCTTTCAAAAGGTGTTTTCAAGTGCTAAACCTTTCATCCAATTTCTAAATTGCTGCATCTGTAAATTTCAAAAGCCAGTATAAAGGAATAGTAGTGGTACAAAAAAGCACTACTGGGTTTACCTAATAATTTTTTTGTAAAATTCTCCTTTAATGGGGTGTGCCAGGAGGTGTGTCCTATGCCTACATACTTTTGCTAATAGGTGTCCCTCGTTCCCATCTCAAAATTTGGAAGATATAGAGACCTACACATTCTACAGTATAGAGACCTACACATCTGTCAAAAAAGAGGGACAACTGAGAAGGAAAGAGGGGCAGAGGGATTTGGTTCCAAATCAGGGACAGTTCCTCCATATGGAGGACAGTTGAGAGGTATGGTCCACTATCATCCTTCTGACTCCCAGCATGCCTCAGTTTTTTTATTAATGTCCTGTGAGAATGGATATCTTCTCTCCTGAAAATTATATTATATTGGCAATGTTGGTTGGGCGTTCCTGAAGTAGCTCCTCCACAACTGGTCCTCACCAGGTTACTACAGTGTTGATAGCCCAGTGAAGATATGCTTGCAGTTTAACCGCTTCAGCTCCGGACCATTTGGCTGCCCAAAGACCAGAGCGTTTTTTGGGATTTGGCACTGCGTCACTTTAACTGACAATTGCGCAGTCGTGCAAAGTGGCTCCCAAACAAAATTGACGTCCTTTTTTTCCCACCAATAGATCTTTCTTTTGGTGGTATTTGATCACCTCTGCGGTTTTTATTTTTTGCGCGATAAACAAAAAAAGCGACAATTTTGAAAAAAAAAACGCATTATTTTTTACTTTTTGCTATAATAAATATCCCCAAAAAATATATAAAAAAATTTTTTTCCTCAGTTTAGGCCGATACGTATTCTTCTACATATTTTTGGTAAAAAAAATCACAATAAGCGTATATTGATTGGTCTGTGCAAAAGTTATAGCGTCTACAAAATAGGGGATAGTTTTATGGCATTTTTATTAATAATTTTTTCTTACTAGTAATGGCGCCGATCAGTGATTTTTATCGTGACTGCGACATTATGGCGGACACGTCGGACAATTTTGACACATTTTTGGGACCATTGGCATTAATACAGCGATCAGTGCGATTAAGAATGCATTGATTACTGTAAAAATGTCACTGGCAGTGAAGGGGTTAACACTAGGGGGCAGTGAAGGGGTTAATGTGTGTCCTAGTTTGTATTCTAACTGAAGGGGGGTGGGGACTGTGCAGGGAAACTAACAGATCACTGTTCATACTCTGTATGAACAGACGATCTGTCAGTTCCCTGCTCAGAGAATGGGAAACTGCGTTTGTTTACACACACAGTTCCGGTTTCTCCTTGTCCCCCGAGCGATCGTGGGAGCCGGGCGGTGATTGAGACCGTCGGGCACTTGCATCGGCTCAGGGAGCGAGCACGCGCCCCCTGGTGGCCACAGGGCGAAGCAACGTTACATAACGTCATTTTGTCCAGCCTTTTGTGCCTTTTGCTTTTGTTACAATAAAAGCCATTTTGTGACTAGCCTGGGTTCTCCAAAGAGCCCTCAACCTGTTAAAGTGTAACTTAACCAAGAAGGGGAAGTTTCACTTGTTTGCCTCGTCCCCCCTTCCCTGCCACATTTAGCACTTATTTTTGGGAGGGGGGGAGCTGGTACCTGGCTGAGACAGGTACCCGCTGCTACTTTCACCTGAATTGCCATGGTGATCTGAGCATAAGTTCACCCTCCTTTGCCGGCAGCCTTCTGGGACACATTACAGGTCCCAGAAGACTACAGAACCATTCACGAAGTGCAGCACAACTTGAGCATACGCAAGCCTTCACTTCCAATTTTCCATAGTAAAGATGGTGGCGCCTGGACCCGAAGCCCATTAAATAATCACCTCGGTGAGGACAGAGCTAAATCCCCAGTTGAGTGTCCTTATATTGAAAGTGAGCACCTACAGTATTTGTAGCTGATGACTTTTACATTTTTGGGGGGAGACTGGAGCTCCTCTTTAATAGCAGGCATAGGCAGGGCTTAACCTCAACTTGGAGAGGCCTTGTATGCAATATAGCCTAATGATCTTTATCAGGCTTAAAGACAGGAAGAAAGAAGAAGCATTTATAGGCACATGGGGTCTGCATCTCACCAGTAATGGTAGCGTATTTTGGTGGACCAGAAGGAGTTGCCCCCCTAATGACTAGGCCATTTTTTACGATATGGCACTGCGTCACTTTAACTGACAATTGCGTGGTTGTGCGCTGTTGTACTCAAGCAAAATTTATGTCCTTTTTTTCCCCACAAATAGAGCTCTCTTTTGCTAATATTTGATCATCTCTGCTGCTTTTATTTTCTAAATTGTAAACAAAAAAAAAAACAGTATTTTTTACTTTTTGCTATAATAAATATCCAAAAGAAATTTTTTTTTTCATTAGTTTAGGCAAATATGTATTCTACATATTTTTGGTAAAAAAAAAAATCGCAATAAGCGTATATTAATTGGTTTGCACAAAAGTTATAGCGGATAGGGGATAGATTTATGGCATTTTTATTATTTATTTATTTTTTACTAGTAATGGCTGTGATCTGCGATTTTTAGCGGGACTGCGACATTGTGGCAGACAGATCAGACACTTTTTTGGGACCATTGACATTATTACAGCAATGAGAGCTAAAAATAACCACTGATTACAGTATAAATGTCACTGGCAGGGAAGGGGTTAACACTAGGGGGCAATCATGGGGTTAACTGTTCCCTAGGGAGGTGTTTCTAACTGGGCTGGGGGGGCGGTGTACTGATTGGAGGAGGAGAGAGATCACTATTCCTGATCACTAGGAACAGCAGATCTCTACTCCCCTGTCAGAACGGGGATCTGTTTGTTTACATACACAGATCCCCATTCTGGCTCTCTGAGGAGCGATCTAGGCTGTCCACCCCATGCATCGGCTCCGCGCCGCCTATCACTCTTAAAGCTGCCGACATACACCTACGGCGATTCGTACAGCCGTACCAACCTGTCATAGTATAATGACAGCGGCTGGCCGGCAAGTGGTTAAAGCAGAACTTTGCCCTAGACAAAAAGAAAATCAGGACGTATTTTTATTTTTTTAAAGCAGAAAAGATATACTGTGTCTATTCTGCAATAAAAACTTACAGTATTACCTTCCTGTTTGCAAGCTTCTCTGGAACATACACTAAACTTCACATGTGCAGCACAGTGCATATTATCGGTATTCCTAGTGTGTAAGCACGGGAGTTACTTTATTTCAAGCCAGCCCATCAAGATGGCCACAGGAGCTGAACCTGGAAAAAGATCACAGAAGCCGAGGTAGCTCGCAGACATCACATCGCTGAATTCATATGGAGTTTAAAGAGGAGTTCCACCCAGGGGGGCCGTCAAAAAAAAAAAAAAATTAAAAGTCAGCAGCTACAAATACTGCAGCTGCTGACTTTTAATTGGACACTCACCTGTCCCAGGGTCCAGCGATGCGGGGGATCGAAGCCCCGCTCGTCCCTCCCCTCTGCTCGTCGGCGCCGGCATTTCAACTGTGGGGGCCGGGCTGTGGCTTCACAGCCTGGCACCCACTGCGCATGCGCGAGCGGCGCCGCGCGCCGTGATTGGCCGCTCAATCACCTGGGACCTGTAATGGGTCCCAGATGATTGACAGGAGGGAGGGAGCAGAGCGGAGCCCTTCCTGTGCCGAGGAGGAAGTGATGTCACCAGCCCAGGCTAAGGAACAGGCAGACTACGAGGGACCACCTAGCAACAGGCATTTAGAGGTAAGTGAAAAAAAAAAAATATCCAAATGTTTTTTTTTGGGTTTTTTTTTAAATTTTTCCAGGTAGTTTTGTTTTTTGGGTGGAACCCCACTTTAACTCCACTTAAAGGAGCAGTCCAGCCAAAGCTTGTTTGGCTGGGCTTCTCCTATGGATCACAGGAGTGCAATTTGTTTTGCACTCCTGTGACCCGTTTTCAGCAGTCCGCTCTCTGCTGACTTCACGGATATCAGTCCAGGCACCGCGTCATCCCGACAATGGGAGTCTGGATATGCCAGGTGCCTGGACTGACACCCCGCTCAGCCTCTCAGCGAGCCGCTGAGAACCTGAGACAGCCGCTCAACGCCCTCCACAGCTCAGCGCTCCAATGAGTGCATAGGGAAATGAGCAGAGAGCTGTGACTGACAGTTTACAGCTCTCTGCTCACGGAGCTGTGAAAACCAAGCGATCGGTGGTGCTTGATCACTCAGTTTTCAGTGCAGAGGCGACGCAGGACCAATGCTGCATCCACCTAAGTAAGTATAAATCAAAAAAAAAAAAAAAAAAGAAACCCATACTTATCTTTTAAGAATGATGGCCCTCAAAAGTATTTCAAAAAGAGTTAGGATGATGACCTCACAATGCATCTATGGATGGTTAGAGCCACGCTAGCACATTTTGAAATACTAGCAAATTTAAAATTGGCTTGAATTTTTGTTTTGTAAAAGTTGTAGGGCCCTATTAGGTGATCTTTGCCTTGGATATGCTTATATTTTAAAGTGACCACCACAATGTTTTGATGTTTGTAGATAAGCCCATTTGTCTAACAAATATGATACACCTTTACATGTAACATCTGCGTAATGTTCCCAGAAAACAAAAGTGTTCTGACCTATGAGGTATGGCTCATATAACTTGTTTTCCCTGGGACAGAGGAGTGTCCAGATGTGGCCATTACAAGCTGTTATATTTATTATGTTATTAATGTGCAGAAGCTCACACAAATCCCCATAATCCCCATGCACATCATTTCACTAACTCATAACTACCTGTATACTCAAGATGCAGGGGTCATGATTTTCTAAAAATAAATTTAGTCTGTCACTTTCTCAGAAAAGGAATATGAATAATGTCCCCATGTGTGACGCAAAGAGAGAATGATTCACATCACTCTTGTTGCAGTTCATTAACGATGTCAGGAAGTCATCATGAGGGATCTTCACAAACACTGACTCACTTGTACAAACCCCAGGAAAGACAAAGACAAACAGAACATTCAATGGCACAGAGTACCAGTCAACAGTGGTTCATTCATGTTAAGAGGACCTGTAATCTATGTTTAGTACACCTGCAATATCTTGCAAAAGAAGAGAACTAAAAAAAAAGCAGTTATGAGGTAATGTGTAACATGCTCCACCCCAGCCTCCCCCCCCCCTCTTCCCATGACAGCTGGTGTGGGATCTTTTCCCCTCTCCAGCTATCTCTCTTATTACTGCAGCTTGTAGTTCAATTAACTGTGAGCGCGCTGATGAGCAGGCACGCTGGAGGCAGTGTCCGCAGGAGCCTGACGTTGCACCTGTGATCTACTAATCATGTGTGCAGTGCTCTGCAGGCTCATCAGAAACAAAAAATTTAACTGCACAATTTTTTTTCCTGCAAAAATATGTGAATTTATTATTTTTTTCCTAAAGGTGAACTCATCCTTTAAAAAATTCAGCTCTAGACGCACTGCATCAATAAGGTCCGAAATGATATCCTTAGATATAAGAGTATTATAAGCAGACTGAGGTACATCAGGCACAAAGTCTTCTAAAAAGGATAAGGTACAATCCTTGCCGTTGCTGAGAGTAGAGGCAGCTGCAGGCATTTCAGAGATGGGTTCTGAACACTTGCATCCCCTGAGTTCTTAATTAAGGTATCATGGAAGTGATTTTTACCATAAAACTGACATGGTTACCGAAAAGTCCTCTCTGGATAAGAGAAGGTCGTGCTTGGGGGAGTTAGGGAAGACTCCAAGGAGAGTGAGGACTCATGGGAGGGCAAATGTCCAGGCTGTCAGTATCAGACTCTTGAATCCTAAGACACTAGAAAAAAACTGGAGCTTGATGGGAATGGGAGGTGCTATATTGGGCTAGCAGATCTCTTCTAGTGTCCAGTCTCCTACAGGCAACAGTATAACTCTCCTATATCACAATCACTAGCATTTCTAGTACACACAAGCCCCAAAGGGGAAGGGGTGCACTGTGCACTCAGTGTACACACTGTGGGTGTGGTCAACCTTGGGTACCACCATTTACACGCTGCCCTGGTGTAATATGCAGAGTTGTGAACTCAGTGTACACATTGTGGGGGCAGTCAACCTTGGGTATCACCCCTTACACGCTGCCTTGGTGTAATATGCAGAGTTGTGCACTCAGTGTACACATTATGGGTGCGCTAAACCTTGGGTACCACCACTTACACGCTGCCCTGGTGTAATATGCAGAGTTGTAGCAGTGTGCCAATTTCTGGAACACTCTCTATCCAGCACCCGGTACTGAAAGGAGCTCCTGTCCAGGAACGCACTGCATCAATAAGGACTAGGAGTAATGTAAGCAGACATAGATTCCCCAGACACAAACTCATTTAAAAAACACAGGTTCCAATCCTCCTTGTCCTTAGCTGAGTGTAGGGGCAGCTGCAGGCAAATCAGAGACAGACTCTGAAGAAGAATGTGAAGAAGCATGCTTGCATCCCCTGAGTTCCGGGTCAGCTATCATGGAGGTGATTTTTGAAATAAAATCTTACATGGTTACAGAAAATTCCTCCCTGGAGCCAAGGTGTGTGAGGAATTGTTCAGGATGTCAGCATCGGGCCCTTAGGCTGGCCATACATATTCAATTTTCTTGCACAATTTTCCTTTAGATTTACCTTAAACTCTGTAGTGCAAGGGCCTGCCTAAATGGATACAACTAAAAGTGTTGTTTAGTTTTGACCTCATACTATGTGGTTTTTGGTAAATCTAAAGGAAAATTGAACATGTATGGCCAGCCTTAGGTAGGGAAGCTGCAAGGTGACCCAGAGCTGATAGTGGCTTGGAGCCTGAAGCCACAGGACCACTCCCTCTGTGCCTATGATGCAATACATACTGCCAAGTGCTAATGTGCAGGCTTTGCAATGTACAGACCAACTGCAGGAGCAAGGAAAGTTTTCTCTCTCTAATTTCAAAATGATTTAGAAGAAAGGGCAACAGGCCAAATTTAAAAATGGTGCAGGTCCTGTTCCTCCTGCCAGCCTGAGACTGTAAAAGTGTTGAGGACAGAACTACATCGTTAAAGTGGAACTTTAGTCAGAAAATTAAGTCCTGATAGATCACTTCGGCCTGGTCACTTTTGTAGGTACAGCTATGTAAAACATTAAAAAATAAGTGCCTATACTGTTTAAAATCCAGTAATACACTCTCTCACTCTGCTCTGCACATGCTCAGTTGCTTTCCATTCTCAGCGCTGTGCCTAAGATCAGAGCCACTAGAGATAAATCAGCAGACAGCTTTAATAGGGAAGAACGCAATAGGAATGACACAGACTGTGCTGAGGGAACACAGATTAGAGAAGGCGGAAAAAAAAATCAGGGAAGGTGACAGGACAAACTCTGCTGCAGGGAGATGCAGAAGAGTAAACCTTACAAGGATAGTTGAACAGGTAATTGGTCGTGGAGAATACAGCTAGATAATAGCACCAATCCCCAAATTGACATAGAAACAATAGGAAAGTGCAGTGGGGATTTTAGGTGGTGCAAAAAATATATCGTCAAATATATTCAGTAAAAAAGATTTATTTCTTATTTTGAGGAGCAAAACAAAAAATATATAAAAAGCAAATGACACAGGCATGTACAGTACTGATGTTAGGATGTTAAACAGGATAGCATGATAGAAAATCAGGCTTCTTCAGGGGAGCTGACTTTATGGAGGTACAGGCCTTCTAAAATAGACAGCGAGTAACAAACAACAAATACAAAAAAATAGTAAGTGACTGAGTACTAATAAGGAATATATAATAAGCATATTACATGTTTTTGAAAAGTTGGGGTGAAGGCAAAAATATGAAAAACATGAAATGTACACAATAATCAAATATGCACCTGTGTCTCCACTCCCAGGGCAATACTTCTAGCCCAGTTCACCCAGAAAATGGGGGCGAAGGTCCCACCGCCGTCTCCCCAAAGGCTAACAATGCAAGTCGGGACCACAAGCAACTGGGGGCCACAGAGGGAACAAAAGGACCAGCTAAAAACAGCATACAATGGGTCAAGTAGGTAAAAAAAAGAGTATATAGTAATGATATTATTGTATGGATTTAATAAAAAAGAAAAAAATAAACTTACAATGTGGACCCAAAAGTAACTTGAAAACCAAGGGACTTGGAAAGGCTACAAGACAGTACTGAAAGTACTCATCTGGCTAATATGAACAAAAGAAATGGGAGAAGACAAACAGATAATTGGTTAACCAAAAGGGCAGTCAGCCATTCAAGCAATAATGCTAAGGCACCAAAACAAAAAGGATGTTGAAAGATAGAAGCAAGAAAAACCAACATTTAAGACACCACATCCCATACATAGATGAGTAAGGAAGAAGGGGCTTTAGGTGTAGAGCCTTGGGACTTTAAAGGTGTCAATGTTCAAAATATATATTGAAACCACATTAAGGTAAAAGTGAAATTTTATTACAAAATAATTTAAAAGGAGCCTGATAGAGGCTACATATAATACAGTATTTTTCAAAAAGATAAATATAAAATGTAACAACAATTTATATTACAGATACCACCTGTTTTCTCAACATGTTTCATTCTGTGGAGCTTCTTCAGGAGATCATATGGTACCATTAAGAAGAACTGGAATTTGCATAGAAAAAAGAAATAATCAGTACAGTGTGAGATCATAATTACAACAGTTGTTGAAAAGCTAGTATGTCAAGTTAGAAGTTTGTAAGACATTGCATAAAGCATATATGAATCTGTATTGATAGATTACAATTATTCAGATTAAATTGAATGTTAGAACTACAGTAAAGAATATATAACACAAAAGAAAATTCTCAACCTTACCAAGACATAAATTTTGTAGCGAGAGTTCTAAAATGAAGCTGAAGATCACCAAGCAATGAAAGAATTCATCCATAGAGTAGCCCTCTCTCACTGAATACCTGAGTCACCAATTAACTTGCAGAGGTAATGCTTGTGCGGTCACAATTAATAATGTCCTAATTGGAACAGCAGGACAAAGATAATTATATTTGTATAGAAAAAATCTGTTTGATCGTTTTCAATCAAAAGATCATAATGTGTAGAAATATTTAAATGATTTTACCTTTGGTGTATTTTAGATAGAATCAATATTTGTTATTCATGACATCCTGGGTGTTGAGTGGGACATAAGCACCATCTTAGGATGTAAGGAACAATAAATTCAGTATGGAGAGATTAGGCAGGTCTGGAAAGGGAGGAGGCAGGATCAGCCTACACCTGAATCCAGAGCCTAGACAATAGAAATGGCCACATTAGTAACTAGAATTGGGATTAAGTGTAAAGTATAGGATTAGTCAATATTGAATAATTTATATAGGGAAATGCACAGGCTGCCCCAGAGAGGGCTTCTTACCTTGTGTCGAGGTGTCCAGGGATTGAGTGTGCCAAGGAGGAGAGATCCTACCCTCCTTGCTCGGCGGTGTCCAGCAGAGGAATGACGGGGAGTACAAACAAATCTCCCCGTTTAAGCATTAGACTCTGGAGCGGTTGGCGTCTGACGTCACCGCCGCTCCGCGGACGTACATGAGGTGTTACTGCGCATGCGTTCGGATTTAGATGGCAGAAGTCAGGAGCTGCCTATGTGTGCAGTCACTGATCGCCATTTTTGAAGAACTCATTGATTCAGCTTATCACCTTGGCCTCATTAACAAACATACTTGGCAATTCCTTAATGTCCCTTTCCCGCGTACACCCACTTTTTACGCACTTCCCAAAATCCATAAGGATCTCAAAAATCCCCCAGGCCGCCCTATAGTGTCAGGAAATGGCTGCCTGACCGAAAAGGCAAGCCAAATGGTTGACGATCATCTGAGACCATTTGTGGAAGATTTAACATCATATCTACAAGACACTAGAGATCTTTTAAGAGCCCTTGATGGTCTGGCTCTACCTGAGGAAGCTTGGTTGGTATCCCTGGGCATGGAGGCCCTCTATAACTCCATCCCCCACACCAAGGGGATTGGAGTTGTAGAGGGCTTTATTTCTCTTAATAGAGAATCTCCTCCTGCTTACAATCAATTCATTCTAGACCTTCTGCGATTTATTTTGCACAACAACATCTTTATTTTTGAACGCTCCCACTACCTCCAGATACAGGGTGTAGCCATGGGAACCAAATGTGCTCCTTCCTATGCAAACCTGTATCTGGGGGGGTGGGAGCGTGATCTATTTTCTGACGACAGCATGCAACATTTTCTAGAATGGATACCAATTTGGAGACGATATATAGATGATATTTTTTTCATTTGGACAGGGAGCCACCCTAACCTACTCTTATTTTTTGAAAGTCTTAAGATGAATCAATATAACCTAAGCTTTACTACCCTGTTTTCCCGAAAATAAGACCTAGGGTGATTGTCGGTGATGGCTGCAATATAAGCCCTACCCCCCAAATAAGCCCTACCCTGTTTCCCCGAAAATAAGCCCTACCCTGAAAAGAAGACCTACAAGGACTTTAACTAGGGCTTATTTGGGGGGGGGGGTAGGGCTTATATTGCAGCCATCACCGACAATCACGCTAGGTCTTATTTTTGGGGAAACAGGGTATGGAAGCAAGCAAAGAAAAGCTGACCTTCCTAGACATTCAAATTTTTATCAATAAGGATAGAACTTTAGGCACCACTCTGTATCGCAAGCCCTCGGCGGGTAACTCCCTCCTTCATGCCAACAGTTCCCATCCCCCATCACTAAAAATGAATATTCCCTATGGGCAATATCTTCGCTTAAGAAGAAATTGCAGCAATCACAGTCATTTTAAAAATGAAGCTAAGGCCTTACAACTTCGCCTCAAGACCCGTGGGTACAGTAACAAGAGTCTGAAAAAAGCCTATGTCAGGGCAAAAAAACAGAATAGATCAGACCTTATTCATGGTCACTCAACACCTACATCTTCCTCAGAACTGAGAATGATCACCAGATTCTCAGGACAACATAAACAAACACGTGAATTAATACAGAAATACTGGTACCTCTTAATGGGTGATCCACGTGTTGCTAAACATTAAAATAATTACCCTGAGATAACCTTCAGACGATCACGGTCTATTAAGGATAAAATTGTCCATAGTCATTATGACCCATCCTCCATCACCACTAATGCCACCAGAGGTACAAGACCATGCCATAAGTGTGGTTTTTGTAGGTATATTCACGCAACACGTACCATTGCCCTCCCCAATGGCCGTTTGTACTCTCCAAAATTCTCAGTCACATGTCAGTCAGTTGGCATCGTCTACCTAATGACATGTGGCTGTAATGCCTTCTACGTAGGCAAAACCAAGCGCCCATTCTTTCATCGAATACGAGATCATGTCTCCCTGGTGTGTAAAAAAAGAATAGAAACACCCATCAGCCGTCACATGGGCATTTTTCATCAATTTGATGACACTTTGATGCATTTTGTAGCCCTGGAACATGTTCCCCCGGGAGATAGGGGAGGCAATTATGATCAAATCTTACTACAGCGGGAGGCAAACTGGATCGTAAATTTAGATGCTTTAAAAGACCCTGGCCTAAATGATGCTTTAAGTTATAAGCCTTTTTTGTAACTGATCCCCTTTCTTTTTTCTCCCCCTCCTTTTCCTCCTTCCCCCCCTTTTTTTATTCTCTCCACCCCCCTCCCCCTCCCCTTTCCCTTTCCCCCTCCTTTTCCCCATTTTCTCTTCATATTTCTTATTCTTTTCTTATTTATAATTTTTTTTTTCATTTTTTCATTTTTTCTTTTTTTTTTTTTCATTATTATTTTATTATTTTTTATTTTTATAATTATTATTTTTATTTTTATATTTATTTTATTTTATTTATCTCTAACCTTGCCATAATAATTTTGTTTACTAACTATACTGTATTGTTGATTATTCTTTGACTGATCACCAGGCATGAAAAACAATATCATCATACTAAATATTTGATTAATGTTATTAGTTGATCATATTTATATATATATTTTTCTATATTTCTGAAAGTGTATTCCATAGGTAGCCCGTCTCTCTAACCTGGATTGCCTTTATTTCTTCAACTTGCACGGACACCCAGGCATTTGGTAGTTGTGGCTCCTAATCAATGATCCCCTCTCCAAATGCCTCTTAGGTTTCCTGCGCTGTCCCCCATATCGGTGCATTATTACCTCTACATTTTGAAATGGCTTGTTTGATTACAGTGGGAACGGCTGATGTTTGTCATCAGTCTTGCCCACTCCTTCCCAAGCCGTTTCAGCTCCCCTCCCATTAAGTGAGGGCAAAGGATCTTCAAAAATGGCGATCAGTGACTGCACACATAGGCAGCTCCTGACTTCTGCCATCTAAATCCGAACGCATGTGCAGTAACACCTCATGTACGTCCGCAGAGCGGCGGTGACGTCAGACCCCGACCGCTCCAGAGTCGAATGCTTAAACGGGGAGATTTGTTTGTACTCCCCGTCATTCCTCTGCTGGACACTGCCGAGCAAGGAGGGTAGGATCTCTCCTCCTTGGCACACTCAATCCCTGGACACCTCGACACAAGTTAGGAAGCCCTCTCTGGGGCAGCCTGTGCATTTCCCTATTTAAATTATTCAATATTGACTAATCCTATACTTTACACTTAATCTCAATTCTAGTTACTAATGTGGCCATTTCTATTGTCTAGGCTCTAGATTCAGGTGTAGGCTGATCCTGCCTCCTCCCTTTCCAGACCTGCCTAATCTCTCCATACTGAATTTATTGTTCCTTACATCCTATGATGGTGCTTATGTCCCACTCAACACCCAGGATGTCATGAATAACGAATATTGATTCTATCTAAAATACACCAAAGGTAAAATCATTTAAATATTTCTACACATTATGATCTTTTGATTGAAAACGATCAAACAGATTTTTTCTATACAAATATAATTATCTTTGTCCTGCTGTTCCAATTAGGACATTATTAATTGTGACCGCACAAGCATTACCTCTGCAAGTTAATTGGTGACTCAGGTATTCAGTGAGAGAGGGCTACTCTATGGATGAATTCTTTCATTGCTTGGTGATCTTCAGCTTCATTTTAGAACTCTCGCTACAAAATTTATGTCCTGGTAAGGTTGAGAATTTTCTTTTGTGTTATATATTCTTTACTGTAGTTCTAACATTCAATTTAATCTGAATAATTGTAATCTATCAATACAGATTCATATATGCTTTATGCAATGTCTTACAAACTTCTAACTTGACATACTAGCTTTTCAACAACTGTTGTAATTATGATCTCACACTGTACTGATTATTTCTTTTTTCTATGCAAATTCCAGTTCTTATTAATGGTACCATATGATCTCCTGAGGAAGCTCCACAGAGCGAAACATGTTGAGAAAACAAGTGGTATCTGTAATATAAATTGTTGTTACATTTTATATTTATCTTTTTGAAAAATACTGTATTATATGTAGCCTCTATCAGGCTCCTTTTAAATTATTTTGTAATAAAATTTCTCTTTTACCTTAATGTGGTTTCAATATATATTTTGAACATTGACACCTCTAAAGTCCCAAGGCTCTACGCCTAAAGCCCCTTCTTCCTTACAAAAAAAAAGTATGGTCAAAAGGAAAGAGAAAAATATCCTGGACGGCCGCACACCATAGAAGACATCTTTATTGATATTAAGAAATAAAATCCAAATGCAGTCACCTCATGTACAGGGAGGAACAGGAAAGATAGCTAACATGTTTCACGCCCCATCATGGCGCTTATTCATAGCTGCATTTGGATTTTATTTCTTCATATCAATAAAGATGTCTTCTATGGTGTGCGGCCGTCCAGGATATTTTTCTCTTTCCTCAAGCTTGTGCAGAGCCAGCACCTGTGAGTTCCATTAGGGCGGGTGTCTTGATACGGATTTGAGAGATTGGAGCGGCAATCTTTTGCTTATGATTTTCATATGGTCAAAAGGAGCCTAGGCAGCCACAGAAGAAGGCAACCTGGCACATAATCAAAGTCCTCAGTGAATCTGAGAAAGTTACCTGGCAGTGTGTAGCAGTACGTCTTGTCCCAGGGGACTGGCAGCAGAATGCCAGTGGTGGCATTCACACGCTGCTTTCTTTACTGCACTAGACTACCAGGGAATAAAAGGGACAACCATCCACTACTACCCACCAATAATTTTGACCAAAACTTTTATTGTTTCAATAGTTAATTGCTAAGAAGGAATTTTTTCTCTGGAGATGGGCTTTTAAAAACAGACATTCAAAAGATCCTTACTGTCAGCTTCACCTTTTCTAGTTAAAATATCAAGCTTACAGTAAGTAAATTTTGTAAGATCCATTTCTAAAATGCTCATCTCCAGGCAAAATTTGGTTTTCATCTAGCATTGGTTTCTATCTTTGAGGGTGGTGACAGTGATTACACCAATTCCTTATAAGCTGCCAAAAGTTTAACTTGCATAAAGGCCTAATTTTCTATTGTCTAAAGTAGGGGTCTCCAAACTATGGCCCATGAACTACATCCGGACCGCTACAAAATTGTATCTGACCCACAACTAGGGTTAGTGGCTAGTTAATTAGTTAATAGGGTTAGTGGTGCACAAACTGAGGATTCAGGTCAGCGGAGGTTGCTTATGGTCTCAACGCCCACCCCACGCAGTCTCCAGCACAGGGTACCTCCTGCAGCTTTGTCATACTCCCCATCATTAAATGATAGGACCACTAGGAACGTCCTCTGTCTAGACCTGCTCTGCCTTCCAGCTCCTGCCCTGCTGCTACAGACACGGTGCAAGCCTTACGGTGGTAAGGGGGACTCCAATAGAGATGTTAATATAGAGCCACAGGGATAGGTGGAGTAAACCAGAAACAGGGAGGGCTGACATTTCACCTCAGGGTGTAATCCTCAGGCAACAGTGAAAAATGTGTACAAGTGGGCACCAGTCACTTTTAATGCAAAACAGTTTATTATCTGTACTCAAATTTCAGGAAGAGAGGGGTAGGGAATGCAAACACCCATTAACGATCTGCAGACACAGACTCCAATTCAGAAAAAAGGGCCTTTAAAGTGGTTGTAAAACCTCTCATATACCCAGTGAGGTGAATAGCCCCAGATGATACACAGAGATTAAATAAATACTCCTACATAAATTGTGCTTGTTTATCCGCAGTCCTCATATCTACAACCCTTCAAAAGAGCACAATTGCGATCAAATTCTTCTGCATCTGTCAGGAGTACAGAGAAAGGGGGTGGAGAGCTGCAGTTACAGATCTTATACACTGTGCAAGAGCTGATTGGAATAAAGAGACACACATCCCCTCCACATAGGCAGAGGAATGAAGGAACATGTAGAGCTGTACAGTAAGTCAAACGAACAGGTGCAAAGATAATAAAAGTATACACTGCGCTAAATTCAAAAAATATATGGTGCGGAGCAGCTACATACAAGGTGACAACAACCAAAAAATCATGTGAAAGTAAAATGTAGCGCATAAATTGTGCAAAAAGTCTTCAATCAAAAAAACAACTGAAAAACAAATATCCATGAATGGTATACACAGCAATGATAAAACTTATAAGTCTCTCAATGAAGGTAAATAAAGTCCAGTGAGTGAATAGAAAACAAATATACATGGAATGTCCCACTGAAAATGGTATGTGGATATGAGACGGCAAGTGCTCTAACACGGGTAAATCATCAGATCATCCCAAAGCTGTATCTCACAACTGCATGTGACTTGGTAAAGATGGTGTGTAAGAAACTCTTACCAGATACATTGGACTCCCTTGTCAGCGACAGGGAGTCACTCGAGCGGGTTGCCTCTCAGGGCCTGAAAGCGGACATCACAGCTCTGCGAACCTTCTGGGTCAAACTCTGTGTGGATCTCCCGGGGCCGCCAGGTGGGTCCTCCCAAAGGATGGCCAAGGTGCGAATCAGAGGGAACAGTGCGTCACGTAAAAAACTGAAGTGAAGGCTGGTTTGATCTCAGAGTGGAGCAGAGTAGCAGATTGACCAGCTGGAGGCTGAGATTAGCCCAGAGGACAGAGCCTGCTGCAATCAGCGGTGAGCATTCTGATGTTTGCTAGGCAACCCAAAGAGGAAGCTACCTCTGACCTCACCTGCTCAACTCTGAGCTTCCTGAAAGGAGTACATGTGGAGGTGGTGAATTACAAGTCCCAGCGAGCCAAACCACTGCCTGAACACACAAAAGCATGGAAGGAGAGAGTGCCAGCACCTGCCTCCTCAGGAGATTTACAGCATATATGGGGGGGTCTTCTGAACCGGGAGAGGCTGAACCTGACAGGATGAATAGATGGATGGAGAGAAAAAAAATGAATAAAAATAAATAAATAAATAAAAATAAACTTTAACCACTTGACGACCGCCTCACGCCGATGTACGTCGGCAAGGCGGCACGGGCAGGCAAAATCACGTACATGGTACGTGATTTGCCTTTCGCGGGTGGGGGGTCCGATCGGACCCCCCCCGCCGCCCGAGGCGGTCCCGTTTTGTCCCCCGGCGATCGGAGACGAGGGGGAGGCCATCCGTTCGTGGCCCCCCCCTCGCGATCGCCGCCGGCCAATGGGAACACTCCTTTGCTGCTGTATGCTAAACAGCAGCAAAGGAAATGATGTCATCTCCCCTCGGGTCGGTAGTTTCCGTTCCGGCCCGAGGAGAGACGACATGTAAGTGACTGCACCAACACACACACACACAGTAGAACATGCCAGGCACACATTACACCCCGATCCCCCCCCCGATCGCCCCCCGATCCCCCCCGATCACCCCCCCCCCTGTCACAAACTGACACCAGCAGTTTTTTTTTTGTTTTTTTTTTCTGATTACTGCATAGTGTCAGTTTGTGACAGTTACTGTGTTAGCACAGTTACTGTTACCCCCCTGTAGGTCTAGGGTACCCCCCTAACCCCCCCTAATAAAGTTTTAACCCCTTGATCACCCCCCGTCACCAGTGTCACTAAGCGATCATTTTTCTGATCGCTGTATTAGTGTCGCTGGTGACGCTAGTTAGTGAGGTAAATATTTAGGTTCGCCGTCAGCGTTTTATAGCGTCAGGGACCCCCATATACTACCGAATAAATGTTTTAACCCCTTGATTGCCCCCTAGTTAACCCTTTCACCACTGATCACCGTATAACCGTTACGGTTGACGCTGGTTAGTTCGTTTATTTTTTATAGTGTCAGGGCACCCGCCGTTTATTACCAAATAAAGGTTTAGCCCCCTGATCGCCCGGCGGTGATATGCGTCGCCCCAGGCAGCGTCAGATTAGCGCCAGTACCGCTAACACCCACGCACGCAGCATGCGCCTCACCTTAGTGGTATAGTATCTGATCGGATCAATATCTGATCCGATCAGATCTATACTAGCGTCCCCAGCAGTTTAGGGTTCCCAAAAATGCAGTGTTAGCGGGATCAGCCCAGATACCTGCTAGCACCTGCGTTTTGCGCCTCCGCCCAGCCCAGCCCACCCAAGTGCAGTATCGATCGATCACTGTCACTTACAAAACACTAAACGCATAACTGCAGCGTTCGCAGAGTCAGGCCTGATCCCTGCGATCGCTCACAGTTTTTTTGGTAGCATTTTGGTGAACTGGCAAGCACCAGCCCCAGGCAGCATCAGGTTAGCGCCAGTACCGCTAACACCCACGCACGCACCGTACACCTCCCTTAGTGGTATAGTATCTGATCAGATCTATACTAGCGTCCCCAGCAGTTTAGGGTTCCCAAAAACGCAGTGTTAGCGGGATCAGCCCAGATACCTGCTAGCACCTGCGTTTTGCCCCTCCGCCCGGCCCAGCCCAGACCACCCAAGTGCAGTATCGATCGATCACTGTCACTTACAGAACACTAAACGCATAACTGCAGCGTTCACAGAGTCAGGCCTGATCCCTGCGATCGCTAACAGTTTTTTTGGTAGCGTTTTGGTGAACTGGCAAGCACCAGCTCCAGGCAGCGTCAGGTTAGCGCCAGTACCGCTAACACCCACGCACGCACCGTACACCTCCCTTAGTGGTATAGTATCTGATTGGATCAATATCTGATCCGATCAGATCTATACTAGCGTCACCAGCAGTTTAGGGTTCCCAAAAACGCAGTGTTAGCGGGATCAGCCCAGATACCTGCTAGCACCTGCGTTTTGCCCCTCCGCCCGGCCCGGCCCAGCCCACCCAAGTGCAGTATCGATCGAGCACTGTCACTTACAAAACTCTAAACGCATAACTGCAGCGTTCGCAGAGTCAGGCCTGATCCCTGCGATCGCTAACAATTTTTTTGGTAGCGTTTTGGGGAACTGGCAAGCGCCAGCGGCGTAGTACACCCCGGTCGTAGCCAAACCAGCACTGCAGTAACACTTGGTGACGTGGCGAGTCCCATAAGTGCAGTTCAAGCTGGTGAGGTGGCAAGCACAAGTAGTGTCCCGCTGACACCAAAAAGACAAACACAGGCCCGTCGTGCCCATAATGCCCTTCCTGCTGCATTCGCCAATCCTAATTGGGAACCCACCGCTTCTGCAGCGCCCGTACTTCCCCCATTCACATCCCCAACCAAATGCAGTCGGCTGCATGAGAGGCATTTTTATGTCCTCCCGAGTACCCCTACCCAGCGAACCCCCCAAAAAAGATGTTGTGTCTGCAGCTAGCGCGGATATAGGCGTGACACCCGCTATTATTGTCCCTCCTGTCCTGACAATCATGGTCTTTGCATTGGTGAATGTTTTGAACGCTACCATTCACTAGTTGAGTATTAGCGTAGGGTACAGCATTGCACAGACTAGGACACACTTTCACAGGGTCTCCCAAGATGCCATCGCATTTTGAGAGACCCGAACCTGGAACCGGTTACAGTTATAAAAGTTAGTTACAAAAAAAGTGTAAAAAAAAAAAATATATAAAATAAAAAAAAATAGTTGTCGTTTTATTGTTCTCTCTCTATTGTTCTGCTCTTTTTTTACTGTATTCTATTCTGCAATGTTTTATTGTTATTGTTATTATGTTTTATCATGTTTGTTTTTCAGGTATGTAATTATTTATACTTTACTGTTTACTGTGCTTTATTGTTAACCATTGTTAACCATTTTTTTGTCTTCAGGTACGCCATTCACGACTTTGAGTGGTTATACCAGAATGATGCCTGCAGGTTTAGGTATCATCTTGGTATCATTCTTTTCAGCCAGCGGTCGGCTTTCATGTAAAAGCAATCCTAGCGGCTAATTAGCCTCTAGACTGCTTTTACAAGCCGTGGGAGGGAATGCCCCCCCCCCCCACCGTCTTTCGTGTTTTTCTCTGGCTCTCCTGTCTCAACAGGGAACCTGAGAATGCAGCCGGTGATTCAGCCAGCTGACCATAGAGCTGATCAGAGACCAGAGTGGCTCCAAACATCTCTATGGCCTAAGAAACCGGAAGCTACGACCATTTCATGACTTAGATTTCGCCGGATGTAAATAGCGCCATTGGGAAATTGGGGAAGCATTTTATTACACCGATCTTGGTGTGGTCAGATGCTTTGAGGGCAGAGGAGAGATCTAGGGTCTAATAGACCCCAATTTTTTCAAAAAAGAGTACCTGTCACTACCTATTGCTATCATAGGGGATATTTACATTCCCCGAGATAACAATAAAAATGATTAAAAAAAAAAATATGAAAGGAACAGTTTAAAAGTAAGATTAAAAAAGCAAAAAAATAATAAAGAAAAAAAAAAAAAAAAAAAGCACCCCTTTGGCTCGCTGGGACTTGTAATTCACCACCTCCACATGTACTCCTTTCAGGAAGCTCAGAGTTGAGCAGGTGAGGTCAGAGGTAGCTTCCTCTTTGGGTTGCCTAGCAAACATCAGAATGCTCACCGCTGATTGCAGCAGGCTCTGTCCTCTGGGCTAATCTCAGCCTCCAGCTGGTCAATCTGCTACTCTGCTCCACTCTGAGATCAAACCAGCCTTCACTTCAGTTTTTTACGTGACGCACTGTTCCCTCTGATTCGCACCTTGGCCATCCTTTGGGAGGACCCACCTGGCGGCCCCGGGAGATCCACACAGAGTTTGACCCAGAAGGTTCGCAGAGCTGTGATGTCCGCTTTCAGGCCCTGAGAGGCAACCCGCTCGAGTGACTCCCTGTCGCTGACAAGGGAGTCCAATGTATCTGGTAAGAGTTTCTTACACACCATCTTTACCAAGTCACATGCAGTTGTGAGATACAGCTTTGGGATGATCTGATGATTTACCCGTGTTAGAGCACGTGCCGTCTCATATCCACATACCATTTTCAGTGGGACATTCCATGTATATTTGTTTTCTATTCACTCACTGGACTTTATTTACCTTCATTGAGAGACTTATAAGTTTTATCATTGCTGTGTATACCATTCATGGATATTTGTTTTTCAGTTGTTTTCTTGATTGAAGACTTTTTGCACAATCTATGCGCTATATTTTACTTTCACATGTACAGTAAGTCCCCTACATACAAATCTTTGAGTTGCAAACTTTCAAGTATGCGAACATGTGTTTGCAGTTTTTTTTTCATTCAACCCAGCGGGCTGAGCGAAAAAAAACTGACAGATCCCCGTACCAACACAAGCAATGTTTGTGCAGCGATCTTTCCAGATGTGCTATTGTGTTCTGACAGGGGGGCTCCCCCTGCCAGAACACACTGATCAGCACTTGCAGCCTTTGTCTGAAAGCACTGATCTTTGGTGGACTTACAAACATTTTGGACTTATGAACGAGCTCCTGGAACAGAACTTGTTCGTAAGTAGGGGGACAGTTTTTTGAATAGACAAGCTATGTGTTTATCTCCCTCCCCTGCAACCTGTACCTTTTTAGAAGCAGCAGCAGTCTCCAACAGCAACAGTATCTTCTTTAGTGATTCTCCGGATGCTTTCCTGGGCTTTTTGAAAGTTCCTCCATAGCACCTTTAACAGCAGATTCTATTTTACTTGTCCTCTGTGAGGCTCCCTGAGCCCAGGGCCTCAAGGAGAAGGACCCCACTGGACAAGCAGGCTCCTTCTGCTCCTAAACCTCTGCTTCAAGCACAGGCAAAGGCCTCCTAGATCCCTGGGCTTGTCACTCCTGCTCCTCATACACCCTCCCTAGGCCACAGCCCTGGGCGAAGAGCTCACATGATCTACCCCACTTATTTATATCCTTCCCCAGCAAGCACCAATGGTAATAAACCTCCTACTGGTTGGCTAGGGAAAAGATAGATGTTCATAACTCAGTTTTACTGTGGCTTCTCACACTATTGCCAGAAGTACCAGTGAAACCTCCTGTCAGCAGAGAAAAACTGTGAGTAAACACAAGTAAACAGAGTTAAAGCAGATGAACGCGTAAACTATAAATCAGTCTAGGCTGACTACCACCCAGCAAAACTAAATTTGGACAGTAGCCCCTGTTTAGGACAGGGTGGTACACTAATGTAAGGGGGACTCTGTTGGCAATCCTGATGTAAGGAGCACTCTGATGGGGAACCTGAGATAAGGGCGGCACACCAACGAGAACCCTGATGTTAATGGGGGACCCTGAGTGGCATTCTGATGTAAGAAAGGGGGGTAGTAATTTATTTATTTATAAAACTTTTTTTTTTTGCCAGCAAATATTTGTAAAATATATGATTTGGCCCTTATACTGAAAAATTTGAAGACCCCTGGTCCACAGACCCCATCCTGCCTAATGTAGGCCCTGACATACTACTGGCTGCTGTAGTGTGCTAACCTTTAAAATATATATTTTTTTATATTGCAGCTAACTTGTTCTTGGTGTGGTGGCTGTTGATTTTGCAAGAAATGCAGTGTCCTTGTCACTTGTCAGCTGAAACTAAAGCACAAACATCCTTGCCTTTATTGTATAAACTACCAGTCCCATTAATCCACCATGTAATGGAGATGAAAAAAGGTGGTGGGCATGTTCGCAGTCCAGCCTGTGTGACAACCAACAACCATAAAGTGGATAAATGAGAACAGTCAAGAAGGGACAAAAAGTTTGTTATGTGCAGGATCACTAGATAAAAAAAAAAGCTTGAAACTATGAAAAAAAAAAAAAAACACTATTGCAGGGAACACATCTAAGGACCAGTAAGCTGCAATATATTATATATTTTTTTTGGTTTAGAAACCCTTTAGATCAAACTACATTACCTGCTAAAAAAAATAAACCACCATGCAATCAAATTATCTTTCACATCAAAGAATATTTGTTATTCCTCACTGTTTTATTACAAATCCAATAAAAATGTTTACTGAATGCCATAGATTTTATTACAATCTCCATAAGTGGTGAGCTCAGCTTGTTGTGATGGGAAGTTATTTATTTCCAGTGTTTTCACATCACTGGTCAATGTTTCGTGCTAGTGGAAAATGCAGGTAAACAGTCTAACGTCAGTACGTGGTCTGTGTGTGTCAGGTTACTGAATGCTATTCATCGATAAAACTAGTCCCTCTGTTCACTCAAATCTCCCTCTGATAGTGTATCCAGAAAAAAAAAAGATATCAGAACCTCCTAAACAACAAATGGAAATGCCAACCACTCAGCATCTAGTACTGCCTTTCTCAACCTTTTCAACACAGAGGAACCCTTGAAGCAACTTTCAAATCTCAGGGAACCCCTGCTAAAAGTTACAACTCATGATATATTAGTGTGATGGTCACTGGCAAGAATGCTCCTTACACTTGTGGTCATTGGGAAGAATTACCCCCTTACAGATAGCTGAAAAGATCAAGGGTGTCAGTGGGAACTTATTTAAGAGGCAGCAATTGCCAATTGCTTAAGGAACCCCTATAAACCTCTGAAGGAACATTAGGGCTTCATGGAACCCTGGTTGAGAAACCCTGATCTAGTACATGAGGTTTGTATATAGAGGTCTATGGGATGACACTAACTGCAATTCTCCATGTTACCCTTCCAGCTGTTTGCAGTGGAAACTGGTAAAGTTTCTCACTAGGTTCTCTTTTAAAGCCAGATTGAATTTTCAATTTAAATTAGCTATATATATTCCAGGTACATAAACAGTGCACAAAAATCCACCACAGTTTGAGTAGAAGAGCATGCTCCTTGCCCGCTTACTGCAGAGAAGTTCCCTTGCTCCCTGTGCGAAAGCAGTGGTCCCTCTGCAGATGTCTGATCTGTCCCCTGATGTGACAAAGCCATGGTAATTCTCATTAAAGCTCTCACTTCCTGATGACAGGAGATCGCTAGCCGTTACTCAGCAAGGGGTGTATTGTTCACTGCTTCCACACAGAGAGCAAGGCATGCACCATCCTGCTAGGGGATGGGCTTTGCTACCCAGGATGTGGCTGCTTTAAAAAAAAAAAGAAATAACTATAAGTCTTTGAACATCTTTTGTTTTGATGCACCTGTAATGTATTTAGTAGATTTAGGCTGAGTTCACACTAGTGCGAATTGGATGCGGTTTCTCCGCATCCAATTCGCACGACAGGAGAGTGTGCCCGTTGTTCTGACAAAATGACAACCCCGGCAGAATATTGAACCATGTCACTTCCTCTTACATAGAATCAGCTGTTGCTGAAAACCACGCGCACTGCGCATGCTCACCGCATCATCTCTGGACACTGCATGTCAAATTCTTTGATCGACGGCCATCTTGCTTCACCCCGCACGCGGTTGTACTAAACCTGCAGTCAGAAAGCAGCAGCAGACATGTTTTTACACCCACCCAACTCTTGCATTTTACACTAATTTTTAGCACTAAACCGAGCTTATATAGCGAAATATTGTATTTATAAATCCGTAACACTATTTTCATGTTGAATTTTAAAAGCAGCAGCGTTATGTCAGATTAGAAAACCTGTCAGATCTGCAGGATTGCTGCTGCTTTCAAAATTCAACATCCAAGCAGTGTCACGTACTTGCAAATAATGTTTTGCACTATATAAGCAGAGTTTACTGTTAAAAATATTGTTCGTGTTACACTTGCTAGAAACAAAAATAAGAAAGAGAAAGGGAAAGAAAAAGAATAAAAAAGGAAAAAGGGGACTACCAAGGGGGAAGGAGGTAAAAACCAGAGTTGGAAGACATTGGTTTATCAAGGCACTCCATTGGTGACCAAATTCCCTTTAGCCCAGGTCCGCAACTCAGAAGAGTCTCTAAACCTTGAAATGGAATTCCAGGTATAAAAAAGCATTTTCTTCTTTTCCAGCAAAGCTTCTAAAGACAAAATGACAATTTCTGACTCCTGGTCTGCATACAAGTTTTGGGGCAGGGATTTTTCTTGCAGTGAGGCTAATGATATTACAACCTTTTAAGCACTTTCAGCAGCTGATTTAATCACTTACTGATTATGTAGCTTCTTTATCTTTTAATCCTTAATCCATGTTCCAGTTTAGGCTGGTGCCATGATCACTGCACCTGGTTTCCTGTTTAAGGGTAGCTCCTTCCTCTTGCAGCATCCTACTGTTGTATGCAGGGGCTAAGGTTGTGTCTTCCTATGCTGTGTGCATCAATGGAAACTCACACAACCATAGTCTAGGATGGCATTGCACCCCCCTGCTCCTCCCACCACCTTCGTTTTGCAAACTAACAGACTTACTCCAGATTGCACTGTCCAGTGTTAACTTTTTCCTGTGAAGAATTGCATTGATTGAATATGGGCATGTGTCCATATAAGAGCACTGATGTCACCAGTATGCCATACCTTCCTTCATCCAGAACCATCCTCTGAACCTCTCTGCCTTGCTTTGGGTCCATCTCCTCATACGATCTCGGCTGCATGCAAACACCTGATCCAGCCATCAGATACCTTTACTCCCCCATTGCCTAAATAGGAAAGACAACTTGGAACTATGTTCTTTCGTACTGAAAGGCAGGGCCTTCTTATCAAGCGGGCACCAGGGCCAGGTCCGTCGCTCCATTGATCTGGGATTGTCCCGGGCACCTTCATTTCGGGACAATACAGTGTCCCGGAATGAAACTGACAGAGCCAGCAAACCCGGACACAGCGCTGGCTTTGCGTCCACCTCCACCTTACTGGCCACTGGTTGCTAGAGCCACCTGGCATCTAGTAACTAGTGACGTCACAGGTGTGACTCCCTGCACAGCATTCAAATGGAGGAGGACTGCGCTTTGCCTAGTGCTCTCCACTAGGGCTGGGATAAGGGGAGGGACGGAGGTCCAGGGTGTCGTGTCGTCCTATGGAGGAGGGGGCGCCGGGAGCTTGTTAGTGTCTTACAGATGTGATGCCCTTTATTCAGGTACGTGGAGATTGTGATGGGGGACCATGATTTAAGAGGACACTGTGATAAGGGACACCTGATTTATTGGGAAACCAAATGTATGGGAGCACTGTGATGGGGACATCTGATCAATATGGGCACTGTGATGGGGGACACCTGCTGTACAATTTCTGGGCAATGTGATGGGATGACATGATGTAAGGGGGCACTATAATGGGGACACCTGATTTAAGAGGACACTTCGATGGGGGACACCTGTTGTATGAGAGCACTTTGATGGGGACATCTGATATATATGGACACTGTGATGGGGTGAAATTATGTATGGGAACAGTGTGATGGGGTGACATGATGTATGGGGACACTGTGATGTGGTGACATGATGTATGGGGACACTGTGATGGGGTGACCTGATGTATGGGGGCACTGTGATGAGGTGACATGATTTATGGGGACACTTTGATGGGGTGACATGATGTAAGGGGGCACAGTGATGGGGTGACATGATGTATGGGGACACTGTGATGAGGTGACATGATTTATGGGGACACTGTGATGGGGTGACATGATGTATGGGGACACTGTGATGGGGTGACATGATGTATGGGGGCACTGTGATGAGGTGACATGATTTATGGGAACTCTGTGATGGGGCGACATGATGTAAGGGGGCACAGTGATGGGGTGACATGATGTATGGGGACACTGTGATGGGGTGACATGATGTATGGGGACACTGTGATGAGGTGACATGATTTATGGGGACACTGTGATGGGGTGACATGATGTAAGGGGGCACAGTGATGGGGTGACATGATGTAAGGGGGACACTGTGATGGGGTGACATGATGTAAGGGGGACACTGTGATGGGGTGACATGATGTAAGGGGGACACTGTGATGGGGTGACATGATGTAAGGGGGCACTGTGATGGGGTGACATGATGTAAGGGGGGCACTGTGATGGGGGACACTTGATTTAAGAGGACACTGTGATGGGGGACACCTGTTGTATGGGGGTACTTTGATGGGGACATCTGATCTATTTGGACACTGTGATGGGGGGCACCTGATGTTTGGGGCCACTGTGATGGGGACACCTGGTGAAGGGGGGCACCTGCTGTTTGGGGCCACTGTGATGGGGGAACCCAATGTATGGGGAGACTAATGGGGGAACCTGATGTGGGGGACAACTGATGTATGGGAACACTGTGATGGGGGACACCTGATGTATGGGGACACTGTGATGGGGGACAACTGATATATGGCTCCACTGTGATGGGGAACCTGATGTAGGGACACTGTGATGGGGGACACTTGATGTATGGGACACTGTGATGGGGGAACCCAATGTACCAATGTATGGGACACTGTAAATGTGGAACCCAATGTAAGGGCACACTGTGATGGGGACACCTGATATACAGTATATGGGCACTGTGATGGGGTGATATGATGTATATGGGCACTGTGATGGGGACACCTGATGCAGGCTGGTAGGGGCCCCAGTGCATAACTTTGCCCAGGGGCCCATGACGCTAATAAGATGGCCCTGCTCAAAGGGAGATGGTATTCTATTTTTCCCAATATTCCTCTATAGCATCTAAACACAAAGAACTGGGCTACAAGGTCCTGACCAAATGTAATACAGTTCAGACGGTCTTGCACAAAATATTTCCCCATATGTCGGATGTTTGCTGGCCCTGTGGACAAGAAGCAGGTACGCTTCTCCATATATTTAGGACATGCTGTAAACTCAAGTTTCTGGTCTCAGGTGAGGGATTTAAATTAAACAATTGACAGACTGTGACTTGGGAGATGACCCGTTTGATATTTATTGCATCTATCTCATCTCCCCAGACACAGATCTAAAAAAAACTATGCTGATTCACCTCATATATGCAGCTCCAGTGTGCATTCCTAACCTCTGGAAACAGAAACTCCCTCCAAGGATAACACGGTGGCTCTCTAAGGTTACTGAGATACATCACATGGAAAACATTACTGCCCTTCTTCTGGAAGAGAAAGATTCAGGCACATTTGGTTCTACTGGACGCTGTTTACATGCTCTCGGGAATACAGAATCATAATGGCAAGTAGGGATGAGCTTCGTGTTCGAGTCGAACCCATGTTCGACTCGAACATCGGCTGTTCGGTCGTTCGCCGAATTGCGAACGATATGGGCCGTTCGCGCCAAATTCGTGTGGCGCGTCACGGCCCATAATTCACTGCGGCATCGCAGTGCATTGCTGGCTGATGATTGGCCAAGCATGCACTATGACCCGCATGCTTGGCCAATCACAGCGCCGTCAGTAGAGAGAGCTGTAATTGGCCAAAGCCAGGGTGGCTTTGGCCAATTATGGCTCAGGGGATTTAGTACACGCCCCACACTATATAAGGCCGCCTGCACGGCGGCCCTGTGTAGTGTGTGTTCCGGTGTGCTGAGAGATAGAGAGAGAGAGAGAGAGACAGTGTCATTTGATTTGAGTTAGATAGATTAGGCAGAACAGTCAGTCAGTTAGCTGCACTTACAGTGTATTGTGTATATATATGCATCCCAGGTGTTGCATATATATATATACACTGTATTCAGTTTAGCTAGATCCGTTCCTGTTATCTTCTATCTAGACTATTTACATTTGGTGCAGTGCGTCCTGCTCACAGTGTTCAGCTAGATCCGTTCCTGCTATTTACATTTAGTGCAGTGCGTCCTGCTCACAGTGTTCAGCTAGATCCGTTCCTGCTATTTACATTTAGTGCAGTGCGTCCTGCCCACAGTGTTCAGCTAGATCCGTTCCTGCTATTTACATTTAGTGCAGTGCGTCCTGCTCACAGTGTTCAGCTAGATCCGTTCCTGCTATTTACATTTAGTGCAGTGCGTCCTGCTCACAGTGTTCAGCTAGATCCGTTCCTGCTATTTACATTTAGTGCAGTGCGTCCTGCTCACAGTGTTCAGCTAGATCCGTTCCTGCTATTTACATTTAGTGCAGTGCGTCCTGCTCACAGTGTTCAGCTAGATCCGTTCCTGCTATTTACATTTAGTGCAGTGCGTCCTGCTCACAGTGTTCAGCTAGATTCGTTCCTGTTATTTACATTTAGTGCAGTGCGTCCTGCTCACAGTGTTCAGCTAGATCCGTTCCTGCTATTTACATTTAGTGCAGTGCGTCCTGCTCACAGTGTTCAGCTAGATCCGTTCCTGCTATTTACATTTAGTGCAGTGCGTCCTGCTCACAGTGTTCAGCTAGATCCGTTCCTGTTATCTTCCTACTGACAGGCAGGCTTGTCTGGTTACAGTATATAAAGCTACCTGAAGAAAATTACAGGTGTTCTATCCCAGCTTAGTGCAGCTACAGGCCATTAGTATGTCTGGAAGGCCAAGAAGGAGAGGCAGACAGTCACAAGCCAATAAGAGAGGGCAAGCAGGCTCTGTGTCTAGTGCTGGTCGTGGAGACGGTGCATCCTCATCAGCACGTGGCCATGGGACACGCTTGGCCTTTTTTTCGGCAGCTGGCCGTGTTGAGCCGAAACATGCGGAAGACTTGGTCGAGTGGATGACCAAGCCGTCCTCATCCTCCTCATCCTCTCTCACCCATGCCCAGGGTGCTTTGTCTGGCAAAGCAGCGGCCTCTTCCCTCAGCTCAATGTCATCAGTGACTCCTTCCCTAGCTCCACCATGTCCTCCTGAGGATTCCCTCGAACTGTTTGACCACAGTGTTGGGTACATGCTCCAGGAGGATGCCCAGCGTTTGGAAGGCTCTGATGATGATACTGAGCTCGATGAAGGCAGTAACATGAGCACGGACAGAGGGGGTGCCCAAGAAGGACAGCAATCTGGCAGTCATGCTCCCCCTGCTGCAGCATACTGCCAGGTTTGCTCCAGTGATGAGGAGGGAGGGGATGATGAGGTCACTGACTCAACGTGGGTGCCTGATAGGAGAGAGGAGGAGGAGGAGGAGGAGGAGGCGGCACATCACCAACGAGGCAGGATGCCCTCCAGGGGCCAGCCTAAGGGCAGCACATTGACTGCATCACACCCCAAAGCTCCACATGTGCAGGGCGCTGCAGTCTCTGCGCGTTATTCAAAAAGTTCTTTGGTGTGGGCCTTTTTTGAGACGAGTGCATCAGATCGCACCGCTGCTATTTGCAACATATGTCTCAAGTGTATCTCGCGTGGCCAAAACATCTCCCGCTTGGGTACCACATGCTTGACCAGACATATGTTGACCTGCCATGCAGTTCGTTGGCAAGCGTATCTAAAAGACCCACACCAAAGAACAAAGAGGATCTCTCCTTGCTCCTCATCAGCTGAGATCTCCAACCCCACTATACATTCAGTCCTCTCTGAGACCTGCACTGAGAGGAATGAAGGTGTACAATTAGGTGTGTCACAGCCAAGTACTTGTGGGCAATCTGCTTTTGGTACACCGACGTCAGATTGTACCAGGCAAATTTCCCTGCCCCAGCTGCTGCACCGCCGAAAGAAGTTTGCTCCCAGCCATCCACATGCCCAGCGGTTGAATGCTAGCTTGGCAAAATTGCTAGCACTTCAACTGCTGCCTTTTCAGTTGGTAGACTCTGCCCCCTTCCGTGAGTTTGTGGAATGTGCGGTTCCTCAGTGGCAGGTACCCAAACGCCACTTTTTCTCACGGAAGGCGATTCCGGCTCTCTACCGGCATGTGGAAGGCAATGTCCATGCCTCGCTGGACAGGGCGGTCAGCGGTAAGGTGCATATTACCGCTGACTCATGGTCCAGCAGGCATGGACAGGGACGTTACCTAAGTTTCACGGCGCATTGGGTGACTCTGCTGGCAGCTGGGAAGGATGCAGGACAAGGTGCAGTAGTGTTGGAGGTTGTTCCGCCACCACGCCTCCAAAATGCTGATTGTGACACACCTCTCTCCTCCACCCCCTCCTCTTCTTCTTCCTCCATGGCCTCTTCCTCGGAACCAGCGGTGCTCCGTAGGCGTTCAAGGGGCTACGCAAGTACGCAGGCCAAAAGATGCCATGCGGTGCTTGAGCTGGTGTGCTTGGGGGACAGGAGCCACACTGGGGCAGAGGTTCTGTCAGCTCTGCAGGGGCAGGTTCAGAGGTGGTTGACGCCACGCCAACTTAAGGCAGGAATGGTGGTTTGCGACAATGGCACCAACCTCCTCTCTGCCCTCCGACAGGGACAACTGACCCATGTGCCCTGTTTGGCTCACGTCCTTAACTTGGTGGTGCAGCGGTTCTTGGGCAGGTACCCGGGCTTACAGGATGTCCTGAGGCAGGCCAGGAAAGTCTGTGTGCATTTCCGCCGGTCATATAATGCCAGTGCTCGGCTGACGGACCTCAAAAAGGAGTTTAACCTGCCCAAGAACCGCCTAATCTGTGACATGCCCACCAGGTGGAACTCAACGTTGGCCATGCTGCAGCGGCTGCACACGCAGCAGAGGGCCATCAATGAGTACCTGTGCGACTATGGCACCAGGACAGGGTCAGGGGAGCTTGGTTTTTTTTCCCCACGCCAGTGGGCCATGATCAGGGATGCATGCACTGTCCTGTCACCATTCAAGGAGGCCACGAGGATGGTGAGCACTGACAGTGCATGCATCAGTGACACTGTCCCCCTTGTCCACCTGTTGGAGCACACGCTGCGTGGAATAATGGACAGGGCACTTGAGGCAGAACAGAGGCAGGAAGAGGAGGACTTCCTTAGCTCTCAAGGCCCCCTTTATCCAGACAGTGTTCCTGCGTGCCCGCCGATCACACAGGAAGCGGACGAGGAGGAGGAGGAGGAGGAGGAAGATTGTGTCAGTATGGAGGTGGAGCCTGGCACTCAGCATCAGCAGCAGTCTTTAAGGGATCAGTCCCAAGGAACACATGGACTTGTACGTGGCTGGGAGGAGGTGGCTGCGGACGTTGTTGTCCTTAGTGACCCAGAGGACTCCGGACCGAATGCCTCAGCAAACCTACGCTGCATGGCCTCCCTGATCCTGCAAAGCCTGCGTAAGGATCCTCGTATTCGTGGTATCAAGGAGAAGGACCAATACTGGCTGGCAACCCTCCTTGATCCACGTTACAAGGGTAAGGTTGCAGACCTTATCTTGCCATCGCAGAGGGAGCAGAGGATGAAAACATCTTCGGGAGGCCTTGCAGAAAGGTCTGTGCAACGCGTTCCCAGAGACTGGGAGGTTACAAACTCCTGTTTCTGGACAACGTGTTGCTGAGGCTTCGGTCAGTCAAAGAAGGAGCGGTGGAGAAGGTGGCCGTCTGACCGATGCGTTCAGACAATTTTTTGGTCCGCAGCCCCAAGGTATGATCGGTTCCAGCAACCATCACCAGCGTCTGTTTTACATGGTGCAGGAATACCTAGGGGCAAGATCAGACTTGGACACCTTTCCCACCGAAAATCCTCTGGGTTACTGGGTCTTGAGGATGGATCACTGGCCAGAGCTTGCACAGTATGCAATTGAGCTACTGGCCTGTCCTGCATCCAGCGTTCTTTCGGAACGCACATTCAGTGCTGCTGGAGGCGTGGTAACCGATCACAGGGTGCGTCTGTCCACCGACTCGGTCGATCGGCTGACCTTCATAAAAATGAATCAGTCTTGGATCACCACCAGCTACCAAGCACCTGATGCTGATGTAACCGAATAATTTTTTTTGAAATCTCAGATCCCTTCAAAGACTGCCTATGCTGATGCTGAGTGACTATCCCTGAGTAATTATCCTCTTCCTCCTCAATCATCACGCTGATAGCTTGTAAGAACATTTTTGGTTCTGGGCGCCACCACCAGTGCCTAAGGCACAATTTTTCAGCCCCTGTTTAACAGGGGCGTGTAATTACAATTTTTGATGTAATACTTTGCAGCAGGGCTCGTTCCTGCATTCCAACTAGAGTGTCTGTGAGGGGTTGCAGTGTTGTGGCACCAGCACCAGTGCCTAAGGCCCAATTTTTCTGCCCCTGTCTAACAGGGGCGTGTAATTACAATTTTTGATGCAATACTTTGCAGCAGGGCTCGTTCCTGCGTTCCAACTAGAGTGTCTGTGAGGGGTTGCAGTGTTGTGGCACCAGCACCAGTGCCTAAGGCCCAATTTTTCTGCCCCTGTCTAACAGGGGCGTGTAATTACAATTTTTGATGCAATACTTTGCAGCAGGGCTCGTTCCTGCGTTCCAACTAGAGTGTCTGTGAGGGGTTGCAGTGTTGTGGCACCAGCACCAGTGCCTAAGGCCCAATTTTTCTGCCCCTGTCTAACAGGGGCGTGTAATTACAATTTTTGAAGCAATACTTTGCAGCAGGGCTCGTTCCTGCGTTCCAACTAGAGTGTCTGTGAGGGGTTGCAGTGTTGTGGCACCAGCACCAGTGCCTAAGGCCTAATTTTTCAGCTCCTGTTCAACAGGGGCATGTAATTACAATTCTTGATCTAATATTTCACAGCAGGGCCCTGTGAGGGCTTACAGTGTTGGGGCCACAGCAACACCTAAGGCCCAAATTTCTGCTGAGTATATAGGGCAGGACCCTACTTTCAAACATCTAACTTACAAACGACTCCTACTTGCAAACGGAAGGAGACAACAGGAAGTGAGATGAAATCTACCCCTAGGAAGGGAAATTCTCTCCTGTAAGAGTTAATATGGGAAAACAATTTCTCCTTTCCACTGATGCTTTCCAATCCTTGTTTCACAAAAAAAAACAAATTTTCAAAAAACATTTTTCATTGGGACAAAAAAGTGAGGTGAAATCTTCTGAAGAGGAGGAAAGACAGCAAAACAAATGTCACAGGGGTGATAACCCTTCCCTATGTTTTCCAAAAAGCTTAAAAAAGATTTTTTGGCTGGAGCTAAACACGTTAAAAATGTACCCGTTCAAAATTACAAAGAGATTCTACTTAACAACAAACCTACAGTCCCTGTCTTGTTTGCAGCGCCTGTATACTGCTGTTCAGAGTATATAGGGCCTTTCCTTATTTTAATTTGGGTGCGGGGTTCCCCTTAATATCCATACAGGACCCAAAGGGCCTGGTAATGGACTGGGGGGGTACCCATGCCGTTTGTCTCACTGATTTTCATCCATATTGCCATGACCCGACATGACATTAAACCCGCAAGCAGTTTTAAATGAGATTTTTTCCTTTAAAAATGACATTTGGTGCAGGGACTGTTCTAAACATGGGAAACACGCGTCACTTTACAGGCATACTATAGACACCCCCCAGGTACGATATTTAAAGGAATATTTCACTTTTTTTTTTTTACTTTAAGCATCATTAAAATCACTGCTCCCGAAAAAACGGCCGTTTTTAAAAGTTTTTTTTGCATTGATACATGTCCCCTGGGGTAGGACCCGGGTCCCCAAACCCTTTTTAGGACAATACCATGCAAATTAGCCTTTAAAATGAGCACTTTTGATTTCGAACGTTCGAGTCCCATAGACGTCAATGGGGTTCTAACGTTCGTGCGAACTTTCGGTCCGTTCGCGGGTTCTGGTGCGAACCGAACCGGGGGGTGTTCGGCTCATCCCTAATGGCAAGCAAAGACTAATGCCCCTAGACTTTTATTGTATCTGCCTGTTATGAGGCACCAAGGAGTAATATATCGGGACATCCTCTCCCTCTCCCCCACCTGACCACTTCCTCCCTTTTCTTCTTCCGCTCCCTTCTTCCTCTTACCCTTTTCTTTTATCCGATTATTATCCTCATTACCTCTTAATGGCACCCCAATCGTAGTACGATTTTGCCGCGATAAATCGTGGCAATATTGCAATTCGCAAAGCTTGTCGCCCCCAAAAAGGAACAGGAGCTTCTTTTGGATGACATTGTCGCGCGTTGCGGCAAAATTGCACCGCGATTGGGGTGCCATTGAGAAGTAATGGCATCGCAAATGCATCCTGCGTTTTGCCACAATTTGGAATCGTGGGGATTCTGCCCATGATTCATATTGCCCAGTTGTGAATAGAGCTTCCAGCTAAAGTATAGTTTTTTTTTTCATTCATCCAATGGGTTGAGGGAGAAAAAAAACTGACAGATCCCCACATCAACACAAGCAATGATGATGCAATGATCTCTCCTGGTGTGCTATTGTATTCTAACAGGGGGGACTCCCCCTTCCTATCAGCATACACTAATCAACGCTTGCAGTCATTGGTTGCAAGCGCTGATTGAATGCTGGCTTTCCAGCATGACCTTTTACCAGAAGCTGATCGTTCCTGCTGAACTGGACAACTGTCGGTATGTGTATCCGGCTTTGCTGATGTGATAAGTAAGCTATTTTCATACGTTTATGGGTTGTTTAATTTTACTTGCGCCATTTACATGTACTGTACTTGACTTATTGTTTGTATGCATGCATTATGCTGGTGGGTTTGTGCTCACTACCCTGTCCTTGTCAAAGACGTTAAAAAAAAAAAAAAGAAAAAAAAAAAAAAAGAAGAAGAGACAAGATTCAACCTGAGTACTTCCTGTAACAAAGTTTTTTTGCTTTGCCCCACAAGAAATGTGCATTGCAGGTGTGATGTAGACCTTATGAGAAGTCAATATTCACACCTTTAAGAGCATAGGGATAACTGAATCAGATAGGCCCTTATCCCTCAGAACTTGGGCTTCAACAGCCAGGCTGGTAAAACCTGTAAACAAGAATGAGGGTGCCAAAGGAGGGCCCACTGGGGGTCTGCCAAGATTCTGATGAGGCGAGGTTCGAATACTATGTGCACCTGGGCAAGTTCAGTACAATGAGAATCACTAGAATGCCCTCTATCTCAATCCAGTGAAGTAGGCAGGAAAGGAGTTTCAGTATAGGTCAGAACAAACTAATACTCTATATGTGGTGGACCTGGGAACTGCCAAAGTCAGATAAGCAGCGGTGCCATACCCAGGAAATATTGGTAAAGGGGTTTGAACCAAAACAAAGCAAAAATTGGAAGTATAAAACATACACTGACATCCACGGCCCCCTTTCCCTTTCCCCCCCTGGAAAAATACCTTTCCCCAAAGAGGAGGGAACCCCTCCTAAAGGGGATAAGACACGGAGTCCTTCGCTTTCTCCCCAGGGAAAACCCCCTGGGGCTCTGGTCCCCCTCAGCCCCAAATCTCCACAAGGAAAGAACCAGCTGGATAATGGGACTTGAATGAAAAATGTCTATACTATGAAAAGCTACAATGGACTGGCTATTCACACAGTCCCTATGTGAGGCAAGATGTTCCCAAAGACCGCTAATGGTCGACCACCATGAAAACGCCTGTGTAAAGCTACAATGTTGCCCTGTGGGCAGTGTCCATTTATGAGTCCCAGGCGTGGTAGTATCTGCCAGATTATAGTAGTGGATGGGTGAGTGCATGTCAAGAATGCTAATGAACCATATATTTCAGCAAAGCCCACTCCTAATCCATCTGTAACTTGGAGCTCTACCCTGGATATTAGGTTCAGTCCACACTTATGAAACCAAAAGAAGCACTTGTGTAGCTCCGCTTCTTTAATTTCCTGTATAGCTGATATAATCAAATGAAGACTTTAGTGCAGCTGATATGACCACTGAGCTTATGAACACCAGAGGTCCATGTATACAAGAAGATGTATGCAGTTGTCCACTGATAATGCAATATAGGATAGGAAACTCTCACCACTCCATATATAACCAGGTCTCCAAAACAATGTGTATGAGCAGGGGAATTAGGCTGCCAGAGGATAGCACGGTCCTGGATGTGTTTCAAGCTGGACTTGGCTGACATTCACTCCAGTCTATTGCGAAGGGGGGGATAGAATCATCAGGGGGCATGCCCTATGATGTCAATGTGTTTTGTCCTGGAAACCCAGCAGGCTGAAAGTAAATTTATTTATTTTATTATTTTATTTATTTCAGGTACTTATATAGCGCCATCAATTTACGCAGCACTTTACATATACATTGTACATTCACATCAGTCCCTACCCTCAAGGAGCTTACAATCTAAGGTCCCTAACTCACATTCATATATACTAGGGACAATTTAGACAGGATCCAATTAACCTACCAGCATGTCTTTGGAGTGTGGGAGGAAACTGGAGTACCCAGAGGAAACCCACGCAGGCACAGGGAGAACATGCAAACTCCAGGCAGGTAGTGTAGTGGTTGGGATTCGAACCAGTGACCCTTCTTACTGCTAAATAAACGGAGACCGGCTTCTGTACACACTGAACGAATGTTCAACAGAAACTGGCCGATATTTGGCCCTTGTGTACCGAGTCTAAGGTAAGGTTATAACTTATAACCCCGTCAGGTTTTTTTTGCCATCTGTGTCTCAGTAGGGAGATTTCCCTTCACATCCTGTCCTTCAGCAAAAACAGGAAATCCCCCCAAAGTGAGGGAATCCCGGTGTGTCACCAGGGTCAACCGAACTAGTGTCCTCACTGGAAGATTTCCCCTCTATTACAGTTCTGATGTCAACCCAAAATTTGGGATTTACTTTCACTTTTGATGACAATGCTAAATCTCCCTAATGGGGGCACAGAATACAAAATTAACAGTAGAGTAGTACTCTTAAACGAGACTCTAAGTTCTGGCTTGCATTAAAGATAATGTTATTGATTTTAAAATATTATTTAACCTTTTTGCTGCCAGAGCCCTTTTTTGCGTTTTTTGCACACGTTTAGAAAATAATTTTAGCCCTGAAGATAATGTGAAACCTCCAAACATATATTTTGTGAAACCACCAATACTAGTAAAAATATATTTTTTTATAAAAATGCCATAAATATATCCCCTATTTTGTAGATGCTATAACTTTTGCGTAAACCAATCAATATACTCTTATTGCAATTTTTTTTACCAAAAATATGTAGAATACATATTGCCCAAAACTGATGAAGAAATTAGTTTTTGTTTTCTTTTTGCGGATATTATAGCAAAAAGTAAAAAATATTGTTTTTTTTTTCAAAATTGTCGGTATTGGGAAAAAAAAGGACATCAATTTTGTTTGTGTACAATGTCGCATGACCGCGCAATTGTCAGTTAAAGCAACGCAGTGCAGTATCACAAAAAATGGCCTGTCATTAAGGGGGTAAATCCTTCCAAGGCTAAAGTGGTTATTTGGGTTCATGATGGCTAAATTAAAGGGTTATCAGTTTGACATATTTTGTTTTGATGTTATTGAACATGGTTATTTTGTTCTGCTGTGCTCTATCAATGTACTGATAAGGAGGATGTTTTAGAATGCAGCTAAAAGGTTGTTATTATAGGAGCTGCAGTCCGGGTGTACCCTCCATGGGTGGGGGTGGGGGTGGTGGTGGGGGGGGGACGGTGGGTTTGGAATCCATTCCATGCTGCCTTTAGCCCTGGTTCACACAACAAAGTGTGCGATTTCAAAGCCGCACTGGTGTGAACCAGGGCTAACTGAATTCAGTCTGAGTCTAACCTGTGTTGTAACTTAGCACATTTTAACATAGGGGTATCCTGGTGTTCCTTACTCAGTTTTTGTGTTGTGGTGCCTCCTACACAATTGTACAAGAGTGATGGGAAAACACTTTTATTGTGAGTGACTGTCAATTTCCTTGTGTTATTACATGTTTACACTTTGTAGGTTTCCTCCTTCACTGGGTTTTTCCTCTCCTTTCGGAGATGAACATTGTGTAGCAAGGAGTTAAGCATATAAGGCAAATTGATAAACACAACAGACCTGCTTACTGAAAAGAGGTCATTACCATAGGTTTGTTTAATTATGAGGGGAAGAAAGTTAAAGTGCTATTAAAGGCAACAATTTTTCTTTATTAAAATGGTTATACTCGCCTGCTCTGTGCAATGATATTGCACTAAGCGACCCCCAACCCGGTCTTCTGGAGTCCCTCACCGGTGTTCTTGGCTTTTCCTCTTCTGTCTGCTCTCATAGCAAGTGCTTGGTATGGGGGTAGACGTGCAAGCTTGCTCCTGAGCCAGCTTCTGTGTGTCATAGACACACACACAGTGCAAATCGGCTCCACCCCACCTCCTCTCTCCTGCCGATGAGGCGAGAGAGAGAAGCGATGCTGCTCTCAGGTACAGCACTGGATCAAAAAAGGAGCAAGATATTTAGAGGGGCTGGGGGTAAACTAATAATGGAAGGTATTTTACCTTAATGCATAGAATGCCTTTAGTAGTTTTAAGCCCTTGAGTGTAGACAAAATGGAATTGTTGGATCTAGAAGATCAAGAAGGAGGGACCTAGAAGAATGACATCTCCCTTCCCTTACTAAAGGCTACTGCTGGAAACACTCTTCCCCACGTAGCCAGCCATCACCTTTCCTCAACAACATAGGGGGTACACATTGGCCAGTTGCCTTGTTTACAATGGAACTGTTCAGATGGTTTTGAGTTTGAAAAAGCCCAAGATCTCAAAACAATGATTTAAAGCAGTGGTGGTCAACTTAAAAATTATAGAGGGCCTCAAGTAATGCCCCCCAACACTATCAAAAGACCACAAAAAGCAGAACATTTTTGCATATCAATGTCCAAAAACGTTGGTCCTGCTGCATTTTTTGCAGTGTATCGCAATGTACACTGAAGACATTGGAGTACAATAATTCCAGCATTGCTGTCAATAAGTGCATTAATAAGCCCCTTTTGATGGTGGTTGTGGACCCATATTGTCTCAGGAGTATATAAATAGGAGATGCCCTTCGGGTACCATGAAAATAGAGTTCCATCTTTGCGATCGTGATTTCCTGCATTTCTGTCCATATTTGCGTCATGGTCCCTACCGTGCCTTGCAGACAGCCAAGCGTGGTTGTGCCCCCAAGTGGCTCTGGGTGGTATTGAACTCTTGACTGTCTGTTCTTGCTCCTGTTTCCTTACCTCTGAGCCACACCTCAGTTCTATTCAGCCTGCTTTCCAGCCATGCCTAGTTTAGCATGAAGTACTGAGGGCGATACTCTGTACCTGTCACTCCTGGATCAGCTGTGGCAGGTTACCTAATTAGCTGGGTATAAAACCCTGTCTCACTCTGAGGGCTTTGTCAGTACATTTTCTCATGTTTGCCAAGTATCACTGTGCTCCTGTCTTCTGTTGCAGTGTTCCAAGACTGACCCTGGCTTCAGACCCTGGCTTTGTTTATTGTTATCCTGACTTCTGGAATCTCTGACTGCGGCTTTACCTCGACTATCCCTTGGCTATTCCTGTCAAGCCCCCGTGCACAGATTCACAGCGCAGGTAGCTTATCTCTTTGTTACCGTGGGCTGTGTGCATTTGCAAGGGTGAGCGTACATCTCTGCGTCATGGACTCCAACCTAGGTAAGCCCTTAAATTTGTTGCCCTAGGGACTTTGCATCCCTATTCCCATTCCTGCAGCTGCAGTATTAACTTTGTTTTAGAGTCCCAATCAGAAATAATTCCATAACAATCTTGGCGAGTCAAATACCAGGAGTTTGGCAGAGTCTCCAGAAGGAACCGCGCTTCGATTGGGATCATCGGGAAATGCAGACCTCAAATGCCGGCTAGGTAAGCTGCCCTTAAGCTTGCTGTATTTCTGCCTTTCCTATGTATCCCATCTGTCAGTTCTCAAGGAAACCTGACCTTTCTGGTTGGGTAACGTGTGTGTATGAATGTGTATGTGTCCCCCTTCACGGGTTGGACTGTTTGTGGATAGGGAAAATCCTCTGCAGTTCCCTGCGTTGACTCCTTGTGGGCGATCTGGGTCAGAAGCGCATGGTAGGGTCAGATAAAACTCACAGAGAAGAGAAGAGACGAGGAGGGTCTCTTAATGAGTGTTTTGTCTATTGTCATAAACCCCTTCTATCCACATAGCTAAGTGGAGACTATTCTTGTAAATCTGCAGATTTGCTGTACTATTTGTTTTAGAGGCAAGAGGTTATAGGCACAAGTAGAGAAAACAGGCCTGTCATTATGGGCATTAAATTAATTAAGGGAATGAAGGGAGAGAGGCCTTCAGAAAATGCCCAGTGCAAGATGAGCGCTAGAGAATATATGAATCGAAGGTACGGTTCCGCCTATACTGAGCCCCTAGATAAATGGGTAGAATGGACAAAGGGAACAGCTAAACCTTTAAAATCTGAAGAGACTTTTGATTTACAAGTATGGCAAACTTTTCTGCACGATTATGGCCCACTACTGTGCAGTGAAGGAACGTGGAGATTAGCTTGCACATGGGAGACAGAAGCTAAAGTAGCAAATCAAACTGGCTTGACGGAGATGTTTAATAAAAGTACTGCCCAAATTTACTACATTTGGCCAGAAGACTCTGTAGAGGAGGACCCCCCACCTTATGTGGCTGCCAGTTTGGCTTTAAGGGGTCCACGCGCAAAAGAATTAGATTACATGGAACACACAAAAGATGAGCTATGCAATATAGTAGAGAGCAGAGGTTTAACAGCCCCATATCAATCTACAAAGAGGGTTTTGGCTCGTATCCTAGAAACAGATGATTGGCATAAATCAAAAGGCACATATGCAAAACTAGATCTCTCTGAACTTAAGGCTTTGGCCAGAGAAAGAGAGATAGAGTCTGAACTTCTGGAGCAAACCCTAATTTCCAAATTGTGGCAGCAAGATGAAGAGAGAAGGAAGGGAGAGCCACCCCTTCTGCTCCTGGCACAGAGCAATCTGTTTTAGTTTATCCTGTCAGAACCCAATTAGTTTTTGAAGGTAATGCTGTTGACAGTAAGTCTCAAATTAAATGGCATGTACCTTTTAGTCCCCAAGATATGAGAGCCATATTAGAGGGATTGGGAGATCCTAGAAAGAATCCAATTGGGTTTGCAAACAAACTAAGCGCTGCACAGGAAGCATATGAGGCTTCTGCTACTGACATTCATCAGCTTCTTATTAAAGCAGTGGGAAGCAACGTGTCTGGCTATATACTTAAAGTATGTTGTGTAGATGTCAAAAATCTAGGTAAGATGGTTAGTGGACGGGAGGTTAGTGAGAAATTGAAGGAAAAATTGCCCCAAATATATGGACAAACGAGACATGCTGAATTTATGAATGCTAAGCAAGGGAAAGAGGAAGCAGCAGGAGCTTATTGGAGGCAGTTAAGCGATATGGCTGAGGAAGCAGGCATTAAAATAGAGGAAAAGAAGGCGGGAGAAACTGCAAGTCCATCTACACAACTGGTGAAATCAGTATTTGCGCAGCGGTCTTATAAGCGCACTTTTTTTTGGAAAAAATTCACTTTTTTGAATAAAAAAAAAAAAAGACAAGAGTAAAGTTAGCCCAATTTTTTTTATATTGTGAAATATAATGTTACACCAAGTAAATTGATATCCAACATGTCACGCTTCAAAATTGCGCCCGCTCGTGGAATGGCGTCAAACTTTTACCCTCAAAAATCTCCATAAGCGACGTTTAAAAAATTCTACAGGTTGCATGTTTTGCATAACAGAGGAGGTCTAGAGCTAGAATTATTGCTCTTGCTCTATCGGTCGCGGCGATACCTCACATGTGGGGTTTGACCACCGTTTTCATATGCGGGCGCTACTCGCGTATGCGTTCGCTTCTGCGCGCGAGCTCGTCGGGACGGGGTTTTTTTTAAAAAAAAAAATTTTTTATTATTTATTTTATTTATTTTTACACTGTTAAAAAAAAAAAATGGTGTCACTTTTATTCCTATTACAAGGAATGTAAACATCCCTTGTAATAGAAAAAAGCATGACAGGACCTCTTAAATATGACATCTGGGGTCAAAAAGACCTCAGATCTCACATTTACACTAAAATGCAAAAAAAAAAAGTCATTTTAAAAAATGACATTGAAAAAAATATGCCTTTAAGAGGCGTGGGCGGAAGCGACGTTTTGACGTCGCTTCCGCCCAGCAGTGTCATGGAGACGAGTGGGCGCCATCTTAGCCTCACTCGTCTCCAGGCACAGCATGGAGTAGGATGCGATCGCCTCCGCCACTACCGACAGCTCCGGTAAGCGGCGGAGGGCACCGGATCGCGGTGGGAGGGGGGGGGCCCTCTCCTGCCACCGATAAAAGTGACCTCGTAGCGAATCCGCTGCAGGGACTACTTTTATCAGAAAGCCGGCCGCCGCACGAAAACGGGGATACCGGGGTTATGGCAGCTAGCTGCTGCCATAACAACGATATCCACCGTCAAAATTTGGACGTACATCGGCCTGCGGCGGTCTGGAAGTGGTTAATACCCCAGTTGAAAGAAAAGTTGTTCACAGTAAGGCCTGAGGCAGGCAATATGTCTATTCGAGACGTCCTGCCTATCCTGTTATCCATAGAAAACAGGATTAACCAAAAAGACAGCAAACCCAAGGTTATGTACATGGGGAAGCAGAGAGCAAGAGGCGAAGGCAATTTCAGAAATCATGGCAATCGGGGACCAAATATATGCTACAATTGTGATGGGAAAGGACATATAGCCAAATCCTGCCATCTTCCTGACCGTAGACTGGAAAAGAGCTTAGAGGCACTCATGCTGATCCCAGTTCTCTGCCAAAAGCAGTGGATCAGGCATAGGAAAATGGCATGCCAGTATCAATCATGTTAAATAGGGGAGACAATGGTCCCAAGGCCAGAGTAAAAGTATTTTTACAAGAATTCCCCTATCCTGGAGGAGAAACAGAATTAACCTGTTTAATCGATACTGGTGCAAGCCGAAGTGTTTTTAATATAGAGGACTTACCTGCAGGATTATTATCTACAAATGTTATCTCTGGTGTTGGCCTAACCGGGACCTCTACTAATTTGGTTGAGTCCAAGCCACTTAAACTCAGGCTAGGACAGCAAACAGAAATTGTCACTAAAGTGTTAGTTTCAGACATAGTTCCTACCAATCTTTTGGGAGCTGACATTTTGAACCAAATTTTAGCAAACAGACTACACTCCTACAGGAGTCCAAGTGGTCAGTAGTCTGTCAGGAGAAGTTTTAAATTCTGCCTGTGGAGTATTTTTAAGACTCTACTCCACCATTTCCACCAAAATTGAAAGTGATTCCCGCTGAATTATGGGCCACCAGCAAATATGATGTAGGTCTGCTGGATTGCACCCCAATCATGATAAAAATTAAACCAGGAGCCCATCTTCCACAGATTAAACAGTACCCACTGAGTATTGCTCAGACTGAGGGGATAAAGGATCAAATCACCCACCCACTGACTCACTTACTGCCCAGGAGATCGCTAATCACTTCAAAAACAAGATTGATACAATCTGTGATGAAATCTCCACTCTACAGGTATCTCCCCCAGCTAAGACCCCATGTCAACAGGTACAACCGACACTCCCCTTTTTCAAATCTGCTATTAGAGGCGAAGTTGCTAAACTCCTTTCCATCGCCCACCTAACCACCTGTCCCCTGGACCCTATTCCCTCTCAAATGCTACGGTCGCCCTCTGACCCCATCCTACACTCTCTAACCCATATCTTCAATTTCTCCCTCACCTCTGGCATCTTCCCCAATGCTCTAAAACATGCACTGGTCACCCCCATACTTAAAAAGCCGTCCTTGGACCCTACCAATCTTAACAACCTACGCCCTATCTTCTTGCTCCTCTTATCCTCTAAACTACTTGAGCGCCTGGTTTACAACCAACTGACCACCTCATTAAAAACAACCTTCTTGATCCCCTTCAATCTGGATTTCGCCCTCAACACTCCACAGAAACTGCTCTTTTAAAACTCACAAACGACCTACTAACTGCAAAAACCAACGGACACTATTCTGTACTCCTACTTCTGGATCTTTAAGCTGCCTTTGACACGGTTGACCACCCCCTCCTCCTCAAAAAACTTTACTCCCTCGGTCTCCGTGACTGTGCTCTTCAGTGGCTCTCATCCTACCTATCCCAACGCACCTTCAGTGTTACTTACAATTCTACTTCCTCCACTCCTCTTCCCTTCTCTGTCGGGGTCCCCCAAGGTTCTGTTCTTGGACCTCTTATTTTCAATCTACACCTCTTCCCTGGGTCAGCTGATAGCCTCTCACGGCTTTCAATATCATTTCTATGCTGACGACATACAAATCTATCTCTCCACCCCTCAACTCACTCCATCAGTCTCCTCACGCATCACTAACTCACTAACCGACATATCTGTATGGATGTCACACCACTTCCTCAAACTCAACTTGTCCAAAACCGAGCTAATAATATTTCCTCCCCCACGTGCCTCTTCCCCTGACTTCTCTGTCAAGAGCAATGGCAAAACCATCCACCCATCCCCACATGTCAGGGTGCTAGGTGTTATCCTGGACTCTGAACTCTCCTTTCGGCCCCACATCCAATCACTTTCCAAAGCTTGCCGCCTCAACCTCCGCAACATCTCTAAACTACGTCCCTTTCTAACCAATGAAACCACAAAGCTCCTGATTCACTCCCTGGTTATCTCTTGCCTCGACTACTGCAACTCCCTCCTCATTGGCTTACCTTTAAATAGACTATCCCCCCTTCAGGCCATCATGAATGCTGCTGCCAGACTCATCCACCTTACAAACTGCTCAGTGTCTGCTACCCCTCTCTGCCAATCCCTCCATTGGCTACCACTCACCCAACGAATCAAATTCAAAATACTAAAAATGAGTTACAAAGCCATCCACAACTCTGCCCCCAGCTACATCACTAACCTAGTCTCAAAATACCAACCTAATCGCCATCTCCGTTCCTCCCAAGACTTCCTGCTCTCTAGCTCCCTCATCACCTCCTCCCATATCCGCCTCCAGGACTTCTCCCGAGCCTCGCCCATCCTCTGGAATTTCCTCCCCCAATCTGTCGGACTGTCTCCAAATTTATCCACTTTTAGGCGATCCCTGAAAACTTTCCTCTTCAGAGAAGCCTATTCTGCCTCCATCTAACAACTGCACTATTTTCTCCATTAGCTCATCCCCCACAGCTATTACCCTTTTGTATAATTTGACCCTCCCTCCTAGATTGTAAGCTCTAACGAGCAGGGCCCTCTGATTCCTCCTGTATTGAATTGTATTGTAATTGTACTGTCTGCCCTAATGTTGTAAAGCGCTGCGTAAACTGTCGGCGCTATATAAATCCTGTATAATAATAATAATAATAAAAATCACTCAACTGAAAGCAGCACGGGTTGTTGTACCAATTAAGTCCCAAGTCAATACACCCCTGTTTCCAATTGCAAAGAAGCCAGACAAGAAAGGTGGGCAGGTGACATACCACATGGTGCATGATTTGAGAGTCATTAACAATATAATTGAGGCAGATACCCCGATCATGCCCAACCCCCCACTTTACTAAGTGGCATACCTGCCTCCAGCACCTGCTTTATAGTGATTGATCTTGCAAATTTCGGTGCCCCTGCACCCAGATTGCTGGTACCTTTATTCATTTACCCCTGATGCCCAAAAGTTAGCATGGACAAGATTGCCCCAAGGCTGTGTGAGTAGCCCCTCTGAATTAATACTGCGTTAAAGCAAGTATTGGACCAATGGTCCCCCTCACACCCAAACACAGTTTTGCTTCAGTACATAGACGATTTGCTTATTTGTTCTGATACAAAGGACATTTATAGCAGAGAAACAGTAAGCCTTCTCATGTTTCTCTATAACAGTAACAACAAAGTTAGCAAAGATAAGCTACAATACTGCCAAGAGAAAGTGATCTTCCTGGGTCACTGCATTTCACAGATCGAGTTAAAACTCTACAAAACTTTGAAAAGCCAAGAAATGTCAAAAAGAAAAAGAAGATATCCCCCGTGGGGCTTTAAAGCAGCAAAAAATTATGAAAATAATAAGTTGTTACTTGACAGGGCTTTTTTATTTAGTAGGACTTAACCGTAATGGTTACATAGTTACATAGTAGGTGAGGTTGAAAAAAGACACAAGTCCATCAAGTCCAACCTATGTGTGTGATAATGTGTCAGTATTACATTACATATCCCTGTATATTGCGGTCATTCAGGTGATTATCTAATAGTTTCTTGAAGCTATCAATGCTCCCCGCTGAGACCACCGCCTGTGGAAGGGAATTCCACATCCTTACCGTTCTTACAGTAAAGAACCCTCTACGTAGTTTAAGGTTAAACCTCTTTTCTTCTAATTGTAATGAGTGGCCACGAGTCTTATTAAACTCTCTTCTGCGAAAAAGTTTTATCCCTATTGTGGGGTCACCAGTACAGTATTTATAAATTGAAATCATATCCCCTCTCAAGCGTCTCTTCTCCAGAGAGAATAAGTTCAGTGCTTGCAACCTTTCCTCATAACTAAGATCCTCCAGACCCTTTATTAGCTTTGTTGCCCTTCTTTGTACTCGCTCCATTTCCAGTATGTCCCTCCTGAGGACTGGTGCCCAGAACTGGACAGCATACTCCAGGTGCGGCCGGACCAGAGTCTTGTAGAGCGGGAGAATTATCGTTTTATCTCTGCAGTTGATCCCCCTTTTAATGCATGCCAATATTCTGTTTGCTTTATTAGCAGCAGCTTGGCATTGCATGCCATTGCTGAGCCTATCATCCACTAGGACCCCCAGGTCCTTTTCCATCCTAGATTCCCCCAGAGGTTCTCCCCCCAGTGTATAGATTGCATTCATATTTTTGCCACCCAAATGCATTATTTTACATTTTTCTACATTGAACCTCATTTGCCATGTAGTCGCCCACCCCATTAATTTGTTCAGGTCTTTTTGCAAGATTTCCACATCCTGCAGAGAAGTTATTGCCCTGCTTAGCTTAGTATCGTCTGCAAATACAGAGATTGAACTCTTTATCCCATCCTCCAGGTCGTTTATGAACAAATTAAATAGGATTGGTCCCAGCACAGAACCCTGGGGAACCCCACTACCCACCCCTGACCATTCTGAGTACTCCCCATTTATCACCACCCTCTGAACACGCCCTTGTAGCCAGTTTTCAATCCATGTACTCACCCTATGGTCCATGCCAACGCACCTTATTTTGTATAGTAAACGTTTATGGGGAACTGTGTCAAATGCTTTTGCAAAATCCAGATACACCACGTCTACGGGCCTTCCTTTATCTAGATGGCAACTCACCTCCTCATAGAAGGTTAATAGATTGGTTTGGCAAGAACGATTCTTCATGAATCCATGCTGATTACTGCTAATGAAATCATTCTTATTACTAAAATCTTGTATATAGTCCCTTATCATCCCCTCCAAGAGTCTACATACTATTGATGTTAGGCTAACTGGTCTGTAATTCCCAGGGATGTTTTTTGGGCCCTTTTTAAATATTGGTGCTACATTGGCTTTTCTCCAATCAGCTGGTACCATTCCAGTCAATAGACTGTCTGTAAATATTAGGAACAACGGTCTGGCAATCACCTGACTGAGTTCCCTAAGTACCCTCGGATGCAAGCCATCTGGTCCCGGTGATTTATTAATGTTAAGTTTCTCAAGTCTAATTTTAATTCCGTCCTCTGTTAACCATGGAGGTGCTTCCTGTGATGTGTCATGAGGATAAACACTGCAGTTTTGGTTACTGAAGCCCCCCGATTCACTTGTGAAGACTGAGGAGAAGAATAAATTCAATACCTTTGCCATCTCCCCATCCTTTGTAACCAGATGTCCTTCCTCATTCTTTATGGGGCCAATATGGTCTGTCCTCCCTTTTTTACTGTTTACATACTTAAAGAATTTCTTGGGATTTCTTTTGCTCTCCTCCGCTATGTGTCTTTCATGTTCTATCTTAGCCATCCTAACTGCACCCTTACATTTCTTATTGCATTCTTTATAAATACTGAATGCTGAGGATGATCCCTCAACCTTGTATTTTTTGAAGGCCTTCTCCTTTGCTTTTATATGCATTTTTACATCGGAGTTAAGCCATCCAGGATGTTTGTTCGCTCTTTTAAATTTATTACCCAATGGGATATATTGGCTAATGCCCTTATTTAATATGCTCTTAAAGCAAACCCATCTCTCCTCCGTATTCTTTGTTCCTAATATTTTATCCCAATTTATGCCTTTTAGCAAGGTTTGTAGTTTAGGGAAGTTGGCTCTTTTGAAATTCAGTGTCTTTGTGTTCCCTTCATGTTTCCTATTTGTGTGATTTATACTGAAACTAATTGACCTGTGATCGCTGTTACCTAAATTGCCCCGTATTACCACATCTGTTATCAGGTCTGTATTATTGGTAATCAGTAGATCTAGTAATGTTTTATTTCTAGTTGGTGCGTCTACCATCTGACCCATAAAATTGTCCTGCAAAACACTAAGGAACTGGCGAGCCTTAAATGAATGCGCGGTTCCCTCCGCCCAGTCTATGTCTGGATAATTAAAATCCCCCATTATGATAACACTTCCCATCCTTGCTGCTAATCCAATTTGTGATAGGAGATCCGTCTCCACTTCCTCCCTCAGGTTTGGGGGCCTATAGCATACTCCCAGTATTATTTTCCCCTTAGCTTCATCCCTTTGGAGCTCTACCCATAAAGATTCCACCTCCTCCCTAGCCCCCTCAGTGATGTCATCTCTCACACTCACTTGTACATTATTCTTGATATATAGGCATACCCCTCCCCCTTTTTTACCTTCTCTATCCTTGCGGTATAGGGTATACCCTTGAATGTTTGCCAGCCAATCATGAGAGCTGTTGAACCAGGTCTCTGAAATTCCCACAAAATCCAAATCCTCCTTGTACAACCGTATCTCTAGTTCACCCATCTTGTCCGCCATGCTCCTGGCATTGGTGAACATGCCACATAGTTTAGACTGGTCGCATATTGTCCTCGTATTGGGTGTTTCAAGATTGCAACTAGGACTTGCTACTATACTCACCTTGTGTTTTTGTGCTTTGGTTAACCTACCACTAATGCCCCCAATACTACCCTCTGGAATATCTTCCGCGCTGGCTATCACTGTCTCTGGACCCTCCCCCCCATCGCCTAGTTTAAAAACCCCTCTAACTTTTTGGCCTTATTTGGTTAAAATAAATAAAATAACAGCTGTGCTACAGGAGATAACACAAATGAAGCTGGCACAAGTTTACACAATGATGAAGCGCTATAATAGGGTGATAATACTGACGCGTTTCGACCCCGTTGGGTCATCTTCAGAGGATTGAGGCGCTGTGATAAAATTTACGTATTAGAGTTCATGGATGTGACCATAAAAATATAATATAATATATATATGTTTAACAGTATAATTACCAATCACATTGTGTTTGAGCAGTTTCTCCTGAGCTTATAATTCTCCGACGTCTTCCCCACCGGGTCCCGACAGGGGTCCCTGGCCGTCCACCACGTCAGCAGGGGAAAAGAGGGGTTTACTCGTCCATGCGTGTCTTACAAGGAGTCACACCAAGTGGATATTTCCCAAAACTGGGGAGGAGCGTGGGGGCAAGCGAGCGACACCTGCAGCCAAAGCATCAAATAACAGACAACTGTACCATCAGTGCGTTCTGTTTAGCACGGATAGAGATATATGTATCATGTGTCACTTTTTGAAAAAAAGGATAACTCCGTTTATAATTTATTTAATATTTGTTTGATGTTGTCTGTACTTATTGGGGTCAGCGATGTATGAATATTCCCATAGTGGTGATGGTAACAAAAGGGGGGGGAAGGGGTTAACAAGGGTAGAAAGGACTGCATGTAGATATCAGTATGTCAGAGTATGTAATGTAATAAGTAAATAGTGGTATCTATGTGTTGGCCGTGAAATAAGTGACAAAGTAGGGTGAGAATATAGGAATGTAAAGAAAAAGGCGAGTGTGGGGAGAACATGTGAGGAAAGAAGGGGACGGGCAGACTAGTAGGGAAAGGGAAAAAAAAAAAAAAGCCAAGAAATGTACGGGAGCTACGTGCCTTCCTGGGGTTAGTTGGATATTGTAGGGACTGGATTCCAAATGCATCAGAACTTATGGCTCCTCTATATGAGGCTACCACTAGAAACCCTTTCAAACTCACATGGGACAATGAATTGCAGATGAAGGAGCTTATTAAAAGTTTGTCTGAAGCTCCCGCCATTGGACTTCCTGACTATACTAAGACTTTCTCGTTGTTCTGTCATGAAGTCAATGGATTTGCTGCAGGTGTACTCACCCAGCTACATGGAGAAACAGAGGCCTGTGATGTATGTATCAGCCTCATTAGACCCTGTCATCAAAGGCTCCCCCAGTTGTATGCGAGCCATAGCAGCCTGCATTTTGCTGCTAGACAAAGTAACTGAGCTTGTACTAGATTCTGCTCTGATCCTGTATGTGCCACATGCAGTACAGGAAATCATGAATCAAGTAAATACCAGACATGTGTCTACCAGTAGATTTGACAAGTACCAGTCTGCTCTTTTTGCTCCATCGAATTTAACAATCAAACGATGTTACTTTAAATTCGGCTACTCTTCTTCCTATAATTGATGAGGAAGATGCAACAAATGGTACTGATGTAGAACCTGAGAGTTTTTCTCAAAGTTGTATGGCTCTGATGGAGGTAGAAAGGGCCTCTGTCACACCAGCAATAGATGAACCTTTATCAGATTGTGACACACACTTTTTCGTAGATGGTTCCAGATTTTACACTGATGATGGTCAGCCACACACGGGGTTTGCTGTACCCACTACAGACACCATTTTACATCAGGAAGCATTGACACCCCAGATGTCAGCACAGGAAGCGGAGTTGTGTGCTGTAGTCAAAGCATGTCATCTCCTAGAGAATCAAAGGGGAAATGTTTACACTGACAGCAGATATGCATTTGGAATAGCCCACGATTTTGGGCCTATTTGGAAAGCACGGAACTTCCTGACTAGTGCAGGGAAGCCAGTGAGACATGCAAAACTCATAGAGCGACTATTGGAGGCCTTTCAGAAACCAGCAGAAGTTGCCATCTTGAAGGTAAAAGGGCATGCAAGGGGAAATTAAATGACAGCCAGAGGAAATGCTTTAGCAGACCAAGCGCCAAAGGATGCTGCCCTTATGGCATTTGGAGTCACACCCACTGTAGGGGTTGCCCAGGTAGCTGGGACAGATTCCCCTCATCAAGAGCAGTGGGATGTAGAAACTCTAATTCAGTTGCAAAACCAGGCCCCTGATGAAGAGAAGGATAAGTGGATCAAATGTAATGCTACCCAAAATCAGCAGGGCCTGTGGAGCGCTGACAACAGGTGGTGTCTACCCAGGAGTTTGTACCCAGTTTTAGCACAACTGGCACATGGCGTCAGTCATCTTGCTAAGAGCGCGATGGTGGCACTTACTGACTGCTATTGGATAGTACCTGGATTTAGTGCATTTTCAGCCAGGTTTTGTGCTTCATGTCTCACTTGTGCTCTGTACAATGCAGGGAGGCCTGTCCATGTTCCCCAAAAGCATTCTCCTAAGCCAGATTTCCCTTTCCAAAGAATTCAAATAGACTACATTCAGATGCCCAGAATAGGCACCTATGAGTTCGCTTTAGTGTGTGTTGACATGTTCTCAGGTTGGCCCGAGAGCTGGCCAGTAGCTAAAGCAAATGCAAAAACAACAGCAAGGAAAATTTTGAATGAAATAGTTTATAGAGATGGAGTTCCTGAAACTATTGAGAGTGACAGAGGAACCCATTTTACTGGGGAAGTAATGAAAGAGGTAATGGAAGCCCTTCACATACAACAAGCTTTCCATACACCTTATCATCCACAAAGTAGTGGTAAAGTTGAGAGACTTAATGGAATTTTGAAAAACAGGTGTGCAAAAATTAAAGCAGATACAGGAAAAGGATGGGTGGAAGCTTTGCCATTAGCCCTATATTCTGTACGAACTACCCCTAAACAACCACATGGGCTGTCCCCCTATGAGATTTTATTTGGAGGGCCACCCAAAACAGGGCTATATTTTCCCCAACAGTTACAGGCTTCTCACTCTAGTCTGTTAGAATATGTTCAGATTTTGCAAATAACATTGAATAAAATACATGAAGGTGTTTATAAATCTATCCCCGGTGACCGGGTAGTGGTCAAGCGACACGTCAGAAAGCCGCTAGAACCAAAATTTGATGGACCACATTTGGTGCTTTTGACAACCGGTTCTGCTGTCAAGTTGGAAGGAAAGTCCACCTGGATTCACGCCAGTCACTGCAAGAAAATCCTGAAGTGATGATATCCTTTGAAAAAATGATGATGATAATGTTTCTTTTCTTTTTGTTGTTTGTGAGAACTGAGACATGGAAAAATAACCCTTTTATCCAAATGTTAAAATTATATGCAACCCATAGCAACGATATTAACTGCTGGGTGTGTTCTCACTTACATCCCCAAACAGGAACAATACCCATGATAGCAATGCCTCTCAAATTCACTGATCTAAACAGGACCAGAATAAATAATTACACTAGAATTGTAGATGAGATTATTAACCTTACTACCACGGATATAGGTTTATTGAATGAAGAAATGGCTCAGCTTAAAAAAAGTAGTATTAGAGCACAGATTAACGCTAAAATATCTCACTGCAGCTTAGGTGGGATGTGTAAGGTATTTCACACCGACTGTTGTATATACATTTCTGATAATGAGGACATTATTAAAGAGCATCTTGCTAAAATAAGAGAACTACAGAATAAGGCCAGAGATATAGCTAAAGATGGATGGAACCCCTTTCAGGATTTAAGAGGTGACTTTTTATATGGCATAGCAACATGGTTACAGAAACTAGGCGCTTATATTGTGATGTTCCTATTTCTCATATTTGTTATTTACTTCCTCATCAGGCTATGCCTCTGTGTGACTACCCGCTGTACCAACAAATGTATCACCAGCCCTGCTGAACCCATTATTGTGAGAAAGCTAGGAGAGAGCTGAACAGGACACCGTCTCTCTGTGCCAATGTAACAGGAGTTACCAGCAATCGGCTGAATGTAACGCGGAGATGAATGGTGTCGAATAAACAAAAGGAGGGAAATGACATGGGCATTCACTGTACTGTTCATTTAAGCACAAGAGACTCCATTTTGTTCTCACTGTTGAAATTTGTTCTGTAACCTTCACCTAACACACAGTCACATCTCCTACTAAACGCTCTCTACTCCCCCCTCCCTTCTCAATGTTTTATTTTTGCAATTGTTCTATGCGCTAGCTTTTAATAATATATTTCTATTTGTTAGCTTTTAACATCTCTAATAACATCTCACACAACCCCTTTCTCATCTATGTATAAAATAACATGTAATAATAAATTTTGACACTGAACGGACATTTTAAACACAGTGATTGAGTCCTGTGATTCTGTTCCTGCAGCTGCAGTATTAACTTTGTTTTAGAGTCCCAATCAGAAATAATTCCATAACAGGTGTATTTCAATATTTTATAAGAAAAAATATTTGACACCTGTGGGACACTATTGGAAATCAACTTTAAAATATTAAGACACAAACATACAGCGGGTAAAGGAATGATTATAAGCATGTATTGAACACGCCACCATTTTTCTAGGTAAAGATTTCTAAAAGGTGCTATTGATGTGCATTCCATACATACAAAGAAACCAAAGCAAAAAAGGTCAGAAGGTATGTGTAATAAAATAGAATGACAAAGGGAAAAAGTATTGAACAAGCTAACTGAACTGTATTTAATACTTCATACAAAATCCTTTGTTGGTAATTAAACCTTCAAGACGCACCGGTATGGAAAAACTAGTCGCATGCATTGCTCAGGTGTTATTTTGGCCCATTCTTCCACACAAATAGTCTTCAAATCTTGAAGGTTCTGTAGGCCTTTTCTATGAACTTTGATCTTTAGTTCTTTCCATAGATTTTCTATTGGATTTAATCAGGTGATTGGCTGGGCCATTCTAGGAGCTTTATTTTCTTTCTTTGAAACAAATTGAGAATTTCCTTGGCTTTGTGTTTGGGATCACTGCCTTGCCGAAATGTAACCCTCACTTCATCTTCATCATCCTGGTAGATGGCAGATTTTTTTATCAAGAATGTCTTAGTACATTTTTCCATTCATCCTTCCTTCAAGGACATGAAGTTTTCCAGTACCGTATGCTGAAAAACAGACCCAGACCATGATGTTCCCACCTCCAAACTTCACTGTAGGTATAGTGTTTTTGGGGTGATGTGCAGTGCCATTTGACCTCCAAGCATGGTGTGCATTAAGGCATCCAAAGAGTTCAAATTTGCTCTCATCTGACCAGACTATATTCGCCCAGTATTTCACAGGCTTGTCTAAATGTAGTGCAGCAAACTTTAAGGCCTGGTCCACACTAATGCAGGTTGCATACTCCGGGTGCATTTTTCAATACACGTTTTTGATCCATTGAAGTCTATAGAACCAAAAGCCAGAAAAAAGCCCTGGCCTTTTCCATAAAATGCACAGATGTGAACTTGGCCCATAGGAAACCATGTTAAACGAACTGTAGTGTGTTTCTGCAAAACTGAAAATGCACCTAAAAATGCATAGGTGTGAATCAGGATCAACCTTCAACATGCTTTTTTTTCAGCAATGGAGTTTTGCGTGGTGAGCGTGAATTACTTATTATTTTTTCTTTGAAACAACTGTACCTGCTAATTCCAGGTCTTTCTCAAGCTCTCCCCACATGTCTTTGGCTCTTAGACAACTCTTCTGATATTTCTTTTCACTCCTCTATCAGAAATCTTGCAAGGAGCACCTGGTCGTGGTCAGTTTATGGTGCAATTATATTCTTTCCACTTCCAGATTATGGCCCCCAACAGTGCTTATTGGAACACTCAGAAGTTTAGAAATCCTTCTGTGACCAATGCCATCAGTATGTTTTGCAACAATAAGGTTGCAAAGGTCTTGAGAGAGCACTTTGCTTTCACCCACCATGAGATGTTTGTGTGACACTTTTTTTTTTATAGGTTATCAGTTGATACTGAACCAGCTGATATTGATTTTGCACTGGCAAGGGTAAGCTTGCTTTCTAATTACTGATAGATTTCAGCTGGTGTCTTGGCTTTCCATGTCTTTTTGCATCTCCCTTTCTTCATGTGTTTAACACTTTTCCTTGTGTCATTCCATTTTATTACACATAACTTACTTTTTAAACTTATTTGCTTTGGTTTCTCTATATGTATGGATTGCATAGGTTGTTACTAAAGTGTGGTGAAAATTTCATCTCAATAGTACCTTTAGAAATGTTTGCCTAGAAAAATTGTGACACGTTCAATACTTATTTTACTGTTTATGTGTTAAAGATATCATGCTATCTAAAAGAACTTCAACATGACAATAATATTGCCATGTCTGTTTTACTGTAATCATAAGAAATACCTGTGTTTCATAAGCTATATATCTTCAGAAGTAAGATGGAAAATGGTGCAAAATGTATACAAATTTTTTTAAGGAGGAATGATTATTTTTTTTTTAACATGTATCTTGAATAAAATTCCACACCATTAGTGAGTGTTACATGATTAAGATGAAAATACACCAAAGAATAAAGCCCGCCTTAGATTGTTCAAAGCTGGACCAGGTCAGCAGGGACCATCCGAGACTCACTTCACCTATGGGCAGGCTGATTGTACACAAGTTTATCCTTCATTTGACTTGGGTACAACTAGCAGGTTGGGCAGCTACAGCTGCACCTCCCCCCCCTTTCTGGGAGAACACAATAGCTCCACTAGAGGGATTCCCCCATCAACAGTGAGTCAATCCTGCAATTTTCTTTCCTACAACCCATGGAGAAGATGCTGACCCACTGTCTCTGGGTGGGGGGGGGGGGGGGGAGGGAGAGTGTTTGTCTCCTACTACAAAACTGCCCTGATAAGGTTGGTAAATTGGAATATGGTTATAAAGATCCTGGATGTCTACTGATGCTAGGTATTCTCCTTATTCCAGAGGCAATAATGGATCACATGTGAAACCAATTGTTTAAGGATTTTCGGGTCCACTGTCACTGTGAACCAGTTTAAATAGAATCCTTTGAATCTAACCACTGGAGGAACCGGAACAACCACTCCCTGGGCCTGCAAGCTTAAAGGGAGTCTTTAGAAGTGACTTAAATGTTAGCAGAATCTTTAAGTGAAAGAACATCTTTTATATACGCCGCAAGATGAAATGGCAAAGTCTACTACAGATCACTTTTTCCACTGGATAACATTCGGCAATAATTCTCAGATGAACACTTTTTTCAGGTTTAACCCAATCATCCTACATTGTGAATGCCTTTTTAGAGTTAGCTGGTTTCTTAGTACCCAGGAGGACATGGCCAGACAGAGAAGAATCAAAGACGACAATGCCAAGGCTTTTGTACAGCAGACGTTAGCTGTACAAACATTTTGCCAAAGCCATAACATCAGGCGTACAAGAGGCTAGGGTGAGAAATCTTCTGTGGCCTCCTTAAACACTGCCTCTTCTTTCCCCTCACTGTCTGCATCCTCCAGAGAAGGCATTTCACTTACTAGAGACAGTGGGGGGTGGAAAAAAAGATGGCACTTTTGTGCTGTTGGCAGTGATGGCTATATTAAGGTTGTTAGTTGTCCGAGAAAGTCTGACATATGGTTGCAGCAAAGTGTACCATAATCAGGTAGGCCATTTGCTGCATGTCTGAGATAGCTCAGATACAGAGACTGGTCATAACGGTGAGCAGTTTGAGTGTTTTGCAGGCCTGCAGCAGGACAAATGTTTGCCTGAACTTAATTCTTAATGGCATCCCCACACATCAAAAATGCAGCACATTTTTTGGAGCATGAAACCTCATGGTGCAAAAGCACCATGAATTACCATATGGCTGCAGTTTTGAAAAGGTGCACGCTGCAAGCAAAAAAGGCTAGAGTGAGAAACTAGACTTGATTTAGTTTGGATGCAATCAAACATTTTTGAGTGGCCGGGGGAGAAAATGAATGATTGTTTTATATTGATCAGATTATAAGAGCACATTGCAAAAAAAAGTGGTGCAATTAATAACTTACAATTGTAAGTTATAATCTTAATGATCATCTTAACCAATGAACAAAATCCATTTCCACCTTGTGTGGCATATTGAACTAATGGATTGTCAATAGACCAATTCCTATCAGAAGAGCTAGATTAGAAAAATACATTTATGAATTAGTGAAGCATGTATGGTCACCATAAGGAAAAACTTTCTAAACAGTAAAAAGGTATTATAACATACTGTACTTGCTTTGGGGCTACGTTAATGGGCCAATAAGGTGACTGTCTTACTTGTCCTTGTTGCTGAGAGGCAAGGGTTCAGGCCTTGCCTCTTAGTTGGGACATACTCCTGAGGGGGTCTGGAACATCTTCAATAGGGATAGACCACAGCCCTGAACACGTATAGCACCCTGTAGCTAACTACAAGTGCCGAGGTGAGCGCCCAAGCAGGATCCAGTGCCCAAAGCAACATTACAGGCTGTCCCCACATGCGATCGGAGCATGGGTCCCAAGGTTTTTTCAGAGAGTACACCAACCCGGATGCACTACCTATAATGTGGTAGTAAAAGACAGTGAAGTGTTGACTAAAGAATCCAAAATAAAAAATGTAAACTAGTTGAGCTAAGAGCAATTTGTCTCGTTCATGCAGGGCACATCAATGTGTACCTTGTCTGAGGGCTGTGTTGACCTGCAAACAGACAACTGTTCCATGCATTTCGGTACAGGCCATCCCACTAATGTCAATTTGGATGTAGCAGCTTCAGACACAGTAGCTGCTGCCAATGTGACATTTGTGTGGGTATGGGTGCAAGTCCCAAATGATTTCAGGGATCCGCACCCACACAGATGTCATTTGGAGTAGAGGCCATGTTTCTGCAGCTGCTGCATCTAAATTGACATCAATGGAACTGCCTGTACAGGGACGCACAAACAACCTTGTTTACACCTTTCCTTAAGCAAATATTTTTTTTTTTTTTTTTTTAATTTTCTGAAGCTAGCAGTGTGCTCTTTTTCTACTCTTTTCTCCCCATCTATTATATACTTTATGCAGAGTTGATAGATAAAAAATATCCCACACTAATTAAAGTGGGTCAGCACCAGTGTGATTTACTATAACTGAAGGAATTAAATCCTTTACTCTTTTGTGGTGTTCTGGATTCTGACCCTAGCCTGTTACTGGATTACTCTCTTGTCTATAATCTGTCCAAACGTTTGACTACATTCACTGGATTGCTTGCTGTTCATGTTTAGTCCACTGGAGCCACACTACAGTTAGAATAAATAAGTTTTAGTCCTGGGGGGGGGGGGGGGAAAGAGAGCATCTTCATACCAGTGGGTATACTGGCCTTAAAAAGAAAGGAGGCCACTAAAGGTGAAGTCACCATTTACTCTGTTTCAGTTGCAGACAATCCAGTCTATCCAAACAAAAAGTGCCTTATGCCAAAAAGAGTTTCCAGGGCCCATCCCAATCCTGTGAGGCCGTAATCTATCATGAACAGTATTCAAAGCAGTGGGGGGAAAGATTTCCCCAAAGCCAGGGCAGGACATGTGAGCCATTAGGTCAGGGCTAGTTTGGTCTAGAACACCGTTTAAATTAGCAGACTGAGCCTCCCCATGTACTAAGTCATTTAATATGGATTGGGGTATTGTCTTCAGCTGACTGTGCAGAAGCAGCTGCAGCCACAGGGATGAACAGAATGTGTTAAAAATGCCATCTAGTCACTGTAGGGCAGGAGGGAGTCAGTGAATTGTGGAGATGGTGCAGCTGGGGAAAAGGCAGGGAAGCTGCATGGGCATCCTAGAAAGTGAAGCACACTGTGTACATCCGGCAGCTAGCAGTGCAGGTAATCACTGGTTATGCAGACAGCCAAGGATAGCAACTTGTCATTCAAGCGGACAGGGCTCAGTGGCCGCAGCTAGCCACTCACCAGAGACCACCAAAACCAGCAGTTTCCTGCCAATGCCATTCACACAAGGGCAAAACACCAGCGTAAAAGTAGCCCAAAACTGTTATTTTTCAGTTTCCTTTTACAAAGTTGTCCAGATAAAGTCTACACTGACAGGGGTGCTTAGAATGATCAGCTTTAAGTCATGTAAAACTTTTATCCCAAAAGGAAAACAAAAAAACCGCTTTAAGTGATTTTAAAGTGTTAGCTGGAGTTTAGCTTCAGGCCTGGTTCACACTGGTGCGATTTGACATGTCAAATCGGCAGCAATTGTCAGCAATGGCACTGTCCTAATCGGTGCGACACCGCACTGATTTCAAAAAGTAGTTTCTGTACTATTTTGCGATTTCAGTTGACATCTATGCAGAAACCCGCACAGATATCTGAAATCAGGACTGACGCGGGAGTGAAATCATGCAAGTTCAGCTGAAGTCGCATGGCTCAATTCCCACAGATCAGTGTGAACCTGGGCTCAATGTAAAGTGCTTCTAAATCTGTTAGCCTAACACTACCCTCTGCCCAGACTGACAATGTTGCTCGTCCAAAAGGTGTCTGCTTTACTACTTTATCCAGAACGCAAACACCCTAAGACAGGGAAGTGTGTTACTGGCTGGACTGCCAGGTTAAATAAAAGGAAAAAAGCCTAACAAGAACAGACACCACATCTATGAGATGGTTTTCCGGGTTTAAAATTGCTTTAAGATGATAAAAGGGATAAAAAACAAAACCAACATGTTACACTCAAACTGTGTATTTATGGAGCCACTTTCTCCTCTCAGCATTTGATTGACACCAGTAGGCGCCAATGGCGCCTACTGCTGCCTAACTCACTGCGTGAAAGAGAAGATAAGAGAAAAAAAAAAATAATAATAATAAAAGAGAAAAGTGGGAAAAAAAAAAAAGAAAAGAGAAATGAAAAGGAGAGGAAAAAAACAACGAGAAAAAGAGAAAAGAGCATGAAAAGAGTTTATTTTTTTATTTTTTAACTTAATGCAGGGAATTAGTCCTAGGTCACACTGCTGCAAGTTATACGACTTGCGAGACAAAGTTGCAGGACAAGTCAAAACATAATTTCAATGGGTGCCATCTTAATCATTGTGACTCAAGTCGCAGCGACAAAAAAGTTAAGAAAAAAAGAACCTTTCCTTACTTTTCCTGCGACTTTGGTGCAATTTTGAGTGCCATAGAATGCAATGTTATATCACAAAAGTTGCACGACATTGAAGCCGCAGCAGTGTGAACCCAGCCTTAAGCTAAAAAAAAAAAATGTTGGCCTTGGAACCACTTTAAGGCTCTGTTTCCACTTGTGCAACTTGTCCTGCGACTTGGGACTGCAAAGTCACATGACAAGTCAGACCCCATGATTTCCAATGAGTACCATTCATATCTGTGCAACCTCAAGTTGCAGCGACTTCAAAGTAGTCCCTGCACTACTTTGGTCTGACTTTGATGCAACTAGAGGTCCATAGACCTCAAGAATACACAAGCATTGCTTCAAGTCACATCAAAATCGCAGCAAAAACAAAATCACAGCATAAACACCATAAACCTTTAACTGGTCGTGGAATAATGGTTATTGAAACACAGATAACATTTAAACTGCACTAACCTTTGCTTAGGTTCATCTAAAAAATAAAATTTTTGAAAGACTGTACATCTTTATAATACTGAACTCTAGTTACTGCAAGACAAACACAAAGGGGAGAGAAATGGGATTCATTTGCCTTTAATTTTCAGTACTGTATATTACAAATACAGATCAGTTTGACCCATGCAGGTTTTCTTTGTGGGTGTCGTGTAATTGCATAGCAACTGAAATTCAGGAAGAGCCTCTTCATACTTTGTATAACTGAGGTTTTAACAGAACATACAAGCAGTTATCAGTAGAAGATTAAATGAAACTGAGCCTTTATTTTGTATGGGAAAGAAACAAAAAAAACCAAAAAAAAAAAAATAAAAACATAAAAGTGTCTAAACCTTTATTATTCATAACCTACATTTTTTTTTCAAATTAGACTTTTTACATTTTATGTCACAAAAAAAATTAAATTACCAGTATTTACACATATGTTTGATTCCAGTCTTAATGGAAGAAACAGGACAAACTGAAAACCCTCAGATGTTTCTATTTCAAGTCATTTCAGCTGCACGGCATCATGTGGAACACCTGCAGCCATTAGTGTAAAAGATTCACAATACATAAACAGGAGTAACCATTTGACTAGAGAAGATAGACAGATATGTACCATTGTGCTCAGCTGTTACAGTATGAACAAAAAATTCTTAGCACATATACAGCAATCTCATGCTTATAAAATACTGAAAGCCATTCTGATTTCACCTTGTATACTGATAAAATATGGGGAAAAAAACACAACTTAAAATGCTTAATAGTTGTAATTAAAGGAAATTTCCACTTTCACCAAAAAAAAAAAATTCTAAATCTCATCAGCTGGAACTTAATTGTGGATTTGTCACTTTTTTTTAGCTGAGAGAAAAGCCATTACATTTGTCTAGGAAGGTCCCTAATTTCAAGGATTTCAAAAACAGGTGTTGTGCTCTATTCCCTTAAGGTAAAAGCCATTTTGCAGTATATCTAAAAGCTTAACTGAAAGTGGAAGCCACCTTTAAAATTATCTTATTAAAAAACATAAGTGGTACATTTGACACATGGAACATGTACGATATTTCTGGGAGGAATATATATGGCATGTGCAGAAATACAACAAATACAGTTTGAAAAATCAAAGCAAGCATACTTTCCTAGGGCCCTGAGCTCCTATGCACAGTGTGCTATGATTTCCAGAGGGACGAGATGTTTGACAGCTCACATACTATATACTGCACTTAATGCTTAAATTTAGTGATTTTAATTCAGCACCAGGGACCTTTCAATCATCCATCCTCCTCCATTCATAGAGCGCTTTTCATTGTGGGAACCAATAGTACAGCTTTAATGAATAAAGTGGGAGATAGAAAAGTGCAGGCATAGTTGGCACTTTTGAGGAGTGCCTGCGACATGTGAAACTGCCTTATTTTAACCCCTGCAGCATTAGAAAATCAAAGCTGCGGGACTATCCTGGGGGCAGGGGACTGAAGATTTCGTCATATGCTTGAAAAAGGGGTCCTGCACAGCCCCGAAACATTGCACTTATATGCGGTCATGTGATCTTGAATGAAACTTTTCAACATTATTTAAAGATCTATGGTGTGCTGGCAATATGTATATTGTTCCATGATGTTACCAGTTCACAGCTGGCTGTTCCTGCAGCACCTGTCTACCTCTTAGCCTACCACAGGAACATGTGCGTTAGGAATTGTGTATAACAGTACAAGGGACACTTTTCATTCATTAGAAGTACCGCCCATAGTGCAGATAAAAAAAAACAAAAAAAAACTACTAAATGCCACTGCACAGATTTGCACTGAAATGTGCATTTTTAGACCAGCAAAACTCTCCAACTGAATAACCAGTTTGAATGAATTTTTCATGAAGCCCCTAAATAGATGGGTGGCCAACTTTAAATCTACATTTTGATAGATATCACTCTGGAATATGTGCCAACATACTTTGTCCGCGAGCAGAAAAATAAGACATTCCAAAAGTGTAAAGAGCCATTAATGAATGTAAAAGGTTGTTCTGCATTAGTTACATAGAGAGGGGCAGCTGGTGCTGTGCCTACAAACAAGGAAACAGAAAAGATCTAGTTCGCAGGATGGATTGTAGTAGTGTAACTAAAATAGTATAAATCTAATACACAGAACTAAATGCAAAAGATGCAATTAGAATCTGGACAAAATGTTAAACACTCCTGCCATTGCACATGCATGACCTGCTAAATCTAATCTAGGACAGAGCAACTGTTTCTGGTAAAATATGAAAAGTGTCAGTCTTAGGGTGACCATACACATTGCAACCTAATTGTACTATCTCTGCACAGTATCAAAACTATGCAACAAGAGCACAACCCCTAATCAAATCAATTATCATCCAATCAGGAAGACCCTTGCACTACATAGTCGTTAGTAGGCGACTATAGAATTAGATAGTACAGTGTATGGTCAGCTTTAGATGTCATGGTTTATGATTTGTCAGGAAAAAGAACTTTGGAAACCAAATTATAAATGTTCATAAACTACTTGGGGTACTCTAGAATGTCCCAACATACTTCAAATTGCCATATAAAAAAAATAAATATATGAGAAATTAACATGTAACAATGTTTACATGGTTTCATTTTTTTTTTCTGAACAATGCTTGAAAAATACAGAAGAGGTCAAGTGGATTTACAAAGGGACTCCAGGAGTTAAAAAATAGCTGTACATACTGTCTGGTAAAAAATAAATCAAATACTTCCTGGTAGTGAATAGTGTATACTTGAAGACTGATGAAATAGATGAGGGTTTTTTTTTTTTATCTTCAGATAAGAATCTTAATCTCCCTTTTGCAGTGAATAGGCAAAGTCAGTTCAACACACCAGGTTAAAAAAAATAATGACTGAAATAAAGATTCAAACCACAACATTTAGTTTATCTACATCCAGCTTAACAGTAACATTTATAATATATCAACAATAATTTTTTTAGCATTTTTTCGTAGGGTACCTTTTTATATGTTCTGATTATTTACATCTGTACAAGCAAAGCACACACTTCCAAGTGCACATATTTAATACAGTATTGACTATTTGCATTTACATTTCAACAATCTGGGAAAAAAAAAAAAAAAAAAAGATCAATCGTTTAGATCTTAAAGGTATATTACAAAAACTGTTGCTATTTCCTGTACAACAGTGGTATTACTCAGGTCAGTCATAACAGAGATACACACTGAAACCAAGTAATTTTGTATTTCACTCATGCTAACCCACATAGAAGGAGGTCAGACTTAATTAAATCTAAGCTGTCTTATACAAAAGTTAAGGCAAAGTCATTTTCAAGTTTAAATAAAATTCAAGTTTTTTTTTCTTTTTTTAAATATTGGATGGAAATATTTGTCTTAAAAAAAAAAAAAAAAAAAAAAAATCATAAAAACAAAACACCCCCCAGCTCTTCTTCACGCTGCCTAAACCCTATGAACCATGCAGGTTCATCAGGCGGCGCAATAAAACAAATCAAAGAAAAAAAAATTCAAAAAAGCACACTTGGAAAAAATATGTACCCTACAGCGTAAACTTTTCGCTGTTTTGAATACTTTTTACACATTTCAAAATAAAAATAATTTAGATTCTTCTTTATGCGAAACATGCTAAATTTAGTGCATCCTTGTCCTTCAAAAAGTATAATAGTGTGTACAACTTTCAATAAATCTTTATTCCCAAGGCGTTTACGATGACATCTCCCTCCCATGACTTTAATATATAAATATATATTTATATACGGACAGGTTATCAGACTTCCTTTCCAAACCAAACGGAAAAAGTTCATGGCGACTGGGAGACATCACCTACATAGTTTCCCTTGGTGCAGCATTACTTACAAAAAAAAATCTAAAAAAAAAGTTGGAAAATGGGAGATAAAACAAACAAAAAAAACAGGAGAGAATGAGCAAAACAATTATGTGCATGAACTCCGCTCGGTTAGTTGATTAGGAATCATGTGCTTTGATATTATCTAGAATATTAACTGTTAGTTATTTCACAAATGTGCAACTGGAAATTGCTAGTAGCACGCTTAGGGGGAAAAAAAACCTTAAGAACTCCAGGTAACACTAATAATTTAGGTTTGGATGGAGGTAAGTTGGCTAACCTTGCATGTACAGACAAGCTGGCCAAAAAGCATCTTGCTGGTCACGATGCATGAATCAGTTGCTAGATTTGTTCAGAAGGTGAGCACATGGGCAGACCTTACCACCAACACCACAATAATAAAAAGGGTTTGAGGAAAAAAGATCCAAAATGCAGAAACAATAGGACTTGGCCCTAGTGTCAAGATTTGTGGAGTCCTGAGTTAAGCTTATCTACGGCTGTGAGGAACTGTCAATATTAAGTTCTCCTCAATTTCCTTGCCTGGCTGTGGTAACTGGCATTGACAAAAGACTGCCTATTGACAATAAAGGCGGCCGGGACATGCCTCAGACTTGCACAGGCGGAATAAAGGGCAACAGTTAGAAAACTGCAACAGAATTTCACTGTTTTGGGGAAGGGCATAATGGGGGGGCCTAATGGGGGGGGTTTCCATGTCTATTTAAACTTTGTATAAAGAGTTCAACACTCCTCATCCAATACTAAATTAACGGTTTTGCAATGCTATCATTCATGCAGGTCTGTTTCTTAAAATTACTTTCTTGCATTAATGTTACTATTCTGCCACCAAATTACGGGACCCTTCGGCATCAACAAAAAGGGATTGGAGCTTGTGGGGAGGGAGTCCGGAAGGTTTTGTCTTGATATGAAACCCACTTGGCTTAAAGAGAAAAATACAACTTTGATAATTCATCTGAATGCCACAAGGTATTATATTGGCATTCTTTAAAAATGAGAACCTGAAAAAAAGCTGGACGTTGTTACAGATGTTCATAAACGACCCACTCTAATCCAGCGACTCATTCGGTGATGACATAGGTGGGCTATGCTCACTAAGGGGTGGCGTTCAGTTCTCACTTTTCCAAATGTTCTTACTGAGGAGACTTTAGGGGGCTTCCCGGTTCTTTATTTCCCCGTTTTCCAATAGACAGAGGAGGTGGAGGCGACCTGCGACCCGATAGTCTCCTCTGGTCTTTGGGCCGTCCTGTGCTGGACTTTGCCGGAGGAGCGTCTCTGGTTTTCTCTATGGAAGGGTCAGTCACCTTCCCTTCAGCTTTAACACAAACAGCCACATTCTTCTGTTCTTTAGAAGGCTGCAAGTTAGGGCCATCCTTGCTTGTTCTCTGGCAGATCTCTGCGTAACTAGGTTTTCTCAGCTCCTATTAAAACAAAAACCATGACTAAACATCATACTAAAATTTATGATGCAGTTTCAGGTTAAATGATGCAGCATGAATACTTACTGTAGCAGCTCCATTAACTTGAACAGATTTACTAGAAGTGTTAAGGGTAGTGGAAATCCTTTCAATAGTTGGAGACTCTTGCTGCTGCATATCCGCTACTTTAGAGTCACTGCATTCAAGATAGAGATATGCATTTTAGCCATAAGAAATGTCACAACACCACCGTTCTAATGCCCTTTAACACTGCAGGTTTACCCAGAAAACTATCAGGTACACCAAGCCTTAGGATACGTACATTTATTACATTGATTCTTAAAATGTGTCATTTCTGGAGCAACGCTAGTCAGATCTTTAGGTTGGACGTTTCAGGGTCTTGCCCTACTGCAGTCATTGTCACTGTTTGTTCAGGGTGGTGGCACATAGTAGTATGAACACGGCTATAAATAACAAAAAAATCTCAGCCACTTTTTAGAACTGCAGCTTTTAACCACTTCAGCCCCGGAAGGTTTTACCCCCTTCCTGACCAGAGCACTTTTTACAATTCGGCACTGCGTCGCTTTAACTGCTAATTGCGCGGTCATGCAATGGTGTACCCAAACGAAATTTGCGTCCTTTTCTTCCCACAAATAGAGCTTTCTTTTGATGGTATTTGATCACCTCTGCCGTTTTTATTTTTTGCGCTATAAACGGAAAAAGACCGAAAATTTTGAAAAAAAATGATATTTTCTACTTTTTGTTATAAAAAAAAATCCAATAAATTCAATTTTAGTCATACATTTAGGCCAAAATGTATTCGGCCACATGTCTTTGGTAAAAAAAATGTCAATAAGCGTATATTTATTGGTTTGCGCAAAAGTTATAGCGTCTACAAACTAGGGTACATTTTCTGGAATTTACACAGCTTTTATTTTATGACTGCCTATGTCATTTCATGAGGTGCTAAAATGGCAGGGCAGTACAAAACCCCCACAAATGACCCCATTTTGGAAAGTAGACACCCCAAGGAAATTGCTGAGAGGCATGTTGAACCCATTGAATATTTTTTTTTTTTGTCCCAAGTGATTGAATAATGACAAAAAAAAAAAAAAAAAAAAAAATTACAAAAAGTTGTCACTAAATGATATATTTCTCACACAGGCCATGCGCATATGTGGAATTGCACCCCAAAATACATTTAGCTGCTTCTCCTGAGTACGGGGATACCACATGTGTGGGACTTTTTGGGAACCTAGCCGCGTACGGGGCCCCGAAAACCAAGCACCGCCTTCAGGATTTCAAAGGGCATAAATTTTTGATTTCACACCTCACTACCTATCACAGTTTTGAAGGCCATAAAATGCCAAGATGGCACAAAACCCCCCCAAATGACCCCATTTTGGAAAGTAGACACCCCAAGCTATTTGCTGAGAGGCATGTCGAGTCCATGGAATATTTTATTTTTTGACACAAGTTGCGGGAATGTGACAATTTTTTTTTTTTTTGCACAAAGTTGTCACTAAATGATATATTGCTCACACAGGCCATGGGCATATGTGGAATTGCACCCCAAAATACATTTAGCTGCTTCTCCTGAGTACGGGGATACCACATGTGTGGGACTTTTTGGGAGCCTAGCCGCGTACGGGGCCCCGAAAACCAAGCACCACCTTCAGGATTTCAAAGGGCATAAATTTTTGATTTCACACCTCACTACCTATCACAGTTTTGAAGGCCATAAAATGCCAAGATGGCACAAAACCCCCCCAAATGACCCCATTTTGGAAAGTAGACACCCCAAGCTATTTGCTGAGAGGCATGTTGAGTCCATGGAATATTTTATATTTTGACACAAGTTGCGGGAAAGTGACCATTTTTTTTTTTTTTTTTTTTTTTTTGCACAAAGTTGTCACTAAATGATATATTGCTCAAACATGCCATGGGCAAATGTAGAATTACACCCCAAAATACATTCTGCTGCTTCTCCTGAGTACGGGGATACCACATGTGTGGGACTTTTTGGGAGCCTAACCGCGTATGAGGCCCTGAAAACCAAGCACCGCCTTCAGGATTTCTAAGGGCATAAATTTTTGATTTCACTCCTCACTACCTATCACGGTTTTGAAGGCCATAAAATGCCAAGATGGCACAAAACCCCCCCAAATGACCCCATTTTGGAAAGTAGACACCCCAAGCTATTTGCTGAGAGGCATGTTGAGTCCATGGAATATTTTATTTTTTAACACAAGTTGCGGGAATGTGACAATTTTTTTTTTTTTTGCACAAAATTGTCACTAAATGATATATTGCTCACACAGGCCATGGGCATATGTGGAATTGCACCCCAAAATACATTTAGCTGCTTCTCCTGAGTACGGGGATACCACATGTGTGGGACTTTTTGGGAGCCTAGCCGCGTACGGGGCCCCGAAAACCAAGCACCGCCTTCAGGATTTCTAAGGGCATAAATTCTTGATTTCACTCCTTACTACCTATCACAGTTTTGAAGGCCATAAAATCCCAAGATGGCACAAAACCCCCCCAAATGACCCCATTTTGGAAAGTAGACACCCCAAGCTATTTGCTGAGAGGCATGTTGAGTCCATGGAATATTTTATATTTTGACACAAGTTGCGGGAAAGTGACAATTTTTTTTTTTTTTTTTTTTTTTTGCACAAAGTTGTCACTAAATGATATATTGCTCAAACATGCCATGGGCATATGTGGAGTTACACCCCAAAATACATTCTGCTACTTCTCCTGAGTATGGGGATACCACATGAGTGGCACTTTTTGGGAGCCTAGCTTCATACGGGCCCCAAAATCCAATCACCGCCTTCAGGATTTCTAAGAGCGTTAATTTTTGATTTTACTCCTCACTACCCATCACAGTTTTGAAGGCCATAAAATGCCAAGATAGCACAAAACCCCCCAAAATGACCCCATTTTGGAAAGTAGACACCCCAAGCTATTTGCTGAGAGGCATGGTGAGTATTTTGCAGCTCTCATTTGTTTTTGAAAATGAAGAAAGACAATAAAAACATATTTTTTTTTTCTTTTTTCAATTTTCAAAACTTTGTGACAAAAAGTGAGGTCTGCAAAATACTCACTATACCTCTCAGCAAATAGCTTGGGGTGTCTACTTTCCAAAATGGGGTCATTTGGGGGGGTTTTGTGCCACCTGGGCATTCTATGGCCTCCGAAACTGTGATAGGCAGTGAAGAGTGAAATCAAAAATTTACGCCCTTAGAAAGCCTGAAGGCGGTGCTTGGTTTTCGGGGTCCCGTGCGCGGCTAGGCTCCCAAAAAGTCTCACACATGTGGTATCCCTGTACTCAGGAGAAGCAGCAGAATGTATTTTGGGGTGTAATTTCACATATTCCCATGGCATGTTTGAGCAATATATCATTTAGTGACAACTTTGTGCAAAAAAAAAAAAAATTGTCTTTTTCCCGCAACTTGTGTCACAATATAAAATATTCCATGGACTCGACATGCCTCTCAGCAAATAGCTTGGGGTGTCTACTTTCCAAAATGGGGTCATTTGGGGGGGTTTTGAACTGTCCTGGCATTTTATGCACAACATTTAGAAGCTTATGTCACACATTACCCACTCTTCTAAGCACTTGAAGACAAAGCCCTTTCTGACACTTGTTGTTTACATAAAAAAATAATTTTTTTTGCAAGAAAATTACTTTGAACCCCCAAACATTATATATTTTTTTAAAGCAAATGCCCTACAGATTAAAATGGTGGGTGTTTCATTTTTTTTTTTCACACAGTATTTGCGCAGCGATTTTTCAAACGCATTTTTTGGGGAAAAAACACACTTTTTAAAATTTAAATGCACTAAAACACACTATATTGCCCAAATGTTTGATGAAATAAAAAAGATGATCTTAGGCCGAGTACATGGATACCAAACATGACAGGCTTTTAAATTGCGCACAAACGTGCAGTGGCGAAAAACTAAATACATTTTAAAAAGCCTTTAAAAGCCTTTACAGGTTACCACTTTAGATTTACAGAGGAGGTCTACTGCTAAAATTACTGCCCTCGATCTGACCTTCGCGGCGATACCTCACATGCATGGGGCAATTGCTGTTTACATTTGACGCCAGACCGACGCTTGCGTTCGCCTTTGCGCGAGAGCAGGGGGGGACAGGGGTGCTTTTTTTTTTTTTTTTTTTTTTTTTTATTAATTTTTTGATTTTTTATCTTATTTTTAAACTGTTCCTTTCATTTTTATTTTTTTTTTATCTTTTTTATTGTTATCTCAGGGAATGTAAATATCCCCTATGATAGCAATAGGTAGTGACAGGTACTCTTTTTTGAAAAAATTGGGGTCTATTAGACCCTAGATCTCTCCTCTGCCCTCAAAGTATCTGACCACACCAAGATCGGTGTGATAAAATGCTTTCCCAATTTCCCAATGGCGCCGTTTACATCCGGCGAAATCTAAGTCATGAAATGCTCGTAGCTTCCGGTTTCTTAGGCGATAGAGATGATTGGAGCCATTCTGGTCTCTGATCAGCTCTATGGTCAGCTGGCCGAATCACCGGCTGCATTCTCAGGTTCCCTGTTGGGACCGGAGAGCCAGAGAAAAACATGGAAGACGGTGGGGGGGGGGGGGAAATCCCTCCCACTGCTTGTAAAAGCAGTCTAGAGGCTAATTAGCCGCTAGGATTGCTTTTACATGAAAGCCGACCGCTGGCTGAAAAGAATGATACCAAGATGATACCTAAACCTGCAGGCATCATTCTGGTATAACCACTCAAAGTCCAGCAACATACCAGTACGTTGCTGGTCCTTGTATTGTAAACTTTTTTTTCATGCAGCCTGTGGGCTGAACGAAAAAAAGATATTGATCGGTGGGTATGCCCACCATTAGAATACCTCCCTTCATCCGCCCACTTCTAATGATGGGCATACATGCACCATTTATATATGCCGAAGCATGGGGGCATCCTCCCGCAAAAGGCAGGAGCAAATTGCTCCTCCACCCACTACTGCCCCCACGCTTCGGCATATATGCTGAAGTATGGAACTGTGGTGGTGAAATCACCTCCGACAGCGCTGGAGTCACGGCTTTATATATCGTGGGAGCAAACGCTGTTGCTGTCAAGATAAATAAATCCGCGCTGCAACTGAATGGCGTACCTGCTAAGCAAAAAAACAAAGTAACATTACAGTATAACAGTAATACTTACCATACCTGCAAAGCAAATACAAAAAAAACATAGTAAAAAATAAAACATTTAACGCAACCTGTGCCTACCTAAAATATATATATGCCGAAGCATGGGGGCATCCTCCCGCAAAAGGCAGGAGCAAATCGCTCCTCCACCCACTACTGCCCCCACGCTTCGGCATATATGCTGAAGTATGTAACTGTGGTGGTGAAATCACCTCCGACAGCGCTGGAGTCACGGCTTTATATATCGTGGGAGCAAACGCTGTTGCTGTCAAGATAAATAAATCCGCGCTGCAACTGAATGGCGTACCTGCTAAGCAAATGATGGTTAACAAAAAAACAAAGTAACATTACAGTATAACAGTATACCTTACCATACCTGCAAAGCAAATACAAAAAAAACATAGTAAAAAATAAAACATTTAACGCAACCTGTGCCTACCTAAAATATATATATGCCGAAGCATGGGGGCATCCTCCCGCAAAAGGCAGGAGCAAATTGCTCCTCCACCCACTACTGCCCCCACGCTTCGGCATATATGCTGAAGTATGGAACTGTGGTGGTGAAATCACCTCCGACAGCGCTGGAGTCACGGCTTTATATATCGTGGGAGCAAACGCTGTTGCTGTCAAGATAAATAAATCCGCGCTGCAACTGAATGGCGTACCTGCTAAGCAAATGATGGTTAACAAAAAAACAAAGTAACATTACAGTATAACAGTATACCTTACCATACCTGCAAAGCAAATACAAAAAAAACATAGTAAAAAATAAAACATTTAACGCAACCTGTGCCTACCTAAAATATATATATGCCGAAGCATGGGGGCATCCTCCCGCAAAAGGCAGGAGCAAATTGCTCCTCCACCCACTACTGCCCCCACGCTTCGGCATATATGCTGAAGTATGGAACTGTGGTGGTGAAATCACCTCCGACAGCGCTGGAGTCACGGCTTTATATATCGTGGGAGCAAACGCTGTTGCTGTCAAGATAAATAAATCCGCTCTGCAGCTGAATAGCGTACCTGAAAACAAAAAAGTGGTTAACAATAAAAAAGTATAAAAAAATTGCATACCTATAAAGCAAACATGATAAAAACATAACAATAAAATATTGCAGTATAGAATACAATAAAAAAAGAGCAGAACAATAGAGAGAGAATAGAGAGAGAGAACAATAAAACGACAACTATTTTTGGTTTTTTTATTTTATATTTTTTTTGTATTTTTATTTTTTTATTTTTTTTGTATTTTTTTTTTTTTTTTTAAACACTTTTTTTAGTAACTTTAACTTTTAACTGTAACTGTACCAGGTTTGGGTCTCTCAAAATGCGATGGCATCTTGGGAGACCCTGTGTTAGTGTGCCTAGTCTGTGCCGTGCTGAACCCTACGCTAATACTCCACTAGTGTATGGTAGCGTTCAAAACATTCACCAATGCATAGACCAGGATTGTCAGGACAGGAGGGACAACAATACCGGGTGTCACGCCTAAATCCGCGCTTGCTGCAGACACGACATCTTTTTTGGGGGGCTCGTTGGGTAGGGGTACTCTGGAGGACATAAGGAAAATGCCTCCCATGCAGCCGGCTTACTGCATTTGGATTGGGAAGGTGAGGTGGAGCACCATCTGGAAACAGAAGGGCTCTGACGATCTCTTCCTGGAATTTAAGGAAGGATCCAGTCCGTCCTGAAGCTCTGTATAGCACATGAGCATTCAGCAAAGCCAATTGAAATAAGTAAACAGACACTTTTTTGTACCAGCGTCTGGCCTTACGGGCAACTAAGTACGGCGCCAACAACTGGTCGTTGAGGTCCACCCCTCCCATATTAAGGTTGTATTCGTGGACACAGAGGGGTTTCTCCACAACACCAGTCGCCGTAGTAATTTGGGTCGTCGTGTCTGCATGAAGGGAGGTAAGAACGAAAACATTCTTATTGTCCCTCCACTTCATAGCGAGCAAATTATTATACTGCAAGCAGGCTCTCTCCCCCAGCCTAAGACGGGACTCTACAAGCCGCTGGGGAAAGCCCCGGCGATTAGGTCGCACGGTGCCACATGCTCCAATCTGATGATCAAACAAGTGACTAAAAAGTGGCACGCTCGTATAATAATTGTCCACGTACAAGTGGTACCCCTTTCCGAATAAGGGTGACACCAAGTCCCACACTATCTTGCCAGCGCTTCCTATGTAGTCAGGGCAGTTTATCGGCTCTACGTGACTATCTTTTCCCTCGTAAACCATAAATCTACATGTATAGCCTGTGGCCCTGTCACAGAGCTTATACATCTTGACCCCGTATCTGGCACGCTTGCTGGGAAGGTACTGTTTGAATGACAAGCGGCCAGAAAACTTAATCAGGGACTCATCAACGCAGACAACTTGATGGGGGGTAAACAAGTCTGCAAAACGTTGGTTGAAGTGGTTTACGAGGGGCCGAATTTTGTAGAGCCGATCGTATGCAGGGTCTCCACGAGGACGACAGAGTTCATTGTCGTTGAAGTGCATAAACCGCAAAATCTGCTCGTATCGTGCCCTGGTCATGGAGGCAGAGAACACGGGCATATGGTGAATTGGGTCAGTGGACCAATATGACCGCAACTCACTCTTTTTGGTTATGCCCATGAGGAGGGAAAGGCCCAGAAAGGTCTTAAATTCGGAGACCGTAATTGGTCTCCAATCTCTGGCAAGGGTGGACTGGGGAATAGTGGCGATGTGTTGACCAGCGTACAAATTGCTTTGGTCCACAATAGATCTATAGAGATCTTCGGTGAAAAACAGCGAATAAAAATCCAGTGGCGTAAAGTCAACTGTTTCCACCTGAATTCCGGGTTGGCCAGTGAAAGGGGGAAGTACGGGTGCTGCAGAAGTGGAAGGTTCCCAATTCGGATTGGCGAATGCAGCAGGAAGGGCACTATGGGCACGACGGGCCTGTGTTCGTCTTCTTCTTGGTGGCAGCGGGACACTACTACTGCTTGCCACCTCGCCAGCTTGAACTGCACTTATGGGACTCGCCACGTCACCACGTGATACTGCAGTGCTGGATGTACGACCAGGGTGTACTAGGCCGCTGGTGCTTGCCAGTTCACCAGAAGGAGTAGCGGCACTAGTACTTCTCTGCTCCATACGAGAGCCCTGCGGTTCTTGCACTTCAAGGACAGAAGAAGTTCGGGGTCTGGTACGCCTGACCCTAGCAGGGACCACAACTCCGTCGTCAGAGCTATCTGTCATGGAGCCGCTGTCCTCTACAGGTTCGTATTCTGAGCCTGAACTTGACAGATGAGTGACTTCCTCTTCACTATCTGTCATACTCAGAATCCTGTAGGCCTCTTCACTAGTGTACCTTGGATTTGCCATTTTGGCCTCTAAATTTAGGGGTACACTAGTGAGACTCACAGGCAAAAAAGCTCCTGACTGTTAGCGACTATCAAAACGCTACCAAAAAACTGTTAGCGATCGCAGGGATCAGGCCTGACTCTGCGACCGCTGCAGTTATGTGTGCTTAGTGTTTTGTAAGTGTCAGTTATCGATCGATACTGCACTTGGGTGGGCTGGGCTGGGCTGGGCGCAGGGGCAAAACGCAGGTGCTAGCAGGTATCTGGGCTGATCCCACTAACACTGTGTTTCAGGGAACCCTAAACTGCTGGGGAGTATAGATCTGATCGGATCAGATATCGATCCGTTCAGATACTATAGCACTAAGGGAGGTGTATGCTGCGTGCGTGGGTTTTAGCGGTACTAGCGCTAACCTGACGCTGCCTGGGGCGACGCAGACCTTATCAGATCCTAAAAACTTAACTTCTATCACCGCCGGGCAATTAGGGGGTTAAACCTTTATAAGGTAATAAACGGCGGGTGCCCTAAAACTATAATAAACTATAATAAACTGTAATAAACTATAATAAACTACAAAAAACAAACTATCTAACCAGCGTCACCCGTAACACTTATACGGCGATCGCTGGTGAAAGGGTTAACTAGGGGGCAATCAGGGGGTTAAAACCTTTAGCAGGTAGTATATGGGGGTCCCTGTCGCTATAAAACACTGACAGCAAACCTATATACTCACCTCCCTAACTAGCGTCACCTGTGTCACTAATACAGCGATCAGAAAAACGATCGCTTAGCAACACTGGTGACGGGGGGTAATCAAGGGGTTAACTTTTATTAGGGGGGGGTTAGGGGGTACCCTGGACCTAAGGGGGGGTACCCTAGACCTAAAGGGGGCTAACCTAACAGCCCTAACACTTATAACTGACAAACTGACACCAATGCAAAAAAAAAAAAAACACTGCTATTGGTGTCAGAGTGACAGGGGGTACAGGGGGGTGATCGGGGGGTGATCGGGGGGTGACAGGGGGGTGAAAAGTGTGCCTGCGTGTTCTACTGTTAGTGTAGTGTTGGTGCACTTACTTGGATGTCTTCTCTCCTCTGCGCCGGACGAAAAGACCGCCTCGAGGAGAGATGACATCACTTCCTTTCCCTCTGTTTACATTACAGAGGGAAAGGAAGCGTTTTCATTCGCCGGGAGCGATCGGGAGGGGGTGGCCATCAATGGATGGCCTCCCCCTCACCTCCCATCGCCCGCGAACGAGAGCCGACCGTCTATGGCACCGGGGGGGGTCCGATCGGACCCCCCACCCGCGGGAGGCAGATCACGTATGGGTACGTGATTTTGCCTGCCCGTGCCATTCTGCCGCAGTATATCTGCGTTAGGCGGTCGGCAAGTGGTTAATAAAACTGTAAAAAAAAAGGCATTTTGATAAACCTGCAAATTCCATATCCTGGGGTACAGTAAAGGATAAAGTCAGAGTATTCACAGACCCTCAGTTATAGGCTCGTACCTTCAGATGACTTGACACAAGCAAGCTTTCAAGGACACACCCATTGGCTACCTCCCCTGTAACTCTGCCCCACTTTGTTAATCATCGGTTTTGTACCAAGCAATGTAAAATAACCAAGAAATAGATGTGAGGGTCGAATGTATCCTGTACACCAAGGCATAGAATTTACAGGCAAGTAAAAATTCCTCTTAATCATCATTGCAAGTAGAGTATTAATAGACCCTGGGACATCCCCAAGCAATGAATGAGAAGGGTGGGCAACAACTGGGCAAACAGAACTGTGCCCAGTAGGTCTAACCGCAGCATACCATGTGAAATGTATCAAATTGGAAGGTATTTGTTGAGGAATTTTAAGTCCAGAATAGGAAAAATACTTCTGTTGGGCTTTGGTAGTGTGAAGTGGTTTGAAAAAATAAATAAATCATTGGAACCTGTCTTATGGGGGCACTGGCATAACTACTCCCTGGGGCGTGGGATGGTTTAGGGCATTTTTCAAATCTGACTGTCCTTGAACAGTCTTTGGTTGATTTAAGAGAAGAAAGTGGTAACGGGGTACAGATTTCAACTCCATTTTGTACCCCCTGAAGCCACCCTTTGAACCCACAGGTCTGGAATGTCTGTGACCCAGAGAGAAACTGTAACAGATGCCCGTCCCCTCCTAGGAGTGAGGGCACCTGTTCAATGGGAAGAGGACTTGATGGCCCAAGCCTTCTGCTGATAGGAAGGGCTGAACTTGAGCTTGGAAGTTGAAGCTTGGGTAGAGTGATTAGGTGCTCGTTTTGGCTAGGTAGAGGCTTCCAAGGAGGTTTTGGGATATTCTGGCTATGGACGTAAAACTTTCCTGTGACATGTTTTATGAATTGGTCAAAAGCCTAACAAAAACAGACATCTTCCTTGAAAGGGCATATGTAATGTTCAGCTAATTTTAAGGTTTTATCGTGATGGTATCTAGTCCCTGCTAGGCTATCCAAAATGTATCCTGAAGCTTCAGAGGCTGTGGCCCGGAGGGCTCAATGTACCATACCTGATGGACTTGTCCCAAGGTCAGGTGTTATTGTACAAGTGTGCACAATCTTATTTTCAGTTACAATCCTCAATATCCAAAAATGGTCCCAAACAACTCTTAAATGAACCTATTGATAACATCCCCAAACACACACAAACTCCGATCTTTATGCTTTTCTGGCAGCTAAAATTTCATGAAGTGTAAACTTACCTGAATCATGTTGTATGAAAAATCAGTTGGCATATTGCGAGATAAGGAAGCCTAATTTGAGAGGGTTGGGGACCCTTGGTTGCACTACCTACAATCTCAATCTTCTTGAGTCCTGGTGGGGCTGGGATGCAGAATTCTGGTCAGGTTTATGATTCTTTTTCCTTTCTATTCTTTCTTATTGAGCAAATGCAACAAGTCCCACAACACCCAATAGGGACCTCACTTGTACTGACCTAATGACTAATGGTTTTATGTGGTAGCAGGGTGATAGATGGTTTGCTCTTACAGTTCAGGTGCACCTGCCTGTCCTATAGATTACTGCTGACACCTTGGTTGCGGTTGCACTGAGGCAACTCAAGTCTTTGGCTCCATACACTTTGAATGTTGATGGTTGTAACGTGCCCCTGAGTACTTTCCTTTGTGTAAATACACTCTGCATATGTATCGATGAAGAACGGTATGTGAGCTCTGTTTTGTATAGAAAACCATACTACTGTTGAAAACCATAGAGTAAAAAATTGAAAAGAAAGGGTATACGTGTAAGGTGTCTTACAGGCAGCTTTAGCCATCCAGGCTTTAGGGCACAAGATTCTGTGCCAGTGAATGGAGATTAGGGTCATACTGGAAATGTATCTCATGGCATGTTCTAGGGCAGGGGTCTCCAAACTATGGACCGCCAGTTGTTCAGGAACTACAATTCGCATCATGCCTAGTCATGTTTGTGAATGCCAGTTTTACAATGCCACATGGGACGTGTAGTTCCGCAACAGCTGGAGGGCTTTAGTTTGGAGATCCCTGTTCTAGGGCATCCACACAAAAAAGCAGAGTAGAAGGTAACTGGTCTGCTATGTTAAAGCACAAACCCTGAAAATGGTCATGTTGGTTGTTCATTACCCTAGTTCAGTTAGCTATACTAAAATTACAGCCAGAGCTGGTTGCAGGGGGCTGGCTGGGCTTGCAAGAGTAAGAAGCCTTCAAGAGCGTCTCAAACTTTATATCTGCAGAATCCTTGAAAGGAGGAACATCTTTAATAGGTACAGTGAGGTACAGGACTAGAACACGGTTTGCCAAACTCTATACAGTGGAAGAAAAAAAAAAAAGGAGTTCACTAACGATTTTGCAAAGAGTGAAAATCCTTTCTGGAGTGGTCCAATCATCACAGATTGCATATTCTATCTTTTCATGAATGGGGAATGTCTTTGAAGGGGCATTGAGGAGGAGAGGAATAAACAGCTACTGACACTCTGCTATTTTAAAATGGCATCTGGGACTCGAGCAGTTAAAAAAAAATCTAAGAATCTAAAAAAGATCTCATCACTACATTCTACATAGGGGACATATATGTAAATGGCATGGAGAGGATACCCCAGGAAGCCAAAGTGAGGGGTTTCCCTTCAATAAAAGGTGATAAATTCATTAACTTATTGAATATAACATGCTGGTTAATCATGAAGGAAACCAGTCATGAGAAATGCAGTGGCTACTATTGTTGGCCTCTTTTAGAAACTGCTAGATGTTTGGCCTTTCAAGCTGGACCTCTGGCTTTTTTATATTATAAAAATGCAATTTTAGTTCAAAGTATCAAAGCTCAAGGGTCAGCAAAACAGGTTAACATTTTCAAAAGATAAACATTGCAAGCGCACTATTTCTCATAAAACAAGTTTCCCTTAAAAAAAAACAAAAAAAACAAAACAAAAAAAAAAACGATAAAATTAATAAAGGATGATTTATTCTGTTACAAAAAAGGCAGACTTACTCTGGTGATTGTGATGGAGATGGAGGACTCTGGTAGGTCACTGGCAGTGCAGTGGGAACCAGCAGTAATGGCTCTCTTGGAATCCCAGAAGGGATGGTGTTTGTACTTGCATCCACATTAACATTCTGCAACAGAGTTGAAAAAAATTTGCTCCATAAGATCACACATAACAAACCTCAGGACTCCCTCCCTGAGGTACCAACCACCCCTCCCTTCCCAAGGTAGTCTAGATTTTGAATGTTTTTAAAAAAAGCCACTCTCTAATACATGAGACAAGCAAATTCAGCAGCGACAGTCAAGCGTGTCCTCTTTGTCCACAGAGGTGCTGTGCCAGGGTTAGACTGCTTAAAATAAACTGATTTTTGTTGCCGAGGAGATTCACTCTCACAATCCTAATCACTAATGTCATGTTGAACAAAGGGAGGGCAATAAATAATTTTGAGCTGCCACTAGAACAGGAAGAGAAAGGAATAGAAGCACAATCTGCCAATGGTGGACACTTGTTCTTGTGACAACAGTCTAAGAGGGGGCTTTCCCTCACATTTGAAAGCTATCCTTTAACTTCCTGTTCCGCCTACAGGACAAGAAGTGAAAGGAATTCTCCTTTATGGTAATCAGAAAACTGCTGTTCTAACCCTCCCCTATACTCTATACAAAACAAAAAAAGTTGAACTTTAGATATACTTTAAGAAGCGGCACAGCTGTTTCCTGCTCTCCTTTACAATGCACTGCTGCTAAAATCACAATTGGGCAACAAATGATAAAATCAGGACAATGTAAAGAAAGCAGGATAAGCTAAAATCCACTCCCAAACCAAGATTATTTCTATCAGCGTTTCCGCACTAGGAAGCAGAATCAATAATGATCGTGGTCAATGCTACTGGATCGACACTGGCAAGGCAGGTGCAGATGGGTCACCATTCCCAGTGTGTTAAAGAGAAAGTAAATATTGCCTCTTTTTTTTTCATTCTGCTGACCTGCAAAGTAAAGGCATAATGTGCTAGTATGCATTGCATACTAGCACATTATGTGAAGATACCTGCAAATGAATTCTTTGTCGTCACCGCTGGAGGCCATATCCATCTTTGCTGGTCTTCCTTCCGCCGGTCAGGGCACAGGGCTCCGAAGAAACGGCACGGGCGGCCGTTCCTTCAGAGCGGATGCGCCAATGACGTCGTCGGCGGTGTATACAGTAAATATCTCCTAAACTGTGCAAGTTTAGGAGATATTTACAGTACCTATAGGTAAGCCTTATTATAGGCTTAACTATAGGTACAAACAATCCAGGGAAGTTTACGTCCTCTTTTAAAACCTGCCCTTAGGACTTGTATTAAGAAACCGATTAATTATATACGCTGTGCTCTAAAATCTTTTTACAAGAAACCCTGTTCTCAGTGAGAAAAGTAATAGCTAGGAAATGGATGAGGAGGTCACCCCCAAGATTTGCTGAATGGAAAGCAGAAATAAATAACACTTTACCGTACAAAAAATTCATATACACTAACAGAGGATGCCCCATGAAATCTGAAAAAATTTGGGACAGATGGTTACAAGACTCAGACACCTGCTCGTGATTGAGTCTATATCTTAACGTTATTAAGCATGCGATTTATAGATAGCTGATGATATAGGACATGAACACAAAACATGAGGCCGCATAATTGTATAAGTCTTTATTGCGTATTGTCAAATATATGTTACAACAAATATCTGTTCGAAATTCGACTGTAAATGGAATTTATTCAATGTCGTATACTACACCCAGAACAGTGTGTTACAATGTGTATGTACCATGGATATATTAAAATTAATAAACTTTTCTTTGATAAAAAAAAAAAAATTATATACGCTGTGCTACTTGTGATTAATATAATACACACTATCAGTATATCAAACTGCTTGCATGACTATTATATAAATCTATGTGAAACGATCAATGAATAATATAAAACTATATAACTGTGTCTTAACAGTGCACCAAGTTAAATAGATAAAATGTATAAATAAATAACACAACTTGATTCAAAATGCTCCTATGTGGAGTATTGTGAAAAATGCTTATAAAATGCACAATTTAAAAAAGTGCTCCTATGCAAAGAAGTATTAAAAAGGTACTTAAAGTGGGGTTCCACCCAAAAAACAAAACTACCTGTAAAAATTCTAAAAAAAAAAACAAAAAAACATTTGGATATTTTTTTTTTTTTTCACTTACCTCTAAATGCCTGTTGCTAGGTGGGCCCTCGTAGTCTGCCTGTCCCTTAGCCTGGGCTGGTGACATCACTTCCTCCTCGGCACAGGAAGGGCTCCGCTCTGCTCCCTCCCTCCTGTCAATCATCTAGGACCCATTACAGGTCCCAGGTGATTGAGCGGCCAATCACGGCGCTCGCGCATGCGCAGTGGGTGCCAGGCTGTGAAGCCACAGCCTGGCGCCCACAGTTGTAATGCCGGCGCCGACGAGCGGAGGGGGGAGACGAGCGGGGCTTCGATCCCCCGCATCGCTGGACCCAGGGACAGGTGAGTGTCCAATTAAAAGTCAGCAGCTGCAGTATTTGTAGCTGCTGACTTTTAATTTTTTTTTTTTGGACGGCCCCCCTGGGTGGAACTCCTCTTTAAAGTACCAAGTCAGGTTCATTCCTGGACGGCAGGGTCCTGACCAAATCAGAAGAACAGTTGATGTGGTCTCCATCTTGCAATCTGGCTGGGATGGCGGCGGTGATCAAAAGGGTATGTTGCTGTCTCTAGACCTACAAAAGGCTTTCGACTCTGTTTCTTGGTCCTACCTGTTCTCTATTCTAGAAAGATGGGGCTTTGGCCCCCGATTCTCTGGACTAATTAAATCACTATACTCTAACCCCGAAGCAAGGATTAAATTACAAGGACAACTTTCAGAACCTATTAAAATAGCGAGAGGGACCCGCCAGGGATGCTCGCTATCGCCACTTATATTTGCGATAGCAATCAAATCGCTGGCAATCGCTATCCGCACTAACCCAGACATAGTAGGGGTCAGATGTGGTCCTAAAATTCACAAATGCGGCTTATTCGCTGACGATCTCATTCTCTACCTTACGTCCCCGGTCACTTCCCTCCCTGTTGTATGTAAGCTCCTGGAGGACTTTGCCAAAACATCAGGTTTACATGTCAACTACTCTAAATCCCAAGCACTCAATGTGTCGCTCTCAGAGTCTCTGGTATCTCGGTTGAAGGACTCCTTCCGCTTTTCGTGGAGTGAGTCCTCCATACGATATCTCGGTATCAATCTCACACCTAAATTTGAACAACTATATCAAGCTAATTACCCCCCCCCATCTACAAAAAATTGGAATCAGATCTTAAGCAATGGTCCCCTCACCAACTATCCTGGCTAGGTAAAATAAACTCATATATATTTTGCTCGCTCCCGATTACCATAAGAAAGGACCATCTTTTGGCGTTCCAAAACAAGGTGGTCAAATTTATTTGGGGTAAATCTGGTCATCGACTTGCGAGACATTCCTTATACAGCCTGAGAAATAAGGGGGGACTGGGCCTCCCTATCAGCCAGACCTGATTGGGTAGAAATGGAGAGGCAGGCAGTCCCATCCTTCACTATAGATTTCCTCCTCTGGCGCTCTCCACAGACTAGGCCTCCCATCCTATCTCCTTCCTTGTCACAGTCACTGAGGATTTAGGACACTCTTAGGAAGTCTCCTTTGGTGTCACAAAGCAAGCCCTTAGCCCATATTTTCCATAACCCGGATTTCCATCCGGGCTTAGATATCAAAGCATTTCAGTGGTGGCTAGACAGGGGAATGTACCGGATCGGGAACTTTTTTTACCTCAGCTGGACCAATTTCTCTCGCCCATTGCATTAAACATTTGGACCTACCCAATTCGGAGAGGTTCAGATTTATGCAACGGTCACATTTTCTTCATTCCATTTGGGTATCGAAACTGGAACCACCTCAATTCACCCCATATGAACTATGGTGTGGGCAGCTTCTGGAGCAGAGGGGGGGGGGGGGGGGGGGGGGGATCTCCATAATCTACTCCTCGCTTGCAACAAGCGGTCGGAAAACATTCATGCTGGAGTGGGAGAGGAATACACAGGAATCCTGGGATCTGGAACACTGGCACAAAACCTTCTTTAGATCCTTTAAAGGTATACTCAATATCACATTAATTGAAGCTAGCCTGAAGGTTATCACCAGATGGTACCCAACCCCCTCCCGGCTTTCCCTCATATATCCCTCGGTCTCTCCTTTATGCTTCCGCGGATGTCATATGAAGGGCACCATGATGCACATTTGGTGGGATTGTCCCAAAATCAGAAGCTTCTGGAACAAAATTTTCCACATCATATCTAAAGTCACAGCCCTGACCATGCCCAAGTCTGCTCTGACGGCTCTACTCAATCACCTAATTCCCGGGGCCCCGAAATACTTGCAAAAATTAATATTTTTTATTCTGCTTGGTGCCAAACTCACCTTGGCCAAAGCCTGGAAGCTTCCTAAGGTCTCTATCATAGCGGTGAAACGCAAAATTTCATGGATAATGGCCCAAGAGAATATGGTGAGCTCCATACTAGACACCTCAGCGCAGTTTGAGAAGACTTGGGAACCATGGTCCAAATACATAGGCGTAGGTGCTTCCTCAAATTCACGCTTATAGTACTAATTACACCCAGAAACGGACTGGCGGACGGCTAACTCTCTTTGCTTTCTTTCTTCTTCTCACACCCCCCCCCCTTTTCTACTTATCCCCTTACATGATCACTCGGGACATGTCCCGATGTAACAATGCCCTGTAAAAGAACGTATGTTAAGTTGATTTCGGGATGTGTTTCCTATGTTTTACTTTTATAATAGTTTCATTATATTCAGTTTTTCCATGCGGAGTCACTCCTAGAGTGATCTATTCAACCAGTTTCGATTGTTTAACATTCAGACAGTCCCCACTAGAAGCCTAGAGGGCTTCCCTAAGTCTTTATCCGACTCAAGGCCTCTAGAAGCTAGGTGTCGCTCTCTTCTCCTGCACAGTGTGTTCCCTATTGGGGTGCTGGTAGACGAGATGATATATTAGGACACAAAACGTACAAGGGTCTGAGACGGCTCAGTAACCGTTTATACCATCTCCTTAGGACGTTCAATGATTTTTTGAAGACTGTCATTCTATTGATTAGATTATCGATATGTAGATTTATTTGACTATCATTTCTCTGTTTATCACTGGACAAGTTGAATGTAAATCGTGTAATCCTTTGGAAAAAAACAATAAAATACTTTAAACAGAAAGAAAAAAAAAAAGGTACTTAAAGTTAATATGTGAATAAATCATGAAAAAAAGTGCTCGTGTGCATAAGTGATCAACAATGGCGTCTCTGGCGATCCTGCCAAGAAAAGTCCATAGGTCTCAAAACTAAAAGAATAGTTCATAAATCACTGTGCTCATGCATAAACAAGTGTTATCCCAATATGTCATTTATGACCGAGGTGTGGAGGATCCATGTATCTCAAAACAATTCAACAGGTGGTTCCAACATGCTATGGTGTCATCACTCAGGTGCTCCCCTTACGTAATGAACGCTGTGTTCACTTAACCCTGTGTATTCTGGGACATCTTGACGTCACTGTCGCGGCGTCATCGACCTTAGCCGGTACAGCCGGAGCAGCGAAAAGCAGCGACAACACCGAATTATTGCGGGGATCAGGTGAGTGCAGGGGAGGGAGCGGCGACATACGGGCAGTCGGAGCGGTGCACCAAGTTAAATGCGCCAAGCTGAAGAAGATACGAAATCCCTGTATCGAAGACACATTAGGGAGGGGACGGGATGGCACGATAGGCAGTGTGTTTGCTGAGGAGGAGGCTCATACCATCCCGATACCAGTCTGCTATATATCCGATCTCGCTTGTCAGAGTGGTGCACTGACACACCTGTTCTGTGCGAGTATCCCTGAAGGGGATTTATTTTGTTTAATAAACTTTTTAAAAGCTTTATTGCACTATCAAGATTTCTTACTTAGATATACTGTGGAGAGTCGTATTGAGGAGTCCAGGATCCTGGTACCATTAAGGAACCCAGAGGTGGCTCACAAGCGTGCATTGACTGAGCTTGGTTGCCAAGTCGCACGCTCTGAGGTGAGGGTTCATTACCTAAGGGGAGCACCTGAGTAATGACACCATAGCATGTTGGAACCACCCGTTGAATTGTCTTGAGATACATGGATTCTCCACACCTCGGTCATAAATGACATATTGAGATAACACTTGTTTATGCATGAGCACAGTGATTTATGAACTATTCTTTTAGTTTTGAGACCTATAGACTTTTCGTGGCAGGATCTCCAGAGACACCATTGTTGATCACTTATGCACATGATCACTTTTTTTCACAATTTATTTACATATTCATTTTAAGTACCTTTAATACCACTTTGCATAGGAGCACTTTTTTAAATTGTACATTTCATAAGCATTTTTCACAATACTCCGCATTGGAGCATTTTGGATTAAGTTGTGTTATTTATACATTTTATCCATTTAACTTGGTGCACTGTTAAGACACAGTTATATAGTTTTATATTATTCCTTGATCGTTTCACATAGATTTATGTAACAGTCAAGCAAGCAGTTTGATCTCTATAGTGATAGTGTGTGTATTATATTAATTACAGGTAGCGCAGCGTATATAATTAATCTATTTATCCTTGCCCGATTTATGCGACGTGTTCAACGCTAGCAGCTTACTTATTATTCATTTATTTCACTACAACTTGGCTATTGGTGGCTCGCAGGATCCTTTTTGGTATTAAGAAACTGCACAGATAAAGACTAAGGGCCAGTTCAAACCACATGCAGTCCAGTGCATTTTTTTCTGCATCAAAAACGCATGGAAGCAGGTTATAAGGTTTTCAATGGCATAGTTCACACCAGTGCTTGCAGTGCACTGGGACACACATTTTTTTTTTTTAACCTTAAATAAGAGGGGTAAAAAAAATTAACTGTACTGCATCAAAAACGTACTGGAACACATCACACACACATGCAGAAAAGCACCTGGAACACATCCGGACTGCGTTTCTATGGTGTGAACTGGCCCCAAGTGTGTTGAGGGTAAAAATTTTAAATCATATATTCATTTTCACATTGTATTGCAATTACTTCTAGTCTACTCAAGTTAGTCTGGATAAAAAAAAATAATTTGGGGACTTGTATTTACTGTGTCCGGTGAGTAGGCCTGGCTGTGTCACAAAAGCTAGAGTCTGCCTTCTGAACTACAGAGGGGTTTGAGAGGAGGAGTTTCAGAAGGCAGAGTCCGCACAGGAACCAATGCTTGCAGACTGCACGCTACCTGGGAAAATGTAGTCCTTTGAAATGTAAATTAAGCAACAAAGCATGCAGGCAATTCAGAAGTTGTAGAATGATGGGCAGCAGACAGGCAGGACTCACAACACATGAGGAGATTTTTCAAGTAAGCTTATATTGGATTGTAAAGAAAAAAAAAAAAACTTGTTTGTATTGCTATTGCAATGCTGATGTTATAAAAATGAGTATACTGTGACCAGAGAACTCCTTTACAAGTCTCTCGTCTAAGAGCAAATCCTAACCCTTTAGGCCTTTAAGATACTGTCTTTTCTAGATCAGCAGGAAACAAAAGCAAAATCTTCAAAGTCAACCTTTGCTTTGGTCATGTAGGGCATAGCACAAACTGACTTAAATGGTGGTCCCCAGAGCTGCTAATACCTACCTAGCTGCTTCCCTTTGCTTCCCCCACAATCCTATTTGTTCATGGAATTAAAAAGACATACATGGTACTTCTGGATATAGCAAAGCATTTGTCTCAGGTCTCTTCAAGGGTGGAAAGAGACCTCAGCCTAACTAACATAATCATTAACAAGACAAATCCAGAAAATTTAGGATTGCTTATAATGGTTTTATATACACTACAAGGCATTCTTAAAAGGGGTTGTAAACCCTAGTGTTTTTTCACCTTAATGCAACCTATGCATTAAGGTGTAAACACCTGGCATTCACAGGCCCCCCAGTTTTACTTACCTGAGCCCTCCTCCTCGGCGGGGACGTGCTGTCCCTCTAAGGTGTCCCAGCTCTTGATTGGATAGATTGATAGCAGCGCAGCCATTGGCTCCCGCTGCTGTCAATCAAATCCAATGACGTGGGCGCCGGGGCCGAGTCAGGCATTCGTGTCTGTGGACGCATATGCTGTACTCGGGAGCGCGCACGCAAGGTAACCCCCCTCGGGAGAGTGCTTCTCCTAGGGGATTAGTTCATAAACAGGAAAAGGTTCCAAACATAAAAAAAAAAGTGAAGACAATTCGAGCCAACACCATCAGGGAGAAAACAAGAGCTTCAATTAAACGAGATCCACGATAGAGGGAACTTCAGAGGAGAGTAGAAACGCCATCACCCACACTAACTGACCCTTACCATCAGTGTATGGGTTATACACATATGTGGTAATCAATAGGTGAAACCGATCCTCCTAGAATCTGAAGCAATCCTCTGCACGTATCATCCCAAAAACAATGACCTTTTGGATCAGATGGAAGTCCTGAGGGACCCTCCACTCACAGATATATAGTAAAAACGAGAGCCATGTACATGTAGGGAGTACAAAAGGAACGCTCATTGTGCAAAAATATTAACCAAGACAATTTATTGTATAGAAAGAGTAAAACACTCACATTTAATGAAATTTAAGAAAGCAATGTGTAGCGACCAGTGCTTCTGACCATCAAGATGGCCGACGTGTCTCCATCCTACCACGTCCAGCGTCACTCGTCTCTGACGTCACCCAACGTTTCGTCATCAACATGCGTCTTCAGGGGGTGGCAATGAGCGTTCCTTTTGTACTCCCTACATGTACATGGCTCTTGATTTGCTATATATCTATGTCAGTGGAGGGTCCCTCAGGACTTCCATCTGATCCAGAAGGAGGTCATTGTTTTTGGAATGATACGTGCAGAGGATTGCTTCAGATTCTAGGAGGATCGGTTTCACCTATTGATTACTACATATGTGTATAACCCATACAATGATGGTACATGGCTCTCGATTTGCTATATATCTGAGTGGGGGGTCCCTCAGGACTTCCATCTCATCCAGAGGTAGGTCATTGTTTTTAGGATGATACGTGCAGAGGATTGCTTCAGATTCTAGGAGGATCTCACCTATTGATTACTACATATGTGTATAACCCATACACTGATGGTAAGGGTCAGTTAGTGTGGGTGATGGTGATTCTACTCTCCTCTGAAGTTCCCTCTATGGTGGATCTCGTTTAATTGAAGCTCTTGTTTTCTCCCTGATGGTGTTGGCTCGAATTGTCTTCACTTTCTTTTTATGTTTGGAACCTTTTCCTGTTTATGAACATATATATACATATATAAGATTAGCGCTACACCCCTTTTTATATTACGTAAATTGTATCCAGCAATTTAGTGTTAGCTGCTTCTCTCCTTTTTATTTTATTTAGCGCAACAGATTTGTGTTTTCTCCTAGGGGATAATCCGATGCGGGAGGAGCCGAGAGAGCTGCCGGGGAACCCCAGAAGACGGTGTTCGGAAGCCACTGTGCAAAACAAGCAGCACAGTGGAGGCAAGTATGATATGTTTATTATTTTTAAAAAATAAAAAACGATCCTTTACAATCACTTTAATGGTGTACTTACCTTTTCTTTTGATGTGCTTATCACCAAGCTTGAAAGTCTGCTTTCAAAAAAGTCCTCTGGTTTTAGATTGCCAGCAGCACCAGGCAGAGGAGGGAAACTAGACAGTCCCAATTCAAAACTTGGAGATGGGGGCTTTATGGGTGGAGGGGACTGTGTTTGGCCTCTCTAAAGGAAATAAAAAAAAAAAAGTCAATAATTCAACTATACCAATCCCATAAACAAGGTAGAAAGTGCATGCATATTTGAGGCCCTTACAAATAAAATCGCAAAAGATGCACTTTTTTGGCTCCTTCAATTGTAACTATACTCAGTAGTCAACTAGTAAAATCGGTTTCCTGAGGCAAGGCACATAATATATGCTTATTTAAACCAGTACAACTGGATTATATGCAGCTACCTTCAAATGATCGGACACCAGCAACGAAAGTCTTCATTAACATCCCCCTAACACAAACAGCTAGTTTACATTTGTAGCTAGCAAGAACAGAAAGGGGTGGGGGGGGGGGGGGTCTTAAGTACTGTACTGTTCTCCAGGAAAATAGATTTTACTAGAATGTCAAAAATCTTTTCCTGGTAGTACAGTACAGCATGATAGACTCCTTTGACTCGTTTGCTGCCACAGATGTTAAGGCAAACAGTAGGCATTCTAGCTGGCCATGTCAGTATGCCTTCTGTAGGCTAAATTCCCCACTTTTCTGCTATGTGCTTCTAGTTGTTTCTGTAACCATGAACTTCTAAAACAGAACAGTCCCTCAAATGCTGCCAATTGGAAAAATCAGCTTTGATCACAACTACTATTCACCTAAACACTTCTGTGTTCATTAATACTGAAGCATAGTGTTTAACTGTCTTTCAGTTGATGAACAGGAAGTCTCTGTACAGAGCACTTCCTGGTCATTCATGAGTGCACCTGCCACCGCAGAGAAGACGACTGAGGGAATTTGCTCCCTCAATCTCCAAAGCTGAAATGAGAGGGGGTCTGTTTTGCACAACTATCATGTAACTTACAAAATCAGTAGAAACCGCTCCTGGACTCAAACCAAGCAAAGTAGGCCCTCCAGATGCCATGGTAGAATTTACATGAAGTTGATATCCTAATCTTCAAAAGGGAAAGAATAATGGAAAGGCCACTGTCCCACAGGACTTTGGTTTCAACAGCCATGCCCTTAAAACCAGTGACCAAAAAGCAGATTGGAACCTTAAAGGACAGGAATTTTGGACAATGTGGAAGGGGCCAATGGACCACCTGCCAGGAGCTTGAGTATGTCTGAGTACCACATTCTCCTCGGCCAATTTGTTGCAATGGGAATCACCAGGATGCCCTTCATCTTAATCCTGCAAAGTAGGCAAGGGAGTGGAAGAAAGAAGTAGAACAGGTTGAATTTATCCCACAGCATCCCTAGAGCTACCTTGGCAAAAGCCTGAGGTTCCCTGGACTTGGAAACAAGTCTGCCTAGCTTGTTGTTGAATCTTGATGCCAGAAAATCCAAATCTGGCACTCCCCATCCATGACAAAGGGCTTAAAATACCTCCAGAAGGACAGCCATTCCCTGAATGCAGACGACTGAGAAAGCCCACACACCAATTTTCTAAGGCTAAGATGTGAGCAGTGGACAGGGTCGGATTGTGAATTGCAGCCCATGTACATAAGTATTCACAGCCTTTGCTCAATACTTTGCTGAAGCATCTTTGGCACAAATTACAGCCTTAAGTCTTTTGGAGTATGATGCTACAAGCTTAGCACACCTATTTTTGGGCAGTTTCTCCCATTTCAGATCTCTCCAGAGATGTTCAATCGAGCATATGGGTTTTGGCCCAAATTTTTGAAGATGGGTTTCTATGCTTTGAAGCTGTCCCAAAATTGTCATTAAATAGGACACTCCCTTTCTGCTTCTTCACTATTGGTAGGGGGATTTGGCAAGCATTACCCATTTTTTTTTTTATCATCCGCAAAAAAAAAATAAAAAATAAATGTGCATGTATTTTTTGTAAAGCTCCACTTTAATGAAAAGCCACAGTGGTTATGAGGCAGTCTGTTGATAGAAGAATCAATTTGGAAGACCATCCAAAGAAAGAGCTAGAGCGAAAACCTGCATAAGAAAAAAATCGTTCATCACCTAAAGACAAAAAATTGAAGCTTGCTGGGAATTGTTATACAAGGGGGTGTCCCTGCAGACTATTTTGTCAGTGACTTATCACCTGAAGAAAGCTGAATATAAATTCAGTCATCGATTAAAGAGCCTCTGCCCTGTAATGTACGCCTAGGAAATGTACCTTTCTAAAAGAGAATACGGCTTCGGGCTCCAGTCAAGTGCAACATGTGTAATTGCCTAGGCATTTAGTTTTCTAGGCATTTAGTCTCTACTGAAAGTAGGAGAACACACATCCAAACAACCATTTATAAAACGCACCGTGTTAACATAGCTTTGTGTTACAATTGAACATATATTCTTTCACAGATTACAGCCTCACAACTTGGAATTGGCTTGTGAATGAAAGATACTTTGCTCACTCCTATACCAGTGGTGGTAGGAAATTGGTTTTCGATCACAGTATGCCAAATGTTATTTTTGCAGGCTAGCTGAAGTGTGCTGGGAAAAGTTTTATGTCACAATTGTGACAGCATGCTAAATAGTTTTTTGGCTTTTTGCACACAAATATTTTAGCAACTATTTTGCATAATTGGGGTTACAGTTAAGAGACAGTTTTCTATCATTTTGAACCATGTTTATCATATCGCTGTTCATAAGTGTTCTGAAACAGCTATTCTGAGTAAAGCTATAGGCCAGGTGAACTACTGCAGTTGCAATCACTAAGAAGTTTTAAAGAGGCTGTAAACCTCCATTTTTAAGTTGTACCTCCAAGTAAGCCTATAATAAGGCCTTACCTATAGGTACAGTAAATATCTCCTAAATGTGTGCAGTTTAGGAGATATTTGCTTTGTAGTGCCCCAATGTCATTGGCCCTGCATGCTGTTTCTCCACTAGCAAGTGCCATGACTGGCGGCTCCGGTGCGCATGCGGTGGGTGATGTCACGTGACTCTGACCAGTCACAGAGCCGAAGTCCGTAGCCCCGAAAGTAAGAGGGGCGAACATGGATGTGGCCTCCAGCAGGGACAGTACAGGCTTCGTTTGCAGGTAAGTGTCACATAATGTGCTAGTATGTGATGCATACTAGCACATTATGCTTTTACTTTGCAGAGAACAAAAAGTAAATCCCATCAGTGTTTACTTCCTCTTTAATACGAATAGTAGTCAAACCAACCCAATTCTAATCCAATTCATTCTTGCATGAATATAATAAGCATGCATACTGAAAAATGTTTACTAGAACTCACCACAAACTTGTCATCCCTCTTCTTCCTAAAGCCATAAGATGTTTTCCTAAAGAAATATAGAATAGACATTTAATACATTAAAACAGATACACCTGCTGTAAAGAAAAGTGGCTATGTGCATCATAACCCCAAGCACTTGAATGGATTCTTGCACTAGATCATCTTATATTGCAACAGACATCTCCTCTTCTTCCCTGCTATCCTAGCCCATCGCTTTAGGCATCACTGCCTTTTCTAAAACAATAGGAAATAGGCCAGCTCTTTAGGATGGTTTACACTGCTGCGGTGCGAATTTTGATCCTATTGTGCTGCAAATTTTCGTTGCAAATTCTTTATGTGTTGTGGCGAATCTAATGCGATTCTACGACAAATATTGCAGTGAATTCGCATCGCACACAGATCAAACACGCACAGGACCCTTTTTGTACGCAGCTTAGATTCGCAACGCATTAATGTGAACGGCACTAAGGGAAAACTATCTTATTTAAATGACTTGCGAATTTGAGCGATCGCTCAACGGCTCAAATTCGCAATAGAAATCGCAGCAGTGTGAACCGGCCCTTACAGAGCTCTGCTGTCTTTCAATGCATGTTATTGTGGTTCTAGCTAGAAGTGGTATTTGCAAATATGGGAGGGAAGAATATGTTTATTAAAGTCTGGCAGGTGTGTATATGCAAGCTAATCACAACACACTGTCCTTTATGGTTAGTGTGCCAATATATACTCCATAACATATTTGTATTATTTTTTCAGACATACTTTCTTTTGTTGGCAACTGTTTTTCCTCTCAGAATAATGCTTCTTTGTTCTACAATGACCATGCTTACTCACTGAACATTGCCTATGCAATGCAGTGGTGTTGTCAACATAGGACAGTGTTCGAAGACTATAGAAAATCCCCCTCTTTCAACAAAGAGTAGGTGTTCTGTAGTTCACACAAGTTAACTGAACAGGGCTTAACATCGCAAAATTGCAAAAGACAACATTGGATTTCTAGAAATGAACAGATCTAACCAAAACACTTGCAAATTGTATATTTACCAGACCAAAAAGGAGCAAAATCAGAGAAGCCTATTGTTGGAGTTTACATTCCCTAAAACACAACTGAACTCACCTCCCCCTGCCAAGACCAGTGGAGTTTTCAATAGTTGGAGGTTCCACACGGCCTGTACCAACGTCCCTTTTAAATGTTGTTGTATTCGGCATTCTTGTTCTGTTTTGTCCGGGTTGCCGTGCTGGAAGCCCACGTACACCATTGATTAGTCTATCAGTAGTAAAGTTGAAAATAGCTGGACCATCAAGAAGTGCAGGGGCCCTCTCGGTACTTGGTATTGTATGCCGAAGATGGGATTTGCCAGGGTTCCTAGAAAGTATTTAAAGTAAAATGTTTAATCACTAAAATTAAATGTAGAGAAGTGACAGCAGAAAGACCAAGTGGTCTGTAAAGGCTGCCTTTTTTTTGTTAGTGTGCAAATCTGGGTATATTTCAAGCAGGTTTAAATTCACTTACTTACTGTTTGACTACCTACCTTTCCTGGAAGTCTGTTCTAAGCATTCACTACCTTTTTAGTAAAATATTACTTTCAAATGCCACCATTGAAGCTACGTGTGAAAGAACGGAGGAAAAGACAAAGTGGAACACTAATGCCGCGTACACATGGTCGGACTTTTCGTCGACAAAAGTCCGGACGCCGACGGACTAAAGCTGGCTGACAATCCGATCGTGTGTGGGCTTCCCCGGACTTTCAGCTGACTTTTCCAGCCGCAAATCTGACGGACTTTAGATTTGAAACATGCTTCAAATCTTTACAACGTAACTACGCCGGACCCAGAAATCCGCTCGTCTGTGTGCTAGTCCGATGGGCAAAAACCCACACTAGGGCAGCTATTGGCTACTGGCTATCAACTTCCTTATTTTAGTCCGGTGTACGTCATCACGTACGAATACGTCGGACTTGTGTGATCGTATGTAGGCAAGTCCGTTCGTAAGAAAGTCTGCCAAAAGTCCGTCGAAAGTCCGTCGGACAGGCTGTCGGACAGGCTGTCGGACAGGCTGTCGGACAGGCTGTCGGACAGGCTGTCGGACAGGCTGTCGGACAGGCTGTCGGACAGGCTGTCGGACAGGCTGTCGGACAGGCTGTCGGACAGGCTGTCGGACAGGCTGTCGGACTTTTGTAGCCGAAAAGTCCGACCATGTGTACGCGGCATTAGAGTCAAGTTCCACCCCAAAAAAAAAAAAAAAAAAAAATTCATTTATGTGCATAAAAAAAAAGAAAAAAAAAGAAAACATTTGGAGAAAATACATTTTTTACTCACAATTGCCTGTTGCCAGGGGTTCCCTCGTAGTCAGTCTCCTTCAGCGCCTGGGCTCTTGACGTCACTTCCCTCTGGGCGCAGGAAGGGAGATCAGCTCTGCCCCCTCCCTCGTCAATCATCTGGGACACATCACAGGTCCCAGATGATTGCCGCGACCAATCACGGCGCGCGGAGCCGCTCGTGCATGCGCAGTGGGTGACCGGCTGTGAAGTCACAGCCGGGCGCCCACAGTTACAATGTCGGCACCGCCAAGCGGAGGGGGAGACAAGCGGGGCTTCGATCCCCCGCATCGCTGGACCCTGGGACAGGTAAGTGTCCGATTATTAAAAGTCAGCAGCTGCTGACTTCTTTATTTTTTGTTTTTTTAAGCACAACTTCGCTTTAAGCTAGTTGCAGACTGGGCGTACTAGACAAGCCCAAAAACATGTCATCGTTGTACACAGGGCACGTCTAGTAAATCCAGGCCTTCTGCCGGATCCTTCCCTGTCCCAGTACCTAGCAAAGTCGGCAGCAGGAGCCGTCAAAAAAATGAAATAAAAAACAAAAGCAGTCTGGCAATGATTTATCAACAACATTGCTCAGATGGGAATATAGAAAGTTACATTTAAACATTGCATAATTTGTAGCTTTCTGTGTTTTTCATCCACAGATCAAAAGGGATGAACTTCGATCTGCAAACTTGACAAGAAAAAAAAATAAAAAAAAATAAAAAGTCTCTCTCCAATTAAATGTTCCTCTGTTGAACCTTTCTTATCAGCACTAATTAACCCTGTATTCTCCTCTGTTCAACTGTAATTTTCCAGGTGATTTTTTTCTTCTATTTTATTAACTAGCAGTTAAACTTTTTTTCTGTTTTTGAATGCCCTGTTCATTAATATTTTTACATATATTTACATGCATCACACTGAAAAAAAGCGCAAAATTGAAAAAAAAAACAAAAAAAAAAAACAAAAAAAACCACGCTACTTCATTTGTAAATAACTTTGCAATGATTTGTATCTAAATCTTAATTTTAGTGTTGTTTTAAACAGAACAAAATACAGAATAAAATGCACACTTTATGTGCAGTAACACCATCTTTAAACTAACACTGTTTAAAAAAGGAAAAATGCCTTTTGTTTAGTTTTATTACTTTTAATTGTTGCAGGACAATATTCACAAAAAGAAAGCCTGTTTTTTCCTTAAAAAAACAATGTATGTATTAGAATATAAGCGTGTAAAGGGGTGAGATGGCGTTGCCAAAGTAACTCACAAGTGTAGTGACCACGTGTGGTCAAATAAAAAAACCTGATGTGTGCTACAGTGCATAAACCTTCGTATCTGTGCAAACTCTTATCATAAAGTACAAATGTACCAAACATCAACAATTCCTCGGGTAAACTTAAAATGATATAGTGATATTTAACCGCTTGCCGACTGCTGCACGAACATTTACGTCAGCAGAACGGCACGGACAGGCAAATGGGCGTACAGGTACTTCCCTTTAAATTTGGCGCCGTGTGGTCGCGTGTGTGCCGCTACTCCGTGAGTGTGATCGCGGGTCCCGCAGACTCTATGTCCGCGGGAATACCCGCGATCGTTTCACGGAGAGGAAGAAAGGGGAAAGGCTGATGTAAACAAGCATTTCCCCGTTCTGCCTAGTGACACTGACGCTGATCACAGCTCCCTGTGATCAGGAGCAGTGATCAGTGTTGTGTCACACTTAGCCCATCCCCCCTACAGTTAGAATCACTCCCTAGGACACACTTAACACCTGCAGCGCCCCCTCCTGGTTAACCCATTCACCGCCAGTCACATTTACACAGTAATCAATGCATTTTTATTCGCACTGATTACTGTATAAATGTGAATGGTCCCAAAATAGCGCCAACAGTGTCCGATCTGTGCGCCATGTCGCAGTCACAATAAAAAAGTCGCTTATCGCCGCCATTACTAGTAAAAAAAAAAAAAAGTTAATAAAAATGCCATAAAACGATCCCCTATTTTGTAGATGCTATAACTTTTGCGCAAACCAAATGTTTATTGCGTTTTGTTTTTTAACCAAAAATATGTAGAATACCTATCGGCCTAAACGAAGGAAAACAAATATTTTTTAAAATTTTTTTTAGGGCTATTATAGCAAAAAATAACGCGTTTTTTTCAAAATTGTCACTTTTTTTTGTTTATAGCGCAAAAAATAAAAACCACAGAGGTGATCAAATACCACCAAAAGAAAGCTCTATTTGTGGGGAAAAAAGGATGTCAATTTTGGTTTGGAGCCAAGTCGCACGACCGCGCAATTATCAGTTAAAGCAACGCAGTGCCAAATCGCAAAAAGTGCTCTGGTCTATGGCCAGCCAAATGGTCCGGGGCTTAAGTGGTCAAATGTGTAAAATGGCAGTGAAAAATGACATATAGATATATCTATCTATCTCTATATATATATATATATATATATATATATATATATATATATATATATATATATATATATCTATATCTATATCTATATCTATATCTATATCTATCTCTATATATATATATATATATATATATATATATATATATATATATATATATATATATATATATATATATATATATATCTATATCTATATCTATATCTATATCTATATATCTCCATACATACACACACACACATACACAGTTGTCCTTGAAATAGCTTTCCAAAGTGGCTAAACGCAAATATTGGCCTTATAAGTGACTTGTGCGGAATTCCAAGGTGACTTGGGCAGCAAAATCAATCAGATCACAGCTCTTGTGCAGAAAAGTGAATAGCACTCATGCTCCCCTCTCGGTTCCACACTCACCAGATAGCTACACCCCTGGAGGGGTAAAGCACAAGTAATCGGATCTGCCTTTGATCCTGGTGTCCAGTAGAAGAGCCAGAATGGATATATAAATTACAGTCCTTAACGCCAAAAGGGTTAAATGTGGACCTGGACATTAATTGTTTTATTAGTAATTTTTGACTGTTTATTTTTATTTTTATTTTCAATTTATTTTAATTTTATTTTTATTTCATTTTATTTCTTCTTTATTTACTTTATTTAAATTTGTTTAATTATTTGTTAGACCAGGCCTTCATTATATCATTCCCAATTATTTACCTATCTATATATATTTTTCTTCATATGGAGTATACTGTTATTGTCATAATGGTTCACATAATGTAATATACCATGATCTGTTTCTAATGTAATACCGAAATACTAACACTAGATGGCCTCTGATCACTCCCTGTTAATTCAGGAAGTAGGATGTTGGCGTTTACCTTTTCGTCAACAAAGATTACATCACTTCCTGCGCTGCTGATCACTTCCGGTCTCCGTGGATACGTCACTTCTGGTTCCGGCGGAAACCGGAAGTGATGGCAATTTCATACTGCGCCATCAATGAGAGTAGTGGGATTCATTGGGTGTAGTAGGCGGTACTTAAAGTATATAAGACAGCCACCCACAGACTTCATAAGCTTCTGATGATGCCCAGTGGGAGGGGCGAAACATGTCAAGCTAAGGATAATCTGTGAAGGCTGTTTGGATGTCAAGGCGGCAATTTTTGCACATTTTAAAGATTCTGATGTAAGTGTAATGATTTTAAACCTTTTATTAAACCTTGCAGTATTACACTATATGCCCTCTTTTCTTCACTTGTCCAAACTTTACTACCCCGATCGTCTTTGACAAAGTATGTAGGATCTACATCAAGTGGTGGAGGAGAGGAGATTCCATTCTCTGAGGCACAACCAATCTACATATCTGCTGGACAGGAGACACCATCTTGATATACACAAGCGTATTTATTATCTTTAACTGGTGAGTGGGGATCCAGGAGGGGAGTACAGGAAGTCACCAAGATTACATCGACGTGTCACCAGCCCTATACCTCACACTTGATGAACTTTATTGAATGCACTTTTTTTTGCACTATATTGGCACTTTGCTACACATGTTGTCATATGACACATATTTGATACGAGTATATGTACATTTATGGTTTAGAAAGGCAGTGCTGAGTATAAATTTTCTGTTGTCCTCCACGGTGTGTTAAATCATGGGATGTCAAGCGTCGGTTCAGGGTTGTTGTGGCCACTTCCACATCATCCAGAACAAGGTTTAGGGGGTACAGGCAGCAAAACACAAAAGAATAAAGGGCTTTTCCACCCCCTAGCCAGCTCTATTAACAGAATTTAGACTCTGCCTGTTCAGGTACATTTATGCCTGAATGTACTTTTACAGGCAGAGTCTGAATTGTACTTTATGATAAGGGTTCGCACAGATACAAGGGTTTATGCACTGTGGTAGCACACATAATGTTTTTTTATTTGACCACAGGTGGTCACTACACTTGTGAATTTCTTTGGCAGCGCCATCTCACCCCTTTACACGCATATATTATATTAATACTTCACTAGTGGAGTTCCTAGGGAAGGTAGCAGCCACATTCATACCCAAGCCCGGAATTATACATATTTTATATAATGCATGTATTACGCCGTTATCTTAAAAAGTCCACCCCAACAATAAAATCCCTGCATCTACAGACATCCATGATCTAACACTAACCTATATAACCCTGTAAAGATTAAATCAGTATACATAGCATTTTTGAAGCCAATCCGACCCCGATCCCAGGCTGAGCTGTCAGCCGTGGCTTCGCTGTGGAGGCGGGTGCAACAGAAGCCCCATAGTAAGTCTATAGGTGACGTCACTTCCCATTCATTTCACAGCCGTTGTGGGCTGTGTCCTCTGCAGAGCTTCCACCGCTGGAGACAGGACTGGATCGGCTTCAAAAAAAGGTATGTATACAGATTTCTTTTTTACAGGGCTAGATAGGTTAGTGTTAGATCATAGATGTCTGTGGATGTAGAGATTTTAGTGTTAGGGTGGACTTGCCCTTTAAATAATGAAAAAATTATCGTCCGATTAAACAGGCTCATAGCAAAAATATTGCTCTGGTTCATAAGGGGTAAACAGGTGTGAGAGCCAAAGTGGTTAATCCATGAGGCTGGAAATCATTCCAAAAGGGGACACAGATAATATAAACACACTGTATGATAGGAGGAATTAAAACCTATGGCTTCTTCATTTTCATATTTTTCTCTAACCCCAACCAGTATGATAATTATATTGGACAGTTTCAAAAAACTCATTCCTCACCAATCCAAAAAAAAAAAAAAAAAAAAAAAAAAAAAGTTTTGGTTGGAAACAAATTATCTCGATCTCTAATATAGCTGACTTAAATACTGTCATACTGAAGATTGGTGGGAAAGTTCGCAGAGGGCAGCTCCACTTGCCTGTTCCTGGGTGTGTAAGGTCGCAGAGACGTTAAAGGTGACGCTGCTGGCTTGAAATTAGGAGATGTAAACCCATTAATGAATCCAGTATTGGGGAATGGTGTTACCTAACAAAAACATACATCAAAGCATTACTTAACAAACAAAGCTACATATTAACATATACAGTACTGATAGCAGCGTAATGGATATGTTATCTCCCAACCCTCAACTTCACCTCCATCCTTAAGTTTAGACTTGAAACCTAAGATGGTGGGGGTAAGCAGGTTCTAAATACGTTGTGATTACTAAAAGGTTTGCGAATTACAGCTCACCAAAAATTTGGTTATACTCCTGAACTAAAACCAATAGGATTCTGGTGAAAGAGATTAAGTAAAGATTGTTTGCAGGTGTCACAAATAATCCAGTCACCCATAAATGCTTTTTTTTCAAAAAGGACAGATAAAAAGAACTGTGGTTAAGATGCAGGGCACATACCAGTGATGGGTCCAGGTAGCTGTGTGCTGTAGACCAGGTCTGTGGGGTAATGAGACTGTAAAGTGGGAACTGTTGCTGTGGACTGTACAGCGGAGGTATGTAAAATGATGTCGTATAGCGTTGTTGTGTGTACAGATTCATATCCAAAGGTCTAAAACCATTCTTTGGCAAAAAAGTGTTTATCGCTATTGGCTTCGCTTTTATCCTCGCCTAAAAAGAAAGGGAAGTTATATAGATCAGAGCTTTGTAGCAACAAATTAGTCAGGTATTCTTAAATCAGGATTAATTGTTACCTTTATAGGTTTCCCTTGAAATGTCTTCACATCTTCTCTCAGGTATCTGTAGGCCTAAAAGAGAGCCACAGAAAAAAACATGGTCATATGTACAAACTCACAAGAAAAAATAGGAACCACATAGTAAATTTCTTCATTTAATACGCTGAAAAGTTTTTTGGGAGTCAAGAAAGGTCTTGGTTCCTCTTGTGTATGGAGGAGCATGCAACATTGTATTGGTTTGCTCGTACAACAGAAATTGGCTGACATTCAGCCAATGTGTACAGCAGCCTGTCCAGCTTCTAAAATGGGCATGCTGGAAAACCAGCAGCCGACCTGCATCAGATCAGCATTTGCAGTCAGTGGCTGCAAGTGCTGATCAGTGTGTCCTGGAAAGGGGGGAGGAGTAATTCCCCTGTCAGAATTGCACAGCGGGGGAGATTACTGTACTAACATCACTTGTGTTAGTACAGCCATCTGTTTTTTCAGCCCAGTGAAAAACAGTGTGCACCAGGCATCATCTAGGATTTTCCTTTTGTTTACACTTAACCAAATTTCTGTCAGCAATTCATACATTCCATGCTTGCTATCACATCAGCAGCATGTTTTCATTCCATCCTCCTCGCCTGGCAGCTTTACTAGGATGGAACAAGATAAGCAGGAGCAGAAGCAGGTTGTGCTGAACAAGTTGCTGCTTTCATGCTTAGAGTCCTTTCACACAGGCAGTCTGACCGGCAGACTCCGCTTTGCTCAGCGGGGGATCGCTCCGCTGATCCCTGCTGAGCAGGCTGATGACAGGTCCGTCTCCACTCACTGTGCTGAGAAGCATCTGTCAGAGCCCTGCTCTCCTCTAAGGGGAGATAGGATGAAAACGTACCGCCTGTCCATTTTCAGCCAATCTGCCACACGGATGGAAAATAGGGTCACTATTCCGTCTGGATTTCACGGAGAGGATCGGATAGTGGCGGATGTCAGCGGGCATGTCACTGCTGACATCTGCTGCTCCAAAGGAGTGAATGGAGGATCCGATCAGGTCTGCCTGAAAAACTGACAGGCGGACCTGATCGGAAAGCCCGTGTGAAAAGGGGCCTTTCAGCTGCCCATCAGCAGTGGCGCTAAAAGAAAGACTTGTCAATGTGCTCTATCCCTCTGTCTGTCCTGGAACTTTAAGACCCCTTTCACACAGGGGAGCTTTTCAGGCGTTTTAACACTATAAATAGTACCTGTAAAGCGCCTCTCAAGCCACCCCAGTGTGAAAGCCCGAGTGCTTTCTCACTGGGGCGGTGCGCTTGCAGGACGGGGAAAAAAAAAAGTCCTGCAAGCAGCATCTTTGAGGCGGTGCGGGAGCGGTGTGCACCTGCCCATTAGACGGGTGCTATTAACCCTTTCTTCGGCGGCTAGCGGGGGTTTCGGCGGCTAGCGGGGGTTTAAAGCGGTGAAGTGGGTTTAAGAGCCGTAAAGCGACGCCAAAACCCCCTACGTCCGCCCCGCCCCAGTGTGAAAGGGGTCTTACAGAGCTGGACCCCAGAAAGACAAAACACACACACACTTTGTTGAATAAACTATTCATGCAGCTGAAATGAAATATATAGTTCATGAATGTGTCATCTCTAAACTAGTACCTCCATCTAGAAATTGATGCCTGAACAAAAATTGGTGCCATCCTCCTGAAGAGAACAGCAGAAGGCATTTTCGAGGGAGCACAAGGATCTCAGTAACAAGTTGCACATTATGCAAGTGGTTAGAATGAATAAAAATATATGTGGTGCTAGGTACACTTTTAGGGTTTGTTCACAACATATGTGCATGAAAACGGATGGGAAAATCGAGCAGATTTCACTTGCAGAGACACGAGTTTACATCAGCTTCACATTAGTTTTCATGCCCGTCAGTTATGTGCCCTGTTCACACCAGTGATGTCATGTCAGTTTTTTTCCAGGCAGAAAACTGCATACACATTGCACGTGATACCGTATCATGGTGTGAAGAGGGCACATAGAGAACAGTTTTTTTTGTGCACTTGCAGAACGCATACAGAAGAACTGACATCTCTGCACCATGGTGTGAACAAGGCCTAAAGTTTAACTTCAGTTTAAAGCGATATTAAAGCCCCTTTTTTTCTAAAAATAACAAACATGTCATACTTACCTGCTCTGTGTAAAAGGTTTTGCAAAGAGCTGCCCAAATCCTTCTCTTCTCGGGACCCAGGCTGGCGCTTTTGACTTCTCCCTCCTGCCGGGTGCCCCCACAGCAGGCAGCTTGCTATGGGGCACCCAAGCAGAATCGCTTCCACAGTTCTGTGTGTCCATTCACCACCCCCCCCCCCCCCCCCGATTGGCTCACTGGCTGTGATTGACAGCAGCAGGAGCCAATGGCTCTTGCTGCTGCCAAAAGCCAATCAGGAGTGCGAGTTCCCTAGAGAGGCAAGGCTCTCGCGGACATCACTGGATCGAGAGGGGACTCCGGTAAGTATTTGGTGGGGGTCTGCTGATTTCATAGAATGCATGAAGGTAAAAAACCTTGTGCCTTTACAACCATTTTAAATCAGTTAAACAAACCACCATTTTCATACAGACCGTGAGCCCTGCTTTACAGCATGCTGGCAGGGAATAGGCTTTAGCAGGTGAAAGGCTTTTCTACTCAGTATTATCCTACCTTCTTAGGACCATGAACTATAAGGCTTTGCACACCTTTTGGTTTGATGCACCTGTATTTAAGCGGATTTAAACTGAAAGATCCAAGATACCAAAGGGCCCATATTTTTATGAAATTCAGGCCTGGTTCACCCATGCGTTTTTTTGGCGCTTTTTGCAGAAACTCACTTAAAGTTCATTTAACCTGGTTGCATATGGGACACATTCATAGGCCTTAAGGGACAATTTCTCTTCCCATGCATACATTTTTAATAAGGGATGATCTGTTAAATGATTTCCACTGGGCTACACTGGTATCATAATTTGATAACAGACATATTCTTTGAAATCTATTAACAGTGCAGAAAACTCATTGATGCACACAGAACCAAACTTAAAAACACAGAAAAAGAGCAAAGACAAATTCTAAACCGGCAGTGGAAATATGAATTACCTGTTGTGCGTCAGCTTCTGATTCAAAAGTGATGAACCAATTGTCATTATAGGCAAACTCACAATTAACAAATTTCGGCAAGTTTTCGCCTTTGAAGAGGGCTTCTACATCCTAAAAACACAGCAAACCAAAAAAGTAACCGTGTATGGTAAAGCTGTTGCACAATAAAGGGGACTTGAAAAACCTGTACCCATAAGACATTAGCTCTTGTAATACTTTATATACAGAAATACCACACAACATTGAAAATTAGGGATGCACCGAAATTTCGGCCGCCTAAACATATCGGCCAAAAATGGCCTTTTCGGCAATTTGCCGAAAGAGAAAAATGGCTGATAATGGAGTCGAAAATGGCTCCGCCCCCCGCCCCTGGTGCCGCCCATCATGGGGGTGTCCTATAGCTCAGAAGAGAGGAGAGCCGCCGCCTTGTTGATTTGAGCGCAGGGAACATTACAGCTTTCATTTCAATAGCTGTGTGTTCCCCGCTGCGCGCCATCACATACAGCCCCTCCTCCTTGTCCAGGGAACTTAGACAGAGCACTCGTCCCAGGATTAGACGGGTGATCTGTCTATCAAAGTGCCCGGACAAAGAGGAGGGGCTGTATGTGATGGCGCGCAGCGGGGAACACACAGCTATTGAAATGAGAGCTGTGATGTTCCCAGCACTCAAATCAACAAGGCGGCGGCTATCCTCTCTCTTCCCCTGCACTGGCTGGCTGCAATGGGGACACTGGCTGGATCTGACGGGCACTTGTGAGGTGGGGACACTGGCTGGCTGCATCTGACAGGCACTTGCGAGGCTGCATTGATCTCCTGTACCATGTCCCGTCTCTGACCATCTCCTGTATAAAAATATATATTTTTTTAATTAATTTCGTTATCGGTCATTTTCGGTATTGGTTTTCGGCCTAGTGTATTTTTCATTTTCGGTATCGGCACCAAAAAAACCCCATTCGGTGCACCCCTACTGCAAATACAAAATTTTTACCTTGCGCTGCAATAATCATCCCATATCAGCTTAGACCAATGTATCATAGCGCTGACTGCATTCAGTTTTCTCTGCTGTCATGCAGTGAGAACTAGGTAGGCACATGCTCCACATACCTATTACATTCAAAGTTTTTAGAGTAAAAAATGCCTGCTCTGTTACAATGAACTTATGTAATCACTGGATTTATAAACTGTTTAAACAGCTGTTGACTGAAAGTAAAAGAATAAATTTGCAACATCAGAACTACCAAGAAAAAACTCCCAAATACCTACAGAAGTGCATTATACTTTCCACCCCAGTAAAGTTAGGCGGGAAGTTCGCCTCGACGAAAGCCCTGCAAGCACTGCGTGCAGCACAGTGCATTCTGCATACTGATTGAGCAAAGCATTGCCCAACCAGGGTACAGTAAAAGCTGGTCGTTAAGGAGCAGGGCCTGGGAAGCTGGCCACAGCTTCCTTAACAACCGATGAGTCATCAGCTGTCAATGGGCTTCCCCGCTGACAGCTGAATAAAAAATAAAATTGCCGGAAAAACGAATCCCTCGCCCCATATCTGTACCAGACCCTTACCCGAGCATGCACATGCCCTCAACATATAGGGGGGGGGGGGGGGGGGGGGGGAATCTGCCCCTTCTATCCCCAAAGCACCTAGTTCCATGATGGGGACAAGTGTCTCATCCCAACAACCCTGACCAGTGGTTGTGGGGGTATGCGGGCAGGGGCTTATCAGAATTTGGAAGCCTCCTTTAACAAGGACCCCCCATGTGAATGAGTATGGGCCTACCCATTCACCAAAAGAAGTGTCAAAAAGTAAAAAAAAAAACACACCATTTTTGACAAATCCTTTATTAAATTTTTTTTAAAAAAAGTGTCCCCAATGTAAATCCATCGTGAGTGATGCTGCCTGGCGCACCCGAAAAAGGAAAAAAAAAATAGGATTTTTCTAACAGCTTACCTGTAAAATCCTTTTCTTGGAGTACATCACGGAACACAGAGCCACAGTAATAACTATGGTTATACGGCACCTTCAGGTGATGGACACTGGCACACCCTAAACAGGAAGATCAATTCCCCATATAACCCCTCCCTTTACTGGGAGTACCTCAGTTTTGTAGCAAAGCAATACACGTGTAACCAGAAAGAGGGGAGGGACCTCTGTGTCCCGTGATGTACTCCAAGAAAAGGATTTTACAGGTAAGCTGTTAGAAAAATCCTATTTTCTTTATTGTACATCATGGGACACAGAGCCACAGTAATAACTGTATGGGATGTCCCAGAGCAATGCCACCTGAGGGGAGGGGACACAAACAAAATGTAGGGTGCAATCAGACCTGAGGACCTATACCGCTGCCTGCAGCACACTGTGCCCAAAGGCGATATCCCTATGCCTTGTTACATCCACTTGATAGAATCTGGTGAATGTATGGACTGAAGACCAGGTTGCGGCCTTGCAGATTTGATTCACTGCCTACGAAGCCCTAACAGCCTTGGTGGAGTGCTCTTTGACCTGAAAAAGGTGGAACCTTTCTCTTCAAGCCCTAAGCTTGAATAATTACCTGCCGAATCCATTTGGCAATAGTGGATTTCAATGCTGCCTGTCCTTTCCTAGGACCTTCAGGCAACATGAACAAAACATCTGTTTTCTGAATCTGAGCAGTCGCCTTCAAATAGATCTTGACTGCTCTCACTACATTTAAAGAAAGTAGTGCCCTTTCTTCTTTAGAACAGGGTTCTGGAAAAAATTAAGGTAAAATATCCTGGTTTAGGTGAAAACCTGAAACCACCTTTGGCAGAAAGCTAGGATGAGGACGCAATACTACTCTAGCCTTGAGAAAGATTAAATATGGCCCTTTACAAGAAGGAGCTGCCAACTCTGATACTCTTCTTGCAGAAGAAATGGCTACCAGAAAAACTAGCTTCCTTGTCAAAAGGACCAAAGGAATATGTTGTATCGGCTCAAAAGGCTGTTGCTCTAATACCGACAGAACTAAATTCAAGTCCAAAGGGTTCAGGGGTGCTCTAACCGGTGGATTAAGCCGCGTTACCCCCTGTATAAAGCTTCGGACCAAAGAAAGCGAAGCAAGCGGACGTTGAAACAATACTGATAAGGCCGAGACCTGGCCTTGATAGTACTCAAGGCCAGTTTTATCTCTAGCCCCATTTGCAGAAAGGCAAGAATTCTACCTATGACATACTTCCTAGAATGCCAACCCCTGGATTCACACCAAGATACAAATGCCTTCCAGATGCTATAATAAAATGACTCTGGAAGCTGGTTTTCCTGCATTAATCAAGGTAGGTATCACCAAGCCTGAAAGCCCGCGATTTTTTTTAGAAGGTGGGTTTCAATAGCCAAACCGTTAAATTTAGGGTTTGTAAAGTAGGATGGAACAATGGGTCCCTGCGATAGCAAGTCTAGACTTGGTGGTAGGGTCCATGGGGTCCCTGCCACCATCTTTACTATTTCTGCATACCAAGAACTTCTGGGCCACAAGAACTACCGATTTCCTTCCTGCTTGATCCTGCGAAGAAGTCAAGGTAGCAGCAGAATAGGAGGGCATGCATAAATCAGTGAGAACTGATCCCTCGGGGTCACCAACGCATCTGTTCCGCATGCGAGTGGATCCCTTGTTCTTGACACAAAGTTGTCGACTTTGTTGTTGAACCTGGACGCAAACAGATCTACATCCGGGATCCCCATTCTTTGGCATATAGCCAGGAAGATGTCAGGGTGAAGGGACCATTCCCCCAGGAAAAACTGCTGGCAACTTTAGTCTGCCTGCCAGTTCTCTACCCCTGGAATAAAGATTGCCAATATGCACAGCACATGTTTTTCTGCCCAGGTTAGGATATGGTTTACCTCTCCCTGGGCTGCCTGACTTGGTGATTGATATAAGCCACTGCTGTGGCATTGTCGGATTGAATCCTGACAGGAGAATTCTGCAACCTGAATGTACAGGCCCTTAGGGCTAGACACGCTGCCCGAATCTCTAGAATGTTGATGGGCAAGGTCCTTTTGGTTCTGGACCATTTCCCTTGGACAGACGCTTCTTCCAGGACTGCTCCCCAACCTAAAAGGCTGACATCTGTTACCACCTTCCAGGTAACCGGTAAGAAGGATTTCCCCTTCTGCAGATTCTCGGATATCCTCCACCAACTAAGGCCCTGGCGCACTTTTGGCTACAAACGCATTGGAACATCTAGTGCCTGAATCTTCTTGTTCCAGGCCGATAGGATACTGTTTTGCAACAGTCTCGAATAGAACTGAGCATAGGGAACCGCTTCGAATGAAGCCACCATCTTCCCCAACAACCTCATACACTGGCGAAAAAACTGAGGTACTCCCGGTAAGGGGAGGGGGTTATATGGGGAATTGAACTTCCTGTGTGCCTGAAGGTGCCATAGAACCCATACAGTTATTACTGTGGCTCTGTGTCCCGTGATGTATGATAAAGAAAACACACCACTCCCACCGTCCATAAAAGGCTGGCCACCTACTGCAGGCTCCGCCGCTTGACAGTTCTTATATAGGTAAGGGCTGGGCCACTCACCTGGTGGCATGCCCCCTAGTGAGGTCACTGACCCAGCATGCACTGGTCCATGACATCACAAGATGGATTGTGGGTAAAAAACACTTGCCCCCATCAATATGGGGACAAGGTGCTTTGTGGTGGGGGCAGAACACCCCTGCCCCAAAGCGCACCCCCCCATGTTGAGGGTATGTGGCTTGATATGGTTCAGGTGGGGGGGGGGGGGGGTTGGGCCTCATTCATCCCCTCTACCTCTCCTGACCTGCCAGGCTGCTTGTTAAAGTGGTATTAAGCCTTAATAAAAATCAAAAACATTGCAGCTTACCAATTTAATAAACCTTACAGTATAAGATCCCCCCCCTCCCCCCATTATTTTCACCTGGTGAATCACATGCGGTTTCCCCCACTGCTCCTGTGTGAACCCAGGCTTGTCACAGTGACTTCAGCCTGGATTCACACAAGAGCGGTGCGGGAAACCTCATGCGATATGGACAGGAATCGTACTACATTCCTGCTCAAATTGCATGCGTTTCTTTGCAGTGCGATTTGAGCCCATTCATTTTGTATAGGCTCAAACTGCACTGCATAGGGATCCGTACTCGGCATCAGTGAGTACTTGACTGAAAGTATCGGTACTCGCCGATAAAAGTCTGGTATCAGCACAACCCTAATTGCTAGCACTTTTAAGCAATTACAGCAACAGTTTTTTTCCTTTAGGGATTAAGGTTTTACATGAATAAAAGTTGACCACTGTAAGCACCACTTTTAATGTTAAAAGCCCATGCTCATTGTTAAAAAAAACAAACAAAAAAAAACACCACAGCACAAGGGACATAACTTACTATCTTTTTTGATGTGTCCCTTGTGCTGCTTTATCCTAGTTTAGTAGAAATCTTCCTCCTCTTAATCCCTGCAGGCCATTATCTTTCGGTTCAGAGGGGGTTAACCGAGTTGCGGTAGCTGTGACAGGCATCCATCTAGAGTGCCTGACTATTGCCTGATTATGCCTGCCCTTTCTGCATGCCACTCCATTGACAGAGGCCATACTACTGAGTCTATAAATAAAACGCAATCTATAAATGGTGGTTGGGTGGATATTTGAAAAGTCCACATAACATTAATACAAGACCCCTGGGGCAGATTTTTTTTTTTTTTTAACTAAAAACTTAGGCTTTAAATGGATTTGTCCCAACCCTCTAATCTGCCGTTTTTGCTGGGCAATTTTGTCTGGTTAAAGGATGCTGAAAAAGAACACTTACTAGCCATACCAGCAGGTAAAAATGAAGGGGAAAAGAACCTAAAAAAGGTAGCCAAATCTAAGAACTGTTAAACTGCAAGATGGAAAAAAAAAACAAAAACAAGAAAATAGTTGTGCTTTAATTACCATAAGAGCCCGGAGAAAAATATTTCCAAGAGTGTTTAGACAAATTTACATAAGAATAACTTTAATCAAGCGAGGGAGAGCTGGGCCTCATCAAATGTAATTTCTTAAACCACTGAGGTCCACAAAAAATCAGGAAGGGACCTCATGAAACCCAAAATACACCAGTTTGACATGTCTGACTTTGATAACATTATACAGATGTCTGTTGCTAAAAATTAATGTGTATAGCTCCTGGCACTGAAGATACTGACTCAAGCAGTTCTGTAGAAGAGATAGATGTCTTTCCTATTTTCAGCCCTGGTCTGTAGCTACACTTTAGACAAGGTGAAAGTAAGAGAGGAAATCTTCCGATGGGGACACTACTTCTAATGGCCTGGGGGTCCCCAAAGGATTCCCTTAATTTGCAGAGATTTCCTCACTTCCTGTTTTGGCTATGGGACAGGAAGTGAAGGTAAATCTGACCAATGGGGCACAGATGGCAAAAAAAAAAATAAACGGGTTATAATCCTCTTACTCTAACCAAAACATAAGAAAAAAAACAACATTTCTCCAGTGACAATGCAGCTACAGAAGAATCAGATATCAAAAGTCAGGTATTAAAGTACATAAACCACTTTACAGCACATGGGTCTGTGGTGATTCCATTTTAGAACACAAAAACAGACTATTTCCTCCCTTAAAACAGGAAGGCCAAAAAAAAAAATTCAATTCCAGGAGTAAAAGATTTCCATTAAAGAAATCTGAACAAACTTACAAAAATGAATTATAGAAAGACCCCATTCTTACTTCTATAGGAGTAGACTCCGGAACTTCCCGCAAAATCACAATACACCGATTCTGATTCGGTCTTACTTTCTCACCCTTCTCATCCACTTGGACTAAAGGCAAAGCTGTATTAAAAAACAACACAGAAAATAAGTGCATAAACATCACTGAAATGAGAATCACTTTAAAAAACATATGCTATACAAGTGTGTGCATGTGCATACAAATTGTTATCAATACTTACCGTAATTTTCCTTTCCTGGCTCTGCCCCACGCCATCATGACCTTGGGTCAACTCTGCCCCTTGACCCTATGAAGGACATCCCTTACTAGCAGCATAAAAGACAGGCAGTACCTGGAGAACATGTTCTAGGACTAGTCTGCGACAGACTAGGGAATGTATTTACTGGCATGGGGAGCCAGGAAAGGAAAATTACAGTAAGGATTAATACTTTTTTTGTTTCCCTGGCTCAGCCCCATGCCATCATGACCTTGGGGAACTAACTAGACCATTATCAGCGAGGGAAAAAACAATAAAAATAAATAAATCAGACACCAGGTGCTGCCAAAGTAAGTATATTGACAAAGCAGATGACGACACAGAAGTTCCCATAGCTTTGGACTGAGAGGATACCACATCAAGCTTGTAATGCCTAATGAATGTATTTGGAGAGCTCCAACTTGCCACTTTACAGAACATGCTGCCCAGGAAGAAGAGACTTCTCTGGTGGAGTGTGCACAGACCTCCGGGGGATGGGGCCATCTCGTGGGGCCAGCATGCCCATTCTAGGACCACTTGGATATACAAAAAGAGCTTCAGACTTGCGAAAGAACTCCGTTCTTTCCAAATACGTCTGCAGGAATAACCTTCAGATCCAGTTTGCATAACTGACTCCTCAGCATCATGTTCTGAGGGTGGAAAGAAAAAAAAGGTGCAGTATGGCTCCTTGGACAGAATGCAGCGATGTCCGAGACACATCTAGCTGAGACCACTGCTGTAAGGAAAAACAGTCTCCAGGGTAAGATGATATAATGGACTAGCTGTATCTGGATAAAAGGGGGTTTTTAATAGCCCTTTCAGGACCAAAGGCAAGCCCCCCTTTGGAAAAATGGGGTAAATCTGAGGTTGAATCTTAATTGCTGCTTTAAGAAACCTAGTCACTAGTGGCTCCTTGGCCCATTAAATATATGTTAGCACTGTTAATGAAGAGATTTGTTGTAGATCAGACCCGCATCTAACCCAGACTGAAGAAAAGTCGGAACATTGGTCACTGAAGGAGCTTGAAAGGAAAATCCTTATTGGGTAGAAAAGCTTTAAAATCTGTGCCATACTCGGTGATGGGTAGACTTGAAGGCTTCCTTGCTGATAATAGGGTTGACATGACAGACTCTGAAAGATTGAGATCTTTCAGCTTGTCCCTCTCAAAAGCCACGCAGTCAAGGCTAGGCGGGCCGGATCAGGGTGGAACTGACAGTTCTGAAGCAGATCTTGGGACTGTGGTATACTGATTGGAGGACAAGTCGCCAGGTGGCAAAGGAGAGGAAACCAAAGCCTCCTCGGCCAGAATGGAGCACTCATTGCCATAACCTCTCTCCACAATTTTCATCAACGATCTGAGTAAAAAACATTGCGGTTGAAGGAAAAATATACATGCGACGGAAATTCCACTTTTGGGAGACTGTATCCTGGCCCCAGAGCTTGTGGGCAGAACAGGAGAATTACTGAGGAACCTGACGATTGAAGTTGCCATTAGTCCACCTCGGGTAAACCCCACCCTGGAGACTCGCATCGGACGTATTGGTTACCCAGTCTACAAGGTTGTTGGGCCTGCCTACGGACAGGTTGCTAGTTTTGCGGATACAATCGGAACAATGGTAAGTGAATCTTCTGATGGAGGGAATCGCGATGCCACTGGCTCAGAAGGGAGAACTGAAATCATCTTGTGTGCCATTGTGCCCATGGAACCACCGGGATACAGGCCGTTAAGCTCCCTAAGAAACTCATTCCCTCTTGGACTGTGCTGCAAGGTGAGGACATCACCTGCAGGGCCCTGCCAAAATACGATTCACCTTGTCCTCGGGAAGGAATATCCTGTATTGGAGAGTGTTGGAATGCATTCCCAAATACACGAGGGTTTGAGTAAGAACATCGTCCAAGTAATGGAATATGCGTATGCCGCTCCGCCGTAGATAGGCGATCACTGTGACTAGTACCTTTGAGAAGGTTCTTTGAGCCGAGCTGAGGTAAAAAGGGTAGGCATCTGAACTGGTAATGCTCGCCTGCAAAGGAAAACCTCAGAAAACCTTGATGCACCTCTTTCAATGGCACATGAATATAAGCATTATCGAGGTGGATGGAAAGCATCCAATCTTGATGACTGATTAAGGTCGTGATGGTCCTGAGGGATTCCATCCAAAAGGGTTGTGGCTCTAGGTAGATGTTTAGGTTTTTTAGATCCGAAACTGGTTGCCACTTGCCGGACACCTTTCAGACGAGAAAGAGTATATCCCCTGTCCTTGTTTGGTACTGGCACAATGGCTCGAAGCTCGCACAATTCTGAAATGTATGACTTTAGTGATGCTCGCTTCTCTGTGGAGACAGAAATTCAGGGCGCCAGGAGACACTGGAGAGAAGCCGCTGACGTCAGCAGCTCGCGGTGATCATGAGAGAAAGCATTGAGACAAGGAGAGAGAGACAGAGACACACACATATAGGAAAGACTCAGGATGGCTGCCCACAGCATGCCTTTTAGCATATTATGCCTGCGTAAAATTCCAGCACCAGGATTGTCCGCTTCAGGAAGATTAATCTCCGACCAGGGACCTTCTACTGCGGGGACTCCATGAGGACAATACAGGGACATCTGAAGCAAGGACAGAATAAGAACATGTTCTCCAGGTACTGCTCTGTCTTATGCCGCTAGTAAGAAATGGCCTACATGGGTCAAGGGGCAGTGTTAACCCAAGGTCATAATGGCATGGGCTGAGCCAGGAAATATATATTTTAATATATTAAACATACACACAGTACATATGAAAAAGTTTGTTGCAAAGCATAGTTTAACTGGGTTACAGGCATGTACCTTCAAGGGATTAGATATTGACAAAAATAATAAAAAAGCGGAGGACCCCCCCCCCATTTACCCTTCCCAGCAAGCATCCTTTTTTTTTCTAGAAAGAATTAAGGACAACTGAGAGAAGGGTGTCCTGTATTGTACGCCAAGAAATAGACTTTTACAGGTAATTAAAAAAAAGCAATTTTCCTGTTCATACAGTAAAGCACACAGATGATTGGGATATCCCAATGCAATACCCAATAAGGGGAGGGGGTAAAAGAGGCAGACCAGAAATGGTCCAGAAACCTGAACCAAACAGTAGCCCGAACAACCTGGTGACCATAAGCTGTCGTAGCCGAGGCCCGAAAAATCTACCTGATCAAGTTTGGTAAATGTGTGAACGGAACATCAGGTGGTGACTTTACAAAACAGTGCATCCTGGGCTTTTTTGGTATCAGGCTTCTAACAGATCTAGTAGACTGAGCACTCACTGGAATGGGAGGTGCCCCAACCTTGGTTAAAGAGGTTCGAATCACAACCTGAAAGATCCACCTTGCAGTGGTGGAACGAGATGTAGGAAAACGATGCAAGATCTCTCCGGAGCACAAAGAGGCAATCAAATTGTCCAATTGAAAAAGTGATGGCTGCAAGCTATACTTTAACAGCTAAAACAACATTTAGAGTGTGCAGCATCACCTCCTGAGGGTGTTTCAGCAGAGGACAAAAATTACAGAAAACATATGTCCTGTCTTGACTGAGGTGAAAAGACATCTCTGTTGGCAGTGGGAGACCTCATCACTTTGAATAGCCAGAAAAGGCTCCAAACAAGATAAGGCAGCCAACTCCACCACCCTCTTGTTAGAGATAAAAACAATCAGAAAAACTACCTTGGCAAAAGGAGTAGCCTGCAGCACTGATAGTACCAGGTTTGGGTCCCACTAAGCCACCAATTAACATCTAGGGGGAATGCCGTGAGCCACCCATACTAAGAACTTAATCACTGAGTGAGATGACTAAGACCATTGAAACAGATTAGGCAAAGTTGTTAATCTTACTCCGGGTCACTCGCTGATCCAGCCCTATTAGAAGAAAAACCAGGATATTTCCTTCAAAGTTCTGGTGAGGGCTAGCCCTCCACTGTTCACCATCGCACCGCATCGTTTGTCCTGTGGAGGGAAAAACTGGGACCAAAATGGTGCTCTTAAGTTTTGGAATGATGTCAGAATACTGAGAAGCCTCATGTACCAAATAATCAAACACAGAAGATGCACTGTGCTGCAGCCAGAGGGAAAACACAAATGGGCTCTGAAGGAGAGGGCATGGATGCACAAGTGCAGCCTTTGGGTCCAGTTAACCAACCTGGCTAAAATTCTTCTTAAAATTCTTGCACAGTCATCCAAAATTCCTCCCAGTGGGAGGGGGAACCAACACTGAAGGGGTTAAGGCGTACCCCAAGTAGTGTTATGACCCAGGTAGTGGACAGAGGTTCAGGATAACCGAGTTGGATCCCTTAGATGGTAAACTGCAAGATCACCTGGAACGATTAGTGGATGCTTGCAAGTTGGCAAGGCCCACAGGATCGCTGCCCTAGTAATCCACTATACTCATATGTAAATTAGGGAGTTCCACAAGGTGTACTCAAAAAAAACCCAAAAAACTGCAGATGCAGGGAAGGCGTGATCTGTGATCCAGTCACTGAAAGGCAACAGAAAGAAGAAGATATCTTGGACTTCTGTGAGGAGCCAGCTGGAACTTAGGCACAGATGAAGAATTAGCGCACAAAAACATGTCTTGGCACTCACATAAAGTGGGCCTACCTTCTAAGAGTGGGTTGCAGGCATTACAGGGCACCCAGTGTCAAAGAGCAAAAATAAGTGTGTCACAATCTGCATATAACACTCCCTCAGCAGGGTCTGGGAATGGCCCTTTAAGGCTCGGTTCACATATAGGCAGTGTTGGAAATGCAACGGGTGTCAAAGTTAATCACACCGCAAAACGCAGTGCTTATTGCAGAATTGGATCACATATGTGTGAACACCTATGTGATCCATGCAACCACTGAAGAACCTTGAGAGGAAAAAAAAAAAAACACATTTTGATAAAAGTTGAGTAGAAGATGTAGATGTAGCTTACATCTCTAAAAAGAGAAGACCTAAAAAGTCAGTTCTACGATAAAAGTCAGATTTTAGACATCCTCTGCAACAAAGATGTGATTTTGTTAGGATGCTTCCTATGTGCCAATTACTTACAGTGGGGTAAAAAAGTATTTAATCAGCCACCAATTGTGCAAGTTCTCCCACATAAAAAGATGCGAGAGGCCTGTAATTGTCATCATAGGTATACCTCAACTATGAGAGACAAAATGTGGAAACAAATCCAGACAATCACATTGTCTGATTTTTGAAAGAATTTATTTGCAAATTATGGTGGAAAATAAGTATTTGGTCACCTACAAACAAGCAAGGTTTCTGGCTCTCACAGACTTGTATCTTCTTCTTCTTTAAGAGGCTCCTCTGTCCTCCACTCATTACCTGTATTAATGCCACCTGTTTGAACTTGTTATCAGTATAAAAGACACCTGTCCACAACCTCAAACAGTCACACTCCAAACTCCACTATGGTGAAGACCAAAGAGCTGTCAAAAGACACCAGAAACAAAAATTGTAGACCCGCACCAGGCTGGGAAGACTGAATCTGCAATAGGCACGCAGCTTGGTGTGAAGAAATCAACTGTGGGAGCAATAATTAGAAAATGGAAGACATACAAGACCACTGATAATCTCCCTCGATCTGGGGCTCCACACAAGATCTCACCCCATGGGGTTAAAATGATCACAAGAACGGTGAGCAAAAATCCTAGAACCCCACGGGGGGACCTAGTAAATGACCTGCAGAGAGCTGGGACCAACGTAACAAAGGCTACCATCAGTAACACACTATGCCGCCAGGGACTCAGATTCTGCAGTTCAGACGTATCCCCCAGCTTAAGCCAGTACATGTCCAGGCCCGTCTGAGGTTTGCTAGAGAGCATTTGGATGATCCAGAAGAGGATTGGGAGAATGTCATATGGTCAGATGAAACCAAAGTAGAACTGTTTGGTAGAAACACAACTCGTCGTGTTTGGAGGAGAGAGAATGCTGAGTTGCAACCAAAGAACACCATACCTACTGTGAAGCATGGGGGTGGCAACATCATGCTTTGGGACTGTTTCTCTGCAAAGGGCACAGGACGACTGATCCGTGTACATGAAAGAATGAATGGGGCCATGTTTCGTGAGATTGAGTGCAAACCTCCTCCCATCAGCAAGGGCATTGAAGATGAAACGTGGCTGGGTCTTTCAGCATGACAATGATCCCAAGCACACCGCCCGGGCAACGAAGGAGTGGCTTCGTAAGAAGCATTTCAAGGTCCTGTAGTGGCCTAGCCAGTCTCCAGATCTCAACCCCATAGAAAACCTTTGGAGGGAGTTGAAAGTCTGTATTGCCCAGCGACAGCCACAAAACATCACTGCTCTAGAGGAGATCTGCATGGAGGAATGGGCCAACATACCAGTAACAGTTGGGACAACCTTGTGAAGACTTACAGAAAACATTTGACCTCTGTCATTGCCAACAAAGGATATATAACAAAAGTATTCAGATGAACCTTTGATATTGACCATATACTTATTTTCCACCATAAATTGTAAATAAATTCTTTCAAAAATCAGACAGACAATGTGATTGTCTGGATTTGTTTCCACATTTTGTCTCTCATAGTTGAGGTATACCTATGATGACAATTACAGGCCTCTCATCTTTTTAAGTGGGAGAACTTGCACAATTGGTGGCTGACTAAATACTTTTTTGCCCCACTGTATAAGGTTTTTACAACCTCCCCTGAACGATTTAACTTGACAGACAAAAACCCAAAACGTCTATTTTGCCGCGTTTAGAAAAAAAAAAAATGTAAAAACGCCTGTAAACGGAACGCGGCTAAACGCCGGTACCGTGTTTAGCATCTGAAACGTCGGAAACTTTGGCGTCTGAACTCATTTTTATGCCTTTAAAGAAGAACATCTAAAACGCAACTGCCTAAAAACGACATTAAACAAACCTGTGTACATGTACACATAAGATAACATTGGATGAGTTCAGGGGCAGCTGAAAAAAAGCAGCCAATTGCCTCTGAACGTCTGTTTACCAGCAGCAGTGTACACGAGACCTAAAAGGAATGCAGACACTGCAACTTCTCATCAGAACACAGAAAATGCACCAGCTGATTAAAATTAGTCACTCTCTTTCAGGATCTGTATACAATAAACAGTGGAATAAACAGTTTTCTGCAGACCAGAAAAAGGTAGGAATCTGTAAGTTTGTTAACCAGTTGTCTGGGGCAATTTTGAGATTTCTCACATACATGGTTAAAGTCACCTTTTTTTGTTAGAATTAAACGTTGCAGTTTTTCATATTTGAACAGCTGTTTACCAAATGCAAATTATCATGAAAACCACACTTGTGTTTGTGTGCACTAAAATGCATTTAATACCCATTTTTTGATTAAATGTAAGTATGATGTTGCGCCAAATACCAAATATGTCGAGATTTAAAATTTTTGCATGCCTGTGAAATTGCAGCAAACTATGGTGGCTAAAAAATCTCCAAAGACGACACTACAGGTTACCAGTTTAGAGTTAAACAGGAAGTCTGGTTCTAGAACTACAGATTGTTCTCACTCTGCAGTTCACGGCGACACCTCACATGTGGTACAATCCCTGTTTACATGTGTGTGCGGGACCTATGTTTGCGTTTGCATTTGTGCGTGAGCACAGGAAAACCGGGATAGCACGGCACACTATATATACACACATACATACACAGCGGGTAATATAGGTATTGAACGCGTCACCATTTTTCTAGGTAACTATATTTCTAAAGATGCTACTGACATAAAATTTTCACCATGTCGGATGCAATCCATACATACAAAAACCAAAACAAATAAGTTCAGAAATAAAGTTATGTGTATTAAAATGTAATGACACAGGGAAAAAGTATTGAACACACTAACAAACTTATTTAATACTTGGTACAAAATACTTTGTTGGTAATGACAGCTTCAAGACGCAGGGCTCCTGTATAGAGAAACCAGTCGCATGCGTTGCTCAGGTGTGATTTTGGCCCATTCTTCCACATTCTTCCGTGGGCCTCTTCTATGAACGCGGAGTTTCTCCCAATGATTTTCTATTGGATTCAAGTCAGGTGATTAGCTGGGCCATTCTAGCATCTTTATTTTCATCTTTGAAACCAATAGAGGGTTTCCTTGGCCTGCTGAAATGTCCACCCTTGTTTCAACTTCATCATCCTAGTAGATGGTAGCAGATTTTTATCAAGAATGTCTTCGTACATTTTTCCATTCATCCTTCCCTCAATGATATGAAGTTTGCCAGTACTGTATGCTAAAAAAAAAAGCCCGTCGACACCATAATGTTCCCACCTTCAAACTTCACTGTTGGTATTGAGGTGTTTTTGGGGAGATGTGCAGTGCCATTTGACCTCTAAACATTGTGTATTATGGCATCCAAAAAGAGTTAAATTTTGCCCTCACCTGACCAGACTATATTCTCCCAGTATTTCACAGGCTTGTCTAAATGTTGTGCAGCAAACTTTAAATGAGCTTCAACATGCTTTTTCTTCAGCAATGGAGTCTTGAGTGGTGAGCGTGCATACAGGCCATGGCAGTTGAGTGCATTACTTATTTTCTTTGAAATAATTGTACCTGCTAATTCCAGGTCATTCTGAAGCTCTTCCACAAGTGGTCCTTAGCTCTTAGACAACTCTTCAGATAATGCTTTTCACTCACTTGTCAGAAATCTTGAATTATATTGATCGGTACACGTGAAGATGCTTACAGCACAAATGATACAGTATCTGCAAAGGCAGATTTTAACTAAATCCCTATTAAACACAGATTCTAATATGGCAGAGAGAAATGCTAGTTGTGAAACTGCCAGACTGGATGAGCTGGCTGTATAAATGACAAAACCTAATCTAACTAGTAACTCACTAATCTGCAATAGAAAAAATTAAAAACACCACTACTACAACTGCCCCAACACAAATTTTCTGTTTATCTAAAGATTAGCAGTGAGGGCTTTTCACTAAAATGCAGGCACTACTCTGCTTTACACTGTACAGTTACAATGCAGGGTTAAAAAAAATCTACTAAAAAACTACCCGATTTGTTTTGCCTATGCACACTGCTATTTGTAAAAAAAAAACACTGCACATAGTGGGATCAGGCCCTGAACGAAAAACACAATGGCATTTAAATGAGCATCCACTTATCACATGTCAACTATCTGATGACAACAGCTTAGAAATACTAGGGCCTTCTAGGTAGAGTACCGTCACCTACCTAAAACAGGTTGGTAATACAGAAAGTAGTAAAACATGCATGTCCTACTGTGATAGATGAATAGAATAGATGGTGGAAGAACTGTGAGACCTACAACATGCAACATGCAAAATGCAGCATAGCAGGAAAGAATACTCACATCTCAATACATCAACTATTAAGTCCATGTCAGTGCTCAGCTTCTTGACATGGTCCAGATTTGCTACGGTCAGAATTGGCACATATTGATCACTGTCCATTTGTGATATAAGGTACATGTCACTGGCAAGGTTCTCTCTGGGGAAAAAAATAAAAAATAAAAAAATCATCACAATCTTGAGCATGCCATGAACAGCAACTAAAATGAAGTTAGGTGTGAACATAAAGGGGTAAATGGGAAATGATGGCCACTAAATGAGCAAATGGTGTCTTGGACTGTTTTTTGTTTTTTCCATTCAGCTTTAGAGTGCACCACAGACCATATTAACGTCTATAACCACTTACGTATCAACCAAATTTTTTTGAATGGCAAAATGACAGCATCTATTTCTATTGAGGAATGGGCACTGCAGAAATCACTCTAGGACAGACCGTGCAATCAATAATAAATGTGTTTACTGAGGTGTCATTGGACAGATTGGTTTACAGACACGTTGTACAGATCTGATCCAAGCATCTCTGTACTATGTGATCGCTGCAATGATCAATTACTGCAATCACATGTAAACGGTGTAGTGTTTACATCCGAGAGCCTGTCCCTTCCTCACAAAGAGGGGAGAAAGGAGGATCTAATGAATCATTCGTTAGTTCCAGATCAGTGGCTGCTGCTGATTCAGGGTGGAACACACATCTTGTCTGCAGCCAGTCTCTATTGTGATCTGTATATTACCTTCTCTCATTTTATCCTGCACATCTGTAGTATACATGAACCCCCTTTGTCTCCATCTTCCTTCTGCGTATGACCTGTACAATTTATTTATCTTGTGCACCATTACCAGGTTCCATGTTTTAATTCCCCCTCAATATCAGCAGTTTTTTTCATTTAAAAAAAAAAATGGTGTTGCATGACCGTATATGAGAGTCAAACCAAAAGAGCATTAAAAAATGGCCTGGTAATAAAGGGGTATTATAGGTTAGCACTGAAGTGGTTAAGGCTGGGCAAAAAAATAAAAAGGTCTATAAAACAAGATCATACTATCCTAAAGGGGAAGTGTGGGAGATCAAACTAAACACACCAATGAGGCTGCAACATCAGTCTGATGCTGCAGCTGTCCCCCTCTGGCTCTAAAACGGAGCGATCACTCTCTGCTCTGCACCTCCTAGTGCTCACTGTAAGCATCTGGCTTAAGCATTCAGCGATGCGCTGAGAGGCTGAGCCAGTTGCCGGTCAGGCATCTTGGTGGATACCAACATTAAATTTGGGATCGTTCCAACGCCTGGACAAGCTCTGATCTCAGCAGACTATTCTGCTGTCAACTTAATCTGGGTCACAGGAGTGCAGAAATAAATGCACTCGTGACCCAGAAGAGAAATATGGTTAAACATAGAAAAGCTATGACCACACTTTTAAATACCATGGACATACAATTGTGAGAATTAAGTTATGTTTGATGGAAGCTATTTTTTAGGGCAGAACAGGCTCAAATAACATTTTATTCTTTTGCTGCAGAGTTCACTCAAACAGCTTCTAATATCACCTATGGATTCCAATAAAGGTTTGTACACTTGAGTTTTGAGGTCTGTATGTATTGCATGCCCTAATAATTTCTACTGTAGATATCCCACATGCCCTAGTTAACATGGTTCCCATTATAAAAATTGTAAAAGGAGAAATAGGGATGCATGCCTGGGCGCAAACACAACCAGAATAATGGACAGATTGTCACACTGGGGCTCCCCCGCCCCTCATGCTGTCACAATTTTAAATAAAACGTTGCGAAGCGGGGCTCCGCCCGCGTCACTTATTTACAGTGTGCGGTGAATGGAAAACTACAAGGTCCAGCAGCCTTTGTGGCTGTCGGCTTGTAGTTTTCAGCAAACTACCATGAGCACCATGGTAGTTCATGTTCTCTTCTGCTTGCCCGTATGGGATGTATGCGCACACAGATACACTGGCAGATGTTCTGGAGACCTGCTGCTGATCACCGATGCAATGCTTTACAGGCTCCAAAATAAAAATAATAAATGCACATTTTTTTACCTGCAAAAACATTTGCATTTATTATTGTTTTCTAAAAAAGAACTTCTCCTTTAAGCTCTTGGTATACACTCACTGGCCACTTTATTAGTTACACCTTGCTAGTACCAGGTTGGATCCCCTTTTGCCTTCAGAATTGCCTTAATTCTTCATGGCATAGATTCAACAAGGTGTTGGAAATATTCCTCAGAGTTTTTGTTCCATATTGACATGATAGCATCACACAGTTGCTGCAGATTTGTTGGCTGCACATCCATGATGCAAATCTCCTGTTCCACCACATCCCAAAGGTGCTCTATTGGATTGAGATTTGGTGACTGTGGAGGCCATTGACGTACAGTGAACTCATTGTGCTGTTCAAGGAACAAGTTTGAGGTGAGTTGAGCTTTGTGACATGGTGCATTGTCCTGCTGGAAGCAGCCATCAGAAGATGGGGACACTGTAGTCGTAAAGAGATGCACATGGTCAGGCCGTGGCATATAAAACAATGCTCAATTGGTACTAAGGGGCCCAAAGTGTGCCAAGAAAATATACCCCACACCATTACACCACCACCTCCAGCCTTAACCGTTGACACAAAGCAGGATGGATCCATGATTTCATGCTGTTTACACCCTACCATCTGAATGTCATAGCTGAAATTGAGAATCATCAGACCAGACAATGTGTTTTTCCAATATTCTACTGTCCAATTTTGGTGAGCCTGTGTGAATTGTAGCCTCAGTTGCCTGTTCTTAGCCCACAGGACTGCTGCTCACTGGATTTTCTGTTTTTCGGACCATTCTCTGTAAACCCTAGAGATGGTTTGCGTGAAACTCCCAAAAGATGAGCAGTTTTTGAAATACTCAGACCAGCCCGTCTGGTACCAACAGCCAAGCCACATTCAAAGTCACTTAAATCCCCTTTCTTCTGATCCTTGGTTTAAACTTCAGCAAGTCATCTTTACCACGTCTAAATGTCAAAATGCATTGAGTTACTGCCATGCGATTGGTTGATTACCACTTTGTGTTACCAAGCAATTTAACAGGTGTACCTTATAAAGTGACCAGTGAGTGTATGTTATCAATGATATTTTTGCTTGCGGGGTCCTTCACTTTGGTAGAGCACGCCATTATATCTTTCACAAGATTTTGATAAGCAAAACCAAATTTTTCAATAAACCGTAAATGTACTTTGCCTTTGAAATTTTTTTCCTGAATACCAAAAATGAGAAGAATTCAAATTCTATATATCGTTTATGAGCCAATATCCAACAAAGTAGAAGATATATACTATGAAGAATCATGTAGGTCAGTTTTTATTTCCTACAAAAGTTCCTTCATGATCTCTATTCTCACAGAACACAGACTGACATTCACAGACTACAGGCAAATAAGTCAATGCAATCAATAGTTAAATGGGGAATGTTCTCTAGGATGGCATTTTATAGATATAAACTAAAACCTCCCATGTACAGTTATATTAGCTGAAAAAAAACAAAAAAAAAAAAAAACAGATGTGATACAAAGCAAAAGTACAAATTTATAAGACTTTTAGCATTTCATACCGAGACAAACAAAATTCCAGTGTTTTCTTAAGCACATCACGCAGATCTTCCTGCCCTTCTGTCTGTGGTAGATCATTTGCTCCTGAAAAGGAAATAAAAACAAAAACAAAAAAAAAAATATAATACAACTTTCGACATAAGAGAGCTGACGAACTGGCAGGTTGTGGATAAACATATTGCCACAAACTACATGAACTTTACATAGCATTACTAAAAACCTAATGTCCAATAATTATTACTGGCCTACACAATAACAAGTATTTAAGAGGGAATCTATCCAGACACACGTGGGGCTACCCTTGCTACATTTTTGAGGAAGCACGCCCAGGAACATGAAAAGCATATGGTTCTTCTGGATCACCAACTCACCAAGGAATAAAGTTAAGATGAATAAAATAGCCCTAGGGTTTGCATCTTTAAAATAAAGTTATTTTTGTCTTGACCGGTTCTAGTTATGATTTTGAACATCCTTAAAAAGTGCCAAACTCCTAAGAGCAGTAACTTACAGCAGCTTAAGAGATAACATAGTTCTGCTAAACAAAAAAGCGGAAAATGGGGTTAAACCCCGGGACTTTTAAGGGGCTTAAACTTTAAGGTAGGTAGCATAGATAAACTTGATCGTGCCATCTTTTATTTAAATTACCTTTGTTATTTACCTAGATTGTTTCCCTTTTTCAAGATGGCGCTGTTGACCCTAGCCATCAGCGGATGACTTGTCCAGCTTTTTCTATCTTGTCTGGTTATTTTCCCTTTTCCAAGATGGCGTGGCTGGCCTCTACTGTGATGAATGACGCGCTCTGCGGCTTCTGTCACTCAGCGCATGCGCACTGCAAACGATGGCGCTGTTAGCGTCACGTCATTAAGCCTCCGCCTTTTTGATTATCCACAGGCCCCCCTGGGCTTCCTTATTACACGTCCGCATCCCGGTTGTGACATCAGATGCCACCGGGATGGACGGACTATAAGAATGCGGTTATACACCGCAATCCTGTGTCGTAGGCTCCCCGTCCAGGGGAGAGGTTGTTTCTCTCCCACCCCATGCCTGTCTTAACCATCTTTATAGGTAAGGGCTCCATAGGTGACTCGGTTTGATCCGAGTGGTTTACACATATGGACCTCATTTGACCAGTATGTATTTTGTCTTTTTTTAGCTGTACCCCTATACATTTACCTTTTTGGATACCATTCAAGTTCTTTTTGATCCTTTAATTGCTGGCTGAGAATTTCCATATTTATGGTGACTCTAATCTGCCGTTTGTGCTTGCAGTGAGGTTTTTTTGCCTCCAGCAAAAGTTTTGATTCTACTTAAAGTGGTGTTCCGGCCGAAATTATACTTTTTAAATAAAAATACCCCTATAATACACAAGCTTAATGTATTCTAGTAAAGTTAGTCTGTAAACTAAGGTCTGTTTTGTTAGTTTATAGCAGTAGTTTGTTATTTTATAAACTTAGAGCAGGCCGTGGCCATCTTAAGTCTGGGCATCTGAAGCCAGACTGTATTTTTTCCTGGATCTCATCCTTGCAGATCTCGCACATGCTCAGTGCAGCACAAGCAGTGTAATAGGTTTCAGGTCAGGTTTCCATAGCAACGGCAGTGTCAGAGGAAGTTGCCGCCCCTTCCCAGAAGGCATTGCAAACAGGAAATGATGTGATGGGCCACGGCCAGGGAGGAGGAAGTGAAAAATGAATACAGCAGATATACAGTAAGTGCTGAGAAAATTTTTTTTTTAAATATCCAATTAGTTTACAGTGCAGTTTAGTGAGGAATGCTGAAGAGTTGTAAAAGTGGATGGAACTCCACTTTAAGGTAACCCCTATGTCAATATGGTGCTCAGATTTGATGTCTATTTTTCATGTGTTTGATATTTTATCCCTCATTTTTCCATTAAGGATATAACAATTCTTTGTCCTTCTGTGGCCATAGTGGATGGAAATTTTTGTTTGCGTGACCTACTTAATGCCTTGTGTGTCTGATGTTATTCATCGGCAATATTCTTTTACCAATCTTAATTGGTATTTAATCTCTGGCAGCCTGGTAAGATTATGGATTTTGATAGATTGATTATTTGATTGTCATTTGATATTTTCTGATTCTTTCAACTGTTCATAGCCTCATATGACATACTATCCATGTATGTACCTATATATTCTATATTGTAGTTTATGATGTAGTATGAGGTCTTATTTGTGTATTTCTTATCATTTCTAGTATACCAAAATCAATACCAAAACTCCTGAGGAAGCTCCAAATGAGCGAAACATGTTGAGTGGTATCTATTAAGTGGTCTTTTTTTCCACTGTCTGCCTAATATTGGATGTGAAATTAAGACAATTTTTAATCATGTTGAATAATTTGTACTAATTGTAAAAAAATCTTTTTTATGGATAAGTTATACATGTTTATCTATGCTACTTAGCTTAAAGTTTAAGCACCTTAAAAGTCACGGGGTTGTTAAATCCCATTTTCCCCTTTTTTGTTCATATTAAATTTATGGGATGCGGTGCTGAGTTTTTGATTGTTCCTGCCCTCACTACTGTTATAGCTCTGCTCTGTTATTATTTTGTTTCAATGGGTTACTGAAACTCAGGGCACACTGCTAAACACAGTTAAAGAAGTTGTAAAATTATTCGATCCACTTCTGACTAAACTAAAGTCCAGGCATGGCAGAATTTACCTTTGACACTCATAGGTAGGGTGAACTTTGTGAAAATGAAATTTTTGCCTCTGTTTCTTTATATATTTCGGAATTCCCCTGTTTGGATTCTGAGATATATATTCAAAAGAATAGTTCAGCTCATAACGACTTTCCTTTGGCAGGGACGACACCCCCGCATTAAACTTTGGGTGCTACAGCTGCCGTGGAAACAAGGGGGATTGGCGGTCCCAGACTTTCATAGATATTTCTTAGCAGGTCAGCTAGTAATCGTACATAGGTGGCTTGGTATGCCTGAGGACGACACTGCTAACACTCTAGAGGCAGCGGTTGTTGGTTCTTATGAGGCACTGAAATATCTCCCGTTTCAGGGCTCCGTATAGACTCACGATATCCATGCGTGCGTCCAGTAGGGAATGGGTGGCAGTGACCAAGATAGGCAATGCTTCTGAGATTTCTCCTCACACACCACTTTGGAAGAATCCTAAATTAACACACTTTTATGAGCACCCAGATCCGATCCTCTGGACTAAATTTGGTATTAGGACACTGAAAGACATAGTGGGTGGTGGGGAACTTCTACAGTTTGACGCCCTTAAAATTAAGTTTAATCTTCCCAACACTCACCTGTTCCGTTATCTTCAGCTCAGGCATGCATACAATGCCCAATTTGGAAATAATGGATTTACTCTGAAAATGATATTGAGTCTCTGAGGGAGGACACTTTGGACAAGGCCTTGTCTACAATATACAAACAACTGTTCGGTGAGGGGGGAGATCTCCTTGCAAAGTGTAGGGCGATGTGGGGTGAGGTGTTCCCCAGATGGACGGGGATGACTGGGACGATGTATGGGACATTAATTTTACTAGATTGGTTTCTGTTAGAGATCAACTCATTCAATTTAAATTCCTTCATCGCATATATCTTACTCCAGCCAGATTAGCTAGGATGTTCCCTACCCGGTCACCTGGTTGCTGGTGGTGCAGCTCCCTCACTGCTGATTTTATGCATATCTTCTGGAATTGCTCGAACATTCAAGCATTTTGGAAAGGAGTTACAGAATGTATAGCAGAAGTAACAGAAATTCCTATACAGCCCACAATAGAAGTGTGCCTTTTGGGGCTGGTGGACAATCTAGCCCCAAAGAGAGTAACTCGTACTTTGCTAATGATCCTGCTCTATTATGCTAGAAAAAGGATAGTGTTGTCATGTAAAAAGCCTAATCCTCCATCTGTGTCAGCGTGGAAGGGTGTGGTGAATAGGGCTGCACCTTTATACAAGGCTACATACATTAGCAGGGGCATATCACAAAAATTTGATAAAAGTGTGGGGCAGTTGGATGAATAGTGAAACTACGGTGGCGGATTGAGTGGTACCTAATGGAATATGCTTACAGTGGGTTTTAACATGTATAACTATCTGACATATCTTAAATTTTATCATTGACTGATATTGTGATAAGGTGGCCTAATTACTATTATCTTAGTTTTTTTTTTTTCACTGTGCGAAGGTCTGGAGGAAGGAGGGAGCCAATGCTGAAGAAATGTAAATAGTTTATTTTGTCTGTGGCCCAATGGGTCTTGTATGTACCCGTTATGTTAAAAAAGCAATAAATAAAAAACTTTAAAAAAAAAAAAAAAAGTTGTAAAATTATAACTCTCTACAACCCTATTTCCAAAAACGTTGGGATGCTGTGTAAAATCCACATAAAAACAGAACACAATGTGCAAATTTCATAAACCCATATTTTTTTCACAATATAAAATAGAAACCATCTGAAATGTTTAAACTGAAAAAGGGCAACTTTGAAATTGATGGCAGCAACACGTCTCAACTTTTCAAAGTTGGGACAGGGCCATATTTACCACGATATAGCATACCCTCTTTTCACAACTCTGTAAACGTCTGGTAACTGAGGAGACGAGTAGCTGGCGTTTTGGGGGAGAAATGTTATCCCATTCTTGCCTGACATCAGATTTTTCCTGGTCAACAGTCCTGGTTCTTTGTCGTATTTTCTTTCAGAATGTACCAAATATTTTCAATTGGTAAAAGGTCTGGATTGCGGGCAGGCCAGTTAAGCACCCGAATGCTTCTTTTATGAAGCCATGCTGTTGTCAGATGAAGTAGGCAGTGTAGAATGATGCCAGGCCTGCCATGAAAAAGACAGTCTTTCAGCATTCATGGTGCCTTTCCAGATGTGCAAGCTTCCCATTCCATACACGCTGATAAGCTAGAAGGTCCCTCTCCTCTTTAGTCCTTAGGATACAGTGCCCATGGCAGCCAAAAAGATTGTCAAAATTTGATTTGTCTGACCAAGGAAAGTTTTCCACTCTGCAACAGACCATTTTAAATGAGCTTTGGCCCAGAGAAGACACCAGTGATTCTGAATCATGTTCAGATATGGCTGCTTTTTTGCATGATAGAGCTTTACCTTGCATGTGTGGGTGGCACGGCGAACTGCGTACACAGACAGTGAGTTTTGGAAGTATTCCTGAGCCCATGCAGTGATGTTCATCACAGAATCATGCCCGTTTTTGAAGATGCGGTCTGTGGGCCGAAGATCACAGCATCCAATATTACATTTTGCGCACACAGAGATTTCTCCAAAGTCTCAGTCATTTTGTTCTGTAGATGATTTATGCTGTGAAAGACTTTGCAATTTTACATTGAGGAACATTATTTTGAATTGTTCGACAATTAGAAACAGCTTTTCACAGAATGATGAACCTCTGTCCATCATTACTTCTGAGACACTTTCTCTAAGCTGCTCTTTTTATACCCAAATCATGTTAATGATCTGTTGCCCAATTAGCTGAAAAATATTCTTCTAGCTACCCGTTAGTATAGCTTACTTTGCCAGCTTTTGTTGCACAACATTTTCTGAGATGTGTTGCTATCAATTTCAAAATGACCCTATTTTTTTCGTAAAATGGTACATTCTCATTTCAAATATTTGATGTGTTTTCCATTTTCAATTGCAAATAAAATATGTGTTTGAGATTTGCAAATTAGTGCATCGTTTTTATGTAGATTTTACACAGCGTGCCACCTTTTTTGAAATTGCGGTTGTATATAGTCTTGTAAAAGAAATCTCAGCTATATTGTACATCCAGGCAGACAATTATTTCCAGGTACACGTTCTAAGTTCTCAACCTGCTCACTGGTTCAATGAGTGTGTTACATTCCCTCTGTCCAATCAGAAGGTAGTTGACCCAGGCAGAAGTACTGTGATGTTCTTAACAGTATGGTGCATTACAGAAACTGAGCAAAAAAAAAAAAAATCAAAACCTTTGTCATCCTTGACATTAATTAAAATATATATGGACTTGAACAGTGTATTTTGCAGATTAAGAAAGAAAAGCTAAAACTGCATCTGAGTACCAAAAACGCTAAATATAGTGGATGTAAAGGAAAGGGGGGTGGGAGACATTTTGTGCTCCCCACTGACCCCCACATTTTAGGGTGCGTGGGGGATGAGGGGTTGTTGGAGGAATCTTGCGCTCCCCACTGACCAGTGTGTGTGGGCACATATTGTGCTGCCACTGACAGTGCATTTTCTTTTTTCTCTGACAAAAGTCACACATGCAAACTGACGGACAATAAACTTGCTGGTCTTTTATTCAAAGACTGACCCTGGTTTAAAGGATTATCAATTTGAAACCACTGCAAAAATATTTACAGGTTTTCAGATCAGATTAGGACTAGTCTTCACATTTCATATCATGTGTTATAGTTAAACATAGCTTATCTTTAACAAAAATGCATATACACATACAAACGTGAATACTAAAATCATTTAAAAAGGGACGGTAAAAGTTGACAGCTCAAAGATCACAAAATGAATAAAAATGTTTTTCAATGATATGATTACCTGAATGTGAGATTTCATGCATAGATTCATATTCTGAGTTTCCCAGAGTTATGGTATTCATATCTGTTTGGTCCGATGTGGAAACTGATGGAGACGGGTCTTGTGTTAACCTTGCACTGACACCATCCCCATTGGCATCCAGTCCTGAAATACATTAATGTTTGAGTCAATTAAAAAAGTCCACAAGGTAGAACCTTAATCTTGTTCTGTTTTCCCAGGGCTTGCAAAAAGTAGCTAGTTCATATGTCTGAATCCTCCTACTCCCCCAACAAGCGAAGAAACTAAAGAAAAATCATGAAAGCGAAGAAGCAACTATGTCATGTTCGTAAGCTCCACTTACCCAATCCTTCAGTGTTTGTCCATATGAATACAAATGAGGGGAGGGGTGGACATATTTAGAAGTCAGGTAATGTCATTTAGCAGTCAATAGGCCCTTCTACTACCATGAGACCATAAGATACTACTGGCAAAAGAAAAAGCTCATGAGGCACCCATTGTAATTTTGGCTACCAGGATCCTGAGTACAGTACAGGAGACAGGCTTGTTAAAATCATTAGGACTGTGTTAAATGCAGCTATACTAAGGTGACTGGAGCTTGGCAAAAAGGAACACTGCAGGGACATCCTCTATCAGGCATATGCAATTAGCATATTAGCAGACCTCCAGCTGTTGCAGAACTACAAGTCCCATGAGGCAAAGAGAAACTGACAGCAACAAGCATGACACCCAGAGGCATGATGGGAGTTTTGCAAAAGCTGGAGGCCCACTAATTGCATATCCCTGCTCTATATAATCCCTCCCACTCCTGGCTAGCCTGAGTTTTATAGGGAGAGCATAAGAACAGAGGACATGGGCCTATACTGTACTCCAAGAAATAGATTTTACAGTAAGTCAAAAATGCTATTTTCCTGATTGTACAGCACAAGACACAGGCCTCTTAAAAACGATTGACTGGGACACCCAAAAGCAGTCCAACTTATAGGTGGGCAACACAGAAAAGAACAAGCAGCTAACAAGAGCTTTACAGGCTCAGAGCAACTTGAAGCACCATATGCCTGAAACTGGAATCAGAGGGGAATTAAGAACCCGCTTGGTAGAACCTAAACTTTTGAACAGAAGCCCAGATGACAGCCTTGAAAACCTAAAACGGAAGTTTGATGCTGAAAGGCCCAAGAAACACCAACAGATCTGCTAAAAGGTGCTTTAACAGGGAAGAGAGGAACCCTCTCCTTCAGAAGATAGGCTCTAATAATTTGGCAGGACCACCTTTGGGAGGAAGGAGGCCTTGTTGTCCTTGTACAACAATGAGAAGGCTCTTAACAGGACACTCCTCGTAGAGGTGATAGTCAAAAAAGGCCAACTTACTGGTAAGGTCAGACAAGAATATATTCCTAGCCCTCTCAAAAGGGTCTCTTCTAAAGAGTCGAGGGAAAAAAAAAAAAAAAAAAAAGAATTAGGATCCAGAGGGGACACAAAGGAAAAAACAAGGGTAGAAATGTGAGCTGCCCCTTAACAAAGGGCTTAATCTTTGAGAGGCCAAAAGTCTCCAGAACAGCTAAATCTGAGATTTGTCCCAAAATTGTACCCAAGGCCAAATGTTGGTCCAGACAAGTGGCGGCTCATCCAGCAGTCTGTTGCAGGAAAAAGTAAATACAAATAAACTAGATAATCATATCTGCCTAGCAACAGGCCATCCGTCCGAAAAATAATTTAAAACTGTATTCAGAACACTGAGTAAACAGCTTCTCCACACTTACTGGCAGTCTTCTATTGTGCTAATAGGAGCTCATTAGGATGGGCCGAAATACCGACCTGGCCCGTCTATTGAGCTCCCCGATTTGCACCTTGCACCAGAGGGTGGAGATCTTCCAAGTGGAAGTGAGGAAAGTGTGAAGCTGGGAGGAGCAGCTCGCTGTACAGCAGCCAGTGAAGGAGCGGAGGGAGACAGGGAGGGTCTGAGAGGGAGGAGATACACATCACCATTCAGCACATTTCTCTGCCAGCAAGCTTCATGCAAATGCGGCAGCAGAATCGCGGACACAGATTTGTCTCAATGATGACACGTGATGCTATCATCAGAAGGCGCAGGCTGCAAGTATGTGCATGTGGTTCTAGAAGTGCCCTGCGCCGGGGCTAGACAGCTTGTTTCTTTACACAGGAAGGTGAGAGGATGACAAGCTTATGTGCCAGACTCCAGCACTGGCTCTGCCGACATGTTATCTTAACAGTGTGCTGCTCTCACACTTAGTGCAGGAAGGACTGACACCTGTGTGCAGGCACTGATAGTGGGCAGGCAAAATGCAGCAGGGTAAACATGTCCCGTTTCGTGAGTGTTCTGAATGGAAGAATTTTCAACCGTGAGTAGCAAAACTGGATAGAGAATAGCACGTAGAAGATGTGGCTCTGTCTGTATTCGAGAAAAAAAACAACCACTAAGGCCCCTTACACACTTATACGACTTCAAAGTCGCGCGATTTTACCGCAATTTCACGGCCGCGATTTGCGAGCAGTACTGCTTTGTACGACTTTGCCACATTTTTGGCATTAACAAATGAAAACATACAGTAGTTGGTATGAATCATAAGGGGGAACTCCACGCCAAGTTTTAAGTAAAAAAAACTGGCGTGGGTTCCCCCCCAGGGGCATACCAGGCCCTTGGGTCTGGTATGGATTGTAAGGGGAACCCTCTTTTCCGAAAAATCAGCGTGGGGGTCCCCCCAAAATCCATACCAGACCCTTATCCGAGCACGCAGCCCAGCCGGTCAGGAATGGGGGTGAGGACGAGCGAGCCCCCCCCCCCTCCTGGACCGTACCAGGCCGCATGCCCTCAACATGGGGGGTGGATGCTTTGGGGCATGGAGGGCCCTGTGCCCCCCCACCCCAAAGCACCTTGTCCCCATGTTGATGAGGACAAGGGCTTCTTCCCGAAAACCCTAGCCGTTGGTTGTTGGGGTCTGCGGGCGGCTTATCGGAATCCGGGAGCCCCCTTTAATAAGGGGGCCCCCAGATCCCGGCCCCCCACCCTATGTGAATGAGTATGGGGTACATGGTACCCCTACCCATTCACCTAGGGAAAAAAGTGTCAATAAAAAACACAGTACACAGGTTTTAAAGTAATTTATTAGGCAGCTCCAGGGTCTTCTTCCGACTTCGGGGGTCCTCTTCCGACTTCGGGGGTCTCTCCGGCGTCTTCTCCCGGTGTCCGCATCTTCTGCCGGCTCCACCGCTATCTTCTGCCGCTCTTTTGCCAGCGGTGGTCCGGACTTCTGGATCGTCTTCTTCCCTCTTCTCTTCCAGAGATGTTGACACGACGCTCAGTCCAGCTGCAATGGTCTCTGACCGCTCCGCAACGGACTTATATAGGCGGTGACCCCGCCCCCTTATGACGGCACAGTCCCAGCATGCCCCGGGACAGTGACCTCATAAGGGGGCGGGGTCACCGCCTATACAAGTCCATTGCGGAGCGTTCAGAGACCATTCCAGCTGGAGAGAGCGTCGTGTCAACATCTCTGGAAGAAAAGAAGAAGGCAGAAGTCTGGGCCACCGCTAGCAATTGAGCTGCAGAAGATAGCGGAGGAGCCGGCAAAAGATCAGGACACCGAGAGGAGACGCCGGAGAGACCCCCGAAGTCGGAAGAAGACCCCGGAGCTGCCTAATAAAATACTTAAAAAACCTGTGTACTGTGTTTTTTATTGACACTTTTTTCCCTAGCTGAATGGGTAGGGGTACCATGTACCCCATACTCATTCACATAGGGTGGGGGGCCGGGATTTGGGGGCCCCCTCATTAAAGGGGGCTCCCGGATTCCGATAAGCCCCCCGCCAACAGACCCCGACAAACCAACGGCCAGGGTTGTCGGGAAGAGGCCCTTGTCCTCATCAACATGGGGACAAGGTGCTGTGGGGGGGTGCCCCCCATGCCCCAAAGCACCCATTCCCCCATGTTGAGGGCATGCGGCCTGGTACGGTCCAGGAGGGGGGGCTCGCTCGTCCCCACCCCCATTCCTGACTGGCCGGGCTGCGTGCTCGGATAAGGGTCTGGTATGGATTTTGGGGGGGGACCCCAACATCTCTGGAAGAGAAGGAAGAAGACGATCCAGAAGTCCGGACCACCGCTGGCAAAAGAGCGGCAGAAGATAGCGGTGGAGCCGGCAGAAGATGCGGACACCGGGAGAAGACGCCGGAGAGACCCCCGAATTTTGGAAGAAGACCCCCGAAGTCGGAAGAAGACCCCCGAAGTCGGAAGAAGACCCCCGAAGTCGGAAGAAGACCCCCGAAGTCGGAAGACCCCCGAAGTCGGAAGAAGACCCCGGAGCTGCCTAATTACTTTAAAAACCTGTGTACTGTGTTTTTTATTGACACTTTTTTGCCTAGGTGAATGGGTAGGGGTACCATGTACCCCATACTCATTCACATAGGGTGGGGGGCCGGGATCTGAGGGCCCCCTTATTAAAGGGGGCTCCCGGATTCCGATAAGCCCCCCGCCCGCAGACCCCGACAACCAACGGCCAGGGTTGTCGGGAAGAGGCCCTTGTCCTCATCATTGGGACAAGGTGCTTTGGGGTAGGGGGGCCCCGTAGGGTGCCCCCTATGCCCCAAAGCACCCACCCCTCCATGTTGAGGGCATGCAGCCTGGTACGGTCCAGGAGGGGGCGCTCACTCGTCCCCACCCCATTCCTGACCGGCCGGGCTGCGTGCTCGGATAAGGGTCTGGTATGGATTTTGGGGGGGACCCCACGCCGATTTTTCGGCATAGGGGGTTCCCCTTAGATCCATACCAGACCTAAGGGCCTGGTATGCCCCTGGGGGGAACACACGCCGTTTTTTTTTTCATTTAAAACTTGGCGCGGCGTTCTCCCTCAGGATTCATACCAGACAGCTGTCAGCACTGCCTGTCGCTCACCGCGAAAGGAAAAAAAAAAAGTTTTCCTTTCCCAATCAGCGAGCCAGGCTTGTGCTTACAAAGTCGTACTGAAGTCGTGTCTATATTATTCAGGCACGATTTGCATGCTACTTCAGGGTTTAACATTGAGGTCTATGGAGTACAACTCGCATAGAAGTTGGACCAAAGTAGTGCAGGGACTACTTTCAAGTCAGCACGACTTAAAGTCGTGCCAATATGAATGGTAGTCATTGAAAATCATGGAGAATGACTTGTCATACGATTTTGCAGTACAAAATCGTGGGACAAGTCGTATAAGTGTGAAAGGGGCCTAAGAGAAACTTTGTATGTCTCCCATCCTGTACTAGAGCTGCCAGTGCATGTTGGAAGTTGTACTCCCATAGGCTGAAATACAGAATTGTTCCTTTTAGGGAATGAAGTCTATATGGCTGCTGAGAGTGGGGGTGATGTGGCGACTACATGACTGCCGAGGATGGCTTTCCAGGGGACAGCTGCATGTAGGAACACATTGGCAACCGCTTTAGAATTCACCACAATGTATTGCTTCCTAATTTTATTACAGAAGAGAGTTTCACACCTACAAAAGCCTTTAGCCTATTGATTGCCACACTTTGAATAGACGGCACAGACTAAAAGTTGTTTCTCTTTCTTTCCCCTTAGGATGTCTCAGTATATCCCATAATAGGACCCCTAAAGCCCTATTATGAGATATATACTGAGACACCTTAAAATGGGATATACTGAGAGAGTGAGAGACCCCCTATTATGGGATATATATTTTCTCTTTCAGTATATCCCTGGCGCCCCACCATCTTAAAATTTAACCACCTGCCACTGGTCCAGACCAGACTGGAAGGAGGGCTGAATATGTCCGGTTATACAAAAAGACAGCAATCATCCCAGTTTATAACTAGCCTTTGCAGCAAGGTTGCACATGGAAGGGTCCTTCCATGTGCACCCTACTGCAAAGACTAGCTATAAGAGTTTGGATTGTTGCCTAATTTATAGCTTGTTGGCTAGATTTGTTACGGGAACATATTATATTGGATGCCTTCAGCTACTCCAAAGACATGCTGGTAGGTTAATTGGCTTCTGTCCAAAATAAATAAATAAAAATTGGCCCTAGTATATGAATGTGAGTTGGGGACCTTGGACTGTGGGCTCGATGCGAGTGTGCGATGTATGTGTAGAGTGCTGCGTAAATTGACGGCGTTATATGGGTACCTTAAACAAATAGTAATAGATGAGCATCTTAATGGGACGCAATGTATAGGGACAATTGTAGACATGCACCCACACTCGCTCAGGTTGAACTGGATGGACTGGTGTCTTTATTCAACATTACTAACTATAACTATGTTTCCTTCCTGGGCCTTTCAGGAGAGCGGGTTCACTCGGCACTAGGCATGTTTGAAGAAGCACTGAGGTCAGTGTGAAACGCATGCGTCACCTCCTGGGTTAGGGCACTGTCTTTGTTGGCTGTTTATTGCTATTTTTTGGAATAAAATAGTTAGAACATTCCTGTGGTGTGCAGCCGCTCTTTTCTTCCCATTGATCATCGATGGCGGGCCGTGGCTTGCACCCACCGCATTCGGACTGTAGTGACTGCTCGCCTGGAGCGGCATCTTCCTTGTTTGAACCACTCTAGACATATCTGCCCTTAATTTATCTACTGCTATATATGCTCCAAACTGGAGGCTCTGAAATATAGAGTTAAAGCGGGATTCCATCCTAAAAAGAAAAAAAAAAAAAAAAAAAATTTAAAGTCAGCAGCTACTAACACTGTAACTGCTGACTTTAAATAAGTACTTACCTGTCCTGGGTGCCCGCGATGTCAGCCGCCCGAGGTCCCGGCACCGCCATCCTAAGTAAGGGAAACGGGCAGTTTGCGGCTTCACTGCCAGTTTCGTACTGCGCACACGTGAGCAGCGCGGCGCTCTGTTCTGTGAATGGCCCCATGGTGTTCTGGGAACACACAGTTCCCAGAAGACAACGGGGCTGCTCACCGAGGAGCAGAACACACCGCGGAAGAGGCAGATTAGGAAGACTGCCTAGCAACAAAGGTTTGGGTAAGTTTAAACATTTTTTTTTTTCTCAAATGGTTTTTTTTTTATTTTTTTTAGGATTTTTGGTTATTTTTTTTCAGGGTGGCCCTCCACTTTAAGACAAAAGTATACAGAGGATCCTTGGCAAGTCACTGCAGCTTCCACCTACATTTGCAAATGTGTGCAACTAAATCCTCCCTTTTTTAAAAAGAATTGTTACGCAGGTTTGACTTTGTTTTTTAGTAAGCCAGCTGGCAAGTGTGCTGGGAAATGTTTTGTCTGTCATGCCCCACGGAGTACTTTCTAGAATAAAAGTTCCTCGACTCACATCAAGCAAATAATTCTTCCATTGCACCTGGAAGGCCTAACAAAAAGTCAACTAACTAGCCTTCAAGAGGCTAGAGTTGACAGAATCCAAAACCCCCCCTGTGCCTCACGAATAGGACTTCAACCCTGGCCATGCTGGTTTTCACCGCACAACTGGAAGGGAGAACGATTCAAATAAACCAAAAGAGTAAAGCTGGACTGGGCACCCTGGTCTGGATGTTTAGAGGGCTTCCGCCCAGTAATCACATCAGTAGCAGAGATTAACACCATCTTGGCTTCGCCTTTCACGATCTGCATACCAGTCTCTCTCCTCAGAGACTGGGCTCTGCAAAAGGCAGACCACAGACTTGAACCTGTAAAGCGCCCCCCCAAATCCCTGTGGTGCACACCCACAGCCGAATCCAGTGGAAAGCCATTTTTCAAGACAGCCCCTCGTCCCCCAACATGTGGGGGTGCAGGTACGCTCCCCCCAAGGCTCTGCCAAGGAACTAACCGATCCAGAAGCTGCAAAAAAAGAGTTGTAGTGGCTGGCGTGCAGCCAACTGATAGAGTAGTTCGCTGAATATAATCAGAGAAAGGAAGCAAGAGGGAAACTTTTACAGGGAAGTGCACATCACAGCTCTTCCACTACCACACATTAACCCCTTCATGCCAACACATATATGCGGCCTCACTAGACTGGGCTTTTTGCCATAGGGCCGTTTGTCTACAAGCACAACACACAGCATGCTCCCAGCACAGAGACTAGGATCTCACCGAGTGCCCTGGGTCCCCTACTAATGATCATGACCAGGAACTCATTTGATTGGCTACCACAGTGCTCAGAGAAAAAAAAAAATCAATCAATAAGTAGTAATTTAAAAAAATAAAATAAAGAAAAAATACATAGAACAAGGTTGGATCTAGGTCAGTGCCAAAGCTAGTGTTTGGGTCATGGGTCAAAGTCAGGGTTAAAAGGTGACTATATATTGGGCAAGATTTCTTTTTTTTTATTTTAAATCTGTATCAGTTCATGTCAATGTGTTTTAGGTAGGACAAAAAAAAAAAAAAGTGCACTATTGTTTTTTGGCTGTACTATAGGTACAAACACACATATGTGGCATCCACCTGGTCGCACAAAGTAGTTGTGATGTTATGTACGGTTTTACTACCTCATGTTAAAGTTACAAAATTGTGCGGAGGCGTTAATATTTGTTTTACCCTTAGGAATGAGGGAGTTAAAAGGATAAGTTCACCTTTGAAACATGTTACATGTTACACTTAGGGTGGAACAGGTAACATGTTCCAGATCCAGCCTCCTCTCGCTCTCCCCTCTGTGACTGTCAGAATTTAAAAATAGCCTAGGCATGCGGGGCTCCACTTAGTGTTAATCAAACAAAAACATTTGTAAAAATTTTAGTCAGCGCCCTTTTTACTGACGAAAATCAAACATGTTTTTGTTAAGGAAGAAAAACAAAATGAAAATGCGAGGCAGGGAGGTTTACCCTTGTAAACTTCCGATTTCCATGGAGCTCCGCCTTCTTCCGCTCCCAGCAAGCGACTCGAGTGTGTAGCGTGCTTTGCTAAGCAGCAGTTAGCAGGCTGTGCAGCCAGCATTACAGGCCTCCGAGTCCTCAGACGATGGTCTAGATCAGCACTGTGTATTACAGTCCTCCCGAAGACAACCATCCAGAGCAGAGAGCACTGCGAGTGTGTGCATTACAATTACAGACCTCCCCTCAGGCCACCATCAAGAGCACTGTGTGCATTACAGGCCTCCACTGACTACTGGCATACAGAGCACTGTACATTACATGCCATCCCTCAGACCACCATCCAGCACTGTGCAGCATTACAGGCCTCTCAGATTCAACCCCCCCATCCCAGAGCACTGAATTACAGGCCTCCCCTCAGACCACCATTTAGAGCACTGTGAAGCTTTACAGGCCTTTCTCATGCCACTGTCCAGAGCACTGTGCAGCATTACAGTCCTTTCTCATAATACTGTCCAGAGCACAGCGCAGCATTACAGTCATCTCATACCACCATCCATAGAACTGTGCAGCATTATAGGCCTCCTCAGAAGGACCACTGTCCAGAGTACTGTGGAGCATTACAGGCACCGTCCAGAGCACTGTTCAGCATTTCAGGCCTCCTCAGACCATACAAAGTGGCTAAATCTGTATCTGAGTTAGTTCAAACCTTAATACCATAATAAAACGTTAGATTTCATTTTACTCCAGGAGTATATATAATTTGTTTGGAAAATCTATAGATATGTTAAAAAAAAAAAAAAGGCATTACAAATTAACTAAACACATTAGATGATTTTAGTTGACTGAAATTATTTTAGTCAACTAAAACGTACTAGAGATTTTAGTCAACTAAAATACAACTAAAACAATAAAAGATGACTAAAAGGGGACTAAAGCTAAAACAGTTTGACTAAAATGCCAAACTAAATTAAAATTCAATGCCAAAAGTAACACTGGCTTCACCCACACGGCCATGTCATTCAGAGTTCTGTGAAAAAAATTAACTACAGGTACTATCGCCCTCCACAGCCATAGTTCTTTATGAACTGCGAGGGCACCGGTGAGTGCTCTCGTAGTCTATCGATTGTTCCTGCCATTCACTAACTGCCTGCCCATATCGGAGGTACTAGCAGACATTGCATGGAGGGAGTCTGCAGGATCCTGGCATTGCACCCGCAATCAGCAGATGCCTTAAAAGCAGAGTGGAAAAAAATAAATAACTCATAAAATGCACATTTATTTTACCTGCAAAAAGATGTGCTTTTTTGTTATAAAAGGTGAACTTTTTTTTAGAAAATCTGTCAAAGGGAAACAGACTGTCACTGCTGACCACTCCAGCTGAAAATACTACATGCCATGCTGTCATACCAATTACAGATTTTTGGCTTTCATAGTTTTTGTATTTCTGAACTAGAGTAGAGTAAATAGGCATTTCAGAAGGGTTTATTCCAACTGGAACCTTGACTCAGTTGGTCAGCATTAAAGCCAGGTAGATAGCACTGTTAACAAGTGATCAGTCGATACCCTGAACCTAACTCATGACAGTTTTGCTTAAAAAATTCCAGTCTTAAAAGTGCAACCGTTCTTATATGAGGTTTTTGTTTTACCTTCTTTGGGCCAATCCTGGGAGGAGCTACCCGCTGAACCTTCAGACTCTTGCACAGTGCCATCAGCAGCTCTGCCCGATTCCACATGTAACGCGTGGTCCCCCCATACTTTAGCATTAGGGTTCAACTCTGAAACCTTGCCTGATTCCTGAAGAAAGATACACAATAGTAACGTACAAAATAACCAATTTTTCCATCCTGCATGTAATTAATAAACTGCTAGGTTTATTTAAAGAAAGCACAAATGCCACAAAGAATTTGTATGCATACCTTCATTAATAAATTCCTATCATGTTACCTTAATTAAAGCAGGGCTCGACAAATCTCAGGTGCCAGGTTACCATGGTGACTAGAAAGGAAGTCCTAGGCGCCTGGGCTTTTGTCAACCCATTCACTGTTGCAAAGATGCACAATTAGTAACACCTGATGACCAAGACATGCAGTCCCGGGCACGTAGTTTTTTTTTACTACATTCTTCTACAATCTCTCAGCTGGCATTAAAGTAACTATTTTTTTTAGTTCTAGATAGAGTGGATAGGGATTCGAACCTCAGTTTTTATTTCTGTCTGTGCTGCCATTAGGAAGATTCACTCTTTATATATCCTGTTATTAAAAGTAAAAAAAAAAAAATATATATATATATATATATATATATATATATATATATATATATATATATATATATATATATATATATATATACACAAATTTGGGGTTGACATCAGAAGGATAAGAGGAAACCTTCCAATGTGGACACTAGTGACACACTTATTCCCTCACTTTGGAGGGATTTCCTCTCACTTCCTGTTCTGTAGCAAAATCGGGGAGTGAAGGAAGATCTCCCCAAATGAAAAACACAAAAAAAAAAGAAAAAAAGAAACTGCCAGGACGGATCCTCTTACTCTAGCCAACAGTAGAAAACAAAAAAAAAAACAAAAACATAAAAAAAAACCTTTTGCCTTTAGTTAAGCTTTAAGAGTCAATGTCCCTTTCCCTAGATGCTACATACTATACCCCCCAACCACCCCTCTACTGCACACACTTACCTTAAGACAACCCTAGCAGACCTAGGAGAAACAACCACTTCTAGTTGGTTTCACTAGTTTATTGTACTCTCCATAAATATATATTGGCAGAAGTAAAAAGTACAAAATGAAAGAATTCATGCAATTCCAAAGAGTTCACTGCTGCTATGTAATCTCTGAATCTGTAACTATAGCTGACCATAGATGGAGCAAAATTCACCAGGAATTATCCAAATTTCATTGTCATTGTTTGACAGCAATCAATCGTTAGACTTCTGTTGAACAGACAAGTTAGAAAACATTTGTCAATCACTGGTTGCAGGCGCTGATTAGTGTAATGTGACAGCACCGGGTCCCGCTGTCAGAATGTCCCCACAGGGTGGGTTTCCTTCATCTACCTTGCTTGTGTGGAAGAATGGAAAAAAACAAAAACACCCCAAAACAAAACTCATCTATGGCCAACTTTACACACATCGATAAAAAGAAAAAAAGTTGCATGGATAAATGCAGCAAGCGGCCTAAATATTTTTTAAAAATTGGCAGCAATGAAAACCATGGAAAACTTTTTTTTCAAAAACATTTGTTTTATACATTTTTCATTGGGCTGTGCTAACAGCTTTGTTAACCAGCATCAAATCACATGGGGGCAGCATATAACGCAAGGTTATAAATTTATAGTCCTTTACTGTACAATCAAGATTAATAGCGATTTTGCCAAGGTCATTTCTAGTTTCATCAGAGAACATTTCTGCACATTTTTACAGGGTTTCATACTGTGTCTGGGTTTGATAATTTTACTATACAATGGCTCTTTTGTCACCCTTCTATAAAAGGCCAGTTTTGAGGATATGCCCGTCCTACATATACTACCTTAGGCCTTGTTTACACGGGGTGTCTGCATTCATGTCCAGTGTGGGGCTGTGTTTGTTTGCACATGCACTCTGGGTTGGTTCGGGGCCATGCTCCGACATCTGCACGGATGTCACATTAGGAGCAGCAGCTTTGTGAGCACAGACACTGTGTCCCAATTGACATGAATGGGACAGCCTGCACAGGGATGCATGGATCCCCTGTACGGGTGAAAATAGCTCACAGGGGGCACAATTAAGCCTTAGATAGAGTCATGATCACCACTGTAAAGCTGAAGTCTAGGTATGATCTTTATTGCAGAACAGCTGAAGTCTAGGTATGATCTTTATTGCAGAACTACATTGGACTAGCTTGGACCAGTGTACAATTATGCACATCTCATAGCTGGGTGACCACTGTCCACGTTGACAGTCACTGGAGCAGTTATTACAGTGGCCACCACAATCTTCTGAGTCCTGCACCGAGTTGCTTTCCTTCTACACAAGAACTACAGAAGGTTGCTCTTGCTTGGCACTGTAGCCATTCACAGATCGCCTTGTATTTTTTCAACAACACAGAATGCTCTCTGGCTAGATGAGGTAGAGTCCATGGCATCAACCAAGCTTGACCAAATTTAACTATGCAATAAAGATCATATCTAGTCTTCAGCTTTAACAGTCTCTTGATTGCTTCGCTTTGTAACGTTCCCATCATACTTAATCACTGGCATATGGCCGTCTCTAGACAAAGCCATGGTTGTATTATATTCTCTCAATTTTAGAATGGCCATGATGGTATGCTGAAAGTTTATTACTTACTTTACAAAAGAAGAACTTCACTAAAACTGAAGGACAACTCCAGGAAACTTCCGTGCCCAGCTCCACATAGGCTTTGCTTTAAACTAGTTCTGATTACACCCTGCACCTACCATTCTGCATCCTCATACATTCCAATGGTTGGGCCCTTTTATCTATGATCACCGGATACTTCATGACTACGATACCAGCCACATGAACAGATGAGTGCTGCAGCACACACATGGAAGGTCCAGCCTAGACTCACCTCAAGCAAAAGCTTAACAGTGAAATTACATCATATGGAGGTGCAGGTAAGCATTTAACCACCTGCAATATACTGTGAAGGGGTAAAATCTTAAACATCTTCAGTAAAAGTTAGGTTTGAGATGTTGTAAAGTCTAGCTCTTAAGACACAACTCTTATGTCGTAAGGAAATCTACCAGTTTACAGGCACTGCATTTTAGAAAGAAAAAAAAAAAAACCCAGCAATTCCCAACATCCCAATCGCCAAGTTTAAATGGCTTATTTGACCTGCTACCCCAATTAACAAAGCCACTTTTATCAGCACCACTACACTTGATCGCTCTAGATCTCTAAAGAGAGACTTTTCTCTGCACATTCTTCTATTTGTGAAAGCCCTTTGTAAAGGAATACTTTAGAAACATGCTAGTTAATTGACCAAGCTAATACTTACTATGTCATTAACCAAAATTACAAACCCATAACAACTTAATAATGTTCTTTAACAAGCAACATACACTCCACATTAATAATTAGTCTACAAAAATTAATGTGCGCTATCAATTGACGTAAGCATTGCTCCTGATACTTCTGGCTGGAGGCTTCCATTTTGCTGAAGCCCAGAGCCCATGAACAGCAGTAAACTTTTAGGCTGTAAACAGATTGGCCTCTACATTTTTGGCACAGTGCTGAAAAACAGAGCAACTGATCATGTGCAGAGCAGAGTGAGATGGTGTATTACTGGATTCTAAACAGTATAGGCACTTGTTGTTAATGTTGTACATAGCTATACCTGCAAAAGGGGCCAGTCTGAAGTGGGTAGCAGGACTTAATTTTCTGACTAAAGTTCCACCTTAAGTATGGAGCAAAATGATGTGATGTGATCTTGAAGACACAGCGCCTGAAAATTTGTATCATGTCAGTGAATCAGAGCATTGAAGCTGGAGGTTCTGCATGACAGCCTACAACAACTAGCATTTTCAAATGAAGTTAGCAATGGCAGCCCTTTCACATTAGAAGCATCTCCTTTAATATGAGAAGAGAACTGTTCATAAGCAGCAAACTGCATTTGCGCTTTATATTTTCGGTACAGGCTGGAAGCCCAAGAGAAAAAAGAAAAAACATTTTTTCCTCCATACACTTTTGCATGAAGCTTAATTCATAAAACTAGCAAGAGGTGTTTCGGAGAGCAACTTCAACTTCCATCAGCCAAAAGTTAAAGTAGAACTATAGGCAAAACTTTTTTTTCCCCCCATTTTGGATAGAGTAAGGGAGGGTTATAACCCCTGTCCATTTGTTTTCACCATATATGTTCCCGTTGAGGAGATGGCCCTTCACTTCCTGTCCCATAGCCAAACAGGAAGTGCTGGGAAATCCCTGCAAATTAAGGGAATTATTCAGGGACCCCCAGGTCACCAGAACTAGTGTCTCCATTGGAAGATTTCCCCTCCATTACTTTTCTGGGGACAACCCAAAATTGGGGATTTTCTTTTACCTTCAATGATAATGGTAAACAGGACAAAAAGAGAGGGTGACTAACAGGGGGCACCGACAGCAATAAAAACTGACAGGCGATCTAATACCTCTACACACTATCCAAAAGTAAAAAAAAAAAAAAAAAAAAAAAAAAGTTTTGCCCTTAGGCAAACTTTAAAGCTCTGAGACAGGGAATTTAGGCACAAAAGTAAAAAGACACAGATAATGACAAATAATGATAATGACAAAACCAGACACTTGTCTGGTTTTATCTAAACTGCAGCAGCACAGTACTTACAAGATGAGAACTGTCTTTGGCTTCTTGGACTTGCTGCACCTGCGGTTCAGCCACAACTTTAGTATCCTGATCTGAAGTCATGAGCCGTCTGCTTCTAGGCTCCTCAGAGAAAACGAGTCACCCTAGGAAGCTGCAGGAAAAGAAAAGAAAACAAATTGTCATCTGACGAACCTGCTGTACGCCTTAAAAGAATAAACTACCTGAATATTTTGTTTAAGAAACAATTTAAAGCCGTAGTAAACCCAAAAATATAATAAGTTGCAGCTTACCAATCATAAGATGTGGTGGCTGCATTGGTTTTATTTTTTAGGATCTTATCCCCTCTGTTTTCACCTGATAAGGCCAGTAACACATCCGGTGTTCCCCACTCTGGATAAAAGGATAAAGCAGCACAGGGGCATCTTTGGAATGCAGCATTGACAGTCGGGGGGTGGTGGAGTGTTGGATGGACTAGCAGATTTAGAGACACTAACATTTAAGCTAAACACCATCTCAAACGTTTTACAATGGATATAAAGAGTCTAAACCCATGTTAAAATGTCATGTTTCGGTTATGTAAAAAAAAAAAAAAAAAAAAAAAAAAAAAAGATACATTTCAGAACTTTTTCCATCTTTAAATGTGACCTATAAACTGTACAACTCAATTGAAAGCTGAAATCTTTTAAATCTTTTTTGGGGGGGGGGTAAAAATAAAAGCTGATAATTGTAAGCACTCCTGTCGGTGGGAAATGGTTTGTACATTTGCAGAAAAACAGACTTTTTGGCTGGATCAAGTGAATGTAAAAGAAAGAAATCCAAAAAAAAAAAAAAAAAAACGAAAAACAAATGCATCCCCCACAAATATCTGGAAAGTTGCAAAATAAATGTTTGCTTTTGGGTTTAATAATGCTTTAAAAATTGAACCTGTGGGATAATCCATCCTTTTAAATTTAAAACAGAACAAAACCCACCAATATAACAGTTTGCCATGTCTGCTATATTCAAGAAATACCTCTGGTGATAATGGTCACAACTGACAGTATTGCTCACATCAGCACTCAACCAAACTTGCAAGTCCTCAAATTGCTGGTGTCATAAATGGTCAGGTGTGCACATCAAGTACAGATTTAAATAAAGGCTAAGATGGCGCCAACTTTGGCTCCAAAAGGATGGGAGGTACTTTAAAGCTGTAGCTAGCTGAGGTCATAAGCTCAGCTCTGTTAATGATGAGCCACACAGGCGACGTCAGGTAGATCTCTGAATTGGCAATAACAAAGAAGTTGCTTAGAGTGGTGCACACTCATAGCCATGCTCCCCCTTTCCGATGTGGCAATAATTAGACCTGACTGATCAGGAAGTGAAAGAAAATCCCCCTATTGGAAAACAAAAAAATACTGAAAAGACTTAAACCTCTATTTTTTTTTAGCCACTTCAATAGCAGACACTTTCACCCCTTTACTGCCAAGGCAAATTCTCAGATTTCAGCGCTTTCACACTTTAAATTATTATACAGGATTTTTATAGTGCCAATACAGTGATTACGCAGTGATTTACAACATAAGGGCAGACAGTACAATTAAATACATTAGAGCTTGCAATTCAAGAGAGAGGGTCAAGAGATACAAAAAGGTAATAACTGGGGGGGATGGGCTGATGGAGAAAATAACTGTATTGTTGTTAGTTGGGGCAGGATAAGGCTCTCTAAAGAGATTAGTTTTCTGGGATTGTCTAAAAGTGGAGAAAGTGGGAGATAGTCGAACAGATTGGGTTAGGGAGTTCCACAAGATGGGAGAGGTTCTGGAGAAGTCCTGGAGGCAAGCATGGGAGGAGATGACGAGAGCCAGATAACGGTAAGTCTTTGGAGGAATGAAGAAAACGGTTTGGTTGGTATTTTTAAACTAGGTTAGTGATGTAGCTGGGGGCAGAGTTATGGATGGCTTTGTAAGTGGTTAATACTTGGAATTCAATTTGTTGGGTGAGCGGAAGCCAGTGGAGAGATTGGCAGAGAGGAGTAGCAGACTCTAAGGGGAGTATCAGGCCTGTGTGGTAGAGTGGCCAGACGGAAACCACTCCTCAGTAAAAAGGCACATGACAGCCAACCTGGAGTTTGCCAAAAGGCACCTGAAGGACTCTGACCATAAGAAACAAAATTCTCTGGTCTGATGAAACAAAGATTGAACTCTTTGGCCTGAATGGCAAGCATCATGTCTGGAGGAAACCAGGCACTGCCCATCACCTGGCCAATACCATCCCTACAGTGAAGCATGGTGGTGGCAGCATCATGCTGTGGGAATGTTTTTCAGTGGCAGGAACTGGGAGACTAGACAGGGTCGAGGGAAAGATGAATGCAGCAATGTATAGAGACATCCTTGATGAAAACCTGCTCCAGAGCGCTCTGGACCTCAGACTGGGACGAAGGTTCATCTTCCAACAGGAAGACTCCTCTAAGCACACATCCAAGAAAACAAAGGAGTGGCTACGGGACAACTCTGTGAATGTCTTTGAGTGGTCCAGCCAGAGCCGAGACTTGTACCCGATTAAACATCTCTGGAGAGATCTGAAATTGGCTATGCTTGGACGCTCCCCATCCAACTTGATGGAGCTTGAGAGGTCCTGTAAAGAAGAATGGGAGAGACTGCCCAAAAATAGGTGTGCCAAGCTGTAGCATTATACTCAAAAAAGTCTTGAGGCTGCAATTGGGGTTGAAGGTGTTGCAACAAAAGAATTGAGCAAAGGCTGTGAATAAATATGTACATGTGTTTTTTTTATTTTTAATTTGCAAAGATCTCAAACCTTTTCACTGTGTCATAATGGGGTATATTGTTTGTAGAATTTTGAGAAAATATAATGAATTTAATGCAATTTTGGAATAAGGCTGTAACAAAACAAAATGTGGAAAAAGTGAAGCGCTGTGAATATTTTCCAGATGCAATGTAGTCAGTGGGATGTGCAGATGGGTCAGTTCAGGCAGAAGGCTGAAATATGGTTAGCAAAAAGGCAAAGGATCGGTCCAGGCAGCAGATAGAAACCTGGTCAATAAACATGCCAGGGTTAGTACAGGTAAAGGCATCACTGCACTGATGCGGCGGTGATCAGGGACAACTACAGGACTGGTGTAGTGATACTTTACTACTGTGCCAGCCTTAGTACATGATCACCGCCACTGCAGTACAACGTTGTGCACTTGCTCTGGCGACAGTAGGTAGGACTGGACCCAGTTTTACCTTCAGAACTGCCTTAATTCTGTGTGGCATAGATTAAACAAGGTGTTGGAAACCATCCTCAGAAATTTTGGTCCATTTTGACATAATAGTATTATGCAGTTGCTGCAGATTCGTTGGCTGCACATCCATGATGTTAATCTCCCGTTCCATCACATCCCAAAGATGCTCTATTTGATTGAGAACTGGTGAGTGTGCAGGCCATTGGAGTACAGTGAACTCATAGTCCTGTTCAAGAAACCAGTTTAAAAAGACCTGAGCTTTGTGGCATGGTGCATCATCCTGCCGGAAGCAGCCATCAGGAAATCGATACACTGTAGTCAAAGGCATGGACATAGTCAGTAACAATACTCAGCCAGGCCATGGCATTTTTAAACAATGCTAAATTGGTATGAAGGGTCCCAAAATGTGCCAAGAAAATATCCCCCACACCAATACACCACCAGCCTGAACTGTTAATACAAGGCAGGCTGGATCCATGCTTTCATATTTACCGGCGTATAACACGCACTTTTTTCCCCTTAAAATCAGGGGAAAGTCGTGGGTGCGTGTTATACGCCGATCCCTGCTATGTGAATGTCGGCGATCGCCGCCGACATTTACATAGCGAGTAGTTTCAAATATGGCGCCGCGGACTTCGGAAGGATTCGGCGGTGCTGAACGAGCGCCGCCGAAATCACAGAGCCGAGATACACATAGTCGGGTGTATTCGGCTCTTTCCGGCGCCGCTCACTGTCACGCCCAGTCCCGCCATTGGACCTGTGTTATGTCCATCATAGGGCGGGACTGGGCGGGACTGTGAGCGGCGCCGGAAAGAGCCGAGAACCCTCGGCTATGTGTATCTCGGCGGCGTTCGTTCACTTCCGCCGGCACCGAGTCTCTCCGAACTCCGCGGCGCCATATTTAAAACTACTACTATGTGTATGGCGGCGGCGGCAGGAGGCATGGACACTAGGCTGCACTGGGGACAAGGCTGCAGGGACAAGGCTGCATTGATAAGACTGCACTGGGGACAAGGCTGCATTAATAAGGCTGCATTAATAAGGCTGCACTGGGGACAAGGCTGCACTGGGGACAAGGCTGCACTGACAAGGCTGCACTGACAAGGCTGCACTGGGGACAAGGCTGCATTGACAAGACTGCACTGGGGACAAGGCTGCACTGACAAGGCTGCACTGACACTGAAAAGGCTGCAATGACACTAACAAGGCTGCAGATGAACACTGATGAGGCTGCATTGATGGGCATTTTAATGTAAGTTTCTTTTCCTTAAACTTCCCTCCTAAAAGTTTTTTTCCTTAAAATTCTCTCCTAAACTTGGGGTGCGTGTTATACGCCGGCGCGTTTTATACGCCGATAAATACGGTACTTCAATTGCTGACTCTACCATCTGAATGTCGCAGCTGAAATCAAGACTCATCTGACCAGGCAATGTTTTTCCAATCTTCTATTGTCGAATTTTGGTCAGCTTGTGCAAACTGTAGCCTCAGTTTCCTGTTCTTAGCTGACAGCAGTGGCACCTGGAGCAGCCCATCTGCTTCAAAGTTCGATGTGTTGTGCATTCAGAAATAACATTTTGCATAACTTGGTTATAACAAGTGGTTATTTGAGTTACTGTTGCATTTCTATCATCTCAAACCAGTCTGCCCATTCTCCTCTGACATCAATAAGGCATTTTCATCCACACTACCGCTCACTGTATATTTAATTTTTTCAGACCATTGGTTTTTGAAATACTCAGACCAATCCATCAGGAACCAACAACCATGCCACATTCAAAAGTCACTTAAATCCACTTTATTCCCCATTCTGATGCTCAGTTTGAACTTCACCAAGGCGTCATCAAGTCTCAATACATTGAGTTGTTGCCATGTTATTGGCTGATTGGCAACTGAACAGGTGTACCTAATAAAGTGGCTGGTGGGTGTATATCACACACATAGTTTAAGGATTTTTAAATATATTTTTTAACACACTAAAAGCTTATTACAGCGATGATCACTGTAATAATCTAGAACATTGTTCAAAAGTTGCAATCATGAAACCTTGTTTACTACGATTGGTCACATCTATCACCTGATACAGGCCCGTTCTGATTGGCCCTGGTACCATGTGAGCGCCGTTACCAACCACAAAGATCACACAGTAGTAAGGAAAGAGTCATGAATGACTATGCTACACACTCTCCATCATTAAAGTTGTTGTAAAGCCTAAACATTTTCTACCTCAATGAAGTCCTTGCATTAAAGGTAAAAATGTTTAGGTGTCAGCATCCCCCAGCTGTTTTGAAACTACAAGTCCCATGAGACATTGCAAGACCCTGACAATCAGAGGCATGACTCCTAGAGGCAGAGGCATGATGGGATTTGTAGTTTAACCACAGCTAGAGGGCCAAAGTTGCTACCCCTTGGCCTAGGGGGTAGGACGTGTTAGATGCACTAGCAGATTTAAAAAAACACTACCAAATTGAAGCGGAACTACAGCAAATACTCTATGAACATTTACAGGAAACTATTTTTTCCTTTTGAGGTTTTACATAAATAAAAGCGGATCATTTTGAGCACCCTTGCCAGCATTAAATAGTCTGTCTCAACCCTGTAACTGCAAGAGAGCCTTTCTATTGAAAAACAGACTTATTGGCTGAAAAGGGTGGTGGAGAGGCCCTCCAAAATAAAATGACAACCTTGGTATGGATAACCATGTTGTGCCTGAAATTGTTTGCAGAGATGACAGGGAGCCAAAACCCCCATGTACTAATCCCAGAAGGGGGAAAGGGAAAAAAAAAAAAAAAGTGTGTAATGTTGTAAATGAACAATTGCCAAGCAGGAAACACCTTGCACTAGGCCAGTGGCCGATGAATCTTTTTTGACCCAGAAAGCTAAAAAAAAAAAAAAAAAAAACAACGGGAGCAGGCTGGCTCTTAATTGCAGAATTGACATAAAAAATGTTTTCAGCAATAAAAGTAAATCTACCCACCATCTTCTGTAGAACACACACTGAGTTGCGCATGCCATCTGCCCGCCCCCCCCCCCCCACCCCTTCAGCCAATCAGAGGGAGCCTTGCATTCACTGATAAAAATACAAGGCTTCCTCTGAATCACTGAGAATTACTTAGACCAAAGCAAATTTTGTTTTAGCAGCTGATGGGAAATCTCCCAAGGAGATGCCAAACACCAGGATGAATACAACTTAAGTTACAGTATGATACAGCGCGCACAGCAGCTCCATCACTTAGTAAAGAAACTAATTTGTTTGGACCCATTTGGCCCAAACAATTTAAAGTGACAGAAAACCTTAGCTTTAATTCCCTCTGTATTTCATAGTAAACTAGTAATTGTGACTTAACTATAAATTCCTAAATTTTGAAGTACAGTGGAGAGTACAGGACTTTTATTTACAGAACGTGGGTTATATGCAGGCTACCTTCAGGTGACTGTTGGCAAAAACTTGCTAGGGATGCCCCTAGTACTTGCACATAGAACTCTCCCCACTCGTGATACTTCATTTTCTCACCGAGCAATAAAGAGTGATCAAGACACACAGGAGAGGGGCCTATGTCATATACTGTATTCCAAAATAAAAAAATTACAGGCAAGTTAGAATTCCTATTAGCCTAATCATAGAAAACAGGACTTGTATTCTATAGACCATCGGATGTTCAAAGGCAAAAAACTGAGGGGTGTGCAACAGTATAGTGAACAGAACTGCCAACAGGTCCCCAAAATCAGGGGTTAAGCGCAAAAAAAATAAAAATAAAATAAAAAAAAAGGCCGAGGCCTGAATATCTACCTGGTAAAACTTGGAAAACACGATAACAGAGGATCAGGTGGCGGCCTTGCAAATCTGCAATGCAGAAATGCTTGATGCTGAAAAGCCCAAGAAACACCCACAGCCCTGGTGGAATGAGCTCTGATAGAGAAGGGAGGAACCCTTTCCTTAAGGATGTGGGCCCTGGAAAGTTGCCCGATTTACCTGGCAATGTTAGAGTGGGAATCAGGATGCCCTCTACAAAAGGACCTACAGGTATAAAAAGGGACTCGTGCAATTCGACCTATGTGGTATATGTGCTCCAATGTCCGTGCGGTCCGATGTATATTGGTCGCACCAAATGCGCCTTAGGGAAACGGGTATCGGAGCACAATAAAGCGGAGTTCCACCAATTTTTTTTTTTTATAAAGTCAGCCGCTACAAATACTGCAGCTGCTGACTTTTATAATATGGAGACTTACCTGTCCAGAACGCCCGCGATGTCCGCACCCGAAGCCGATCTGTCCCTCGGCTCTCGGGTGCTGCCACCGCCATCTTCGGTAAGGGAATCAGGAAGTGAAGCCTTGCGGCTTCACTTCCTGGTTGCCCACTGCGCATGCGCAACTCGCGCTGCGCGTTCCCACTAGTCCGTGCTGTCTCCTGGGACCCGTGTGCATCCCAGAAGACAGCAGGGGGAGAATAATGGCATGATACCCACGGCGGGTGGCGCGGGTACCTATGCCCGGAAGTGGGAGCAAAATACCTGTATTAGACAGGTATCTGCTCCCCCCTGAAAGGTGCCAAATGTGACACCAGAGGGGGGGGGGGGGAGGATTCCGAAAAGCAGAAGTAAAATTTCTGTGTGGAACTCCGCTTTAATAACATCAAGATTGGTTTTAAAGACCATAGTGTATCAATGCACTTTCAATGTAAGCACAATAGGCACCCTCTTCAGGGCTTAAATTTTGGGGAGTAGAAAAAATAACCCAGAATGGAAAGGGAGCAACAGGGTAAGGGAACAATCAAAGTGCGAAACAAAATGGATTTATTTAACCAACAATCTATGTCCCAAGGGAATGAACGTTGAGTTGGATTTAAATAGTTGTATCAGTAATTATTGAATTTTGAGAGATACTTTTACAAAGAAATGTTATATATGTAATGTGTTTTTGAGAATATATATATATATATATATATATATATATATATATATATATATATATATATATATATATATATATATATATATATATATATATATATAGAGAGAGAGAGATATAGATATATAGATATAGATATATACACACACTTTATAAGTAATGATGTCCTTTATGATATGTGTATGGGATGGGAGTCACTTTTTAAAGTTTGGAATTGGGGTATAAGTAGAAATAAATTTTGAAATGTTTAATATAAAGTTTAATATAAATTTTAACATATATTGGAAACATTACTGGAACATACTGTGTAATATAAGTAATGATCCGGAATAACAATAGGGTAAACAATGAGCGCAATACGGAGAGCTGGGATATTTTATCTCAGCCTGTTTTTGCTTAGCCATGTGTTTCCCTTTGTGATTTATAATCACCATACATGGAATGATCGGTTAAGAACCTGTGTGATCGTATCGATCAAATAGTAACATGTATGGTGGTGGTCTGGCATGCCTACCCGCAGATTATGGCGGAGGTATGTTGAGCTACCCAAGGAGAGTGTTTGTTTACAAAATATCAATGGAGTGTTATGATATGGTGTTGAATAAATGCACAAGTCCTCTGTAAGTGATGCGCCAGATGCTGCTGATCGGATGGAACGAGTGTGCGCAGGGTTAACACCGGGCGCTTGCAGTGTATCTAAGGATAGGAGCTGCGCTGTGTGGCCACGCCCTCTGACGAAGTGCGTCAAAGCGTGACCACGCAGCATCCTACGCCATCCAATCATCTGTCGACTCAGCTTGGGAACACGACTCCACAAGAGATCAGCTGAGTGGTGAGAGTTTGACAAGCAATAGTGACGGAGATAGAGGTTCTATATGCTTTTTATATGCCCACTTTGAATTTTAAAATTTTAAGTGCGCATTTGTAAGGGGGGTATTTTTTATCAACAATAAATTTTATTGGATTACGCTATGTGCGCATTTTTTTTGCTTGTCACGAGCAACACCTAGATGGAAAGATGCAGTGCCTGCCGACAGATTGTTTAAAACACAAGCTTAATACCCATGTTTATCTAGTAAGTTCATTACCTTAGGGGAGTTTTCACACATGGTGTGGTGACGGGATTTAGCTGGATTTAACCCCACATTAACTTTTTTTGGACTTATGATCTATATACATATCAAATACTTGGATACAATTATTACAGTCGTTTTCTGTGATTGTTTAGGGCCACTAATCTTAGAAAATCTGTATTGTAGAAATGGCTGTGCAAATATCGAGCAACATAAAAAAAAAAAACACTGCACCACCATATTAATCTCCAGGGTCTCGGCTTTCAAAAAACAGGTTTAAGAGTGTCCAGAATTTTTTAAAGCAAAAAATAAATTAAACTCAGATTTTTACATGTATTTGACAGGTGTCATAATCGGCCTGGGGGTCATATGGTTTAAATCTTTAACTTCCCCAGCTCCACCTTCATGGAAGCAGAGATTAGGCTGAATTTCACCCCATCAAATCAAACTAATACATCTGAGTTAGCAATAGGTCTGAATAAGTTCGTAAGGAATTTGACTTTCAAAATATATTATATAATGAAACAAAACAGTCGCGATAACGAGATGGTAGATTCTGTTAAATACAGTATGTTGAAGAGACCGATGAACGCCATCTGGCTGCCAATAATATCCTTGAGGACTTGCAATTTGAGGGTACCCAGGGAGATGGAGCTCTTACAAATCTCCCTTGTAACATAACCAATAGGGGCCCACTTCCTTCAAGCCCAAGTTTACGTTTCATTCACAATGGGCAAAAGGGAACTTTACACCCACTTTTTACAAAATTGTGTACTCCGAGATTGTAAAAATCTGTGATAGGGTTAAGAAGGATTATACATTGCATGTCACCTGATGAGAAGAAAACACCATAGGGCCCGAAATCTAAGATCATAATTGGACAAGTGGACAAACGAGGTGGCCTGATCATCAAGGATAGAGTGGCATACCTAGTGAAGGCCTAGAGGCTCTTAGAGGAAGGAGGTATACATGACAGATTGAAGGGAGCTCCTATTGTCATATAAACAAGCCTTCAAGCACCTTTTGGATCAGGCGTACGAAATGAAGGTACTGACAAAACAGGAATTACATTTCCTTTTCAAGCCATTTCCATTAAGTTCCTACTTTTACCATATCCCAAAAATCTAGAAAGATTGTGTTAATCCCCCCGGTATACCTATAATAAACATCAACAGTCTGAGCAGCGATGCAGGGTGTTAAAGCAACCATTCTTTAGAGAATCTTGTGGCACAATTGCCCCTTATGTCAAGGACTCCAGACAAATGTTGGATATCTTCTCTAAATACTAATGGCAACCAGGATACAGATGTGTCCTTGGATGTCTACTCTCGGTACACCTCCGTCCATCAAGAGTTGGGCTTTTAAGTGTTGAAATTCTTTCTAGCACATGATACAGAGATTTACTATGCACAGGCAGCCTTTATCTTGAACTGTACTGAGTTTGCTCTTAACCACAAGTATTTAACGTTTCTAGGTGACTATCACATACAAATTAGAGGAATGGCAATGGGAGGCCGGGTTTGCCCCACATTATGCAAACCTCTTTATGGGGTTCTAGTTCTACATCAGAAATAATTCATTCGGTGTGAATCTGGTCCAATTTCCTGATCTAGAATGACCCTAATCAAACACTTGATGAATAAATTACTGTCACAAGAATCGTTTTAACAGTGATTTTACCTATGTGGTCAGTAAAGAGAGGCTAGTTTTTCTGGATTTAGAATTAAGTTTTGACTTTGATCTTAATATCTCCAAAAACACAATTCAAACCATCTGCAGGTAATTTGTATCTACATGCTAAAAGTCACCACCACCAGTTGGGCAATTTTGCAGATTGAAATGCACCTGCACAAAAACTGAAGATTTTAACGAACAATTAAAAAAAAAAAAAACTCAAGAGGTTATATTGGAGACTTAATGAGGCTTGTGGCAAACATGACAAATATAGGAGAGAACACCCTACAGATAGTAGGAAGGATACCAAAGGATCAAATAAACTTCTGTACCAAATAGAGTAGTAAAGCTTTTGCGGTAAAACTAGTCTTTATAAAATATTGGAACATATTAAAAAAACAGGACTACCTGCCATCTGACACTCTTTCAGATCGTTCCAGTGTTATCTTTAGGAAAAGAAGATATTATAGCTCCCAATAGGGTGCAGTCACTCAATAAGAGCAATTTTGTTTAGATTGGTGCTCCTTTCTAGTTTAGAAAGGAATCTACAGATGTAGCATTAGCAGTTAGGAATGCACCAAAATTTCGGCGGCAAAAAAAAAAAGCCAAAAGCTGAAAATTGTGTTTTCGGGCACATTGCTGAAAGGAAAATATTGCAGATAATGGAGTGGGGCTCTGCCCCTGGTGCCACCCATTGCGGGGGTGTTATCCTGGCACGCCCCAGTCCTCTCCTGCCTCCTTCTTGCCACAGAGCCGCAATCTCCTTGTGTCACGGAGCTGAATTGCACTGGCCGCAGTAACACTGTCCCACCTCCTGTGAAAGATGGCACACTGATCCAATGGTGGGACATTGAATCAGTGTGACGTAATCACAGGAGGCGGGACATTGTTACTGCGACCCGGGCAATTTAAATACAGCTCTGTGACACGGAGATCACCGCTCTGATCTGGGCACTGGCAAGGCTGCATCTGACGGGCACTGGCAAGGCTGCATCTGACGGGCACTGGCAAGGCTGCATCTGACGGGCACTGGCAAGGCTGCATCTGACGGGCACTGGCAAGGCTGCATCTGACGGGCACTGGCAAGGCTGCATCTGACGGGCACTGGCAAGGCTGCATCTGACGGGCACTGGCAAGGCTGTATCGATCACTTGTATCATGTCTGCAGTCTCTGACCATCTCTCGAATCATGTCTGCTAAAGGTGCACCAAATGGAAATTTTGCTAATGCCATTAGCAGTGTGTTTAAGCAAGATTGCAGACATGATACAAGAGTTGGTTGGAGACATGAGAAAAGAGATGGTTAGAGACTGCAGACTGCATTTTTCTTGAGCTTTTCTTGCACTAAAGGCGCCAATAATGGCCAACAATTCATTCATATTAATTTAAATTGATATTAAATTAAAAAGTTGAATATAATACAATTGTATATAAAAATACATTTTTTTTAAAAAACTGTAATTTTCTGTATTGGTTTTCAGCCTAGTGCATCCTTCATTTTTGGTACCAAAATTTCCATTTGGTGTACCACTATTAGCAATGGTGGTGCCTGCTAGTATATGTGACACAGGAAAAATGAGCTCATGGGTACTGATGGCAAAGCCCATCCCAGCCATCACTTTATTAGCTATGGGACACAATTCAATGTACATGGCCTAATTCTTTTATGTAGACCGCACACCTCAGACAATAGGAGTCCTCTTTGGAGAACCTAAAATGAACCTTCTTAAAGCTTGCGGCAAATACTCTATGTCACTCACCACTACCTCAAGAAAAGCAATCAAACTTTTTGGTATAGATGCATAGCAGGTGACAGATGCAGGAAGAAAAAAAAAAAATGCGTAAAAAAAGGAGAATTTTTGGAAAGATTTAGTGCCGGTTCACACTGGGGCGACTTGTCAGGCGATCTCAATGAGGATCTGAAGGTTCGTATGGTGGTTTAAGCCCCCATTTTGCTTCATTACATTCCACTTTACTATTTAGGTCATGTCATTGTGAATGGTTTTCCTAGAAGCCACACTATCCTTTGTCCCTCCATTGGACAGTAAGGTTCTAAGGTGAGTTAGTCTATTCAAAGAGATTTTTCAAAATATCAGATTCCATTCATTTAGTCATTTATCAATTTATAGTAATAAATGTTGTGGTCCGATTTCAACACTAACTGGTGTAGTTGAAGATGTAGTCTTTTTAGATTGACACACAATTCCCATGGTTTTCTTTTCCCTTCATTTTTTTTAAAAATACGAATGGCATAATTAGATCAATATTATGATCAACCTTTTTATATCATCCATGTAGTTAAACTACATTATATACAGTGCCTTGAAAAAGTATTCATACCTATTGAAATGTTCCACATTGTCATGTTACAACTAAAATCATAAATGCACTTTTCATTGGGATTTTATGGGATAGACCAACACAAAGTGGCACATAATTGTGAAGTGGAAGGAAAGTTATGAATTGTTTTCCAAATCTTTTACAAAATAAATCTTAAAAGTGCGGTGTGCATTTGTATTTAGCCCCCTTTTACGCCGATACTTCTAATTAAAATCTAGTAAAACCAGTTGCCTGGACCTAAATAGGGTCCAGCTGTGTGTAATTTAATCTCAGTATAAATACAGCTGTTCTGTGAAGCCCTCAGAGGTTTGTTAGTGAACAGCCCCATGAAGGCCAAGGGACACACTAGACAGGTCAGGGATAAAAGTTGTGGAAAAAGTTTAAAGTAGGGTTAGGTTATAAAAAATATCCCACACTTTGAATATCTCACGGAGCACTGTTCAATCCATCATCCAAAAATGTTAACTCTGGAGGAGCTTCAGAGATCCACAGTGGGAGAATCTGTCCACAGGACAACTATTAGTCGTGCACTGCACAAATCTGACCTTTATGGATGAGTGGCAAGAAGAAACCCTTTGTTGAAAGAAAGGCATAGGAAGTCCAGTTTGCGAGAAGCCATGTGGGGGACAGAGCAAACATGTGGAAGAAGGTGTTCTGTTTAGATGAGACCAAAATTTTACTTTTTGGCCTAAAAGCAAAAACGCTGTGTGCTATAAGCTGGTCAGAGTTGATGGGGAGATGGATGGAGCCAAATACAGGGCAATCTTAGAAAAAAAACACTGTCAGTCTGCAAAAAAATTGAGACTGGAGCGGAGGTTCACCTTACAGCAGGACAACGACCCTAAACATACAGCCAGAGATACAATGGAATGGTTTAGATCAAAGCATATTCACGTGTTAGAATGGCCTAAAGTCCAGTTCTAAAACCAATTGAGAATCTGCTTTAAAATTGCTGTTCACAGATGCTCTCCATCCAGAGCTTGAGCCATTTTACAAAGAATGGAAAATAAATTTCACTCTCTAGATGGGCAAAGCTGGTAGACATACCCGAAAAGACTTGCAGCGAAAGGTGGTTCTACAAAGTATTGACTGAGGGGGGCTAAATAACCACACATTTGTAAAAAAAAAAAAAAAAAGCTGAAAACCATTTATTTTATTATTGGGATTTTATGTGATGGACCAGCACAAAGTGGCACATCATAGTGCAGTGGAAGGATGGACCAGCACAAAGTGGCACATCATTCCTTCCACTCCACTATGATGTGCCACTTTGTGCTGGTCCATCACACAAAATCCCAATAAAATACCATGCATTTACTTTTTTGGGTTTAACATGACAAAATGTGGAAAAGTTCAAGTGGGTATGAATACTTTTTCAAGGCACTGTATGCACATGGCTTTTACCAACCATTTTGTATTAAATACATTTTATCACAATATAGATTTTTATACATTTATATACACAAATTTTTATTATTGTGAATAAAAATCTATTTTTTTATTGGCAACCTCTGGGTCACTAGCATAGTATTGTTTTATTATTTGTAGTATTTAGTATACTTTAATTATATTTCCCATACATTGATATTTTTTAAATTAAGCCGGCAATACATGGATCGGCTAAATTTCGATCCATGTATGTATCTTACTACAGTTAAGATATATATGGCTTTGTAAAGATTTTTATTTAAAATATATGTTAAATGTTATGGCAGTAATATACTTTAACACATTTATTAAACTTTTAAGAGCGCATCATAAACTTGAGAGCATATGTACTTAAGTACTTTACAATATTTACTGTACATCTTAGGGGTGTTGAAAATAAGCGCTGAAACGATGTATCGCGATGCAGCCTTGAACGATTCTGCATCGACACAGAGAACAGCTGCATCACGATTGCACAAATGTCATACCAGCACGCCCTGCCTCTCCAGGGATAGCCCTGCCAGCATACTCTACGGTTAAAAAATAAAATCACTGCCTGCCCCTCTGTTTTATGAAACCATTCTAAACTGTGTAAGTGTTAGTGTAAACCGATGCCTCTAAATACCTCATCTCCGATCTTTTATGGCCAGTCACGTAACCCCAGGCGGCTCTCCTCCTTGGGGCTACAGCGGGAGGGGCCAAGATCCCCTCTGAAAGCAGCAAGGGAGGTCACTTGACCAGCCACTGTGCTGTCCACTCAGCCCCTCCCACTGTAGCCTTTAGATTGGAAGAGGAGAGCGGACGAGGTCACCTGACCGGCCATAAAAGATCAGAGATTAGGTATTCGGTTCACACTAATATTTTAGGATGGATTCATAAAACAGAGCGGCTGGCAGTGATTTTTTTTAAACCATAGAGTAGGCTGGCCGGGCCTATCCCAGGAGACCACGGGTCTCCCTGGAGTGCAGTGGGACAGTGTAATGTGCAGGGGGGCTGTGTAATATATAAAAAAAATAAAAAAATAAAACTTGTCTGCTGCGTTCAGACTTTGCTACATGTAGGAAGTGTTGATTTTTTTTAAGAGCAGATAAAATGTAAAAAAAATTGGAGTTCTTCTGACTGTTTGAATTTTTTGATGAAAACCATGGGAAGTAATTGCGATGCATTTCAGAATTGAATCGTTGACAGGATAATCATAATTGAATTGTGAGACCAGTGAAGATGCACACCTCAATCATTGAAACTGCACTCCGCTAGACAGATTAATTGGGAGAACATAAAAAAGGTATAAAGAGCTGCCCTCCCATCCTATAGATGTCAGTGTAACAATGTGCGAATTAAACTGGGGAACCACGTCATAAGGAATATTTTTTGTTTGTTTTAGTTCACATGCAAACTGTATTGTTGAAGTTTCTATAGGAGCTTCAATCTGTATGGTCCTTTTATTATAAAGATGCTAAGCTAGTATAATAAAATGCAAAATGATAGCACCAGAAAAACTGCAAATTTTTCCTTCTCTGAATATTTGCGCATAGATATACAGAGAATCTTAGCAGTTGAGAAAAATTCTCATGATTCATAAACAGTATGATTCTATGCAGTGTTGGATAATTGAAAAAACATTTAGAAGAGTAAAAATAGGATTTTTTTCATCATACTTACCTGTAAAATCCTTTTGAGTACATCATGAGACACAGGCTAATATTCATTACCTACCGAGTTATACACCATCTCTAGGTGAATGGACACTGGTAGACAAAGTCTTAGACAGGAAGTGATCCCCTATATAACCCCTCCCATACAGGAAGTACATCAGTTTTGCAGCAAGCACTGAATCTTCAAAAAAAAGAGGGGAGGGATCTCTCTGTCCCAGGATGTACTCAAAGAAAAAGGATTTTACAGGTAAGTATAGAGAAAAAAAAATCATTTTCTTTTTCATACATCATGGGACACAGAGTTAGGCTAATAATCATTACCTACTAGGATGTCCCAGAGCAATAGCCTTGAGGCGAGGGAGAAATCCTGCCAAACAATAGCCATCAGACCTTATACGGCAGCCCACAGTACACTGCGGCCGAAAGCCGAATCCTCGGCTGCTCGAACATCCACTTCATAACATTTTGTGAACGTTTGCACTTAAGACCAGGTAGCAGCCTTACAAATCTGAGCCACAGATACCTGATGGCTTAAAGCCCAGGAGGTTTCTACACCCCTGGTAGAATGAGCTCTCACCCTAAAGGGAGGAGCCTTACATATCAGACCATAAGCCTGAATGACCAATTGTCGGGCCCAATTGGCAATGGAAGCTGCCTGCCCCTTCTTGGGTCCCTTTGGTAAAACAAAAAAACGAGTCTGATCCTCGGATCTCCGCAGATCTAGACAAATAAACCTGGACTGCCCATACAACGTCTAAGGAATGCAGTTGTCTCCCAAACAAGACAGAGAAAAAAAAACCATCCTGATTCAAATGAAAGGCTTTTGGGAAAAAGGATGGAACAGGTCGTAACAAGACCCTATCGTAGCGAAGGATCAAGTATGGTTACCTGCAGGAAAGGGCCGACAAATCCGACACCCTTCTAGCGGAGGTGACAGCCATCAGGAAGGCTAGCTTGCGTGACAGCAAGTCTAATGGAATTTCCTTGATAGGCTCAAATGGTTGTTTCTGTAACACAGAGAGCACCAAGTTCAAGTCCCAAGGACACATAGGTACGTAATGGGGGGGAAGCAAACGAGTTGCCCCCCTACATAAAGGTTCGGACCAGCGAATGGTAGGCTAAAGGCCTTTGGAAGAATACCGACAGGGACAAAATCTGACCTCTGATTGTACTCAAAGCCAATCTGATTTTCACAGCTGACTGTAGAAAAGGGAGAATTCTCCCAATCGAGTATTTGAGGATGCCAATTTCTGGCTTCACACCAAGCAATATAAAAGTCTTCCAGACCTTATGATAGATCTTCCTAGTGACGGCTTTTCTAGCATTCACTAGGGTAGACACCACTGGTCCCGAGATGCCACGGTCCGTCAACACCCTGACTTCAACAGCCTTCAAATTTATATTCTGTAAATTGGGGTGGAATATAGGACCTTGAGACAGTAGATTGGGGCAAGCGTCCATGGCCCGTTTATTGTCAGTCTCAATCTCTGGGAAGCAGGGCCTTCTTGGCCAGACTAGTGCCATCAGAATAACTGGAACCCCCTCTCTCCAAATCCTGCGCAACAAATGTGGAAGGAGAGGGATCGGGTGAAAGCATTAACCAGGGAGTACTGGCTCCATGGAACTACCAGAGCATCTGCTCCGATTGCCAGAGGATCCCTTGTTCAGGACACGAACTGCTGTAGCTTGTTGAACCTTGATGCCAATAGGTCACCCTCTGGCCATCCCCAACGCGGGCAAATTTCCTGGAACACACCTGGGTGTAGGGACCATTCTCCCAGGCAGACATGCTAGCGGCTGAGATAATCTGCCTTCCAGTTCTCTACTCCCGGGATATGGACTGGTGATAGAATCGGCACATGTCACTCTCCCCAGGCTAGTATGTGGTTCACCTCCTTCAGGGTACCACCTTGGTGGTTTATATAAGCCACTGCAGTGGCATGCCACTGCAGTGGCAGTCGGACTGAAACCTGATAGGGCAGTCCTGAAGCTCTACTGTCCAGGATCGTAAGGCCAGACGTACTGCCCGTAACTCCAGGATTTTGATGGGCAGGTACTGTTCTGTCCTTGACAATCTCTCCCGAGCTGTGAGCCCCTCTAGGGTCACTCCCCAGCCTGAGAGCCTGGCATCTGTGGTCAGTACTCTCCAAGTTACGGGGAGAAAGGATCTTCCCTTTCGCATGTTCTGACCCTGCAACCATCAGCTTAGGCTTAAGCGTTCGAGGAGTTAAGAACATTGGATAATACAGGGCTTGTCTGCTCCTGTTCCAAGCCAACAAGATGTCTTGTTGTATAGGCCTGGAAAGTAACTGGGCATAGGGCACTGCCTCGAAGGGGGACACCATCCTTCCTAGAAGACTCATACAGAGCCGAGAGGAGGATTGTCTGGTTCCACTTATCTGACGCACTTGATCCTTCAGGGAACCGATCCTTACGGGTGGCAAAAAACACCCTTGCTTGGACCGTATCTAGGATCTGACCTAAATACTTCAGACTTTGAGCTGGTCTTAAGGCTGACTTTTCGGTATTTATGACCAAGCCTAAGCTTTCCAAATACCACACTGTGCAGGTTATGGTCTGTTCTAGAGCCTGTAGTGAGTGATCTCTGAGCAGGACGACGTCCAGATACGAGCACCAAGATCCCTTGGGCCCTTAAAAAAGACCCAATACTGGTGCTAGGACCTTTGTTAACACCCGGGGAGCTGTGGCAAGCCCAAAGGGTAGGGCCACAAACTGAAAATTATGTTCCTTCCCCCCATCCGAAAGAGTTGGGGCATCCCCTCACAAGGTGCCGGGTTTAGAAGAGCTTTGGACCCAGGGCTTTTTTCTAGCCCTGGCCTTACACCTGGCTCTAGTGCCCTGTTGGCGGCGGAACCTCCTTGGCGCTGACACCTGAGGAAGCAGTTTTAAACGGGGGATGCCTGGTGCTGCTCTTCACCGGACGTAAAGAACTCTTCCCTCTGGAAATCTTTTGGATATATTTTTCCAAATCAATTGTTTCAAATAGTTTTTACAAATTATTTTTCCAAATCAAACGTTCCCCCATGAGAGGGGAAACCTGCCAGTAACTTCTTACAAGGAAGCTCGGATGACCAGTTCTTAAGCAACAAAAGTCTGCGCATAGGTACTGACAAGAGCCAAACGAGAAACCTGCTGTATTGAATTCTTTAAAGCATCAACAGCAAAACACAGTGCTCAAGGAATATCTGTCTTATTTTCAGCAAGATCACCCTCCTGGTTAGGCCTGTCAGGCCGTCTGACCCGATACTTTACGGACTGGCAGATACCAATTGCTGCAACAGTTGGCTGAATAGCTGAACTGGCCTAAGAAAAGGAAGCCTTAAATAAGACCGGGTCTTTTAAGCCCTGTGCGTTATCCACCAGACAAGTTAAATTCTTGTTTAAGGAAGATATTGCTGCATCTACGGCTGGCATGCTCCACTTCTTAAACTTTTCATCCATGGGTTATAAAAAGGGAAAACCTCTTTAGGAGGAACAAAAATCCTGTCAGGATGTTCCCAATCAGCATACTCCGCCTGTTCAAACAGTGGATGTAAGGGGAAAGCCTGTGCAGCCTAAAAAGGCCTCAGGGACCCCAAAGAGGCTCAGTAAACTCTGCAAGAGGCAACTTAAAGGCCGAACAAACCATCATGGTAAAAGTCTGGATCAAATGCGACAGAGGCAGACACCAACTGGATATCTTCTTGTCCAGATTGCTCAGAAGCACTCATCTGCCAGGCCCTCCACAGAATCCTAAGCTTTTAGCTCTTCCCCATTCTCAACCCATTCCTGCTCCAAACTAGGCTCAGGGGAGGGGGGATCTGTCAAGCTTCTTGCCACTCTGCGGGATGGAAGCAATCATGCCAGTAATCCTGTGCTCTAACCCAGCTAGGACCGAGGACAGTTCATCCTTGGTGATAAAGGGTGAAGCAGCAGCATTGACTGTAGGCACAATACCACCAGATAGGAGCAGCGGCTCAGATTGCCAGGAAGCCTTTCAGGGGATACAACACTAGGGATACGACTAGGTTCATCAGGAGCTACTGAGGACGTGTGTGTCCTTCCCTGTAGTTTTAGTCCCGCTCCTCTTTTTTGAAGATGTTTACAAGCCACAAAAAGGGAGTACCTGGGTGTAGTATTAACACACCTCAGAAGGGAGACCCTTTAATAGGGTTCACCAAGCCCCTATGCAAAAATTCTGCTAAGCACCTTAGCCTGCCAAGCAACACCTGGTGACTCACGTGACCCGGGTAAGGAGAAATGAACTGCTGCAAAGGCCTGGTTCAAAGCCTGCTCTGTGTCCCAGAAGGCAGCTGTTCGCCATAACGTTCTGCGCATGCGGTCCTGGCAAACGGGCGCGGCTGTATTCGCATATGACGCGAATCTTCATGCAACCAGATTAGGCTATGGCGCATGCTGAGTGAAGTGAGTTCTGAGTGAAGCCGCGTGCGCTATGGCCGTCAAACAAACTGCTGAGCATTTTGGCGAATGGACGTGAGCCTGAACAAAAAGATGCGCAATGGCGCCGCCTCGTGCGCAACCATCCATTCAAGGTAAAAAACAGCCAGACACAAGCAAAAAAGGTACACTTTACAAACACCCACAGCTAACCCAAAACTCCCCCGTTTGGTCACCGCACACAGGTGTCCAGTTTCTAGCTAGCTTGACTGATTGTTACAATCACTGGGACACCACACATTAAGTAAATAAAAGGGTTTCCCTTACCAGTCCAGGCGCAGGGCAGCTTAGAAACTAAGAGCCCAATCCTTACCCATCACGGCAGGTTCCTGTAACTTAATCTTCAAGGACTGAGTACCCTTTTCATGTTTAGGGTCCACTCCCTTGGACCTGTACAGCACCCTGCAGGAATGCTTTAGCGCTGTGGTGTTCAGGATTACACTTTACAGGGTCCAGCACCCAGAGGTCGCATTACAGGCAAAACCTCGCAGGATCTGGTCTTTTTTGTGAGGCTCGGGTACCATTTATTTAAGCATATAGAGCCTGTGTCAAATAGATCCGATCAGTCAATCCCTTGATTCATTTAAGAACAGTTTGTGGGACTAGAGACCTGGAGCTCAAACAAACGTGCCCATCCACCTTGCAGACACAGGTAAACTGATTTACTTCCTGTATGGGAGGGGTTATATAGGGCAGGGCTCGACAAACCCCGGGCGCCAGGTCGCATTTGCGACTAGAATTAGCGACCTGGCGCGGCACAGCTGGGGGTATCCTGTCTCTGTGCGGACTCCGACCCCCGCCCCTGCGATCGAGTCGGGCCGCGCCGGCCGGTAATTGAGGCCGCGGCTTTGCGGCCTTCTTCGGTCCTTCTGGAATCTGGCGCCATCTTGTGGTGGCCGTTGGTATTACAACCAGCAATGCTAATGCTAAATACCTGCCTGTTTTCACTGTCCATCTCCTTCCCAAAGTGGAGAAGAGAAGGAAGTGAATGTGGGGATAGCCTTTTTTTTTTTTTCGTAATAGATTTTATTTTTATTCATTTATATTGTTTATTTATTTTTTTCCCTAATTAAAATTAATTTGTTATCTCCCTGCTTGGCCCCTTTCACACGGGCTGTCTGATCAGGTTCGCCTGTCTGTTTTTCAGGCGGACCTGATCGGACCCTTAGAGCCCTTTCACAACGAGCCACGGGGGGCGTCGGCGGTAAAGCGGCGCTATTTTTAGCGCTGCTTTACAGTCGTTTTAGTGACGCTATTTGGCCCTCTAGCGGGGCGGTCTTTTTCTGTGTAAATTTAAGATTAGTTATTTTTTATATTGAAAATAAAGCTTTGTCGGTCGTTTAAAAAAAACCTGGCTCCTAACTTTTTTAGCTGGCTCCTAGATTCCAAGCAAATTTGTCAAGCCCTGATATAGGGGATCACTTCCTGTCTAAGACTTTGTCTACCAGTGTCTATTCACCTAGAGATGGCGTATAACACAGCAGGTAATAATTAGCCTAACTCTGTGTCCCATGATGTATGAAAAAAAAATAAAAAATAAAGGAACAACTTAATTTGTTTTTGAATTGACTCATCACTAAGACAAGCCCTTTAAAACGGCATCTACCGATTCCAAAATATCAAGGGCCGCTATAAGCGTGACTAGAGAATTATCCTCTAAATAAAGAAAGAAATCCATCAGTATGCATAAAAGGTGCTAACACATCTTCAGTTAACTAAAAGAGTACAACACACGCTAAAGGGGACTATGCTTATTCTCCCTGACACTAAATGCATGAACACTGTGGCATCATTTCCTTCATGTCTGTCCTTTATAACGGGCAGGAATGTGAAATGACAGATTACCTACCAAGAACGCCATGAATTTCCATCTATCATTTCTAGGGCATGAGGCAATTAAAAAGCTGTTGATTCACAACTGCTCATTGATAAAGCATTAACTATCACCTTGGGTTGCTGAAAAAACTCTCAACATAACTAGCAAAACAGCAAGAGAATATGTGCTTCTAAGCTGGATCAGTCCTATCTTACAAATAAAAACAAACCCTTACTGCAAGTTACATGAACTGTTCAATTCTTTAAAGTGGTATTAAAGTCCCCCCCGGACACTTCTAGCTACAGGTGAGCCTATAATAAAGCTTACCTATAGGTACAAGGAATATCTCCTAGACATGCACGGCATAGTCAGTGTCTGGGCAGTCAGTGAAGTCACTGGCACATGCGCTCTGAAGAAACAGCATGGGTATGTGCCGTAAACAGCGATATCGTGGCTTGGCCACTCAAAGGACCAGAGCCTAAGAACCCAGAAGGAAGACCGGGTGAAGATGGAAGCCCTGTCAGCGATGACAGCATGCCACTGTAGGGCTTCAATTTAAGGTAATTCTTTCATAATGTGCGGTGCATATTATGACTGCCTTGCAGGGAGAAGATTTTTTTTGTCAAATTTACTTCCGCTTTAAAAGCGGTTCTTAAAGCCTAAACATTTTTACCTTAAAGCGGAGTTCCACCCATTTAAAAAGTCAGCAGCTACAAAAAGTGTAGCTGCTGACTTTTAATAATCAGACACTCACCTGTCCCACGGTCCAGCGTTGCGGGCGAATGAAGCCCACTCCTCTCTGCGGCACCGACATTGTAACTGTGGGCGCCCAGCTGTGGCTTCACAGCCGGGCACGCACTGCGCGAGCCGCGCTGGGAATGGCCAGGCAATCTTCTTGGACCTGTGACGTGTTCCAGAAGATTGCATGGGGGGGGGGGGGGGGGGGATTCCTTCTGGCACTGCGGGGACCCGGGAGGAAGTGGGAGCTGGATGTCTCTAAAAAGGAGGGTAAAAGAGGCTATCCGCTCCCCCCAAATGACATGACATGCCAAATGTGGCATGTCAGGGGGTCACCATCACTTAAAGCGGAAGTTCTATTTTTGGGTGTAATCCCGCTTTAATGCATCCCTTGCATTAAAGAAGTCCAGTCTGAACTTTTTAGGCTGGGCTTCTTCTAAAGGTCACAGGAGTGCAATTAGTTTTGCACCCCTGTGACCCATTTTAATCGGAGAGTGGTCTGAAGTCTGCTCTTTGCTGACGTCACTGCAATCAGTCAAGGCAGCACGTCATCCCGACTTCCGAAGTCTGGATTCGCCAGCTGCCTTGACTGATGGAAGTCTCAGCAAGCCGCTGAGATAGCCGCTTCCCGCCCCTCCACAGCCAAGTGCTCCAATGAGTGTGGAGGAGCATAGAGGATATGTGCTGACAGTCAGCAGCTCTCCACTCAGGGAGGTGAGAGAACCAAGCCATCAGCGGTGTTCGGTGGCTCGGTTCTTAGTGCAGAGACGCTTGGAGACAGCTGCAGCATCGGTCTGATGCTGCATTCACCTAGGCAAGTATGAATCTTAACCCCCCATACTTCAAGGTAAAAATGCTTAGGGGGGCATGGGCTGAACATGGCGGTGTAGAGAAGTGTAGAGCCTTGGCTCCTGCTCACTTTCCAGCAAATCTACAGTTCTCTGGCAGAATATTCCACCAGAACGAGCTTGGCTAAACAAAGGAAGGTAAAAAACCTCCATAGAGCCTCTCCCCAGTCGGAAATCCAACACTTCTTCCCGGGACTGCGATCATCTAGCTCCAGGGCCCGCTCAGTGAATACACGTGGCAGTGCATCAGAGGCCTCCCAGATGGCGGCCCCAACAGCTTTTCCAGCCTTATCAATATCGGACACATTTTTCTGACTTGCCAGATGCTCTCCATTCCCACCTGAGAAGCTCTCCATGTGAGCAAGTGGTGTCTCTATCGAACCCCGGAGATCTAGATTTGCGTGCCCTTATCCAAGCCTTGCCAACCAAAGCAGACATTGAGGCACTTTTCCTTCAGCTGGAGGAATTACACCGAAAAAACCTTGCAGATGGTCCGTACTGAGGTACACCAGATTGCGGAGTGGGTCTACACGGGGAGAATGCCATCTCTGCCCTAGATACACTTATCTCCCAACCCATCCATATTTTGACCCTGCAGCTCCACCTAGAGCACCGGAGCCGCCATAATAACTTGCGGCTCCGAGACATCCCCGAGGCTACGGTACTGGCGTTCTTGAACAGGCTCCTGGACTCGGTCCCTCCGGTAAACTTGGAGATGGACAGGGTACACAGAGCCCTGGGCCCCCACTCCATGGGGCCCAACAGACCACAGGATGCGATATGCCACCCCCACTGATACACGCACAAGGAGCTGGTTGTCAGGAAATGCCTGGGAAAGTGGACTTTGACGGGGCATCAGTAAAGATTCCCCGATGTTTCCATTCCATGGTGGCCCCCCAGCGCTGAGTGCTGCTACGTCCACTCCTGGATAACCTCCTCCACGCAGGCCACACATACTGATGGGGATTCCCCGTCTGAAGGGTCTGGAAGGGCTCCTCATCATTTGCTCTGCACCACCCAAATGACCTCACAGCCCTGTTCACCTTCCTGGGGACGGCCGCTATCGTGGTTCCAATCTGGCTACAAAAGCTACATGCCAGAAAAGCTGGTGCCGCCTCGGGACCTGCGGGCCTCCCTCCTAGACTGTTCGGAAACTGCCGCTGAATCATCCACCACTCTCCTCTGATCCTGAGACCTGATCCCCCTCTACATCCCAGTTTGCTACTTTGCGGAAAGAGGCTGCTGAGATACGGTTAATACATAGCTTCTGTGAACTGATCTATTGTACTGTTCCATGTAGCTGGCAAGGGCTTGGTTCCTTAATTTATGGGTTCTAACCCAGACTACCTGACACTGGTCGCTACACTAGCAGGCTTGCTTTCTTGTACCCATTAATATTTTGCAGACCTGTCCCCAAGTCAGGGGGCTTTGCTCTTCAATTTCAGCTCCTCCTCAGAAGCGAAATCCAACTGTGCTCTTAGTTGTGCCCGTTTCAATGACTGGACTGCACCCCTACCTCCTGCTCTTTGTTTCACAGACCCCGGCTAAAGAACATTGGGGTGCCTGCAGAGAAGGTTCTAAAAATCAGTCATCAGCTCTACTGATGGGTTTTCCTTACGGTTTATTTAGTTGCATGCATTTTACAGCCTGTGGGCATATTAATAAGTTTGTTATTGATTCAGGGCTCAACCTATTGACCCGGTCCGGTCTTTGGCTGCTCCGTGGTGGGGTATGGCTTAAGTGACCAGTTACCTATATCCATGGTCTTGCAGCTGTACCTAGGGATGGAGCTGCGGGGTGGTCTGGGCTTGTATTTCTGCTAGACATACTGTTGAGGATTAGGGGGTCTACTAAGTATGAGTTAGTATTGGATATTTCTTGCTATTGAACTTGTCTTGTGCCTGCTGGTTCCCTCTTCCGTCCCTAGTTTTTCTTCTATTCTGCTTTCTACCTCACGATAATCTTTTTTACAGCTGCTGGAAAGTCCAGGATGCTACCTACCTGCTGTTTCCTGCCACCTTCCCCCACTAGCCCTGCGCTTACCGGCGGGGCTGTGCGCCGCAGTGAGTGCTTCTAATAAACAATTGCTGGAGACTGGGCTCTTGGGCTTTGAACCCTGAGGCACTTCACCTATAACTACAGTACATTATCTCTTATCTCTTCTCTCCACTAGTGTTTCTCCCAGCTCTTAACCTCTAACCCCACCTTAACTACTAAGACCTTTCCCCTCCTCCTCCCCACTTTTTTTTTCTCCCTCACTGGTCACCATGATAGATTCTGTGACTATCACATCCCTCAACGTCAAGGGGCTAAATGTCTGAAGGATGCTCTTGCATGATCTAAAACATGCCCATTCTGATGGGGCATTTATATAAGAAACTTCAAATTTTAACAGAGTTTTTTAAAATTGCGTCGAATGCAGCCTAAATGTTGTGTAGGACTGCATCCCGAAAGTCCAGGGTCTCCTCTGTAAGCCCCCGTCCTCGGTCAGGGCCTCCTCTGCACCCCCATCAGCCCAGGGCTTTCACTGCACTCTCAAATCCAGAGCCTCCAAACTAACCACCCCCCCCAATCCGGGGCCCCCTTTGCCACCCCCCCCCCCAGTCCAGGGCCTCCTTTGAAGGCTCCCCTTCTCTGGGATATAGACATAGGCTGTTTGGGCATTGGGCAGGACTAGAAGGGAGACCTGCCTGTCCATTACACTTGATTGGGCGGCAACCTTAGAGCAGCGGTTCCCAGTGCGGGTGGGGGCAGCACCTCCCTAGATGCGTCACCTGGGGCAGGCGCCCTCCCCGCCCCCCCCCCCCACCACCCCTAGTTTAGGCCCTGAACCCAGAAGCAATGTCATGACAAAACTTCTGGTTTGCTTGGCTGCCAATGGCACAGATTTTAAAAAATCCCTAGTTTTTCAAAACAGATGTTTGCATTTAGAAAGCTTTTAAGTGCAAAGGAGGGATTTGGAGTCTTATAGATCCCAGATCTCTCCATAAAAAATACCTGTTACTGCCCATTACTGTCACAAGGGATTTTTACATTCCTTGTGACAGCAATAAAAATGATCAGATTTTTTTTTTTTTAAAGAGTGTAAAAAAAAAAAAATTATTGAGTGCCTGTTTCTTCGTGCTCACGCGCAGACGCAAAACGCAGAAGTTTCGCCGCAACAGTGTTCAAACCACACATGCGAGGTATCGCCGAAATTGTTTGAGAGCAATGATTCTAGCACAGGACCTCTTCTGTAACTCTAAACTGGTAACCTGTAGAAATTTTTAAAGCATCGCTTATAGAGATTTTTTAAGTACCGCAGTTTATCGCCATTCCACGAGTGCGCGCAATTTCAAAGCATGACATGCTGGGTATCTATTTACTCGACATATCATCTTACACATTATCCAAAAAAAATTGGGCTAACTTTACGGTTTTGTTTTGTTTTTAATTCATGAAAGTGTTTATTCTCTAGGTTCTCTGCTAAACAAATATATATAATGTTTGGGGGTGCTAGGTAATTTTCTAGCAAAAAATACTGCTTTCAACTTTTAAGAAACAAATGTCAGAAAAAGGCTAAGGCAGGAAGGGGTTAATTCACCTCCTTTATCCCACCCATCTGAACATTATCCGCTTTATCTCCTTCCTGCCACCAATTGTGACCAGTACATTATTGTATTTTGTGCACCATTCTTAAGAGCCATGTTTAACACTCTCAGTATCAGCAGGTTTTTTCATTTCCAAAAAACGATGGAAAAAAAGAAAGGAGATCACCTTGGGGTGTTTACTTTCGTACTATTCTGCCATTTTTAACAGAAAGTAAAAAGGAAACGTTTGTGTTTTTGCCCTTTTCAGTAAAAACTAAAGTACCCAGCAGTTGTTAATGTGTAACTAAAGGCAATTTGATCCCCCCCCACATTTTGGATAGTGTGAGAAAGGATTTTAAAACCTATCTAGCATCTAGTTTCTGTGCCATCTCTGTCAGAGATTTCACTTTCTGTCCTATGGGCCCAATTCACACCACAAAAACGCAGACCGGATGCGTTTCAGATGTTTTTTTGATGCGTTCCAGTGCATTTCCCCCACCTCTTTTCTTAACCGCAAGGGCTGGTTCACACCACAAAAACGCACTCCAGATTTGTTCCAGGTGCGTTTTTGCATGCATGTTTTTTATGCTTTAACAGATGCTTTTTTCCTACTGTACTGGAGCCCGGTGAGATTTTGAAGCGTTCCAGTGTGTTAATGCATTCCAGTACAGGAAAAATGCAGCATGTTCTACTTGTTTTTCTGAAAATGGAAAGCCCTGGAACTGACTGCACTGGTGTGAACTATGCCATTGGAAACCATATAACCTACTTCCCATGCGTATTTAACCACTTACCCACTGGGCACTTAAACCCCCTTCCTAACCAGACCAATTTTCAGCTTTCGGTGCTCTCACACTTTGAATGACAATTACTCAGCCATGCAACACTGTACCCATTTGAAATGTTTGTCCTTTTTTTTCACACAAATAGAGCTTTCTTTTGGTGGTATTTAATCACCGCTGGGTTTTTTATTTTTTGCGCTATAAATCAAAAGAGACAAAGTTCGGGTTAAAAAAAAAAATCAAAAATTCTTTGTTAAAATTTATAGCAGAGTATGGCCACTGAGCAGTGCTGTGGGCTGGATCTGTAGTGCCCACAGTGCTGCAAACAATCTCTCCCTCTCTCCGATCGGTACAGAGAGAGAGGAACCCGTCTCATGACACGATGCTCATTTGACGGAGCGATCACGTGGTAAACGCCTGCTATCAGCGGCCATTTACCATGATCCGCCAGGTCCCCCAGACCCGGCGGTCACGGATGTTCCCAGGTGCGCGCCCCAGGGGGTGCGCGGGAGCGTGATTCTGTGACAACGTCCATGGATGCCCACCCAGAATAAGCCGACCGCGCTGTAGCCGTCTTTCGGCTATGGTCCGGTAGGCATGTAGTTAAAGTAGAAAACCAAAAAAAAAAGTAAAGTCGAGTGCAGGAAAAATGCAGCATGTTCTACTTTTTTTCTGGAATGCACTGGAGCTGCAAGCACTGGTGTGAAATATGCAATTAAAAACCATATAACCTACTTTCCATGCGTGTTTGATGCAGAAAAAAAACGCACTGACTGTACGTGGTGTAAACTGCCCCTAAAAACAAAAATAGGAAGAAAAATAGGATTTTTATAACAGCTTACCTGTAAAATCCTTTTCTTTGAAGTGCATCATGGGACACAGAGCCATAGTAATTACTATGTGGGTTATAGGCTACCTTCAGGTGATGGACATTGGCACACCCCAAGACAGGAAGTCCACTCCTTATATAACCCCTCCCACTACTGGGAGTACCTCAGTTTTTGTAGCAAAGCAATACACGTGTATACCAAAGAAGGGAGGGACCTCTGTGTCCCGTGATGTACTTCAAAGAAAAGGATTTTACAGGTAAGCTGTTATAAAAAATCCTATTTTCTTATCGTACATATCTTATCGGACACAGAGCCATAGTAGTTACTATAGTTACTATATGGGACGTCCCATAGCAATGCCAAATGAAGGGAGGAAGACAACAAAAGTATGGCACCATGAGACCAGAGGACTTGTACTGCTGCCTGCAGCACACTGCACCCAAAGGCAATATCCTCATGACCTTTTACATCTACTTGATAGAATCTGGTAAATGTATGGACTGAAGACCAAGATTTGAGCCATGGAAGCTTGGTGATGCACTGCCCAGGAAGTACTAACAGCCCTGGTGGAGTGTGCTTTAATATGAAAAAGGTGGAACTTTCCTCTTTAAACCATAGGCTTGAAAAATCACTTGTCGAATCCATTTAGAAATGGTAGATTTCAATGCGGCCTGTCCTCTTTTAGGACCTTCAGGCAACACAAACAAAACATCAGTTTTGAGCAGTCACCTTCAAATAGATTTTGACAGCTCTCACCACATCAAGAGAATGTAGTGACTTTTCTTCCACAGAACGGGGTTCTGGGAAAAATGAAGGTCGAATATCCTGTTTTAAATGAGAACCTGACACTACCTTCGGTAGAAAATTAGGATGAGGACGCAATTCAACCTTATCCTTGTGAATAATATGGCTCTTTACAAGAAAGAGCAGCCAACTCTGATACCCTTCTTGCAGAAGATATGGCTACCAGAAAAACTAGTTACCTTGTCAAAAAGACCAAGGGAATATGTTGTATCGGCCCAAAAGGCTGTTTCTGTAATGCCAACAGGACTAAATTTGAGTCCCGAGGGTTCAGGGGTGACCTAACCGGAGGATTAAGCCGCGTTACCCCCTGAATAAAGCTAGGAACCAGAGAGTGTTAAGCAAGTGGTCCCTGAAATAATACCGATAAGGCCGAACCCTGGCCCTTGATAGTACTCAAGACCAGCTTTAGTTCTTTACCCATTTGTAGAAAGTCAAGGATTCTACCTATGACATACTTCCTGGGATGCTAACCCCTGGATTCACACCAGGAGACATATGCCTTCCAGACTCTATAATACATGACTCGAGGCCGGGTTCCTTGCATTAACCAGAGAAGACACCACTGAACCTGACAGCCCATGCTTCTTCAGAATGTGGGTCTCAATAGCCAAAGCGTTTGTAAAGTAGGATGGAATACCAGACCCTGCGAGTGAAGGTCTAGCTGCGACGGTAGGTTCCATGGGTCCCCCCTACCGCCATCTTTACGATCTCTGCATAGATAAGATATCCTGGGCCACAAGAATCACTGACTTCCCTTCCTGCTTGATCCTGCAAAGAAGTCGTGGACGCAGGCAGAATAGGAGGGAATGCATAAATCAGTGAGAACCGATTCCACAGGAATAGCAAGGCATCTGTTCCGCATGCTAGCGGATCCTTTGTTCTTGACACAGTTATCAATTTCTTTGTTGAACCTGGACGTAAACAGATCTATGTCTGGGATCCCCCATCTTTGACATATTGACAGGAAGATATCGGGGTGAAGGAACCATTCTCCCGGGAACAACTGCTGGTGACTCAAAGTAGTCCGCCTGCCAATTTTCTATTCCTACAATGAAGACTGCCGATAGGCAAAGTACATTATTTCTGCCCAAGATAAGATACATCCTTCTCTGAGCTGCACAACTTCTGGTGCCCCCTTGGTGATTAATATAGGCCATTCCTGTGGCATTGACGGATTGAATCCTGGCAGGACAATATCGTAAACTAAACGTTTAGGCCCTCAGGACCAAGTGCTCTGCCTGAATTTCTATAAGGGGATTTGAAATTCTGTGTCCTTACTGGAAAATTTCTCTATTATGGTTCTGATGTCAAATCAAAATTTTGGATTTTTTTATCTTCACGTTCGATGATAATGGTAAACAAAACAAAGTCAGGGTGAATCTTCCTAATGGGGGCACAGAGCAATAAAAAACGACAGCTGTTCTAACCCACCTCCACTCCAAACCCAAAACTAAAAAAGTTTGCCTTTAGTCATTTTTAAGTACCACCAAAAGAAAGCTCTGTCTTAAAAAAAATTCCTATGAAACTGCCATAGTGCTGAAAAACGGGCACTCGGATATAATCGTTCTCAAAGGGGGCATTTTGTAGGAAGGGTTTCCAGCAGAAATCCCCTTTAAGGCCACTTGAGGAGCAGAGAGGATTTCCTCTAGACATCAGCTGACATGCTGAATCAGGGGATTGTAGGCAAGCAAGATTTTCTATTTAAACTGCTCTAATGCAATTCCATTCACAGTTATTTTATTGTTTTAAGTGGAATTGGTCATTAAATAATTCCTGAAATGTAAATCAGCTCAGATCTTTCAACACTGAACAAACAACATGTATGCATAATTCTCACTGCTATTTCACAGTTCTCCATGTAGCTGCAGATCAGGTTCCAGCAACAAGCACAACCACAGAGCTTAGGCTAGTCCTGATCTATATACACCTGCTGGGATAATGAAGAACAGGTCCCACAAGATAAAATAAACTTATGACATATGGCTTGGCTTCTGAAAGCATTCGTGTCAGCTACACGGATATGCACCAGCAGGGAGAGGTTAGTTTCAGCTTGCAAATTTTCTAGCACTGCTCTTAACTCTGGGTGGATCATGATGTAATTATGCAGACAAAATAGCTAGAACGCTTGCAATGCAACACTATTAAAAAATCTGAGCATTACACCTGCCACATTCCAGTCACACAAACCAATTTTAAGAGAACTTTATAAACTGAATGGATTTCAAAAGCCTGAAGAACCTATGTGGACACCAATAGGGTCTAGTGCAGGGGGAGGCAACCCCCGGCACTGGTGCCGCAAGTGGCACACAAAGCCTCTTTTGCCGACAATTGACTCTCTCCCCATCAGCAGAGCAGTGCAGGGAAGTGTCAGTGAAACACTATTGCATTCCAATTTCAGAATTCCCCAGGCCGCACCTGCACTGAGGGGAAGGCACTGCGCCCCCACACATTGTAAAAAAGATGGGAAACATTGTTTGCTTCTCTAACTTTGCTGTAGCTGCGATCGTCCGCTTTTGTGATGGGGGAAGAGATTGAGTGCAGTTCTGCTTTGGGGGGGGGGCGGGGCGGTCCCTGTTTCCAGGAGGAGGAGAACGGTCATTGGCAACTGCTAAAGCCAATCACAGTCCTGCTAGCCCCGACCACCATCTGAAGGATGAGGACTCGCTTGGTTGCCATTACCAATCTCAGAAGGAAAGGATTTCACTAGGATTGAGAAAACCACAATCAGGTGACAGTTTGTGGAATTACTGTTGAGCTTCTGGGAACTTAGTTGAAATTATTCCTGAACCTTTGCATCACTTACTACTGAACCTGCACTCTGTGTGCCTTTAAGCCACCGCCAGTATTCAGCACAATAAACATCACATCCAACTTTTCCTGTGGCGCAGAGTGCTGCATTTTTTCTCAGCTGCAGGGGCCCAACGTATGTTCCTGTACACAGGCCCACTGCTTTCAGAAAATGCCCCCGACCTGAGCTTATCATTGCGCATCCATTCCAGATGCTTGTGTGTGACATCACATACAAGTACGTGTGCTGGATGCGAGAGGTTTATCAGCAGGATGAGTGTGCCAGGGCAGGTATAGGTACATCATCTCTGCTTACTTTCACCACTCTGCATATCACAGATGAGCAGGGGGGAGGGGGGGGTTCAGCATTGGGCTAGATAAGCAGGGGGGAGGGGGGGGTTCAGCATTGGGCTAGATAAGCAGGGGGGAGGGGGGGGTTCAGCATTGGGCTAGATAAGCAGGGGGGAGGGGGGGGGTTCAGCATTGGGCTAGATAAGCAGGGGGGAGGGGGGGGGGGTTCAGCATTGGGCCAAATGAGCGGGGGTTGCAGAGGGGGGGGCAGGAGAGCAGGGGGGGCACATGAGCGGGGTGGTACAGTGGGGGGGCACATGAGCGGGGTGGTACAGTGGTGGGGCACATGAGCGGGGTGGTACAGTGGTGGGGCACATGAGCGGGGTGGTACAGTGGTGGGGCACATGAGCGGGGTGGTACAGTGGTGGGGCACATGAGCGGGGTGGTACAGTGGTGGGGCACATGAGCGGGGTGGTACAGTGGTGGGGCACATGAGCGGGGTAGTACAGTGGTGGGGCACATGAGCAGGGTAGTACAGTGGTGGGGCACATGAGCAGGGTAGTACAGTGGTGGGGCACATGAGCAGGGTAGTACAGTGGTGGGGCACATGAGCAGGGTAGTACAGTGGTGGGGCACATGAGCAGGGTAGTACAGTGGTGGGGCACATGAGCAGGGTAGTACAGTGGTGGGGCACATGAGCAGGGTAGTACAGTGGTGGGGCACATGAGCAGGGTAGTACAGTGGTGGGGCACATGAGCAGGGTAGTACAGTGGTGGGGCACATGAGCAGGGTAGTACAGTGGTGGGGCACATGAGCAGGGTAGTACAGTGGTGGGGCACATGAGCAGGGTAGTACAGTGGTGGGGCACATGAGCAGGGTAGTACAGTGGTGGGGCACATGAGCAGGGTAGTACAGTGGTGGGGCACATGAGCAGGGTAGTACAGTGGTGGGGCACATGAGCAGGGTAGTACAGTGGTGGGGCACATGAGCAGGGTAGTACAGTGGTGAAACTGATTTGCAGGGGGGGGGGGGGGGGGCAGTGATCTGAGATGTGAAGGTGCATGAATTGGGGCTCATCTGAGGTGTGGAGTTCCAGGAACTGGGGCTGATCTGAGGCATGAGAGTGCAGGATGTTAATTTCTCACTACTAAAGTAGTTTACAGCATTTACTTTATAATAAATCCTTTTTTGTGATTGAGAGTGTGAAGTTGATATTTTTTGTTATAAAATCGGCACACAATTTCTTTGAAAACATTTTCCGACACACTGTGCTCAAAAGGTTGTCTACCCCTGGTTTAATGCGTCAGAGAATTCTCCACAGGAATAAAAAGAAAAAATGCACCTCAAACAGAGCCAACAAAAAGCTCAGTGAGACAGCAGTAAAACAGGGAATTACCCATGGCTAATTAATTCCAAAATACAAAAACTATAAGTTTTATATTAATAAATACATCAGTGGTTAGCAGTTAGGACTTGGAGCTTTAGAGTCCTTGTTTTAAATCCTAACCTGCGCTTGTGTGGGTTTTCTCCCACACTCCGACAATGCATTGCCACCCGCCTAAAATGGCCCTAGTAGGTATGTATGCAAGCATGTGAGGTCTACACACAAACACACCGATCAGCCATAACTTTATGACCACCTACCTAATATTGAGTAGGTCCCCCTTTTGCCACCAAAACAGCCCTGACATGTCAAGTCATGGATGCCACTAGTCCTCTGAAGGTATGCTGTGGTATCTGGCACCAAGCCAACAGTAGCAGATCCTTTAAGTCCGGTAAGTTGTGAGGTGTGGTCTCCATGGATCGGCCTTGTTTTTCCAGCACATCCCACAGACGCTCGATTGGATTGAGATCTGGAGAATTTGGAACCCAAGTCAACACCTTGAACACGTTGTGTCCCTCAAACCATTTATGAACCATTTTTGCAGTGTGGCAGGGCACATTATCCTGCTAAAAAGACCACTGCCATCAGGGAATACTGTTTCCATGAATGTGTGTACTTGGTTAGCAACAATGTTTTAGGTAGGTGGTACATGTCACGTAACATCCAAATGAATGACAGGACCCAAGGTTTCCCAAGAGAACATTGCCCAAATCATTACACTGATTTCAATTGCTTCCCATGCTGCATCTTGGTGGCATCTCTTCCCCAAGTGAGCGGCGCACATGCACCGAGCCATTTACATGATTAGTCAGACCACCTTTTTACTTTGGGTCAGCATGGGCACCCTGGTCAGTCTGTGGCTACACAGCCCCAACACATCAACACATGTTTACTTGCTGTTTAATATACCCCACTGACTTTCAGATGTCATTGTAACATGACAAGCAATTTGATTCACGTAAAGTGGTTGTAAAGGCAGAAGGCTTTTTTTTATCTTAATGCATTCTATGCGTTAAGATAAAAAGCCTTCTGTGTGTGTAGAAGCCCCCCCTCAGACCCCCAATACTTACCCGAACCCAATCTCTATCCAGCGATGTCCACGAGTGCCTTGGCCTTCCAGGACTCTCCTCCCGATTGGCTGACACACAGCAGCGGCGTCATTGGCCCCCCGCTGTTGTCAAAGTCACTTAGCCAATCAGGAGAGAGGGGGCGGGCCGAACCGCTGGCACAAGAGGCAGAACAGGGACATACGTGTGTGTAGACACACAAATCCCTGCAGAATGCGAGCTCCTACTAGCTAGGAACCACGATCTGTCATTTCCTCTAGTCACTCCCATCCCCCTACAGCAGGCATGTCCAAAGTCCGGCCCGCGTTCCGGTTTGATGTGGCCCCGACTTGGAATTGGCACTGACACACACACACACACACACACACACACACACCTGTGGCCCCCAAATCGAGCGTGTTATGTTTTTTATGCTGTTAATATATCCATCTTCTTTAGCCTGACAAATCCCAAACACCGTGCTCATTCTCAGTATGAGCCAGGGCGGGTGGCTGGGCGTGTTCACAAGTCTATGTGCCCGAGCCGCTAAGAAGCTGACAGCCCGAAGAGCCAATCATAGGCACTGACTATTCCAGATCTCTGCATCTGCGGACTGCAGATGCAGAGATCAGGGAAATGTCACAGTGCCTGCGATTGGCGGTGGCGCTGCCAGCTTCCTTGCAGGCTTGGGCACATAGACTTGTGAACACGCCCAGGCTCATTCCAAGAATGAGCGCGGCGCTCTGGGATTTGTCAGGCTAAAGAAGATGGATGTATTAAGAGCATAACGTGCTCGAGCTTTGGGGGCCACATCAAACCGGAACGCGATTCCTTTCCAAGAGAGCGAGATGGAGAGAGATAGAGAGATACCGTATTTATCGGCATATAACACACACCGAGATACACATACCCGAGAGTCCTCGGCTTTTCTCGCCGCCGCTTACAGTCCCGGCCATAGGTCGGGACTGGGCGGGACTGTAAGCGGCGCCGAGAAAAGCCGAGGACTCTCGGGTATGTGTATCTCGGCTCCGCCGAGTTCCTGCAGTCTCGGCGCCATATTTGAATTTACACATACGCTGTGTATGTCGGCAGGGATCGCAGCGATCCCACAAAGCTGCACTGGGGCAAGGCTGCACTGGGGCAAAGCTGCAATAGACACTGGAGCAAGGCTGCACTGACACTGAAAAGGCTGCAGATGGACACAGATAACGCTGCATTGATGGACATTTTAATGTAAGTTTTTTTCCTTAAAATTCCCTCCTAAACTTGGGGTGCGTGTTATACACACCTGAACTCATCGTTACCCTGAGCGGAGAAGATATATATAATATAATCATCATATATTGGTATCGATGTTATGAAATGAATAGTATGCCGTTTGCAATAAACTTTGCATAAAATATTTCATTTGCATTTAATTTTAATGGTTCAAAAAATGTCAGGCAAAATGGTCGGCCCTCACGCATGTTCACTTCATGAAATCTGGCCCTCTTTGAAAAAAAAGTTTGGACACCCCTGCCCTACAGTTAGCACACACACTAGGGAACACAGTTAACCCCTTGATCGCCCCCTAGTGTCAACCCCTTTCCTGCCAGTGACATTTACACAGTAATCAGTGCAATTTTATAGCACTGATCGCTATATAAAAGTGTTAATGGTCCCAGAAATGTATGAAAAGTGTCCAATCTGTCCGCTATGTCGTCGCAGTCCCGATAAAAAAAAAAATAAATAAAATTAAAAAAAAAAAAAAAATCGCAGATTACCGCCATTACTAGTAAAAAAAATAATAAAAATGCCATAAATCTTTCACCTATTTAGTAGACACTATAACTTTTGCGCAAACCAATAAATATATGCTTATTGCGATTTTTATTACCAAAAATATGTAGAATACATATTGGCCTAAACTGAGGAAAAGTTTAGCTTTTTTAAAAAAAATTGGGGATATTATAGCAAAAAGTACAAAATAGTGTTTTTTTCAAAATTGTCGCTCTTTTTTTGTTTATAGCGCAAAAAATAAAAACCGCAGAGATGATCAAATACCAACGGACAGATGGGACACTGACATTTTTGGGACCACTGACATTTAAACAGCGATCAGTGCTATAAATATGCACGGATTACTGTGTAAATGTCACTGGCACGGAAAGGGGTTAACACTAGGGGGCCCATCAAGGGGTTTACTGTGTTCCCTGGGCGTGTTCTAACTGTATGGGGATAGAACTGACTAGGAGAGGCGACATTGTTGTTCCTACTTCGTATTTAGTATTTTTACACACAAAAATCCCTGTGCTGGCTCGTGTGCACGCGATCGCGAGTGGCAGGTGGCCATCGCGACCGACGGTCATGTGCATCGGGTCCCCTGCCGTCTGTCTGCTCTTAAAAGGGTAACCTGTATATGTATGGGATTTCGCCCAGGAGAGCCATTTGTGCCACAGTAAATCTGCGTGAGGCGGTCGGGAGTCTAATATACACATACCAAACATCTGGGAATAGACTGAAGTTAAACTCAGGAGCCAAGAGAATCTTATGATCCCAAAAGAAGGCAATTCAATAAAGCATGGGTGCACAACCTGGGTCCTCCAGCTGTTGCAGAACTACACGACCCATGAGGCATTTCAAGCTGCAGTTACAAGCAGGACTCCCAAAGGCAGAAGCATAATGGGAGTTTTAATTCTGCAACAGCTGGAGGGCCACAGGTTGAGCACCCATGCTAAAGGGTGGAAGGGGTTTGACATTAATATATTTTACAGAACACTGGCTTCTGGGATTTTTCCAATTTACTTACATATTTGGGGTTTGAGGAGATACGTTCTACTGATATACCTTCACATGTGAGAATCCTATTTTCTTATCGTACATCACTGGACACAGAGCCATAGTAGTTACTATGTGAGATGTCGCATAGCAATGCCAACTGAAGGGAGGGAGACAACAAAAGTACGGCAATAAGAGACTAGAGCAGGGCTTGACAAATTTGCTTGGAATCTAGGAGCCAGCTAAAAAAGTTAGGAGCCAGGTTTTTTTTTTTTTTAAACGACCGACAAAGCTTTATTTTTAATATAAAAATTAACCAATCTTAAATTTACACAGAGACGACTAGAACTAATGTGACTGCTTTTATTTCCTGCCATGCAGGGACACAAGACCACCATATTCCCGCTAAGGATCCAATCAGGTCCGCCTGAAAAACTGACAGGCGAACCTGATCAGACAGCCTGTGTGAAAGAGGCCAAGCAGGGAGATGACAAATAATAAATTCATTTTAATTAAGCACTTCCTTCCCGCAGGACGACTATATACGTCCTGTCTTTGAAGAGAAATACCGTTGTTATGGTAGCAGCTAGCTACCATAACCCCGGTATCTTCTTTAAGAGCTGGCGGTTCTCTTTCAGATAAAAGTGGTCTCTGCAGCAGATTAGCAGCGAGATCACTTTTATCGGCGGCAGGAGAGGGCCCCCCTACCGCCACTCTCCGGTGCCCTTCACCGCTTACCGTGGCCGTCGGTAACGGCGGAGGCGATCCGGATCTGTCCCTGGCCTGACATGGAGACGAGTAAGGGGAAGATGGCCCCCCGCCCATCTCCGAGTCATTGTAGTGCGGAAGCGACGTCAAATCGTCACTTCCACCCATAGCTCTTGAAGGGACATTTTAAAATTTTTTTTTTTTTTTTTCAAATGACAATTTTTTTTTTTTTTTTTAATGCATTTTAGTGTAAATATGAGATCTGAGGTCTTTTTGACCCCAGATGTCATATTTAAGAGGACCTGTCATGCTTTTTTTCTATTACAAGGGATTTTTACATTCCTTGTAATAGGAATAAAAGTGACTTTTTTTTTTTTTTTTTTTTAAAGAACAGTGAAAAAATAAAAGTTAAAATAAATAAGAAAAAAAAAAAAAATTAAATGTGCCCCATCCCTTGTAAAAGAAATAAGTGACACAATTTTTATTTTTTTTTAAAACAGTGTAAAAATAAAAATAAAAAGTAAAATATATAAGAAAAAATAATAATTTTTTTAAATGCGCCCCGTCCCGCCGAGCTCGCTTGCAGAAGCGAACGCATATGTGAGTAGCACCCGCATATGAAAGCGGTGTTCAAACCACACGTGAGGTATCGCCACGATCGTTAGAGCGAGAGCAATAATTCTAGCCTTAGACCTCCTCTGTAACTCAAAACAGGTAACCTGTAGAATTTTTTAAACGACGCCTATGGAGATTTTAAAAGGTAAAAGTTTGTCGCCATTCCACGAGCGGATGAAATTTTGAAGCGTGACATGTTGGGAATCAATTTACTCGGCGTAACATTATCTTTAACAATATGAAAAAAAATTGGGCTAACTTTACTGTTTTCTTATTTTTTAATTAAAAAAAGTATTTTTTCCCAAAAAAGGAAAGAGATGAGCAGGCAGTGAAAACAGGTAGGGAAAGCTCCATTAGCATTGGTGGATGTCTTGTCATACCAACGGCCACCACCAGAGGGCGCCCGATTGCAGAAGGAACCAGGAACCATAGGACTGCAGTAGGCCGCAAAGCCGGGGCCTCAATTACCGGCGCGGCCCAACGCGATCGCGGCGGGAGGGGGGGGGGGTCGAACGGACACAGGATACCCCAGCTGTGCCGCCCCAGGCGCCAGGTCGCTAATTCTAGTCGCAAATGCGACCTGGCGCCCGGGGTTTGTCGAGCCCTGGACTAGAGGACTTCTACTGCAGCCTGCAGTACACTGCGCGCCCAAAGGCGATATCCTCATGACCTATTACATCTATTGATAGAATCAGGTAAATGTATAGACTGAAGACCAAGTTGCGGCCTTGCAGATTTGAGCCGTGGAGGCTTGGTGATGCACTGCCCAGGAGGCACCAACAGCCCTAGAGGAGTGCCTTTTGATTCGAGAGGGTGGAATCCACCTCTTTAAACCATAAGCTTGAATGAATAACTTGTCAAAACGATTTAGAATAGTAGATTTCAATGCTGCCTGTCCTCTTTTAGGACCTACAGGCAACACGAACAAAAACATCCGTTTTCCAAATCTGAGCAATCGCCTTTAAGTAGACATTGACTGCTCTGACCACATCAGAAAAATGTAGTGATTTTTCTTCCAAAGAACAGGGCTCTGGAAAAAAAGACTGTAGAACATTATCCTGGTTTATTTAAAAACCTGATACTACCTTTGGTAAAAAGTTAAGATGAGGACGCAATACTACCTTATCCTTGTGAACAATAAAAATATGGCTCCTTACAGGAAAGAGCAGCCAATACGGATAGCCTTCTTGCAGCATGGTTACCAGAAAAAAGAGTTTCCTTGTCAAAAAAAAAAAATAAATAAATAAAAAAAATAAAAGGACCAAGGCAATATGTCGTATCGGCCAAAAAAAAAAAACAAAAAAAAAAAAAAAACAAAAAAAAAAAAGTCCGTTTTGCAATACCGACAAAACTTAATTCAAGTCCCAAGGGTTCCTGGGTTACTTAACCGGAGATTAGGCCGTGTTACCCCCTGAATAAAGTTATGGACCAAAGAATGCAAAGCAAGTGGTCATTGAAATAATACCGATAAGGCAGAGACCTGTCTTTAGAAAGCACTCAAGGTCAGCTTCATTTCTCACCCCATCTGCAGAAAAGTCAAGAACTCTACCTTGACTTATTTCCTGGGGTGCAGCTCCTGGTTTCACATCAGGAGACATACGTTTCCCCAGACTTGATAATATATAACCATGGAGGCCGGCTCTGCATCAACCAAGGTAGAAAACTACCGAACTTGACAGCCCACACTTCTTCAGAGTGTGGGCCTCAATAGCCAAACAGTTAAATTTAGCATTTGTAAAGTAGGATAGAACTCCTGACCTTGCGAGAGGTCTGGCCGTGAAAGTAGGGTCCATTTGGTTACCTACTGCCATCTCTTCGAACTCTGCATACCAAGGTTTCGTGGACCCGCTGGGGGTCACAAGAATCAAAGACTTCCCTTCCTGCTTGATCCTGTGAAGAAGGATGCAGGCAGAATAGGAGGAAATACACAAATCAGTGAAAACCGATTCCACGGGATTAGCAAGGCATCCATTCCGCATGCTAGCGGATCCTTTGTTCTTGACACAAAGAGGTCGATCTTTTTTGTTGATCCTGGACGCAAACAGATATAAGTCTGGGATCCCCCATCCTTGACATATTGACAGGAAGATATCGGGGTGAAGGAACCATTCTCCCAGGAACAACTGCTGGCGACTCAAGTAGTCCACCTGCCAATTTTCTATTCCTAGAAAGAAAACTGCCGATAGGCAAAGTACATTGTTTTCTGCCCAAGATAGGATAAGATTCACCTCTCTCTGGGCCACACAACTTTGTGTGCCCCCTTGGTGATTAATATAGGCCATTGCTGTGGCATAAACGGATTGAATCCTAGCAGGACAATACCTTAATCTTGAACGTTCAGGCCCTCAGGACCAAGTGTTCTGCCTGAATTTTTAAAATGTTAATGGGCAAGGTCATTTCTGATCTAGGCCACTTCTTTTGGACAGCTGCCTCTTTCAGGACTGTCCCCAAAACTAAACAAAAAAGGTTGGCATATGTTGTTACCATTTCCCAGGTAACCGAAGGAAGGATTTTCCCCTTTTGCAGATTTTTTGGACGTTAACCTTAAACCGAGGCTCCGGCACACCCAGCCTACAGCACCTGGTATTTCCACGTGGTCTTTCATCTGGGTACTAACCAGGCCTGACCCTGCTTAGCCTCCAAGATCAGACGAGATTGAGCGCTTTCAGGGTGATGTGGCCATAGGATTTGGAGTCAGACACACTGCTCTTTGTTTCAAGCCGATAGGATACTGTTTTGCAGCAGTCTAGAATGAGACTGAGCATAAGGAACGGCCTTGAATGAAGCCACCATCTTTCCCGACAACCTCAGTTGTTGAATAGGAGAAAATCATCTTGCTTCGACTACCTAAATCAGTTCCATTATGGCGCTGATCTTAGCCTGGGGTAGAAATACCCTTTTCTGGGTGTACCTATGATCAGACCTAAGTATTTTCTTCATGGTTTTAAAGGAAGATCCCTCCTAGGTTGAGAATCTGACCTAAATATTCCAGGTAGTTGAATGTGGTGACCATACTTTGGACTTTGGTCTAAGCAGGCTACTGACTGGTCTAACAAGAACAGATCGACTAGGTAAACCATAATAGTTATACCTTTGGCCCTCAATCTGGCTAAAAAAGGAGCCAGTACCTTTGTACTCGAGGTGCAGAAGCTAGATCGGAAAGCAGAGCTACACACTGAAAATGAAGATTTTCCACTTTGAAAGAAGATATTACTAGTGAGCGAGGAAATAGGCCTATGGAGATATGCATCTTTGACGTTGATCGACAACAGAAGTTCTCCTTGTAGGATGGAGACAACAGATTGGATTGACTTCATGCAAAAAGAGAGATTATATTCAGAAATTTTATCTTAGATCTTTTGAGATCCAGAATGTCCATTTGGATTTAACCAAACCCCAACCTCTGCTCTAACATGGGGGCCATCATGAACACTTTTTTGCCAAAAGATGGTCCAATGCTTGAGAGAAAGATATCATTTTCTCTGGATCCTTAGGAACGTTTGATCAGAGAAAACGGAGACGGAAACTCTTGGAACTCCAGTTTGTACCTTGGAGCTATTGAGGAAGTCCCCCATTCGTCTTGACACTCCTGCCAGATCACTTAGAACTGCAGAAAGAATTCTCCTTACTGAGCCATCGGGGGCACCTCCTCATGAGGAGGCTTCAGTACCTTGTAGGTTTCCTCCCCAAAGACCTCTTCTGTCCCTGGGGTTAACCCTGAGGATTACCTTTTGAACCTGATGGTGGAAGCTGTTGCGACTGCCTGGAGGCTGATGCCCCTGGCTGGCACAAAAGAAGAAGGAGCTTTGAAAATAAAAAATACATTTACTCCTTCACTTAAAAAGCCAAAAGGGGGTATCTTTCTTACTAGAATTATTTTGGATGTATCCAAAATATCCCCAGATAGCTGTTTCACCGCAAAAAGGAAGACTAGCCAGGAGCTTCTTGCATGACGCTTAGCGAAGGGCGCAAGGCCTAAAGGATAGAGTCTGTCATAGCAACTATAGTAAACAAAGCTGCCTCCTGGACCTGCTGAGCAGGATAACTTTGAACACCTGTTTAAACTTGTTTTTTCAACGATTAACCAATTACTGTTAGTGCAGGCTGAGACACTCAACCTGCCAGAGAAAAAAAAAAACTTAATAGAAATTCCAACCTTTTATCCATTGGATCCCTAAGTATTTGAGTATTGTCTGCCCGACAAGTAAAACTTACTCACAAAGGATATAGTAGCGTTAATTGCTGATATACCCCACTTAGTGAAATTTCTCTACCATAGGATAAAGTGTGAAAAACTTTTAGAAGGAAATGAATGCTTATCTGGGTGATCCTCCAGGTACAAAAAAACTTTTCCAACAAAAAATGGACAGGAAAAAGCATGCACAGCTTGAGGAGGCTTTAGCAAACCCAAACATTCAGGGTACATAAATGTGGAGCGGATCATTCAGCAAGAAATTGTACCATCAATCTTACAGATTGTGAATGCTGACTTTCCTGCATTTGACACCTCAAAAGAGGAGTCATCAGCCTCACCAAGGTCCCCTGAGGGAATAGTGTTCTCCTGCCCCTAGTTCCTCAGTCTGAGGGTCCTAGGAAAATGGAAGAGAACCTGACGCATCTTGACCACACTGGGATGCGATTAAAGTTGCTAAACTTTTTTTTTTTTTTTTTAAACCTACCATGGCTGAGGAAAAAGTAAAACAAACAGGGGCTGCAGCTTTGAAAACCGTTGCAAATATTTAATGGCCCCGATGCTCACTCTGACCAGCCACCCCTTCTCAGGGGAGGATGCCATCTGTAGAGTAGGTTTTCCAGAGCTTGAGGGAGACCCATTTAGCTCCTTTCTTGGGAGTGTTTCAACCCCCCCTTCTGAACATAGCCGATGCACAAAGCAGAGGTACTCCAGAAGAAATCGCATCCATTGCTTGAGCAATAGTCAGCCACTGCCATTAATGCTCAGCCTGATGCAATAGTAAATGTGTCAAAAAGAATGCTCGTGTCACCAACCTCTTTCATGCCCCTCTATGCTCTTGTGTTCCTCCACCAGCTTAAGCAGTAATGCCTCGTACACACGGTGAGATTTTCCGACGGAAAATGTGTGATAGGACCTTGTTGTCGGAAATTCCGACCGTTTGTGGGTTCCATCATACATTTTCCATCGGAATTTCCGACACACAAAATTTGAGAGCTTGTTATAAAATTTTCCGACAACAAAATCCGTTGTCGGAAATTCCGATCATGTGCACACAAATCCGCCACACAAAGTGCCACGCATGCTCAGAATAAATTAAGAGACGAAAGCTATTGGCTACTGCCCCGTTTATAGTCCAGACGTACGTGTTTTACGTCAGCGCGTTCAGAACGATCGTATTTTCTGACAACTTTGTGTGACCGTGTGTATGCAAGACAAGTTTGAGCCAACATCCGTCTGAAAAAATCCATGGATTTTGTTGTCCGAAAGTCCGATCAATGTTCGGCCGTGTGTACAAGGCATAACAATGGTGCTTTAAAAAAAAAAAAAACACATACCCACGTTGGAGGACGCCAACGCTGCGCTAAGCTCCGCCTCGCCTCCATCACCCTCCTTCCTCTTTTTTTTAAAAAGAGTTTTCCAGCGGAGCGCGGGCCTCTGATCCTACAGGACCAACATGAAAGGGGAAAAACATGGCGAGGAGAGAGCCTGGAAGCCGCTCTTCACCGTGAAAAGGGGGAGAATGCAGCACAGGTGGGGGGGGGGGGGGGGGGTATCTGGAGAAGAGAAAAGACCCCCCCAGACTTACCGGAGGTTTGCTGCTAGCTGGAGAGGAAAGAAGTCTGCTGCTCCGGACACAGCGTGTCTCTTGAGGAAGCATGAGAAGGTATGTGCTCCATACAGCCCCCAGTGGTGACACATAGGCATGACAACATTTACTAATCAAAAGGAGACATTTCATAAGAAAATTAAAAAATTTCTTAGAAAACTCCACTTACCTTTCCCACTGCAGGGTTTTCTGTGGTAAAACCAACAGACCCAATCTTCACCCTTCACAGTGGGTTCCATTAACCTTCAGGAGCCCGGGTTTCCTCGGGGAAACCCACAATCCTGGACCTGTAATAGCACCACCGCCAGTAAAACTTTATGGCCTTAAAACCATAAAGTACTGGATCCCGGGGTCCAGCTCTCTAAAAAGAGAAGCGTTTAAAGGCAAAACCTTGTTTCTTTGGACACAAGGCCCGGGTACCATTCAATTCGACCTAAAAGACACCTTAAATGGATCCGGCTGCATAGCTAACCCCAGCAAGGATTACTCCAGTGGAGCTCAGCACAGCACATCTTTACTCGTGACCAACACCTTAGACACTGGCGAAAAAACTCAGATACTCCCAGTAGTGGGAGAGGTTATATAGGGATTGCACTTTTTGTCTTAGGGCGTGCCAGTGTCCATCACATGAAGGTGGCCTATAACCCACATAGTAACTACTATGGCTCTGTGTCCCGTGATGTACAATAAGAAAATACTTTATCATCTTTTCCAAAAGAGGCAGCGAGAGGAAATCCCTGCAAATTAAGAGAACCACTTGGGGTCACCAAAACTAGGTGTTCCCATTGGAAGATTTCCCCTGAATTACTGTTTTGGGGAGTACTCAAAATTTAGGCTTTTCATTTACTTTTGATAACGGTAAACAGGACAGATCGAGAAGGTGAATCTACCCAACAGGGGCACAGACAGCAATACAACCCTGACAGGTAATCTAATCCTTCTCCACTCTATCCAAAACTTTAAAAAAAAAGTAACTTGTGTATAAAATTTTTATCACATTAATGTCAAAACTAAAAAAGTTTTGCATTTATCCTTTAAGTAATGGCAAAAGTGTTGCTGAATAAAAACAGGCCTAAAGCAAAAATGTAAAAAAAAAATTTGTGGTCCATAGGGGGTGTTCAAGTGTGAGTTGGTAGGAATCCCAGTAAGGAAATAAATGAAATTGCTTTGTAAGCAACTGCCTAAGAGTAAAGCTGTAAACTACTGACTACAAAACTCTACATTTCCTGGCCTACAGTGGATATAAAAAGTCTACACACCCCTGTTAAAATGTCAGGTTTCTGTGATGTAAAAAAAAATATGAGACAAAGAAATAATTTCATAACATTTTCAACCTTTAATGTGACCTATAAACTGTACAACTCAGTTTAAACAAACTGAAATTTTTTTTTTTGGGGGGGGGGGGGGGGGGGGGGTAAATAATAAAAAAAAAAAAGTTGCATAAATGTGCACACCCTCTTATAACTGGGGATGTAGCTGTGTTCAGAATAAGCAATCACATTCCAACTCATGTTAAATAGGAGTCAGTACACACCTGCCATCATTTAAAGTGCCTTTGCCTAACCCCAAATAAAGTTCAGCTGTTCTAGGTCTTTCCTGACATTTTCATAGTTGCATCATACAAAAGCCATGGTCCGCGGAGAGCTTCCAAAGCCTCAGAGGGATCTCACTGCTAAAAGGTATCAGTCAGGAGAAGGGTACAAAAGAATTTCCAAGGCATTAGATATACCATGGAACACAGCGAGGACAGTTATCATCAAATGGAGAAAAATAGGTCATACTTCCCTGTAAAATCCTTTTCTTTGAGTACATCATGGGGCACAGAGTGAGGCCATTATTCATTACTTACTGGGTTATACTTCATCTCCAGGTGAATGGACACTGGTAGACCAAAGGTCTTTAGACAGGAAGTGATCCCCTATATAACCCCTCCAATACAGGAAGTATGTCAATTTTATAGCAAGCACTTATCCTCAAAGAGGGGAGGGACTTCTGTGTCCCATGATGTACTCAAAGAAAAGGATTTTACAGGTAAGACAAAACAATCCTATTTTCTTTTTCATACATCACGGGACAGAGTGAGGCTATTATTCATTACTTACTGGGACATCCCACAGCAATAGCCTTGAGGGGAGGGAGACATCCTGCCAAAACAATAGCCATCAGACCTTATACAGCAGCCCACAGTACACTGCAGCCAAAAGCCAAATCCTTGGCTGCTCGAACATCCACTTGATAAAATTTTGTGAATGTTTGCACCAAAGACCAGCCTTACAAATCTGAGCAACCGATGCCTGATGGCTGAAAGCCCAGGAGGTTCCTACACCCCCGGTAGAATAAGCTTTTACCCTGAAGGGAGGAGCTTTACGTTTCAGACTGTAGGCCTGAATGACCAATTGACGGACCCAATGGGCAATGGAAGCTGCCTGCCCCTTCTTGGGTCCTTTTGGTAAAGCAAAAAAAGTCTGATCCTCAGATCGCCACAGATCTAGACAAATAAACCTTGACTGCCCGGACAACGTCCAAAGAATGCCGTCATCTCTCTTCCGCTGAACAAAGCTGAGAGAAAAATGAAGGCAAAATAATGTACTGATTCAAATGAAAGGCTGACACCACTTTTGGCAAAAAGGATGGAACAGGTCAGAACACGACCATGTCAAGGTGAACGATCAAGTATGGTTTCCTGCACGAAAGGGCCGCCAACTCCGACACCCTTCTAGCCGAGGTGATGGCCATCAGGAAGGCTAGCTTGCGTGACAGTAAGACTAATAGAATTTCCTTGACAGGCTCAAATGGTTGTTTCTGTAACACGGACAACACCAGGTTAAAGTCCCAAGGACACATAGATGACCTAATGTGGGGGAAGCAAACGAGTTACCCCTTACCTAAAGGTTCAGATTAGTGAATGGGAGGCTAAAGGCATTTGGAAAAATACTGACAAGGCCGAAATCTGACCCATTGTACTCAAAGCCAATCTGATTTCCACAGAAGACTATAGAAGAGAGAATTCTCCCCATCACGTATTTGAGGATGCCATTTTCTGGCTTCACACCAAGCAATCTAGGCTTTCCAGATCCTATAATAGATCTTACTAGTGACAGTTTTTCTGGCATTCACTAGGGTAGACACCAACGGGCCCAAGATGCCACGATCCTTCAACACGCTGGCTTCATTAGCCATGCCGTCAAATTTAGAGACTGTAAATTAGGGTGGAATATAGGACCTTGAGACAGTAGATCGGAGCGGCGTGGAAGCGTCCATAGCCCGTCTATTGCCATTCTCATGATCTCTGGGAACCAGGGGCCTTCTGGGCCAGGCTGGTGCCACAAGGATGACTGGAACCCCCTCTGTGAATCCTGCGCAACAAATGTGGAAGAGGGATCGGGGTAAAGCATAAACCAGGGAGAACTGGTTCAATGGAACTACTAGAGCATCTGCTCCGATTGCCAGGGGATCCCTTGTTCAGGACACAAACTGCTGTAGATTGTTGTTGAACCTGGATGCCAATAGATTAACCTCTGGCCATCCCCAACACTGGCAGATTTGCCAAAATACGTTCGGGTGTAGGGACCATTCCCCCAGGCAGATCTGCTGGCGGCTAGGATAATCTGCCTTCCAGTTCTCTACTCCCGAGATATGGACCGCCGATAGAACCGACACATGTCCCTCTGCCCAGGTTAATATATGGTTCATCTCCTCCTGAGTTGAACGACTTCTGGTACCACCCTGGTGGTTAATATAGGCCACTACTGTAGCCTTGTCGGACTGAACCCTGATGGGGCAGTCCTGAAGCTTCACCGTCCAGAACCGTAGACCCAGACGTACCACCCGTAACTTGAGGATGTTGATGAGCAGGCTCCCTCCTTGACCATCTCCCCTGAGCTGTGAGCCCCTCTAGGGTTGCTCCCCAGCCCGAGACTGGCATCTGGTCAGTACTCTCCAAGACACCGGGAGGAAGGATTTTCCTTTTTGCAGGTTCTGATCCTGCAACCACCAGCTTAGACTTAAGCGTGTCTGGGGAGATAAGGACATGGGGTAATCCAGGGCTTGTGCTCTCCTTTTCCGAGCCGACAAGATGTCTTGCTGTATAGACCTGGAATGGAATTGAGCATAGGGAACTGCCTCGAAGGAGGAAACCATACTTCTCAGAAGACTCCTACCGAGCTGAATAGAGGCTTGCCTGGTGCCCCTTACCTGATGCACCTGATCCTTCAGGGCACAGATTTTTACGGGTGGCAGAAATACCTTTGCCTGGACCACATCTAGAATTAGACCTAAATACTTAAGACTGAGTTGGTCTCAAGGCTGACTTTGTTATTTATCACTGAGCCCAGGTATTCTAAATACCGCACTGTGCAGGCTACACTGTCTTCCAAGGCCTGTAGCGAGGGATCTCTGAGCAGGAGGTCATCCAAGTATTCAAGCCCCAAGATCCCCTGGGCCCTTAAGACCCGGTACAGGTGCTAGGATCTTTGTAAACACCCGGGGTGCTGTGGAAAGCCCGAATGGCAGTGCCAAACTGGAAATGACTTTCCTCTACTGCAAATCGCAGGAATCTCTGATGAGGCTTAAAGATACGTACGTGTAAAATATGCTTCCTTGATATCGATGGATGCCAAGAAGTCTCCCATCTGGAGTGAGGCTACTATCAAGTGGACTGACTCCATTCCTGAAGGATTGGATTAACAGATGTTGGTTCAAGGGTCTTTAGGTCCAAGATTTGCCTTATGTCCCCATTTGGTTTTAGAACTGTAAACAGGTTTGAATAAAACCCTGTGCCTCTTTTGGACACCAGAACCTGTATGATCACTCCCTGATGCACTAACTGCTCTACTGCTTGAAACAAGAAGTTTCTTTTTGGAGGATCCGCAGGAACATCGGATCTTAGAAACCTCTATGGAGGAAACCTCTAATTCCAGCATTTACCCGCGGGACACTGTTGAGGTGACCGACCTGTCCAGCACCACTGTTCTCCAAAGTTCCGCAAATTGAAGCAGCCTTGCCCCCCCACCCGATCAAGTGGGGGCGTCCCCTCAAAAGGAGGGCTTGGTGCGGGGTTTAGAAGAGTTCCTTCTGGCCCTGTGGCTTGCCCCTGGCTCTAGCACCCTGTTGGCGGCGGAACTGCCTTAGCGCTGAAATACCTGAAGTCCGAGGTTTTAAAATGAGGGACATCTGGTCCTTCTATTTACAGGAATTAAAAGAACCCTTTCCTCTGGAAATCTTTTGGATATACTTATCCAGATCATCACCAAAAACACATTCCCCATTGAATTGGAACCCTGCCATTAAACTTACAGGGAAGCTCGGCTGACCAGTTCCACACAAGTCTGCGCATGTGAACAGACAAGAGAGCCAAAGAAGAAACCTGCTGTATAGAATCCTTTAAAAGGCATCTACAGCATAACACAGTGCTCAAGGAATATCTGTCATTTTTTCAGCAAGATCAACCTCCTGGTTAGGCCTGTCAGGCCATCTGACCTGATCATTTAAGGACTGGCAGACTCCAATTTCTGCAAAAGCTGGCTGCATAGCTGAACTGGCCAAAGAAAAGGAAGCCTTTAATAATGACTTCAGTTTCTTGTCAAGAGGGTCTTTCAAGCCCTGTGCGTTATCCACTGGACAAGTTAAGTTCTTGTTAAAGGAAGAGACTGTCATCTACAGCTGGCATGCTCCATTTCTTAACAAACTTTTCCTCCATGGGATATAAATGGGAAAACCTCTTTAGGTGGAATGAAAATCCTGTCAGGATGTTCCCAATCAGCATACACCACCTGTTCCAACAGCGGGTGCAAGGGGAAAGCCTGTGCAGCCTGAGGAGACTTCAGGGACCCCAAAGAGGACAAGGGAGGCTCAGAAACCTCTGCAGGAGGCAGCTTAAGGGCAGAACGAATCATCTTGGTAAGAATCTGGATCAAAAGCCTCTGCAACAGAGACCGATACCAACTGGACATCTTCTGGCCCAGATTCCTCAGAAGCAGACTCATCTGCCGGTCCATCTCCTAATTCTCCTAAGCTCTTGCCCTTCCTGCTCCAAATTAGGAGGCTCAGGGGGAGAGGGATCTGTCACGCTTCTTGCCACCCTGCTGGATGGAGGCAATCATGCCAGCAATCCTGTGCTCTAACCCAGCTAGGGCTGAGCACAGGTTATCCCTGGTGATAAAGGGTGAAGCAGCATTGTTGACTGTAGGCACAACACCAGACAGGCGCAGCTGCTAAGATTGCCTGGAAGCCTCTGGTCTCTCAGGGAATACAACACTAGGGTTACGACTAGGCTCCTCAGGAGCTACTGACCTAGGTGTGCCTTTCCCTGTAGTGTTAACCCCGCGCCTCTTTTTTGAAGACATTGCAAGCCACAAAAAGGGAGTACCTGGGTTTAGTATTCTACACTAGAAGGGAGACCCTATCATGGGCTCACCAAGCTCCTGTGCAACAATCTTGCTAAGCACTTTAGCCTGCCAACCAACACCTGGTGACTCACGTGACCCGGGTAAAGCAGAATAAGTTGTTATGAAGTTAATGATACAGAGCCTATTCTGTGTCCCACAGCTGTCCCCTGGAAGCGCCGCATGTAAGCCATTAACTGTTTAAATAAGCTGGCTGTGTGCAAGGACGCTCTGCGGATGCGTGCACACGCAGTCACACGTGGCTGTGTACACGCACGAACGAGTCCTCGTGCTCCATCTTAGCGCTACATCGCATGGGCGGCTCGGTGTACACACACAACATACTGCGTGGCAAGCCACGTGCGCCGTGGCTGCTCAGTGGCCACGAACAATCATGCACTCAGGCGGAAGCACGTGGACCATGGTGAACCAAGCTGCACAATGGAGCACCTCTGTGCACGGACTCTCCGTAAGGTAATGCAGGAATGCCTTAGCTCTGCGGTGTCCAGGATTCCACTACGCAGGGTCCAGCGCCTGGAGGTTGCATTATAAACAAAAACTTGCAGGATCCTTGCATCTTCTTTGTGAGGCTTGGGTACCATTTATCTTAGTATATAAGCCAGTTTCAAATGGATCCGATCGGCCAATCCCTTGATTCATTTTAGAACTGGGCTGCGACTTAAAGACCTGGAGCTCGAGAGAGAGAGCTCAAACAAAACATGCCCATCCACCTTGCAGACACTGGTAAAAAACTGAAGTACTTCCTGTATGGGAGGAGTTATATAGAAGGATCACTTCGGTCTAAAGACCTTCGGTCTTCCAGTGTCCATTCACCTGGAGATGAAGTATAACCCAGTAATAAATAAGAGACTCATTCTGTGTCCCGTGATGTATGAAAAAGAAATTTGGAACAACCGTGACATTACCAAGAACTGGACGTCCCTCCAAAAATTGATAAAGACAAGAAAACTGGTCAGGGAGGCTGCCAAGAGGCCTACAGCAACATTAAAGGAGCTGAAGGAATAGCTGGCAAGTACTGGCTGTGTGGTACATGTGACAACAATCTCCCGTATTTTTCATATGTCTGGGCTATTCGGTAGGGCGGCAAGGTGGAAGCTTTTTCTTATGAAGAAAAACATCGGAGTCTGGCTAAATTTTGCAAACACACTGAAGACTCCCCCAAAAGCATGTGGGAAAAATGTGTAATGGTCTGACGAAACCAAGGTTGAGCTTTTTGGCCACAATTCCAAAAGATATGTTTGGCTCAAAAACAACACTGCACATCACCAAAAATATGAATGCAATCTATACACTGGGGGGAGAACCTCTGGGGGAATCTAGGATGGAAAAGGACTTGGGGGTCCTAGTGGATGATAGGCTCAGCAACGGCATGCAATGCCAAGCTGTTGCTAATAAAGCAAACAGAATATTGGCATGCATTAAAAGGGGGATCAACTGCAGAGATAAAACGATAATTCTCCCGCTCTACAAGACTCTGGTCCGCCCGCACCTGGAGTATACTGTCCAGTTCTGGGCACCAGTCCTCAGGAGGGACGTACTGGAAATGGAGCGAGTACAAAGAAGGGCAACAAAGCTAATAAAGGGTCTGGAGGATCTTAGTTATGAGGAAAGGTTGCGAACACTGAACTTATTCTCTCTGGAGAAGAGACGCTTGAGAGGGGATATGATTTCAATTACTGTACTGGTGACCCCACAATAGGGATAAAACTTTTTCGCAGAAGAGAGTTTAATAAGACTCGTGGCCACTCATTGCAATTAGAGGAAAAGAGGTTTAACCTTAAACTACGTAGAGGGTTCTTTACTGTAAGAGCGGCAAGGATGTGGAATTCCCTTCCACAGGCGGTGGTCTCAGCGGGGAGCATTGATAGCTTCAAGAAACTATTAGATAATCACCTGAATGACCGCAATATACAGGGATATGTAATGTAATACTGACACATAATCACACACATAGGTTGGACTTGATGGACTTGTGTCTTTTTTCAACCTCACCTACTATGTAACTATGTAACTATGTAACACCATACCCACAGTGAAGCATGGTGGTGGCAGCATCGTGCTTTGGGGTAATTTTTCTTCAGCTGGAACAAGGACCTTAATTAAGGTAGAGGGAATTATGAACAGTTCCAAATACTAGTCAATATTGGCACAGAACCTTCTGGCTTCTGCTAGAAAGCTTAACATGAAGAGGAACTTCATCTTTCAGCATGACAACGACCCAAAGCATACATCCAAATCAACAAAGGAATGGCTTCACCAGATGAAGATTAAAGTTTTGGAATGGCCCAACCAGAGCCCAGACCTAAATCAGATTGAAAATCTGTGGGGTGATCTGAAGAGGGCTGTGCACAGGAGATGCCCTCAGAATCTGACAGATTTTGAGTGTTTTTGCAAGGAGTGTGCCATGCAAGATGTGCCATGCTGATAGACTAATACCCAAAAAAGACCGACTGCTGTAATAAAATCAAAAAGTGCTTCAAAAGTATTAGTTTAAGGTTGTGCACATTTATGCAACCACATTATTTTAGTGTTTTATTTTTACTTCCCTCCACCTAAAAGATTTCAGTTTGTTGTTCAGCTGAGTTGTAAAGTTTATAGGTCACATTAAAAAAAGGTGGAAAAAGTTCTGAAATCATTTATCTTTGTCTCATTTTTTTCACATCACAGAAACCTGACATTTTATACCCACAGTATGACTAAAATGACAGTGAGAAATATATTGGTCATATGCAGCTCCTCATACCTTGCTCAGCTGTATCCGGTTTCACTGCTGCTAGAAGACTTTCAATAGATGTCCTAAAGTTAAATGGAGCCAAGAAGAGTACATACGTCACACATCCAGCAACCTGCAAGACAAAACTATCATTAAGATACTACACAACACAAACAGTGACACAAGTAGTGATGAGGAGGCATGAGAAGATGATTTTACTATGTCTATCAGGGTGGATTGAATTTAAATCACTAGTAAAAAGGCTTGATTTAAATAATTTTTAAAGAGCAACTGTCATCTCTGTCCCGCAGCAGCTCCTCCTCCTCTGACCCACTGTTGACTCACTGACAGTCCCATTCACTTTAATGGGATGGCTAGTAAAGTAGCAGTGACACAACAAGGTGGGTGATGTGGCGGCAGCAGGTAAATGGATGCCCGCTAACAGGCGCTGCCATGAGGGATCTGAAATGACAAGTGCTCTTTAAATGCAAGGAATTAATTCTTGCTGGTAGTAGGAAATCTTTAATATATGCAAACAAAATTAAGGTTTCCCATTTAGAATAAGCTGTCAGGTTAGTAAATATTCCCAAACTGGGTCTCTTTTACGGCCTGCTGTCATTTTGGTCCTTAAGGGAGGAAAAAAGCACTTCAAGCTATGTGCAGAAAGATCACAAGGTTTATAAGCTGCTTAGGTTTCACTTTCATTTTTACTTCTTGCCCTTCCTCCTCGCACTTAGAGCCTGGTACAAATACATTTCTCTTCAAACAATCATACAGTTTGTAGTGTACATAGATTTGCAAAAGAATGGGATAAAGGAATATTACTGAACTTTGTTTTATCTCATGGTTACTGTGAAATTGTGTGAATGCATCAATGCAGTGCGTGTTATTTTAGCTTGCAGAGCTTGGATTCAATGAAGGAGTTTACTAAAAATGTAAATATTACAGAATATACAGCCTCATGCTGTATAATTAAGCTAAATTTCATGCTGATAAAACTAAATGCTGCATCTTAAATAGAAAACTACCTTTACATCGATTTTTACTCCAAAACACATTAAAATAAATAAAAAAGATTTAAAGCTGAGTTCCACCCAACAATGGAACTCGATTCCTCCCCCCTCCAATATGTGTAGCTGCTGACTTAATCTTTAAAAGGGGCGAGCAGGACTCTGCTTTAAGTGTAAAAAAATAAATAAATCTGATTTAAATCAAAATAATCCGCAGCAAAGCGCCATTGGCTCCCGCTGCTGTCAAAGTAAGTGAGCCAATGGAAGATAGAGCGGGGGTGGCGCCGGACCGCGGCTCTGTGTCGGAATGAACACACGGAGCTGCAGCTCTGAGCAAAACCATTACACAGAGCAGGTAAGTATAGAACATTTCTTTTTGTTAAAAATAAAGACTTTAGTATCACTTTAAGGTTTACCTGAGTTAAATTGTTAGATTTTTTTTTTTTTAGTCACTTGTATCAAATCCTTGGAGTGGATTTTGTAAAACCTGCTGACTTGAAGGCAACAAAGGGCCCAGATACACAGAAACAAAGCTATAATATTATTAGAGAGGTTAAAGTGGACCTTCACACTCAAAAGTTAAAAGGCACTATTTTTCCCAACCCAATACTTTTTTTATTTTTTATTTATTTTTTTAACAGGTACCCACTCCCACAATTCTCGCCTAGGCAAGAATGACTTCTGCTTAGGCAAATCCCCATGCATGCAGCCTCCTGGAACACATCACACACCCCAGGAGGATGCAGGACCAGTCCCACAGCACTGTGCAATCCAACATGCGCAGCGGGGGGGGAGCTGGCAATGATTCCTCAGGAAGTCACAAAGGCAACCATATCTAAGACGGTGTCAATGGGGACCTGCAGAAGTAGAAGAACCAGCTGTGTGGCAAGATAGCGCTGGTCTCCAGCCACTCGTATTTATCTGTTTTTTAAAAGCCAGCAGCTACATGATATTTACTGGTGACATTTTTTTCCCCAAGACTGAAGTCCTTCTTTAAGAGCAGTAAAGCTAAAAACTAGAAATATGGGCGCTGTCATTGCTGATTTTTTTATATTTAAATGTACAAGTTCCAGGGGTGACATCCTGATACTATCTTCAATACCGCATGATCATGTTAATAACCAGTATCCCAACATGTAAATTACATCTGTTTGTTCCAGGCCAGCGACTCAGCGAAAGCAGGACACGTAAAATTCACATAAAATTCAAACCAAGTCAGCAATGGCAGCGTCCAAATTTCTAGCCAGACAGGTTCAACTTAAAGCAACTGAATTGTTTTATGGCAAGATTTGCTTTGAACAGAATATCCTGTCTTTAATTTGTCATGGATGACACTCTATTGTCCTATGACTATGGACACCAAAGAGTATATTGGCTTCATGTGAGTGGATGTACTCTAAATAAAAAAATACATTTTCAGCATGTATATATTTAGGGTTTTTTAAAGTTTTGCTGGAACATTTTCAACTAGACTTACATGTTAACAAGCTTGCTATACATTTGCATAAGAAATGATTACAGTCTCTAAACCATCAACTTATACAATCAAACTACAGTCACCATTATGGTCAAACGACTGCAGAGATAAAATAAAATTATTTTCAAAGAGAATCTACAATTTTCATCCCTTTACCAACAGAGATTTCCATTACTAGAGAAGAAAACACAATTGATTTGCTGCTCTATTATAGAAAAGGCAGCTCCTATGTATATAAACTATTCACAGAAAGGATTTTTTTTTAAAACAGACCAGCACTTAAAATGTTGACAACATTCTGTAGCCATTTTAAGAGGTAGGTAAATAGTGTCCTTTGCCAGAAAAAATGCTGCATCAGGTTGCTGTCAGCACTGACCTTATGTGAAAAGCTAGAAAATTGAATGAAAAAAAAAACAAAACAAAACAAAAAAAACAAAAAAACACACGACTGAAGTTGAGGTTTAGCAAACGTCACATGACAAAGTGCTAAGGTCTTTACACATAAAATAGCACTGAAAGGAAAAAGTGGAGGCTTCTTTCATCAATATAGACAACAGCTGTATATTAAAGTGAGGAAAGACATTTTTTACCTTCATGCGTTCCCTGCATTAAAGTAGAACTATAGGCAAAACTTTTTTTTCTCATCTTGGATTTAATAACTGAGGGCTATAACCCCTGTAAGGTTTATATTTGCCATCTTTGTCCCATTACCTTCACTTCCTGTCTCATAGCCAAACAGGAAGGGAGAGGAAATCCGTGCAAATTAAGGGAATCTCCTGGGGACCCCAAGATCACCATAACTAGTGTCCCAATTGGAAGATTCACCCTCTATTACTTTTCTGGGGACAACCAAAAATTTGGGATCTTTTTACTTTTGTTTTAAATTAGAATGGTAAACAATGACACATATAGAGGATGACTCTCCCTAATGGGAGTACAGACAGCAAAAGAAACTAAAAATGTTCTAATCCCTTTCCATTCTATTCAAAGCCAAAAAAGTTTTTCTTTTAGTTATACTTGAAGGTAAAAACGTCTTCGTAAACGTATCGCCCCTCACCTTGCTATATACTTGACTGAGTCCTATATCGATCCAGCGCTGCTCTCTACCCCCTTTACATTAGGCACAGAGGCAGACCTAGGAGCCATCATCTCCTGCTGCTGTCAAATCATGTGAGGAAGGAGCAGGGAACAGGGTCGAGCTATGGTGTGTGTGTCTAAATAGGTGCACACAGCCCAGCTAGGCAGAGAGCCCCTATAGAAAGCGTCTTGCTATGGTGGCGCACAAGGAAGAGGAGGCTACAGAACTGGTGGAGGACCCAAGAGGAGGAGGACTGGGGCCAGAGCAGGTAAGTATAATGTGTTTTTTTTGTTTTTTTCTAAAGCGAAGCCAAGCCGGAAGGGATCCTCAATGTTGCGCCAACTATAGACCCATCTCCTTTTTAAACTCCAACACCAAAATTACTGGCTAAAAATATGGCACTTTGCCACCAGGACCACGGTATGGCCTTAACCCACCCAGGTCAAACGGGCTTCATAGTGGGCCAAGAGGCCAGCAACAATACTATATGGGCCTTGAATATTCTTCACCGGGCCTAGCATGGGCGGGCCAGAACGTGCACCTTGTGTGGTACAATCAATGGATGTGGAAAGACCTTGATAGGGTAAAATGGTTCTAAGTGATGAAAGTGGGATTATGGGATTGTTTTGGGCAAACGCATGATGAGCTGGGTACTGGCCCTCTACAGAGATCCTAGAGCTCAGTTAAAGGCCAATGGTACGCTCTCAGACCATTTCAGCATTATGCAATGGGACTAGGCGGGGGTGCCCCTTGTCCCCACTATTGTTTGCTCTGGTCCTAAAGCCCTTTTTGAGGAAGGTCCAGGGTAATGCTGATATTTCAGGCATCCATACTGGCTTCACGGAACATACACTATGTGCCTATGCAGACGATCTCCTATTTTATCTTTCAAATCCCCATGTTTCTTTACCAGTGTTGATGTCCAAATTGCAGAAATCTGGGTTTCTATCCAACTTTAAAATCAATTATGGGAAATCTGAGCTTCTGCCTATCCATGTCCCTACTGCATGGCGGCCCCCTTCATTCCCTTTTGCATGACGTAAGGGCTCCCTGCCTTGCTTAGGGACACACCCCTAATACGAGTCTCCTATATGACCCCAATTATGGTAGATTGACCGGAATATTGAAATACCTACAGCTATGAAACGGACATCCCTTGACATGGTTTGGGAGGGTGAACATCCTTAAAGCGAAGTTCCACTCATACAATCTGGTCAGGTTGGATGTATTACTCCTCGGAGATGCCAACAAATTTGAATGTAACCCCCATACCGTGTTCAATGACACGTTTGCCTTTGTTGTACGAACCCCAGTAGATGTCCCAGACATTAGTTCGCTAGGGTTGATGTCTGTTCGGTTGACTTTCTCCCTTTCCAAGTTTCTCTCCCCCTTCCCAAGTATTCTTTTTCCTCATGGAAGTGGCGCCTCATCGAATATGCATCAGAACACAGTATATATCTCATACACCTCAGGTCTGTCCAGGTACAGTGCCTTGGAAAAAGCATTCATACCCCAGGAAATTTACCACTTTTATGTTTTTGGTTGTAAAAAGACAAAGTATTTTCTTGGGATTCTATGTGATAGACAAACACAAGCACATAATTGTAAATTGGAAGGAAAATAAATGGTTTTATTTAGTTTAGGTAGACGGCCATATCTTGGTAGGTTTGCAGTTATGCCATACTCTCCATTTTCAGATGATGGATTTTACAGTGCTCCGTGAGACGTCCAAAGCTTGGGATATTTTTTTTATAACCTAAACCTGCTTTAAACTTCTCCACAACTTTATCCCTGACCTGTCTGGTGTGTTCCTTGGCCTTCAGGATGCCCTTTCTTCACTAAGGTTCTCTAACAAACCTCTGAAGCTTCACAGAACAGCTGCATTTATACCAAGATTAAATTACACACAGGTGGACTAATGAAGGCAATTATTTCCACTAGATTTTAGCTAAGGGTATCAGACTAAAGGGGGCTGAATACAAATGCACCCACCCTTTTCATATATTTGTACAAAGTTTTAAAAACCATTTATCATTTTCCTTCAACTTTTCCACAATTATGTGCCACTTTCTGTTGGTCTATCCCATAAAATCCCTACATTTATGTTTTTAATTGTAACATGACAAAAAGTGGAAAATTTCAAGGGGTGTGTATACTTTTTCAAGGCACTGTATGTTAATATTGTGAAATATACAGTACTTTGGTTTAGTACCACTTAGACCCCTTTCACACATGCAGACCATATGTCTGTATTTCATCCATCCGTTTTCAGATGAAATACGGACATACATGCATCCCTATGGGATAGCGGGTGTCAGAAGATGAACATGCTGCAGAGCCTGTGAGGAGGGAGTGGAGCCAAGCTACGCTGTATGCGTCTGCATGAGTGCCCACATAGCAAGCGGGAAGGGGAGGAAAGGGAGCAGGAGCACCGGTATGGGACCCCAGGAGAGGAGAATCTGAGCTGTTCTGTGTAAAACTTTTGCACAGAGCAGGTAAATATGACATGTTTAATATTTATAAACAAAAAAAAAAAAAAAAAAAAAAAAAGAACTTTTTTACAATATAGAAAAGCAGAGAGGCCTAAAGAAAAAAAAAAGAACTAGCAGACACAAGCATACAATACATACATTAAAAGCATTCTTTAAAAATGGTAAGGAAGAAAAAAAAAATACATTGAAAATATACATGAGAGACACTTGACATTGTATTATAGAGACTGCACAAGTACAGAACATCTGGTATGACAGGTGAATACACATCAGGCGTGGTCCTCGTTTACAAGCAGAGTCCAGCACGCTACTTACTTTACAGTAAGCACAACATACAGATCACTGCCTTGGAGATCAAACTGGCCCATCATTTATTCAGGAGTCGTTACATAATGCTTTTCTCTGAAATGGACAGCAATCTTTGGTACAGCAATAAAATTCATTAAAATAACATAGCATTCACAGCAAACTCTATAGTGCTTACACATATATACCGATATAAAAAGTGTTGTCTTTATATGTATATTTTCTAATGTGTAATCTGTAATTCTGAATCCTTACTTTTTTAAAGAAGGCTTTCAATGGTTTTAATCAGGATATACAAAACAATGGCAACCACCCCAATTTATAACTAGCCTTTGCAGTAAGGTGCTCATGGAAGGGCAACACACAATGCAAACAGACAAAAATTTCCCAGCACATATACAAGCTTGCCTGCAAAAAAAAAAAAAAAAAAAAAAACCTGCACTTTATTTATCCCCCAACCTGGGAGACTCTCAAAAAGTATACTTGGGACCGCAGTATACAGAGGAGCCTTTACGTAGGCACTTCCACAAATATTTGCAAATGTGATGCCCTTAGCATTAGTTTGTTTGTAAAAGACAAGATTTACTTGAAGAGGAGCTTCAGCCAGGTTCCACAAAAATTAAATATCAGCAGCTTTTAGCTGCCGACTGAATACAGACTCTTACCTGTCCAGGGATCTAGCACGGTCCTCACCTGGCCGGTTCTTTGACGGTCTTAGGGTCCCCGGCATGTTAACTGTGGGAAGCTGGCTGCGACTTATTGCGGCTATACAGCCAGCTTCCAACTAAAAATGAAAGAACCGATTTTCTCCCTGTGAATGATCCCCACAGCCTCCTGGGACCCGTGACGTGTCTCAGATGGTAGCGGACGGGGCTTGAGCCGAAAGTGGGAGCGGGTACCTGTCCAAACTAGGTACCTGCTTCCCAAAAATAAAAGACTATATAATTCTATTATTTTTTTTTTTTAACCACTTCCTGTCCGCTGGCCATCATATGACGTCCTGGACTTTTATAGTGGCGATAACTGAATAATGCCACGCACTCAGATATATTTTTTTTTCTGCCGGCAATTCCCTGCACTGTAAAAACAATCATATCGGTCTGTTTTTACAGGCAGCAGATGGAGACATCCCTACCCCACTCCAGCCACCCTATGAGGCTTTTACCAGCTCACCCGTGCGATCGGCAAGCCGGAGAATTAATCAGCTGGCAGCGGCTGTTTACCATAGATCACACAGAAGTGACGCATGTCGAGCCCGCATATGTAAACGGCATTCAAACCACACAAGGCATCGCTGAAAAAACAAAAAAATAGAGAGCAACAATTCTAGCCTAAGATCTCCTCCGTAACACTAAGCAGGTAACCTGTAAAAAATTTTAAAATGTCTCCTATGAAGATTTTTAAGTACCGAAGACTGGCACCATTTCACGAGCGCAATTTTAAAGTGCGACATGTTGTTAGGTATCCATTTACGCGGCGTAACATCTTTCACATTATACCGTGAAAGGGCGCTACTGTTTTTTTTTTGGGCCTGCACAAATGTTTATCAAATCACTTTTTTCACTAAAAATACACTGAAATCGTGAGCAGACATAAAACACAACATATTACAAAATTTCTGATAAATTCTTACTAAAGCCTTATTCACATAGGGTATACTAAAGTGAACGCCCATGTTCACCCGCATGGGGATGTACAGGTGTTCCGTGCATCCAATCCCATGCCAGTCAATTGGGACACAGCTTCTGATCCAAATGCTGCAAGTTCAGGTACACCGTCCCAACTGCAGACAGTGTAATTTCAGGGATATGCACCCACATTCACATGGATGTCAAATTGAGCGCAGTTGATGTGTCTGTGCAGCCGCTGAGTCCCAATTAACATCAATGGGACTGCCTGCGCAGGGATACACACAAGGCCTGTGCATGCCTGTGTAGGTTAACACAGCCTTGCACGAGCATACGTTGTTGTATGGCCCATGCGAACAAGGCCATACTAAAATATATATTATAGATAGATAGATCTATCTATTTTTCTAGTGTTCTTTTTAAGATTTTTCTTACTTTTTGGGGGGATATTGATGAAATATCAGGGATCTAATCCGACCCATGATGTCTCTTTTTAAAAAGAGAAAAGGGACTGAGGAAATCGAATCCTCATTCCTTTTTTCTGCAGCTTTAGTTGCACTGTAAATAAATGAAATAAAGCCTCTGTACAGCCTACTATGCTTCAGGGATGTAAGAACACACAAGTGGTTGGTCTTATTTCAGGTAAATAGCTGCGATCAGTAAAGCCACTGAATACAGTCACTGGTTTGTTCAATATCTGCTGAACAGTTTTGCTTAAAAAGGAGTTGTAAAGGCAGAAGGTTATTTTATCTTAATGCATTCTATGCATTAAAGGGGTTGTAAATGCTCTCTTTTTTAACAAAGAAAACACACAACATGTTAAACTTACCTCCACTGTGCAGCAGTGTTAATTTTGTCGACTAAAATGACTAAAACATTTTTAGTCGAATAAATGAATTATAATTTGGTCGACTAAAACTAAAAACAATTGAGATTACTAAAATAAGACTAAAACTAAAATGGCATTTTAGTCAAAAGACTAAAACTAAATTGAAATTTGACTTCAAAATTAACGCTGGCCTTTAGTGCATGTTCATACCGCAATACCATAAATAATAACTAATAAATTTTTCACTCCAGCAGTATATAATGAGCTTGGAAATTGTAGAGAAATGTTAAACTAATGCATTACAATTTAATTACACCCATTCTATTTCAGACGACTAAAATGAGTTTTAGTCAACTAAAATGTACTGGAGATTTAGTCGACTAAATACGACTAAAACTAAAAATTGCAGAAGACTAAAATGGGACCAAAACTAAAATGCCATTTTAGTCCCAAGACTAAAACTAAATAGAAATTTGCAGCCAAAATTAACACTGCTGTGCAGTTCGTTTTGCAGAGTGGCCCTGGCCCTCCTCTTCTGGGTTCCCTCAGCGGCGCTGGTGGCTCCTCCCTGCATCGAGTGTCCACATTGGAGAAGACTCTCCTAAGGTGGACACCCGTGCGGGTGCGCTCCCGAGTCCTGCATCTGTGTCCAGTCACACAGAATGCAGGACTTGCCGATGCGTCATTGGATACGATTGACAGCAGCGTGCACCAATGGCTGAGCTGCTGTCAATCTATCCAATCAGGACACAAGCTAGAGCTGGTGTGCTCGTTCCAGGCCAGAGGATGACCGCTCTCAGGTAAGTAAAACGGGGGGGGGGGGGTTGCAGCACTACAGAAGGTTTTTCACCTAATGCTGCAAAAACAATGAGGGTTTACAACTCCTTTAAGATAAAAAACCTTTTGTGTGTGGCAGATCCCCAGTAACCCCTGATTACTTACCTGAGCCCCATCTCTCTCCAGCCAGGTTCATGAATATCTAAGCCTTCTGGGACACTGATTGGCAGAGACACAGCAGCGGCGCCATTAGCTCCTGCAGTTGTCAAAGTAGACAGCCAATCAGGGGAGAGAAGGGGTGGGGCCGGGGCTCCATGTCTGACTGGACACATGGAACAGCGATTTGGCTCCAGTGCCCCCATAGGAAGCTGTGGGGGCGCTCGATAGGAGGGAGGGGCCAAGGAGGAGGGAGAAGCAGCAAAGAGGGACCCAAGAAGAGGGGGATCCAGGCTGCTCTGTGCAAAACCGCACAAGTATAACATTTAGTTATTTTTTTTTAAATAACAAAAGACTTTATAATCACTTTAAGGGCTTTTCACATTGTCGGACTCCGCCAGAAGATCCGCCTGATCAGTGGGGGATCTCTCAGCTGAGCAGGCAGATGAGGTCTTTGTCAGCTCCGCCTATGTAGAGCAGACACAGAAAAAAAAAAAAACACTTTCCTTAATGTGCGGTCTGGTGTAAACGGACTGCCTGTCCGTTTACATCCTTCTGTCATCCGATCCGCCAGACAGATGGGGAAGGGACCGGACCCCCCCTTCAATCCATCTGTTTTTAGCAGATAAGATTTTATCAGATGTCCAAGGGTGTAAACGGACACATGTCTGTTTACATCTGCCGCTCTATAGAGTGCAATGGATGGTCTGATCGAGTCCACCTAAAAAACTGACATGTGGAGCCGATCAGTCTGCCTGTGTGAAGGAGCCCTTAAAAAAGGGGAGTTCCACCCAGGGGGGCCGTCCAAAAAAAAAAAAATTAAAAGTCAGCAGCTACAAATACTGCAGCTGCTGACTTTTAATTGGACACTCACCTGTCCCTGGGTCCAGCGATGCGGGGGATCGAAGCCCCGCTCGTCTCCCCCCTCCGCTCGTCGGCATTACAACTGTGGGCGCCAGGCTGTGGCTTCACAGCCTGGCACCCACTGCGCATGCGCGAGCGGCGCCGTGCGCCGTGATTGGCCGCTCAATCACCTGGGACCTGTAATGGGTCCTAGATGATTGACAGGAGGGAGGGAGCAGAGCGGAGCCCTTCCTGTGCCGAGGAGGAAGTGATATCACCAGCCCAGGCTAAGGGACAGGCAGACTACGAGGGCCCACCTAGCAACAGGCATTTAGAGGTAAGTGAAAAAAGAAAAAAAATATCCAAATGTTTTTTTGTTTTTTTTAGAATTTTTACAGGTAGTTTTGTTTTTTGGGTGGAACCCCACTTTAAGTTTCATGGTTACTTTAGTGACCATGAGCTTTATAGCAGAAGGAGAAATGCCATGTCCGCATGGCATACTAACCTGGCAAGCTGGAAGCAGTTTTGGTCCGTACACAATACAGACTTGGCAGCGAAAGGGTTAATGGGCTATTCAGTTTTATGTTATTTTGGCTAAAGGTCTGCTTTCAATTCTCTAACAGAAAGCTGTGTATCAAAAGGTTCATGCCACCTACCGCACTATACAACATCCAAAGTCGGGAGGTAATAGGAGACCCAGTTATGCCAGACTGAACTTCAGCACAGCACTAATGAAGGAGATCATTCAGGGCCACTATAGGAATTTATTTTTGGATAACTTGATAAAAATCTTGATAACTTGAGAGGAGCGTGCATTTACAAATAGAAAGTAAACCGCTACAAAAGCTATGAAAGAAAACCTTTCAGTTTTAATTTGTGGCCATACATGATTTTCTTTTACAGCCAAAAATAAAAATTTCACTTGCAACAATGCTCAGTGTGTACATTTCCAGACCCAACATCCTCTTGACTTCTAACTGCCTATTCAAAGTCTGCACAGAGCGAAGAGCAAATGCTTCCTACAGAGGATATTTAAATATGCTTTAACCACTTAAAGACTAGCCTCGTTTTGGATTTTAGGTGTTTACAAGTTTAAAACAGGTTTTTTTGCTAGAAAATTACTTAGAACCACCAAACATTATATATTGTTTTTTTTCTAACATCCTAGAGAATACAATAGCAGTCATTGCAATACTTTTTCTTGCACCGTATTTGCGCAGCGGTCTTCTAAGCGCACTTTTTTTTGGAACAAATTCACTTTTTTGAAAAAAAAAATAAGACAACAGTAAAGTTAGCCCAATTTTTTTTTATATTGTGAAATATAATGTTACGCCAAGTAAATTGATACCCAACATGTCACGCTTCAAAATTGCGCCCTGCTCGTGGAATAGCGTCAAACTTTTACCCTTAAAAATCTCCATAGGCGACGTTTAAAAAATTCTACAGATTGCATGTTTTGCGTTACAGAGGAGGTCTAGGGCTAGAATTATTGCTCTCACTCTACCGGTCGCGGCGATACCTCACGTGTGGTTTGACCACCGTTTTCATATGCGGGCGCTACTCACGTATGCGTTCGCTTCTGCGTGCGAGCTCGTCGGGACAGGGCGCTTTAAAAAAAATTTTTTTTTTTTTTTTATTATTTATTTTATTTTATTTATTTTTTCACTGTTTTTAAAAAAAAAAAAAAATTTGGATCACTTTTTTTTCCTATTACAAGGAATGTAAACATCCCTTGTAATAGAAAAAAGCATGACAGGTCCTCTTAAATATGAGATCTGGGGTCAAAAAGTCCTCAGATCTCATATTTAGACTAAAATGCAAAAAAAAAAAAAAAAAAAGTCATTTAAAAAAATGACACTAAAAAAATTTGTGCCTTTAAGAGAGTGGGCGGAGCCGTCGAATGACGTCGCTCCGGCCGTCACATGGTATGGAGACGGGTGGGGGCCATCTTGACCTCACTTGTCTCCATACCTCAGCAGGGAAAGGACCCGATCGCCTCCGCCGCTACCGACGGCTCCGGTAAGCGGCGGAGGGTGCGGGAGAGCGGCGGGAGGGGGGGTGGCACCTCTCCCGCCGCCGATAACGGTGATCTCGCGGCGAACCCGCCGCAGAGACCACCATTATCGTGTACAGAATTGCTCACTGTAAAGATGGATATCTCGGTTGTGGCAGCAGCTGCTGCCGTTACCGAGATATCCATCTTCAAAAAAATGACGTATATATACAGTGAGCGGGGCTGAAGTGGTTAAAAATGCAGTCAGAACACCTGACAAGACTCACATCCAGAGCTGGGGGGTGCCACTGACCAATTTGCGAGGCGCTGCTAATTTAGGCCAAAAACATACCTGTGTGTGAAAGACCAACATCAAATCCACAAGTTAAGCAAAAACTATTACAGCACTGAAGAGGAGCTCAGGATGTGCTTGTTAAAATGAAGCTCCACCCAAAAGGGGAAGCTCTGCTTGTCTGCCTTTTCCCTAACTCTGCCACATTTGGCACTTTTTGGAAACCCACCCCACTCACAGAGCGCAGCGTGATTGGCACATGATTGAGCAGTAGGAAACCAGCTGTGAAGCCGCAAGGCTTCAGTGCCGATTTTACTTTGCCAAGATGGCGGTGACAGCACCCGAGAGCCGATTCCAGAATCGGCTCGGGAGAGAACTGCTCAGCAACTGCTGTCAAGCTGTTACTCCATGTGAAGACTAACACTGGGTCTAACATAAATTTGAAGTCATTGCTTGCTCTAAGTTTTATCCTGTGTTAGGCGCTGATGAAGGGGGAGTAGTAGTGTAACACATTGGCTGTTATAGGACTTATTAAAAGTTACAATTCTCTTGAACTCTTATCTGGTTTTGGTATAGCACTTTTCTGTATTTATTTGGTTTGAGCTACAATTGGGTGCCTATCAAAGTAAGCCTAGCTGTGTGGGAGCTGGCCCGCCGGAGCTATCGAATTTGAGGTATCTGACAACATGTGCAAACCTAAAAAATTCCCAGTACCCTTCCTAGTATGTCTTGCTGGTATATCTAGTAATAATTGGTCATTCAACTGGACCTGTTCTGTAAAATTAGAAGCAGAAAGGAAGGGTTCCAACGCCTGGCAGGTTTTTATTGCTAGCTGAGGAATCGTTAGAGAAGATTACATCTCAACTACTGTTCTGCTGACAGGAAGTCAGGGCTACTCACTTAAAAAAAGGTTTCTGCTCTGTATTGAACTTGAAAGCTGTTTAAACCTGTTCAAGAATGTTTGTTTTGTCTAAGAGGGTTGCAATAAGTACAATACTTTCCTTAATGTGACTCTAAACAATATTGTTTGTCTCCAAAAATTGTTAGACATCCACTACTTAATGGCCTTATTTTTCATGAGATTGTTTCTTACTGTGCTTTTCTGCCTTTGTAACATCCTCGGTAAGATCCTGAATCTCTCCTTTTCATCCCTGTTTCTGTTTGGAATGAGCAGTGCACGTTAATTGTGGTCACAAGTACTGCTCTATGCACACTGCAAATCCCATACCTTGGGAGCAAGCAAGAACTGGGTGGCTATGTTCCTACATATAGTGGGACCATAGAGAATGAACATAGCCACCCTGTAACAGAAAGTCAGATCACAGCATCAAAAAGGGAGTTGGAAATCTGGATGAGACTAAGAGCAAAAGAAAGCATTCTTATTGAGCTGAGAATACATACTTATATAAAAATTTGTTTAACACAAAGTTTAGAGTCACTTTAAACTGGCCATAAACTGATCGAACTTTGGCCAGTTCTGCAGGGACCGGCCAAATGTCGCTCATTGTGTGGCCATCCCCACTCAATCAACTTCTGTCAAAACAGACAAGCTGGAATTTTTTCTCGATCAGTGTCTGCAGCCATCCACCAGCTTCATTCCTTGCTTCTAGCAGTTGGCACTCCTCCTCTGCTCTCCGACAAACCTGGGATGTAGGAGGGCCCTCAGCATCCTCATGTACAAAGCAAGAACGCTGGTTCTGCACTTCACATAACGACATCAGACAGTTAACACTCGTGAAGTGGACCGGCTTCAGGGATAAGTCGCTCAGCTAAAGGGATGCTTGAAGGAACGTAGAATAAGAAGAGTATTTCTGCTCATTTCAATCCTCCTAGACAAAACAATTAAATTAACCTTTGCACCACACAGTTATTACATATGCCCAGTGTTCAGCTTTAAAGTAGATCTTAACCTAAGAACAGAAATGTAATATATTGCAGCTTACCAGTCCTTAGATGAAGTGGCTGCATTAGTTTGCTTTTTTCAAAAGGCAACTTTTTTTTTATTTTATGTACAACAGTGAAGGATTAGAACTCATGTCATGTGTTACTGCTATGCAAGGCTCTGTATGAGATTTATTCCCACTTCATTTCCCAGGGGGACAACCATTTCACTGCACATGAAGATGGGAAGAAACCACAACACATACGCAAAAGCAGGGGTGCCTGAGGTGCACCAGTAGATAAAAACAACCATCCGGCTATGACCAATATTAACCACTTCCTGCACAAGGACATCCATGGACATCGCTGAATTGCAGTGGTTACACCAATATAATGCCTGCAGCTACAGGAATCATCCTGGTATCAATTTTCAGCCAGAAATTCCCTCTTAAGCAGAAGCGATTCAGCCTCTATCTATTCTTCAGGCGGGGGAAGAAGGTCCCTCCCGCTGCCTTTCCCACGTTGGATCTGGGAGCCCAGGAGCCTTGTGACTGGAGGCAATGGCTGCATTACATATGGAGAGGAACTGACAATGTTCCTCCCTCTGTGACCCCTAAAAACATAAGCAAAAAGGATTTTGACACCTCTGGTTTTGGGTCTGTTTACCTGGCCGTTGGCGGTCAGGAAAGCAGCGAATCAGACCGATCTGATTGGCTGCATTGAAAGCCAGAGGAGAGATATGGGATCTAATTGACACCAGATCTCTCCATAATGAGGACCTGTCACAGCCCATACCGTCACATGTTGTTCATCCCTTGTGATAGCAATAAAGTTAAGTAATAAAGTTTTAGAATAAAATATGAAAAACAAAAAATGTAAGGCACCCCCTTCCCCCCATGCTTGTGCGCAAACACATCTGCAAGTCCCACGCGCATTAGTAAACCGTGATTGCACCACACTTGTGAGGCATTGTCGCAAACATCAGATCAAGATCAATTCTAACACCAAACCTCCTGTGCAACTCTAAAATGATAACCTGTAAAGATGTTTAACCACTTCAGCCCCAGAAGAATTTACCCCCTTCCTGACCAGAGCACTTTTTGCGATTCGTTACTGCGTCGCTTTAACTGACAATTGCGCGGTCGTGCGACATTGCACCCAAACAAAAAACAAATAGAGCTTTCTTTTGGTGGTATTTGATCACCTCTACGATTATTTTATAAACAAAAAAAAAAAGCGCCAATGTTGAAAAAAAAAAACAAAAACATTTTTTACTTTTTGTTATAATAAATATCCCCCAAAAATATATATAAAAAAAACAATTTTCTTCCTCAGTTTAGGCCAATATGTATTCTACATATTTTTGGTATAGAAAAAAAAAAAAACCCAATAAGCGTATATTGATTGGTTTGCGCAAAAGTTATAGCGTCTGTCTTTTACTAGTAATGGCAGCGATATGCGATTTTTATCATGACTGCAAGATTATGGCGGACACATCGGACAATTTTGACACATTTTTGGGACCATTAGCATTTATACAGCGATCAGTGCTATAAAAATGCACTGATTACTGTAAAAATGTCACTGGCAGTGAAGGGGTTAACACTAGGGGGCGATGATCAAGGGGTTAACTGTGTTCCCTGGGAGGTGATTCTAACTGAAGGGGGAGGGGACTGACTAGAGGAAGTGATGGATTGTGATTCCTATCTAATAGGAACACACAATCTGTCACTCCTCTCAGAACAGGGAAGTGTGTGTTTGCACACTCGTCCTTGTTCTGTGTCTCATGCTCGCGCTCACTCGTGGCCAGCGGTCAGCGACTTGTCGGGCACGAGCATCGGCACCCCCGTATAGCTACGACGGTTCGCAGGATCGTGCCGACCTGCCGCAGTAAAATGACGGCGGCTGGTCAGCAAGCGGTTAAACATGTTATACTTACCTCCTCTGTTCAAGGGTTTTGCACAGAGGGGCCCCGATCCTTCTCTTCTGGGGACCCCCAGCAACACTCCTGGCTCCTCATCTCGAGTGCCCCCACGGAGACGTCACTGTCTTTGATTGACAGCAGTGGGAGCCAATGCTCCCGCTGCTATCAATCCAGCCAATAAGGACCCGAGACAGCGGCTGCAGATGCTCTGCATGTTCCCGTCCCTGGAAGGATCAGGTTAAGGCAAGTTAAAGGGGTGCTATGGGGAGCTGCTGCACTACAAAAAGTTTTTCACCTTAAGCTCAAGTTCACACTGAGCTGCTGGAATGAAGCCGTGCAAGTTCAGCTGAACTCGCACAATTTCACTCCCGCATGTCAGTCCTGATTTCAGACGCGATATCAGACATCTGTGCAAATTTCTGCACAGATGTCAATGTAAATTGCAGCCGAAATCACAAAAATTAGTACAGAAATTACTTTTTGAAATTGGTGCAGCGCCACAGATGCAGCGTCGCACCGATTGGGATGGTGGCATTGATGGCAATTGCTGCCAATTTGACATGTCAAATCGCATGTCAAAACGCTCCAGTGTGAACCAGGGCTCGTATGCATAGAATGCATTAGGATGAAAAACCTTGAGAGTTTACAACCCCCTTAAGTGGTTAAACTGCCCTCATCTACTGACCAAAGTTCATTCCTTTTATCTAAAATAACCAAGAGATACATTGTATGTCTTCTCTTCTCCACCTCTCAGTGCTACTTTTTTTGACAGCTCGGCTCTGCACTGTTTACATAGAATCGCAGAAACAGACGATTAGCATCTTGAGTGGGGTTGAATCAAGATCGTGATTTTTTTAACTAGGGCTGCAACTATTAATTTTCATAATCGATTAGTTGGCCGAATTTTGTTTTGATTAATAGGTTAATAACCAAAAAAAAAAAAAAAAGTGTGGTGTATAATTTAGTTAGTATGTAAAGTGTTTAAAAAAAGGCAATTTATGCTTGAATAGCTCTCTATGCAGTGGTAAATATAAATAACCAACTATATGGTAAGTAGGGGTGCAACGGATCAAAAAACTCACGGTTTGGATCAGATCATTTTCGGATCAAAAAAAAAAAAAAAAGGCCTGTGTGAGCAATATATCATTTAGTGACAACTTTGTGCAAAAAAAAAAAAAAAAATTTGTCACTTTCCCGCAACTTGTGTCAAAATATAAAACATTCCATGGACTCAACATGCCTCAAAGCAAATAGCTTGGGGTGTCTACTTTCCAAAATGGGGTCATTTGGGGGGGTTTTGTGCCATCTTGGCATTTTATGGCCTTCAAAACTGTGATAGGTAGTGAGGAGTAAAATCAAAAATGTATGCCCTTAGAAATCCTGAAGGCAGTGATTGGTTTTCGGGGCCCCGTACGCGGCTAGGCTCCCAAAAAGTCCCACCCCCTCGACCCCCCTGTGACAGTGGGTAAGGGTTCTTCTTTCCCCGCAGCTTCTGTCACATTTTAAAAACAGCGTCACTGTGCATGGCTCAGCTTTAACACAGCCGGATCATTCATACACAGGGATCTGTGAATGAATAAACTACAAGTCCTGCCTTTCACCATGGCAGACAGACTTTTAATTTCAACAGGCTGTAAGTGTGCTGGTCATCATGCTTCATCCATATTCTCTCTCCCCATCTTTTAACCACTTCACTACCCGCCCATAGTCAAATGACGGCCTGAGATGGGATCTCCCATCCTGGGTGGCCGTCATATGACGTCCTGGGCTTCCCGGCCGTCTAGGGGGCGCGCGCGCGCCTGCAGCATTGCTCGGGACCCGGTGTGTGTGCTCGGCGGCCGCGATTGCTGTCGGGCACCCACAATTGCCCGTTAACCGAACAGGACCGTGGATCTGTGTGTTTAAACACACAGATCCATTTCCTGCCAGGTGAGAGACCGATCTGTGTTCCCAGTACAGAGGAACACCGATCTCTCTCCTCCCCTTGCGAGTCCCCACCCCCTACAGTTAGAATCACTCCCCTAGGAAACACATTTAACCTCTCGTCTCCCCCTAGTGGTTAACCCCTTCCCTGCCTGTCACATTTATACAGTAATCAATGCAATTTTATAGCATTGATCGCTGTAAAAATGTGAATGGTCCCAAAAATGTGTCAAAAGTGTCTGATGTGCCATAAATCTATCCCGTATTTTGTAGACGCTATAACTTTTGCACAAACCAATCAATATACGCTTATTGCGATTTTTTTGACCAAAAATATGTAGAAGAATATGTATCGGCCTAAACTGAGGAAAAAATTTTTATTGGGATATTATAGCAAAAAGTAAAAAATAGTGTTTTCTTCAAAATTGTCGCTCTTCTTTTGTTTATAGCGCAAAAAATAAAAACCGCAGAGGTGATCAAATACCACCAAAAAAAAGCTCTATTTGTGGGGAAAAAAGGACGTCAATTTTGTTTGGGTACAACGTCGCACGACCGCGCAATTGTCGTTCAAAGTGCGACATCGCTGAAAATTAAAACTTGGTCTGGGAAGGAAGGGGGTGAAAATGCCCTGTATTGAAGCGGTTAAACTGAACGCCCATACAGGGGTCCAAGCAGAAGAGAGGGCACAGGAGCCCGACACTGTACTCACAATAAGCTGATGGCAGGTGTAATACTTTGCAGGATCCTGTGGAAAACAAAAAAATCAAATTCTTTTACCTGCAAAAATATGTGCATTGTTTTTTGTTACAGATCAATTTAGCCTTTACCTGCTCATTTGTACCCTTTTTCTACCCTCACATTGTTTTAAAGTTGTTGTAAACCTTTAAAATGAATTGAGCATATGCTTCTATATATCGTGCCGCAACACCATGCCAGAAAAAAAAAAAAAAAAAAAAAAAAAAAAAAAAACACCCCAAAAGGGTCTGCATTCAGATCTGTGAACCTGCTCCAGCCTGCGTGTGAAACCTTGACACGTGATTGTGTCCATGCCCGCACTGCGCAAGTGTCCACTTCTATGGGCTGCCTTCAAGAAGGGTCGAGGTGGATGCACACCTATATGCCAGCGACACTACATGGAGGGTGGCATTAATCTGCCATCTAAATGAGCCCCAAAGGCGAACTCCTGCTTTAGCAAAATGTTAAACACATATTTAGGAGCCAGGCATTGGACCTGTGATCCACTGATTGCGGATGAAATGCTTTGCGGGACCCTTTAGGGGAAAAAAAAAATAAATGCACTTTTCCCTGCAAATATACAGTATGTGTATTTACTTTTTTACTAACTAGAGAAGAGTGGCGAACAGACTTTGAACTCTTGTCTCCCTTGCCTCTACACACATTTCGGGGGTCCGTGGATGACTTCCACCTGAAAGCCAATCTGATGTTTACTTGGTGTGCAAACCTCGCGCCACTGCCATCGTATGATGAGTCAAAGTACAACTGTTGCCAGTTCTATGGACAAACCTCGCGCCACTGCCATCGTATGATGAGTCAAAGTACAACTGTTGCCAGTTCTATGGACAAATATTTTAATACAAAAAAAAAAAAAAAAAAAAAAAAAAAAACTTAAAGCGGAGTTCCACACAAAAATGAAACTTCCGCTTTTCGGAACCCTCCCCCCCTCCGGTGTCACATTTGGCACCTTTCAGGGGGGAGGGGGGTGCAGATTTGCACCCACTTCCGGCATAGACTCCCATGGGAGTCTACGCCTCTTCCCGTCCTGACCGCGCTGTCTGCTGGGAACACACAGCTCCCAGCAGAGAGCAGGGACCACTAGGGACGCGCAGAGCGACTCGCGCATGCGCAGTAGGGAACCGGGAAGTGAAGCCGCAACGCTTCACTTCCTGATTCCCTCACCTAGGATGGCGGCGGCAGCTGCCGAGAACCGAGCGGGTTCTCGGCGTCCCCTGCCGACATCGCTGGACCCCGGGAAAGGTAAGTGGCAATGTATTAAAAGTCAGCATCTGCAGTATTTGTAGCTGCTGGCTTTTAATAATTTTTTTTGGCGGTGTGGGTGAACCCCTGCTTTAAGCAGTAAATAGGTTATAAAAAAACAAGAATGTTGAATTGCTGAAAGTAGCTGTTTTAGAAGGAAACAAGTTTTTTTTTTTTCACTATTTTCTTATTCTCAGGACAACCGTAATTTGATTTCCTATCCTCCCAATGACAATCATTAGTACAAATAGGGTAGGTCAAGCTCCCAGCAGTGACAAAAGCAGCAGCAAAAACCTGACAAAGGTTCTAACCCCTTTCCTAAAGGGGGGGGGGGGCAGTATCATATATAGATGTGGTTTAATTAGCTGCATGCATTCACTTCAGTCAAAATACATATTACAAAGTTACGTTGTAAAAGCATGAGGTAGGAGACAGAACTTGAAGTTGTTACTTGCTGGCAGCAGCAAATAGAGGATGCAGCAGACGCAGTGCAGATCTGAAGCAGCTGACACAGCTAACAATGCTCCTGATAGGAAAAAAATACTTTTTAAATAAGCGAAATTCCATGGGTCATTTCTCTTAATCTCATCATATAGTAATATGCATGCAAAAGTATAGTAAATAAGTATGTGGGGAACAAAATCAGGATAGAGGTGAGCAAGACATCCTTGCTCTTATAATAGGGAGCATGCAGTGATTACCCAACATAAGCCAGTGCTGGACATATTTCTTACACAGTATGCAATGTCATCCACCATGCCCTGGCAGGCCGCAGACCGGCAAAAACTGTGACCAATTTCTGAACAAACTTAATCCTATAGTTATAATAAATGGATTACATTTCTCTGTGTGCCAGGTGATGCTAAGTGAAAAGTACAACTCTCCAAAAATGAATAGCAAACCTTAAAGTATACAGTGCCTTGAAAAAGTATTCATACCTTGAAATCTTCCACATTTTGTCATGTTAAAACCAAAAACTTAAACGTATTTTATTGGGATTTTATGTGATAGACCAACACAAAATTAATAGTTAAGTAGAAAGAAAATAACTGGTTTAAAACATTTTTTTTACAAATATATGAAAGATGTGGCGTACATTTGTATACAGCCCCCTGATACCCCTAACCAGGGTGGATATAAATCAATGATCAAATCAAAAAACTATTTTTTTTTTTTTGCTTTTTTTTATAATTTAAAAATCGATATTTTTGATTTTTATCAAACATATTTTAAAAGAATGCTTTTGGAGTAAAAGGGTATCTAAAAGATAGTTTTCTATTTAAGATACATTAATAATTTAGTTTATTCAGCATGAAATGGAGCTTAGCTACGTAGCATGAGGCTGTATTTTCTGCAATATTTACGCGTTTGGTAAACTCATTCCATGAATCCAAGCTCTGCTACCTGAAATAACATGCACTGCATTGATGCATTCACACAATTAAACAGTAACCATGAAATAAAACAAAAATCCCATTGTTTAGTAAATTTATGTACACTACAAACTGTATGATTGAATCAGTTCTGATATCGCAGTTTTACTAACCTGACAGTTTATTCTAAATAAGATACCTTCATTTTATTTGCAAATATTAATGATTCTAACTACCAGCAAGAACAAGTCTTTACATTTAAAGAGCACCTGTCATTTCAGATCCATCACAGCAGCGCCTGTTAGCGGGCATCCACTCACCTCCTGCCGCCACGCCCCTCACCCTGTTTTGTCACTGCCGCATCACCAGCCGTGCCATTAAAGTGAATGTGACTGTCGGTGAGTCAACAGCAGGTCAGAGGAGGAGACACTGCGGGACAGAGAGGACGGGTGCTCTTTAAAAATTATGATTTACATTAAGCTATTTTACTTGTGATTTAAATCATGATTTAAAATCAACTTGATTTAAATCAAATCCACCCAGCGCCTAACTAAAATCTAAAACTAAACTAAAAACTAATCTCAGTATAGTGTTCTGTGAAGCCCTCAGGTGTTTTGTTAGAGAACCTTGGCAAACAAACAGCATTAATAAAAAGTGTTTGTTAACCATAAAAAGGATCAGATCCTGGTCCCTTAAAGCAGATTAAAACACAGTGGTGTAAAAAAAAAAAAAAAAAAAAAAAAAAAAAACCTCCCTGAACCTGCCGCTTCCTGTATCCCCTCTCTGTACTCATCACGAAAATCAGGGCTGCTAATCCCTCATACACAGCTGTCCCCTCTTTCTCCCCCTCCTCCCTGCCCGTCAGCTCCCTCTGTGTCCGTCTCCGCCCCTCCATAAGTACCATTTGCAATTTGCAAGAAGCCATGTGGGGGACACAGCTAACATGTGGGAGAAGGTGCTCTGGTCAGATGAGACCAAAATTTAACATGTGGCAGAAAACTAACACTGCACATAACCCTGAACACACCATCACCACCATGAAACATGGTGGTGGCAGCATCATGTTGTGGGGATGCTTTTCTTCAGCAGGACAGGGAAGCTGGTCAGAGTTAATGGGAAGATGGATGGAGCCAAATACAGGACAATGTTAGAAGAAAACCTGACATACAGCCAGAGCTATGATGGAATGGTTTCGATCAAAGCATATACATGTGTTAGAATGGCCCAGTCAAAGTCCAGACCTAAATCCAATTGAAAATCTGTGGAGGGGCTTGAAAATGGCTGTTCACAGACTCTCCATCCAATCTGACAGAACTTGAGCTATTTTTCAAAGAAAATTGGGCAACAATTTCACTCTCTAGATTTGCAAAGCTGGTAGAGACATCCCCAAAAAGACTTGTAGCTCGAATTGCAGCGAAAGGTGGTTTGACTCATGGGGGCTGAATACAAATGCACGCTACACTTTTCACAAATTTGTAGAAAATGTCGAAAACCATTTACCATTTTCCTTCCACTTCACAATTATGTGCCACTTTGTGTTGGTCTATCACTTAAAATTTTCCAATAGAATACATTTGCGTTTTTGGTTGCAACACGACAAAAAGTGGAAAATTTCAAGGGGTATGAATACTTTTTAAAGGCACCATGTTAAAGTCAAACCTTTTTTCATTTTGGATAAGAAGAAAAAAAAAAAAAAAAAAAAAAAAAATTTAAAATAGCAGTCATTCTGTTTTTTTTTTGGTGGTGTCTTATCAGGGCTCAGTCACATTGGTAAATGCATATTTTCTGCCCAGAATGCAGATTCTTGCTGGCAGTGCTAGCAGAAGATCCTGCATAAAATACATGCCTAAAGTATCCAGGGTTAGATGTAGGGCTGCAACTAAAGATTACTTTCATAAATCAATTAGTTGGCCAATAATTGTTTTGATTCATCTGATAAAAAAAAAAAAAAAAAAAAAAAAAAAAAAAAAAGTATTCTTGAAAATCTATATGCAGTGGTAAATAGGGCTGCACTGAATGGAAATTTTGGTGTTGAAACCGAAAACGCAGGATGCACTTTGCAGAAAACTGAAAATTACAGTTTTTAAAAAATCGTTATATATTTAAATATAATTGTATTATTTTCGACTAATAACATCAATTTAAATTAAAATTAATTTACTGTTGGCCATTATTGGCACCTTTAGTCAGGGCCGCCATCAGGGGGGTACAGCCCATACACTTGTAAGGGGCCCCAGCGTCTGGACGGGCCCGGCCGACTTGCAGGGATGTGAGAAAGGAGGGGAGGGTGCAGAGGAGATCCGTGGCAGGCTGCTACTCTGTCATGAGCCGACATTGGGCTCTTTGCTGCCACCTCTTGCCATTTCCTGCCCCTCTGCATGTGGAAACAAGAACTGGGACTAGGACCACCTTACAAGTAAGTGCTGTTGTGCAGGAGGGGGGCCGAGAGCGTACAGGTGTAGAGCCTGTTTTTTAGAGCCAATTGTCAGCTTTGTTGTGATAACAACCAATGTGGCTAAGCAGCCACTCGATTTTTATCACAAGTAGCAGGAGGGGACATCACCCTCCCTTTGCGTTTGAAAGACCAATGCGCATATACAGTGTGACATAAAATATTGCAACGACTGCCATTTTATTCTCTAGGGTCTCTGGATGGATAGATAGGATGAGCCAAACACCCCCCCCCCCCCCCCGGTTCGGTTCGAACCAGAACATGCGAACAGGCAAAAAGTTTGAGTGCACATGCGCCTATTAACCACTTACGGACCGCCCGCCACATCAGTAATTTGAAGAGGATTATCGTTATGGCAGCAGCTAGCTGCCATAACACTGTTATCCTCTTCTTCAGCGTGTGGTCCGCTTCAAGATAAAAGTGATCTCTGCGGCAAAATCGCTGCAAGATCACTTTTAAATCGGCGGCGGGAGCAGGCCCCCCGCCGCACTCTGGTGCCCTCCGCCACTTACCAGAGCCGTCGGTAGCGGCGGAGGCGATCGGATCCTCCTTCCTGGCCTTAGATGGAGATACCCATCTCCATATCATTGCAGGGCGGAAGCAACGTCAAAACATGACTTCCGCCCATGGCTCTTAAAAGACACTTTATTTTTTCAAATGACAATTTTTTTTATTATTATTACATTTTAGTGTAAATATGAGATCTGAGGTCTTTTCTATTACAAGGGAAGTTTACATTCCTTGTAATAGGAATAAAAGTGACTTTTTTTTTAAAGAACAGTGTAAAAATTAAAAAATGGTAAAATAAACGAAATAATTTTTTTTTTTTTTTTAAACGCGCCCCGTCCCACCGAGCTCGCGTGCAGAAGCGAACGCATACGAGAATAGCGCCCGCATATGAAAACGGTGTTTAAGCCACACATGTGAGGTATCGCAGCGATCGGTAGAGCGAGAGCAATAATTCTAACCCTAGACCTCCTCTATAACTCAAAACATGCAATCTGTAGAATTTTTAAACTTCGCCTATGGAGATTTTTAAGGGTAAAAGTTTGTCGCCATTCCACGAGCAGGCGCAATTTTGAAGCGTGACATCGGGTATCAATTTACTCGGCGTAACATTATCTTTTACAATATAAAAAAACTTTACTGTTTTTTTTTTTTTAAAATGCGCTTGTAAGACAGCTGTGCAAATACGGTGTGACAAATTATTGCAACGACCGCCATTTTATTCTCTAGGGTGTTAGAAAAAAATATATAATGTTTGAGGGTTCCAAGTAATTTTGTAGCAAAAAAAAAAAAAAGAAAAGAAAAAACAACTTGTAAACAACAAATCTCAGAAAGAGGCTTGGTCCTAAAGTGGTTAAAGTCTATGGGACACGAACACCAAAGGGCTTATACAGTATGCAAGTTATTGCCATAAAAAAAAAAAAAAACCACCACACTCAACAAAGTGTATGGGGACCCGGGTACCACCCCAGGGGACATGTATCAATACAAAAAAAAAAGTTTTAAAAACTACCATTTTTTCAGGAGCAGTGATTTTAATAATGCTTAAAGACAATAAAAAACAATAAAAATGAAATATTCCTTTAAATATCGTGCCTGGGGGGTCCCCTTAGTCTGCCTGTAAGGTGGCATAGCTGTGTGATGTGTAGAACAGTGCTGCAGCAAAATGACATTTCTAAAAAAAAAAAAAAGGAAAAAAAAATTGAATCTAAAAACTTGCTCGCGGCTGTAATGTATTACCAGCTGCCGGCAATAGAGATAGGAAAAAACAGAAAAAAAAAAAAAAAAAAAAAACAGCGTGGGTTCCCCCCCCAGTCCATACCAGACCCGAAGGGCCTGGTATGGATTTTAATGGGGAACTCCACGCCCAAATTTTTTTTTAAAAAGTTGTCGGCCCCCCCCCGAAAATTCATACCCTTACCCGAGCAAGAGGGGACAAGCGAGCGACCCCCCCTCCTGAACCATACCAGGCCACTTGCCCTCAACTTGGGGAGAGTGCTTTGGGGTCCCCCCCAGAGCAACTTGTCCCCATGTTGATGGGGACAAGGGCCTCGTCCCTACCACCCTGGCTCGGTGGTTTATATATCCATACCGGACCATTATCCGAGCAAGCGCGGGGGGGGGGGGTGGCAAATGAGCGTCGTCCCCCTTCCTGAACCATACCAAAAAATGAATGAAGAAAAATATATATAGAAAAATACAGATTTTAACTTGTAACAAGTGTCAAAAAAGGCTTAGGCTTTACAATACCACCAGACGTGTCAGAGCTTTGCCTGTATGGTTGCCTGGTATTCAGCAAAACCTTTGACAGTCTCAAATAGTGATGGACTCGGGCATGTTCAAATCGAACCCGCCAGGAAGCCGTCACTGCACACCGCCAATCATAGACAGAGAGGCATTTCCCGCCCAGCAGCTGCATATACACACGCGGCATAAGGTTGGCAGTGTGCAGTATCTGCTTACTGGCGGGTTCGATCCGAACATGCCCGAGCCCATCGCTAGTCTCAAAATTGTAGTGTAGTCACAAGGGAGTATGACCACTGTAATCTCACAGGGTTTACCAGGCATATTTTTTAAAAATCACAGATGAACTCAGATTTGGCAATTCATAACAGAGAACAGCTTATCAATACAAAAGCAGTTTGCCAAGTGCAGTAATCCACTGCAACCAATGATGATCTGACTGCCTGCAATGACTTCCTGTACTTTTACTATTGTAAGATTTTTCAGCAAAGCAGTGTTAAGTGTTGTAATCCTACAGGGAACAAATAACTGAGGAAGTCAACAGGGACCAGTCAAATCTCTGAGTTAAAGTGGTGTACCACCGAAAAAAAAAAAAAAATATTTGGAAATTTTTTTTTTTTTAACTCACCTCTAAATGGCTGTTACTAGGGGGTCCCTCATAGTCTGCCTCCTTCAGTGCCTGGGCTGGTGACATCACTTCCCCTCGACGCAGGAAGGGCTCAGCTCCGCCCTCTCCCTCTTGTCAATCATCTGGTACAGATTACAGGTCCCAGATGACTGAGCGGCCAATCACAGCGCCGCTCGCGCATGCACAGTGGGTGCCCGGCTGTGAAGCCACAGCCGGCGCCCACAGTTGCAATGCCAGCGCCGCCGAACGGAGGGGGGGGGGACGAGCGGAGCTTCTATCCCCCACATCGCTGGACCGTGGGACAGGTAAGTGTCCAATTATTAAAAGTCAGCAGCTGCAGTATTTTGTAGCTGCTGACTTTTAATTTTGTTTTTAAAATTGGAACTCCTCTAAGTAGTGAGAGAAAAAAAAAAAAGTGAACACATTGTAGTTAAAATACATTTTTGATACGTGTTTCACATGTTTGTTCCCCAATAATTTTAATATATTAAAAGTAAAGATTTGTTGATTATAGTTAGAGTGTGACGACATACTGTACATAGAATTTAAAGGGTTGCTTTTTTCTTGAGCTTTTCTTGCGTTACAGGTGCCGATAATGAATTCATATCCATTTAAATTCATGATATTAAAATGTCAATAACAATTATATATATTTTTTAAAAACTGTAATTTTCAGGTTTCAGCCAAGTGCATCCTGATATTTCGGTACCAAAACTTATATTCGCTCCAGCTGACATAGCAATTACTAAAGTAAATGCTTTGTGTGGGTCAGCCTGGCCCAAACTAGTTAAAGTGCTAACAAAGCTGGAGCTAGGCTTTAAATCTGTATATACATTAATGCGCACACACACACACACACACACACACCTTTGCATTACAAATTTAAAAAAAAAATGCATGCCAAAGGTTTCCCAAAGCACTATGGGTTAGCTAAAGAAACAGAACAGCAGACAGATGCTTTAAGGCTCTACTGCAGTGATGGCAAACCTTGGCACCGCAGATGTTTTGGAACTTCATTTCCCATTATGCTCATGCACTCTGCAGCGTGGGTGAGCATCATGGGAAATGTAATTCCAAAACATCTGGGGTGCCATGGTTCACCATCATTGCTCTACTGGATAGTTTGAAGTAAAAAAGACTTTCTGGCTTCCACACCTTGAATTCATGACACAGAACAAGTATGCACTTAAGGAGATCAAACTTTCTTAAATCGCCATACGTGTTGCAGGCCAACTCCGGCAACTAATATTTTCAAGAGGCGGTCAGCAATAGTACTCTTCATTTATCTAATGATAGGTTCACTTCAAAGCTGAACTGTAGGTGTGATTTCCTCTATTCTAAGTCATACACACACAGCACTGAGCCCAGAGTTGGCCTTGAACTGCTAAAAATAAATAAATAAACCACACAGAGTGAATAGTTTCATTGGTTCAGCGAAAAAGTCATGCATTGAAAGAAGGAGCAGTAAGCACAACCATTGTGTTCTGCTACAAAGCCTGCATATGTAACAAATATGGCTATCTATACAGACACAAATCATATGTACAAGTCAGGGAAATTTTTTCCCAGTGGCAGTTGTAAAAAAAAGGACAAAATGAAACAGCCTAAGGCAAAATTACCAACCTAACATTTTTTGTAAACCACAGCAACCAATCAAAATGAAATCACTTATCTAAGCTTATGATGAAAACGAATAATTCCTGTTGTACAATTGCATCTGAACTCCAAGCAAACAATTAAATGCACAACTGAAATAATTGTGATAACGTCCGTACCAGGCAAAATGATATCCACTACAGTTAAAGTTGTTGTAAACCCTAACGTGCAAGTGACTAGCATTAGGTTATTAACAGACAGACGAAACCGATCCTTCTACATAAGTTGTAGCTGTGTATCTGCGGCCATTTCTCCCTCCCCCCCCCCCCCCCCCCCACACACACACACACAGTACAGACACCAAGCAAAGCTGTGGATGAGTCACAGGCCAAGTGCTGCAGCTCCCTCCAGTTCAGGAAAAGCTACCAGAACTGGAGTTATAACAGAGGAACCAGGCAGCAGAGAGAAATGACACTCAGTGCTTTGGAGAAAAGAACGTACACAGTAGGGTCGAAACTACTAATCGATTAATCAACAACGGGTTATGAAAATAGCGGTCAACTCTTTTCATAAATAGATTAATCGGTCAGCTTATTAGTTGGCCTGCATAAAGAATGCATTGTTTACATATCAGGTAATACACTGCAGCACACATACAGCTCAGTACACCATCCATACAGTGCCTCAGAACTTGCGAATGTGAGGAGCAATGCCTCATGGGACATGTAGTCCTGGGCAGAAAGTGAGTGGTTCTAAAGTCAGAAGTTTTTTTACCTTGCTCTAGTGGCACTCTGCACTATAATTTGCAGCTTGCTATTGGGGCACTCTGAAGGCAGGAGGAGCCAAAAGAGTCAGTGGGGATCCCTAGAAGAGGAGAACCAGCGCTGCTCTTTGCAAAACCATTACACAGAGCAGGTAAGTATGACATGTTGTTTAAAAAAATAAATAAAATATCACTTTAAAGACTTTGCACAGGGAAGATCAGCATCTGAACCCAGAGAGGGTGGAGGCTGATGGACTGGAGGTAATAGAAGGCATTACAAATTACATTTAAAGTAAACTTTTACCAGTATTGTGCATTATATTTAAAATGAAGAAAGAAAGAAAGAAAGAAAGAAAGAAAGAAAGAAAGAAAGAAAGAAAGAAAGAAAGAAAGAAAGAAAGAAAGAAAGAAAGAAAGAAAGAAAGAAAGAAAGAAAGAAAGAAAGAAAGAAAGAAAGAAAGGCTTAGTACTACTTTAGCTGATTGCCGACCGCGCAGAGGAGGCAAAATGGCTCCTCTGCGCGAATCGGCATAGCTGTACGGCGGCCGCTTAAAAGGTATAGGGGGTGCGCGCATCCGCCGCGGTATATAGGAGCTGATGCTCATGCCCGGCGCCGGCGACGTCCGCCGGGCACTCGCGTTTGATCCTGACAGAGCGAGGATCTGTGTGTAAACACACAAATCCACGGGCTGGCTGCTATCGTGTGTTCCTAGTATACAGGAACACAGATTGGTCTCCGCCCCCCTACAGTTAGAACACGCTGAGGAAATCTCCGCCCCCCTACAGTTAGAACACGCTGAGGAAAACACATTTAACCCCTTGATCGCCCCTTAGTGTTAACCCCTTCCCTGCCAGTGACATTTATACAGTAATCAGTGGCTATATAAATGTCAGTAGTACTATAAAGGGCTAATTTAAGTTAAAACCCATTATGACAGGTGATACAAAAAAAAAAAAAGCAGCATGCTGCTGCTACTAAACATCTTAGGCCTGGTTCACACCTATGCGTTTTTTGCAGAAATACACTACGTTTTTTTTAACAAGGTATTCAATGATCCAATGGACACATTCACATCTATGCTTTTTTCATTCGCTGCATATTTGGAAAGGGTCAAGGACTTATTTCAACGTAAAACTGCTTTTTTTTTTGGTTCAATAGACTTCAATGGAGAAGCTGCAGAAAGGCATATAGTTAGTTCTTGCATATAGTTCATTTTGCAGCAATTTGCATCTTTTAATCTGCCAAAAAAAAAAGAAGCATTAAAAAAAAAAGCAAAAACGCAAATCACAGCAAAATGGCGTGTGCAAAACGCACAGCAAAAATCACTGCAGAAACGGATCAAAAGCAAACTGCATAGATGTAAACCGAGCCTTATGCTGGCCAATTTCGGACAAGACTATTAACACAGAAAAATCTTTGTACATTCACTGAATGAAAGAATGTTATTTGAAAATTTCACTTGCTTTTAACGTTCAGTTTGAAATGAATGTAATTTCTGAATGAAAACCACATACACTGCCTGAAAATTCCCTTCACCAAGAAGTTTTCTATTCTGCTCCTTCCAACTTTCCAATCACTATGGTTGAAAACGAACGTTGATTTGACCCCACCAACGATCAGAAAAATTGAACGAACGTTCTTACAATTTGATCTCTGAGTCTGATGATATTTACCAGATTCAACCTCTCATAGTATATACAGTATCTCTCTTCGGTCTGTTATTCTCAGAGTGGATTAGACATTTTGCTCCCTAACCATACGCAGGCGGTCCCCGTGTTACAAACAAGAAAGGGTCTGTAGGTTTGTTCTTAAGTTGAATCTGTTTGAAAGTCAGAACAGGTACCTTTTTTAAGTGTAGCTCCAGCCAAAAGAATGATTTTTAAGCTTTTTGGATAGCATAGGGAAGGGTTAACACCCCTGTAATGTTTGTCTTGATGTCTGTGCCCCTGTTCAGAAAATGTTACCTGACTTTCTGTCCCAACAAGAATTGGATTGTGAAAATTTTGGGCTGTTGTGGAAACAAGCCTTGGTAATAAAGCATCAGTGGAGGTACCTTTTTTACCATAATAACTCTTGCAGGAGTCAATTTCCCTTCCTATGGAGTAGATTTCCTCTCACTTCCTGTTGTCTCCCTCTGCTTGAAAGTCGGATGTCTAACTAGGGGACCGCCTGTAGTTGGTTATTTATATTTACCACTGCATATAAAGATTTAGGAATAAATTGCCCCTTTTTTTGAAACTCTACATATTAACTAAATTATACATCACACTTGGTTTAAGGTTATTATCCAATTAATCAAAGCGATAAATCGGCCAACTAATCAATTATGAAAAGAGTTGCAGCCCTAGTACACAGGAGAAGGAGAAGGAGAAAACCCCGAGCAGGCAGGCTCTTTACTGCAGAAGAGACACGCAATGTATTTGCTGCAACAACACAAACCTCCTTGCCGCCTTTATCTTCTGTGAAATGTATAGTGACTGAGCTGGGCATGCATGCGCTGGGATAAATGCACTCTTCCACATGCACAGGAGTGACGTCATCCAGCCAATCAAAATGGCCGAAGACCAGCACCCAGAGAAAAGAAGCCAGTGTGGGACCTCATGGGCGATTAATTGCTGTAGCAGGGAATAAGTCAGACTTTAGTTTCGCTTTAACCTCAAATAAGGAAAATTCAAGATGCTTTGCACTGTGTCCACGGCATTGGTACCCATTTTCTACATTGTTTCCCCAAATTCTCATGTCTCCGTTCTTGTTACTGGCTCACTGTGTTATTCTGAAGTCTTGAAAAAGCCCAAGGTCATATTACAGCTAGAGGTCGACCGATATATCGGCCGATATTTGGCTTTTTTTACTTAATCGGCATCGGCCGATTATGCTGATAAAAAAAAAAAAGACGATTATAACTTCAGCGGGACTTGCAAATGACTTCTGTAATAGAAGTCAATGCAAGTTGTCTGAAGTTTGTCTTCTCTCCTCCCTGGGCAGCCTGCCAAGTCTGATAAGAAGATACAATGTATGTATGTATGTATGTATGTATGTATGTATGTATATATATATATATATATATATATATATATGTATATATATATATATATATATATATATATATATATATGTGTATATATATATATATATATATATGTATATATATATATGTATATATATATATATGTATATGTATATATATATATATATATATATATATATATATATATATATATATATATATATATATATATATATATATATATATATATATATATATATATATATATATATATATATATATATATATATATATATATATATATATATATATATATATTTATTTATTTTTAGCAGAGACCCTAGGGAATAAAATAGCGGTTGTTGCAATATTTTATGTCATACGGTATTTGCACAGCGGTCTTTCAAACGCAATTTTTTTTTTTAAAAATAAACGAATGAAATTAAAAAAAAAATAAGCAGTAAAGTTAGCCCATTTTTTTTCCGTCCAAAAGTTTTGATTACCTGTTTTTGTGTATTTAATATTTAAAGATATAGTTTTTTTTTTTTTTTTAATCTAAATTCTACATACAAGTGAACTGATTGGAGGTTTGTTTTGTTTAATAAATGTAAAAAATTTTCTGTATCACTTATTACTTCAGGCTGCTTTCACACTGGAGCGGGCATGCGTTGACGGCAAAACGCTGTTAGTTTTAGCGGCGCCTTACCGTCATTTTAGCGGCGCTATTCGGCTGCTAGCGGGGCGCTTACAACCCAGCTAGCGGCCGAGGAAGGGGTTAAATGCGCCCATGAAGTGCTGCTGCCAAAACGCTTTGCAGGCGCTTCGGCAGCGGTGCGCATTCATTTCAATGGGCAGGAGTGGTGGAGGAGTGGTATACACCGCTCCAAAGATGCTGCTTGCAGGACTTTTTTTTAACTTCCTGCCAGTGCATCGCCCCAGTGTGAAAGGGGTCTAACTGTTACATTTTATGAGATGAAGGGGGAAAAAAAAAAAAAAAAAAGAAGGAAAAAAAAATAAAAAATTGGCCTAATATATCGGCATCATATATCAGCCACCGTGATTTATAAATATCGGCATCGGCCAGAGAAAAACCCATATCGGTCGACCTCTAATTACAGCAGGGGTAGGCAACCTCAGCCCTCTGTGGTGAAACTACAAGTCCCATCATGCCTCTGCCTCTAGGAGTCATGCCTGTGATTGTTCCGGTCTTGCAAAGTCTCATGGGACTTGTAGTTTTAAAACACCTGGAGGGTCGAGGTTGCCTACCCCTGTATTAAAGGCATCCTTAGCAACATATTTTCATGAACTGCTAATGTGCAACATCAGTCTGGTGCTGCATCTGTTCCCTGGCGCCTCTTAACACTGAGAACTAAGCGATCAAACACTGCTGATCGCTCGGGTCTCATAGTTCCCTGAGCAGAGAGCTGGTGACAGTCAGCAGCTCTCTGCTCAACCACCCCCCCCCCCCCCCACCACCACCTCCACCCCGTGCTCACTGGAGCACTGGGCTATGGAGGGGGCAGGAGCGGCTAGCTCTGGCTCTCGGCGGCTTGCTGAGAGGCTGAGCCGGGTGCCGGCATGCGAACGGATCCTGACTTCACTGTCATGATCTTGCCCGAGCCTGGACTGGCTCTGACGTCAGCGGGCTGTAGCCCGCTGTCTGCTAAAAACATCACATGAGTGCAGAACGAACTGCACTCTTATGATTCACAGAAGTACAGCCAAACAAGCTTTGGCTGTACTTCTCCTTTAAGAATGGCATGCTTTATTTTAGCATCTGTAAATTATAGGTTGAATGCTATGTGACATAGCAAGTGAACAAACAAAAAAACAAACAAAAAACATTCCTCTATGACTTAACATTAAGAGTGTCTTTAAAAAATGGAAAAAAAAAAATCCATTCCAGGTCAACTAGAAACTTCACATAACTTTATTTCAAATCCTTACCTGGCTTTGTTCTGTACATAATTGATATGGGGCATTCTATATTGAATCGGTACTAAATAGGAATGGTCCCGACACAGCAATGCACTTTGATCCCAGGCTGAGAACCAATGCAACCCAAGGTGGGGGGAGTTTCCATGACCACACAGGCTCCCAGGAACTGGGTTGAACAACATACGGCCTCATTCAAATCATAAGGACAGCAGCCAGTAGTAGAGGGCACTAAAGTTGGCCATACACTTCAGCCTGTGGGCTGAACAAAAATAATCTAACAGAATCCTTTATCCAACTTATACAGCGCAGATTGAAGAATCTGCAGTACCGGCCATTGTATTCTGACAGGCACCAGCTCCCAAAATACCATTACAGCGCACCGATTTGTTCAGCTGACAATTTTCCACCCAGTATGAGGGACACACAAAGCAAATTTCAGCCGATTCATCAGGAAGTGGACAAAATTTGCTCAGTGTATGACCAGCCTAAGGGAAGCAATTGGACAACGGAGAGTATGAGTAGGGTTATTATTATTTTTAAGAACAGGAGTCAAAAAAGGAGTTGCACACAAATGAGCACAAGTAATGACCAAAAATTTCAGTACTGAATTTTTATACTATGGCCTTAACTCACAGGCATATCATTTTGGACGCTTTCATACATTCCCCCCCCCCCCCCCCTCAAATGGCAGGGGGCTGGGGGTGTCAAATAGGTTGGCAGACAGCAGAGGGGAAAAAAAGCCCTTCCCACTAGGCCAGTGAAAACCTCAGGAGGCTAAAAAAAATAAGGGGGAAAAAAAAAAAAAAAAAAAAAAGACCATATTGCAATGGTTCCCTTCCCTCCTCTCCAAAGTTTTCAGTCCACTGTCCTGAGTAAAATCAGCTTTGTACAGGTGAAGTCACTGCCTACTAACACAAAGGCAAAAAAAAAAAAGCAAGATACAATTTGTATGATGCCCCCTACAAGGCCAAGGAAAGACAAATAATTGAGGCATGCTGGCTACGGATGCCTTTTTCTTTCACTGTGGACCTTGTGTTTCCTGTGTAGATGGACGGAGCCACTCATGATGTCCTGGAAAAGGATTAGGGAAATAATAATAATATATTGCAGCATTTTAGTCCTTAGAGGTGAAGGCTGCCATTCATTACTTTTTCCAGCCAAGTACATATTTTGCAAGTACAGAAAATACCTGCTGATTCTGCCAGAAATCTGGTGTCTTTGTAATTTGTGCACTGAACTGAAAATTCAAAAACACAATCAAAATTTCCCAGTTCATATCTCTGGACTACAAAACACCTTCACCTTATATTATGGAGATGGGGAAAGGGGAGATGTCTGCAGTACTAATCAGAGGGGCAGCCCGGGGATACAGTATAAGGAGTGAGCATTTTCTTGCAGGATCACTGGGTAAACTAAAGTGAGAAAAAGTAAAAAAAAAAAAATTACATCTAAAAAGGACTGTTAAGGTGTAGTCAACATTTTTATTTTTCAATTTAAAAATCCTTTAGAAGGAGAATTATGTAGAACTGCCCATTCTTGATTGGACTTGTCATTTAAAAATGTCAACTGCCAAAAAGAAAATAAAAAATATGTAAAATGTCAGTTAGAACAATGTGGCAAAGACTAAAAAGATCTCCAAGCATAAGGAAGGTGCACAGCAACATTACTTCACAACAATCTACATAGTTATCCACCTCCCTCCTAAACACATACAAACATCACACACAAAGCAATCTAATAAAAGAAATCACTGGGTGTGAACCAAACTGATTGTATAAAGTAGGGTCAGAGAACAGAACAAATACAATGATAATCCCGCTTTCCAAAAGCAAACCTTGACTGTTTCGAGGCATCAGCACTATTATCTATAGGAAAATACCTCATGTGCCCCTAAAATGACAAGCTATAAACACAGCCAATACATCTGTAAACGGACCACAAATAATTACATTTTAAGCAGGTTTTAAAAGATAATGCAGACTAAAGAAAATCCTGTAAAATTTGATTTTTTTTTTGTTATAGTTACAGCATAAAAGTAAAGGTTACTGTATTTAGGCAAAACGAATGCTACAAAAGGCAACAAAAAGTAGAACTCCCAGTACAAGCAGAACACCCACAATTTTATTTTTTTAAACTACAACAAAACAGGTTGATGAGACCCTAGCGCCCAACTTCTAGGTAAAGAGAAGGTTATATAACTCCTGTCTTTTCGAGCTAAAGCAGGAAGTGAGAGAAAATAACTCCAAAGTGAGGGAAGACAGGTTAGCCACCAGGAGTAGTGGCCCAATAGGATAGAAAAAAAAATTCCTGTTCTGGTAACAACCCGAAATTTGGAAAAAAAATTCACTCTGAGAGAACAAGCAATACAAAGAGAGGATGAACCTCACCAACAGCAGCACACAGCAATAGGAACCTGACAAGCATTCTACACTTACATCCAAAAATACCTATACTGGGTATACAATATAAGTAATGTAATGAGCAATGTGTACTTTACAGTGTGATCTTGGGAGATTATTAACTCTGTGGTAGTAGAAATTTTAGTGAGAGCCTGCCAATACAAACTTTTTGGGCTTGTAGCACAAAAATAATGCCAAGCCACCTGGCTCCCTTTTCACTGGTTCCTCAGACTGTCTCACCAAGCTCTCTGAGCTCTTCCTGGTTCATTCAGCCTGTAACACAAGCCCACTCACTGGCCTCTAAAAAGGGAATATGCTAGCACCCTGGGCTCTCACTTCTTCACTGGAGCGATGCGCTGGCAGGACGGTAAAAAAAGTCCTGCCAGCAGCATCTTCGGAGTGGTGAAGGAGCGGTGTGTATACCGCTCCTTTACCGCTCCTGCCCATTGAAATCAATGGGACGGCGCGGCTATACCGCCGGCAAAGCGCCTCTGCAGAGGCGCTTTGCGGTGGTATTTAACCCTTTCTCGGCCGCTAGCGGGGGGTAAAACCGCCCCGCTAGCGGCCGCATACCGACGGTAAAACGCCGCTAATAATAGCGGCGTTTTACTGCCGACGCCGCCCCCCGCCCCAGTGTGCAAGGGCTCTTATTGCTACTGTATGGTATGGGATAAGCAAGACTAGGCTTGGTTCACCAGGAGGACCCTGGCATGCTATTATAATACAGGATTTATACAGCGCCAACAGTTTTCACAGCACTTTACAATATAAAAAGGAAGAAATGACAGTTAGAATACAATAAAATACAAGAGGGTTAGAAGGGCCCAGCACATACAATCTAATAGGGAGGGGCAAGTGGTAAAATAGATAATACAGAGATGAGCTGATGAAGAGTAAAGCCTATTACACACAGGGTGAATGTCAGGCGGCATCGGCCAGTTCAATAGAAAATGGCCGACATTCGGCCCGTGAAGGGTCATTGCTGTAAGAGCCCTTGCACACTGGGGCGGCGTCGGCGGTAAAACGCCGCTATTATTAGCGGCGTTTTACCGTCAGTATGCGGCCGCTAGCGGGGCGGTTTTAACCCCCGCTAGCGGCCGAGAAAGAGTTAAATACCACCGCAAAGCGCCTCTGCAGAGGCGCTTTGCCGGCGGTATAGCCGCGCCGTCCCATTGATTTCAATGGGCAGGAGCGGTATACACACCGCTCCGAAGATGCTGCTGGCAGGACTTTTTTTACCGTCCTGTCAGCGCATCGCTCCAGTGTGCAAGCCCTCGGGGCTTTCACACTGGAATGAAAGCAGCGGCACTTTCGGGGCGGTTTGCAGGCGCTATTAGCGCAATAGCGCCTGCAAACCGCCCCAGTGTGCAAGGGCTCAAAAAGTTATGCTGACCGGAAAGTTCTGGCTGTGGGGGTGGGGGTCAGAACACAATAGCACAACAGGGGAGATAGCTGTACAAACATTGGATTGCTAGTACAGCAGCTCTGACCAGAGCTATCAATTTTTTTGTGTTAAAAAAATAAATAAAAATGCTTTTGGAGTAAAAATCTAAAATATCTAAAGATAGTTTTCTATTAAAGATACATTAATAATTGAGTTTATTCAGCATAAAATTGAGCTTAGTTATGTAGCATGAGGCTGTATATTCTGCAGTATTTACATTTTTGGTAAACTCATTAAATGAATCCAAGCCCTGCAAGCTGAGATAACATGCACTGTATTGATGCATTCACACAATTTCACAGTAACCATGAGATAAAACAAAGTTCAGGGTCATTCCTTTATCCCATTGTTTTGCAAATCTATATACACACTGCCAGGCCGGCACTATAACCTGGACCTTCAGAGAGCATGCGCAGATGAGGTCATCGACTGCACGCACTCTGAATATCTCTAAACAAGTTTAGGAGATATTCACAGTACCTACAGGTAAGCCTTATTATAGGCTTACTCATAGGTACAAGTGGTAGTAGAGAGTTTACTACCACTTTAAGTGCATTTCATTTTCTGTGGTTGCCAGTTTGGTTTAAAGCTTCTGGTTGCTCTCGGCCCAAGAAAAGATGGCGCTCACTAGTCCGATTAAGGAAGGACACCTTGTTCCCCCTTGTTTGTTTAAATAAGAGACTGCTACCACACTGTCCGAGAGGACTTGTACGTGGTGACTTTTCAGCTCTCTGGCAAATGCCCTTAGCACTTCCCAGATCGCTTGCAACTCCCTCCAGTTGGCTGATCTTTGGGACTGTGCTTTCTCAGAGCGCCCTTGGGCTACTCTTGACCCCCCCCATGGGCCCCCCAGGCACTGGCATCCATGGTGATGCGGACGGACACTGGAAGAGACCATAATAGACCATGCACAAGGTTCTCTTCGTCCCTCCACCACCACAGAGACGTCTTGGTCTTTGGAGATAGGCGGAAGGTCGTGTCCAGCGATTCCTGTGCTCCATCCCAGCTGTTCAGGATATTGGTCTGGAGACACCTGAAATGTGCCCTTGCCTATAGTACTGCAGGGATTGTTGCTGTCAGGAGACCCAGACCCGACATAACTGAACGGATGGAAACTGCCAGATAGTTCTGAAAAACGGTAGATCTTCTGTGTCACCAAGTTCTCCAAGACCCCCAAGTACTGTAAGACCTGTGTCGGGGTTAGGTTCGACTTCTTCCTGTTCATCACCCACCCCAGAAAGATACGCCACCCGCAGATGTCCTTGTAATTGGAGCGCGGAGGGTGCAAAAATATAAAAATGTTGTCTAAGTATGGGATGACCAATATTCCTTTCAGTCTCAAGGTGGCCAGTGCCTCCGCCAGGATTTTCCTGGGGGATGAGGACAGGCCCTGAATTGAAAAAGTCGGACCTGCTTTCCCCACTTGATTGCCACCCTTAAAAATTTTTGAGACTCTTCATGGATCAGGACATGTAAATAGGCGTCCCTCAGATCGAGGGCGGCCATGAAGCAACCCGAGGGAATTAATTACTTCACCGTAAAGTTAGTTTTCATCTGAAATTTCTTGTTGGTCACCCAATTGTTCAGCGACTTCAAGCTCAATATTAGGCAGAATTTTCCCAACGGTTTCCTTACTACGAAAATGTGAGCGTAGACACCATGGTTTATTTCTCACTGTGGCACTGGAATAAGAACCCGCTGGTCTACCAAGTCACCAATTTGTGACAAGAAGGCTGTCTGAGAAACCCTGGGAGGCATGGTTACGAATGTCCTTGTGGGCGGAGTGCCCTTGAACTGGATTCGATGGCCTTCCCTGATTATCCTCAGTATAAATGCATTTGGGGTAGTCTTTTCCCATTGTAGGAGGAACTGCACCAATCCCTCTCACAGGAACCAAGTCACTGGGATTTGGTGGTTTTCTAAGGAGATGAAAACAGGACACCTTTCTGCTTCCCTCTTCCCCATTGTTTTAGAGGTTGACCCTTTCGGGTTCTGTCCCTGTGACGGCCCTGATCTTTGGGGGCGAAAAAAACATTTACCCGGGGCTCTTAATTTTGATAGGAAAAGCCTTTTTTTTCTTGTCGGCAGTATGGTCTAGAACTTTTTCTAGATCTTGTCCAAACAAGAGGTCTCCTTCAAATGGGATGCCACACAGCCTTACTTTAGAGGCCGGTTCCCCCGACCAGGATTTTAACCATAAAGCCCTGCGAGAGGAATTTACTAGGGCAGCGGCCTTTGCCTATAGCTTGACCAACTCTGCAGCCGTGACTGCCATATAACCTGTCGCCTTGTGCAGCATGGGAAGGGAATCAAGAATTTCCTTCCTGGAGGTCCCACTTTCCAAAAGCCCTTTTAACTGGTCCAGCCAGACCTTCAAATTACGAGCCACTATTGTTGTAGCCATTGCTGGTTTTAAATTGGTCATGGCTACTTCTCATGACCTTTTCAGCAGTACATCCATCTTCTTGTTCATAGGTTCCCCAAGGACACCCATGTCCTCAAAGGCGAGGTACGTTGATTTGGCGCACTAGGAAAAGGCTGCGACTTTGGGCACTTTGTTCCTCTTCAGACTTTTAGGGGAAAAAAATAAAAAATTCTCCGGTTCCACCTACTCTTTGATAGAGTCCGCCAGTGCGCTGTGTATTGGAAATATACTGTTTTGGTCTTCTTTCAGGGTCTGATACATCTGGTCATGTAGGGACAAGGAGGCCTGCTCTTTTTTGATATCTGGCATCTCGTAGATCACCCCCTCGGCTCGGAATAACTTTGGATGATACCAACTCACTTAGCTCATCCAAAGGATCTGATTCCTCTCCCAGATTCGTCACCCACCTCTGGGGCTGAAGCAGGGGGGGACTGCGGCTGCTTGTTTTGGGATTTCAAGGTTTGACAGCATCGACTTAATGGCCTTCATTTCTTTCTGAATGCGCCAGAACACAATTCTTTGCATGCCCCCGTTGCCTCCTTATAAACCAATTTATCAATACAGGGTTTACAAAGGGGCTTGTTCCAGCCTTTTTTAAATTTGTTTGTAAGTGACGGACACCTCTTCTTCCCCCCTGACCTCTCCAGTTCTTTGGGCTGAGCCTGAGACAAGAGAAGGAGAAAAGAGAAGGGAGGCAAAGGAAAAGAAAAAACAAAGACAAGCTGCTGTCAGAAAACCTTAGCCGATCAGTGGGTGTATACCTTCACCAACCCCTATGTGCACCCCCACCAGCCGCTGATGGGATTCACATGACTCTTTAGCCTGGATCCCATCTCAAAAAAGGGGGGGGGTGGGTGCTAACATTGAGACCATCAGCCCCCCCCCCCAGCCCTGTAGGTCAAAGGCACCCCAGCGTCCACCTACCAGAGCTGGGCCAGCACCATTGCCACCTGGTTCAGCTAGATCCATGCTGTCCTTTGTTCCTTGCTGGGGCATCGTACTGTGGATCAGGACCGTCCTGTGGCTTGCGGTTTTTTAAAATAGATTGCCATGGATCCGGCGTCCACGCTCGCCGCGTGACCCGGAAGTAGTGTGCCGGAAGTCCCAGCCGCCCTCCTGCATTCCACAGGCCAGGACTTGAGGCCTACGCCCTCGGTGGACTCACGCCTTGATACCATAGTATCTGGCCAACAGACCGCTGTGAGCCCCGTGTGGGGGAACGCCAGGCCTCCCCAGGCTATCCTGGAGGAGGACGCTGGTACCAGCTCCTCCGCAGCCTGACCGGGGGACTCAGATGCCTGCCATCCTTATTCAGGTACTTGCAGACCTCCTTCCCCCTCTTCTTTAGGCAGCCCCTAGACTCAGGGGGAAGGAGAGCTCCCATCCAGCCTCCTCCTCCGGTGGAGGAAACACAAAGACTGGGGAAGAGGGATGGAAGCCGTCCTTTATGGATCTGAATGTTGTGTTTTCTGCCTCTGGAGGTGGAGCCCATCTCTCTAGTACTGTCTTGGACAGACGACTAGGGAAAATCAGCCTTCTGATATAGAGTAAAAATAAATAATCAATAAACGGTTTGAACAACTTGCCTACTAAGCACTTTTATCCCCTTTCTGCCCAGGCCAATTTTCAGCTTTCAGCGTTGTCGCACTGTGAATGACAAAACTTGGTCATGCAACACTTTTTTTAAACGAGTAACCAAAAATTTTGAAAAAAAATAAATAAAAATAAAAAACACATTTCATAGTTTGTTATATAACTTTGCAAACCGGTAATTTTTCTCCTTCACTGATGTGTGGTAATGAGGCTGCACTGATGGGCACTGTTGGGACTGCAGTGATAATCAGGACACTGTCCCTTTTAAGGAAGCCGGTTATCAGCTCTCTTCTCCTCATTCTGTCAGCATGAGGAAAGCAGTGCCAATAACCGCCTTCTGTTTGCAACCAAGATCAGCTGTGATTGGACACAGCAGATCACATGGTAAAGAGCCGCTGATTGGCTCTTTACCTCAATCTGTAATCAGCAGTGCACGATCATGGTACGCTATCCTATGACTGTATCCGAGAACTAGCCGGCCATGCGGCTATAGCGCGGTTGGCAAGTGGTTAAATTGTCATACAAATATATATTTGAAATTAAATATTTATTATTTTTTGCAATAACATGATGTGCACCCCAGATGTTTTGGAACTACATTTCCCATGATGCTCATCTACACTGCAGTGTGCTTGAGCATCATGGGAAATGTAGTTCCAAAACATCTGGAGCGCCAAGGTTCGCCATCACTGCTCTATAGTCACACGGGCTGCTCAGATGTGATAGGAACGAGTATGAACAGCATGTAATACAGCATTTAATAGTTTTTTTTTTATAATGTGGTTTACTGACAAGCACAGAAGTTTGTAACAAGTAAAACCAACATGTAAGAAAATCCGAGAATAATTTGATCATGCTCAGAGGAATAAAGATGATAGAGAAAGAAAAATAGCATTGAGAATATGTTTCAGGAAACAGGGGTGATGAATGTTATAGGATTACTGTAATTGCCAGTCTTATTGAGGTGGTCATTAAAGGACCTTCTGAAAATGCTAGTTGTCTGGCTTTCCCTGTAGAGCTGCACAATTAATCGTTAAAAAATTGTGATCTCGATTCACCTCCCCTGACGATCTCTCTCCTGCAGAGGTTGCCGATTCTTTCATATAACAAGTGGAGAGACTATCTGCTCATTCAGCTGTCCAAAGAAAGCATCCGGGCATTATGCCAAGTCTTTAACTTGATACATTTTAACTAAGCTTCCTTCTTAGACCAAAGGGAAAGAACTTCTGTGTAAATAAAAAGGCTGGGCAGTCTGCCAAGTTTTCAACCACGTGTAAATGCAGGAAGTTTACCCACTTAAAGTCTAAATCTTTTTCTGACACTTCTTTCTTAAGTTAAAATCAATATTTTTTGCTAGAAAATTACTTGGAACCCCCAAACATTATATATATTTTAGCAGAGACCCTAGGGAATATAATGGCAATTGCTGCAATATTTTGTCACACTGTATTTGCCCAGCGGTCTTTCAAATGCAATTTTTTGGGAAAAAATACACTTCAATGAATAATAAAAAAAAAAAAAAATGAAACAGTAAAGTTAGCCCAATTTTTTTTGTTTTAATGTGAAAGATGATGTTACGCCGTGAGAATCGTGATCCATCTTCCAAGCAAAAAAATCGTGATTCTCATTTTAGCCAGAATCGTGCAGCTCCATTTCCCTGGCTTGGAAATTTCAAATCACTTAACCTGAAACAAAAAGCAGATGAAGGACATGCATACTAGTATTTTAGAAGAGGTCTAAAAAGAGGTTCTTCCCGCAAAGAAAATAATTTCATGTCCACTACTCAAGCTGATGAAATTCATTGTTTTAAAGAGATGAACTTGCTGAAAAATCTCAAAATTTCCTCCTGCATCTGTTACTTCCAGAGGCTCAGATGACTGCACCCCCAATCCCCCCCCCCCCCCCCCGCTGTGCTCTGTAGGTTCCTTAGCCGAGTCCTTCATTATTACAAAAAACAGTATAGATGTAGAGGGACCTGGTATACAACACACCCAACAAGTATGCGGCAGGTTCATTAGGAAGCTCATGGACAGTAAGGTTTGTTTTCTTGGCAGAAAGGACTTTTTAAAATGCCAGTTAAAGCGGTTGTATACCCACACAAAAAAAAAAAAAAAAGTTTTGGTTTAAAAAACCTGTAAAGCAAAAGGCATAATAAGCTAGTATGCACCGCATACTAGCTCATTATGAAATACTTACCTTAGAACGAGGCATCGGCATCTGATCCCGGTCACTGGCGAGGGAGCCGACATGTTACCCTCTTCTGGGTTCGCGATGACATCACTACCGCGTGGAAGTCTTCTTTCTGGCAAGGTCCGGCAGCGTGTGCCGGACCTTGACAGCGCATGCACTACTAACGTCAGCGGCTGCATGCAAAGTGAATATCTTCTAAACAGTACAGGTTTAGGAGATATTCATTTTACCTACAGGTAAGCGTTACCTGTAGGTAAAAAACAGGTATACAACCACTTTAAATGAGTCCTATTCAGGCAGCTAGCATTTTCAAAATGCAAGTTTAACAGTGGCAGTCCATTTACACTCAGTACAAGTGCCCTTCAAACTTAACTATTCAGTAATGTAACAAGTTAGCATGAAAAGATTCCTAACATGTCACAAAAGAGCAACTGTATCATTTCTCAGAAAATTTGTCCGGTTCATTATTCAAACAGTGTTCAGACTCCCATCAAGTGCTTGCCTAGGCCGATATGACGTCATGAGTCTGCAGGAAACATTCTGCCTCCTCTCCCCAGTTATCACACTGCAACGTTGTAGCAGGTCAAAAGGTGAGTCTGCAGAAGGGGACATGAGTCGTGGTGATCTGAACGGTTCCATTACCGAACATGTGGAGCCACATGTAACGCGACATGACAAATCGCACTAGTGTGAACCAGAGATAAAGTCCCATTCACTCTGTTGAACTGCATTACGGTAAGGAGCACAGTAATTTTAACGGTCCACCTAACAGCAAAAAAGGGCATGCTTTTTAGCAGCACAGAGCAAGGCAAGTGGGTAGGGTAAATGCATTGGGGTGGGCACCACACAGCATTAACACCCATTACCATACATTGTGTTAACACAGCTCAATATTGTGTAAGGCATCATTCTCACAAGGCGGATCCGCTGCCTCGGAGTCCGCCGGCTCAGCGGGAGATCTCTCCGTTGATCTCCCCTGAACTGGCAGATGACAGGTCCCTCTCTGCTCACTAAGCGGGGAGGGGCCTGTCGAGCGCCGCTGCTTCCTATGGAGAGATCGGACGAAAACGGACAGCATGTCCGTTATCAGATCTCACCCGATCCGATAGGGATGGATGCGAACGTATGGGCATCCGTCTGATTTTAGCAGATCGGATGTCAGCGGACATGTCACCGCTGACATCCGTCGCTGAATAGACTAGCATGGAGCACCCGTTCAGGTCCGCTGTCATTAACTGACAGGCGGACCTGAACGGTCCGACATTGTGAAAGGGGCCTAAGGGGCCTCAATGATAAACTGCCATATCGTTGCTATAAAATGTGTTGGGGAAAAAAAGCAATAATATCTATTACTAAAGTGGTGCAAATAATGTAAACGTCATTAACGGTAAAGATGGAGCATGTGGTGCAAAAAAAAAAAAAAAAAATGATATATAAAAACAGGATGAATGGTAATTATTAGCAACAGTGGTGCTGTGCACCAGAAGATAGGGGAGAAGCTCTCATATGGATGGATGAACAAGAAAATTGGAGTAACTACAAGGTCAGTGGCTTTAGCAGACCATCCAACATGATTTGGTCCAGAAGTTAAAAAAAAAAAAAAAAAAAAAGTACACACCTGAACATTAACCTTTCTGATTAATCTCAACTCAACTTAGCCACCTAGGCCTGGCCATACATTATACGATTTTCTGTATAATTTTATTTAGATTTACCTTATGTAGTGCAAGGGCCTGCCTAATTAAAACAAATGAAAATGCTGTTTAGTGTTGATCTCATTATATGGTTTTTGGCAAATCTAAAAGAAAATTGTACAAGAAAGTTGAATATGTATGGCCAGCCTAAGGTTCCTTTCACACGGACTTGTCCGGTTGATGGACTCCGCTTACTCAGCGGGGGATCGATCCCATGATTAAGCCCCGAGGGCAGAATGAAACATGTTGGAGTCTTGGTCTGGATGAATCGAGCTGAGGCCGCTTTTATCGTGAGGTGTGCAGAGGCCGGGTTTTCTCTAACTATTTTTGCAGTATGCTTTGGGTCTGGACAGACCTTTCCCCAGCTTGCACCCTCACTAGCCAGCGGCATCCAACTCATCAGACCTTGACAGCCTTAGCCTTAGCAAGGACCCTTAAGCATTTATCGTGGGTCTTAGTGTTTGGGCCCTAAAAATAAGCTGGTGCAGGACACAATCCAGAAAAGTTAAACAGTGTAGTGAAGAGGGCACAAAACAGCACTAACCTCACTTTTTTTTGGCAGTTGTTCCCTAAAAAACGACCTGTGTTTAATTCAGGCAAGCATTTGCACCAGTGTCGAGCAGGCATCACCTGTGCTGCGAAGCTATCATGTGACAGCTTCATGTATAGTACTGTCTCCCTGGCCCCATTTAGTCGGGAGATTTACAGCTAAATGTAAATGGTGGATGCAAGTGACATCACTGGGAGGGAAGAGCCCGATAAAGAACTGAAAGAAAAGTTCCGCATCAGGTCCACTTTACTTTTGACTGACAATGAATGGCGGTGGGCAGATTTGAAACAGCTAATGGACTGAACAGTGGCTATGGAACCACTCACTGCCAATCAAAAGGTAAAGCGGACCTGATGGCAAACTAAGGAAAGGTCATTCTTGTATGTGTGCGCTGTAAAATATTTTGTACTGTTTGTAGGTCTTATAGCAGCACCATCTTGAATTTAAATGCATTGTATGGTGTGCACCCCAAACACGTTCTTGTATATTGTAATAGGCCCTGACCAGGTTTTTTTTTTTGGTTGAGACAAAGGATCTTCCATTCTATTACTAGTGTAGGACCCACTAATTCGGGGTACTTTGTCGCAGTAAGTGGGCTTAGCACTATATGACCATATAGTGTGACCAAACCCCCGTATTTTTTGAATATGTTCAGGTGTTTTTAACTAGCCCTGCAGGAAATGCCATTCTTGTATGTGTGCGCTGTAAAATATTTTGTACTGTTTGTAGGTCTTATAGCAGCACCATCTTGAATTTAAAACGCATTGTATGGTGTGCCCCCCAAATATGTTCTTGTCTGATGACAAACTAGTCTCTCAGTTCCCCATCAGGCTCTGCCCACCTAATACAAAACTGCTAGGTGCATAATTTAAGCACAAACAAAGACAGAATTCTAAAGGCTGTCTACAATACCCAGTATGTTGATGATCTGTAACTGACATACAGTGGTGGTGCAGATGTGTGAAATGGTAGAACACACAAATAAAGATAAATGGCAAGTGGTGTGAATAGGGGAGGAGACCAAAATATCGATAACACCTAGGGGTGCTGATGGGATTGATGGTGACCAAAAAAAGCTAAGCAGAGTGCAGGCCATGTGAACATAAAAAAAAACTATATTCACAAAAGAGACACCATCAGAAGTCACAGTAGGTCTTATACATAATGATTAATACAATGAACAAGATCAAAGCTGACCCAATAAACAGGGTGGTGTGCATGTCTACAAGAACCAGACAACAAGAAACCAGGTGCTGAAACGGCTTAGTACGGGGAAATATCAGTGAACAAGACAAAAACAAAAATGAAGTGTTTGGAATATATGAGAAGATGTGTATGATCTGAAAAATAAAATGGGGAAGATGGTGGTAACGAGGAAGATAATACAGGAAATAAGGGGCTGATGTGAATGATATGGGAAATAGGATGGGGATAGTGTGGAGGATAAGGAGGATGGTAAGGGGAATACAGGTAAAAACACAAGTGGGATAAGCTAAGAAAGCAACGGTAAGTGCAATAGTTTGTAGCTGATGGAACGAGAATTATCAGACAGGAGGATGGCGAGGATAAGGAGGAGAATAAGAAAGGAAAGCTGGGGTTGTTGTGAGTGATGACATAAGGAAATAAGATGCAGCTGATGTGGGTTCTATACATGGAGGATAAAGTTGGCCATAGATGGATCAAATCGCAGCCAATTCACTATGAACCGGCCAAGATTCAATCCATCGACAGGCAAAGCTGGTTGTACTTAAGCCAATCCATCGACTGACTTTCAGTACCACCTGCCTTCAGATTTTTTGCATGCGATCACTGCCGGCAGTTTTAGCTGCCAGCAGTAATCATTGTGTTCTGTTGGCAGGGAAGGTTTACCACTGCCATTATACAATAGCAGGGGGGGGGGGGTATTGGAGCCGTCAGCATTGACTGTGTTGATGGAGAAATCAAGTGATTTACTTTCTTGCAATCCATGGTTGCAGGAAAGAAAACTACATCATCTATAGCTTAAGAGAGAAATTAGGATGCTGATGTGAGTTATGACATGTGCAGAGTAATAAAGGAAATGTGGAGTGTCGTAGATTAGGTGCAAAATACAGGGGGTATGTGGGTACTGTAGGCATAATACAGGGGATGTGGGGTGCTGCAGGTGATAAGGATAAAACACAGGTAATATGGAGGTGCTGTAGGAAATGAGGGGGATAAACATACAGGGGTGCAGTAGGTGATAAAATGTATAATACAGAGTATATGGGGGTGCTGTGGGCATAGTACAGAGTATGGGGGTGATGAGGGTAAGATACCGAGAATACAGGAGTGCTGTAGGTATAATACAAGGAGCATGGGGGTGCTGTAAGAGATGAGGGGTATAATACAGAGTATATGGGGGGTGTCGAGGGCATAATACAGGGAATATAAGGGTACTGGTAGGTATAGTACAGAGAATACAGGGGTGCAGTAGGTGATGAAAGATATAATACAGGGGGAATGGAGCACTGTAAATAGGTATAGCACAGACAATAGAGGGGTGCAGTAGGTATAGTAAAGGGGTGCAGCGGGTATAGAACAGAGAATAAAAGGGGGGCAGTAGGTATAGGACAGAGGAAGGGGCACAGTAAATATAGGATGGGGGGCAGTGGGTATAGTGCAGCAAACAAAGGGGGAGGAGTGGGTACAGTACAGAGAACACAGGGGTACAGTACAGAGAATAAAGGAGTGCAGTGGGTACAGTACAGAGAATACAGGGGTGCAGTACAGAGAATACAGGAGTGCAGTGGGTACAGTACAGAGAATACAGGGGTACAGCGGGTAGAGCACGGCGGGGGCAGTGGCACAGTAGGTATAGTACAGAGAATACAGAGGTACAGTTGTCACAGCACAGGGGGGAGGGGGCAGTGGGCACAGCACAGGGGGGGCAGCAGGTATAGTACAGGGGGGGGCAGTAGGTATATTAGGGGGGTGCATTGGGTATAGTATGGGGTGGGGGGGGGGGGGGGCAGTAGGTATAGTAGGGGGTGCAGTAGGTACAGTAGGGGGGTGCAGTGGGTATAGTACGGGGGGGGGCAGTAGGTATAGTAGGGGGGGAGCAGTGGAGTGGGTATAGTACAGGGGGGGAGGGGCAGTAGGTATAGTAGGGGGGGGTGTAGTGTGTATAGTCCAGGGGATTGTAGTGAGTATAGTAGGGGGGGGGGGGGGCAGTAGGTATAGTAGGGGGGGTGCAGTGGGTATAGTACAGGGGGGGCAGTAGGTATGTATAGTAGGGGGGGTGCAGTGGGTATAGTACAGAGGGGGAGGGGCAGTAGGTATAGTAGGGGGGGTGTAGTGGGTATAGTGGGGGGGGTGTAGTGGGTATAGTACAGGGGGGGTGTAGTGGGTATAGTACAGAGGGGGAGGGGCAGTAGGTATAGTAGGGGGGGTGTAGTGGGTATAGTGGGGGGGGTGTAGTGGGTATAGTGGGGGGGGTGTAGTGGGTATAGTACAGGGGGGGTGTAGTGGGTATAGTACAGGGGGGAGTGGCAGTAGGTATAGCGGGGGGGGGGGGTGTATTGAGTAGAGCACAGGGTAGGGGGGACAGTAGTCAGTGTGGTGTTGGGCCTCTCACCTGCCCGTGCTGGGCTCCAGTTCCGGGCCTGTTCTTACTCTCCGGCCTCCCCTCTCGGTCTCTCTCTCTCCCGGGCTGAGCGGAGTGGTGGCGGCTGTCAGGCGGGGAGGGCGGGAGAGGAGGGACGCTCCGTGTGACGGGCCGCTCAGTTATTAGACAGTACACAGCGCGATGTACCGGCGGGTCCGAGTCAGGGAGTGCCCAGTGTACGGTACCTCGGTGCTCGGGTGTCCGGGACAGAGCGGGTCAGGCGGCCGAACACCCGCAGGTAACACAATTTCTCTATCCAGTGAAGAGGTGGAGGATGGAAAAAAAACGAGACAGTCTCACTTCCTGTGCCCGCCGGAAGTCCCGCCTCCGCTGTCTCCACCTATTGGCCGTATTCAGGGGGGTCGGGAACGCAGAGGGCTGGAGCGCAGTGCGCCTGACGCAGGGAACCGCCGCTGACGTCACGGGGAAGTCCGGCGGCGCTGAGTGGGCGGTGTCTAGCTGCGGCAGGGAACCTCTTTCTGCTGTGTCTGCCCTCCTAGCAACAGATGATTCGGGAGGGAGGAGCTTGTGTGTGCGGGCTCCGCTCCTCTTATCTGCTGTGTCTCGCTTTAGTAAACTCACACCGTTAAAATTTTCGCGCCCGCCCTCCGTCTCTTGTCCATGAGCCCCTTGCCCCGCCCATTTTTTTCCTTTCATAGACGTTTTGCTGTGTCCTGGTGTCAGACCGGTGACGTCACCGGAGAGGTCGAGGCTGGTGGAGCCTCCTGTGTCCCCAGGTTCTGGGGGTGGGCGGAATAATATGAGTGATGGTCACCCATGAGGTATATTCTAGGTGTCCTCCTCACCATGAGGTATATTGGAGGTTTCCTCCCCCATGAGGTATATTGGAGGTGTCCTCCCCATGAGGTATATTGGAGGTGTCCTCCTCCCCCATGAGGTATATTGGAGGTGTCCTCCTCCCCCATGAGGTATATTGGAGGTGTCCTCCTCCCCCATGAGGTTTATTGGAGGTGTCCTCCTCACCATGAGGCATAGTGGAGGTGTCCTCTCCATGAGGTATATTGGAGGTATCCTCCCCATGAGGTATATTGGAGGTGTCCTCCTCCGGCATGAGGTATATTGGAGGTGTCCTCCGCCCATGAGGTATATTGGAGGTGTCCTCCTCACCATGAGGTATATTGGAGGTGTCCTCCTCCCCCATGAGGTATATTGGAGGTGTCCTCCTCCCCCATGAGGTATATTGGAGGTGTCCTCCTCCCCCATGAGGTATATTGGAGGTGTCCTCCCCCATGAGGTATATTGGAAATGTCCTCCCCATGAGTTATATTGGAGATGTCGTCCTCCATTAGGTATATTGGAGGTGTCCTTCTCCCCCATGAGGTATATTGGAGGTGTCCTCCTCCCCATGAGGTATATTGGAGGTGTCCTCCTCCCCCATGAGGTATATTGGAGGTGTCCTCCTCACTATGAGGTATATTGGAGGTGTCCTCCCCATGAGGTATATTGGAGGTGTCCTCCCCCATGAGGTGTATTGGAGGTGTCCTCCTCCCCCATGAGGTATATTGGAGGTGCCCTTCCCCAGATAATGACAAATCTGTATTGTACTTTGTGTAGGTGTCAGAGTAATAGTGTCAAATAGGCCGTGGAAGTACTGGCAATCTTGTCAGTAGATGAAATGGGCACCATAGTCGCATCATGTGACAGATCCATGGTTCCCCCTGCTGGCCTATATAAGGCTGCCTCTGTCTGACCCAAGTTGCTGGATTGTCTTTAGCTCTTTGCGAACCTGTGTTATACTTCCAAGTGATTCCTGTTGTGACCTCGGCTTGCCTCCTGACCTGCTCTGATCTCCTCTCCAGTGTTTGACCCCCGGGGCTCACGGACTTTGCTATACTTGTGTAGCGCTTTGTTTCTAGCTCTATGCGTATTATACAGTACATAGGTTGTGTTAGTGCCATCTTGTGGACAATTGAGAAAGTACAATACGTTTACGTTTCATGATCAAGTGAAATGACATGGAAGTGATTCATTGTTTACTTGGGAACTTTAGCTCTGACCCACCCACAATGCTCCTGGACAAGGTGAGAACTGAACTGCATTGTGGGAGGATATAAAAGGGGAAGGAGCGGCCATCTTAGGTCTCTTGTTCCTGGGACGCGTGGCCTGCCAGCAGAACCCTGTGGGTGTGTGTATTCTACAGGGTTGCGGCCTACTTTGCGAAGGAGCGGAGCAGCTGCAAGGATCCTGCCATCGCATCACAGCGTGCTGGAGCAGCAGAAGTGATCGTTCCGGAGACCCGTGGGGAGATAACCGAGGACTCCTGGTCGTTTGTGAACGGAACAGTGTGACGGCGTGGTGGTGCCTCCATACGGACTGAGAACTGCTGAAACGGAGACATTCACCTGCCCGGATCCTGAGTGGTGAGAGGGTTAACACCCAGAAGTTTAACTATTACATACACAGTTAGAACTGTTACAGAGTGTTGCTGGGACTGATAGTCCCACGGAACAAGTGAAGTTGGAGAACTTTACACCTGAATAGACTTCATTATTCAAGAACGGATGCTAGATGCTTGTTTCTTCATATAAGAACACTTAGTCTGCTGGATTACAATTGTTTTAGTGTGTTATATTACATTGCGCAACACCCACGAGGAACCCCTTACGGATTACAATTATAAAAGCTAGCGAAGACTGAAGAAGTCCGGACTACCTTTTCATTGCAGGGCCCTGCATTTAGTTACAAAGGATAGTGACTTTAAGGTCTAGAGCAGGGGGAGCTCCCGGGTACAATTATATATAATTAGATATATTTGTGTCTGTTACTGATTGTCATAACCATTTCTTATACTGTTACACTACGTTGGTGTGATAGTATAGTCATTGTAATAAATCTTTATATAAATATATTTTTTACTCAAAGAAAGAAGTTATTTTTGGTTATTACTGAAGTTTGTGTGCAGTGTTGTCATTTCTCCTGCAGGTGGAGCTACCAGCACCCGGGTAGAGGTAACTATAACTATAAGTGTACATTGTGGGTTAAAGTTTATACTCATATTATTACAACACTGCACTACATTTGTGTCAAGGGGATTGAACAATTTAAGAAGGGTGAAGAGCATAGAAGACAGGCCCGTTTAAACCAGCAGCTCCATCGAGAGTTATTGCTATACTTGCACCTGCCTTATTACCAGTGTTTGACCCCCGGCTTGGCTCACTGACTTTGCTATACTTGCACCCACCTGATTACCTGTGATTGACCCTCAGCTGGCCTCACCACAGCCTCCAATCTGTTCTCCTGTGTTCTACCCTCAGCCAGGCTTTTACTAAGTGTCCGGAATACTCCTTGTCTTCTTCTCAAGCAAAGTCTCCAAGTGATCACCAGCTCAAGCCTTCCCAACCTGCTGGCAACCCGTGTTTTTTTGAGCCCTGTACCACCTTCAGGGAAATACTGCGCTTAGCTGCAAAGGGGGCCTCTCTCAGCATCAAAAGGTACCTGACAGTACAATCCAGACATGTCAGAAGCCGACAAAGATGGCTCCCCAATCGAGGCTCTGTGCCAGCAGGTCACCACCCTCACTCAGGCAGCACAGAGACTCCAGGAAGGCTACTTTCAATTAGAGGGTCGTCTGCAGCACCTGACGGTCTCGCATGCTCCTGTAGATTCAGGTCCATCATCTTCCAATACAGCATCCTCCTCTTCCCCACAAGACTGGGCAAGCTCAACTTCCGCAGTAACGGTGACACCGCCTGACCCAAGAGTTCCTACACCTGAACGCTTCCTGGGGAATCTGAAGAAATTCAGAGCCTTCAAAAATGCTTGCTCGTTGTATCTAGCCCTCTAGCCCAGAACCTTGTTCTCCGAGTTTGTGAAAGTGGAGTTCATCATCTCCTTGCTATCCAAGGAACCCCAAGCATGGGCCCATAGCTTGCTTGAACAAAAGAGCCCTGTATTGAACTCTATAGACACCTTTTATGAAGCAATGGCACAGCTCTATGACGATCCACAGCGCTCAGCAACGGCCGAAGCCTCTCTGCATACCTTGCTTCAGTGTAAACGCCCGGTAGAAGATCATACCGTTGACTTTCATAGATGGTATGCTGACACTGGGTTGAACGAGGCTGCTCTCAAAAACCAATACCGACTAGGCCTCTCAGAAACTCTCAAAGATGAACTGGCCCGAGTCGAAACACCTGCCACCCTAGAAGGCCTAATTCAACTTGCCATAAAACTTGACAGATACCTGCGGGAGCGGGGTCTGAACACTTTCAAACCTCTCATCCTACTTGGATGTTACCCTGCCTAGTTCTTCTTCCACTCCTGTCTCAGAAGGTGAACCTATACAGTTGGGTCTGGTAGACTCCCCACTCATGCCCGATGAGAAGCAATGCCATCAACAGGCCAATCTTTGTCTATACTGCGGAGGAGCCGGCCACTTTCTATGTAACTGTCCTGTGAGGCCTAGTAAGTCGCACCAACCACTTCCTATGAACTTTTAGGTTGCTGGTCCTTCCTCTTCTCACCTTATCCTACATGTCTCCCTACAGGTGGCGGAAGAGGAGGTCCGGTTCTCGGCCATCGTTGATTCAGGGGCATGCAGCTGCTTCTTGGACTTCTCCCTGGCCAGAAACTCTGTATCCCCCTCCAGGGCAAGAAGCGAAGCCTTCAAGTCCATTGAGCCGATGGTTTCTTACTTTTGTTCCGGACCCGTTGCTCAGGAAACTAGACCCATCTTCACCATTACAGATTCTGGTCACCAAGAGTTCATCTGTTTTGATTATATATGCTGTCAGAGAGCTCACCTTGCTGGTCATGGTATTGGCCACCAGAGGGCGTGCCTGTGAGCAAGCCGGCCTATTTAAGTTTGTCAGGCACTCTGTTCAGTGCTGCCTGATCATCAGCTTCCTGTGCCATAGTTCCTGTTTCCTGTCTTGTCTTCCTGTTTACCTGATCTCCTGACGACCCGGATTGCCCTTGGATTCTCCTGTTTGCTGCCTGTATCTGACCTTGGCCTGTTTGACTCCGCTTCTGCCTGCTCCTATTGTACCTTGCTGCCAGTCTGTTGCCGAACCCTGCTTGTGTCCCGATCTGCCTGTCTTGCTCCTGCTCAGCACCTGTTACCAGTGTTACGGACTACTGACCTGTTGTCTGAAGATCATCTCTCATCCTGTACCTGGATCTCTTCAGCAGGCTCTCATACCATTCCGCACTCTCGTGCCTCCTGTCTGCTCTACCAGGGGCCGTGAGTCGGATAAGTAAGGGAGTCTACCCTCTGCCCAAGCGGACTCATCAGTCTGGTAAGTAAAAGTCTGACAGTATCAGGCAGCCATGACTGAGTCTGGGCAGGGGGCCTCCCCCATGGATGAACTATGTAGACACCTGGCAGGACTTACCCAGGCCGTGAAAAGCCTTCAGGAAGGTTACTCAAAATTGGAGGAACAAGTCCAGGCCTTATCTTCCTCTTCCAACCCCCAGGGGGCGTCTTCTGCTGGATTCCAATCTGCACCCTCCGTAGTAATGCTTCCTCCAGAGCCAAGAGTACCCACTCCCGAGAAATTTGCCGGTGAACGCAGCAAGTATCGTGCCTTCCGCAATTCCTGCAAACTCTACTTTGCTCTGCAACCCCGCACGTTTTCACTGGAAGCGACCAAAGTAGGCTTTGTTATTTCCCTGCTGACAGGTGAGCCACAAACCTGGGCTCACCGCCTTCTGGAGCAAAAATCTATCTCCCTAGATAGCCTAGACGATTTCTTCAGGGCCATGTCCCAATTATATGTAGATCCCCAACTGACAGCGACTGCTGAAGCTGCACTGCACTCTCTGCAACAGGGTTGCAGAGCGGCCGAAGATTATGCAGTCGACTTCAGACGTTGGAGCGCCGATATGGACTGGAACGACGCTGACCTGCGTCATCAGTTCAGAATGGGGCTATCTGACCCACTCAAGGACGAGTTGGCTCGAGTGGGGGTACCTCAGTCTCTGAAAGACCTCATCGATCTCTCCATCCAGATTGACCGTCGCCTAAGAGAGCGTCGGTCAGAAAGGTCTACCAGCCACCTTCGTCCCACCTGGATGTTACCCAAGGTTCCCAGTCCGGTCAGTCAGTTTCCTCCGGCTTCATCTGTCTCGACTCCAGAACCCCCTGAACCCATGCAACTCGGTCTGCTCCGGCCTACGCTTACTCCAGAGGAAAAGATGCGCAGACGAACCCACAACCTGTGCCTATACTGCGGTGAATCCGGGCACTACGTGAGAGCCTGCCCCAACAAGATGCGTAAGTGTCGTTCTGCCTCTTCAATGTGTGCATCTGTGTTACCTAAACTTGGTTCTCATCTCGCTCTTTCCTTCACTCTGCAGCTTCCAGGAGGGAGTATTCCAGTGTCAGTAATTATTGATTCCGGCGCATGCAGCTGTTTTATCGATTTGACCTTTGCTGCCAACCATCGTATTTCGCTTCAACCTAAGGCTCAGGGGCTTGCTGTCCATCTAGCGGATGGATCCATCCTTAGTTCAGGCCCGGTCACTCAAGAGACCGTCCCCTTGCTGGCCACCATGGGTACCCACCATCAGGAGCTTCTGCGTCTGGATGCCATCTCTTCTCCTCTCTTCCCTATTATCCTAGGGATGCCCTGGCTGCAGGCCCACAATCCCAGTATCAACTGGGCCACAGGAGAAGTCAAATTTCTCTCTGAGTATTGCCAACAGCATTGTTTACAGCAATCTTCTGACATGACCTCCCAACTCCTGTGCTTGGACTCAGATGCTGAACTACGTCAGTCCGTCCCTGAAGCTTATCTGGACTTCCTGGATGTATTTAGTAAAAAAGGAGCAGAAACCTTGCCCCCTCATAGGCCATATGACTGTCCTATAGAACTGTTACCTGGTACTGAAGTTCCATTTGGGAGAATCTTCCCGTTAACTGAGCAGGAGTTAGACACATTAAAGACTTACATAGATGAAAACTTGGAAAAAGGGTTCATTCGTCCTTCTACCTCCCCAGCCGGTGCCGGCATCTTCTTTGTCGAGAAGAAGGACCACTCGTTACGTCCCTGCATCGATTACCGGGAGTTGAATAAGATCACCATTAGGAATCATTATCCCTTGCCTTTAGTACCTGAACTTTTTCAAAGATTAGGAACCGCAGTCATATTCACAAAACTAGATCTCCGCAGAGCTTATAACTTGATCCGTATCAGAAAAGGGGACGAATGGAAGACGGCCTTCCGTACTCGATTCGGGCACTTCGAGTACCTTGTCATGCCATTTGGATTATGCAACGCTCCCGCAACCTTCCAACATTTCGTCAACGATATTTTCCGTGATTACCTGGATCTGTATGTAATAGTATACCTTGACGACATCTTGATCTTCTCCTCTTCACTAACCGATCACCGTAGACATGTCTGCAATGTCCTAACCCGGCTTAGGCAACGCGGCCTCTATGCAAAACTCGAGAAATGCGAGTTTGAACGTCAATGTATTCAGTTCTTGGGCCTAGTCATCTCAGTGGAGGGTATCAGGATGGACCCCCAAAAGGTGTTTGCTATTCTGGATTGGCCCGCTCCGATAGATAAAAAAGGGGTACAACGCTTTATTGGCTTTGCCAATTTTTACCGGAAGTTTATTAAAGGTTTTTCTGCAATCATCGCTCCAATCACCGAATTGACCAAACAGGGAACCCGATTCTCTTGGACTGACAAAGCCCAGTTGGCTTTCGAAAGACTCAAAAAGCTATTTACTTCAGCCACCATTTTGAAACACCCTAACCCTGTCCTACCATTTGTCTTGGAGGTCGACGCTTCAGAGATCGCAGTGGGAGCGGTGCTCTCTCAACGACAGGGCGCCAAGGCCCTCCTCTATCCAGTAGTGTTCTTTTCACGCAAACTTTCAATTTCGGAAAGAAATTATGATGTGGGGGATCGAGAACTTCTGGCCATCAAGGCGGCTCTGGAGGAATGGCGTTACCTATTGGAGGGTGCTGCACATCCTATTCTGGTCTACACCGACCACAAGAATCTGGAATACCTGAGAACAGCCAAATAATTAAGACCTCGTCAGGCCAGATGGGCACTTTTTTTCTCACGATTCCAGTTTCACATAACTTACAGGCCCGGTTACAAGAATATAAAGTCAGATGCTCTTTCCCGCATGTTTTACGATTCAGAGAAGACCGTATCTCCTGATACGATTCTTCCTTCGGGGAACTTCCTGTTCCTCCAAGGGGACCTTGTTTCACGGATAAGACAGGCCTCGGTGGGAATGCTTCCGTACCCCGAAACAGATTGGAGAGAGGGCCTGTTTTGGCGAAGGGACAAGATCGTGGTTCCCGAGAAGCTAAGGGTGACTGTGATGGAACTATGTCATGATCATAAGTTGGCCGGACATTTCGGTGTCCTGAAAACCACTGAGCTGGTACAGCGCACCTTCTGGTGGCCTCAATTAGCCTGTGACTGTAAAAATTTTGTGGATTCATGCAACACTTGTGCTCGGAGTAAGAACACCAGGACAAAGGCCTTGGGATTATTAAAACCCTTACCTGTTCCAGAGAGGCCATGGAAGATGATATCAATAGACTTCATCGTGGAATTGCCCCCCTCCGAGGGTTTCTCTACTATTTTTGTTGTGGTAGACAGGCTGTCGAAGATGGCACATTTCCTCCCCATGAAGGGTACACCTTCGGCTATGGATACGGCAAAGATTTTTGTCAAAGAAGTGGTTAGGTTACATGGAGTCCCAGCAAGCATTGTGTCCGATCGGGGTGTTCAATTCACTTCAAGGTTCTGGAAGGCCCTCTGTGGTTCCCTCGAAATTGAATTGGCCTTTTCATCCGCCTATCATCCCCAGACGAACGGGCAAACTGAGAGAACCAACCAGACCTTGGAGCAATACCTCAGGTGCTTCTCTGCCTTCTCTCAGGATGACTGGGTTTCCTTATTACCCGTTGCAGAATTCTCCTATAACAACTCCTTGCACTCTGCCATCAATCAAACACCATTTTACGCTAATTACGGGTTCCATCCATCTTTTCTACCAATCTCAGTACCTGAATGCTCCGTTCCGGCCGTCTCAGAGACTATGAATTTCTTTTCCACCAACAATAAGATCCTACAAGAGACTATGGCCAAATCCCAGGATTACAATAAAAAAATGTTTGATAAGAAGAGGCGTGGAGAATTGATCTTGGAGCCCGGCAACCAAGTGTGGTTGTCCACAACTAACCTGAAAATGTCTTGTCCCTCTAGGAAATTAGGCCCTAAGTTTATGGGTCCGTTCCCAGTGAAGAGGAAAATAAATGATGTGACCTATGAACTTGATTTGCCAGACTCTCTAAAAGTACACCCGGTCTTCCATGTGACGCTGCTGAAACCCGCTACCTCTAATCCTTTTGCTGGTCGGCCCACCCAAACCTGTCATAATTGACAACGAAGAGGAATTCGAGGTAGAGGCAATCCTTGACTGTAGGAAAAGGAGGAATGGAATTCAGTATCTTATTAAATGGAAGGGGTATGGTCCGGAGGACAATTCCTGGGAACCAGAAAACAATTTACATGCCCCGGAACTTTTACAGACTTTCAGAAATGTTCATGCCTCCAAGTTGGCCCGGCTGGGCATCCGGAGGCTGCCCTTAGGGAGGGGGCACTGTCAGAGAGCTCACCTTGCTGGTCATGGTATTGGCCACCAGAGGGCGTGCCTGTGAGCAAGCCGGCCTATTTAAGTTTGTCAGGCACTCTGTTCAGTGCTGCCTGATCATCAGCTTCCTGTGCCATAGTTCCTGTTTCCTGTCTTGTCTTCCTGTTTACCTGATGTCCTGACGACCCGGATTGCCCTTGGATTCTCCTGTTTGCTGCCTGTATCTGACCTTGGCCTGTTTGACTCCGCTTCTGCCTGCTCCTATTGTACCTTGCTGCCAGTCTGTTGCCGAACCCTGCTTGTGTTCCGATCTGCCTGTCTTGCTCCTGCTCAGCACCTGTTACCAGTGTTACGGACTACTGACCTGTTGTCTGAAGATCATCTCTCATCCTGTACCTGGATCTCTTCAGCAGGCTCTCATACCATTCCGCACTCTCGTGCCTCCTGTCTGCTCTACCAGGGGCCGTGAGTCGGATAAGTAAGGGAGTCTACCCTCTGCCCAAGCGGACTCATCAGTCTGGTAAGTAAAAGTCTGACATATGCTCACCCATGTTCCCCATCATTCTGGGACTTCCGTGGCTACAGGCCCATAATAATCCCCAAATAAATTGGATCAAGAAAGAAATATCCTTTTCCTCTGTCTGTTGTTTACAGCATTGCTTTGTCCCAGCTCCCAGCAACTCGGCCAACTGTTCGACTGTTCAGTCAATACTAAATACTCATCAGAATGTTCCCATGGCTTACCAAGAGTTTATGGACGTTTTTGATAAGAAAAAAGCCGACAATCTTCCACCCCATCGAGCTTATGACTGTCCAATCGAACTGCTACCAGGAACTGAGATTCCGTTTTGCCGGAGAATATATCAATATATCAATGAAAACCTTGAAAAAGGGTTCATCCGCCCTTCTTCCCCAGCTGGAGCTGGTATATTCTTTGTTGAGAAAAAAGATGGTACTCTCAGACCTTGCGTGGATTATAGAGGTCTTAATAAGATCATTAAAAATCCTCTTGTCCCAGAACTCTTCCAGAGATTCCGAACTGCTCGGATCTTTACAAACTGGATCTACGTGGAGCTTACAATCTTGTTCGAATTTGAGAGGGAGATGAGTGGAAGACGGCTTTTAGATCGTAGTATGGTCATTTTGAATACCTTGTTATGCCATTCGCACTATGCAACGCTCCAGCTACCTTCTAACACCTGATAAACTACATCTTTTGAAAATTCCTTGACAACGTTGTCATCGTCTATCTAGATGACATCCTCATTTTTTCTGCCACATTGGAACTCCACCGAACTCATGAAAAGAAAGTACTTGCAACTCTCAGGGAACACAGACTTTACGAGAAGGCAGAAAAGTGTGAGAAAACAGTCATACATTTTTTGGGACTAGATATATCCACTGAAGGAATCGCAATGGACCCACAAAAATTAAAGGCAATTCTGGAATGGCCAGCCCCTGTAGAAGGGCCCAGCCCTTCCTTCTCTGAGCTGGCCACTCAGCTGTTGGCTAATTGCCAGCTCCTATCTCTCCACAGTGACTCACCTGTTGATGATCCTGCTCGTCGGTCCTGCCTACTTAAGCCGTCCAGTCCATATGATCTCTGCCTTCGCCTTGGTCACATCTCTAGAGATGCTCTCCTGTGTTCCTGTTAAAGACTTGCTTGGCTGACATTCCTTCTGGCTCCCTGACGTTTTGGCTTGTCTGACTATCCGCTTTGGTTCCTGAACTCAGAACTCAATAATTTTATTATTATTAAACAAGTGTGATTTAACTGTACTTCTGTCTCAGTCTGATTCATGGTTTCTGACAGGTGTCCATGCGATTCGTGGGTTTCACTAATTTCTATCGGAGGTTCATGAAGGGGCTTTCCACTATAATTTTGCCCATTACCCAGTTGACTCGCCAGCAGTTCCGGTTTCAGTGGTCTCAAGAGGTGCAAATAGCCTTTGATAAATTGAAAAATCGGTTCAACTCTGCTCCAATACTACAGCACCCAGATCCGGTCTTGCCCTATGTGTTGGAGGTAGATGCCTCGGACATAGCTACAGGAGCCATCTTGTCCCAACGCCAAGGACCTAAGGCTCTCCTCCACCCTGTAGCCTTTGCCTCTCGGAAGATGACTCCTCCAGAGAGGAATTATGACATGAGCGACCAAGAATTATTGGCCATGAAATTCGCTTTGGAGGAATGGAGATATTTGTTGGAGGGGCTGCTCACCCTATCATGATTTTCATGGATCATAAGAACCTGGAGTACCTCAGAACAGCGAAGCGTCTAAGACCCCGACAAGCTTGATGGGCGCTATTTTTCTTCAGGTTCAACTTTCATATTTCTTACCGACCAGGCTCCAAGAATGGGAAAGCCGATGCCCTTTGCCGAATGTTTCCAGATGCCCCTGAGACACATGAGCCCAGTACCATTTTATCTGCACAAAACTTTTTGCTCATCCAACCTGATCTGAAGACAGCAATCAGACAAGCCTCCAGCCAGTGCACTGAACCTGAAGTCTCCTCCCTGAAGAATCAAGATGGGTTGCTATGGTTTCAGGACAAGATTTTCATTCCTCAACAAGTGGACTCCAAGTCTTGAGAACCTTCCATGACCACAAGCTTGCAGGTCATTTCGGGGTACAGAAAACATTGGGTTTGATACAGAGCTCCTTCTTGGTGGCCCAGTTGGAAGCAAGATTGTAAGAATTATGTCAGTTCCTGTACCATGTGCCAACGCAACAAAAGGTCCAATGCCAAGTCCTTGGGTCTATTACAGCCTTTGCCCATTCCAGAACAGCACTGAAGAAAGATCTCCATGGACTTTATTGTTGACTTACCTCCTTCCGAGGGATTCACTACGATCCTGGTGGTAGTGGACCACCTCTCAAAGATGGAACATTTTTTACCAATGGTTGTCACACCCTCTGCCTCAGACACAGCAAATATTTTTATCAAAGAGATTGTTAGATTGTGTGGGGTTTCCGACAACATTGTTTCCGACAGAGGAGTACAATTTACTTCCAGGTTTTGGAGAGATCTTTGCAAATCCTTGGCAATAGAAGTATCTCTTTCATCAACATACCACCCACAGAGCAATGGCCAGACAGAAAGGACAAATCAAACCTTGGAGCAATACAGTGCCTTGCAAAAGTATTCACCCCCCTTGGCATTTTTCGTGTTTTGTTGCCTCACAACCTGGAATTAACATGGATTGTTTGAGGATTTGCATCATTTAATTTACAGAACATGCCCACAACTTTGAAGATGTTTTTTTTATATATTATGAAGCAAACAACAAATAGGACAAAATAACAGAAAAAGTCAATGTGCATAACTATTCACCCCCCTAAAGTCAAGAGTAGAGCCACCTTTTGCGGCTACCACAGCTCCAAGTCGCTTTGGATAAGTCTCTATGTGCTTGCCACATCTTACCACTGGGATTTTTGCCCATTCCTCCTTGCAAAACTGCTCCAGCTCCTTCAAGTTGGATGGTTTGCGCTTGTGAACAGCAATCTTTAAGTATGACCACAGATTTTTCTATTGGATTAAGGTCTGGGCTTTGACTGGATTGGATTAAGGTCTGGGCTTTGACTAGACCATTCCAACACATTTACATGTATCCCATTAAACCACTCAAGTGTTGCTTTAGCAGTGTGTTTGGGGTCATTGTCCTGCTGGAAGGTGAACCTCCGTCCTAGCCTCAAATCACACACAGAGTGGTATGGGTTTTGCTCAAGAATATCCCTGTATTTAGCACCATCCATCTTTCCCTCAACCCTGACCAGTTTCCCAGTCCTGACTGCTGAAAAACATCCCCACAGCATGATGCTTCCACCACCATGTGATGGTGTTCTGTGGGTGATGTGATGTGTTGGGTTTGCACCAGACATAGTGTCTTCTTTGATGGCCAAAAAGTTTAATTTTAGTCTCATCAGACCAGAGCACCTCCCTCCATACATTTTGGGAGTCTCCCACATGCCTTTTCGCAAACTCAAAACATTCCATTTTGTTTTTTGCTGAAAGTAATGGCTTTCTTCTGGCCACTCTGCCATAAAGCCCAATTCTATGGAGCGTACGGCTTATTGTCGTCCTATGTACAGGTACTTCAGTCTCTGCTCTGGAACTCTGTAGCTCCTCCAGGGTTACCTTAGGTCTCTGTGCTGCCTCTCTGATTAATGCCCTCCTTGCCTGGTCCGTGAGTTTTGGTGTGTGGCCGTCTCTTTGCAGGTTTGCTGTTGTGCCGTGTTCTTTCCATTTGATTATGATAGATTTGGATTTTTTTTATAACCTAACCCTGACTTGTACTTCTCAACAACATTGTCCCTTACTTGTTTGGAGAGTTCCTTGGTCTTCATGGCAGTGTTTGGTTAGTGGTGCCTCTTGCTTAGGCGTTGCATCCTCTGGGGCCTTTCAAAAAGGTGTGTATATGTATTGACAGATCATGTGACACTTAGATTGCACACAGGTGGACATCATTTCACTAATAATGTGACTTTTGAAGATAATTGGTTGCCCCAGAGCTTTTTATGGGCTTCAAAACAAAGGGGGTGAATACATACGCACATGCCAATTATCAGTTTTTTATTTCTGAAAAATAGTTTTATGTATATATTTTTCTAATTTTACTTCACTAACTTAGACTATTGTGTTCTGATCCATCACATATAATTCAGATTAAAAAAACATTGAACTAAAGGCTATAATGTAACAAAATAGGTAAAAAGCCAAGGGGGTGAATACTTTTGCAAGGCACTGTACCTACGGTGTTTTTATACCTGCTCTCAAGACGACTGGGTGTCCCTTCTTCCATGTGCAGAGTTTGCCTATAATAATTCCTTGCATACTGCCACCAATCAATACCCTTTTGGGCAAATTATGGGTTCCATCCCTCCTTTTTAACCAATTCCATACCAGAAACTTCAGTACCTGCAGTCCAGGACCGGATAAACTTCATCCAGACCAATTACCAGCAACTCCGGCAAGCCATGCAACAGGCCCAAGAAAACTATAAAAAATACCACGACAAGAAAAGAAGAGGCAACCCTGTTTTCAAAGTAGGAGATGAAGTGTGGCTGTCTGCTGTAAATCTTAAAATCTCCTGCCCATCCCCACCCAAATTCACTGGGCCTTTCAAGAACAAAAGAATGATAAATCCGGTGGCCCGTTGAATTATCACTACCTGCCTCTTACAAGTGTCACCTAGTTTTTCATGTCTCGCTACTAAAACTGGTGGTCCCAAATCCCTTTCCCAGGAGGGAAGAACTGTCACCACCTCCAGTTCTGGTAGAAGGCAAGGTGGAGTTTGAAGTGCAAGCCATTATGGACTGCAGAAAAATAGGGAGGCAAATATATTACCTCATCAAATGGAAGGGGTGTCCCCCAGAAGATAATTCCTGGGAGCCCTCTAGCAATGTGCATGCTCCACGTCTTATGCAAGCCCTCCACAACAAGCATCCATGAAAGATGGCTAGTTTGGGCATCTGGAGGCTGCCACTTGGGGGGGGGGGGGGGGCACTGTCAGGGAATAGGTTGTGGAAGTACTGGCAATCTTGCCAGTAGAAGAGATGGGCGCCATAGTCGCATTATGTGACAGATGGTTCCCCCTGCTGGGCTATATAAGGCTGCCTCTGTCTGACCCAAGTTGCTGGATTGTCTTTAGCTCTTCCCTGTTCCTGAAACTGTGTTATACTTCCAAGTGATTCCTGTTGTGACCTCGCCTTGCCTCCTGACCTGCTCTGATCTCCTCTCCAGTGTTTGACCCCCGGCTTGGCTCACAGACTTTTCTATACTTGCACCTGCCTGATTACCAGTGTTTGACCCCTGGCTTGGCTCACAGACTTTTCTATACTTGCACCTGCCTGATTACCAGTGTTTGACCCCTGGCTTGGCTCATGGACTTTGCTATACTTGCACCTGCCTGATTACCAGTGTTTGACCCCCCGGCTTGGCTCATGGACTTTTGCTATACTTGCACCTGCTTGATTACCAGTGTTTGATCCCCGGCTTGGCTCACAGACTTTGCTATATTTGCATCTGCCTTATTACCACTGTTTGACCCCGGGTTGGCTCACGGACTTTGCTTATCACTTACCTGTGATTGACCCTCAGCTGGCTTCACCATAGCCACCAATCTGCTCTCCTGTGTTCTACTCTCAGGAAGGCTTTTACTAAGTGTCCGGAATAGTGTCGTCTTCTCAAGCAAAGTCTCCAAGTGATCATCAGCTCAAGCCTTCTCAACCTGTGCTTCTTTGAGCCCTATACCTCCTGTACCATCTTCAGGGGTATAATGCGCTTAGCCGCAAGGGGAGCCTCTCTCAGCATCTTAGACTTGGAAAAGGTACCTGACAGTAAGACCCCCACCATGCCCCATTTAGGGCCCCAATCACACCTGTGCAACGCACTTATGTGCTTTTCTTCACGCGATAGCATAGGGCAGCCCGTTTACTTGTGCCTGCACACAACAAACACGCCAAAGTAGCTCCTGCACCTTTTTTGGGCAGTGAAAAAGAAAAAAGTAAGTCTATATCAGTCTACTCTTTACTAAACGCCCAGTGTGCATGTGGCTCTAGCCCTCATTCATATAATTCTGTATGAGATTGAATACTACACAAGTAGCACACTCTAGGAATACCTGACTACGCTTTTGACCCCAGTCTGGACTGCCCTGTTCTGCTTACCTATTGATGCACACTTTCCCCTTTTACCTTCTATTTTATGAAGATGATCCATTGGACTGGTTGCCATCCATTATAAAGAGGGTTCCCTCATGGTTCTGGACACGTTTGGAGTTCTACTGCCATCCAACTGGAAGGTCCTTTCTTTTTTATTGCCTGTTGGTGATACAAGCTTGATTGACTCATCGAACATATGTTCTTATGAGTTCAATCCCTCTGGTAAGCCTTCATTCTTTCCGTGTGGAGGGTCCATCACACTCAATTCTCTGCATGAGTTATTCACGTGGTGATTAGGAAATTGCATGTAACCATTGGATTAGCAATAATTTTCCGTATTTGAAGTGACATCTGAAGATCACCAGAGACTGTATTTTTGCACACTGTGGACTGATATAGACTTACTTTTTTCTTTTTCATATTCTTGTTATATATACATTATATCATAAGCTTGCAAAATCCCTAGCGCTACACTTGTTTGTGCACTTGTAATTTTAGACAAAATCCTTATTTGTTGTGTGAGCTGCTGATTTGTTGGGTAAGCGCAGGGTTAAACATCTTTCTTCTCTGTTTTTTGGGCAGTGAGCCTCACATGTTTTGTACTCAGCATTTTGGCGCATACACTGTACGCGGTTGAGGTGTCATGCTAGCAGACACACGTTTTGTCGCTCGACAAACGCACAAATAATTGCATCTGCTAGCTGCGTTTTGCATGCCATTTACCCACTTGCCAACAACTTACATAGCCATCCACAATTTAGCCACCAGCTACATCACTAGCCTAGTCTCAAAATACCAACCTAATTATTCTCTTCGTTCCTCCTACTCTCTAGCTCCCTCGTCAGTGGTTGCACTGATGAGGCAGCTCTGATGGGCACTGATAGGTGGCATCGATGGACAATGACAGGCAGCACTGATGGGCACTGGTAGGTCACACATATAAGGGGGCACTGATTGGTAGTACTGGTGGGCACTTATTGGCAGTACTGGTGGGCACAAATTGGCAGCACTGTTGGGCCTGCACTGATAACCAGGACACTGTTAATCAGTGCCCTGATTATCATTGTAAATAAACAAATAAAGACAGAAAGTTTTGAAAAAAAAAACTTTTCATAGTTTGTTATAAAAATTTGTATACAGGAAATTTTTCTTCATCACTTATGTGTGCTGATGAGGCTGCACTGATGGGCACTGATAAGCTACACAGATGGGCAATGATGAGGTGGCACTGGTGTGCACTAATGAGGCAGCACTGATGGGCACTGATAGGTGGCATTGATGGGCAATGATAGTCAGCACTGATATGTGGCATTGATGGGCACTGGTAGGTCACACATATAAGGAGGCACTGATTGGCAGTACTGGTGGGCACAAATTGACAGCACTAATGGGCACTGCTGGGACGGCACTGATAACCAGGACACTGATAATTTAGAGAAGTCAGGTTATCGTCTCTCTTCTTCTCTCACGCTGTCAGCATGAGGAAAGGAGTGCCAATAACCGGCTTCTGTTTACATCCGTGATCAACTGTGATTGGACACAGCTGATCACGTGGTAAAATGCCGCTGATTGGCTCTTTACTTCAATCTGTGATCAGCAGTGTCATCCAGACACTGTGATCACAGAATGTGGCCAGCAGCGGACATGATCACAGTATGCCGTCTGATGACAGCGTCCTCGAATTAGTCGGCAAGTGGTTAAGAAATACTAGCACTGTAAGCGCAATGCGGGTCTTCAGGAATTTGCATTTCTGTGTGCAATCCCATTACATGTAGGGCCTAATGGGTCCTAAGGCCTCATGCACACAGGGGGTTTGGCCCGTTAAGCCCCATTTTCACCTGGCGTGTTTTTTATGCAACAGCATAGGGCAAGCAATTCACTTGAATGGGCTGCGATACATGCAACAAGTGCGCCAAAAGAAGCTCCTGTACTTTTCAGGCAGTAGACTTTGCATGTTTCCTAGCCATGTTTGGGGTGCCATGAGCAATCAATGGTGCTGAAAGCTCGATGCACGTTTTTCAGACATTACAGAAACACGAACATGCATTTCCAGAACGTGCGGATGTGAATGATGACCTCCTAGCAATTTAAGTACTACTTTTATGCGACTTTGGGGTTGATTTACTAAAGCTGGAGAATGCAAAATATGGTGCAGCTTCGCAATCAGCTTTCAGGTTTTATTGCCAAAGCTTAATTGAGTAAGCTGAAGTTAGAAGCTGATTGGCTACCATGCACAGCTTCACCAGATTCTGAGTGCTTCAGTTTTAGCAGGGGCGGAAGTATAGGGGTCGCAGAAGTCGCCATTGTGACTGGGCCCCATGCTGCTGGGGGCCCGTGTGCCCCCCCTCCCCGAGCGGTGGCTGCATATGGGACCGAGCTCCCCGATCCTCAGCCGATGCGTAAATCGTCAGTGCAGGTGCTCGGTCACGCTGTGTTTACTCTGAAAGTGAAAGCAAGGGAGAGGTGCTTAGCACAGTGTGTGCTGTGCTCTCTCTCGCCCCCTACAGTGTAGTACCGAGCATGGAGAGTGAAGGTACAGTGCTGCAGCTGCCGATTTTTAAAAAGGCGATCTATATATGTTTGTATGCATGTGTGTGTCTGCATGTTTGGGTGTCTGCATGTGTGTGTTTATTTGTGTGTGTGTGTGCATGTGTATATGTTTATATGTTTGTGTGCACGTGTGTATGTTTGTATGTGTGCATGTGCGTGTGTATTTATATGTGTATGTACTGTATATGTGTGTGTATGTGCGTACATGTGTGTTTACAGGTATGTGTATGTATACACATTACTTTTAATCCTGACCCCCCTTTTCTTTACAATCAGAACAGATTTTTTTAGGGAGGGTTCATAATACCAACAAGAAAATACCATTCCTCTGAATAGCAATGCATGCTCAGATCGCTTTTCAGAGGCATTTGACAGGCAGTGAAGAGGCAATATGTTGCGCCTTGACTGGTAAAATGTTGAGAAACACTGATACAGAGAAACCGATCTCTCCCATTTTCCTCCTGCAGCTGCTGAAAGCCTGCAGGAGGGAGAGGAGAAGTGGGGGAAATGGAAAGATCAGTTCCTCTATATGCAGCCGCCCCCACCGCTCCTCCTATGCAGCTTCTTTCTGCTGCCCCCCTGTGTGCTCTCCAGCCCCCCTGTACTTTTTCCTGGCCCCCCGTGCTTTCTCCTGGCCCCACCCCTTGTCTAAAGGGGCAGCTCTATACACAGCTGTTCCTGTCTATTCATTCTGTGCAGCTGAGGATCTTTGCAGCGCTGTAGGAGAGGTGTATACACCGCTCCTAAAGCGCCCCTGCCCATTGAGACTCCTCCACAGTAAGGATACACTGAGAAGGGGGCAAGCGGACTTCTTCTTACACCCACCGGAGTTTTGCATCTTACAGTTATTTTTAACAGTAAACTGAGTTTATATAGTGGAATACAGTACTTAGAACTCTGGCTGTTTAGATGTTGAATTTTAAAAGCAGCGGCAAGCCTGCTGATCTCACAGTTTTGCTAATCGGACAAAAGTTTTCTGCTTTTAAAATTCAACATCTAAACCTTTGCAGTTACAGTTCTAAGTACTGTATTTCACTATATAAACCCAGTTTACTGTTAAAAAAATGTGTAAAATGCAAAACTCCGTTGGGTGTAAGGCTACTTTCACTGGGGCGGGTGGGCGGTTGTCGGCGGTAAAGCGCCGATATTTTTAGCGGCGCTTTACCATCGTTTTAGTGGCGCTATTTGGCCACTAGCGGGGCGCGTTTAACCCCCGCTAGTAGCCGAAAAAGGGTTAAAACCGCCCGCAAAGCGCCGCCGCCCCATTGATCTCAATGGGCAGGGGCGCTTTAGCAGTGATGTATACACCTCTCCTACAGCGCTGCAAAGATGCTGCTTGCAGGACTTTTTTTACCGTCCTGCAAGCAAACCGCTCCAGTGTGAAAGTCCTAGGGCTTTCACACTGGAAAGACAGGGGAGGCACTATGCAGTTGCTATTTTTAGCACTGTAGCGCCTGTAAAGCGCCTCAGTGTGGAAGTAGCCTTGCAAGATGTCCACTTGCCCCTTCTCAGTGTATCCTTATTGTGGAGGAGTGCGGGGTGTAGCAAGATGGCGGCAACGAAACCTCGCTTCCGTTACACATTCTGACGGGTCACCTAATCTGATGAAACACCGGCAATGCAGTCCGATTTCAGCGGCGATTTGACAGACATCTGTGCGGGTTCCTGCACAGATGGCTATACAAATCGCCCCCTGAAGTCGCCAAAAGTAATACAGGGACTACTTTTGGGAATCAGTGCGGTGTCGTACCGATTCAGACCGTGCTATTGCTGGCAATAGCCGCCGATTTGGCATGCGATTTGACATGTCAAATTGCATGCCAAATTGTACCAATGTGAACCTAGGCTAAAGCCTTGTACACACGATCGGATTTTCATCCGGGAATTGTGTGATGACAGACTGTTTGCCTGAAATCCGACTGTTAGTACGCTCCATCAGACAATTGTTGGCCAACTTTCCACCCACAAATGTTGGATAGCCAGCTAGTAAATTTTTGGCGAACAACGGTCTGTTGTCAGATTTTCCTATCGTGTGTACACAAGTCCGTCACACAAAAGTCCAAAGTACAAACACGCATGCTCGGAAGCAATGCTCACCAAACATGCATGACATTAGCAGAAGGTGCCCAAAGGGTGGGGCTCAAGAGCTGAAATTCGATGTAGTACGTCACTACGTTCATGTTTGTTGGCTGACAAATGTGTACCGTTTGTATGCAAGACAAGTTCACGGCATTTGCCCTTCGGACAGAAATCTGGCGCTTTGTCTGCGGAAAATCCGATTGTGTGTACGAGGCTTAAGGGCCCTTTAACACAGGCTTGTCCGTATGACAGACTCCGCTTGCTTAGCGGGAGATCGATTCGCTGATCCTCACTGAGCAGGCAGATGACAGGTTGTGCTGAGACGGACCTGTCAGAGACTTCCTCTCCTCTATGGGGAGAGTAGATGAAAAAGGACCTGTCCGTGAAAAAAAGTTTTTTTCCCATGACATCTCTAATCTAGGCTGTGAAAAAGTCTCTCATGTAGTATCCCCAGGCGTAACAGAATGTGTATTGGGGTGTAACAGCAAGTATGCCTATGCTGTGTGTGAGAAATAGCTTGTTAAAATAACAACTTTGTAAAAAAAAAACATATTTTATTTAATTTCTTCTTTTTCAAAAACAACTGTTACCTTGGACTGTCTACTTTTCAAAAAGGGGTCATTTGGGGGGTATTTGCACTGTCCCTGCATTTTAGGGTCTCAAGAAATGAGATGAGAGGCTGTCAGTACATCAGGACTGATACATTTTCAAATATACAGCGGGTAAAATAAGTATTCAAACACATCACCATTTTTCTAGGTAAATATATTTCTAAGGGTGCTATTGACATAAAATGTTCACCACATGTCGATAACAACCCATGCAATCCATACATACAAAGAAACCAAAACAAATACATTCAGAAATTATGTTATGTGTAGTAAAAATGGAATGATACAGGAAAAAAGTATTGAACACCTGAAAAAAGAAAGGTGAAAAGAATTATTAGAACTATTTATTATTAGTTGTCCAAGAGCCAAGGACCACTTGTGGGGAGCTTCAGAAAGACCTGGAATTAGCAGGTAAAATTGTTTAAAAGAAAACAATGAGTAATGCCCTTAACTGCCATGGCCTGTATGCATGCTCACCACACAAGACTCCATTGCTGAAGAAAAAGTGGATTTGCATCCCACCTCTGACTTCCAATGTCAAGGCTTGTATCCCACCTCTGACCAAAATGTAAGGGCATGCATCCTACTGATCAGCAATCCCAATGACCACCAGTGTAAGTGCATTTATCCCACTGACAACCAATCCCACTGACCACCAATGTCAGGGCTTGTATCCCACCTCTGACCAAAATGTAAAGGCATGCATCCTACTGACCAGCAATCCCAATGACCACCAATGTAAGGGCATTTATCCCACCGAGAACCAATCCTACTGACCACCAATGTCAGGTCATGTAACCCACCTCTGACCAAAATGTAAAGGGCTGTGGTGCGATTATGCAATATGGGCCGCCCCGAGTGAACCACCAGATAGAGTGATATCCCCGCCTGTACCTTTGAGGCTAGCAACACCTGAGAAACAGTGTTACTACTTTTTTGAATTGATAGATGCCTACCTGTTGAGTGGCACTGGCACTTTCATGTTGTTAATCCATATTGGATTTGTTTACGTTATGTTTTGTATTTTTTAGTGGATTTTCATCCCACCTCTGACCTCCAATGTCAGGTCTTGTATCCCACCTCTGACCAAAATGTAAGGGCATGCATCCTACTGACCAGCAATCCCAATGACCACCAATGTAAGTGCATTTATCCCACTGACAACCAATCCCACTGACCACCAATGTCAGGGCTTGTATCCCACCTCTGACCAAAATGTAAAGGCATGCATCCTACTGACCAGCAATCCCACTGACCACCAATGTAAGGGCATTTATCCCACTGACAACCAATCCCACTGACCATCAATGTTAGGTCATGTATCCCACCTCTGACCAAAATGTAAAGGGCTGTGGTGCGATTATGCAATATGGGCCCGCCCCGAGTGAACCACCGGATAGAGTAATATCCCTGCTTGTACCTTTGAGGCTAGCAACGCCTGAGAAACAGAGTGTTACTATTATTTTGAATTGATAGATTCCTACCTGTTAAACGGCACAGCCTCTTTCATGTTGTTAACCATATTGCATTTGTTTACGTTATGTAAACAAATGCAATATTATGCAGTGGGATACATGTACAAAAGTAGGATGAAGAGAGAGCGTACGAGAGTGAGTTGGAGGTTTAGGTGCTTCTTTTTGCACAAGAAAAGTGAAAATGTCCAGTATGTCCATAAAGACTATAGACACAGATAGGAAGTAGGAGGGTCAGAGGAAGTAGGATGGTCTGAGAAAGTTGGAGGGTCTGAGGAAGTGAGATGGTCTGAGGAAGTGAGAGGGTCAGAGGAAGTGAGAGGGTCAGAGGAAGTGAGAGGGTCAGAGGAAGTTAGATGGTCTGATTAAGTTAGAGGGTCTGATTAAGTTAGAGGGTCAGAGAAAGTTAGAGGGTCAGAGAAAGTTAGAGGGTCTGAGGAAGTTAGAGGGTCTGAGGAAGTTAGTGGGTCTGAGGAAGTTAGAGGGTCTGAGGAAGTTAGAGGGTCTGAGGAAGTTAGAGGGTCTGAGGAAGTGAGAGGGTCAGAGAAAGTGAGAGGGTCAAATGAAGTGAGAGGGTCAGAGGAAGTGAGAGGGTCAGAGGAAGTGAGAGGGTCAGAGGAAGTGAGAGGGTCTGAGAAAGTTAGAGGGTCATACTAAGTTTGACTTGAAGGAAGAGATCGAGTGAGGGGGAGAAAGCATGAAGGGTGAGAGAAAGGGAAATAGGAGACAGAGTATTATCTCCTCGTTATGTGATTCTTTACAATGTTTGAAGTTTGATTGTTTCCCAAAAATGTTTCAAAAATGTAATTACATGAAGATTACAAATTAAAAAAATAAAAAAAATTTTTGGGAAGACAACTATGGTGTGATATCTGTCTGCACTGCATCTATTGCTTACTATTGCATACTATGGCACAAATCATCCATCTCATATACCATGACCAGTACAGCTAGGGATGAGCTTCGAGTTCGAGTCGAACTCATGTTCGACTCGAACATTGGCTGTTCGCAAGTTCGCCGAACAGCGAACAATTTGGGGTTTTCGCGGCAAATTCGAATGCCACGGAACACCCTTTAAAAGTCTATGGGAGAAATCAAAAGTGCTAATTTTAAAGGCTTATATGCAAGTTATTGTCATAAAAAGTGTTTGGGGACCTGGGTCCTGCCCCAGGGGACATGGATCAATGCAAAAAAAAGTTTTAAAAACGGCCGTTTTTTCAGGAGCAGTGATTTTAATAATGCTTAAAGTCAAACAATAAAAGTGTAATATCCCTTTAAATTTCGTACCTGGGGGGTGTCTATAGTATTCCTGTAAAGGGGCGCATGTTTCCCGTGTTTAAAACAGTCTGACAGCAAAATGACATTTCGAAGGAAAAAAAGCCATTTAAAACTACCCGCGGCTATTGCATTGCCGACAATACACATAGAAGTTCATTGATAAAAACGGCATGGGAATTCCCCACAGGGCAACCCCGAACCAAAATTAAAAAAAAAAAAGACGTGGGAGACCCCCTAAATTCCATACCAGGCCCTTCAGGTCTGGTATGGATATTAAGGGGAACCCCAGCCAAAATTTAAAAAAAAAAATGACGTGGGGTTCCCCCTATATTCCATACCAGACCCTTCAGGTCTGGTATGGATTTTAAGGGGAACCCCGCGCCAAGAAAAAAAAACGGCGTGGGGTCCCCCCAAAAATCCATACCGGACCCTTATCCGAGCACGCAACCTGGCAGGCCGCAGGAAAAGAGGGGGGGACGAGAGTGCGCCCCCCCCCTCCTGAACCGTACCAGGCCACATGCCCTCAACATTGGGAGGGTGCTTTGGGGTAGCCCCCCAAAACACCTTGTCCCCATGTTGATGAGGACAAGGGCCTCATCCCCACAACCCTGGCCGGTGGTTGTGGGGGTCTGCGGGCGGGGGGCTTATCGGAATCTGGAAGCCCCCTTTAACAAGGGGACCCCCAGATCCCGGCCCCCCCCTGTGTGAAATGGTAAGGGGGTACTTACCCCTACCATTTCACTAAAAAACTGTCAAAAATGTTAAAAATGACAAGAGACAGTTTTTGACAATTCCTTTATTTAAATGCTTCTTCTTTCTTCCTTCATCTTCTTCTGGCTCTTCTGGTTCTTCCTCCGGCGTTCTCGTCCAGCATCTCCTCCGCGGCGTCTTCTATCTTCTTCTCCTCGGGCCGCTCCGCACCCATGGCATGAGGGGAGGCTCCCGCTCTTCTCTTCATCTTCTTCTTCATCCTCTTCTCTTCTTTCTTCTTCTCTTCTTAATTTTCTTCTCCGGGCCGCTCCTCACCCATGCTGGCATGGAGGGAGGCTCCCGCTGTGTGACGGCGTCTCCTCATCTGACGGTTCTTAAATAACGGGGGGCGGGGCCACCTGGTGACCCCGCCCCCTCTGACGCACGGGACATGACGGGACTTCCCTGTGGCATTCCCCGTGACGTCACAGGGAAGTCCCTGTCAAGTCACCGTGCGTCAGAGGGGGGCAGGGTCACCGGGTGGCCCCGTCCCCCGTTATTTAAGAGCCGTCAGACGAAGAGACGCCGTCACACAGCGGGAGCCTCCCTCCATGCCAGCATGGGTGAGGAGCAGCCCGGAGAAGAAAATGAAGAAGAGAAGAAGAATGAAGAGAAGAGGATGAAGAAGAAGATGAAGAGAAGAGCGGGAGCCTCCCCTCATGCCATGGGTGCGGAGCGGCCCGAGGAGAAGAAGATAGAAGAAGCCGCGGAGGAGATGCTGGACGAGAACGCCGGAGGAAGAACCAGAAGAGCCAGAAGAACCAGAAGAAGATGAAGGAAGAAAGAAGAAAGAAGAAGCATTTAAATAAAGGAATTGTCAAAAACTGTCTCTTGTCATTTTTAACATTTTTGACAGTTTTTTAGTGAAATGGTAGGGGTAAGTACCCCCTTACCATTTCACACAGGGGGGGCCGGGATCTGGGGGTCCCCTTGTTAAAGGGGGCTTCCAGATTCCGATAAGCCCCCCGCCCGCAGACCCCCACAACCACTGGCCAGGGTTGTGGGGATGAGGCCCTTGTCCTCATCAACATGGGGACAAGGTGTTTTGGGGGCTACCCCAAAGCACCCTCCCAATGTTGAGGGCATGTGGCCTGGTACGGTTCAGGAGGGGGGGCGCACTCTCGTCCCCCCCTCTTTTCCTGCGGCCTGCCAGGTTGCGTGCTCGGATAAGGGTCTGGTATGGATTTTTGGGGGGACCCCACGCCGTTTTTTTTTTTTTTTTTTTTGGCGCGGGGTTCCCCTTAAAATCCATACCAGACCTGAAGGGTCTGGTATGGAATTTAGGGGGAACCCCACGTCATTTTTTTTTTAAATTTAGGCCGGGGTTCCCCTTAATATCCATACCAGACCTGAAGGGCCTGGTATGGAATTTAGGGGGTCTCCCACGTCATTTTTTTTTTTTTTAAATTTTGGTTTGGGGTTGCCCTGTGGGGAATTCCCATGCCGTTTTTATCAATGAACTTCTATGTGTATTGTCGGCAATGCAATAGTCGCGGGTAGTTTTAAATGGCTTTTTTTCCTTCGAAATGTCAGTTTGCTGTCAGACTGTTCTAAACACAGGAAACATGCGCCCCTTTACAGGCATACTATAGACACCCCCCAGCTACAAAATTTAAAGGGATATTACACTTTTATTGTTTGACTTTAAGCATTATTAAAATCACTGCTCCTGAAAAAACGGCCGTTTTTAAAACTTTTTTTTGCATTGATCCTTGTCCCCTGGGGCAGGACCCAGGTCCCCAAACACTTTTTATGACAATAACTTGCATATAAGCCTTTAAAATTAGCACTTTTAAATATTAATGTTCGTATCCCATAGACTTTAACGGTGTTCGCGTGTTCGAGCAAACTTTTTTCCTGTTCGCATGTTCTGGTGCGAACCGAACAGGGGGGTGTTCGGCTCATCCCTAAGTACAGCTTACCTCCTGGAACCTATAAACCCAATTGTAAGTATATTGCTTATCGATGTGTATTTGTTTATTGTTGCACTGATTGGAGACGTCAGGGTTAGGCTACATTTTACGGGTAGGGTTACAGAAAGGGTTAAGTTTATCTGTAGTGAGGATATGGTATGGGAAGATCGATATGTACACAACACACTCTGTAAAATAATGACACGTGAAAAGTATCAAATTCAATTTTTTATTTTTAACAATGAAAATTGACACCATGCAAATATGTGAAGCAGAGTACAGCAATTTAACCTATTGCATCGAGCTGCCACGATAGCTGCCAATTTGCTGACATAAAGTACTCAGTGAAGTCCTGGCGCACATTTTCCCCACTGTAGTTGCCACGGGGTTCTGATCCATGTTGGATCTTCGAGGTCATGCATCAAAGAGTCCTCAAATAGGTACCCATCTCAAGCACGAACAAAATTGTGCAATGCATATGCTGCTTGCACTGCACCAATGGCATGCTCCATACTAAGGCTGATAGGTGAGTGCAGGAAACGCCACTTATTGGCAAGTATGCCAAAAGCACACTCCACTACACGTCTTGCCCTTGACAGTCTGTAATTGAATACCCACTTTGCAGTGGACAGTCCCCTGTTTGCATATGGCCATAGAAGGTGCTCAGAAATAGGGAATGCCTCATCCCCAACAAAGACATAAGGCTCCAGAGGTTGATTTGTTCCAGGAAGTGGGAGATTATCTGGAAGGTTCAGTGAGTTTTCTCAAAGCATCTTGCCAAAAGAAGAATGCGAGAAGATGCTGGAGTCAGAGCTACTTCCATATGATCCTATATCCACATAGGTAAACGAATAATTGGCATCAGCCACTGCCATTAGGAAAAATGAAAAATATTTTTTATAGTTAAAATACTTTGAGCCACTACGAATTGGGCTGATTATTCTGATGTGCTTTCCATCTATTGCACCCACACAATTTGGGAAATTGCACCACTCCCAAAAAACTTTGGCAATTTTAGCCCAGTCTTCCCTAGTCGACTTCTTCATCACCAAGTCCTTTAAAACTAGCTGGATAGCTGCACAGGTTGTATGCACATAAGAACTCACGGTCGATTTGCCCAACTTGAATTCGTATTGTAAACTGGCGAAAGAATTGCCGGTAGCCAGGTACCTGTAAGTAAGGATAATTAATTGTGTGCTTACTTTTTTCATTTTTTTGCTCTAAGTAAAGACGAGGTGGCGTAGTGTATGCAACACCTACATCAAATACGTGAGGCCAAGAGTGGATCAGCTGCCACGACAAATAAAAAAAGCATACCCATTTGCTGGCTATCTGGCTTTTTATTAAATATGTTACCTTAAGGTGACAAGTAATCGCTCAGCTGGCTCCACACTATTTCGGAAAGTGGGGTTCTGATGCTCCACACTGCTGGAGATCAGTTGAAGCAATTCGTCGAAACTAAAATTTAAATATATACAGAGAAGAGGTAAGATTACATAGATAAAGGAAGGGAGGAGGTATCAGATAAGGAAGTGAGGTGAAAGGGGGGAAAATTAGGATAAGGGGGAGAAGTGGGGAGAGGGAGGTTGGATACAGTGCAGAGAGATGTATTGGGTTATGGAGGGTGAGGGATGGAGGGGGTAAGGGAAAGTGGGGATGAGGGATAGATGGGTGACGTATAGTGGGGGGGAGGGATAGCGGGATGAGGGATATTGGGGGGGGAGGGATAGCGGGATGAGGGATATTGGGGTGGGAGGGTTGTTCGGATACCGGTTACGGTGAAGGTTAGGGGTGGAGGGGGAGTGATGTAGGGTGAGGGATGGAGGGGGGGATGTAGCATAAAGGCAGGTCTGGAGGAATGGGGAGAAAAAGTATAATTGCTCACCTGTCAACTGACATACGATTGTAATTGAAAATTTTTTCATTATGTTGACGTAGATCATTGTAGATCGTCTTGAACTGTCCTCTCTCCTCCCTATTTGCAATTACAGGATGTACCCAGTATCTTCTGGTTGACAGCATCATCATCCTCCTCCTCCTCAGCCTGGCTTTCTGCTTTTTTATTATGACTGCAGCAGTAGCAGTAACTACTGCTGCCATAACCAAAGACAATGAATGGTACATTATCCTACACTCCTCTCTACACACTCTCCACACACTCCACAAAAACCAGGAAGAGAACAGGAAGTAAATAAAGCTATTTTTTTTTTTTTACGTCAGCATAAACACTGGGTTCCATTGGCCAAACATGAAATCGCAGTCACCTCCCAAAATTAAAACTATTCCTGTAGAATCTGTCAGGTCACCTTGAGGCTAGGTGACAGATGCACACCGTTGGGATCAGGAGTGCACCGCAAGGCAGTGGACCCTACGGCTGACTGCTGCGGATGGGAGTCCGGGTATAAAGAAGGCAGGGCTGCTGGAACACCAACACGGATCCCACCGGGGTTAGAGCGTAGGATTCCCTGGGGCACGGAGTCTAAGAGCCAGCAGGTGTTCACCAGAGCCTCTAGTGGTGAGGATGGACTGGGCTGCAACTGGCTCCATTTCGCGACCCCCAGGGTCCCCCAGCTCACACCCGTAGTAGGCAACAGAAGGATAGGGATAGTAAAGGAATAAGCCAAGGTCAGGGCCACAAGCAGACAAGGACAACAGAGTACACGCCAAGGTTCAGGGTCACAGGCAAACAGGGATAGTCGGGGACACGCCAAAAGGTCAGGGTCACGAGCAGACAGGAATAGTATAGAACACGCCAAGGTCAGTAACAGAAATAAACGTAGAGCACAAGGCAGGCAGGAACAGGAAGCCAAACACACAAAGGTTGATCAGCAGGGCTGACCTGCAGTGCAGAGGTTAATATAGAGTTCTCTGATAGGAGCTGGGGTGGAGCCATGCTAGAGGAGAGTTAATAAAAGCAGTCAGGTGAGAGACAGCTGGTGTTTGGAGATGAACACATGGAGACAGGTAAGCTGACAAACAAACTCTATTGCATAACCATGACAGAATCGTTATAAATTCGCAACAAACACGTAATGAATTTGCAAAGAAGATTCACAACGCAATCGGGTAAAAATCGCGATAAATTCGCAACGCATCAGTGTGAAACGGGCCTAAAGCTCATTTAAAGTTTACTGCACAACATTTAGACAAGCCTGTGAAATACTGGGAGAATATAGTCTGGTCAGATGAGACCAAAATTTAACTCTTTAGATGCCAAAATACACACCATGCTTGGAGTTCAAATAGCACTGCACATCACCCCAAAAACACCCTCATACCAACAGTGAAGTTTAGAGGTGGGAACATCATGGTGTTGGCCTGTTTTTCAACATACAGTACTGGCAAACTTTATGTCTTTATGTCATTGACAGAAGGATGAATGGAAAAATGTACGAAGACATTCTTGATAAAAATCTGCTGCCATCCACCAGGATGATGAAGATGAAACGAGGGTGGACATTTCAGCAAGACAATGATCCCAAACACATAGCCAAGGAAGCTCTCAATTGGTTTCAAAGAAAGAAAATAAAGCTGCTAGAATGGCCCAGCCAATCACCTGACTTGAATCCAATAGAAAATCTATGGAAACAACTAAAGATCCGAGTTCACAGAAGAGGCCCGCGGAACCTTCAAAATGTAAAGACTGTGTGGAAGAATGGGTCAAAATCACACCTGAGTAATGCATGTGACTAGTTTCTCCATAGAGGGGGCGTCTTGAAGCTCTCATTACCAACAAAGGACTTTGTACAAAGTATTAAATAAATATTAGTTAGCGTGTTCAATACTTTTTCCCTGTGTCATTCCATTTTATTTCACATAACTCATTGTCTAAACTTATATGTTTTGGTTTCTTTGTATGTATGGATTGCATGGGTTGCTACCACCAACATGTGGTGAACATTTTATGTCAATAACACTTTTAGAAATATATTTACCTAGAAAAATGGCGACGTGTTCAATACTTATTTTACCCACTGTATGTATAATAGTTTTTAGACCGGTGTTATGATTAAGCACTATTACCTACGTGATACGCTTTAACATTTTTCTCCTGGTGCTCACTGCGATGTCATGATTTTATCTTTTGATATAGTACAATGAAGTTTGACCTCCACCTGGAGTATGCGGCCATTAATCAATTTTTTCCTGCTGATCTCAGAGGTAAGTCGGGGAGGCACCTCTGTATTGGAGCAGGTGCTTCAAGGAAGACACCCTGAGTGCCCTCCATGAGTTGTGAACTACTTTAGCAGCATAGGTTGCGGGTCTTGTCCTTTTTGTGCCTTCCTCCCAAGGCGACCACTTCTGCCTAACCTTTCCCTCAGCCCAGTGGCAGAATTACCAGGGTCGCAACAGTCGCAGTTGCGACAGGGCCCGGCATTCCGCCACTCTGGGGGGGGGGGCAGCGGGGTTGCTCTTCACACACGGCTCTAAGCGGAAATCGTGTGTCATAGAACAGTCGCACAGAGACACTGGCGGCATTAACATTCTACTTGCCTGTCCGTCCTCTCTGGCAGGAAATGAGAGAGGACACACAGCTGATCTCACTGCTCCCCCTTCTCCCCCCTCCCCTCTCCTGTGTGCCACGCGGGCAGTCAAGTGTGAAGCTAAGGAGCTCACATTTCCCGCGGAACACACAGGAGAGGGGAGAAGGGGGAGCCGTGAGATCAGCTGTATGTCCTCTCTCATCCCCTGCCAGAGAGGGTGGACGGGCAAATAGAACGTTAATGCCGCCGGTGTCTTTGTGCTATTGTTCTATGACACACGATCTCCGCTCAGAGCCATGCTGTCCTGAGAAGGCAGACGGCACTGATGGAAATTAATGGCAGGCACTGATGAGCACTAATAGAAGGCACTGATGAGCACTGATGAGCACTAATAGAAGGCACTGATGAGCACTTATGAGCACTAATAGAAGGCACTGATGTGCACTGATAGAAGGCACTGATGAGCACTGATAGAAGGCACTGGTGAGCACTGATGAGCACTAATAGAAGGCACTGATGAGTACTAATAGAAGGCACTAATGAGCACTGATAGAAGGCACTGATGAGCACTAATAGAAGGCACTGATGAGCACTAATAGAAGGCACTGATGAGCACTGATAGAAGGCACTGATGAGCACTGATAGAAGGCACTGATGAGCACTAATAGAAGGCACCGATGAGCACTAATAGAAGGCACTGATGAGCACTGATGAGCACTGATAGAAGGCACTGATGAGCACTAATAGCAGGCACTGATGAGCACTGATAGAAGGCACTGATGGGCACTGATGATCACTAAAAGAAGGCACTGATGATCACTGATAGAAGGCACTGATAGACGGCACTGATGAGCACTGATAGAAGGCACCGATGAGCACTGATAGAAGGCACCGATGAGCACTAATAGACGGCACTGATAGAAGGCACTGATGAGCACTGATAGAAGGCACTGATGAGCACTGATAGAAGGCACTGATGAGCACTGATAGACGGCACTGATGGACACTGATAGGAGGCATTTATGGGAACTGATAGGAGGCACTGATGGGCACTGATAGGAGGCACTGATAAGCACTGATAGGAGGCACTGATGAGCACTGATAGGAGGCACTGATGAGCACTGATAGGTCACAATGATGAGCACTGATAGGCAGCACTGATAGGAGGCATTAATGTGCACTGATAGGCTTCACTGATAGGTGGCATTGATGGGCACTGATAGGTAGTACTGATGGGCACTGAGGAACACAGATAGGCAGAACTCAGGCAGTATTGATGGGCTTTGATGGGCAGAATTGAAGAGTACTGATAGGTGACACTGATGGATGCTGTTAGGAGGCATTAATGAGCACTGATAGGTGGTGCTGATAGGCAGAACTGATGGGCACTAATAGGCGGCATTAATGAGCACTGATAGGTAACACTTGTAGGTGGAAGTGATGGGCACTGATAGGCGGCATTGATGAGCACTGATAGGCAGCACTGATGGGCACTGATAGATGGCACTGATGATTGGGGCACTGATTATCAGTGTAAACAATTTACTGACATTCTTGACAGTTAACGGCAGTCCTTTCCTAACACAGACACAGCGTGTGAGGAAAGGATTGTGGATAACCAGCAAGTCTGTTTACATGTGATCAGCTGATCACATGGTAAAGGGTCGATGTGATTGCGCTGGATGCATGTCCCAGGGGTCATGCAGGAAGCACGGTTTTGGGAGGATGTCCATGGACACCCTCTCAAAATTGGAAGCCCGGGGCTCGGATGGAAGGGGGGCCCATCATGGTTTCTTGCACCGGGGCCCTGAAGGTTCTAGTTATGCGTCTGCCTCAGCCCTCCCTTTATTACATGCCATGGAATATCAGGTACCTCTGTGTAGCTGATAAAGACAAAGCAAGTACTTAAAGTGGACCTTCACCCATTCAAGCAAGGTCCATTCTCCTCCCACTTCCTCTTACACATTAAAAAAGTAAAAGCATCGGAATACATTTTATTTATTTTTTTTAAATCCTTGCCTAGACAAGGATGATGTTGCAGGTCTTTGCCAGCATACTGCTATGTATGATGCAGACATCCCAAGAGGCAATTTGCGAGAAATCATATACTGTATGTGCTAACACATTGCGGGGCTCTGCAAAGGAACTGGAAGAGACTTGTGAGTGTCTGTATGCGCTGGATATCCTTTAAAGATGGTGACACAGAAGAATTTTGGCTTCATGCTATTTTTTATTTTGAGACAGAGACAAGTGTTAGTGTTTATTTTGGATTGGGGTTAAGCCTACCATAGATGGTCCCTGCTGAACTGGCCGAGATTCGAACTATCTATGTGCCGGCTGATTGTACCCAAGTTGATCCATCGATCAACTTGCGTACAACCAGCATGTCAGATTTTTAGGATCCGAATGTTGCCAGCAGCTATAGCCACTAGAAATAATAACTGTGTTCCACTGGCCAGGACAGCTCCTGCGCCTTCCTGCTGGGAGAACACAATAGCTCTGACACTGACTGTGTTGATGGGGGGAATTGAGCAATTTTCTTTCCCGAAACCAGGGCTGGTGCAAGGATTTTTGACACCCTAGACAAAACCTAATTTTGCCGCCCCATTGGCTCCGCCCCTGACTATGCGGTGGAGGTGGTGGGGATGGAGGTTTTTGTGGCACCTTCCAATGACCCCCCCTGCCTTGTAGTGGAGGTGTGCTGTGCAGTGTAGTGAAAGTGTGCTGTGTAGTGATGGTGTGCTGTATTGGAGGTGTGCTGTACAGTGTAGTGGAGGTGTGCTGTTCTGTGTAGTGGAGGTGTGCTGTGCTGTGTAGTGGAGGTGTGCTGTGCTGTGTAGTGGAGGTGTGCTGTGCTGTGTAGTGGAGGTGTGCTGTGCTGTGTAGTGGAGGTGTGCTGTGCTGTGTAGTGGAGGTGTGCTGTGCTGTGTAGTGATGGTGTGCTGTGTGGTGTATTGGAGGTGTGCTGTACAGTGTAGTGGAGGTGTGCTGTGCTGTGTAGTGGAGGTGTGCTGTGCTGTGTAGTGGAGGTGTGCTGTGCTGTGTAGTGGAGGTGTGCTGTGCTGTGTAGTGGAGGTGTGCTGTGCGGTATAGTGGAGGTGTGCTGTGCGGTGTACTGGGAGCGTGATGCCCAGGATGGCATAGCTGTATGACAGGTGGGGGGAGTGGGCTGGTGTGTGGAAGTCCTGCGGATCCGATCTCATCGTTCATAGAACAGTAAGTGTCCATGCCTCCACCCACGTTACTCTCCTGTCCCTGTGTGTGTTGAAACTTACACAGCACAGACCTACTTGGTGCCGTCTGCTTCACGATCACTACTTGCTCCTCCAGCCCTTCGGTGATAAAAGAGATCATGACATCCCCCAACCCCACCTTCTGTTCACTGCAAAGCAGCAGCTTCTCTGAGCTGTGCTGTCAGAGGCGCTAACTGTGTCACCGGCAAGAGCCTGTGTAATGCCATCCGGGGTGAGCGGACCTGCTACCCCCCCCCCCCAAGCAGCGCTACTATGCCCCTGCTGTCATCCATCCCTACCACTGTGGCCGGCCAGCCAGCTTGTCACTTTCTTCTCCTGCCGGCTTGTAAGTTTTGCTGGATGCTTCCCCAACTTCTTCCTCCCAGGCGCCGTGGCTGCGCCCTAGGTGGCAGTACGCCCTAGGCGGCTGTCTAGTCCGCCTAGTGGTAGCGCCAGTCCTGCTCGCAACCCATGGTTGTGGGAAAGAAAATTGCATCATCTATGGCCAGCTTCAGGTAGGGGGAAGTTTCTCTTTAAAGATGACATAATTGCATTGGTCTAGCTTGGATCAATGTAATTACTGTGTGTATTTATTATACCTAAATGCCCCTGAAAGCTGGAAATCACTGAGCTTGACACTGCTATTCCAGTGATCTCCACTTGCTCACAAGTCCCATGCTGAGTGGCCGGCCTGATACACTGTGAATATAGGCAGTTAGTTGACTGCTCAGCACAGGTCCAAAAAGCAAGAGGAGATCACTGGTGTAGTAGTGTCTACTTCAGTGATTTTCAGCTTCCAGGGGCATCAGCTAGGTATGGTATATACTTATCAGGAACCATGAATCAGACCAAGACAGAAGTATAGTTAAATCACACTTATATAATAATGATAAAAATAATAATAATAAAGTGAACAGAGAAAGCATAGTCAAAACAAGCCAGAGTTCCGTAACCGGATCGCGTAGTCAGCCAAGCAAAAGTCAGAGAGCCAGAGATAAACGTAGTAGTACAGCAAGCAGGATCAGGAGCCAAAAGGAATGTCAGCCGAGCAAGTCTTCAACAGGAACGCAGGAGAAAGTCTCTGTGATGTTGACAAGGGCGAAGGCAGAGATCAAGTGAGCTGAACGGCTTTAAGTAGGCAGGACTGACGAGCAGAATCAACAACAGCTGGGTAACTGTGGAGAGAGATGGGAGCTGGCAATTAGCCGACAGCTGAACGGCTAGCTCAGAGAAGGAAGGGTTGAGGCCAGCCCTGACAATACTGTACATAGTTACATTGATCCAAGCTGGACCAATATAACTATGTCTAAAACATGCATACCTGGAATTCCTCTTTATGTGCACTTATCCTTTTTTTTTACCACCCTCACCATCTCCAAACACTTTCAGTTTGTTAGTTATAGTTAGTAGAGAAGAAAGTGTGCACATTTCCTTCACAGCCATTTAGATTTTCAGTGAGAAATTGCTTGTATGACCAAGACTAAACAGGGATGTCATTATGCCACAACACAAGGGTGTGCACTTTGGTATTTTTAATACAAGTATGGCACTGCAGTACATTTGTACAAAAGGTAGCCATCTCTCCAGAGAAATACTGTAAAATGGTAATTTCTTCAAGGAGAAGTCCAGCCTGAGCTCATTTGGCTGGGCTTCTCCTATGGGTCACAGGAGTGCAATTTCTTTTGCACTCCTGTGACCCGTTTTCAGCAGAGAGTGGACTGAAGTCCACTCTCCGCTGACGTCACAGGAAATCAGTCCAGGCACCGTGTCATCGCGACATTTTATTGAATAGCCACAGTGAACAAACGCAGATTAATAGGACTGACTTTTCTGTTTATACTTTGGATTCGCCAGGTGCCTGGACTGATGCCCATCTCAGCCTCTTAGCAAGCCGCTGAGAGGCTGAGGCTGCTCCCCGCCCCTCCACAGCCCAGCACTCCAGTGGGCGTGGAGGAGCAGAGAGGAGAGCTGCTGATTGATAGTCAGCAGCTCTCTGCTTGGGGATCTGTGAGCACCGAACCATTGGCGGCGTTCGATCGCTCGGTTCTCAGCGCAGAGGCGCAAGGGGCCCAATGCTGCACTCACCTAGGTAAGTATGAATGGGCAAAGAAAACCAAAAAACATACTTCTCCTTTAACCACTTCATTCCCGGCGTATATTAAAATGACGTCCGCAGATGGGATCTTCCATCCTGGGCGGGCGTCATATGACGTTCTCCACTTCCCACAGGTATAGGAGAGGCGCGTCACTGAGCAGCCGATGCGCATGCCCGGCAGCCACGATCGCTCCTGACAGAGCAGGAACATGGATCTGTGTATGTAAACAGGGGTGTAACTAGAAATCACAGGGCCCCATAGCAAAATGTTGTATGGCCCCCCCCACAAAAAAAATGGTGGTGCTTAAATTAAATAGTGGGTGTGGCTCAAAGGGGGTGTGGTTCGAGTCTGAGATGAATGAGGAAAGAAAGAAAGAAAGAAAGAAAGAAAGAAAGAAAGAAAGAAAGAAAGAAAGAAAGAAAGAAAGAAAGAAAGAAAGAAAGAAAGAAAAAAAGAAAGAAAGAAAAAAAGAACAGGCCCAGATACTACACCACAATAGCAATATATGTATTCCAGAAAGTTTAACAATCAACAGATAAAGATACTTCAAACACCTGGTGTTGGCACTTCAATCACCCTCACCTGTGCCCAATGCAGCGTGACCAGTTCCCAAAGTGGCCTGTGTGTTCCCAATGCAGCGTGGCCTGCCCGTGCCCAATACAGCCTCACCTGTGCCCAATACTGCCTTACCTGTGCCCACTTGTGCCCAATGCAGCGTGGCCTGTGCCCAATGCAGTGTGTCCAGTGCCAATGCGGCCTCACTTGTGCCCAATGCAGCCTCACCTGTGCCCAATGCAGCCTCACCTGTGCCCAATGCAGCGTAGCTAGTGCCCAATGCAGCGTGCCCAGTGCCCAATGCAGCGTGACCTGCCTGTGCCCAATGCAGCATGTCCAGTGCCCAATGCAGCCTCACCTGCGCCCAATGCAGCGTGGCCTGCCCGTGCCCAATACAGCCTCACCTGTGCCCAATACTGTTTCACCTTGCCCACCTGTGCCCAATGCAGCCTCACCTGTGCCCAATGCAGCATGTCCAGTGCCCAATGCATCATGTCCAGTGCCCAATGCAGCCTCACCTGTGCCCAATGCAGCCTCACCTGCGCCCAATGCAGCGTGGCCTGCCCGAGCCCAATACAGCTTCACCTGTGCCCAATACTGCCTCACCTTGCCCACCTGTGCTCAATGCAGCCTCACCTGTACCCAATGCAGCATGACCTGTGCCCAATGCAGCATGACCTGCCTGTGCCCAATGCAGCGTGACCTGCCTGTGCCCAATGCAACGTGTCCAGTGCCCAATGCAGCCTCACCTGTGCCTGTGTTGGTGAGCGTGGGGCTGCCTCAGCGTGGGGCTGCCCGCACGGTCCCCCAGCCAGGGGAAGTGAGGAGAGGAAGAGGCAAGCTATCTGTACAAGCAGAGAGCTGTAATGGCTTTCATTTGAATTTCCTGTGTTCCAGGGGCTCCCCGTCACATAGCCCCACCTCTTGGCCCGGTGCCTTTGATGACGTCACATGTCCCGCATTGGACTGGCGTTCTGTCTATCAAAGGCGCCGGGCCAAGAGGTGGGGCTATGTGACGGGGAGACCCGGGAACACAGGAAATTGTAATGAAAGCTCTTACAGCTGAGTTCTCTGCTCGTATGGACAGCTTGCCTCTTCCTCTCCTCACGTCCCCTGGCTGGGGGACCTTGTGGGCGGTGCTCGCCCCCCCCCGCAGTATGCATTCCTCATCCTCCCCACAGGCCCCTCTCGGCTGCGGGCCCCATAGCAACCGCATGGCTCGCTATGGCGGTAGTTCCGCCACTGAATGTAAACATACAAATCCACGTTCTGTCAGAGGAGAGGCGAGAGATCGTGTGTTCCTAGTATATAGGAACACCGATCGGTCTCCTCCCCCAGTCAGTCCCATCCCCCCACAGTTAGAACACACAGTGAGGGAACACATTTAACCCCTTCATCGCCCTGTAGTGTTAACCCCTTCCCTGTCAGTGACATTTATATAGTAATCAGTGGCTAATTATAGCACTGATCGCTGTATAAATGTCAATGGTTTAAAAAAAGTGTCAAAAGTGTCCGATCTGTCCGCCGCAATGTCGCAGTCCCGATAAAAATCGCAGCTCGCCGCCATTAATAGTAAAAAAAATTAAATTATAAAAATGCCATAAATCTATCCCCTATTTTGTAGACGCTATAACTTTTGCGCAAACCAATCAATATACGCTTATTGCAATTTTTTTTTTTTTTTACCAAAAATATGTAGAAGAATACATATCGCCCTAAACTGAGGAAAGTTTTGTTTTATTATAGCAAAAAGTTAAAAATATTGTGTTATTTTTTAAATTGTCGCTTTTTTTTGTTTATAGCCCAAAAAATTAACACCGCAGAGGTGATCAAATACCACCAAAAGAAATCTCTATTTGTGGGAAAAAAAAGGACATCAATTTTGTTTGGGTACAGCGTCGGACAACCGCGCAATTGTCAGTTAAAGTGACGCAGTGCCATATCGCAAAAAATAAACAAAGATTTGGAGGGCACACCCTAAAAAATGCATCAAAGATGGTGCAGCCATAAGACCATACAGACAGAAGAAAAGATTACAGCGCACACATACAAAAATGACATTTAACTCCTGCATGGCTATTTAAAAACACCTGAGCATATTCAGAAAATATGGGGATTTAGTTACACCATATGGCCATATATTGCTAAGCCCACTACTACGTCAAAGTACTCCAATATCCGTGGGTCCTACGCTATCCATAGAATGGAAGATCCTGTTAAATGTCATTTTTGTATGTGTGTGCTGTAATTATTATTTTTTGTCTGTATGGTCTTATGGCTGCACCATCTTTAATGCATTTTTTAGGGTGTGCCCCCCAAATCTTTGTTTGTCTAGTGTATGGATTCTGACCAAATCCCTTTGGGCTGGAGCACCCCCCCCCATCATTGCTTCTTATTAGTGTCCACCTGTGTTATAGGATAAGCCCTTTTAGTTCTCCCATATAGAAGAGTGTATTTCTCCCATGGTTCAGAGAAGCAGGATCTTCCATTCTATGGATAGCGTAGGACCCACTGATATTGGGGTACTTTGACGTAGTAGTGGGCTTAGCACTATATGACCGTATCGCAAAAAATGGCCCGGTCAGGAAGGGGGTAAATTCTTGCAGGGCTGAAGTGGTTGTAAAATCTCATGGTTTTTCACCCTAATGCATCTATGCATTAGGGTGAAACATCTTCAGTGCTGCAGCTGCCCCCAGAGCCCCCCCTTTTTATCTTATTTGAACCCAGTTGTTCCAGCGACGAGTACAAGCCCAGTGGCTCCAGCCGCTGTCTCCGTCCTCATTGGAAAGATTGATAACAGCAGGAGCCGTCGGCTCCTTTGTAGACGCTATAGCTTTTGGGCAAACCAATCAATAAACGCTTATTGCGATTTTTTTTTTCACCAAAAATATGTAGAAGAATACGTATCGGCCTAAACTGAGGAAAAAAATGTTTTTTTTAATACATTTTTTGGGGATATTTATTATAGCAAAAAGTAAAAAATAATGCGTTTTTATCAAAATTGTCGCTATTTTTTTGTTTATAGCGCAAAAAAAAAAAACACAGAGGTGATCAAATACCACCAAAAGAAAGCTCTATTTGTGGGGAAAAAAGGACGTCAATTTTGTTTGGAAGCAACGTCGCACGACCGCGCAATTGGCAGTTAAAGCGACGCAGTGCCGTATCGCAAAAAGTGCTCTGGTCAGGAAGGGGTAAATTTTTACGGAGCTGAAGTGGTTAAAAAAAAAAAAACATCCTTTGAGGTAGCAGAATAACAGTAATGACTGCTGGGCAATGAACTTCTGGTATGCAAGTTTTTTATTTCATTCTTCTAGCTAGCAAGAATGAACACTCCTGGCCCGACTCGTGTCTACACGCCAAAGAGTGTTCCCTACAGACAATTCAGTGTACATATAACTATCACCTTACGTCACAAGCGCACAGATAATACATTTCCGTTACAAAACATTCTAACCTTTCACCTACTCTTACTAATGCAAAGCAGTTTACCGAAGCATATTCTTTCACAAGCATTGCACAAGCCTTTCCTCTGCGGTTACCTCCTTTAATCTGCTGACTAACTTGACACATCCTGGACAGGAAAAGTGTGCTAAGCTAAGCACAGATGGCTTTGCTAAGGGGGGAAGTGTTCATTTGCCAATCCACAGCCTGTCACGTTCTACAGACAAAATATTCTTTCATAGTTAATAGGAATGGCTTCTTAGCTGGAATTCTAAATCAGCCCTACTACACACATAACCATGGCCATATAATCTGATCCCCATTCCTACTTCATTCCCCCCTTTGATCATAATCATAGCGATTAATATGAGCGAGATTAAGCATCACTAAATAGCATACAGGTCTGCTTTCTAATGGATCAGAGCCCAATGTGACTGAGATTTTTTTTTTTTTTTTTATTTAGTCTTGGGGGGTTAATGGCTGGTATTTCCACATAGCCATAATATGGGTCGCAGCCTTTCTTTCTACGGTGGCCTCAATGAAACTCTGGATCATTCTAGTCCCAAGGGGAATCAGACAGGGCAGCAGCAGACATGCTACGAGTATTATTACAACGATCCCCAATATAGCCTTTACCCCATATACACTGGGAAAACCCCAATCTCCGAACCAGCTACCAGTATTGAGACCATTCCATGTCTGGACTGGCACATGAGCTAACTTTTTCATTCTACCAGTGATTTCCTCAACTACTTTTCCTGTGTTGTCCACTTCTAAGCAACAATTACTCAGATTAAATTTTCCACAGATACCACCCTCAGTAGCTAACAGTCTAAGGCAAGTCTATTCTGATACACATGAGCACGTAAATTAGTTCCTTCTTTAGCAAGCAAATTTAAGGCAGCAGCGGTTTCGTTAGTAATTATTTCTAATACAGCCTGTAACCTTATAATTCGATTAAGCATATAAATTGGTGTTCTATAACCGTAACTGCCATCTTCGGCCCATGTGGCTGGACCATAATACTGGACAATACGTTCTGGGGGCCATTCATTATCTTTCCAGTTTCCTATCGTCAGACTAGATGACCTCCGCTTCCTCTTTGAACCTATGTACACAGGGACTCCCAGTTCTTCCCTATTTCCCAGTGGAAGAAGGAAAAATGAGGGTTTTAATGTACCTAAGACACAGGCTCCTGACCAGTCTTGGGGGAGCTCTGAATAGGCTTTATTCCCACAAATCCAGTACAAGTTTTCTGGGGCCTTCCAGTTAGACTCTTTGGTGAGATTTTCCCATAGCCCTTTTAGATGAGTGAAATTGGTAAAGGGGTGTGGGTCAGGCACGGGTACGTTTGTATCACTCCACCAGGATGTACTTTTTGAAGTGTTGTTATAAAACTGTTGTCCTAAACAGGCCATTTCTCCTACATGTGTTTTATACTGGGGACCCGACCTGGCTATACAATATTTCCCAATTATTGACGTTTTCAGGTGCCATTCTGACCTTATTCGTTCATGGGGCTGCTCAGAGGTGGCACTGAATGGCACATCATAATCTTTTTCCCTGGCTTCCCAAGGCCATTGGTCTCCCATGTTGGTTCCTCCACACACATAGCAATCTGTGACTTGTAAATTGTCAGCCACACTTTCTGCCAGTTCAATGAACAGGTTCTTTGTGCTAGGGGGCACTTCCATACCAGTGGCTAGCTCTTCATATAAGGAATGAAATAGCTGATGATTAACACTCTTTGTTAGTTCAGTTTCTAGTGAGACATACACAATTGTACCGGGGTCTGATCCTTTACCATAAATATGAACTCCAAACTTATTTCCCCATTGTGCTAAAAACTGGACAGGGTTATGTATGGTGAAATTCACAGGGGTGCAACTTCCCACTGTGCAGCTGGATGAACCAGCTAAAGATTTTAGAATGGCATCCTGATTTTTCATTCCCCATGTTCCCCAGGCAGCACACCTCCAGTTGGGGCAGTAATTCCATTCCTCACCTGCACAGCTAGGTCCCAGTTTCCCTGAACAGATGTACCTATCATTTCTTAAATACTCTCTCTCCCATTCCAATCCCCCACACCCTCCCCTTGGGAAGTGGTTGAGGTTGATGGCAGCACACACATCAAAGATTAGGCTTGCTGCAGTGCTGGGGTCAGTGATCAGTGTACGGTTTATTAGCCTACCGGTGGAACTAAAGCTCCGAACGGTTAGCCAGGTTTTATAGGGTGCATAAGTGGGGTCATAACAGGTTATCTGATTTTCAAAGGAGCACATTGAATAGGTAGTCCCATTATGTATGCAAGTACCAGTCTCTGTGCCCTTGCATTGATAATGGGAGTGCCACAATAACATCTTGGTAGTTACGGATCCTACTCTGGTAGTCTTTATACAAGGGTCACATGAGATACTCTCCCCCCCTGTTAACCTGGTCAGTATCACTATTATGACTATCAACAGTCTCATTATAACGATCTTAGTAAACATTACACCGATGAATATCCTCAAGCTTCAGCTTGTGCGTAGACCAACCAGCGTCCGGGCTGTGGTTGGAGCAGAGCTTAGTAGATATCCTTTATCTTCCGCCGTGCGTTGAGCCAGCAGCTTCCAGGGGTGTGCTGGTCACAGGGCTGCAGTCTGTCTATCTTCTGCCGTGCGTAAATTCAGCAGCTTCCAGGGGTGTGCTGAACACAGGGCTGGAGTTCTTCCTTCTGATTTCTCTGGTCAATCTCAGTCTCAAAGGATCTTGGGGGTCTACTGTACTGTGCCAGGAGTCTGTGAGGTCAGCAGCTCGCTTTACCCTGGAGTGGTGTATCCAGGGTGTCACCTCGGCTACCTTAATGGCTGTTGGGGTAGATAGCAGAACAATGTAAGGACCTCTCCATTTTGGCCCTAGTGGGGTTATGTTCCACTCCTTTACCCACACTGTATCTCCTGGTTTAAAGGGGTGTACTGGGTTCGACAAGCTTATGGGAAGTTTCTCTTGAACCCATTTCCCTATGTCCTGCATACTTTCCCCAAGTTTCTGTATCAGTTCACGGTTAACTACCCCTCCTATCTGATGCAAGTCTCCTCTTATCCCTCTAATGATGGGTGGGGGCCTACCATACAGTACCTCAAAAGGGGACAGATTTGTCCTCTTTGTTGGGGCACTCCGAATTCTCAGTAAAGCAATGGGCAACATCAAGGTCCACTCCATTTGGGTTTCCTGACAGAGCTTAGCCAGTTGTGACTTGAGTGTGCGGTTCATCCGTTCAACTTTTCCAGAGCTTTGGGGCCTATATGCGGTGTGTAATTTCCAAGTAATCTTAGGTGCCGTTGCTAATTCCTGGAGACACTTGTGGACAAAGTCAGGGCCATTGTCTGGGCCTATATCTGGGGATAAACATCTTTTACAAAACTGCTTCCGTCAGTAAAGTACTCAACGTTTGGATTTTCCATGGGGCTGTCTTTCAAGTCTGGTCGGCTTACATATCCAATACCCGGAGACTGTCATGAGTTAGGGGTTCTTGTGAGGTGGGGAGCAGAGTGGCTGGGTTTAAAGTGTTTACAGTCTCTAAGTGGATACGAGGATTTTCACACAGCATAGCTTGATATTTAACCATTCGACTGTTCGTGAACCAGTGATTTCCCTTGTAATCCATTAATGCCTGTACCTGGTGAGGGACTCGGTCATAAGTCTCCTGACCTAATGACAACTTGTCAGGTTCAACCACAAGGAGTGCTGTTGCTGCGATGGCCCGCTGCAGGATGGCCATCCCTGAGCTACAGTGTCCAGTTGTTTTGAAAGGTATGCTACAGAGCGCTGCCAAGACCCAGAGTATTGTGTCAGGACTCCTACTACTATTCCTTGTTTTTCACTGACATACAAATAGAAGACTTTTTGGCTATCTGGCAAGCCTAGCGCAAGAGTCTGCATTAGGGAGACCTTAATGTCTTAATGCTCTGTTTTGCTGTTCTCCCCATTGGAAGGGTTCCTTTTCTCCCCCCTTTGTGGATTCATAGAGGGGTCTGGCTTTTATGGCAAAGTCCGGTATCCAGATTCAGCAGAATCCTACCACCCCCAGGAATTCACGTACTTGCCGACTGGTAGTCAGGGTGGGAATCTGACAAACAACTTCTTTCCTGCCTTCTCCCAATTGTCTCTGTCCTTGTGATACTCTGAATCCCAGGTACTTTAAAGTCTCTTGTCAAAATTGCACCTTTCTCCGGGACACCTTATAACCTGCCTCCCACAGTAATTGTAACAGTTCATTAGTGACCGCTGGGTGCATGGTCATTACAGCCTGATTGACCGCTCTGAGGTCTTGAACAGGATGACAGTGAGCTGTTTCAGGTTTCTGCACTGGGAGTAGAGGTGTATTCCAGGGAGACTGACAGGGTTTTAGAATTCCATAGTGTAGGAATTTGTTTAAGTACTTTTGTTTTCCTACTAGGACTTTTAGAGGGACTGGGTACTGTTTCAGGCTGACTGGAGTGGCTCCTGATTTTAATTCAATAAGGATTGAGGGAACGTGTGTGGTTAATCCTGGTAGGTTGTCTTCTGCCCACAGTCCCGGGATGTCTTGCAGTATGCGGGCTTCAAAGGGATGCGGGGCAAGGGTCCGGCTATTTGCATCAGGATTTCTCAGAGTGGAAGTGGACACTTGATTGGGGAGCCCATGGACTACTACTGAGTTCCCTATTTCTGTCCTGCCTATACCCAGAGTGCTACGGTCAGGAGTATATTTACTGAGATTTGGCATTGACAAACTTGCTGAATCTGATGTAGGTGAACAACAACTTGAGTCCCCTTGTTTACTAGGGGTGCAACGGATCGTTGCCGATCCGTGATCCGTACGGATCACCCTCCGCGGATCGGCACACCCGCGATCCGCGGAGCACTTTTCGGCCGCAGCCATAGGAAAGGCCCCGGCTTCGGCCTAGCCCTGGAGCGGCGGCCATCTTGGTACACCCGGAAGTGGCCGCTGTCTCGACAGGAAGTGACGTTTCGTCGCCGCCATCTTGCTACACCCCACACTCCTGCACAGTACAATAATGATAGAGTGAGAAGGGGGCAAGCGGACATCTTGTTACACCCACCGGAGTTTTAAATTTAAAAGCCATTTTCAACACAAAACTGAGCTTATATGCACAAATACTGTATTTATGCATATAAGCTCGATTTTGTGTTGAAAATAGCTTTTAAATCTAAAACTCCGGTGGGTGTAACAAGATTTGTGTGTTTTGTTTTTTTTATGCTGATCCGAAAATGATCCGATCCGTGACTCTGATCCGAGGATCGATCCGATCCGTGAGATTTTTGATCCGTTGCACCCCTATTGTTTACTGGACGGGGCATTTGGACATGGCTCTAACCTGTCTCTATCTGAGGTCCTTTCATCTACATACGGGGGAGGCTGATCTGTCTCTTCGGGTTGAGAATATATGTGTTTTGTTTGTTTTGTCAGTGGTACTACTCTTGTCATAACTATAATTTTATACTGTTCCTCTTTCTGTGGCTTCTATCCACTGCAGGTCTTTATCTCCCATTTGTCCAAAGGATGCACAATCATCCAGACGGACGTTTTCTCCTAGCTGACTGACTGACTGACTGACTGGCTGAGGATTTATCCGAGAGATGCACAATCATCTGGACGGATATTCCTCCTGACTGGCTGGCTGAGGATTTATTCGAGGGATGCATAATCACCCGAACGAACAGTCCTCCTGGAAGGTGCGTCTTGGTCATGTTTCTGTAAGTCTGACATAATATTCTCAAATAATCAGTCAATGGTCTCTAAGTCAAGGGTTCCCTGTGGGGGCCACCGCGCTCCATAGCAGGGCCAATCTTTCTCACACAATGTTATCAATTTCTCAGGCCTAAGTTTTTAAATTACAGTTCTTTAGAAAATCCCTTCTTAAAGTTGGAGATCATGGTTTGTAAAGGAAATTCAACACTATGTTTCCCACCCATTCTTATAACCTAACAGACACCAAGACAGACACAGAGGGTAGGGTAAATGATGAGAATTCAGTAAGGGGTCTGAATCCTCGACACAGGTAGGGACAATAAACAACGCTTCCCTCGGTCAGTGGCCTGGACGTGGTCTCCCAGCCAGAAAACGCACTTAAAAGAGGACACGGTCACTTCACCACAAAGTGATGTCTCATACACACATCAATCATACCAGACATTCCCACCCAAAAATTACTGACTGACTGAGGATTCGTCCGAAAGATGCACAATCATCTAAACGGACGTCTCTCTCGGAAGGTGATCAGGCTTCCCTTCTCTCGATCCGTCGAGAGGCTGGCTGGCTGTCTTAACTGTTATCCAAAAACAAAAGTAAAAAGGCTCTCACCTGTTCCCGTTGGAGCTCCAGCTATCTACTTCTCGGATTCCCAGGTCCTTTTGACGCTACGAAGGTCGTCCACAGCAGGCCACCAAATGGGACACAGCGCAGTCTCCTAGATAACAGTTCTAGAAGGCGCCTTTTGAGACTACGATATAGCCCACAGGGCTGGCCTCTCGGACCATTCCTTGTAGGTCTGGTGGAAAACAGTGCCACCTGCCTCAACAGGTCACACCGATATTCCCCCCTTACTGCCAATGCACCAAATGAGGTAGCAGAATAACAGTAATGACTGCTGGGCAATGAACTTCTGGTATGCGAGTTTTTTATTTCATTCTTCTAGCTAGCAAGAATGAACACTCCTGGCCCGACTCGTGTCTACACGCCAAAGAGTGTTCCCTACAGACAATTCAGTGTACATATAACTCTATCACCTTACGTCACAAGCGCACAGATAATACATTTCCGTTACAAAACATTCTAACCTTTCACCTACTCTTACTAATGCAAAGCAGTTTACCGAAGCATATTCTTTCACAAGCATTGCACAAGCCTTGCCTCTGCGGTTACCTCCTTTAATCTGCTGACTAACTTGACACATCCTGGACAGGAAAAGTGTGCTAAGCTAAGCACAGATGGCTTTGCTAAGGGGGAAGTGTTCATTTGCCAATCCACAGCCTGTCACGTTCTACAGACAAAATATTCTTTCATAGTTAATAGGAATGGCTTCTTAGCTGGAATTCTAAATCAGCCCTACTACACACATAACCATGGCCATATAATCTGATCCCCATTCCTACTTCACCTTTACAACAATTTTAAACGCAACAATTGATACGCGTTCCATACTATTAAAGCTCCTTTTCAAGCTATAAAATCTGACCCAACATGTCCTCATTAAATCAACTTCAGATGTTACATATTAAACCTAGTAAGAAATGACATAATATACTGAATCACAAGATCAGAGACAACAGTCTTGGCTACACAGTCTTTGTACACAAACAGTATTTTCCTGGATTGCTAATTAACTTGTATTAATCTTGATACACAGCGGAGGACTGCAATCTCAGCATTAGGAGTCTGGGGTGGAGCAAAAACAGCATGTGGGGTTTGTGGTTACCAGAGCCGGTACAAGGGGTGGGCGAGAGGGGCGGGTGCCCTGGGCGGAGTGTGAGAGGGGGTGGGTTGTTAGCAGGCATAAGATTATCATTATCCTATGCCGGGCATTACTAAATAGCGGCCCGCGGTCCACGTCTGGCCCGAGCTGCTGCTCTTTCTGGACCGCCGTGATCATACCATTTAATCGCCGCTTTTGTCCCCAGCCTCCTCTGCTATCATTAGCAGAGTAGAGAGGAGCGGACTGCGAGAGGCGGGACAATTTCACACTGGAGGCGGAACCAGCACTGCGTGGAGAACGGTAGCTGCCTGTCACATTAATCGGGAGGTGATTGGCTGGTAGGAGGTGGTCCTAGCAGCCAATCACCAGTTCGCTAATATGAAAAGTCAACCCGGCAGCTCCCATGCCCGACCCAGTGCTGCTGCCTTCAGTTTAGGATTGTTCCTGGGCTCCCGCCTCCTGCTCTCCGCTCTGTGAAAGGTAGGAGAGTGAAGGGAGGAAAATATATGGAACTGTGAAGGATGGGAAGCGGGAGAATGGGGGCAGTGCTGTGTGGAGGGGTCGTGTAAAGGGGGCAATACTGTGTGGGGGGATATGTAAAGGGGCAATACTGTGTGGGGGGATATGTAAAGGGGCAATACTGTGTGGGGGGATATGTAAAGGGGCAATACTGTGTGGGGTGATATGCAAAGGGACAATACTGTGTGGGGGGGTCGTGTAAAGGGCAAAATAATGTGTGTGTGGGGGGTGATATGTAAAGGGCAATACTGTGTGTGTATGGGGTGATATGTGAAGGGGGCAATACTGTGTGGGGCAATATGGGAAGGGGGCAATACTGTGTGAGGTGATATGTAAAGGGGCAATACTGTGTGTGGGGTGATATGTGAAGGAGGCAATACTGTGTGGGGGGATATGTGAAGGGGGCAATACTGTGTGTGGGGTGATATGTGAAGGGGGCAATACTGTGTGTGGGGTGATATGTGAAGGGGGCAATACTGTGTGTGGGGTGATATGTGAAGGGGGCAAAACTGTGTGTGGGCTGATATGTGAAGGGGCAGTACTGTGTGGGGGTGATATATGAAGGGGGCAATACTGTGTGAGGGTGATATGTGAAGGGGCAATACTGTATGGGGGTGATATGTGAAGGGGGCAATACTGTGTGGGGGTGATATGTGAAGGGGCAGTACTGTGTGTGGGTGATATATGAAGGGGGCGATACTGTGTGAGGGTGATATGTGAAGGGGGCAATACTGTGTGGGGGTGATATGTAAAGGGGGCAATACTGTGTGGGGGTGATATGTGAAGGGGCAATACTGTGTGGGGGTGATATGTGAAGGGGACAATACTGTGTGGGGGTGATATGTGAAGGGGGCAATACTGTGTGGGGGGTGATATGTAAAGGGGACAATACTGTGTGGGGGTGATATGTGAAGGGGGCAATACTGTGTGGGGGGTGATATGTAAAGGGGGCAATACTGTGTGGGGGGTGATATGTAAAGGGGGCAATACTGTGTGGGGGTGATATGTGAAGGGGGCAATACTGTGTGGGGGTGATATGTGAAGGGGACAATACTGTATGGGGGTGATATGTGAAGGGGCAGTACTGTGTGGGGGTGATATGTGGAGGGGGCAATACTGTGTGAGGGTGATATGTGAAGGGGCAATACTGTGTGGGGGGGATATGTGAAGGGGGCAATACTGTGTGGAGGGATAGGTGAAGGGGGCAATACTGTGTGGGGGGTTATTGAAGGGGCAATACTGTGTGGGGCGATATGTGAAGGGGGCAATACTGTGTGAGGCGATATGTGAAGGGGGCAATACTGTGTGGGGCAATATGTGAAGGGGCAATACTGTGTGGGGCAATACTGTGTGGGGCGATATGTGAAGGGGCAATACTGTGTGGGGTGATATGTGAAGGGGCAATACTGTGTGAGGCGATATGTGAAGGGGGCAATACTGTGTGGGGCGATATGTGAAGGGGGCAATACTGTGTGAGGCGATATGTGAAAGGGGAAATACTGTGTGGGGCGATATGTGAAGGGGCAATACTGTGTGAGGCGATATGTGAAGGGGGCAATACTGTGTGGGGCGATATGTGAAGGGGGCAATACTGTGTGAGGCGATATGTGAAGGGGGAAATACTGTGTGGGGCGATATGTGAAGGGGCAATACTGTGTGGGGTGATATGTGTGAGTGAACTCTGTTTCTATCGCATTAAACCTAATTAAATTTGTATTGTTTTAAGTATATTCTTGTTTTAAAACAACATTCTTTCTTAAAAACGGGGGGGGGGGGGGGCGCAGTTTGCCATCTGCGCCCTGGGCACCAAATGGCCTTGTCCCAGCACTGGTGGTTACTGCCCTTTATTATTAGAAAAGGTTTGGGCCTATCCAAAATGGAGGCTGTCAGCTTCTGTCCACTTGTCTGCTCTGAGTTTTTTTCTCTTGGATTTGTTTCTAGAGCTAATGTTAGAGACATGAGTGCCTGAAAGGGCAACGGGGGGGGGGGGCAAGGGACATCTTTTGTTAATTATTTATGGGCCAGAAGACCAGCCAAGCTTTCTCCCCATTCATCCTGATGATCAGACTCCTAGAAAGGAAGAAAGGTCAACTGCTTCTACTTTTGACACTTCATTGTTGGTGACACGAAAGGCTTGCTTTCAGTATAAACATTAGAGGTGAAGCACCTAAAATTGAACTCTAGGCAAACTAAATCAAAAATCAAAAAACACTTCCAGTATGTACTCATTGTAAAATCATTAAAATATACTTAAAGTGACAGTGACAGCGGAACTGCACTGAATCTGAGCCACACAAACCGAAAACACTACGTAATTCATTTTTAATATTTAAAGCAAACTCACCTATCCGTCCATGTCTCAATGCGTTATGTCGCTGAGAAATCACTTTGAACCCCCCCAGCATTTCTAGCCACAGCCATCTTGAGAAAGGGCAGAAGATTCACGTAGCATTTATTTCCTGGAATCCATCTGCCCTTAGCTCAGGCATGCATTCAGTAGGGTGCGCTTAGCTGAGAATACCTCTGCTCCCCTCCTGAAGACTACTGGGGTGTATGACATCATTTGCCTAGGCATAGAAACCAGGAAGTAATTGAAGAAATGTAAAAAAAAAAAAAAGTTTAACACAAGTAAACAATATACACTATATTGCCAAAAGTATTGGGACACCTGCCTTTACGCGCACATGAACTTTAATGACATCCCAGTCTTAGTCCGTAGGGTTGAATATTTCGTTGGCCCACCCTTTGCAGCTATAACAGCTTCAACTCTTCTGGGAAGGCCGTCCACAAGGTTTAGGAGTGTGTCTATGGGAATGTTTGGCCATTCTTCCAGAAGTGCATTTGTGAGGTCAGGCACTAATGTTGGATGATAAGACCTGGCCTGCAGTCTCAGCTCTAATTCATCCCAAAGGTGTTCTATCGGGTTGAGGTCAGGACTCTTTACAGGCCAGGCAAGTTCATCCACCTCAAAACATTCCTTCTATTCATTTTTCATCTATCAATTGATAATCTGTTTACATCCGTGTCATAAAGTTCAGTTTTCTTTAAACGGAACAGCCAACGTCCAGATCTGTTGAAACAGAAAAGGGACTAAATGTAAGTAAACGGATGCCGTCCTTTTACATCTGTCCTGTTTATGTTCATTTTAGGCAAGAAACATTTTTTTGTTTATATAACTGTCATCTCTGATTGGTTTCTGCAATACCTAAAAATAACAAATTCAAAAACAGATGTAGACTGATGAAAACTGAACTAAAGAAGGATGTGCAAACTGATATAATCTGAATCAGTTTTTATCAGTTTTTTTTCTTAGCAAAAAAGTGACTGAACGTATGACACCCATGTGAAAGCAGCCTAAGACCCCATTCACACAGGGGCAACACGACTTGCAGGTCGCCTCAGCGAGGCGACCTGCAAACGACTTCCGCGGCGACTTGCAAAACGACTTCTGTATAGAAGTCTATGCAAGTCGCCCCAAGTCGCCCCCTAAGTCGTACAGGAACCTTTTTCTAAGTCGGAGCGACTTGCGTCGCTCCGATTAGAACGGTTCCATTGTACAGAACGGGAGGCGACTTGTCAGGCGACTAGGTCGCCTGACAAGTCGTCCCTGTGTGAATGGGCTGTAAAGGCCCGTACACATAATCAGAAAGTCGGATTAAAAATACCACTTTCAAAGTGATTTTACGATAATCTGGTTGTTAGTACACAGCTTTCAAGAGCACGACAGTTCATCTGATATTACCTGATGGGACAAGCACAAAAAAGTTTTCTCGTACGATACCAGATTGTACGATTTTCACTTCAGCACAGTTTGTGTCTGAAAATGCAATACAAATACACTACAAGATATTACATCACTTCTACATTTTTGTTCTTTCGTTCAAGAACTCTTCATTTTCAATATGAGATTAGCATGCAAAAAAACAAAACGGATGATTATTCATCTGATGATCTCATCATGTGTACCAGGCATAAGGCCTCATTCACATAGGATACTGTATCAATCTGTACACCCGTGCGGTGGGCCATCTTCAAACACCTGGGATGCACACACAAACACCTGGTTACTGCTGTAACCAATGACAGCCGTGTGCCTATCTGACCTGCCACATCCAAGTCCAATGCAATGGTGTACGGATCAGTACACCCAGGTGAATGACCCTTTGTCAATACAAAGTTAATGAGACCTGCAGATCAGTTAGCATATTGCAGTGCGAACTGTGAATTCAGACAGGAATCAGATTGCACGGGTCCCATGGGTGTGAACACCCATGTTATCCAATTCAGGGGCAGTCAAAAAAAAGTGTCCTGCACGATTTTGGTCCGAATGTGATGCGAATTCAGCCATACAATCTGTATGGCTGAATTCGCATTGCAGGTGATCTGCACAGCAGTGCGGTGCGAATCACATGCGATGTCTGACATAGCTACAGTGTGAGCACTAAAGCTGGCCATACACCATACAATTTTCCTGTTCAATTTTCTTTAGATTTACCTTCAACTATGTAGTACAAGGGCCGGCCTGATTGCATCCAAATTGAAAGTGTTTAGGTTTCACCTCATATTATATGGTTTTGGTAAATCTAAAGGAAAGTTGAACAGGAAAATTGAATAGTGTATGGCCAGCCTAAGAGTTGCAGCACTCATATTCCCAGCACTGAAAGTATAGCAATAGCTATATTATAGGACCTCAATAAAAGGGTAAATGTGTAAAGTGTTTGTAAAAGTTCAAGGTTTTTTACCTTCATGCATTTTTTGCATGAAGGCAAAAAACCTTCTTTGTGTAGCAGCTCCCCCCAGCCCCCCCCCACCCCACTAATACTTACCTGAGCCCGATCTTCCTCCAGCGATGTGCACGAGACACATGCCATGGGACATTTCCCTCCTCATTGGCTAAGAAAGCAGTGGCAGCCAGTGCTGTCAGTCACAGCCAGTGAGCCAATGAGGGGAGAGAGGGGGTGGTGCCAGGCCGCAGCTCTATGTGTGAATAGACACGCAGAGCCACTGCCTGGGAGCGAGCCTGCTTGGTTGCCCCCATAGCAAGATGCTTGCTCTGGGAGCACTTGGCAGGAGGGAGGGACCAGGAGCGCCGGCGAGGGCCCCGACAAGAGGAGGATCGGGGCTGCTCTGTGCAAAACCACTGCTCAGAACAGGTACGTATAACATGTTTGTTATTTTCATTTCCGCTTCCCGACCACCTCACGCAGATATACTACGGAAGAAGGGCACGTGCTGGCAGATTAATGTACCTGTACGTTGCCCTTTAAGAGGCGGTTCGCGGGCGCGTGCCCGCCGGGAGCTCCATGATCGGGATCGCAGGTCCCGCGGACTCGATGTCCGTGGGCATACCCGCGATCGTCACACGGTGAGGAAGAACGGGGAGATGCTAATGTAAAGAAGCATCTCCCCATTCTGCCTAATGACACTGACACTGATCACAGCTCCCTGTAATCGGTAGCGGTGATCAGTGATGTGCCACACACAGCCCCTCCCTCCCACAGTTAGAATCACTCCCTAGGACACACTTAACCCCTAAATCGCCACCTAGTGGTTAACCCCCCTCACTGCCAGTGACATTTTTACAGTAATCAATGCAATTTTTTAGCATTGATCGCTGTATTAATTCCAATAGTCACAAAAATGTGTCAAAATTGTCCGATGTGTCTGCCATAATGTCGCAGTCACGATAAAAATCACTGATCGCCGCCATTAAAAATGGCATTAAAAAAATTATCAATAAAAATGCCATAAAACTATCCCCTATTTTGTAGACGCTATAACTTTTGCACAAACCAATCAATAAACGCTTATTGCGATTTTTTTTTTACCAAATGTGTAGAAGAATATGTATCAGCCTAAACTGAAGAAAAAAAAATTTTTTTATATATTTTTTGGGGATATTTATTATAGCAAAAAGTAAAAAATAATGCGTGTTTTTTTTTTTTTAATTGTCTCTTTTTTTTGTTTATAGCGCAAAAACAAAACAAAATGCAGAGGTGATCAAATACCACTAAAAGAAAGCTTTATTTGTGGGAAAAAAAGGATGTCAATTTTGTTTGGGAGCAACGTCGCACGGCCACGCAATTGTCAGTTAAAGCGACGCAGTGCCGAATCGCAAAAAGTGCTCTGATCAGGAAGGGGGTAAATTCTTCTGGGGCTGAAGTGGTTAAAGAAAACACATTCTTGATATACACCTCTTGAGACTTAAAGTGACACTAAATTCGGGTTTATAAAAAAAATCTATTCAAGTATGTAAAAATCCACCTTCTTTTGGTATATTTTCTCTGCTTTCCTCTAATCTCCAAATTGGATTAGGAACTATGGACTATGAACTATGGGATTTGTAATGTGCATAGAGTAGAGCACAAGACTACAACAAATGTAAACAGCGTGTTCCAAACAAATGGAAGTGAGAGGGAAAAAAGAGAGGTTTGGGAAACATAGATTACAGGGCTATTAAAAGAGAAGTATGGGTTTCCTTTTTTTTTTGCTTACATCTATTCTATGTGAGCTGCTGATATCTAAAAATCTTTCCAGCCCTCTCAGAAGTGCCCCCATTCTGTTAAAATCAAGCTAAATACCTGTGGGAGGGGCTACAGACTTTCGTATACTTTCATACTGACAATGGTCTGGCTCTGGAGTTTGGATCCACCCACTTTCCTGTAATTTTGCTTGATTGATGTCCTCTCTCTGTTCGCTCCCAAGACTTCACAGAGTGTAGCTGCTCCCCCTCCCTCCTCCCTCCTCCCTGCAGCATGTCTCAATGGTCAGAAGAGTCACCAGACATAAGAGCACTTCAGTGACTAAGGTAGGAGAAGTCACTGATAGTGCTGTGTATGTAAATCTTACATATTACTATCTACTACAGTGAAAACAATATATTTGTAAAGCAGAATACACATATGGATGTGACAGCACACAGGCGTTCCATGCATTACCGGTATAGTAAACTGAAATAAAATCAGAGCTAACATTGTGAATTAATCTGTCAGGAAATACCTTCCAGCAAACGTTCTAGCACTAGAAGAATTCCTGTGCACAAAGGAGCCGTCCGGCGCATGCGCAGTAGCGCGAATAACGGCGCACGGCACGTGCGGGAGCGCGCGCGCCCCTTGTGACAGCACTTGCCGCCAACAGGGGGCTATTTAAAAGAGACTGATGCTTTGCTTCCTTGCTGTCTGGTCTACAGCATTTCCTGAAGACCCCTGCTGCTTGTTACCCAGTTTACCTGAATCCAGTACCTACTTGGCTTGTTCCTGACTTCCCTGTTTGCTGCCTGCCCCGATTCCAGCTTGGACTCTGACTATTCTTTTGGATTGCCCTTCTGTACCTGATCTGCCCACCAGTACCTTGACCCGGCTTGTCTGCACCTCCCTGCTGTCTGCATCCTGCTACGGGACTACAGTGCACCTCCCTGCTGTCTGCATCCTGCTACTGGACTACAGTGCACCTCCCTGCTGTCTGCATCCTGCTATGGGACTACAGTGCACCTCCCTACTGTCTGCATCCTGCTACGGGACTACAGTGCACCTCCCTGCTGTCTGCATCCTGCTGCTAAACTACAAGTGCACCTCCCTGCTGATTGCAGGATTCGGCCCTCTTCTCCAGTGTTCCAGTCAGGCACTTGTGCCCCTTTGTACTCTCGAGCCCCTGTCAACACTACCAGGGGTTCCCGAGTCAGAGGTATACGAGAGGCCGTTCTCTGCATTCCGGGCTCTACCTACCAGGTACGTGACAGTACTGGACAGCCATGTCCGAGCCCACGCAGGGAACGTCGCCCATGGAGGACTTATGCCGTCATCTAGCTGGACTCACACAAGCTGTTAAGGACTTGCAAGACGGCTATAAACAAGTAGAAGAACGTGTCCAAGCTCTCTCTACCCCAGCTCCGGGTCCACCCACTGCTTCTTCAGTAGTCATGTTACCCCCAGAACCCAAAGTTCCCACACCAGAAAGGTTCTCCGGGGACCGCAGCAAGTATAGGGCATTCCGTAATGCTTGTGAACTTTTCTTTGCACTACAACCCAGAACTTTCTCACTAAAAACCACTAAGGTGGGTTTCGTCATTTCCCTTCTACTGGGCGAACCCCAGGCATGGGCCCATCAACTCCTGGAGCAGAAGAATAACTGTCTTAACCAACTGGACACTTTCTTTCAAGCCATGGTCCTTCTCTATGAGGATCCACAACAAACGGCTACCGCAGAAGCAGCTTTATTCTCTCTCCAGCAGGGCCGTAGGGCGGCGGAGGACTATGCATCTGAATTCAGGCGTTGGAGTTCTGACACAAACTGGAACGACGCCGCCCTACGTCACCAGTTCCGCATGGGTCTTTCCGAGCCATTGATAGATAAGTTGGCCCGGGTTGGCATTCCGGCAACACTTGAAGCTCTTATCAACCTATCCATCCAAATAGACAGGCGTTTAAGAGAATGAAGAGCTGAACGGACTGCTGGTCCCTCTCGCCCAGTATGGATGCTTCCACGGGTACCACATCCTCCTGCCCACACTTCTGCCGATACTCCTGAGCCAATGCAATTAGGCCTGATCCGTCCCTTTCTGACTCCGTAAGAACGTCAACGCCGGCGGGCTCACAATCTTTGCCTCTACTGCGGGGAATCTGGACACTATGTGAGGACCTGCCCCGCAAAGACCCGTAAGCACATTACCCTCTCCTCTACCTCCTCACCTGCTGTATTTAATAATGCAACTCATTTGGCTATCTCCATTTCTCTACAGCTTCCAGAAGGGAATACTTAAGAAACCGCCATAATTGATTCCGGAGCCTGCAGCGGGTTTATGGACTTGTCTTTTGCCCGCAAACTCCGAATCCCTCTATGACCCAGAGCACCGGGACTGTCTGTACACCTTGCCGACGGATCGGCTATTAAATCTGGGCCTGTAACACAAGAAACAGTTCCTCTTAATACCATCATTTCCGGCAACCACCAAGAACTACTCTGTCTTGATATCATCGAATCCCCCTTTTTTCCCATCATACTGGGTATGCCCTGGCTCAAGGCCCATAATCCACAAATTGACTGGTCTACTGGAAAAATCAGTTTTCATTTCCCCTACTGCCGTCAACATTGCTTACAGAGAACTACCGACGTCCCGTCTTCCTTGCTGTGTCTGGAAACCGATGCTGAAACCTGCCAAGCAGTCCCTGAGGCATACCATAAATTTCTGGATGTGTTCAGCAAAAAGGGGGCAGAGACACTTCCACCACATAGACCTTACGACTGCCAGATTGAACTTCTCTCCTGAGCAGAGATTCCCTTTGGGAGGATTTTCCCCTTAACCGAGCTAGGTACTCTTAACCACTTCCCTACCCACATATAGTCATATGACGTCCTGGGATGGGATCTCCCATCCTGGGTGGACGTCATATGACGTCCTGGGATTCCCGGCCACCTAGGGGGCGCGCACGCCCGCCTGCCGCGTTGCCCGGGACCCGGTGCGTGTGCCCGGCGGCCGCGATGTCCGCCGGGCACACGCGATTGCCCGTTTACCGGACCGGACCGTGGATCTGTGTGTGTAAACACACAGATCCACAGCCTGTCAGGTGAGAGGAGAGCGATCTGTGTTCCCAGAACGGAGGAACACTGATCGGTCTCCTCCCTTTGTACGTCCCCTACTGTTAGAAGCATTCCCTAGGAAACATATTAACCCCTCCCCGCCCCCTAGTGGCTAACCCCTTCACTGCCTGTCACATTTACACAGTAATCAATGCAATTTTATAGCATTGATCGCTGTATAAATGTGAATGGTCCCAAAAATGTGTCAAAAGTGTCCGATGTGTCCGCCATAATGTCGCAGTCACGAAAAAAATCGCGATCGCCGCTAAAAAAATAAATACATTTTTTTTAAAAAATGTCATAAATCTATCCCGTATTTTGTAGATGCTATAACTTTTGCGCAAACCAATCAATATACGCTTATTGCGTACCAAAAATATGTATAAGAATACGTATCGGTCGAAACTGAGGAAAAAATTTGTTTTTTAAAAAAAAAAATTGGGATATTTATTATAGCAAAAAGTAAAAAATATTGTGTTTTTTTCAAAATTGTCACTCTTCTTTTGTTTATAGCGCAAAAAATAAAAACCGCAGAGGCGATCAAATACCACCAAAAGAAAGCTCTATTTGTGGGGGAAAAAGGACGTCAATTTTTTTTGGGTACAACGTTGCACGACCGCGCAATTGTCGTTTAAAGTGCAACAGCGCTGAAAACTAAAAATTGGCCAGGGAAGGAAGGGGGTGAAAATGCCCTGTATTGAACCGGTTAAAGAATACATAGATGACAATCTGAAAAAAGGGTTTATACGCCCTTCCACCTCCCCAGCAGGAGCAGGGATTTTCTTCGTGGAAAAGAAGGACCACTCCCTACGCCCCTGCGTAGATTATCGGGACCTTAATAAAATTACAATTAAAAACCGGTACCCCCTACCTTTGGTACCTGAACTCTTTCAGCGACTCGGAACTGCATCCATATTTACGAAACTGGACCTTCGCGGAGCCTACAACCTAGTCCGCATCCGAAGCGGGGATGAATGGAAAACTGCCTTCCGCAGTTCCGCAAGGTACTTTGAGTACCTTGTCATGCCCTTTGGGTTATGTAATGCTCCTGCCACCTTCCAGCATTTTGTTAATGATATTTTTAGAGACTACCTTGACCTGTTCATCATAGTTTATCTGGATGAAATCTTGATTTTTTTCCTCCTCGCTGTCTACCCTTCGGGAGCATGTCAAAAAAGTTCTAACTGTCATGGTTATGCAATAGAGTTTGTCGATCAGCATACCTGTCTCCATGTGTTCATCTCTAGAGACCAGCTGACCCTCACCTGACTGCTTTTGTAACCTCTCCTCTAAGCATGGCCCCACCCCAGGCCCTATCAGGGAACCCTATATTAACCTGTGCACTGCAAGCCAGCAGTGCTGATCAACCATTGTGTGTTAGCCTCTGTGTGTACTTGCTGTGTTTCCTACATCTGATTCCTGTTACCGACTTTGGCCTGTTCTTAACTATTCCTGTCTGCTCGTGACCCTGACCTTTGGCGTGTTGCCGACCATCCCTGTTTGCCTGTAACCCTGAACCTTGGTGTGTACCCTGTTGTCCTTGTCTGCTTGTGGCCCCGACCTTGGCTTGTCCCTTACTTTCCCTGCTGCCTCCTCCCTCTTCTCCTGTGGTCTACCGTGAGCGTGAGCTGTGAGACCCTGGGGGCCGCGACCTGGAGCCAGACTGCAGCGTAGTCCATCCTTACCATTAAAGGCTCTGGTGAACACCTGCTGGCTCTTAGACTCCGCGCCCTGGGGAATCTATGCTCTAGCTCCCAGTGGGATCTTGTCAGTGATCCAGTAGACCTGCTTCCTAAACCTCCCAGTGTTCAATCCGCAGCAGTCAGCCGTAGGGTCCACTACCTTGCGGTGCACTCCTGATCCCAACGGTGTGCATCTGTCACCTGGATACAGGTGACCTTACAGTTTGATCAGCCATGGACCCGGCTGATGTGCCGCTACCCGCAGATGATCCGTTGCAGGGCTTAGTTCGCAGACTTGAGACCCAGGAATCGCATCAGACCAAGGTGATGCGATTCCTTCAGGATTTGGCATCCCGTTTTGAACAGGCTCAGGCCTCATTAGGATCCCCGGTTCAACAACCTCAACCGCTATCTGCTGCTGCACCTATCGCACCAGTCGCAGCCACACATTCATTACATCTGCCAGCTCCGGCCCATTTCTCTGGGGACTCCAAGGCCTGCAGGGGGTTCCTGTGCACAATTCATTTTGAGCTTCAGCCCCAAAACTTCCTGTCCGATCGGGCAAAGGTAGCCTATATTATATCCCTCCTGTCCGGCGAGGCGTTAGCCTGAGCTGCGCCTCTGTGGGATCTAAATGATCCAGTGGTTTCTAGCCTGTCTGATTTCTTGAAACTTTTTTGGAATATCTTCGAGGAACCGGTCGTGTCTCCTCAGCGGCCAGCACCCTTTTATGTCTCCGTCAAGAGTCTGCTTCTGTGGGACAGTATGCTCTTCATTTTCATACTTTGACTGCTGAGCTGAGTTGGAATAATGAGGCCCTAGTTGCAACCTTTTTACATGGCCTCTCTGATAGAGTGAAGGATGAATTGGCAGGAAGAACTCTCCCTGCTGATCTGGATGGTGTCATCACCTTGTGTAACCAGATCGATATTCGCTTTCAGGAGAGGGCCCTGGAACAAGCCGCCAGCACTCCCCGTTCTTTAGGCAGCCTGAGCTCCATGTCCCTTCTCTTCATTCCGAGGAGCACCTCCTGCCTGCTGAGGAACCTATGCAGCTGGGCCGGACCAAGTTATCTCCCGAAGAACGCACTAGGCGCAGAACTCTGGGCCTGTGCCTCTACTGTGGCGTCAAAGGTCATTTTCGTGATACTTGTTCTCTTCGTCCAGAAAAACGATCGGGGCTAATACATTTGGAAGGTGGAGTATTAGACCCTGAAGTATCATCTTCACCTTCTCGTCTTCTTCTTTCTGTGTTCCTTCATGTCGGCGCTTCCTCTCGTTCGGTCTCGGCACATCTGGATTCCGGAGCCGCTGGCAATTTCATGGACTGGGAAACTGCGTCTTCCAGGAGACTTACCCTTTTGCCCCTTACAACGCCATTGGTGGTCTTAGCGATTGATGGCACTGTTCTCCCAGGGGGCCCTATCCGCTTCCAAACCCTCCCTGTTAGGATGTCGGTAGGGACACTCCACCAGGAGTGGATATCCTTCCTTGTCTTACCTAAGGCTTCGTCTCCTATCATATTAGGTCTTCCTTGGTTACGGCTCCATTCTCCACATGTTGACTGGACTGCTGGACAGATCTTGACTTGGGGTTCCTCCTGTTCCTCCTGCCTACTCAAGGTTACCCCAAAAGAGAATCCTCCTGTTGCCACCATCCCAGTATCTTCTGCTCTTCCCACTGCGTATAGCGATTTCTGGAATGTCTCCTGCAGTAGTCGGCCTGAGGCACTCTCTGGGTCGTGTGGCACTCTGGATGAGGAGCCTACCTGTGAACCTGAGCCGATCAGTCACTCCAGTTTGCATGGTCATTTCCCTTTGCCTGTCCCTGGACCCCCTTGGACACACACCCAGGCTGACTCATCCACCAGTTCCACAGTCGCTACACCCTGCAATGCAATTCTGGTGGTCGCTGCACCTGGCAATGCTGTTCAGTCGGCCTCTGCACCAGTCCAGCCTATGCCCAGTGAGCTTCCTGCTTCTTGTTCTGGACCTTCTGTAACCTGGCCTCACCCTACTGCTACTACGTCCGTTCAAACATGTTTAAGAGGCTCAATCCATCCTTTGGATAGACTGCCTCATTCGGCCAGGTGGGGTTTTCAATATTTTGTTCAGGGCTCTCTGCATTCTGTTTGTGTTCCAGCTATCCATCTTAACTTTTGTGACACGTCACCTTTTAACCAACCTGACCTCAGGGATCCACTGACCTCCACCCAGTCTGATGGTCCTGTGTTGGATGTCCAGCACATCTTTAAGGGTCTGGGGGACCCTGCTCAGACTTCTGATGGTCTTCTTGTGCCTTTACCCATTTCTAAAAAGCCTTTAGTCCTCAATAAGTCCTTTCGTCCTCTCCTTACCTCGGTTCCAGCCTCTGAGGATAATCTAAAGTACGAGGTTAGTCAAGTTTTGGATTTCCGGCTCCGTAAAGGCATTCTTCAGTACCTCGTACATTGGAAAGAGTTTGGTCCTGAGGAGAGGTCTTGGATCACTGCATCTAAGGTCTTTGCTCCTCGTCTTTTGAGGAGGTTCCATCTGGAGTTTCCCTTTAAGCCTGGGCACAGGCGGGGGAGGGGGAGGTCTTAAGAGGGGGGGGTACTGTCATGGTTATGCAATAGAGTTTGTCGATCAGCATACCTGTCTCCATGTGTTCATCTCTAGAGACCAGCTGACCCTCACCTGACTGCTTTTGTAACCTCTCCTCTAAGCATGGCCGCACCCCAGGCCCTATCAGGGAACCCTATATTAACCTGTGCACTGCAAGCCAGCAGTGCTGATCAACCATTGTGTGTTAGCCTCTGTGTGTACTTGCTGTGTTTCCTACATCTGATTCCTGTTACCGACTTTGGCCTGTTCTTAACTATTCCTTTCTGCTCATGACCCTGACCTTTGGCATGTTCCGACCATCCCTGTTTGCCTGTAACCCTGAACCTTGGCGTGTACCCTGTTGTCCTTGTCTGCTTGTGGCCCCGACCTTGGCTTGTCCCTTACTTTCCCTGCTGCCTCCTCCCTCGTCTCCTGTAGTCTACTGTGAGCGTGAGCTGTGAGACCCTGGGGGCCGCGACCTGGAGCCAGACTGCAGCGTAGTCCATCCTTACCATTAAAGGCTCTGGTGAACACCTGCTGGCTCTTAGACTCCACGCCCTGGGGAATCTATGCTCTAGCTCCCAGTGGGATCTTGCCAGTGATCCAGTAGACCTGGTTCCTGAACCTCCCAGGGTTCAATCCGCAGCAGTCAGCCATAGGGTCCACTACCTTGCGGTGCACTCCTGATCCCAGCGGTGTGCATCTGTCACCTGGATACAGGTGACCTGACACTAACTCGTCTTCGCCAACACGGTTTGTACGCAAAACCTGAGAAATTCGAACGCCAAAGCATTCAATTTCTGGGCCTGATTATTTCTATTGATGGTGTCAAGATGGATCCACAGAAGGTCTCGATCCTGGACTGGCCAGCCCTGGTTGATAAAAAGGGAGTCCAGCGCTTTGTGGGTTTTGCGAATTTTTATCGCAAGTTTATCAGAGGATTTTCTTCCATCATCTCCCCCATCACAAGTCTTACTCATCCTAAAGCATCCTGACCCAGCTTTACCTTACATACTGGAAGTAGATGCCTCCGAGATAGCAGTAGGGGCGGTTCTTTCACAGAGACAAGGATCTAAGGCTCTATTACACCCAGTGGCGTTCTTCTCCCGCAGGCTAACTCAGGCTGAAAATAATTATGATGTTGGGGACAGGGAGCTACTTGCAATCAAAGCCGCGCTGGAAGAATGGCGTTACCTCTTGGAAGGAGCGGCCCACCCTATTCTGGTGTACACCGACCATAAAAATTTAGAGTACCTGAAAGCTGCCAAGAGATTGAAACCACGTCAGGCCAGATGGGCACTCTTCTTCACTAGGTTCACTTTCCACATCACTTACAGGCCGGGATCCAAGAATACCAAACCAAACGAGCTGTCCCGAATGTTCTACGAACCTGAAGTTCTTTCTCCTCCAGATACCATCCTTGCTCCTGGAAATTTTCTCATGCTTCAAGGAGACCTACTGTCCCAAATCAAACAGGCTTCTTCAATGGCTCTCCACCCAACAGACATCACTTTACAGTCGAGAGATGACCTACTATGGTACAAAGACAGAATTTTTGTGCCACAACAAACACGGGTTGCCATCCTCAAATCTTGTCATGACCATGAACTAGCTGACCACTTTGGTATACACAAGACTTCCAAACTTCTCCAATGCACGTTTTGGTGGCCTCAGCTACAAAAAGATTGCAGACGTTATGTTGAATCATGTATTGCCTGCATCCAGAACAAGGGCAGCAAGACCAAGGCTTGTGGGGTTTTAAGACCTCTACCCGTATCGGAAAGACCATGGAGGATGATCTCCATGGATTTCATTGTGGAATTACCACCATCAGAGGATTACACCACTATCTTCATAGTGGTCGACAGACTTTCCAAGATGGCTCACTTCCTGCCTATAAAGGGTACCCCATCCGCCTCTGAAACTGCAAGGATTTTTATTTAAAGATATCGTAAGACTCCACGGTATACCTGCAAACATTGTATCTGATTGGGGGGGTACAATTTACATCCAAATTTTGGAAAGCCCTGTGTGAATCTCTGAAGATTGAACTTTCTTTCTCTTCTGCCTATCATCCTCAGACTAATGGTCAGACTGAACAAACTAATCAGACCCTTGAGCAATACTTACGATGCTATTCCTGTTTTTCTCAAGATGACTGGGTGCCCCTGCTACCTCTTGCTGAGTTCGCCTACAATAATTCTGTTCATTCTGCAACCAACCAGTCTCCATTTTTTGCGAACTATGGGTTCCACCCCTTTGCTTTTACTTCAAGAGACAATGGCAAAGACTCAAGAACATAACAAAGAGACATTTGACAGAAAGAGGAGAGGGGAGCTTGACCTGAAACCTGGGGATCAAGTCTGGCTGTCTACCCTGAATTTGAAACTAGCATGCCCATCCAGGAAATTGGGCCCTGTCAGGGAAGACCAGCCAGTACTCAAGATGGCCGAAGGAGAAGTCGACCTGTGACCTCAGCCTGTCAGGGAAGACCAGCCAGTACTCAAGATGGCCGAAGGAGAGGTCCACCTGTGACCTCAGCCTGTCAGGGAAGACCAGCCAGTACTCAAGATGGCCGACAGAGAAGTCGACCTGTGACCTCAGCCTCTGCCAGAACACCTTCGTTGCACCTGTGTGCACATTACCAAGAGGCTATTTAAACTTGGTCTGTGCTTGCATCCAGTGCTGTCCGTTCTACAGCGTTCCCATGTGTTCCTGCCTGCTTTACCCGTGATACCTGCACCTGTTTACCGACCCGGCTTGCCTCTGACTCTGCTACCTGCTGCCTGCATCTGACCCGGCTTGTTCTGACTCTGCATCTGCCTGTTCCTTCTACTACCACGCTGCCAGCCCATTGCCGACCCTGCCTGCATCCAGACTATGCACCTGCCTCCGCTTCTGCTCCTGACGTTCCCAGCTTGCCCGACCTGCATCTTCCGCTCATTGGAGAACCCTGCTCCAGCACTGTGCCACCTGCCGCTGTTCTACATTACAGTGAAGACGAACTGTTTGGCACTTGTGCGATTCTGCACTTCTGCTCCTCCTGTCTGCTCTATCAGGGAGCCAGAATCAGAGGAGCAAGAGAGGCCGTTCCCTGCATATCAGGCTCTACCGTCAGGTACGTGACAGTAACGGACAGCCATGTCTGAGCCTGCGCAGGGACCCTCTCCTATGGATGAACTTTGCCAGCACCTGGCCGGCTTGGCACAAGCCGTCAAAGACCTACAGCAGGGCTATACTCAGCTAGAGGGACGCCTACAGACCCTGACGGGCGCTGCAACTCCGCAGGGTCCACCTTTAGCATCAGCCTCCTCTCAGGGATCTTCTCCTGCTCCTGCCGTGGTCATGCTCCCACCTGAGCCCAGGGTACCTACCCCAGACCGGTTCCTGGGTGAACGCAGCAAGTTTAGAGCGTTTCGGAACGCATGTGAACTGTATTTTGCCCTTCAACCCCGCACATTCTTCTTAGAAGCTACCAAGGTCGGTTTTGTAATCTCCCTGCTACAAGGGGAGCCACAGTCCTGGGCCCACCGCCTTCTGGAACAGAAAGCCGAATGCTTATCTGACTTAACCTCTTTCTTCAGTGCCATGGCCCAGCTGTACGAAGATCCTCAGCAGACAGCTTCAGCCGAAGCGGCCCTTCATGCACTTCAACAGGGTCATAGGGCGGTGGAAGGCTATGTCTCTGAATTTCGACGATGGGCATTTGACACGAACTGGAACGACGACGCCCTACGATACCAATTTCGTATGGGCCTCTCCGAACCACTCAAAGATGAGTTAGCGCGGGTAGGGGTACCCCCTACCTTAGAAACCCTGATTGATCTATCCATCCAGATTGATCGCCGGCTGAGAGAACGAATGTTACCTCGGGTACCCAACTCGTTCTATCCCGCTCCACCTGCTCCAGCCACTCCGGCTTCTGACGCCCCGGAACCTATGCAACTCAGCCTGCTGCGGCCCTCTCTTACTGTTGAAGAACGACAATGCCGCCGCCAACAGAACTTATGCCTATACTACGGGGGATCCGGACATTACGTGAGGTCCTGCCCAGTGAAACCTCGTAAGTCTCTCTTCACTGCGTATGCCCCGCTAACCCCAAGCTCGCTTAACAACTCCGCTCACTTTACTATTCCCATTTCTCTACAGCTGCCAGGAAGGACTCTTCAGACTACCGCCATAATTGATTCCGGAGCCTGCAGCTGCTTTGTGGACTTGTCCTATGCTGCCGAACATCATATCCCCCTGCAGCCTAAAGCACAAACTCTCGGTTCACTTGGCCGATGGTTCCACCATTAAGTCCGGAGCAGTCACTCACGAAACCATTCCTCTGCTGACCATCATGTCCCAGGACCACCGAGAACTGGTACGACTAGACGCCATCGCTTCCCCTCTGTTCCCAGTTATCCTCAGTATACCTTGGTTGAAGGCCCACGATCCCCATATCGACTGGTCTAAAGGAAACATTAATTTCGTCTCCTCTTACTGCACCCAGAACTGCCTACAGACCTCCTGTGATGTTCCCGCTCTGCTGTGTCTAGATACAGACTCTGAAACCAGTCAGCTTGTGCCTACAGCCTACCACAGCTTCCTAGATGTGTTTAGTAAGAAGGGGGCAGAGATCCTCCCACCTCATCGGTCCTATGACTGCCCTATAGAGCTACTCCCCGGAACCGAAGTTCCCTTTGGGAGGATTTTCCCTCTGTCTGAAAGCGAGCTGGTGGCACGTCTCCAGCTGGAGCAGGGATTTTCTTCGTCCAGAAGAAGGATCAGTCGTTAAGGCCCTGTGTGGACTACCGTGAACTTAACAAGGTGACGGTGAAGAACCGTTACCCACTTCCATTAGTTCCCAACTTTTTCAAAGACTTTGTTCCGCTACCATATTTACAAAATTGGATCTTCCGGGCGCCTATAATTTGGTGCGCATTCGGGAGGGAGACGAGTGGAAGACTGCTTTCCGCACACAATTTGGGCATTACGAGTATCTCGTGATGCCCTTCGGGCTCTGCAACTCTCCGGCTACCTTCCAGCATTTCATTAATGATGTTCTCAGAGACTTCCTGGACTTATTTGTCATTGTATACCTTGATGATATGCTAATTTTTTTCTTCCTCCCTAGGACACCACCGCAGACACGTGAGAAGTGTATTAACCCTCCTTCGACAACACGGATTATATGCGAAACCCGAGAAGTGCGAGTTTGAACGCCAGAGTATCCAATTTCTGGGGCTGATCATTTCCACCGAAGGTATCCGGATGGATCCCCAGAAGGTAACGGCTATCCTGGACTGGCCTACACCATGTGACAAGAAAGGTATTCAACGTTTCATAGGCTTTGCAAACTTTTATCGAAAATTTATTCGGGGGTTCTCAGCAATCATTGCCCCCATTACACAGCTTACCAAACAGGGGTCCCGATTCCGCTGGTCTCCAGAGGCTCAGTCGGCCTTTGAAACGCTGAAGAGGTTTTTCACATCCGCACCCGTCTTGAAGCACCCAGACTCTGCCTTACCGTATGTCTTAGAAGTGGACGCCTCGGAAACTGCGGTGGGAGCTATCTTGTCCCAAAGACAGGGCCCCAAGGCCCTGTTGCACCCAGTTGTGTTCTTCTCGCGTAAACTGTCTAGCGCGGAGAAGAATTACGACATTGGGGATCGCGAACTTTTAGCAATTAAGGCAGCATTAGAAGAATGGAGATACCTTCTCGAGGGAGCAGCACATCCAATCTTAATCTACACAGATCACAAGAATCTCGAATATCTAAGAACAGCAAAGAGATTGAGACCTCGCCAGGCCAGGTGGGCACTTTTCTTACAGACCTGGATCCAAGAACATAAAGCCGGATGCGCTATCACGCATGTTTAGCAAATCCCAAGACATCTCTCCCCCGGATACGATCCTGTCCTCGGGAAATTTCCTTCTCCTACAAGGGGACTTAATGACGCAGATTAAACAAGCCTCTGTGAGGAGTTCTACACCATCTGGGATCACTTTACGGACACAGGAAGGGCTACTCTGGTATGAGGATAAGGTCTTCGTGCCGGAGGATCTACAAACTGCCACATTGAGCATGTGCCACGACCACGCGCTGGCAGGACACTTTGGGGTCAGCAAGACTGCTGAATTTGTGCAGCGAACCTTCTGGTGGCCGGGGGTGGCAAGAGACTGTAGGAGATATGTGGAATCGTGCACCACCTGCATCCGTAATAAGAACAGCAAATCCAGGGCCTGGGGTCTGTTGAAGCCATTACCTGTCCCGAACAGACCATGGAAAATGATTTCAATTGACTTCATTGTGGAACTGCCCCTATCCGAGGGATACAGTACTATCTTTGTAATCGTTGATCGATTGTCCAAGATGTCCCACTTCATTCCTATGAACGGCACCCCTTCTGCACAAGAGACGGCACTGATCTTCATCAAAGATGTTATAAGACTCCATGGGGTTCCGGATAACATCGTCTCAGACAGAGGGGTCCAGTTCACCTCCAGATTTTGGAGATCCTTGTGTGAATCCTTGGGTATTGAACTTTAATTCTCTTCAGCCTATCATCCGCAGACTAATGGTCAGACAGAAAGGACCAACCAGACACTGGAACAATATCTGCGCTGCTTCTCCTCCTTTTCACAAGACGATTGGGTGTCCTTACTTCCCTTAGCCGAGTTTGCCTACAATAATTCTTCTCATTCAGCCAAGAAACTATCCCCCTTCTTTGCAAACTACGGTTTTCACCCGTCCTTTCTGTTTAATAACATTTCGGAATGCCCGGTACCCGCTGTACGTGAAACATTGGATTTCTTTAGATCCAACAACAAGCTGCTACAAGAGACTATGGCCAAGACTCAAGCTTATAACAAACAGATCTTTGATAAGAAGAGGGGACCTGATCCTGAACCCGGGGGACCAGGTCTGGTTAGCCACAACAAATCTGAAACTAACCTGTCCCTCAAGGAAATTAGGCCCCACATTCGTGGGACCGTTTCCTGTAAAGAGACAAATTAACGATGTTGCCTATGAGCTGGAGTTACCGGAGACCTTCAGGATCCACCCGGTGTTTCATATAACCTTACTGAAACCCGCCATCCCCAACTCTTTTCCGGATTGGAATACAGAGCCACCAGAACCTGTGGTGGTAGATGGCGAAGAGGAATTTGAAGTAGAGGCGATTTTAGATTGCAGGAGAAGGAGAGGTCAAGTTCAATACCTTATTAAGTGGATGGGTTACGGTCCTGAAGACAACTCGTGGGAACCTGAAACCAACATTCATGCCCAAGAACTGATCCGAACCTTTAAGAGGACCTATCCTGACAAAGTAGCCAGATTGGGCATCCGGAGGCTGCCCGTTAGGGGGGGGGGCAATGTCAGGGAAGACCAGCCAGTACTCAAGATGGCCGAAGGAGAGGTCGACTGTGACCTCAGCCTGTCAGGGAAGACCAGCCAGTACTCAAGATGGCCGAAGGAGAGGTCGACCTGTGACCTCAGCCTGTCAGGGAAGACCAGCCAGTACTCAAGATGGCCGACAGAGAAGTCGACCTGTGACCTCAGCCTCTGCCAGAACACCTTCGGTGCACCTGTGTGCACATTACCAAGAGGCTATTTAAACTTGGTCTGTGCTTGCATCCAGTGTTGTCCGATCTACAGTGTTCCCGTGTGTTCCTGCCTGCTTTACCCGTGATACCTGCACCTGTTTAACGAACCGGCTTGCCTCTGACTCTGCTACCTGCTGCCTGCATCTGACCCGGCTTGTTCTGACTGTGCATCTGCCTGCTCCTTCTACTACCACGCTGCCAGCCCGTTGCCGACCCTGCCTGCATCCAGACTACGCATCTGCCTCCGCTTCTGCTCCTGACATTCCCGCCAGTGTTTGACCCGGCTTGCCCGACCTGCATCTTCCGCTCATTGGAGAACCCTGCTCTAGCACCATGCCACCTGCCGCTGTTCTACATTACAGTGAAGACGAACTGTTTGGCACTTGTGCGACTCTGCACTTCTGCTCCTCCTGTCTGCTCTATCAGGGGGCCAGAATCAGAGGAGCAAGAGAGGCCGTTCTCTGCATATCAGGCTCTAACGTCAGGTACGTGACAGGCCCTAAGTTTGTGGGTCCCTTCCCGGTGGTAAGCAAAATTAATAATGTGGCTTATGAATTGAAATTACCAGAGTCTTTCCGTATACACCCAGTTTTCCACGTGGCTTTACTTAAACCCTCAGTCCCTGACCCTTTCCTCAACCGGAACACTGGTCCTCCTGAGCCTGTACTCATCAACGGTGAAGAGGAATTCGGGATTGAATCAATCATAGATTGCGGGAAAAGACGTAATCAGGTTCAGTATCTGGTAAAATGGAAGGGTTACGGCCCTGAGGAGAACTCCTGGGAACCAGAGACTAATATCCATGCCGAAAGACTGATCCTAGCTTTTAAGAGATCCCACCCCGATAAATTGGCCCAGTTGGGCATCCGGAGGCTGCCCATTGGAGGGGGGCAATGTCAGGAAATCCCTTCCAGCAAATGTTCTAGCACTAGAAGAATTCCTGTGCACAAAGGAGCCGTCTGGCGCATGCGCAATAGTGCAAATAGCGGCGCACGGGCACGTGCGGGAGCGTGCGCGCACCCCTTGTGATAGCACTTGGCGCCAACAGGGGGCTATTTAAAGGAGACTGATGCTTTGCTTCCTTGCTGTCTGGTCTACAGCGTTTCCAGAAGACCCCTGCTGCTTGTTACCCAGTTTACCTGAATCCAGTACCTACTTGGCTTGTTCCTGACTTCCCTGTTTGCTGTCTGCCCCGATTCCGGCTTGGACTCTGACTATTCTTTTGGATTGCCCTTCTGTACCTGATCTGCCCGCCAGTAACTTGACCCAGCTTGTCTGCACCTCCCTGCTGCATTCTGCTACGGGACTATAGTGCACCTCCCTGCTGTCTGCATCCTGCTACGGGACTATAGTGCACCTCCCTGCTGTCTGCATCCTGCTACAGGACTACAGTGCACCTCCCTGCTGTCTGCATCCTGCTACGGGACTACAGTGCACCTCCCTGCTGTCTGCATCCTGCTACGGGACTACAGTGCACCTCCCTGCTGTCTGCATCCTGCTGCTGAACTACAAGTGCACCTCCCTGCTGATTACAGGATTTAACCCTCTTCTCCAGTGTTCCAGTCAGGCACTTGTACCCCTTTGTACTCTCGAGCCCCTGTCAACACTACCAGGGGTTCCTGAGTCAGAGGTATACGAGAGGACGTTCTCTGCATTCTGGGCTCTACCTACCAGGTACGTGACAGAATCCTTTTATTGACTATCTGGATTTTTATATGAGACAATGAAACCTTCCATTCACATCTACTTGTATTTTCATACTGAAGCACAGAGCTCCTTGGACATTGACAGAGCTTTGCTCCCCCGTAATTGATGTATTACCCGGTACCCCTATAGCAGTTTCCTTCATTGTAAATAGAGTATTACAGGATCACATGTCCTACAGAGTCATCACATGCCGTACAGAGTCATCACATGCCGTACAGAGTCATCACATGCCGTACAGAGTCATCACATGCCGTACAGAGTCATCACATGCCGTACAGAGTCATCACATGCCGTACAGAGTCATCACATGCCGTACAGAGTCATTACATGTTGTACAGTGTCATCACATGCCGTACAGAGACATCACATACTGTACTGAGTCATCACATGACGTACAGTGCCATCACATGCCATACAGTGCCATCACATGTCGTACAGAGTCATCATATGACGTACAGTGCAATCACATGCCGTAAAGAGTCACCACATGCTGTACAGTGCCATCACATGCCATACAGAGTCATCACATGCCGTACAGTGCCATTCATTGCCATAAAGGGATAGGGATGATGGGACTGTATAGGAATATAGTGACAGAGGGATGATTTGTATGTACAATAAAGGAGACTCTGGGGACATATCGGGGGTCACTTTAGATGTGGAGGAGGTGTCGGTCTCCTATTTACTGTACACAGGTATGCCCTCTACACATAGCACTGTGTACATTTCAGAGAACAGACACAGAGCACAGGTCACTATGTTCCTCACCATGTCTCCTCTTCTGATATAACACAGTGCTACGTGTAGAGAGATTACCTGCTGGACATGAGAAGTGACTCTCCCCCCTCCCCACATCAGCTGAAGGAGACGCTAATACAGACTTTGAATGAGTGAGGGGAGAGGGGGGAGGGAATTTGGAGGACACAGGAAAGAACATCAAAGCCCAGGGTAGAGGTAATGGAGTCTCTCAGAGGATAGCTTGCAGATAACAGCCAGGAAAAGGTGAGGATTTCACTGTTTGTATCACACTGTCTCTGATTCCGGGTTTTAGCTGGGGGCACGCTGCCATGGAAACAGAGGCATGTGAAGAACGTGCTCATTCTAGATAGCAGCCTGGGTGTGCACCTCTTCACCAAACACACCCACATGTCCTCCAGAGGGAGGGAGTGAAGGAGTGGCTGGATTGTGGAGCTGTGTCTGCCCCCGGAAACTTTTAAACTGAAAAAGAACCATTAGAGGCTGATTCTGAGATCTTCAAAAGACCATTCTACAAAAACTAAAGGGCTGGGGAAAATAGAAATGCAATGCAGGTATGAGAATAGCACATACTACCTATTTTTACATTCCCATACTTCTCCTTTAAGGATATCATGAAGTGTCAGGTTAACATTTATTTAGACTGCATATAAAAAAATTGCTGGAGTTCTGCTTTAAACATGTTCAAACTTATATACGATTTTAGTGATTGGGTTGAGATGTACATTAACCTGCGAAATACCACAAATTAATACGCATGCGGTAATATACCGCAACATGAAACAAATCTGAATTGGACCTTATGGTATACCTGCAGTTTAGCTTTGTAGCATTTTTTTAAATTACTGTCATGTTTATTTAAAAATTGTTTTGTTTTTGACTGGAGTTCCTCTTAAGTTCTCATTACTTTGCCACTAGTCCCTGACATTCAGAAAGGTAATGTAGTACGGGAGGAGCTGTTACCTATTGCTCTATTGTTTCCTAATGTTGCATAAACCTCATGAAACAAGACATGTATACATTCTCAGTGTATTATTCACAGCCACATCCCATCCAAAGCAGCCAAACACATCCTACAACATTATCCAGGCCACGCTTCCTGCTGACTCTCTCTACAGTTTATAATGGCGTGTGGGTGGGGCTACTCACTCTGCACGTGGGGGTACCTTTTGCCGTGAACACGCTCATCAATGCCTGGGACCAGGCGGGGACTGCAGTCATGTGAAAATCAAACATTAAGGTAGTTCTCCAACTTAGAGATGAGCCATGTCACTGTGCGCAGTAATAAAAGGGCAGAGTTGCTCTGAAAAATGCTGTCCTGAGTCACTACATACTTTTACTGTACATTGGATTTAAGTGGGACATTGCTAAGCGCTCTCCAACAGTTAAGCGTACCTCTGTTACCTCACTCCCAGTAACAGAATGGGGTCCTGCTGTAGTTAAAGTGATTGTAAACAATTACCTTGTAAAACAACACATTCAGTTTAAAATAGAAATTAAATGCAAAACATTTTTGTATAGGTATAAAAAAACATTATAAATACCTTTTTTCCCCTTTTTTTTTTTATAAGTGATCACATTCCCTCTGTTCTCAGCTGCATAAGAGTTGGGGGAGGGGGAGCAGCAGTACACTGAGCTTCACAGTGAATGGCTGGGGCATGTTAGGACAAGTCTGAACATTGGAGGAGAGCAGGCGGGGTTTCTAGCATAGCTAGAGAACTGACCACGCTGTGCTCTCCTGCTTAGTGTAGTTTGTTTTTAATGGGAAAGCAGAGGGACTGGCAGAAACACCAGGGATTTCTCAGAAAGGAAGCAATAGAACGAAAACAGGAGTCTTTCTCATACAAATATATGGTACAGCAAGCACATATCAGGAATGTGAATTGTTGGGGTAACAAATGCTTTAATTCCTTCCTTCTCATACCTTGTGACTATGTCATAGATCTCCATAACATGGGTATGGCTCTGGTTGCTACTGTAAACTGACTGCTGGGGAGGGAGCCAGATCACTGACCCCCTTGCTACCAGGGAACCTGTCACCTATACCAGGTAACAGGCTTCACGACTGATTGGATTGTAGCTTGTTCTAACTCTTGGTTGCCCATAGCAACTACATTACTCCTGCTTGTCTTGCTGAGTAGACCTTTGCAGTAGCGGAGCTTCATACCCCACTTCATACCCCACATGTGCCTTTTGAATAAGCCAAGACCAACAATCACCCCTTGAACCACTTCAGCTCTGGACTGGAAGGTTAACCTCTCTTCCTGACCAGGCCATTTTTTTGCGATATAGCACTGCTTTATTTATCATTTTTATCACCAGATAGGGCAGAGCAAATCCGGTAATGAAATGTTGTACAGTAAGAATAGGCTGATACACAAACCAATAAGAAAGTAGCAACATCTAATAGAACATAGCAAATCGGTTGATGTCAACATAGCACCACCTCACCTACATTAGACTGAATTAAGATTCAACAGTATAAAACACTATTATTGCCCCGAGTCAGGTGTACACAAACAAATTTGCAATATGACGAAGACATTACATCTCAGAGATTAGAAGACAGGAAGGTAAGAGTAAGCAGAAAAAGAACCAGAGCAGGCTCAGTAGAAGCCGTTGGAAAATGAGAGTAAAGACTTGGGGGGGGGGGGGGGGGTTGGTTGAGAAAGCAAATGGTTAGGGACACATGCACAGTTACAGTTGCTCTACCAAGGTGACCACAAAGGTGTTATAATTAGAGAACCGGAAATCGTGGCAGTAAAACCAAGTTTTATTGAATTGTTCCTCCTTTCGGTTTAATGCGGCCATCAATTGTTCCATCAGGTTAATTTAATTTACCACAGCTATCCACTGACCAATTGAAGGGGAATCTGAGCATTTCCATTTTTGCGGAATACATATTTCCTGGTGCCTCCATGGCAGCATACTAGTGATAGAGCTCCGCCTCGACTCCTCCCTCAGGACCAGTGAATAGCATAAATTAAAGACGTAGTCCCTCCCCCAACATTCTCCTTTTTTTCCTCATACCTCTTGTGCTGGTGAAGAGTAACAGTATGTCCATACCTCTGCCTTTGGCAGCGTCCGCCGGGTTTAGCCTTTCCCGTGCGCAGTCCCTGTTCTTGGGCCGCTCACAGCGCTGATAAGACTGGGAACCCCTCTGTGGATCTGTTGGGGTCTTCTTGCAGAGTTTCCTCACTGGAACGCAGTCTGCCACCATATCCTATGATGAAGGCAAAGGAGTCGCAAAAGGATCAGCTCCATTCTGCCAGGCTTGTGATTTTACATTTTTTTGTTTCCATTTAAAAAAAAAAAGAGAAAGAAAGTTGCATTTGTATTCCCCCCCCCCCCCTCTTTCCCTTCTGCATCATTCCTTTTTCCTCCCATTCAAAGAAAGTATAAATATAAGAGGCTGTAAGACATTTGTTAAATACCTGTGAGGTTTACAGGCTACTGTATCAGGAGAGACATCCATCGCACTGTTACTGTGGGGCTATGTTGTGTTTTCTTTGCCTTCCCTTGTAGGTAGCGTGGCTCGGCGTCCCCTTCGTCCTACTGCGCATGCGCGATCCGGGAAGCTAACAGCCGTCGCTTGTCGAGTGTTTTTCTCAGCTTCCCAGCGTCGGCTCTACTGCGCACGTGCGGTCTCTCGAAGCCGCGGCGGCCATCTTTGTTTCTGGAAGAAGGGCCAATTTTTGCCATTTTTCCTCTAAAAACTTTAAAAAAAAAAAAAAGGGGGGCAGAGTGACTGGGGGTTCATGGGTTCTACCCCACCCACCCTCAGGCTATTTAGGATCGGCCTTGGGGGCAGGTGGTCAGAGTTACCTCAGCTGTGCCCTGCTAAGGTCTCTCTAAGCTGCTCTGTGGTAAGCATTCCAAAAAAAAAAAGAGTGAATTATGTGCCTCTTAAAAAAAAAAATATATATATATATATATATATATATATATCATTCTTTTCTTTCCTTATCTTTCTTGCTATTTTTTTCTGCAGCTGATCCTTATGCCCAACTCCGAAATGAGCCATTCATCTCGCAACAAAGATCCTCACACCTCCGTTAGGTATGGGACCACCTATACGTGAGTATAAAAAAAAAAAAAAAAAGTGCGCTCGCTGGCCTGACATGATTTTTCTTAAAATCATAGCCCTGTCCACTCCAAGAGGACCGAAAAATCCTCAAGGCACCACGATGACGACAGCCCAAGTCGCAGATCTCGTTCTTCACGCCACCGGTCCCGCTCGTCAAGACATGAGTCCCATTCTTCGCGACATAGGTCAAGATCCAGAAGACGGGACCGGTCCCCCTCTCCTAGATCCTACAAGAAGAAGAAGTGCTGGACCTGTGGGGCTAGTCCGCTGCCGAATAAAGTAGTCTGCAAGGACTGTTTTGCGGACTATGCGTCCAGCCGCGAGTTAGAAAACCAGCAGGTGGTGGACCTGCTCAAAAGAACTATGAAGGACTCCTTCTCTGAGCTTGCGGCCTTGGTTCCTGCCCAGCCAGTCCCGCAGACGTGTTCTTCCTGGTCCTTCCGCAGCCAGTACGCCTCTACCTCCATCAGGCCGACTGACCAGAGATTCCCCACCTGAAGACCTCTCGGGCGATTCGTCAGATGAGTCAGATCCTTCCGGCTTCAGCCATTCATTGGTAAAGCCATTCATCCAGGCAGTAAGAGCCGCAATAGCTTGGGAGGATACTGAAGAACCTCCCCAGGAAGCAAAAAGCTACTTCCCATTCCTTAAAAGGAAACAGGCTTTCTTCCCTTTGATGGGAGAAATTACGCAAATCATTCAAAATGAGTGGTCTAGGACTGATAAAAAGCTGTCGTTGGGCCGTTTCAATAAATTGTATCCCTTGCCGGAGGCGGGAACAAAGTCACTAAACTCCATACCTGTGGTAGACGCATCAGTGGTGCGACTCGCAAAGAATATTACCCTGCCTATGGAAGATTCCGCTTCCTTCAAGGATCCTCTTGACAGACGAATCGACCTGGATCTCAAGAGGAGCTATTTAGCTGCAGGAGCGGCATGTAAGCCAGCGATCGCACTCACCTCCGTGTCTAATGCCATTAGAGCTTGGACGGATAACACTGAAACAGCTCTGCGCCAGAATGTCCCCAAGGAAGACATAATTAAAGCCTTGGAAGAAATTAGATTGTCAGCAGACTTTGTTGGAGTAGCAGCTATAGACACGATTAGGTGTTCAGCAAGATCTATGCTGCACTCAGTAATGGCGAAAAGGGCCTTGTGGTTAAAACCCTGGACGGCGGATTTGGCTTCCAAGCAAAATTGGTGCAAAATCCCGTTCGACGGGAAGGCATTATTCGGAGACAGGATGGATAAAGCCATATCTAGGTTGTCAGGAGGAAAGTCAGGTATGCTTCCCCAAGACAGAAGGATGCGAAGATCCAGAGAGGGTTCTTCCAGGTTCCGCCAGTCAAACCCTAGGGATTTCAGACAATCAAGGCAGTTCAGAGATGGCAGAACACCCTGGAGGGGCACTCAGGCATTCTTTTTGGGCAGAAAGTCGAAGGTCCCTCCGACTCCACATGAGCAGAAGCAATCCTTTTGACGCCAGATTAGCCCAGACACTCCCGGTGGGAGCCAGGCTAAAATTCTTTCTTCCAGTCTGGGCCAGCAAATGCCAGGATCCCTGGGTTCTGTCAACAATCCAATGCGGACACTTTTGGAGTTTCTCTCATCCTCCACCTCAAAATTCGTTCACGAGAATGGAAATTCCATCCTCTCCGCTGAAGGCTCAAGCCCTAAGACAATTTGTATCGTCACTCCAACTTCAGGGAGCAGCTGTGCCGGTTCCTTTGGCAGAGCGCTTAGCAGGCTTCTATTCCACTCTATTTCTCTTTCCAAAGAGAACGGGTGGATGGAGGCCTGTGATCGATCTAAAAAGACTCAGCAGGCACATACACCCAGAAAGCTTCAAGATGGAGTCTCTACAAACAGTTATTCAGGCAGTACAGCCAACAGATTGGATGATCTCAATCGATCTGCAGGATGCGTACTTACACGTGCCAATTCTACCTGCCTTTCAGAAGTATCTCAGATTTGCAGTAGGTCGGATCCACCTGCTGTTCCAAGCCCTGCCCTTCGATCTGTGCACCTCCCCCAGGGTGTTCACCAAGATTCTAATATCCGCTCTGGTTCCCCTGCGGGAGAGGGGTTTGAGGATATACCACTATTTGGATGACATCCTCCTCCTAGCAAGCAGTCCGGGTCAGTTGGTGTATCACCGAGACATTCTTCTCCAGTCCCTGAGAGAACTAGGATGGTTGATAAACTCAGAGAAGAGTCAGCTTGCACCTACGCAGCGGATGATCTATCTAGGTGCGATGTTCGACACCCGGGAGGGGACAGTGTCATTACCATCCCTGAAGATGAGGATTATTATCCAGAAGATGGTCAAAACCATCGCGAGCCGGTATCTAACGGCATCGCAATGCCTGAGCCTCATTGGCACAATGTTTGCTTGTATACCGATGATTCCTTGGGCCCATTGGCATTTGAGGTATTTTCAGATGGGTTTCTTGGCGCAGTGGAAAAAACAGCGACTCTCTCAGACAATTTTGCTGACGGGAGCAATGCGCAGGAGCCTTCATTGGTGGACTCTTCCGGAAAACCTCTCCAAACCTCGTCATCTGGGTTCCCTCTTCTGGATCACAGTTACGTCCGACGCAAGTGGTCAGGGCTGGGGAGCCCATTGCGGGGAAACCAGGATACAGGGGAGATGGTCCTGTTCCACCCAGGGAGTAGTATCCAACATACTAGAGATGAGAGCAGCGTTCTTGGCACTAACTTCATTGGCTTCTCAGATCAGGGGCCAGAGAGTACTTTTACGCCTGGACAACAGGGCAGCTGTCGCGTACCTGCAAAGGCAGGGGGGCACTCGCAGCACATCACTCCTCAGGGAAGTAGAGCCGATTATGCTCTGGGCAGAGAAGAACGTCCTAGACCTCAGGGCGATGTATCTCCCGGGAAGGTTGAACACGGAAGCAGACACGTTGTCGAGGAACTTCTTGGACAACAACGAGTGGGCTCTTCATCCCCAGGTCTTCCATCAGATTGCCAACCTCTGGGATCCTCCTCAAGTAGACCCATTTGCCACTCCGGGGAATGCCAAACTGACCAGATTCGTCTCTCGCCTTCCGTATACGCAAGCGGAGGCAGTAGATGCCCTGTCATGCCCCTGGAGGTTCACCACCGCATATGCCTTCCCCCCCGGCCATTAATATTCAAGTTCCTCCTGAGACTTCTCAGAGAAACAGTCCAGGTACTGGCAGTACTCCCATATTGGCCGAAGAGACCCTGGTTTCCTCTAGCTATGCGCCTCAGTGTGAGCTCTCCAATCAGGATCCATCCTTTCCCTCAACTTCTGACGCAGGGCAGTTTTGTTCATCCAGACCCTCAGAAGCTGAACCTTCAAATCTGGAGGTTGAGAGGCGAAGGTTCGAGTCCCTAGGATGCTCCCCAGGGGTCATAACAACCCTCCTAGGAGCCAGGAAGCCAGCAACCAATGCTATATATTCAAGAATATGGGACAAGTTCTTGTCATTTGCTGCCTCAAATGAGTTTAATCCAATCTCTCCTTCTACATCAGGTGTTCTCGGCTTCCTCCAATCAGGATTTGATCTGGGTCTGGGCCTAAGTTCCCTCAAAGTCCAAGTAGCAGCAATTTCTGCCGCAACAAATAAAAGATGGGCAGAAGAGCCCTTAGTAGTCACTTTCCTCAGAGGGGTGTCAAAGATTCGTCCACCTGTCAGACGCTCTTTTCCCAAGTGGGATTTATCCCTGGTCCTTGAAGTCCTCTCTGACCATCCATTTGCCCCAGTGGAACAACTGACAATATGGAACATAACACTAAAAACGGTTTTCCTGCTAGCCATTACATCTGGTAGAAGGATCTCAGAACTCCACTCGTTAGGGATAGGTGATGACCACATCTCTTTCTTCCACGATAGAGTGGAGCTTCGCCCCCTTTGGGGGTTCACACCCAAAGTCGCTACTCCAAGTCACCTTTTGGAGCCTTGGGCACTACCAGTATTTTCTGAAGCAGATTCGGGATCATGTCATGAGCTGGACGTTTCCAGAGTGCTCAGAGCCTACCTAGAGGCCACTAGATCCTTCAGGAGCTCGGAAAGACTTTTTATTGTTCCATTCGGTAAATACAGGGGCAAGGAAGCTTCCATCAGAACCCTGGCATCTTGGGTGGTAAAACTAATCCAGAAGGTCTACAGGATGAAGAATATGGAACCTCCATCCCGAGTGAATGCTCATTCTACAAGGGCAGTCTCAACCTCCTGGGCAGCAAGGGCTAACGTGTCACTAGAGACGGTGTGCAGGGCCGCCACCTGGTCTTCTCGCAATACTTTCCTCAGACACTACCATATCGACCCAGGAGCTCTCACAGCGGTTGAGTTCGGGAGAAGGGCAGTTCAGGCTGCAATGTCCCATTCTAATTAAAACATTTATTGTTAAGCATTATCCCACCCGTGTCAGCTAGTTATTTATCACTAGTATGCTGCCATGGAGGCACCAGGAAAACGGAAAATTGTATCATACTTACCGTAATTTTCCTTTCCTGGTGCCTATCCATGGCAGCATACGCTCCCACCCTCGGTATTCTATTTAACAGAGAATGTTGGGGGAGGGACTACGTCTTTAATTTATGCTATTCACTGGTCCTGAGGGAGGAGTCGAGGCGGAGCTCTATCACTAGTATGCTGCCATGGATAGGCACCAGGAAAGGAAAATTACGGTAAGTATGATACAATTTTCCGTTTTTACGCCGCACACTGCATCAAATTGGTCTGCGTGGCTGTCGTTCCAGAACAAAGCCTCTTCTAAAGATAATGCACAAGGAAGCCCGCAGTTTGCTGAAGACAAGAAGACTAAAGACATGGATTACTGGAACCATGTCCTGTGGTCTGATGAGACCAAGATAAACTTATTTGGTTCAGATGGTGTCAAGCATGCGTGGCTGCAACCAAGTGAGGAGTACAAAGACAAGTGTGTCTTGCCTACAGTCAAGCATGGTGGTGGGAGTGTCATGATCTGAGGCTGCATGAGTGCTGCCGGCACTGGGGAGCTACAGTTCATTGAGGGAACTTTGAATGCCAACATGTACTGTGACTTACTGAAGCAGAGCATGATCCCCTCCCTTCAGGGACTGGGCTGCAGGGCAGTATTCTAACATGATAACGACCCCAAACACACCTCTAAGACGACCACTGCCTTGCTAAATAAGCTGAAGGGTAAAGGTGATGGATTGCCCAAGCATGTCTCCAGACCTAAACCCTATTGAGCATCTGTGGGGCATCCTCAAACGGAAGGTGAAGGAGCGCAGGGTGTCTAACATCCACCAGCTCCGTGATGTGGTCATGGAGGAGTGGAAGAGGACTCCAGTGGCAACCTGTGAAGCTCTGGTGAATTCCATGCCCAAGAGGGTTAAGGCAGTGCTGGAAAATAATGGTGGCCACACAAAATATTGACACTTTGGGCCCAATTTGGACATTTTCACTTAGGGGTGTACCAGTATTAATTTTAGTCTTAGGACTAAAATGGCATCTTAGTTTTAGTCCCATTTTATTCTTCTGCAATTTTCTTAGTTTTAGTCTTATTTAGTCGACTAAATCTCCAGTACATTTTAGTCGACTAAAATGTCCTACGTTTTAGTCGACTAAAATCTCCAGTACAATTTAGTAATTGCAATTTAGTTTTAGTCATAGTCTTTTGACTAAAATGGCATTTTAGTTTTAGTCTCATTTTAGTCTTTTGACTAAAATGGCATTTTAGTTTTAGTCTCATTTTAGTCTTTTGACTAAAATGGCTTTTAGTTTTAGTCGTATTTTAGTCGACTAAAATAGTATTCATTTAGTCGACTAAAATGTTTTAGTTGTTTTGAGGGGACAGCAAATTTACACTATTGTTATACAAACTGTACACTCACTACATTGTAGCAAAGTGTAATATCTTCAGTGTTGTTACATGAAAAGATATAATAAAATATTTACAAAAATGTGAGTGGTGTACTCACTTTTGTGAGATACTGTATATATATATATATATTTTTTTACTAGTAATGGTGGCGATTAGCGACTTATAGCAGGACTGCGATATTGTGGCGGACAAATCAGACACCTAACTGACACTTTTTGGGGATCAGTGACACTAACACAGTGATCAGTGCCAACAATATGCCCTGTAACTGTACTAATGACACTGTCAGGTAAGGGGCTAACATCAGGGGCGATCAAGGGGTTAAATGTGTGCCTAATGAGTGCTTACTAAATGTGAGGGAGCTGCTTTTACTACTGAAAGACATGGATCAGTGTTTTTGCTTCACAGAAACACAGGATCCATGTCTTCTGTACTCACAAAGTGACAGTCTGCCTTGTTCACATAGGCAGACTGTCATTCTGTCAGTAATTAACTATCGGCTGGTCGCAGTAGACATCGGCTCGCACCCAAAACCTCGAAGTGCAGAATCCCATATACTGTATATACGTGATTCTGCACAGAGCGGCCACCCTGTAGCAGTAAATCTGCTATGGGGTGGTCGTGAACCAGTTAAAAAACTTCAGACCAGGTTTAGAACAGTTGATGCAACGTTACTCAACTTTACTCAAAAGTCATTGAATAGTACAGTCCATAACCAACATTTGCATAAGAAGAACCCTACTGTATGTACAGTAAATTCAAAACAGTACCAGTGTTTAATGTACAGTATATGGTTAGCATTAGCAGTTCACTGATTTAAAGGAGAAGTAACTGCCAAGCTCAAAATACAGTAATATGTAAATGTAAAAGCTTTTTACCCATTTCTACTTTTTATATTGTAGAAGAAAGTGTGAAGGCTGCGATTGCTGACAAATTCCTCTTAAAAATACTAGTTTCCTGGCAGTCATGCTGACTGTTTTGTGTAAATATTCTGAGTCACTGACCCAGAACATGTTTTCAGATAAGGACTTCAGATTTGTTTTTTCAAAATGTTCTATATTTGTGACAGAGTGTTGATCCCAGTGCATTCTCTTAAAGTAGTAAACCCTATCTGGATGGCATTTAGTTTGCTCTGTGCACTGTGTATTGTAAATAAAGTTTTTTTTATACAGTTTTCCCTTTTTTACATTTTTTGTTGCATATTGGTGTTGCTAATCTTCTGCAGCTTCCTGTCCACATGTACTCCAGTGATGGCTGCATGGGTTTCCTGATGGTGACAGCAGTAGACCACCTTAAAACTGGTAGTGTCTGAGCAAGAACCTTTATGACAGGATTACCAGACAATAATACCTGCAGCTTTAGAGCTGAACTTCTGGATAAACAAATATTGTCCAGATACATAAGGCATGTGAATTCTTAATTAAATCTTGGTGCACCCAACTAAGACACGCAGTGAAGGCCCAATTTCCTGAAGCTCTGGTCCCTCGGCCAGATTCTGTGAAGCGCCTGCTGACGTTAAGGGTGCTGGAGAAGCAACTGTCCTTTCTCCACCTCTTTCTGCCAGTGCACATGCTTCCACCATGACTAATGCCGCGTACACACGGTCGGACTTTTCGTCTACAAAAGTCAGACGGACGCCGACGGACTAAAGCTGGCTGACAATCCTATCGTGTGTGGGCTTCCCCGGACTTTCAGCGGACTTTCAGCGGACTTTTCCAGCCTCAAATCTGACGGACTTTAGATTTGAAACATGCTTCAAATCTTTACGTCGTAACTACGCCAGAAATCCGCTCGTCTGTGTGCTAGTCCGACAGGCAAAAACCCACGCTAGGGCAGCTATTGGCTACTGGCTATCATCTTCCTTATTTTAGTCCGGTGTACGTCATCACGTACGAATCCATCAGACTTTTGTGTGATCGTATGTAGGCAAGTCCGCTCGTAAGAAAGTCTGCCCCAAGTCCGCCAAAAGTCCGACAAAAGTCCGACAAAAGTCTGTCGGACAGGCTGTCGGACTTTTGTAGACGAAAAGTCCGACCGTGTGTACGCGGCATAAGACTTATGACAAGTGAAGGGGAGACATTCCTGACCTTTCGGAAAAACTGTGTAGGCACTTATGTCATTACTATGATTTCTGCTAAGGATAGAGTCATATAACTTAAATTTCTGCAGAGGGCTTATTACACTCTACTGAGATTGGCTGCTATTTACTCTACTGTAAGCCCTTTTGTACGTGTTGTAATTCCCCCCCACCCTAGTATATTGTTTTCATATGGTGTGGTTGTCCCCCCATAATGGCTCCTTTTGGGAGTTGGTGGTTGATTTGAATGGGCTGTCATGTCCACGCAAACGCAGCCCACAAAAAATGTATAGGTGTGAACCTAGGGTAAAGAAGAACTAGAGCACAATGAGAAAATTTGAGATTTTGTGCTAAGGAATGCGTGTAAAGCATACAGTATATGAGGGGAATATTCAAACTAGCTTTGAACCAAAAGAAAAGAAGACCTAAAACTGTGTTGGATATTACACAGGAGACCAGGGCATTTGAATAGCTAAATAAGTGCCAAACTTTTCCACATATTTCCAGACTGAGGACTTTACAACAACAATTTGGTCAACTGTTGTTGTGTCAATTTGATTACTTACTGAAACAGCTTAAACTGAACCAATATTCCCCAAGCTAACATAGCTAGAGCATACAGTATTTGGCCAGGCTAATCAAGCAATGCAAGATTAAATAAAATATTCCCTATTTTGTAAAAAGGTACAGCGCTTTATAATCCTGAAGGTATTGTGAATGAATTTTAGAGAATTATAATTCTTCATACAATATGAGATCCATTGAGCACACTCTCCAATCCACAACTTTGATTTCTTATTTTCTTATTTTAAATGACATATTCCCAATATTATTAAAGATCAAAACACAAATCTTTTTATAACTATTACCGAATCTAAAATCTCCACAGTTTCATATATCCTTAGGGAAGTCAACAGGTGTTGATGACTTTATTAATAAGTATATATAAGTCTTGGATAAACCGTTACCTGCTTAGCTGGAAAGTTTTTTAATTCATCTATTGTAGAGGGATAATTTCCTTTTGAGAACCCAGAGGGAATTATAGTGAACCTGCCTAAGCCTTGGAAGCTGATAACTAATCAGGCTAATTTCATTTTATCTGGCTGTCAAATACGGATATAAAGCTAAATGCAAAAATATTACTCTTCCATAATTAAAAAACTGTATTTCCTCCTTCTAGCATGTGGTTAAAGCTGGTCAAATTTGTATTTAACAGGTAGGCCCTTGATGGGACAGGTGATTTTTTAATCTGGTACAACAGGTGAAGCTATGTGTAACGCTTTCTCTGCTTCTAGCTTTCAATGTAGAGAAGGTGTTTGACAGGGTCCATTGGGAACATAGTTTAGAAATTTTGACATAAATTGACTTCTCAGGACTAATATAAATAGCACTTATGAATTTCTACTCAACACTTAGTGCTAAAGTATGTACCTCAGACTACCTTTTAAAATTTCTAAAGGTTTAAGGCCCCATTCATATTCACCCTAGTGATGAGGCTACTTGCTGAATAGGTCATTATTAACCCAAATAATTATGGGTGACAGTGGGAGAGGAGGCTCATACTGTGGGCCACTATGCCAATGATATCATCCTGGCCCTGACAAGACCTCAGATGTACAGTCAAGTTCCTCCAACCCAAACTCGCTCATCCACACTATATTGCCAAAGGAGTTGAGCTACCCCTCCAAATCATTTGGTGGAGGGGATATTATGGTGTGGGGTTGTTTTTCAGGGGTTGGGCTTGGCCCCTTACTTCCAGTGAAGGGAATTCTTAAGGCGTCAGCATACTAAAACATTTTGGATAATTTCAAGCTCCCAACTTTGCGGGAACAGTTTGGGGTTGGCTCTTCCTGTTCCAACATGATTGCGCATCAGTGCACAAAGCAAGGTCCATAAAGACATGGATGAGCAAGTGTGGGGTGGAGGAACTTCACTGACCTGCACAGAGTCCTGACCTCAACGCGATTGAACATCTTTTGGATGAATGAGAGCGGAGACTGCGAGCCAGACCTTCTTGTCCAATATCAGTGCCTGACCTCACAAATGTGCTTCTGGAAGAATGGTCATTCCCATAGACACACTCCTAAATCTTGTGGACAGCCTTCCCAGAAGAGCTGAAGCTGTTACAGCCACAAAGGATGGGCTAACTCAACACAACTCAATACTGATCCTTACAGACCAAGACTGGGTGCCATTAAAGTTCATGTGCATGTAAAGGCAGGCGTCCCAATACTTTTGACGATATAGTGTATTTTCAGATGACCCAAAATGCCCTGATGTGTTTTGTCAGAGTATTTTACTATAAAGTCAATGGTACTTAATCACTTAATCGCTCCATTCTTTTTCCAGCTATTAGTGTTATCCTTTGTGTCCATGCACACTATTTTATGTTAGAAGCATTTTTTAAGCCTCTATATACACTCTCCTCTCAATATACCTTATGTGGAAAAAATATATTTGTATGTCACTCATTGACAAGCAATTGGGTTCTAGGTTGATACTTTATACTGTGAGTTGGCATAAAAAAGTGTACTTAGATGTTATTATACCCCGGCCCGATAGTCTAATGCCCCGTACACACAATTGGAAATTCCGCCAGCAAAAGTCCGATGTGAGCTTTTGGTCTGAAATTCCGACCGTGTGTATGCTCCATCGGAATTTTGTTGGCGGAATTTCTGCCAGCAAAAGATTGAGAGCGGGTTCTCTATTTTTCCGTCGGAAAAAGTTCCTATCGGAAATTCTGTTCGTCTGTATGCAATTCCGACATGCAAAAAAACACGCATGCTCAGAATCATCGCTTCGTATGGAACTTCCCTTTTCTAGTGCTGTCATACGTGTTGTACGTCACCGCGTTCTGGACAGTCGAAAGTTCAGAGAACTTTTGTGTGACTGTGTGTATGCAAGCCAAGCTTGAGCGGAATTCTGGGTTTTTCCGATGAAAATTCCGATCGTGTGTACAGGGCATAAGATTCCTACAAAAGGCTCAAAAGTGTGTTGGGGGGTTTTGTTGATATTGTTACTTTATTACAGGTAGTAGGCCTGCCCAAGTGACTAATTTTTGGTTGAAAACTGTTTACTTTATATCTTTTGGCCAAGTGTAACATTGCTCAGAGTCTAGAACTGGCTTTACTGGGCTTGGGTTTTGGAGCACATACATTTTTGCATTACACACCATAATGACTCTTATGCCGTGTACGCACGACTGGACTTTTTGACCGAACTGGTCCGACTGAACAAATCCGTCGGACAATTAGATCATGTGTGGGCTTCATCGGACCTTTTCTGTCTAAAAATCTGTCAGACTTTAGAAATAGAACATGTTTCAAATCTTTATGACGGACTCGAGTCCGATCGAAAAATCCGTTCGTCTGTATGCTAGTCCGACGGGCAAAAAAGGACGCAAGGGCAGCTATTGGCTACTGGCTATGAACCTCCGTATTCTAGTCCGGTCGTACGTCATCACCTTCAAAACGATCGGACTTTGGTGTGATCGTGTGTAGGCAAGTCCGTTTCGTTGGAACTCCGTCGGAACTCCGTCAAAAAGTCCTTCGGAGCTCAGTCCGACGAAAAGTCCGGTAGTGTGTATACAACATTAGAAGGTGTTTTACCAGACTTTGAAGGCAACATGATTTTTCACAGTTTCAAACATTACTGGATATTCTTAATGATAGCATCTATTATGAGTGTTTGCAAAAAAGAATCTGTCTTTGACATAACTCAACTCTTTATAGGCAATAGGGCTTAACATTCCGTAATGCACCTTGCTGTTAAAAATAATCTAGTTCTTTCCCTTGGATTAGGTGCTTTGGTTCGTGAAAAGTTTAACTCAACTCCACCACTATCAACATTTAAGAGTGGACCTATAATTAGTGAGGTTGATCTAAGAACCAGAACGTGTTTTTTATTTGTTCCTAACAATTTTGATTTTATTCTTTTTGTTACAAGTATACTCAGCACGCTATTGTCAAAATTGTGACCAATATAGATATACTCCATATACAATACACTGTGATCAATACACTATATTGACAAAAGTATTGTGACGCCTGCCTTTACATGCACATGAACTTTAATGGCATCCAGGTCTTAGTCCCTAGGGTTCAATATTGAGTTGGCCCACTTTGCAGCTAAAACAGCTTCGACTCTTCATGGAAGGCTGTCCACAAGGTTTAGGAGTGTGTCTATGGGAATGTTTTACCATTCTCCCAGAAGCGCATTTGTGAGGTCAGGCACTGATGTGGATGGTCAGGCACTGATGTGGATGAGAAGGCCTGGCTCGCAATCTCCGCTCAAATTCACCCAAAGGTGTTCTATCAAGTTGAGGTTAGGACTCTGTGCAGACCAGTCAAGTTCCTCCAACCCAAACACGCTCATCCACACTATATTGCCAAAACTTTTGGGTTACCCCTCTAAATCATTTGGTGGAGGGGGGATTATGGTTTGGGGTTGTTTTTCAGGGGTTGGGCTTGGCCCCTTAGTTCCAGTGAGGGGAACTCTTAAGGTGTCAGCATAGCAAGACGTTTTGGACAATTTCATGCTCCCAACTTTGTGGGAACAGTTTGGGGATGGCCCCTTCCTGTCCCAACATGACTGTGCACCAGTGCACAAAGCAAGGTCCATAAAGACATGGGTGAGCGAGTTTGGGGGTAGAGGAACGTGACTGGCCTGTAACTCAATATTGAACCCTACAGACTAATAGGGCGTACACACGGTCGGACTTTGTTCGGACATTCCGACAACAAAATCCTAGGATTTTTTCCGACGGATGTTGGCTCAAACTTGTTTTGTCTACACACGGTCGCACAAAGTTGTCGGAAAATCCGATCGTTCTAAACGCGGTGACGTAAAACACATACGTCGGGACTATAAACGGGGCAGTGGCCAATAGCTTTCATCTCTTTATTTATTCTGAGCATGCGTGGCACTTTGTCCGTCGGATTTGTGTACACACGATCGGAATTTCCGACAACAGATTTTGTTGTCGGAAAATTTTATCTCCTGCTCTCCAACTTTGTGTGTCGGAAAATCCGATGGAAAATGTCCGATGGAGCCCACACACGGTCGGAATTTCCGACAACACGCTCCGATCGGACATTTTCCATCGGAAAATCCGACCGTGTGTACGGGGCATAAGACTGCGATGCCATTACAGTTCATGTGCATGTAAAGGTAGGTGTCCCAATACCTTTGGCAATATAGTGTATATATGTATTACCCTGTAATGAGGGTAACTGTATCTATGCAATTCTGACATAAATATTGACATTATTCAATTCAATTCTAAGTCAACAAAGATTTCTATTACAAAATTCTCCTGAAAATTCTATTTGCTTGTGATTTTTATACTTAAAGTCACTTACTCGGAACCAGTATGCAGGTTTTGAATTCTGACTTTAACTTGACCTCACTGACTGCATACTTGTTCTGGGTCAGTAAAACAGAATGCACTGAAGAAAGAAAACAAGTAAACCTGTCACTAGGAGTTAAAAAATGTTTGACATCCATCTTCAACAAAGATGAGTTAACATTACGAGCTGGAGCTGGAGCTGAAACTGTTGTGCAATGAGATCAGCTTAATTTGGACCTGTCAGTCCAGACTGCACTCCTATAAAATATAAGACTCACAATTCCTAGATGCTGCCTTTCCTGTTTCCTTGAACTTTAGAGCCTTTTAATGAAAATGAGGATTTGTGAGTCAGAACAGGTTTGATGCCAGTAAAACAAAGTACTTTTATTTCCAAAAATAAATCAAATAATCCATCCATATGAAATATATTTAGCCTGAGTTCCCATACAGCAGCTGCGTGACTTTGTGTGGTGTTCTAAGCCAACCTTCAAAAGCTCTGCTGCCTAGCTTGGTCAGTGAAAGTCCATGGGCTTGCAGTATCTGCCTTGAACTTTCAGGCAAAATTATATCACTAACCCAGAACCAGTATATGAAGATATGACTTTCCCTGAATTTACCCAATTTGGATACTTGTTATGGGTCATTGACTCATAAAGTAATAATGCCAGAGCTTATCAGGGGAACAATAGTGATTAAAATGTTTTTGTAATTTTTGTGTCTGCAATTTTCCTGATTGAAGCTTGGTTTCCAGTGTTTGTAGATGCCCCATTGAAATTTGATTTTCCCCTCTCATATATAGTCTATAGCTACCTCTAAGCAGACCCGTGCAGGACAAAGCAGCAGGTTTTGTGTAAGGCTGGATTTACACCTGAGCATAGCAGGAACTCACGTACCAACTCGCGTTTTTTGAGCATTTCAGCTGTTCTACGCAGAACAAATGCCCCAAATAAGCTCCAGAACCTTTTTTGGAGTGGAGCCTGGCCTGTTTTTTCACTGCGCACTTTGTAGTATCTGTAGCTTGTTTGCCACACAACAAAATGTGCTTGGAGTGCCATTACCAAATGAATGGCACCGCAAGTGGGACGAGCATTTACAACACATTTCCAGCACGTGTGGCAAAATGCGCATTTTCTGCGTGCTTTGTCACGTGTTCCAGAAACGCCAGGTGTGAATAGAGCCTAATACCTCCTGCCCCAGCAGCACATACTGACCATTTCCTCACTAACGCCTATCACATCTAGGTGTCAGAAGCAAAGAAAATATCCTGTAACTGGGGCCAGGCTACTGCCATTCTAATATTTACATACTGCATTCTAAACAAGCAGTATATGAGCTGTAAAACAGGCTTTCACTGACCTCTGTAGCTGCTGGCACTGTGGAACAATTCATCCGAGTTCACAGAGAAGTTGTTTAGGTCATTCTCTCAGCAGCTTAGTCTGTTCTGCTAACTCCTCTCAGAGCTCTTGTTCTGTGTGTATGTCATATAATAAAAGGCTGGTTTCCCTGATGGGAGTGAAATGTTAACTCGCAAATTGTTTTTTTTTTTGCCAGAGAGACCGTAAAGTAAATAAAAACTGTGTTAGTCTAACACAGAACTCTGCTCTCATGCGTAAATCAAATTTCCATTCACACCTTTCCATTCTGATGCAGTGTCTTAAAGTATATTAAAAGGCTGCAGCCTGGCAGTCTAAACAGGTTTCAAATCCAGGTACTATGTGATAAAAAAAGAGCTTCAAAAATAAAATAATAAATCTTTTACTTATTTTGAGTCTGCATAACTTTCCTTTAAGCTTCCCACACTCGCCCTCCCAGACCCTGCAGCTTACAGTGGGAGGGTTTTAGGAGCACAGCCATTTCTGCCAATCCTGAAAGCAGTGGGCAGGACTATTTGTGGCCAGGTGCTGACTGACAAGATACAAGCAAAGAAAATGCTAATAGCCACACCCACTTGCAACATCTTCTCATCCCCCTGTTGTGCAAGCAGGTGCAGCTTACATGAGGGACAATGCTGCTTTGAAATAAGGAGCAGTGCAGCAGGGTTGTCCCACTATCACAGGAAGCTGCATTATGTGAACTTCACTGGCAGATTCAACAGATATTTGTGAGACTTTGCAGGAGGGAAACTAGTGAGTGTACTTTTAATTAAGGGCTGCAGCACATTTTTTTTAATGGCAGACCATAGTTCTACTTTAATGCACGCTCATTAAGTTGTGTGTTAATGAGCATTGTGTCAAAGCAGGTAGTTAATTTGAATAGTCTGCCAACACACCAGAACTGGAACGGACATAAAAAAAAGCACCTGCAGATTTTCTTCAGACACAACACACCAGAGCAAAAGTAGTGCATTACCATGTGTTGCAGTGTGCAGCACTGCAGGAGTTTTTCCCTAGTACACTAGGATATACCATTAAAAATTAATGGCATACAATGTTATTATGAGTAGCATACTACATATTTGTTGTATGTAATGTTGTAATTTGTTCAAAGACTAAAGTGACACCAGCGATGTTCTAATTTGTATTATAACACTAACTTGGTTCAGGTATTATAATTATGGAGAACTCTCACTTAACAGTCAGTTAGACATGATAAGTTCTAAATAATATCTTCAAAAGAGAGAAAAGCATGAATCTACAAAAAAGTTTGTAATCACTCTGAAGTATACTACATGTATACAATTAGAAATACACCAGTAATTTTTTTTTCAGTGAATGTAGATATTCACTTTAAAGAATATGGATGCTATAAGAGACCATCATTTGTTTACTGCTTCAGGAGATGTTGTTGGTTTTAGGCTTAATTTACAACAAAGCAGTCCATTGTAGTACATTATGCCACATCATAATGTTCTTTGCAATTAGGCAGTCCATTCAAATGAATGGGCTGCCAACGTACCATGATGGACCAAAAATTGTACTTGCACAAATTTTGGTAAAACAGTTGACCACAACAAATGGGAGCACATTACTGTGCTTGGTGGTGCTTCTTTACACATGTGCATTCATCCTTTTGGTGTAGAGAAAAAAAAGCAACCCTGTGTTGCGTTTGTTACAATATGATTTTTTTATATTAATCACACATAAGATACATGGGACATAACATTACACAATAGTGGTTGGTCATAGAGATACTGTCAGGTTCTGGCTTGAGTAGACAATGGGTACGTTGTATTCAATTGACAGTTTTCAACAGACTATTGTCTCTATAGCTACAGTAAACAAGTAAGACATTACTTGTTTGAGATTCTTTCAGCTCTCAAACATAAAGAATGACTGTTAGATTACTGTCAGGTTTTTTAGACAATGGGTACGTAGATACCATTGTTGTATTCAATTGACAGTAAACATATATGTTTTCTGTTGTTTGGTAGCTATGGTAAACAGCTTGACACATAAAAGGGGAATTCAGGCATAAGCTAAGGACACACACACACATCATCATGCTGTAAGATCAGAAGCCACCCATGATAGAAGAAACGTGCCTGATCCTCCAGGAGAATCGTTGCCAATGGAGATCACGAACATACAGTAACAGAAGATGAGTAACCTTTAAGTGTATTTGTACTGATATAGACCATAGGCTGTGCATGTGCTAGGCATTTTGCTTGTTATAGATATCTGTCAGTCTTATATTGTATTCCTAAGATTGTAATAGTTTTATATGTACAGCATCTTTGTATAGTAAAAGCACATTTACACACTGCAGAAATCTCAGCTTCCTTGCTTATACCACAGAGTAACCTTGCTAGATAGATGCAAGCTAAACAAACCCACTAACATGTACGTGCCAATAGGCCCCTACAGAGTTGGGTGCTCTCTTCTCATTTCTGAGCGCAGGCTTTGAGACCAGCCAGGGCACAGTCAGAAATTCAAACTGGATCTAACATAGATAGATGTCAATTAAATTACCAGAATATTTGGGCAAGAAAACCAACTCACCCCAGAAAAAACCCAAAAAGATAAAAGTTGAGTGGAAGTAAAATTAGGTCCCTAACACTGCAATGCAAAAATGTTACCTCAGCGACCATGCTGCCCTTTTAAATATATAATAAAGACTAATATCAAAGCAAGATATTGCTTTAAAGTCATCTCTAAAAATCAATAAATGCAACCTAATACAAATTTTAATTGGCAGTGGGAAAACAGAGTAGCATCTTACACACATCATGCATAAATACAAAAAGCAGATACTATGACTTCTATATAAAAAAAAATATACAGTGATACCTCGGTTCACAAACTCTTCTGTTCACAAAAAATTTGGTTCACGAACAGAAGAGTTCACAAAAATTTGCTTCGGTACACAAACTCAACTTTGGTTCACAAACACAAACCGCGGCCATCTTTCCTGCTCTGACACGTTCATATTGAGAAGAGCAGTGCAGGATAAGAGTCTTATGCCGCGTACACACGAGCGGACTTTACGGCGGACTTTGCCCGGCGGACTGGATTTCGTCGGACAATTCGATGTGTGTGGGCTCCAGCGGACTTTGTTTGCTCAAAAGTTGGACGGACTTAGATTTGAAACTTGTTTAAAATTTATCCGTTGAAATCGAGTCCGGTCGAAAAGTCCGCCGTCTGTATGCTAGTTCGACGGACAAAAAGTCACGCTAGGGCAGCTATTGGCTACTGGCTATGAACTTCCTTGTTTTAGTCCGGTCATACGTCATCACGTACGAATTCGACGGACTTTGGTGGATTGTGTGTAGGCAAGTCCGTTCATTCAGAAAGTCCGTCGTAAAGTACGTTGAAAAGTCCGCCGGGCAAAGTCCGCCGTAAAGTCCGCTCGTGTGTACGCGGCATTAGAAGAACCAGTCCACTCAGATAGGGGTTTCTGCCCCCTGCCTACCATGAGGGTGGGCTTACTTGATTGGGAATCATGGAAAAACCGTTTATATGAATTATACAACTTTATCATGCCCTAATATGATCTTTTCCTGGATGCACAATGCTGTTTTCTGGCCCCTAGATTAGTCATTTAAATTGGGGTTTGGGATTGTTTCAAACAAGGATTAAAGAGGAGCTATAGTTTTTTTTTGTTTTTATACGTACACATGAAAGAGGTCAGCCTAATGTAAAAGACTGTATGTAATATATGTTTAAAATCCTTTTTTTGTACATACACTTCATAATTTTATATATAAACAAAAAAAAAATTTCAGAACGGATTAACCTGATTTACATTGAACCTTATTGAAAAAATTGCCTCAGTTCGCAAATTAAGTTTGTGAACTGAGGTATCACTGTACTCTCAAATAATAATATGCTCAGAACATATTTGCAGCAGACATCCATACCCTAAGGACCCCATCACAACCATTCAAAACCACATATAATCCTTCTGATCTCCTAGGGAAATCCTAGGTTGATTTTCTTGTTTGAACATGCTGATCTGTATTTTCCTCACATACAATCTCTAGTTTTTGGAAATACACATAGTTTTCCAATCTCGTCTCTTCCAATCCCCCCTTCCCACACAATCTATATAGGGGTGTCTGACAGCAAGACTTGTATATAGTAAAGCAATCAACGACTTGCTTGGCACTATTAGAGAATTTTTCTATTGCAACATGCGGAGGAGCAGGAATGGAACACAATGAGTTCTCTCCCACAGTTTCCGACTCTCACCCGTAAGCTTTCTCCTGACCCAAATGGATCTTTGGACTGGCTTTGCGAATAAGCCTAGCTGGGCCCTCAGTGTCTTCTGGATGGCTTCCTCCACCGACTTCTGCTCCAGAGGGCAGAGCCCATCAACAGGTTTCTCCTCCTGCAGATCTGGACCCAGGAACACTTCCACACACTCTCATTTCTCCTGTTGCTTAGGCCTCAGACTATTTATGGGCTCTTACTCCACCTTCTGGGCCAGGGATTGGCTGGAGTTCCATATATTGTAGCACCCTTTACCTTAGGTAGGTGCTAAGTGTAAGCCCGGGTTCACGCTATAATGCGCTGTGAACCACACAGGAGCGCTGTGCGTCCCTGTTCACCGTTTCAGGGACGAATCAGGGCCGATTCTATGCCTGAATTCGGCCCTGAAACGCAGCCAAAGACGCACAGCGTTTTTGTGCAGTGCGCACCGCAGCCGCCCCGGAGATATGTGAACCGGCTCCATAGGGAGCCAGTCACATTCTCCTGCTATGCGAATTAGATGTGCGGATAGGTGTGAACCCGGGCTAAGAGTTTTTGTGTAAGCTGCCAACGCAGGTAAATTTAAGCAGGTCTATGCCGTGAGCTAGGCCTGTTTGTTTTGATCTGGCGGCAGGGAAGTGGTTTAGTATAGCAGTAGGTACTGACATGTACTTCAGCTCTTGGGTGCCTCCTCTGTTTCCAGGGAGAATGTTCTGAAAAAGGGGCAGGGCAGAGAGCTGGAGTGACATGGGGTGCATGTGAGGAGCCCTGACCAATCCCCAACTAGGATTGGCAGGGGGTAGGCCTCCTACCAGTGTTAATTTCATCGACTAAAATGACTAAAACATTTTAGTCGACTAAATGAATACTATTTTAGTCGACTAAAATAGGACAAAAACAAAAACAATTGAGATGACTAAAATACGACTAAAACTAAAATGGCATTTTAGTCAAAAGATTAAAATGGGACTTAAATTAAAGTGGCATTTTAGTGAAAAGACTAAGACTACAACTAAATCGAAATTTGCTGCCAAAATTAACACTGCCTCCTACATATACCCATGGTCAGCCTGCTGGGGGAGGAGTTGTTAGCTGGGTGAACTGGATGATGGAGTGTTAGACTATCGTGTCTGAGGGAACCCCCTTTCTGGGGGGGGGGAGCCTCTCCTTACATGGTCATGGAGAGGTGTCCTAGAACAGGAGCTGGAGGAGACAGTTGGTCCGCACGTCCGGAGTAAAGTCATTCAGGAAGGATCCAGGGAAGGTAACGGTGAGTGGAAAGCACAGTGAAAAGCTCTGGAAGAGGGATGCCAGGGGAGCTGGATGTAGAGCCAGAGGGAGAGACTGTGGGAGTTTTGTGTCAAGTCGCTGCAGCCAGGAGGGCGGGCAGGATTTGCAAGTCGGACTTGCTGGGATCAGTAGTCCATCTACATTTATTCTTCTCAAGTAAATCAGTTGCTACCACAAAGAGGTACTGCAGGCCCCGGCCTACAAAGGGCTATCAAATAAAGACACTGGGACTTATTCAGAGTGAGGCCTAGTCATGTTCTGATGGTGTGACAGGATTACTAAAATTGGACAGTGAAGTAGTGTGCTGGAGGAAGTGAGCTGGAAGAAGTGTTCTGAGGTAAAAGTCTGTCAAGTTTAGGGTCAGCCATCTTGTTCTTCTGAGAAGTGTGACGCAGTTACTTTTATTCTACAAAGTACAATTTATCCTATGGGCATCCCATGTCCCCTTTCCCCAACCAAGTTCAATCCCCTAATAAAAACAACAAAAAAAGACTGTTCATTGACTGAGAAGTGTGTCTAATGGAGGTCTGGGAGCAGGGTGAAATGTGTGGATGCTGTAACAAGTAGCAACCCCACGGGGCCATCACTACATATATTTAGGCTGCAGACTGAAAATTCTAGAACAGTGTTTCTCAACTCCAGTCTTCAACGTGCCCCAACAGGTCGTGTTTTCAGGCTTTCCATTATTTTGTACAGGTGATTTGATCAGTTTGACTGCCGTGGTAATTACCACAGCCGTTTGATCTGAGGTATATTCTGAAAACATGACCTGTTGGGGTGCCTTGAGGACTGGAGTTGAGAAACTCTGCTCTAGAAGACAGGGGGAAGTGACAGAGCAACAGCAAGTGAAACCCTGAGCAGCCCTAAGCAATCCACCCCTGCTCCACTGATTACACTGGAGATAAACTAAATTTACCTAGCAGCCTACTCTAAAGTAGGAGGGTGCTACATCAGTGTTCTGTGGCAGTTGGATGCAGTAAGGTGAATAATGGGCCTTTTGAACTGTTCAAGAGGCTGACAGTGGTGCTTGTTATAGCAAAGGAAAAAGGCTGGTTTAAAAATATCCACATGAACAGGTTCCACATGAACAGATTCTTCGCACTTTTATATAGAAGAATTAGGAAACCAATTTACATTTTTGCTCCACTATCAGCATTAATTGATAGACATGTGCATGATGCAAAAATTTGTTTTGTTTAGTTTAGATTTGTTAATCTAGTTATTTGGTTTAGTTAAATTTGGTTAATTCACATTTGGGATTCATATTCAGAATTCGTATTTGGAATTAGTTTTATGTCTATTTAAAATTTTCTTTGAATGTACAGATTTTTTTCGATTTAAAACATAGGAATCGATAAATTTTGAATTGGCGGAATAGCCACATTCGATTCAAATGTGGCAAAGTGAACAAACAAAAGAAAAATCTTCAAATGATTACAATGACTCTTTAAATCACCTTTGGCTTACTAAAACAGCATTATTTTGAAATTGTACTCTAATAACACACACAGAGTCTTTGATTTCAGAAACATGTTTACAGTTCGAATTCGACTGGAATTCGATGTAAATTCAATTCTAATTTCGTTTCGTTATTCGGAGCATTTGGTAGACTTCGTTTATACTGTAATTTGGGTATTAGAATATATCCGAATCTCCGAATAATGAAAAATTTGTCCGACTATTTATCCAGAATGAAAGGAACTGCACATGTCTATTAGTTGATGATCCTGTTGTAGTAATGAGTTGTGCTTGGAGGAACTCATATCTCGCCTCTTGTTATTCTCAGGGAGATATCTGCCTATCTACTGGCAACCTAAAGCTGGCCATACAAAATTTTCATACGAATGTTTGTATGAAGGTTCTCATCAGTTCATTTGATAACATCATCAGAGATTTAACAAATGTCCTTCAAAAGTAATTCAAAATTTTGTTTGCTTTTAACATTCAATTTTTGAATGAATGGAATTTCCAGAACAAAAACCACATTCACTGTTAAAATTTGGTTTGATTAAGAAAGGATTACAATTGTACTCCTTACTACTACCCTAGAACCTCCCTTATCTCTCCCCTCCTTCACCCATCCCCGATCCTTACCCCCCCTTTTTCCCTCCCCTTACCCTCCCCTTACCCTCCTTTACCCTTTTTTCTATTCCATTTATTACCTGAAATATTTATAACAATCCCTATAAACACCAATTGTTAATCAAATGTAATCCTTTTCATTGTATGGATTAATTTGTTCAACTTATATTGATTGCAATCTTGTATCACAATATGTTTCAATAAAACTTTGATTGTGAAAAAAAAAAAAAAAAGAAAAGATTTCCATCCCGCTCCTTCAATTTTTTTCATCACTACGGTCTAAAGCAGCATGCGGCACAGACCACAATTCGACACTCCCAGAAGAGGAGAGAGCTATGTGCAAGGAGGAAAGGAGGTTGTGCTAGCTAGGGAATCGACTCTTCCTGTAGGAGTCAAGTTCCTTAGCAAGTCCAAAAGCATATTGCAAGTCAATACAAAATCATTTATGGAAAGAAAAAACACTGCAAGTAAGGATTTAACATCCTTGATTTTTCTGTGCTTTTACTTGTATTTTTTAAGTTGGTGACAGAGTCTCTTTAGGTCAAGCATTGATTTGTTAGGATACTGTTATGGTATTCTATACTCCACTTCCTGGTAAGCAATATTGTAGTATAAAACCTGTAGTTAGCATGGGCCTGTTAATTACTATTAGAGAATTAGCACCAGTAGAAGAGATTCCTTTGAAGGCGTAACCTATGGTATCTGTTTTTAGGAGCTATATTTACCACCTATAAATCTTTCACTTCTGTCTTCATTTGAAATGATATAATCACTTTTGGACGTCAGCTTTTACTGCAATACATTGTATTCTGCCATGTCAGATAATCCAGCACGCATTCCACTACATATCCGTCACTGTCAAACTATGTCCTAATAATGTTTGTAATGTTTATGTCATCGGTTTTGTGAGTAGTACATTTTACATCATGGATATACTCAATCAATAATAGCTCTTAATAACTAGTTGTTTGATATAAAGACTGGGTTTATTACCAATACTACAAATAATAGCACATACATGAAAAGTTTCAAAGCCTTACCAGACTTGAACATGAACTGTATATGGGAAGTTCTGAAAGGGGAAGACATTTTTTGCAGACAATTGTCTTATGTTCTATCTAAATGTATTATCAATCACCTTGGTTAGCACAGAAAATATATTTTCTATTCACCCCACTAAACCGAGTGTTAATAAATCCCACCCTTCCGTGGCACCTAATTACAGTTCTTCAGTGGCTAACAAGGGCCGTGTCATTGGATGGGAGTTTAAATCTTATTCTAGCATGTGGCTCAAATTTCAGCCAATTTCTGCAGCATCGGCAGAACCACCCCGTTCAACAACTGCAATCTGAAAATTGAAGGAGCCACGTGGAGAATTCTCAGCCGAACAGTGATTGCAGCCAATTAGATGCAGTCACTCTGTGAATATTTTGATCAGAGTATAAAACCTGGCAGGGGAGACTCCTCCATCCAAGCTGTGTAGTAGTGATGAGGGAGTCTATTAATCTTTTTTTATTCAGCCCTATGGGGCTCCTAATGTGTATGGGTAGCCTTATGCCGCGTACACACGGTCGTACTTTTCGTCTACAAAAGTCCAACGGACGCTGACGGACTAAAGCTGGCTGGTAATCCGATCGTGTGTGGGCTTCTCCGGACTTTCAACGTACTTTTTTAGCCTCAAATCCGACGTACTTTAGATTTGAAACATGCTTTAAAACTTTACTTCGTAACTACGACGGACCCCGAAATCCGCTCGTCTGTGTGCTAGTCCGACGGACAAAAAGCCACGCTAGGGCACCTATTGGCTACTGGCTATGAACTTCCTTATTTTAGTCCGGTGTACGTCATCACGTACGAATCCGTCAGACTTTTGTGTGGTCGTGTGTAGGCAAGTCCGTTCGTTAGAAAGTCTGCCGCAAGTCCGCCGAAAGTCTGCCGGAAGTCTGCCGGAAGTCTGTCGGACAGGCTGTCTGACTTTTGTAGACGAAAAGTCCGACCGTGTGTACGCGGCATTAGCCTTAAAGTGTTACTAAACCCACAACAGTAAAATCAGTCTGTATATGCAGTGATGCATGCTTGCTATACTCACTGTGGAACCTAAGGAGTATCCTGTATGCACAGATCCTTCTCTTTTTCCACTGTCTCCAAAACAAGTCTGGATATGACAGAGTTACTGGAGTCAGGCTGCACATGCTCACTTTGGTGTGTATTGCTAGAGATTTTTTTTTCCTGGGAAGGGTGCATGTGATGAGCACAGGGCCGATCAGCACTGTCCAGACAGAGGGCCAGGGACCAGCCAGTGCAATATGAAAACTCCTCCTACAAGCTTTAACCAGGCACTAATAGAAGTCACAAGACTGCTATATACTGCTGATGAGAAAATGTATTTAGCAGTTTATATTTACTAAAATAATTGGATTTCTATGTTATGTGTACTGTGGGAGAACAGATATAGTGAACATAGGGTCCTGCGTTTAGTAACACTTTATATAGGAACTGCAGTCTGCTCACATAATTTGTAATAAAAACATCTTTGCCATTCTAAAGCTTCCCTAAAACCACTTTGCATATTATTTTATATATACTGTGATTCTGTACTTGCCAAATATGCTGCAGAAATCTCCCTCTACGAAGTCTGGCTGCAACCATTTTAACTGTGGGAAGCTGAAGCTGCTGCCTGTTCACTTCCTGGATTTACACAGATACACAGAGGCACACCTCCAGCTCTGCAGTTCTCATTGGCCCCCTTATGACTCATCTCCCCTCCCTTCCTGGCAAACTCTCACAAGAGTGTGAGAGAGAGCTGTGCTTGATGTCATAAGCCTAGGCTAATGACCAGACAAGAAACAGGAAGTGGGCTGTATAAGGTATTTACTGTCCGAAAAAAAAATGTTTTACTATCCAAAGTTAAAACAACAAGGGCAGAAAATTTAATAGATGGAAAGTTGAAAAAAATGACTGAAGGTCCGCTGTAAGGTTCTTGAAAGCCAAGCCCTAAGAAACAAAATGAAATCAGAGGAACAGTCAGAAGAGGATTTTCTGATGAAGGTAATAACAGTATCAACTGCTCTAAAACTAAAAGAGAACATATACAAAAACACTATACATTCCCTTTAAACAAAACCTTTAGGCTAGCTTCACACCTATGATTTGCATTTCTTCATATTACCGCAACACATGGATCCCAGTTCGGTATATTGCAGCTCCCCAGCACAATAAAGCATTGCACCTGCTTTGCATCGCACCGTAATTTACTGCTGTGCATTGTGGTGCACTGCATTGGCAAACATGGTGCAAGTCCAATTTAAAGTCTATTGTGGTGCTATGGCAGCCCATTCTTAAGCCCAGTCTTACTTGTCAATGCGCAGCATTATGCACTACAGCAGGCCTTCCAGGTGTGAAAATGACCTAAGCCAGTATTGCTGCCCTTTTTCCCCCTTCTGAACATACTAGCTGCTTGGCTGTCATGCCCACTTATTTGCTCCATTACTTTCAGAGTCATAGGGAACAAGTATGCAGTCACAAGTTCTATGTTCATATGAATTTTCCAGATCTGCATGCTTATTCTGGTTTAATGACTCAAAAGGTACCGGAGCTATCGAATCAGCAAAACAGCTAAGGCAGCCAACATTTTTAAAGGTATGGACAGCAGTGACAGCCTCCTTTATGTGTTAGTGAAAAATATATAAAAAAAAAAAACATGCTTTGGGAAACCAGGAGAGAGTTTTAGGGCATAGTCATAGCTTATAATAGAAAGAATGTTACCTACAGGCTACTGCCCTCTAGTGTTCTATACAAGTATCTGATAAGGGATTTACAAGAGCACTGTGCCTGGCCATTTCATGTTCATGGTGTGATCTTTTTTCCCCTCTTATTTTCTCTTTACATATTGCTGTAATTATTAAAAACTCACCTTTATATACGACTGCTTGGAAGAGAGTTGAACCCAGCAGTCAAAAATCAGTATGGATAAGAATTTGTGAAGTTAAAGCTAAACTAAAAACAAAACAAAAAAAAAAACAAAAAACAATGATAAGCTTTATCTATAATGTACTAGTATGCACAGGATAATAACACATTATGGCAGACTTAGGCCAACCATAGATGGTTAGAATCTCAGCCAGTTCAGCAGGGACTGGCCAAGATTCAAACCTATGGGCAGGTCGATCGACTTGGTCACAACCAGCATGTCAGATATTTACATGCGATTATTGTCAGAGGCTATAGCCGCTAGCAGTAATTACTGTGTTCTCCTGGCAGGGACGGGCTTCCCAATAGCTCCTCCAGTCATCAGTCAGTGTTGATGGGGGAATCGAAAAATGTATAAAATCTAACAGTGTCCTCCATCCAAGCATAACAGCATGTATATACAAATCTCCTGCTGTGGCTGTCAGAATACCTGAACAGTGCCTGCATCTGACTGGATGCAGGTGCTTTTCAACCAACAATTGTCCCCCATCTCCTTTGATTTTGACAGGGTCACTTACTGATTGATTTTGGCTAGTTCAATGGGATCTAGACAAATCTTGGTCAGTGTTTGGCCAGCTTTAATGAGAAGTGGAAAATCCACCAGCTGGAGACCCTCTTCCATTCATCTGTTCCTGGTGTCAGCATGTCATATTGCTTCACATATTCAACATTTAGGCCAGATTCACATATATGGGCCGTGGGTTCGTGCCTGGCGTCCGGTACGTGTCTGTTCACCAATTCAGGTGCAAATCAGGTCCAAATTTTTGTCTGAATTCGCACCTGACCTGGGCCCAAACACATACCTCCCAACTTTTGAACTTCAGAATGAGGAACACTTAAGGGAGGAAGCGACTGGCGGCACGCTACGTGCACCACGGCAAAAGTGGAAGGGGCTTATTGGGCGTGGTTAAACAAAACCCAGGTTTCCTTGTACCTATAAAATACGTTTTAGTTGCTGCGCCACAAGCAAGAGTCCCACTGACACATACAAATCCCAGCACAATTATTTTTAAAAAATTACATTACAAACAGTTTTGCATAAACTATGAAAGTGTGCGTTACTCAAAGTGTGGAAGAAATCAAGAGTGCATTACACACAGAGTGTAGGGTTTAGGAATGCGTTATGTACAGAGAACAGGGTTCAGGAGTGCGCCATGTACAGAGTTCAGGAGTCCCATATGCATAGGGTGCAGGGTTCTGGAGTGGGTTATGCACAAGGTGCAGGGTTCAAGAGAGTGCTAGGTACAGAGTGCAGGGTTCAGGAGAGTGCTAGACACAGAGTGCGGGGTTCTGAAGTGCATTATGCACAGGGTGCAGGGTTCAAAATAGTGCTAGGCACAGAGTGCAGGGTTCTGGAGTGCGTTACGTACACACACACATATACACATACTAACACACACACACACACATACATACATATACAAACACACACATATACAAACACACACACACACACATATATATATATATAAAAAGTGATAGGGGGCGCTAATAAGGGAGAACCCACTAAATAATGTGCTAAATAAACAATTAAGACCATATACAAAACATGGATATGTGATTAGACAAATAAATGCACTGGAAACACAAAAGTCTTTAAATGTCCATATATCTTCAGTGAAATAACTTCTGTTGACCAATATCCTGCAATGTAATCCTCCACCACTTGACAGTAGATTAAAATATACACCCAAAGTGCTCATATAAAAAGGCCTGCTCACCAGATAGCCATGACCTCTTTAACTCCTTCAGATCTGCGCTATAGCCAAATGACGGCTACAGCGCAGATCTGCTTTACCGGGAGGGCGTCAATAGACGTCCTCCCCTTTGCAAGCTGGCCACGCCCCCGTGAAGGGTGCGGGCGGCGCGCACTTTGATCATACAAGATACTGAGTGCTAAAGAGGAAGAGCTCAGGGGATCCAGTGGCTAGTGGATCTGAAGTTTAGTGAGAGAGGGACTGGGAGCTCGTTGATGGAAGACCCATAGTGAGCGAGTGTGGGCTAAGGAGAACTGTAAAGCCCCATACACACTATCAGATTTTCTGCTGAGTTTTTCCTTCAGATTTACCAAAACCATGTAGTGCAAGGGCCTGCCTGATTGCATACACATTGAAACTCCTAAGGTTTGACCTCATATTATATGGTTTTGGTAAATCTGAAGGAAAAACTCAGCAGAAAATTTGATAGTGTGTATGGGGCTTTAGTGATGGAAATAGTTGAATATCATCACCGTTAGTAACAGCTACAAGACTGTTGCCATAGGAGACAGCGGTCCTACCTATACAGAAGTGGTGTCCGGCTGGAGGCCTTCACCTGTATAGCTGCCCACCTATAGAAGTCTCGGAGTCTGCTAATTATCTTTGCATCTACCTAAGGGTGTTCTGGCCCTAACCCTCTCTCCCACAGTTCTGTTCAAGAGACAATAAATATCTCTGCATTCAAAAAGTGTTTGGCGCCCACCTGTTCATCTTGCATTACACCCACCATGCCTTGTAACCCACTCTACACTGAAGGATGTCAGCTGTCCCTAACTCTGGAGGTAACCATTAGGCCTAAAGAAGCACGGGACTTTGCTACACATACAAGCACACACATATAAACATACAAAACGCACACACACACACACACAAGCACACATATACACACATACAAGCACACATATACACATACAAACACACACACACATACAAACAAACACACACACACATACAAAAACACATATACACACATACACACTTATACACACATACAATCACACACACATATATACAAACAAACACACACACAAACACACATACATACAAACACACACATACAAAAACACACACACATACATGGAAAATATAGTTTCCATTGCCCTCTCTTCCCATCATGGTTAGCTTATTCACTTAGCAGGCTGGGTGACTCCTGCATTACCAACCAGAAGTTCTATCCAAAGTTCTGAAGCTCTACACCAGCCTTTCTCAGCCTTTTCAACACAGAGGAACCCCTGAAATAACTTTCTGGGCTCAGGGATCCCCTGCTAAATAATACTACATTATATCTACAACCAGTGTACAGTACATTAGGGTGATTAGGAGTGGGAAGAATGCTCCTTACACTTGTGGTCATTGGGAAGAATTACCCCCTTAGGCCCCTTTCACACTGGGGCGGTTTGCAGGTGCTATTGCGCTAAAAATACCGCCTGCAAACCGACCTGAAACAGCCGCTGCTTTGTCTCCAATGTGAAAGCCCCAAGGGCTTTCACACTGGAGCGGTGCACTAGCAGGACGGTAAAAAAGATCCTGCTAGCAGTATCTTTGGAGCAGTGAAGGAGCGGTGTATATACCGCTCCTTCACTGCTCCTGCCCATTGAAATCAATGTGACACTGCGGCTATACCGCCGGCAAAGCGCCTCTGCAGAGGCGCTTTGCGGTGGTTTTTAACCCTTTCTCGGCCGCTAGCGGGGGGGTTTAAAACCGCCCCACTAGCGGCCGCATACCGACGGTAAAGCACCGCCCCAGTGTGAAAGGGGCCTTATAGATAGCTAAAAAGATCAATGGTGTCAGTGAGAACTTATCTGAGATGCAGAAATTGCTCATTGCTCAAAGAAACCCAAGCAACCTCTGGCGCACAGTGCATTCTGAGCCCTGATTGGGCAAAGCTTTGCCCAATCAGGGCGCAGTGAATAGCTGGTTGTTAAGGAGCAGGCCGGGAAGCCGGCCAGGGTGTCCTTAACAACTGATAAGTCAAAGAAACCCGCATCCAATTTGCAATAGTGTGAACCCAGCCTCACTGCTCCTGAAAAAATGGTCTTTCTAAAAAAAAAAATGTGCATTGATACATGTCCCCCAGGGCGTTACCCGGGCCTCCATACCCTTTTTATGGCCAATAACTTTAATATAAGCCCTTTCAATTTTTAAAGTTTGGGTCCCATAGACTTTAATAGGGTTCGCCGTTCGGGTCCAAACTTTTTCTCTGTTCGGGAGATCTGGTGTGAACCGAACAGGGGGATGTTCGGCCCATCACTACACTGGCACTGTGGTGTGAACAAGCCCTTATGACAGTGGTTCTCAACTCCCGTCCTCAGGACCCACTAACAGGCCAGATTTTAAGTATCACCTTGGGGAGATGCAGACTAGAACACTGCAATCACTGAGCAGCAAATGATATTACCTGTGATGTATTTCAGTTATCTTGCAAACCTGGCCCGTTGGTGGGTCCTGAGGACAGGAGTTGAGAACCACTGCCTTATGACAAATGCCCCTTTACATTGTTGGTCAGAGGAAAAGGGCCCCTTACCTTGATAGTCAATAGTAAATGACCCCTTACATTGGTGGTCAGTATAGAAGGGTTCCTTACATTGGTGGTCACTATAGAAGGGTTCCTTACATTGGTGGTCAGTATAGAAGGGTTCCTTACATTGGTGGTCAGTAGTAAAGGGCCCCTTACATTGTGAGTCAGTGAAGAAGGGCCCCTTAAAATTGCTGATCAGTATAGAAGGGCCCCTTACATTTGAGGTCAGTAGAAAAGGGCCCCTTACCTTGATAGTCAATAGTAAATGGCCCCTTACATTGGTGGTCAGTATAGAAGGGTTCCTTACATTGATGGTCAGTAATAAAGGGCCCGTTACATTGTGGGTCAGTGGAGTAGGGCCCCTTAAACTTGTTGGTCAGTATGGAAAGGCCCCTTACATTGGAGGTCAGTGGAAAAGGGCCCCTTACATTGGAGGTCAGTGGAAAAGGGCCCCTTACATTGGAGGTCAGTGGAAAAGGGCACATTACATTGGTGGTAAATATGGAAGGGCCCCTTACATTGGTGGTCGGTATAGAAGGGTTCCTTACATTGGTGGTCAGTAATAAAGGGCCCCTTACATTGTGGGTAAGTGGAGTAGTGCACTTTAAATTTGTTGGTCAGAGGAAAAGGGCCCCTTACCTTGATAGTCAATAGTAAATGACCCCTTACATTGGTGGTCAGTATAGAAGGGTTCCTTACATTGCTGGTCAGTAATAAAGGGCCCCTTACATTGTGGGTCAGTTGAGTAGGGCCCCTTAAACTTGTTGGTCAGTATGGAAAGGCCCCTTACATTGGAGGTCAGTGGAAAAGGGCCCCTTACATTGGAGGTCAGTGGAAAAGGGCCACTTACATTGGAGGTCAGTGGAAAAGGGCACCTTACATTGGTGGTAAATATGGAAGGGCACCTTACATTGGTGGTCAGTATAGAAGGGTTGCTTACATTGGTGGTCAGTAATAAAGGGCCCCTTACATTGTGGGTCAGTGGAGTAGGGCCCTTTAAATTTGTTGGTCAGAGGAAAAGGGCCCCTTACCTTGATAGTCAATAGTAAATGACCCCTTACATTGGTGGTCAGTATAGAAGGGTTCCTTACATTGGTGGTCACTATAGAAGGGTTCCTTACATTGGTGGTCAGTATAGAAGGGTTCCTTACATTGGTAGTCAGTAGTAAAGGGCCCCTTACATTGTGAGTCAGTGGAGAAGGGCCCCTTAAAATTGCTGATCAGTATAGAAGGGCCCCTTACATTTGAGGTCAGTGGAAAAGGGCCCCTTACCTTGATAGTCAATAGTAAATGGCGCCTTACATTGGTGGTCAGTATAAAAGGGTTCCTTACATTGGTGGTCAGTAATAAAGGGCTCCTTACATTGTGGGTCAGTGGAGTAGGGCCCCTTAAACTTGTTGGTCAGTATGGAAAGGTCCCTTACATTGGAGGTCAGTGGAAAAGGGCCCCTTACATTGGAGGTCAGTGGAAAAGGGCACCTTACATTGGTGGTAAATATGGAAGGGCCCCTTACATTGGTGGTCAGTATAGAAGGGTTCCTTACATTGGTGGTCAGTAATAAAGGACCCCTTACATTGTGGGTCAGTGGAGTAGGGCCCCTTAAATTTGTTGGCCAGTATGGAAGGGCCCCTTACATTGGAGGTCAGTGGAAAAGGGCCCCTTACATTGGTGGTAAATATGGAAGGGCCCCTTACATTGGTGGTCAGTATGAAAGGGCCCCTACACAGGTGTTCAGTAGAGAAGGGCCCCTTAAAATTGCTGATCAGTATAGAAGGGCCCCTTACATTTGAGGTCAGTGGAAAAGGGCCCCTTACCTTGATAGTCAATAGTAAATGGCCCCTTACATTGGTGGTCAGTATAGAAGGGTTCCTTACATTGGTGGTCAGTAATAAAGGGCCCCTTACATTGTGGGTCAGTGGAGTAGGGCCCCTTAAACTTGTTGGTCAGTATGGAAAGGCCCCTTACATTGGAGGTCAGTGGAAAAGGGCCCCTTACATTGGAGGTCAGTGGAAAAGGGCCCCTTACATTGGAGGTCAGTGGAAAAGGGCACCTTACATTGGTGGTAAATATGGAAGGGACCCTTACATTGGTGGTCAGTTGAGAAGGGTTCCTTACATTGGTGGTCAGTAATAAAGGGCCCCTTACATTGTGGGTCAGGGGAGTAGGGCCCCTTAAATTTGTTGGTCAGTATGGAAGGGCCCCTTACATTGGAGGTAAGTGGAAAATGCCCCCTTACATTGGAGGTCAGTGGAAAAGGGCCCCTTACATTGGTGGTAAATATGGAAGGGCCCCTTACATTGGTGGTCAGTATGAAAGGGCCCCTACACCGGTGTTCAGTAGAGAAGGGCCCCTTACATTGGTGGTTTGTATGGAAGGGCCCCTTACATTGGTAGTCCTTATGGAAGGGCCCCTTACAGCATACCTCCCAACTTTCTTAGATGAGAACGAGGGATGCCTATTAGAAAATGTATGTGGGCATAGGACACACCCCCTTAAAGAAGAATTTTCCCCCCAAAAAATTAGTTAAGCCCACAAGTGCTTTTTACCGTTATTATATATTGGCTTTTGAAATTTACAAATGCAGCAATTTAGAAATAGGATGAAACGTTTAGCACTGAGAAACACTTTTTAAAAGATAAAAAGTGCATTTTATACACAATTATATAGATCAGACCAAAATGAGGGACAAATGAGGAGGAAAGAGACAGAGGGACTTTGTTCCAAATCAGGGACAGTTGGGAACTATGCCTTACAGTGGTAGTCCTTAGGGAAGGGCCCCTTACATTGTTGGTCAGAATGGAAGGGCCCCTTACACTAGCTGTCAGTAGAAACCATTGCTATAGTAACACATGAAATGAAAAATAAAAGATGAGGCCGCTTGGGAAAATACAGCCGTCAAACGTCTGGCAAATATGCCCATAACCATCATGGCCGCTCCAGTGCTTGGCTCGGATTTCCGCTTCCTCTTTTGTCAGACAGCTGGTTTCCGGTCCTTTCCACTCTCTCGGAGTCCGGGTCGGGGCAGCACGCACCGCAGACATGGCGCTCTACAACTTCAAGAAGATTATGGTGGTACCCACCGCTAAGGTAAGTCCGGGAATGAGGCTCCTGTGTAAACCTGGGGGTGTCCGGGGGGGGCCCCGCTGTGCGACACGTGACAGTAGCCCGGGCCACATGAGACACGTGGAGAGTTTCCCTGCCACCCACCAGGGTTGTGTCTGGTGCCAGCAGTGTGCGCTCTCCGGGTCATATGGTGGGGAGGAGTCCCCAGGATCTTCTATAGTGGTGGGAGAGCTGACTTCTAGTCCTTACCCTGTATTATGGGGGAGGAATGTCACTTCTTCTATAGTATTATCAGATCTCTGACTGCCATGCTCATCCTCTGTCTTCATGTACTGATCTGTCAGGATCGCAGTCCTGTAGGATGACCATGAAAGTCAGACGCAGTGGCGGCTGGTGCTCAAAATTTTTTTGAAATAAAATAAATTGCAGCCACTGTGCCCATCAAATGCTACCAACTGTGCCCTTGAATGCCCCCAGTGTGACCCCCTGTTTACCATCTGCCCGGCACTTACCCTGTCTTGGTGGGGCAGCGGGCAATGAGTGGGGTCCTCTATGCGTCTCCTGCCGTCCTCCATCTCTTGTCCTCTCCTCCTGATAGGCGTCCAATAGTGGCGCCTGTCGTTTCAGCCAATCAGGTGACAGGTAACAGACCCAAGCACCTGATCGGCGGAGAGGCGGTTTAGTGTAAGGAAAGAGATAGTCATGGCTCTAATCAGGTGCTTCAAAAACACCGCCGTAATTTAGGCGCCCTGCGCCCAAAAAGTGGCTGGGCGCCTGTAAAGGGGGTGGAAGCGGCGGCCATAGATTCATGCAATGCATGAATCTTATCTATTGGTGATAGAGGGGGTGGTAGGAGAGAGGGGGCGGCGCCCTTAATGCACGGGCCACCACAAGTTAGACGGTAAGCATGTAATCGGGGAAGTCCTCAGTACCAGTTGTTATGTTCCCATCATATGAGCTTTGTGTTAAAGCAGACATACCTACCTGGACCAGAATGTACATCCGCCTGACACATACGCTGGACCTGTGTGTGTGACGCACATGGGCATACAACCTGTGTGCACGGGACCTTAGGTAAGGGTCACACCTGGGCGCAGGAAAACATGACAACCAATTTAAATGAGAAGTATGGGGAGATTTTTTTTTGGGTGAATCATACTTACCTAGGTGGATGCAGCATGAGCTCCCTGCCGGCTCTAAGACTGAGAACTGAGCGATCAAACACCACCGATCTCTCAGTTCTCAGAGCTCCCTGAGTGGAGAGTTGGTGACTGTCAGCGGCTCTCTGCTTTGTCACTGTGGAGGGTGCAATAGTGGCCGGCTCAGGCTATCAGCGGCTCGCTGCGAGGCTGAGCCAGGTGCTGGTCCAGGCTTCCCGGCTGGATCCCGACCATATGGTCCTCCTTCCCCAGCCTGGACCGGCTCTGTGACATCAGCTGTCAGCGGGCTTCAGTTGGCTGCAAATAGGTCGCAGGAGTGCAGAATGAACTGCACTGCTGTGATTGATAGAAGTACAGACAAACAAGCTTTGGCCATATTTCTCCTTTAACATAATTTCCTAGGAGTCCCATCCACATCTGTGCAGTTCCCTGCAGTGTGTTTTTGGAAGAGGTGCAGAGACTTTCTTTTTCATGCAGAAAGATGTGTTTTGGGCACCATTGACTTCAATAGAAGTGTATGAAAAACACATGTACATGCTTTTAAGACTCCTTTCACACTGAGGCTCTTTTCAGGTGCTTTTGGACTAAAAATAGCACCTGTAAAGCTCCTCAAAAACGCCTTCCCTGCAGCCCCAGTGTGAGAGCCTGAGTGCTTTCACACTGGGGTGGTGCACTTGTAGGACATTAGAAAAAGTCCCGCAAACAGCATCTGTGGGTCCTGCAAGCAGCACGGTTTGGTAGATATTGACCCTGCATGCAGCCGCAGACGTCAGCAGCGTGTGTGCTTTGCAGGTCCACCAGAACATAGGGCTCCCGCTCGCATGCCGCCACTCACAGCGCCGGAGCCAGCAATCCCATAAGAAATGCTGAGGTAACATGTCAGCTCCCTCAGCGGTGACCAGGCGAGCTGTGGGAGCTTTGTTCTATGGTAAGTATTTCATAATGTGCTAGTATGCGAGGCAGGTTTTTTTAAATTTTTCTGCGGATACCTGCTATAACCCTGAAATCATCATTGGAAATAGATAAAATCTCTCCCTGGTATCAGTTTGTCTCATTTTCATCACAAAATATTTGGGGTATAGTACCAGCTAAAGAAAGCCACCTATAATTCCTAAACAGAATTATTAGAGCTTACACAGGGCTATGAATCATTTCCTGCCCCCATATGATGGTACTCTGCCAATTACAAGGTAAAAGCACTTTCACAGGGTGAGTGAGTCATAGGTTTACCTATACCAAGACATTCCAGGTATTTCACTATGTTTCCTGGGGGTGAATGGAGGAGTGAAGAAAGGGTTTGTGAATTCCACTGGAGAGGGAAGAGAGAAAAGCAGCTCCATTTATTTTGGCCTGCATGGGCAAAGGAAGCAGTTTTGTACTTTGTTACCCTGTTGTGCATAGCCTAGATCAGGCTTTCTCAACCTTTTAACCCTAGAGGAACCCCAAAAATAATTTTCATGTCTCGAGGAACCCTTCCTAAAACCAAATCATCAGGGCTCAATAGGCGTAATGCTCCTTACATTGGTGGTCAATAGGAAGAATGTCCCCCTTAAAGTGGTGTTCAGAATGCCACCCTTAAAGAGGAAGTAAACCCTGATGGGTTTACTTCTTCTTCATAATGGGCTACTGTGCATGGCATAGTAGCCCATTATGTGTCACTTACCTGACACAGGAGCCTGCGATGCCCCCGATATCCTTGCCGGCTGGAAACGTCCATCTTCCTTCCGGGGTCGCGGACTCCGGCTTTGTGACTGTCCGAAGTCGCGTGACGTCACTCCCGCGCCACCAGTCACGGCATGATCTTCCCTTGGAATGGCACAGCGTGAGATTTCTAAAGTGTGCATGCGCCGACCTATTCAGGGCATGCGCAGAAGAAGTCCTTGTACGGGGAATTGTAAATATCTCCTAAACCGTGTAGATTTAGGAGATATTTACAGCACCTACAGGTAAGCCTTAATATAGGCTTACCTGTAGGTAAAAGTGTGTTGTAAGGGTTTACAACCACTTTAAAGACCGCTAAAAAGATATTTGGTGTCATGCTGCTGGCTTTGCCAAGTTGTGCTGAACCTTGAACTCTGTAGACATCAACAAATAGGTGGTTCATCAGCCGCAGCTCAAGGAACCCCTAGCAACCTCTGGAGAACCCTGGTTGAGAATGGCTGGCCTAGATCAATGAGTAGTAGACAGCTTCTCTATTAGGGCTTATGAAGAAAAGTCAGACATTGGCATTAATGCGTACCCCAGGGTAGGCTGTGGCTCTAGTTGCAGATTGGATGCTGATCTGGGGTATTTAAAATATGGAGGGGCGGGGGAGGCTGTTAAGATTAGGTTGCCTCTAAGTACAGTTATCCTTTAAATTGTGCTGCAGATGCAGGGCTTGTCCATACACCTGTGCTTAGTAACTGTTTTGCCCAAATACTTACATAGGTTGGATTTTGCAGCAGAACATTACTTGTCTGCCGCTCATAACAAAATCTTGAGTGATTACAGATCACTTTTGAGGATTTTCATTCTTGTTTTCTGTCTTGCAGGACTTTGTTGACCTCACTTTGTCAAAAACTCAGAGAAAGACGCCAACAGTTATCCACAAACATTATCAGATTCACCGGATCAGACACTTTTATATGAGAAAAGTCAAATATACACAGCAGAATTACCATGATCGACTCTCCCAGATTCTCACAGACTTCCCTAAACTGGACGTGAGTATCTCCTGATTTTTTTTTTCTCTGGGAAGGCAAAGAAGTGCATTTACGTGAAGCAGCAGAAAGAGTTATTGGTGCTGAAGATTCATGTTGCAGAATTTCTGTTAACCGGAAATTAAAGTTGAACTATAGGCAAAACTCTTTTTTTCATTTTGGATAAAGTAATGGAAGGTTATAACTCCTGTCAGATTTTTTTTCCCGCCATCTGTGTCCCATTGGGGAGTTTTCTCTTCACTTCCTGTCCCATAGCCAAACAGGAAGTGAGAGGAAAGTCCTGCAAATTAAGGGAATTCATTGGTGACCCCTAGGTCACCAGAACTAGTGTCTCCATAGGAAGATTTCCCCTTCATTATTTTTCTGGTAAAACCCAAAATTTGAGATTTTCTTTTACTTTCACTTTCAATGATAATGGTAAACAGGACAAATAGGGTGAATCTCCTTACTTGGGACACAAACAGCAATAAAAACCTAATGGGTGTTCTAATCCCTCTCCACTCTATCCAAAGTAAAGTCAGAAGGTTTTTTTATCTTAATGCATTCTATAAAAAAACGTGTGCAGCATCCCCCCTAATACCTGAGCCCCATCTCGATCCAGCAATTTTGCACAAGAGACTCGGCTGTCTGGGACTCTCCCTCATTGGCTGCTGAGACAGCAGCAAAGCGCCATTGGCTCCTTGGCTCCCACAGCTGTTCGTCAGTGAGCCAATGAGCAGAGAGAGGGGGCGGGCCATGGCTCCGTGTCTGAATGGAGACACAGAGCTACGGCTCGGGTGCCCCCATAGCAAGCTGCTTGCTGTGGGGGTACTCAACAGGAGGGACGGACCCGAGAAGAGGAGGATCTGGGCTGCCCTGTGCAAACATGTTTGTTATTGTTAACCAACAAAAACAAGACTTTAGTATCACTTTAAAGCAGTGGTAAACCCTAGGTAACATGAATATCTCCTAAACATGCACCATTTAGGAGATACTTAACCTGCAAGCAGCCAGTGAGATCAATGGCACATGCGCTCTGAAGGTCTGGCATACCTTGCCGGAATTTAAGAGCTTCCTACTGAAAGCGAGGGCTCCCATGTGCATGCGTCATCGCGGCTCCGGCCAGTCACAGCGCCGGAGCGGGCGAACCCGGAAGAAAGACCATGGGAACTTGTCAGCCCTCTCAGTGGCGACAGTACAGTGAAAACTGTCTGGAGGGCTTCATTCCAAGGTGAGTATTTCATAATGTGCAAGTATGCGATGCATACTAGCACATTATGCCATTGCCTTGCAGGTATTTTTTTTAAAACATCTGCGATTTACAACCGCTTTAACTACTTAAGGACCGCCCACCACATATATACTGCGGCAGGGCGGCCCTATTGCCTGAAACAATGTACCCGTACATCTTTTCGTGAACAAGATACTGTGGCTGCGCGCCGCCGTCGGAGGCGCGCCCATTCTGACAGGGGAGTACAGAGCATTTTTCTGTTCTCTGTTCCTAGTGATCAGGAACAGCGATCTCTCTGTACTCCCAGTCAGTACACTGCCCCCACAGTTAGAAAGCACCTCCCTAGGACACACCAAACCCTTTGTTAACCCCCTGGTGTTAACCCCTTCCCTGCCAGTGATCAGTGCATATTTTCAGCTCTGATCACTGTAATAATGTCACTGGTCCCAAAAAGTGTCCGATCTGTCTGCCGCAATGTCGCAGTCTGGCTAAAAATCTCTGATCACAGCCATTACTAGTAAAAAAAAAAAAATAATAATAAAAATGCCATAAATCTATCCCCATTTTGTAGACGTATAGCTTTTGTGCAAACCAATCAATATACGCCTATTGTGATTTTTTTTTTTACCAAAAGTATATAGAATAATACATATTTGCCTAAACTGATAAATTTTTTTTTTTTTTATTGGATATGTATTCTAGCAAAAAGTAAAAAATATTGGGTTTTTTCAAAATTATTTGTTTTTTGTTTATAGCGCAAAAAATAAAAACTGCAGAGGTCATCAAATACCACCAAAAGAAAGCTCTATTTGTGGGAAAAAAAGGACATACATTTTATTTGAGTACAGCATTGCACGCCCGTATTATGCCGTATTACAAAAAATGGCCTTTTCATTAAGGGGGTAAATCCTTTTTGGACTGGAGTGGTTAAGAGAGTGTAATTAGTCAATTGTGTTGCAAGGTGCAAATAAATACTCTTCATGTGTTCCAGAGAACATCATTACATGTATTTTTTTTCTCTTCAATAGGATGTGCACCCATTTTATGCAGATTTAATGAATGTCCTGTATGACAAAGACCATTACAAACTGGCTTTGGGACAGATAAATATCGCCAAGAACCTAATTGACAAGTGAGTGAGGATTACATTTTTTTCATAATTAATCATTCATCCTGTTGAGCCCATCTGACTGTTTCTGTGTTCTGTTTCAGTGTGGCCAAGGATTATGTGAGGTTGATGAAATATGGGGACTCTTTATATCGTTGCAAACAGCTGAAACGAGCCGCTCTGGGGCGCATGTGCACCATTATCAAAAGGCAGAAACAGAGTTTGGAGTATTTGGAGCAAGGTATTTCCATGTACTACAGTGTCTATATATTGTACATGTTTTGGGTCGTGTGGCTGCAAATATTAATGGGACATCTAAATGACCCAAACCATTCCTCCTACTGCCCCATCTAATAGTACCTGTGCACAGGCTCTTTATTGATTTGTCTGTATTGTTACAGCTTGCTAGAAATCCTTAAATAAGAGTTGTGGAAACTACTTTCAATTCCTCTATCCTTCCTGTCCTTTTAGCAAGTGGAGTGGTTAAGTCACTTTAAGGCCCAAATTCTTAAGCCTCATTCATATGGGGCATATCAAAGTGTATGTCCTTGGAGGGCTGTGTTTACTCACACAGGGATGCACAGATGTTCCATGCATCCTTGTGCAGGCAGTTCCATTGATGACATTTGGGACATAGTGGCTGCACAGACGCTGCTCCCAATCTGGCATTGGTGTGGGTGTACGGCCCCAAATGCAGATAGAAGTGAAGTGCGGGAGTTAATCAGATTCGGCATTGCCAAATTTGTACAGTGAGCTGCGCTTGCTCAGCTTACTGTACAAGAGTGGGCAGGCTAGTAAGTAACTTTAATATAGAAGTGACAAAGCATGTCTCTTCTGCATTAAAATTCCTGCCTGTCTGCCCATCTTTAATTCTGTGATATAAAAATATCACTTATATCGATGAATACATTAATATTTAATTGATATATCAAACATTTTTGAGATTGTGGAAGTCTGTAATAACTTTCTCTTTTGAGAGGACAATGTTGTGCTTTGAATGGAAATACATTTAGTGGAAGTCCATGCTAAAACTAAAATCCCTGCATCTATTGACACCCACGATCTAACGCTAACCTATCTAGCCTGTAAAGAAGAAATCAGTATACATACCTTTTCTGAAGCCGATCAGACCCGATCTCCAGCGGCAGAAGCTCTACAAAAGGACACAGCCGACAACGACTGTGAAATGACTGGGAAGTGAAGTCACCCATAGAGTTACTATAGGGCTTCTGTTGTCTGATGTGTCATCTGCAGCCACCTACACAGCGAAGCTTCGGCTGATAGCTCAGTGTGGGATCGGGTCAGATCACCTTCAGAAAAGATATGTAAACTCATTTTTTTACAGGGCTAAATAGGTTAGTGTTAGATTGTGGGTGTCTATAGATGCAGGGATTATAGTTTTAGCATGGACTTATACTTTACATTTACATTTAGGTCGTTTTTATTAGAGTTCTCTGTTGCAATACTTTCTACTCTTATCTATGGTGAGGTGGCTGTACAGATGTGCAGAAGTCCTATGTTATGTACAAGAGTCCCATGTGCTTAGTGTTGAAAAGGGGGGTTGATGTCATTTGAAATTTATATCTATATATAAATATACCCTGTTTTTTTTTTTTTTATTTACAGTTCGCCAACATCTGTCTCGATTGCCATCTATTGACCCTAATACACGTACCTTGCTTTTGTGTGGCTATCCAAATGTCGGTAAATCCAGCTTTATAAATAAGGTTTGTGTTATTTTAATCAGGATTTCTTTGTATTCACGTTAGTTAATCTCTATGCAGCCTAAACATTCCATAATATTCAGGGGCATATTTATAAAGTAAGTAGTAAGTGTGACTTTAACTAAATACCCTATTTACTGCTTTAGGACTATGCCTTAGTTTTTCCAGCTTTATTATCACTTTAAATAGTTTGTTTTGGGCCAAGTTGGCCAAAGTGAACTGTTTTCATAAAACCATGCAGATGTTGTGTGTGCTGTAGTATACTGTGGTAGCATTGGCTTCGTACAGTACATAGCGTTGTGCTTTGCGGCAGCGGTATGAACAACATCCCGTCTGCCGCCAGAATTAAAGAGAGAGTGCTGCTCCGCCAATCTGGAGAAACCCTATATAATTATATCAGTAGATACAAGGCATTCTCCGATTGGCCCGAAGTGCAGAGATGGGCATATGATGTTACAATATCAACCTCAGCCAATGAGAGGAAACCTTGTATTCATTGAAAAAATATAAGACTTCTCCTGAGCGGCAGAGAAACGCTTGGCCTGACTCTTTTTAATATGGAAAGTCACCCATGTTGCTGCTGAAACACAACCTCAATATGGGGTGTTGTTTACTGTATGCACCTATTGTTACATTACAGAACATCCAGTAGCCACTTTTAAAGTGGTATTGCTGCCTAACACTAACTATGCTTAAAATGTTCCCTACCTCCCTCCTCCTACTACCTATTCTTACTAACCTGTGTAATCAGGATGTGGATACTTACCTTTTTTTCAGTCTGCTCTGGTCCAGGCACATAATCACACAGCTCAATCTTCCCTGTATCAGTGAGCTTCAGTTTCAAGGGAGAGGAGGGAGCTCTACCAGTGGCTGGGCTATGAGCGATGTCACAGCTTCTGGAATCCCTAGCCATTGTCAAGGACTCCCTCCTCTCCCCTGCAGCCACCACTCACTGAAATGTAATCACATGACTGGAACAGAGTGGGCTAAAAAAAGATATGTATACAGATCTTTTATACATAGGTTAAGCAGGATAGGTAGCAGGAGGAGGCAGAGGAAACTTTTAAGCATAGATAGTTTTAGGCAGGATTTCCATTTAAAATATTGAAGAATAACTTTACACTGGAATGTTCCCTGTTGGTCAAATACTTGTCAATTGCATTGGCACAGTGGGGTTGATTTACTGAAACTGGAGAGTGCAAAATCTGGTGCAGCTATGCATGGTAGCCAATCGGCTTCTAACCTCAGCTTGTTCAATTATTCTTTGACAAAAAAAAAAAAAAAACTGGCAGCTGATTGGTTTCTCTGCAGAGCTGCACCCGATTTTGCACTCTCCACTTTTAGTAAATCAACCTTAGTGTGTGGAAATGTTTGTGTTGGGTGGATTTGGTGCATTTCGGGGAGTCTGTCACAAGAGGCACACTGCAAGTGTGAGAAGCCTGTAGTAAGTAAACCTGTAGTTAGAGAACTATAAGGGCTGCTATTGCCAGCACCTTCTGAAAGTGCTAGTTACCAGGCTGTTATTCTGATCTACTGGGTAAAGTAATACTTATCATTGATCCAGAACAATTGTACTGCTCACAATTTCATACTCCTCTTGCTGTTTCTGCAGTTTATTTAAGCCTGAAACAGCTCACCAATCGCTACCTACATAGTTCTCCTAAGCAAACATGTCATTAACCTAATGTAGTAACTGTTACCTGATAACTTCAAGCAAGAAAAATATTTGTGTGAATCAGAGCATGATTATCTTATGGATCTGGCCTTGCCCAGTTTTAAGATTTAAACCCACTTCAGCATGGCATGTGCTGTGAGCCTATGTGAGAAACCAGACTGCTTGTTATTAATCTTAACTCAAACAAACATTTCTATGGAGCCGCATACACCAGGAAGCTCCCTGCCAGGCTATCAAACAGCAGGGCCTCCTTGACTCCAAAAGGTAGAATTCAGATATGGCTTGATAGGCTCCAAAATTATATCTAAGACAACTTTTTTTTTTTCTCGTTTTGGATAGAGTGGGGCAGGGTTAAAACCACTGTCGGGTTGTTTTTATTTTGGTCTCATTAGGGAGGTTTGTAGGCTCAACAGGAAGTGAGAGGATCTCCTTCCAAAATGAGGGAAATCCTCTTTCAGACAGTTGTCACAGGAAGAAGTGCCCCCATTGGAAGATTTCCTCTGTTACTGCTCTTAAGTACCATGTAAAACTTTGTAAGTAAGCATGTTCAGTTAAAATAATTGCACTGAAATATTCTCACCTTTGCAAAGCTCAGTCCTAACTGGTTTCTGTTTTGTCCTATAGTATTGTGCATTGTATAATATGCACTGTTATCTTTATACTGTTAAAACAATAGCATACTGATCTAATTTAAGCCATTAGAAAATATGAACATTTGATAGTTGGTTGTAGTGATCTCTTGAATGATTGCTCTTTGTTTTTCAGGTAACCAGAGCGGACGTAGAGGTGCAGCCATATGCATTTACCACCAAGTCATTATTTGTGGGGCACATGGATTATAAATACCTCCGCTGGCAGGTTAGTTTTTGCTGTTTTAAAAGGTACCATAATTCGTTTCTTGTGTACTGAAATATTTTTAAATGGCACCAAAGGCTATATCCAACTGTAATGTAATGAGTCTGATTCTTTGGATTTTTGACCCTATGTTCTAGTAAAGCCTTCATACTTGTATTTTGATCCTGCCATGTGCTGGGTTTCTGCCTGTGACCCTGCCCCTTTCTCCATATCCCTCTGACTGAGCTGTTGCTTGAGTGCCCTGACCATAGGGTAGCATGCAGAAGAACAAACGGCATGTCTGCCTTTTTGTTTTTAAAGAAAGATAGTATGTCAGAATTCACTTCAGTATCACAAGGATAGAAAGATGGTTCACTATAACTGTGGTACATTGCAGGTAGTGGACACACCAGGTATTCTGGATCACCCCCTGGAGGAGAGAAACACCATTGAGATGCAAGCTATCACCGCTCTGGCTCACCTTCGTGCTGCCGTCCTCTATGTAATGGACATCTCGGAGCAGTGTGGTCACACCCTGGAGGAGCAGCTGGAGCTCTTCAACAACATTCGTCCTCTCTTTGCCAATAAGGTTTGTCCTCCATAATGTTGAATTCATATAAATAAATAAGCGTTGCTTGCAAGTGATTAAGATTTTTTTTGTACTTTTCCTTCAGCCTTTAATGATTGTTTTGAACAAGTGTGATGTGAAGAGGGTCTCGGAACTGGACGAGGAACAGCAGGTAAAAGCAATGATGGGGTCATAAAATGGAGAATCTGAGCACAGGGCTCACTACAAGTTTATTTTAATGGGAGTAGAACTGCATATACCATATGGCACACTGTACTGTGCAGGTTTGTGGCTTTTATCTTTTTGTTGAAAAGGTATATGGTAGGGGTGCAACGGATCTTCCTTGATCCGAACGGTTCACCCTGTTCGGATTGGCACACATGCGCTCCGCGGAGCGCGCGGCTGCCTCGGGCTTAGGAAAGGCCGCAACTTCGGCCTAGGTCCGGAGCGGCGGCCATCTTGGTACACCCGGCGGCGGCGCGCACTGACGTCATCACCCCTTTACCCCCCTATCGTGGATCTGATCTGGCCGGCCAGCTTCTATTCTGTATTCTGTAAGAGCCGGTAAACAACACTAAACACAAACACTAGTCATCTAATAGTCTTCCTTCCTAATTCCTTTACTATACTGTATATACAGTGGGAGGAGATGTGGATATTACAACAGTGGGGGAGATGTGGATATTACAACAGTGGGGGAGATGTGGATATTACAACAGTGGGGGAGATGTGGATATTACAACAGTGGGGGAGATGTGGATATTACAACAGTGGGGGAGATGTGGATATTACAACAGTGGGGGAGATGTGGATATTACAACAGTGGGGGAGATGTGGATATTACAACAGTGGGGGAGATGTGGATATTACAACAGTGGGGGAGATGTGGATATTACAACAGTGGGGGAGATGTGGATATTACAACAGTGGGGGAGATGTGGATATTACTACAGTGGGGGAGATGTGGATATTACTACAGTGGGGGAGATGTGGATATTACTACAGTGGGGGAGATGTGGATATTACTACAGTGGGGGAGATGTGGATATTACTACAGTGGGGGAGATGTGGATATTACTACAGTGGGGGAGATGTGGATATTACTACAGTGGGGGAGATGTGGATATTACTACAGTGGGGGAGATGTGGATATTACTACAGTGGGGGAGATGATGTGAATATTACAGTGGGGAAGATTTTTTTTTTGTTGATCCGAAAATGATCCGACCCGTGACTCCTTTTGATCCGTTGCACCCCTAGTATATAGCAAATCATAGCTTGGTCGGTCAATGGAAGAAACCTTCAGGGCTCGTTCACCCCATACGTGCATTAAAACTGAATGGAAAACCACATTTCTTTCTCGAACATCACGGGACACAGAGCCACAGTAATTACTGATGGGTTATATAGGTATCACTGGTTATTGGACACTGGCACACCCTATCAGGAAGTTCAACCCTCTATATAATCCCTCCCCCTTGCAGGGATACCTCAGTTTTTACGCCAGTGTCTTAGGTGATGGACGTGTAAAGATGTCCTGTGCCGAGCTCCAAAGGGAATATCCTGATATCCTATATTGGGGCAAGCCAGGCGAACTGGATCCTTTCAAAGTGTCTTTTCAGGGCCGAATTGAATGGTACCCGGGCCTCGTGTCCGAAGAAACGAGGTTTTACCCGTAACGCTTCTCTTTTTAGAGAGCTGGACCCCGCAGATCAGAAAATGGCTTTAAACTTTAAACTAAATTTCTGGCGAGGTGCTTTACGGTCCCAGAACTGTTGGATCCCCCTACTGATGGGGGCCCCAGTCTCTGACGTTTTTTTCAAACGGAGCCCACCGTGAGAGGTGAAGATTGGGTCTGTGTAAACAGCACCCTGCGGCTGGATAAGGTAAGAGGAGATTCCACAGAATTTTTGAGTTCTAGTGGCTTTTCTCCTTTAAGGTAAATGCATGCTATGCCTATTGTGACCACCGGGGGCTGCCAAGAGCACAAACCTGCACATGCTGACTGACTGTCTCAGGTGTTTTCATCGCTGATTATGTCCCAGGGTCTCAAGCAGGCTGCAAGCAGGTAAGATGGAAAGGGGGATTTCTCATGTTTGAATGTTCCCCCCCAGGCTAGAGAGGGGCCACAGGGGTCTAGAAAGTGGTTATACCACCCGGGCTCTGCGGCCTAATGGCCACCATCTCTGAAGATAGCCGTTCAGGCAGATCTTGTTACCAGCCTCCCTCCCTCCCCCCCCATCCCCAGCCTTTCTCCAGAAGCATGACAGGAGAGTCGGCAGCGCGGGAAGCGCTTGTTTTTTTCAAAACTCGAGGGGGGGGGGGGCGGTAGAGGAGGGGGCGGGGCGGTAGAGGAGGGGGCGGGACATCAGCACAGGTGCTTAGACTCCCACTCAGGCCAGCTGCAGGCTATTAGAGGCACTCTGTACAGGTGCACACAGCCTTCTGAGAGACACAGAGCTGACGGTCGCATGTAAGGTGGGACACAGGCATTCTCCTAGGCAGCATTTACTGAAGTAACACCAGACTGAGCATTGGGTAGCAAGGCTTTTAGCTAGACTACATCACTCAGCAGGCAGTGTTCATTTGTATACCTCACACCTTGTTGCTTTGCACTATGGGTAGAGGAGGTTCAAGCACCCCAGGAACCAGAGACACTAGGGGATCTCGTTCAGGTTCTGAGGGCCCCCTGTCGGCAGCATCCTCCCCCCCCTAAAGATGGGCCAGGGACGGCTAGCCAGGGAGAGCCATCGGGGTCAGGGGCTACACCTGCTTCTGGCACTTCAGCCCCTGTATATATTACACAAGAGGTTTTTTCCTCAACCATTAATGGTCTAGAGGAAAGATTAATGGCCGTGATTACGTCTTCACTCAGTGGAAGAAAACGCACTAGGCTTTCCTCTGTTCCCCAAGACCCTCAGACAGAGGAGCTCTGGGATAAAGGAGATGAATCCCTTTCAGAGGATCGGGATGGGACGGATGATTCCTCTTCGGAGGAATCAGGTGGAGAGGGACCCTCTGCGACTTCCCAAGAGGAGAAAGTCTTAGTGCAGATCCTCACTGGATTGGTCCGCTCCACATTTAACCACTTCAATACAGGGCTTTTATACACCCTTCCTTCCCAGACCAAATTTTAGCTTTCAGCGCTCTCACACTTTGAATGACAATTACTCAGTCATGCTACACTGTACCCAAACCAAATTTTTATCATTTTTTTCTCACAAACATAGCTTTCTTTTAGTGGTATTTAATCACTGCTGTTTTTTTTATTTTTTGCAATATAAGCGAAAAAAGAGAGAAATTTTTGAAAAAAAAACACTTTTTTTTAGTTTTTATTGTAAAATTTTGCAAATAAGTAATTTTTCTTCATAAATTTGGGCCAAAATGTATACTGCTACATATCTTTAGTAAAAATAACCCAAATTAGTGTATATTATTTGGTCTCTGTGAAAGTTATAGAGTCTACAAGCTATGGTGCAAATCATTGAAAAATGATCACATCTGATCACACCTGATGTACTGAAGGCCTATCTCATTTCTTGAGGCCCTAACAAGCCAGGAAAGTACAAATACCCCCCAAATTACCCCTTTTTGGAAAGCAGACATTCCAAGGTATTTAGCAAGAGGCATGGTGAGCTTTTTGAAGTTGTAATTTTTTCCCACAATTCTTGGAAATTTTTTTTTTTTTTTTTTTTTTTTTTTTTTTTGCACAAAATTGTCATAATAACAAGTTATTTCTCTCACACAGCACATGCATACTTGCAATGACACCCCAAAATACATTCTGCTACTCCTCCTGAGTATAGTGATACCACATGTGTGAGACTTTTACACAGCCTGGCCACATACAGAGGTCTAAAATCCAACTAGCACCGTCAGGCATTTTACGAGCATAAATTGCACATCTCATATGATGACAACCTATCACACTTTTGAAGGCCCTGGAGCACCAGGACAACGGAAACGCCCACAAAATGACCCCATTTTGGAAAGCTAACACCCCAACGTATAATCTATGAGGCATAATTAGTCTTTTGAATGGTTCATTTTTTTCCCGAAGTTTTTGGAAACTGTGGAAAAAAAAATGAAAACGCATTTTTTTTACACAAAGTTGTCCATTCATAAGATATTTACAACACATAGCATGTACATAGCAAAAATGACACCCCAAAATACATTCTGCTACTCCTCCTGAGTATGGCGATACCAAATGTGTGAGACTTTTACACAGCCTGGCCACATACAGAGGCCCAACATTGAAGTAGCAGCTTCAGGCATTCTAGGAGCATAAATTACACATCTCATTTCTCAACCACCTATTACAATTTTGAAGGCCCTGGAGCACCAGGACAATGGAAACACCCACAAAATGACCCCATTTTGGAAAGCTAACACCCCAACGTATAATCTATGAGGCATAATTAGTCTTTTGAATGGTTCATATTTTTCCCGAAGTTTTTGGAAACTGTGGGAAAAAAATGAAAACGCATTTTTTTTTACACAAAGTTGTCCATTCATAAGATATTTCCAACACATAGCATGTACATAGCAAAAATGACACCCCAAAATACATTCTGCTACTCCTCCTGAGTGTAGCGATACCAAATGTGTGAGACTTTTACACAGCCTGGCCACATACAGAGGCCCAACATTGAAGTAGCAGCTCCAGGCATTCTAGGAGCATAAATTACACATCTCATTTCTCAACCACCTATTACATGTTTGAAGGCCCTAGAGCACCAGGACAACGGAAACGCCCACAAAATGACCCCATTTTGGAAAGCTAACACCCCAACGTATAATCTATGAGGCATAATTAGTCTTTTGAATGGTTCATTTTTTTCCTGAAGTTTTTGGAAACTGTGGAAAAAAAATTAAAACGCATTTTTTTTACACAAAGTTGTCCATTCATAAGATATTTCCAATACATAGCATGTACATAGCAAAAATGACACCCCAAAATACATTCTGCTACTCCTCCTGAGTGTGGCGATACCAAATGTGTGAGACTTTTACACAGCCTGGTCACATACAGAGGCCCAACATTGAAGTAGCAGCTCCAGGCATTCTAGGAGCATAAATTACACATCTCATTTCTCAATCACCTATTACAATTTTGAAGGCCCTGGAGCACCGGGACAATGGAAACACCCACAAAATGACCCCATTTTGGAAAGCTAACACCCCAACGTATAATCTATGAGGCATAATTAGTCTTTTGAATGGTTCATATTTTTCCCGAAGTTTTTGGAAACTGTGGGAAAAAAATGAAAACGCATTTTTTTTTACACAAAGTTGTCCATTCATAAGATATTTACAACACATAGCATGTACATAGCAAAAATGACACCCCAAAATACATTCTGCTACTCCTCCTGAGTGTAGCGATACCAAATGTGTGAGACTTTTACACAGCCTGGCCACATACAGAGGCCCAACATTGAAGTAGCAGCTCCAGGCATTCTAGGAGCATAAATTACACATCTCATTTCTCAACCACCTATTACATGTTTGAAGGCCCTAGAGCACCAGGACAACGGAAACGCCCACAAAATGACCCCATTTTGGAAAGCTAACACCCCAACGTATAATCTATGAGGCATAATTAGTCTTTTGAATGGTTCATTTTTTTCCTGAAGTTTTTGGAAACTGTGGAAAAAAAATGAAAACGCATTTTTTTTACACAAAGTTGTCCATTCATAAGATATTTCCAACACATAGCATGTACATAGCAAAAATGACACCCCAAAATACATTCTGCTACTCCTCCTGAGTGTGGCGATACCAAATGTGTGAGACTTTTACATAGTCTGGCCACATACAGAGGCCCAACATCCAAGTAGCACTGTCAGTTGTTCTAGGAGCATACATTACACATAAATTCCTGCCAACCTATCACATTGTTGAAGGCCCTTCATATTTCTAACACATAGCATGTACTGTAGAAGCCAATTACAAACCAAAATACATTCTGTTGAGTAAAGGGTAAAGAAAAGATTACCTGCAGTTTTAGTAGTGCAGTGGTCCACAGAGAAGAGCATCGGTCCAGGCAGCAGGCAGGAACGTGGACAGCGACAGCAAAACAGGCAGCAGGCAAGAATAGTCAGTACAGGTAGAGATGTCAGCACAGCCAAAGCATTAGTCCAGATAGCAGGCAGGGATGTGGTCAGCAGCAGCAAAAGGATCAAAGGATCATCCATGCAGCAGGCAGGAATACTGTCCATAGTTAGTACATGCAGCAGGCAGAGGTATGGTCAGCACAGCCAGAGTATTTGTCCAGGGAGCAGGCAGTACCATCAAGCTTAGGGCATTGGTCAGGAAAGAATGGGGACAGGGGTAGAGGCTTCTCCCACCCAAATCGCTTTGAAGCCTCCGGGCAACCAGACCCTGTTATGGGAACACAGAAAACCAAAAACTGGTTTTCTGAACTCCGAACACTATTCTGGAGCCCCTCACATATGTGAGACCCCTGTGTAGGAGGGTGAAAGATCAATCCAAGGGGCAGGCAAAAACATGGTCAACAGGCCGAGGTCAGTGCAGGTAAAAGGCAGAAATAGACGGTAGACAGAGGCATAGTCGATACAGTCCAGGGTCAGTTCACGTGAAAGGCAAAAACATGGCGGAAAAACAATGCAGACGGTAGGCAGAGGCATAGTCGAGAAACAGGCCAGGGTCGGTTCACATGGAAGGCAATAATATGGTTGGTTGAGGAAGGTAAATATTCAGGACAGAAATTAAAAACGGGGAAATGGCAGTATTAGAAATATGGACTAATAATTTTCCAGAGTGTGATATCGCCTGAAGCATTCTCCGATGCAAAGGCCAGGTTGGGAGGGACAGTCAGTACAATGGAAGCTCGTATCTTTCCTAATTCCTCTTTTGGTGCACACCCGACATTTTTTTTGGCGTCGTCTTCCGGATCCTGTTGGTGGAATATGGTCTGGGAAATGGCGCTCATGTAGTCTGCTGACAGAATCGGAGCGAATGCTTTCTGGGGGGGATACTTGCTGATAAATCAGGGCAGTGACAATGTCTTCAATAAACTTTATTAAGGTGGTGGGTGTTTCTGTGGATTTTTGGTATATTATGAAAGAATTTAAAAGGGCCAAATGAAAAAAGTAAATTGCGACTTTTTTGTACCAGAATAATGATTTTCTTGTTGAAAGATAGGGCTGCAACAACTGATCGTTTAAATCCACCCCCCCCATGTATTTATTGTACTCAGTGATACAGGTAGGCTTGCGAACGGTACCGCGTCTTCTGTGAAGTTCCACCGAGGTGTCATCGTGGATGGTGGACATGATGTACACGTCTTTTCTATCCCTCCACTTCACAGCCAACACTTCTTCGTTCCTCAAGCTTCTCGATTCCCCCCTTGGAATGTTTGTGGTGACAAGACACTGTGGGAAGCCCTTTCGGTTTTTTCTAGTTGTACCACAGGCCAAAGTTTGTTTGAGATGTAGGTGGCGGAGAAGGGGCAAACTCGTATAATAATTATCCATATAAATATGGTACCCCTTTTGGAGGAGTGGGAATGCCAACTCCCAAACAATTTTCCCACTTATTCCCATATACGAGGGACACTCAGGGGGCTGGAGCTGGGAATCTTTCCCTTCGTACACGCGGAATGCGTACACATAACCGGTGGCACTTTCACAAAGCTTGTTAAGCTTCAAGCCATACCTCGCCCTCTTACTGGGTATATATTGTTTGATTCCCAGCCGGCCTGTGAAATGCACCAGGGATTCGTCCACAGATATATTTTTTTCAGGGACATAAACTTCGGCAAACTTCTGGGAAAAAAAATTAATTAGGGGGCGAACTTTATATAATTTGTCAAAGTTTGGGTGATTTCGGGGGGGGCACTGTGAGTTGTCATTGAAATGCAAGAAGCGCATTATGATTTCGTATCGGGACCTGGACATGGCTGCTGAAAAAATTGGCATATGGTGGATGGGTCTGGTCGACCAATACTTATGAATTTCATTTTTTTTTGTAAGCCCCATGTTCAGGGTTAGGCCTAAAAACAATTTTAGCTCCACTACTGTTAGCGGTCTCCACTCAAAAGGGCGGGCATAGCTGGAGCTGGGGTTGGCTGCAATAAATTGTTGGGCAAACAGATTAGTTTGGTCCACGATGCCTTGAATCCAATCGTTTGGGAAAAATAAATTAAAAAAATCCATTTGTGTAAATCCTGCAGTGTTGACCTGCACACCCGACTGTGCTGTAAAAGGGGGGATCGTGGCTGACCCTGTGGTAGAAGGCAGCCACAATGGGTTTGCCAAGGAATCTGGAAGATGGGTTTGGGCCCTACTTCTTTGGCGTCCACTTGTGCTGGGTCTTTCCTCCTGGGGTCTACCGCCGCTGGCACTGCTGGTAGCTGCCTGGTTTTCAGATCGTCGTCTTTTTGGACGGACTACTTCCTCCTCTAAATCTGATCCAGATGTGCTGCCTTCGGGGGGCTCATATTCCGAATCAGAACCAGAATCTGAACTGAGCGGTGAGAGCTCCCCGTTGCTCTCATCGGTCAGACTCAGGATCTGGTATGCCTCTTCTGGGGTGTACATCTTTCTGGACATAGTGGCTGACTGGCTGTATGTACTCTGGTGGCAAGTGATGAGGTGGCGGGTACTCTGGTGGCAGATGATGAGGTGGCGGGTACTCTGGTGGCAGGTGATGAGGTGGCGGGTACTCTGGTGGCAGGTGATGAGGTGGCGGGTACTCTGGTGGCAGGTGATGAGGTGGCAGGTACTCTGGTGGCAGGTGATGAGGTGGCGGGTACTCTGGTGGCAGGTGATGAGGTGGCAGGTACTCTGGTGGCAGGTGATGAGGTGGCAGGTGATGAGGTGGCAGGTACTCTGGTGGCAGGTGATGAGGTGGCAGGTACTCTGGTGGCAGGTGATGAGGTGGCGGGTACTCTGGTGGCAGGTACTCTGGTGGTGAGGTGGCGGGTACTCTGGTGGCAAGTACTCTGGTGGCAGGTGATGAGGTGGCAAGTACTCTGGTGGCAGGTGATGAGGTGGCGGGTACTCTGGTGGCAGGTGATGAGGTGGCGGGTACTCTGGTGGCAGGTGATGAGGTGGCGGGTACTCTGGTGGCAGGTGATGGACAGGTACTCTGAGATGACAGGTACTTTGAGGTGACAGGTACTCTGAGGTGACAGGTACTGAGGTGACAGGTACTGAGGTGACAGGTACTGAGGTGACAGGTACTCTTTATTTAGGAGGGGCGATCTGGGCACAGTAGTACATGTAATTAGTAACTCACTGTTAGCTGATCTCTTCTCCTCACACTGGATCGGTGTGTGAGGAGAAGAGCCCAGCAACAGCAGTTACTGTGTGACTGTGTGTTTGTTTACATTAGTGACCGGCTGTGATTGGACACAGCCGGTCATGTGATGCAGAGCCATGTCATTGGCTACAGTGATCGGGGCTGAGCTGTATCCAGGGGAAAAGCCTCAGCCCCGATCACCGCTCTGATCACTCCTCTTCCGCCGGAACCCGCCTCATACACGCTTCCCAATGCCGCTCTGCATCCGCCGTTACCGACGCTCCGCCGCCCGCCGCCCGCCGCCGCCGCCGCTTCAATACCCCCATCGGGGAACGGCTGTGTCCTGAGGGACACAACGGTACCCCGATCGCCGCTCTGCGGGCCCCCAGGGGCCCGCAGTAGCGGCGGAAAGCCGAGGCCGTCATATGACGCCCACCCAGGATGGGAGATCCCATCTGTGGACGTCATTTGACTATGGCCGGGTATTGAAGCGGTTAAGTTGCCCATACCTGAAACTGCTAAAGAATCCTCTTCTGCTTTGGGGTCACTGAAACCTTTCCAAGCAGCACATGCTTTTCCTGTTCATACTTTACTTGAAAAGCTCATTTATTCTGAGTGGAATCACCCAGACAAATGTTTTTTTCCGCCGAGAAAGTTTTCAACACTTTATCCGATGGAAGAAAAGTTTATTAAAATGTGGGGAATACCGGCTATTGATGCCGCCATTTCCTCCGTAAATAATAGCCTGACTTGTCCTGTAGACCAGTGTTTCTCAACTCCAGTCCTCAAGGCGCCCCAACAGGTCATGTTTTCAGGATTTCCATTATTTTGCACAGGTGATTTGATCAGTTGCACTGCCTTAGTAATTACCACAGCCGTTTCATCTGAGGGAAATCCTGAAAACATGACCTGTTGGGGCGCCTTGAGGACTGGAGTGGAGAAACACTGCTGTAGACAATGCTCAGATGCTCAGGGATCCTGTAGATAAAAGGATGGAATCCCTATTGAAGGATGTTTTCTCCTTAGCAGGATCAGTGGCCCAACCTGCAGTAGCAGCGATTGGAGTCTGTCAATACTTAAGAGACCATGTTAAGCAGGTCATCAAAGTATTACCTGAACAGCAGGCCCAGGGGTTTGCTAACCTTCCAGCGGCCTTATGCTTTGTGGTTGACGCCATTAGAGATTCTATCATGCAAACCTCCCGTCTTTTACTGGGGTTGGTGCATATACGTAGAATCCTATGGTTGAAAAATTGGTCAGCCGAAGCACCATGTAAGAAGCTACTGGCTGGGTTTCCATTTCGTGGTGCAAGGTTGTTTGGAGAGGACTTGGATAACTATATCAAGAGAATCTCTTGTGGGAAAAGCACTCTCTTACCTGTCAAGAAGAAGAGTAAGCGTCCCTCTTTCAAACGCACTCTTTCCCCAGCGCCGGGGGCTTCAGCCTCCAGGCAGTCTCTAAGACCTCTGCATGAGGGGGCGCCCCCGCTCACTCGAGTGGGGGAAGACTGCGACAGTTCTCAGAGCTCTGGCAGGAGGACCTCCAGGACAGATGGGTAATCTCCACGGTAACCTTAGGGTACAAGCTGGAGTTTCAGGAATTCCCCTCTCCTCGGTTCCTCAGATCAGGTGTTCCCAGAGACCCAGAGAAGAACCAGTCGCTCCTTCTAGCGTTAGAGCGACTTTTGTCGCAGGAGGTCATTATGATAGTTCCCGCAAAGGACCAGGGATTGGGCTTCTATTCCAACCTTTTTACGGTCCAAAAGCCAAATGGGGATGTCAGGCCCATTCTGGACTTAAGGGATCTGAACCGATTCCTAAGGATTCAATCCTTCCGCATGGAATCAATTTGAACAGTAGTTCCCACCCTGCAGGGAGGAGAATTTCTGGCATCAATAGACATCAGAGATGCATATCTGCATGTGCCCATTTTTCCTGCTCATCAGAAGTTTCTGCGCTTCGAGGTAGGAGGGCGCCATTTCCAGTTTGTGGCTCTGCCTTTCGGGATAGCCACTGTATCTCGAGTGTTCACAAAAATCTTGGCTCCTCCTCTGGCCAGATTAAGGGCTCAGGGTATAGCTTTCATAGCATACCTAGACGACCTGCTCTTGATAGACCGGTCGGTAGCCTCTTTAAATGGAAACTTGAGGACCACAGTCAGGTATCTAGAACACCTGGGTTGGATCCTCAACTTACAAAAGTCTTTCCTAAAACCAGTAAGAAGACTGGAGTATTTAGGTCTGATTATAGATACAAGCCAGGAGAAAATATTTCTACCCCAGGCAAAGATCACTGCTTTGAGAAGAGCTGATTCTGACAGTAAGGACCAAGAAGGGTCCCTCAGTCCGCCTTTGTATGAGGCTACTAGGGAAGATGGTGTCTTCGTTCGAAGCAGTTCCCTATGCTCAGTTTCACTCAAGAATGCTGCAACACAGTATTCTGTCGACCTGGAACAAGAAGGTTCAGGCATTAGACTTTCCGGTGCACCTGTCGCATGCGGTGCGTCAGAGCCTCAATTGGTGACTCATACCCGAGAACCTGCAGAAGGGGAAATCCTTTCTACCGGTTACCTGGACGGTGGTAACAACAGATGCCAGTCTGTCAGGTTGGGGAGCAGTTCTGGAACAGGCTGCGGTCCAAGGGATATGGTCCAAGACAAAGAGGACCTTACCCATCAACATTCTGGAGATCCAGGCGATACATTTAGCTCTAAAAGCCTGGACTATCAGGCTACAGGGTTGTCCGGTCAGGATCCAGTCCGACAATGCCACAGCAGTGGCTTATGTCAATCATCAGGGAGGCACCCGGAGCCGAGCTGCTCAAAAGGAGGTGAACCAGATCTTAGTCTGGGCAGAGATGCATGTGCCATGCATATCGGCAGTTTTCATCCCGGGAATAGAGAATTGGCAGGCGGACTATCTAAGTCGCCAGCAGTTACTTCCAGGGGAATGGTCTCTGCATCCCGACGTCTTTTGGGCCATATGCCAAAGATGGGGGGTTCCAGATGTAGATCTCTTTGCATCCCGATTCTACACAAAGATAGACAGATTTGTGGCAAGGACAAAAGATCCTCTTGCATGCGGGACGGATGCGTTGGTGATTCCGTGGCATCGGCTCTCACTGATTTACGCATTCCCGCCTATTCTGCTATTACCACGACTCCTTCGCAGGATCAGGCAGGAAAGGGAGTCGGTACTTCTGGTGGCCCCCGCTTGGCCCAGAAGGACTTGGTATGCAGAAATAGTAAGGATGACGGTAGGTTCCCCGTGGACCCTACCGGTACGCCCAGACCTGTTAAGGTCCAGTGTTCCATCCTGCCTTACAAACGCTAAATTTGACGGTTTGGCTATTGAGACCCACGTTCTGAAGAGTCGTGGGCTCTCAGGTCCTGTCATATCTACCTTGATTAATGCAAGGAAGCCAGCTTCCAGGATGATTTATCATAGAGTCTGGAAAGCTTATATAACCTGGTGTGAATCCAGAGGTTGGCATCCCAGGAAATATGCCATAGGTAGAATCCTTGATTTTCTACAGATGGGATTAGAGATGAAGCTGGCCTTGAGTACCATCAAGGGCCAGGTCTCTGCTTTATCAGTATTATTTCAGCGGCCACTTGCTTCGCATTCTTTGGTCCGAAATTTTATGCAGGGGGTGATGCGTCTTAATCCTCCGGTTAAAGCGCCCCTAAACCCCTGGGACTTGAACTTGGTCCTGGCTGTGTTACAGAAACAGCCTTTTGAACCAATAAGTCAGATTCCTTTGGTCTTGTTGACAAGGAAGTTAATTTTTCTGGTGGCCATCTCTTCTGCTAGAAGAGTATCAGAATTAGCAGCTCTTTCCTGTAAGGAGCCTTATTTGATTATACACAAGGATAGAGTGGTACTACGCCCTCATCCTAGTTTTTTACCGAAGGTGGTTTCTGATTCTCATTTAAACCAAGACATTGTTCTGCCTTCCTTTTTTCCAGATCCCTGTTCTCCGGAAGAGAGATCTCTACATTCGTTGGATGTAGTAAGAGCAGTTAAGGCCTATCTAGGGACAACTGCTCAGATCCGCAAGACGGATGTTTTGTTTGTGCTGCCAGAGGGTCCCAATAGAGGACAGGCAGCGTCAAAAGCTACCATTTCTAAATGGATTCGACAGTTGATCATTCAAGCTTACGGTTTGAAACAGAAGATTCCTCCGTTTCAGATCAGGGCACATTCCACAAGGGCTATTGGTGCTTCTTGGGCAGTGCATCACCGGGCCTCTATGGCTCAAATCTGCAAGGCCGCAACCTGGTCTTCAGTCCATACATTCACCAGATTCTATCAGGTGGATGTGAGAAGGCATGAGGATATCGCCTTTGGGCGTAGTGTGCTGCAGGCAGCGGTACAGGGTCCTCAGGTCTGATTGCACCCTACTTGGTTGTGATTCCCCCCCTCAGATAGCATTGCTCTGGGACATCCCATCAGTAATTACTGTGGCTCTGTGTCCCGTGATGTTCGAGAAAGAAAATAGGATTTTTTAAAACAGCTTACCTGTAAAATCCTTTTCTTTCGAAGGACATCACGGGACACAGAGGTCCCGCCCCTCTTCTAATACACTATATTGCTTGGCTACAAAACTGAGGTATCCCTGCAAGGGGGAGGGATTATATAGGGGGTTGAACTTCCTGATAGGGTGTGCCAGTGTCCAATCACCAGTGATACCTATATAACCCATCAGTAATTACTGTGGCTCTGTGTCCCGTGATGTCCTTCGAAAGAAAAGGATTTTACAGGTAAGCTGTTTTAAAAAATCCTATTTTTTCACTTGCAGAGATATCAGTTTTCATGCGTGTTTTTATGCACGTTGACATCAGTTTTTTACATTTTCTGTTCACACCAATGTTAATTTCATGTCAGTTGTTTTTCTGTGCAGAAAATTGCATACACATTGCAGATTCCTGCGCATAAAAAAATCACCTGATAAAGGTGTTGTGGTGTGAACAGGGCACATAGAGAACCATTGTTTTCTTTGAGCCATTGCAGCACACGTGCTGAAAAACTGACGTTTCTGCATGTGGTGTAAATGAGGCCCTAAAGTTCACATTACTGAGGTCCATTATGTCAGTGTGGATGTGCCTTGTCCTCTTTACCATACTAAACTGCTGTGTAATTGGGCCTAAAACTACAGGGATTGAGGCTCATAACTTGCAAATGAGAATATTCAAAATTACTTCAGCATAAAAATGAATCTGTTACAAGATATAGGTTGAAACCAAAGTAGGAGTCTATGGTGCCATTATCTTTTGGGAGAAGAGTATTCCAGTACAGAAGAGGTGTAAGGGGTTACATTCCCTTCATATAAAGGTTAGGATTATGGGGGGTTAATTTTAGGATTATGGGGGGTTAATTTTAGGATTATGGGGGGTTAATTTTACAGGGAAAGTTAAGCTGGGTATACACTAGTAGAATTTACAAAATAAAAATTCATATTAAAGTTCTCAGAACATTTGAATGTTGTTGAAAAGATTTTGTTTGCTTTTAACATGAGATTTTAGAACAAATGGACTTTACTGAACGAAAACCACGTAGACTATTAAAATTTCAGTCTCACTCCTTGGAATTTTCTTGTCACTGCGGTCGAAAACAGATATCGATCTGACCTCTCTAATAATTATAAGAACGAAGAAATGTTATCTTACAACATTCTAACAACAGAAATGCCAAACGAAATTCTGTTACGGGGCTACTGATGTTTTGGTGTCAGGTTGCAAGTATTAGGCTGGTTTCAGAATGCAGTACAAAGCGGTTCACAGCAGGGGTCCAGTGCGTCTGTTCACCTTTTTAGGTCCGATTTTGGACAAATTTTTGGCTGAATTTGGACCTGAAACGGAGCAGAAGATGCACACGACCCCTGTGCTATTCGCTCTGGAGATGTGTGAACCGGCTCCATTGAGAGCCGGTCACAGTCTCCTGACATGCGAATTGGATGTGGAGAAACCCGCATCCAATTCGCAATAGTATGAACCCAGCCTAAATTTGAATTTTTTTACATGGAGGATAGGTGTTATATTTATATTACTGTAGTGGTTACAGGGGAAATTACGGATTTAGGGGCCTATTCAGAACTTTTCAGCAGTATATATCACATGATAGATATGTCCATGAAGTATATCTACATATTGGTTAACCAGGTGGTGGTTGCTGCAGCATCCTCAGCATACTTCAGGCTTTTTACAGGAATGTATGTAATGGGAATATAACTAGTAAAGCTGCACATTGCATTAATGCAAGCTGTCATTTGAATGGCATGCCAACACCTTGAAGATGGACTAAAAAATGAAAATGCACCATTTTTTGGATGCAGTACACAACAGTGCATTGTAGTGTGTTACCATGCATTGCAGTGCACAAGAGGGGCATTGTCTTAGCTTGCTGAAGTGCCATTAAAAATGGGTGCCCGGTGTGTTACAATGACGTACTTGTTACCGGAACAAACTACAATGAATAGGTCGGAAAGGGCTAGTGTTAGATTTAGTTTTAGGAGAGAGACTAAAGCCTCGAACGTGTGCCTGGATTTTGTCTTGCATACTAACGGAACGCAATTGTCTGCCAACAAACATGAACGTAGTGATGTACTGCGTGGAATTTCAGCTCTTGAGCACCACCCTTTGGTCACCTTCTGCTATTGTTTTGTTTGGTGAGCATTGATTCTGACCATGCGTTCCGACCATGCATTTACTCGACCGACGCCGAGTAAATTGATACCCAGCATGTCACGCTTCAAAATTGCGCCCGCTTGTGGAATGGCGTCAAACTTTTACCCTTAAAAATCTCCATAGGCGATGTTTAAAAAATTCTACAGGTTGCATGTTTTGAGTTAGAGGAGGTCCAGGGCTAGAATTATTGCTCTCGCTCTAACGATTGCGGCGATACCTCACATGTGTGGTTTGACCACCGTATTCATATGCGAGCGCTACTCGTGTATGCGTTCGCTTCTGCGCACGAGCTCGTTGGGATGGGGTGCTTTAAAAAAAAAATTTTTTTTCTTATTTTTTTTTTTTTTCACTGTTTTTTTTAAAAAAAAAAATTTGGGTCACTTTTATTCCTATTAAAAGGAATATAAACATCCCTTGTAATAGAAAAAAGCATGACAGGACCTCTTAAATCTGGGGTCAAAAAATCCTCAGATCTCATATTTGGACTTAAATGCAAAAAAAAAAAAAAAAAATAAAAATGTAATTTGAAAAAATGACAAAAAAATGGCCTTTTAAGACGTATGGGCGGAGCTGACGTTATGACTTCGCTTCCGCCCTCCTATGGTATGGAGATGGGTAGGGGCCATCTTCCCCTCACTCGTCTCCATACCACAGACCATGACAGGTCCCGATCACCTCCACCCCTACCGATGGCTCCGGTAAGCAGCGGGAGAGCAGCGGGAGGGGGGTGGCACTTCTCCTGCTGCCGATAACGGTGATCTTACGGCGAATCCGCCGCAGAGACCACTATTATCGTAAACACGACCGGCTCCTGAAAAGATGGATACCTCGGTTGTGGCAGCAGCTGCTGCCGTTGCCGGGATATCCATCTTTTCAGGAGCCGACGTATATGTACAGGAGCTGGTCGGTAAGTGGTTAAGGCTCCATTCACACTTGTGCAACTTGTCATGCGACCTTGGACATAAGTCGCAGCCCATTCTTTTCAATAGCATCCACATAGATCGGTGCAACTTAGTCCCAATGATTTGAAAAAGTGCCTGCACTACTTTGGTGCGGCTTAGGTCCATCTAGTGTAAAGTCAGATCAAAGTTGCCATGGAAATCATGCGACTTTGGGGTCGTACTAGTGTGTGCAGAAAACTAACGCAGTTCTGCTGGCATTAAAGGTTAACTTAAAAAAAAGTCATTTATTTGGCTGCCTATTTAGTTTAATATAGCGCTCAAAAAGGACTTGATTTGCAGGCGTCACTATTAGAGGTCGACCGATATGGGTTTTTCTCTGGCCGATGCCAAAGCCGATATTTAGAAATCTCGGTGGCCGATGGCCGATATATGATGCCGATTTTTTTGGGCCGATATATTAGGCCGATTTTCTTTTTTTTTTTTTTTTTTCACTTCATCTTATAAAATCTAACAGTTAGACCCCTTTTACACTGGGGCGATGCGCTGGCAGGATGTTAAAAAAAAAGTCCTGCAAGCAGCATCTATATACCGCTACCGTGTATACCGCTCCTCCACCACTCCTGCACATTGAAATGAATGCGCACCGCTGCCGAAGCGCCTGCAAAGCGTTTTGGCAGCAGCGCTTCAGGGGCGCATTTAATCCCTTCTTCGGTCGCTAGCTGGGTTATAAGCGCCCCGCTAGCAGCCGAATAGCGCCGCTAAAATGACGGTAAAGCGCCGCTAAAACTAACAGCGTTTTACCGTCAACGCCTGCCTGTTCCAGTGTGAAAGCAGCCTTAAGTAAAAAGTGATACAAAAATTTTTTTATATTTAAACATTTATTAAACAAAAAAACCTCATCATTTCACTTGTATGTATAATTTAGATTAAAAAAAATAACTATATCTTAAATATTTAATACACAAAAACAGGTAATCAAAACTTTTGGACGAAAAAAAATGGGCTAACTTTACTGCTTTTTTTTTTTTTTTTCTTTTATTATTTCATTAGTGTATTTTTTTAAAAAAAAAAATTGCATTTGAAAGACCGCTGCGCAAATACCGTGTGACATAAAATATTGCAACAACCGCTATTTTATTCCCTAGGGTCTCTGCTGAAAATATATATATATATAATGTTTGGGGGTTCTAAGTGATTTTATAGCAGAAAATACAGGATTTTTACTTGTAAGCAACAAATGTCAGAAAAGATTTAGTCTTTAAATGGTTAAACTGAAAACTTCTCCACAGAGTTCAGTCTATTGATAAAAGAACCTGAAAGAGATACAAATGTATCTTCTTATCAGACTTGGCAGGCTGCCCAGAGGAGGAGAGAAGATAACTTCAGACAACTTGCATTGACTATTACAGAAGTCATTTGCAAGTCCCACTGATCGGCTCTTTTTATCAGCACAATCGGCCATGCCGATTAAGTAAAAAGCCGATATATCGGTCGACCTCTAGTCACTATAACCTACTGCATTATGCATATGAATCTCTTGAATTTTACTCTATACTTGAGATAGGGCGTATTTCAAGGTGTAAGCCTTTCCCACTATAGCAGTATAAAATAGTCTTCTGCTTTTCTTTTTTTTGACAGAAAATCTTCAAGGACTTTGAAAATGAAGGTCTGCCAGTGATTGAGACCAGCACCCTGACCGAGGAAGGTGTGATCCAAGTTAAAACAGAGGTATGCATTGTTAGAATGTTCCATGTGGCCTTAAAAACCCTGGGATTATTATTATTATTTTTTTTAAATGAATTCTGTTTTTTGACGTAGGCATGTGACCGATTATTAGCCCACCGAGTGGAGACCAAGATGAAGGGAAATAAAGTGAATGATGTGCTCAATAGGCTTCATTTGGCCATTCCAACCAAGAGAGATGATAAGGTGAGAAGATTTAATCTTTTATGTCACATAGTATAGTTTAGTGCCTATTGTACATCATAGTTCTAATTGTTCATAAAGCATGTGAGTTTGATTGAGAATGATGGACTTTTACTTGTGTCTAATGAACATAGGAAGCCTATAACGCCTAGCTTAATGTGGAACTTTACCCATAACAACTTGATAAAAAAATAATGTTCTTTTGCAAGGAACATACATTCCCCATTCACAACTATGATACCAAAATTAGTGTGTGCTGTAAATTGCCTCCAGTATTCCTATCTTTTTGTGCCGGAGGCTGCCATTTTACTGAAGCCCAGAGTCCTGAGCAGCAGTAAATCTTTAGGCTGTCAGCAGATCATGCTCTACAATTTTGGCTAAGTACCTAAAAAAGAGAGAAACTGAGCATGTGCAGAGCAGCGTGAGACCTTGTATTAATGGATTTTAAACACTAGGCACGTATTTTAAATGTTTTACACAGCTATACCTGCAAAAGGGGCCGGCATGAAGTCCTCTAGCCAGACTTAATTTTCTGACTAAAGTTCCACTTTAAGTAGAAAACACTTTATGCTGTTATGTTGGCTTTCTTTCTTGTCATGTGTTTTATAGAATAATGAGGAATCTAGGTTTAATGAATGTATGTGCTTTTAAAAGATCAAGGGTAGAATTGGACACCTTGTTGATTTTTTTTTCTTTATTGATTTTCCTGTATAAATTGAACTTGAGATCACACTTCCTGCCTCCCAAGTTTTTTCTTTTGGCCAAGTTCACCCGACCTCTAAAGAAGCCCAGGATGGGGGTCAAGCTCAACTTTAACAGGTTTTATCTGATTGTATTGCTTAATCAGTTTGCGATGCAGTTTTCCCTTAAGATAACCTCTGCTCTTTACATCTATTTCATCGTGTCCTGCGTGATATAACTCGGATTCAGGAAATGTTAACCTTATAAAGGAAATATAAATCTGTTTGCATAACCTGGATCTTATTGTGGTGGTCTGCTGTCTTAATTTCAGGAAAGGCCTCCTTTCATTCCAGAGGGCGCAATAGTCAGGAAAAAACGAATGGATACAAACGCACCGAAGAAGAAATCGGTTAGTAGCCTAAACTGTAAAAGACACTTTGTGTATGGAGGCTTTTACAGCACTAATTATAGTTTCATAATGTGATTTATATTTTGTGTTGTAGGAGAGAGACCTTGAAATGGAGATGGGAGACGAGTATATCCTGGACCTGCAGAGTGAGTGTTAACTCGTCACAATTCTTATTTATTTTAAATTTTTATAATATCAAAAATAGGAAAAGTCTTTTGATGACAGATTTTTGGAGCTACATACTACAAAAATATTTGTTTAAAAGAAAACCAGTGCTGGGGACTGCCATAGCTCACGCTTGTTGCCTTTCTATCATAATAAATCCAGTACAGGTACCTTGAACATTTTAAGTCCCTGACCTAGAAACAGTATGTTGTTTAGGAGCTCAGACTTTATCTGAATGCCTGTTTTTGGTCAGTAACCAAGAAAATATTGAAGTCAGAGATAGCTAGATAAGGATCATTTTCACAAGGTTGTCTTCAGTGGCAGCCTCCTTATTTCTGTTAGTACAGGTTTCTTTTAAGCAGTTTGTCACCGTATAAGTACAGAAGCTACAAAGGCTTTCATTTTCCTGCCTAACTCATCCCTCAGCTTCCCCATGTGGGAAGTCAATATCTTGGAACACGTTTACAAATTAAACCACCTGACTTTATTGGCTGCATTCTTGTTCCAGTTCATTGGAGGATCCATGAATACCAAGGAAATAGTCAATTCTGAAAGAGGTCTGCTCTGGTAGTGCTGTCTGTTATAAGGTTACTATAAATTCTGCAAGACACCAGCATGGAGTAAAGAGGACAAATGCATTATGCGCACACAATGTTTATCTCAAATTCTTTTCCTTAGAAGTATTTTGGAACTGATGGATGGTTACTATCGTACTCATCCTCCTCATAAAGGGAGAATGACAGTCATTTGCTCATGCGTGTTTTTCCCCTCTTGTTTTTAGAATACTGGGATCTAATGAATCCATCAGAGAAGCATGATAAGATCCCAGAAGTCTGGCAGGGTCATAATATTGCAGATTATATTGATCCAGATATCATGAAGGTAAGTCTGAATTTTGAGTCTTGGGGTAGGTTATAGTGCTACCTTCTTGTTTTTTTTTTTTGTTTTTTTTATCAAAATGACAAAAATGTTATACTTGCCTGCTCTATGTGCAATGGTTTTGCACAAAGCAACCCTGAACTTCTTATTCTGTGGTCTCCCGCCAACAATCTTGACTCCTTCACTTCTGTGTCTGCCCAATGGCAAGCGCTTGCATGCGGGCTTCATCCCGAGCTGGGCTGTGTGCATCCATTGACACACACAGTGCATATCAACCCTGCCCCTCTCTCTGTGCTCACTGGATTTGACTGAGAGCAGCAGGAGTGTGGAAGAGAGGAGAGAAAACCAGACAGGCATGGCGCTGGATCCTTTATAGGATTCAGGTAAGTATTTAGGGGGGGTGGCTAGGCACAGCAGGTTGCAGAATGTTTTTTTTTTTTTTTCTTTTACCTTAATGCAAGGATTGCATTAACGTGAAAATTATTTTACCCTTAGAACCACTTGAAGTATGAAGAGATGTTGTACTACTACTGCACTCTGTGGGTGTCAGGACAACATGCACTCCTTTGGAATTAGCTGTCATCCTAGCTGTCTTGTATAATGAGCCATTCTCAAAAGCTGAATTTTACAAAGATGATGGGTTTGGACTTTCATTATCATAGTTTTTGAGTTGGGTTCTGATTGTATATCAGCGATCTCTCCCTTTACCTAGATATGGTAATATTAGTTTATTATTTTGCAGTCATCTCTTGCTATATTCCTGTCCACATGTGTGATATTTTTCAAACTTACACAGCACAGTGTAGATTGGTCAGAGAGGTCAGTGAACCCCAAAAGCTGCATGGGGAGATCCAAACTGGCATTACTGACCAAAGTCATATGTGTACATTGAAGCTCCAACTGGACCATATAGTTTTGTATCTGTTATAAGTGTTAATTTAACACCCAGTATGCATTTACTTTGTATTAGAAACTGGAAGAACTGGAGAAAGAGGAGGAGCTAAAGGAAGCAGCCGGTGAATATGATAGTGATATGGAGAGTGAGGATGAGGAAATGGCCGAGATACGAGAACTTGCTCAACAGATTCGGGAAAAGAAAAAACTCAAGATCCTTCAGTCAAAGGAGAAAGATATACATGGCCCGCGATTGCCAAGAACTGTTAAAAAGGTAAGAGGACCATGGATATATTTCATATCCATTAGGACCATTGCAGCATTTGCAGAAAAACAACCGGGATTGAGCTGAATAGGTTGGGAAATATATGGAAGCCACACATCACCTTTAAAGGTGCCTTAGAAATTTTAGTTGTATAACCTGTTGAAGTGCCATCACTGGTACATGTCCAGAAATGACTAAATTGAGAGGCAGTATACTAAATGTGGAAGTAGGCACATGTACACCATACCACAGCATTGTGGTAAATATGTTAATCAGCTGTCAGTTCCTTAAAGTAAGCATGCCATACCACATTATTAAAGAATATGTAAACCCTCGCCTTGTAGAACAACCCATTCAGACATATGAAGTAAACCATTTGTGTATACATATAAGAATAACATTATAAATACCCCCCATTCATAAGTGATCCCATATCATCTATTCTCAGCTGCATAAGGATCACAGGGAAGAGAAACAGCAGCACACTGATCTTGCCAGTGAATGACTGTGCCAGGTGGCTGTGTCGTACAAGCCTGATCATTGGGTTAGCTCCCAGAACACTGACCGCTATGTGCTCTCATGCCTAGTGTGGTCACTTTTATTTGGAAAGCAGATTGACTGGCAGGAACAAAGGGGATTTCACACAAAGGAAGCAATACAAAGAGAACAGGATACTTTTTCATACATGAACATTGAACAGCAGGCATATATCAGGAATATGAAACGTTGGGATAACAATGTGTAAATCTTTATTCCTTATTTTCACGCCATACCACTGTATAGTAATTTTGTTTATTATCTGTTACGTCCTGATAGGCAGAGCAAATCACAGTATAGCTAATTATTTATTGCTTGACACTTGTTTGCAGCATTGCTAAAAATCTGAATTTTGCCTCTAATTTTACAGGTCCAACGGAAGACATTAGAAAAAGAGATGAGTTCATTGGGTCTTGATGTGAGCAATAATGAGGTAAGAGGACCTCGTAAAGAGAGCAGTTTGATTCACAGTTAGTTTTTAATCCTTATTTCAAAGGATCTTTTCTCAGAAATAAGCCGACTATAGACAATTCAGTAGGGACCGACCGGCTGGGATTCGAACCATGTATGGGCAGGCTGATTGTACCCAAGTCGATTTATTGGGTACAACCAGCATGTCAGAATTTTAATGCGATTATTGCCAACAACAATAGCTACTAGCAAAATTTACTGTGTGATTTCCAGGCAGGGACGGCTCCCCACGCCACCCTATCGGGAGAACACAATAGTTCCATAGGAGGGATTCCCCTATCAACACATTCAGCGATTGATTTTTTTTTTTTTTTCCTACAACCCGTCGCACCATTTATTCTCATTGGCTTTTTAAAGCTAACATTGGGCACCTCCTAAACTCACAACCTGCAAACTTACAGGAAATAATTGCAGCTGCACATGAAAACACAGTGTCACAATCTATTGTACATAAAAATGCTATTAAAAAGCACATTGTGAAATACAGTTTTCAGCACTGTATTGCAGCTGAATAAAATAAAAAAACGATGGTTGAAATTTTAACGGTAATCTTTCATACTGCCGTTTATCTATTATAATAGGCTTTAACCTGGAAACGGCACTGCTCAGTGTGCTGAATTTTCAGTGTGTGATGTAAGAAACCAGAAACGACAAGGATTTGGTCACACTTGTTTTTTTGTTTACGAGCCGTTACTGGCTTTTACAGCATCTGATCAAATCAATCAATCAAGTTTGATTAGATTCTTTGAAGGCCAGTGTAGAAATATTGGGTTTGATAGACTCCCAGATCGATCTATAAAGATGGCCACCTGTCACAACCCATGCTTTCGCAAGGGATGTTCCTCCCTTGTGATAGCAATAAAGTGGATTCAAAAACATTTAAAGGGACAGTATAAAAAAAAAAGTTTTAAAGTGGGAGTAAACATAATAATAATAAGGCTTACCTATACTGTAGGTACAGTAATTATCTTTAGGACATTTTTACTTTAGATGCAGCCAGTCACTGGGGTTGTAAACCCTCAGGGTTTTTCCCCTTAATGCATTCTATGCATTAAGGTTGAAAAACCTTTTGTCCTTTACAATCACTTTAAGGAATGGCAAACCTGTGCCGTAGCGAGGGAGTGACGTCATCGCAGCCATTCACATTGCCGAATCCTGTAAACCCAGAAAGAAGACCGTGTAAAAATGGAAGCGCCTTCAGCGGTGACAGCGTGCCACTGGAGGGCTTCGTTTGCAGGTAACTCTGTCGTAATGTGCTAGTATGCGATGCATACTAGCACATTAGGACTTGAACTTCCTGGGGCCCAATTTATTTTTTTTATGCGGTTTAGTACCGCTTTAAATAAAATAAATGATACATTCTGAGAAAAAAAGTTTAAAGCATCCCTGTTCATCCATACTCACACGCAAATGTAGGTCCTTCATGTACAGTATCTCACAAATGTGAGTACACCCCTCACATTTTTGTAAATATTTTATTATATCTTTTCATGTGACAAAACTGAAGAAATGACACTTTGCTACAATGTAAAGTAGTGAGTGTACAGCTTGTATAACAGTGTAAATTTGCCGTCCCCTCAAAATAACTCAACACACAGCCATTAATGTCTAAACCGCTGGCAACAAAAGTGAGTACACCCCTAAGTGAAAATGTCCAAATTGGGCCCAAAGTGTCAATATTTTTTGTGGTTGCCATTATTTTTTAGCACTGCCGAAACCCTCTTGGGCATGGAGTTCACCAGCGCTTCACAGGTTGCCACTAGAGTCCTCTTCTACTCCTCCATGATGACATCACAGAGCTGGTAGATGTTAGAAACCTTGTACTCCACCTTCTGTTTGAGGATGCCCCATAGATGCTCAATAGGGTTTAGGTCTGGAGACATGCTTGGCCAGTCCATCCCCTTTACCCTCAGCTTCTTTAGCAAGGCAGTGGTCATCTTGGAGGTGTGTTCGGGGTCATTATCATGTTGGAATACTGCCCTGCAGCCCAGTCTCCGAAGGGAGGGGATCATGCTCTGCTTCAGTATGTCACAGTACATGTTGGCATTCATGGTTCCCTCAATGAACTGTAGCTCCCCAGTGCCGGCAGCACTCATGCAGCCCCAGACCATGACACTCCCACCACCATGCTTGACTGTAGGCAAGACGCACTAATCTTTGTACTCCTCACCTGGTTGCCTCCACACACGCTTGACACCATCTGAACCAAATAAGTTTATCTTGGTCTCATCTGACCACAGGACATGGTTCCAGTAATCCATGAATCCAGTAATCCATGTCCTTAGTCTGCTTGTCTTCAGCAAACTGCAGGCTTTCTTGTGCATCATCTTTAGAAGAGCCTTCCTTCTGGGATGACAGCCATTTCAGACCAATTTGATGCAGTGTACGGCGTATGGTCTGACCACTGACAGGCTGACCCCCACCCCTTCAACCTCTGCAGCAATGCTGGCAGCACTCATACGTCTATTTCCCAAAGACAACCTCTGGATGTAACGCAGAGCACGTGCACTCAACTTCTTTGGTCATCCATGGAGAGGCCTGTTCTGAGTGGAACCTGTCCTGTTAAACTGCTGTATGGTCTTGCTGCAGCTCAGTTTCAGGATCTTGGCAACCTTATAGCCTAGGCCATCTCTATGTAGAGCAACAATTCCTTTTTTTCAGATCCTCAGAGAATTCTTTACCATGTTGAATTTTCAGTGACCAGTATGAGAGAGTGAGAGTGATAACACCAAATTTATTACACCTGCTCCCCATTCACACCTGAGACCTTGTAACAGTAACAAGTCACATGACACCGGGGAGGGAAAATGGCTAATTGGGCCCAATTTGGACATTTTCACTTAGAGGTGTACTCACTTTTGTTGCCAGCGCTTTAGACATTAATGGCTGTGTGTTGAGTTATTTTGGGGGGACAGCAAACTTACACTGTTATACAAGCTGTACACTCACTACTTTACATTGTAGCAAAGTGTCATTTCTTCAGTGTTGCCACATGAAAAGATAGGGGCGTACTCACTCTTGTGAAATACTGTATACGTAAACGGTGATTGCAGCACACATGAGGAATCAATGCGAACGTCCAAGAGAGAACAAAAATTTTAGCACCAAAACTCCCGTGTAACTTTAAACTGGTAGACTGTAAAGGCTTTTAAAGTGTCACAGTTGGAGATGTTTCGATACCATAGTTTGTCGCATCGGCGTGCGCAATGTTTAAGTGTGACATTTTTGGTATCTTTACTCGGCATAGCAACATCTTTTATATTTTTACCAAAAAAATGGGTATTAATATGGTGTGCACTAACATTCTTTAAAATGTATTTTTTTCTAAAATGTGTTTAAAAAATAACATAAATTGCAACAGCCACCGTTTTAAAGTGGTTGTAAACCCTTACAGACCACTTTGACCTAAACCTACACGGTTTAGGAGATATTTGCAAAAAGACAGGCACCGCTGTCTACTGCGCATACGCTGTAGACAGCGGCGCACTGAGCATGCTGCTGCTAACGGCGATATGCCGTTAGTGGCGGCTCCCGTGCGCATACGCGGGAGTGACGTCATATCGGCTCTGGCCAATCACAGCGCCGGAGTCACGATACCCGGAAAGAAGATGGACGCTCCGAAGCAAAGGGGACAGCGGTGAGATCGCAGGCTCCTGTGTTTGGTAAGTGACACATAATGAGCTACTATGCGATGCATAGTAGCCGATTATTCTTTACCTTTGCAGGGAAACAATGAGGAAGTAAACCCATTAGGGTTTACTTCTCCTTTAATCTCTCTGCAGGGTCTCTGCTTTCAAAAAAATTTATACTATTTTAGGGGTTCTTTCTAGAAAAAAAGTGTCAGAATTGTAAGAAGTGTCAGAAGATGTACAAGAGGTGTGGACTCTGGGGTTTATTTACTAAAGGCAAATCCACTTTGCACTACAAGTGCACTGCAGTTGCTGTAAATCTGAAGGGGACATGCAAGGAAAATAAAACAGCATTTTTGCTTGTACATGATTGGATGATAAAATCAGCAGAGCTTCCCCTCATTTCATATCTTCCCCCTTAGATCTAAAGTGATTGTACTTCCAAGTGCACTTGTAGTGCAAAGTGGATTTGCCTTTAGTAAATCAACCCCTCTGTACTTGCTCTGCCCATTATGCCACTGTCCGTTCACTGTGCTGTATTACAGCCTATCACATTTTATCTGTATACTTTTTTGGCCACTGTTACTCTAATGCTACAAAAATGAAGCCTGAAAAGAGTTTAGAATGTGACTACATTGCTGTCACCACGGTGAGCTCCTCTGCTAACCTTTTTCGAATCCCATCCAGCCCCCCCCCCCCCAATAGTAGTCTCTTTAGCTTTGTTATATGCACAGTATTTGCCAAGTGCTCATGGAGTTCATTTTTTTTTGTAACTGGCTCCTGTCTTACAGACACATTATGCAGCACAAGCAAGGTCCAGAAGCCTCCAGAGAAAGCGTAAACTTGAAGACTCTGAGCCTCCGACATCTGTTACTCGCAGCCGAAGCAACTCCAGGCCACCAAGAGACCAATCCGGAGTTCGTGATGCAAAGGTCAGTGATCCTCCATGTGTTATCATAGACTCGATTGTTGGCTATTTGACATTATGTATTCCTTTTATGGTACTATAAAGAGGTGAGCTCCAATCACCCATATGTGGATGCCCTTTAGGTCAATTTTGCTATACAAATGGGTTTAATATGATCCAGGAGTATTTGTAAACTCTGGACAACTTTTTAAAAATTGGATTAAGACTTCTTTAACCCATAGCCATAATACATAATCATTTCAATGTCTCACCCTCCTCGTAATTGCCACTTAACACCCTTCAAATACCTAACTGGGGGCAGGACTGGGCTCGGTTGAAAAAAATAGTGAAAAAATGTGTTTCTAACCTAAACCTGTAAAATAAAAAATATATATTTTGAGATCTGCTACCAAATGAGAACCCTGGCTGAGTAAAGCTATTGAACGTTATCACTTTTGTTTTTCATCTGATATCATGAACAGAATTATACATGTTCATTGTTATTTGTGTGTAATTATTATAAAATACTGCAACATATTGTGTATATGTGAACAGAGCCTTGGCTCATTTTGGGGGATGACAGTCTCCACATTTAAAACAAAAAAAAATCTTTCTTTCTTTAATCGTACAACACGGGACACAGAGCCATAGTAATTACTATGTGGGTTATAGTCCACCTTCAGGTGCTGGACACTGGCACACCCTAAACAGGAAGTTGCCTTCCTATATAACCCGTCCCATACTGGGAGTATCTCAGTTTTTTGCCAGTGTCTAAGGTGTTGGTCATGAGTGAAGATTTGCTGTGCTGAGCTCCACTGGAGTAATCCTTGCTGGGGCTAGTTATGCAGCCGGATCTATTAAAAGTGTATTTTAGGCTGAATTGAATGGTACCCGGGCCTGGTGTCCGAAGAAACAAGTTTTTGCCTGTAAACACTTCTCTTTTTAGAGAGCTGGACCCCGGGATCCAGTACTTTTGGTATTAAGGCCATAAAGTTTTACTGGCGGAGGTGCTATTACAGGTCCAGGATTGTGGGTTTCCCCGATGGTCCCCAGCTCCTGAAGGTTTGTTAACGGAACCCACCGTGAAGGGTTTCGATTGGCTCTGTTGGTTTTACCACAGAAAACCCTGCGGGCGGGAAAGTTAAGTGGAGTTTTCCAAGAGATTTTTTAATTTTCTTATGAAATGAATTTTGTCATGCCTATTTGTCACCACTGGGGACTGTATGGAGCACATACCTTCTCATGCTTCCTCAAGAGACACGCTGTGTCCGGAGTAGCAGGCTTCTTTTTCTCCCCAGCCAGCAGTAGACCTCTGGTAAGTCTGGGGGGGGGGGGTTTCCTCCTCACCAGACACCCCCCACCTGTGCTGCATTCTCCCCCTCTTCACGAGGAAGAGCGTCAGGAGAAAAAAAAAACCGATCAGCACGCTGCTCTACTCGGTGGCTTCCAGGCTCTCTCCTTGCAATTTTTTTCCCTCACATGACGATCCTGTAGGATCAAAGGTCCGCGCTCGCGCAGGAAAGCTCTTTAAAAAAAAAAAAAAAGAGGGTGGCGGAGCTTAGCGCGGCATTGGCGTTCTCCAACGTCCAGCATGGGAATGTGTTTTTTAAGCACCATTATTACTGCTGCAGGCTGACGGAGGGACATAAGAGCGTAGAGGGGCATGAAAGAGGTTTGGTGACACAAGCATTCCTTTTGACACATTTACTATTGCATCAGGCTGAGCATTAATAGCAGCGGCAGGGCTGGACTATTGCTCAAGCAATGGATGCGATTTCTTCTGGTGGTACCTCTGCTTTGTGCATCGGGCTATGGTCAGAAGGGGGGTTGAAACACCCCCAAAAAAGAACTAAAAGGGTCTCCCTCAAGCTCTGGAAAGCCTACTCTACAAATGGCATCCTCCCCTGAGAGGGGATGGCTGGTCAGAGTGAGTATCGGGGCCATGAAATGTTTTCAACTGTTTTCAACACTGCAGCCCCTGTTCATTTTACTAAAGATCTCTTTTTCCTCAGCCATGGTAGGTTTAAAAAAAAAGAAAAAGAAAAGTTTAGTGACTTTAATCACATCCCAGTGTGGTCAAGATGCAACAGGTTATCTTCCATTACCCAGGACCCTCAAACTGAGGAACTAGGGGGCAGGAGAAGACGAATCCCCTCTGGGGACCGTGGTGAGGCTGATGACTCCTCTTCTGAGGTGTCAAATGTGGGATAGTCAGTTGCCACACTCTGTAAGGTTGATGGTAAAATTTTTTGCTGAATGATCTGCTCCACATTTATGTACCCTTAACTGAGTATTTGGGTTCACTAAAACCTCCTCAAGCTGTGCATGCTTTTTCCTGTCCATTCTTTGTTGGAAAAGTTTTTTTTTGTATTTGGAGGATCACCCAGATAAGCATTATTTTCCTTTCTAAAAAGTTTTCACACTTTATCCTATGGTAGAGAAAATTCACTAAGTAGGGTATACCCGCAATTGACGCTACTATATCCTTTTTGAATAAGTTTTACTTGTCCGGCAGACAATACTCAAATACTTAGGGATCCAAAGGATAAAAGGTTGGAATTCCTACTAAATAAAAATAAAAGGAGGCAGCTTTATGTTTGCAATAGTTGCTATGACAGATTCTATCCTTTAGGCCTTGCGCCCTTCGCTAAGCGTCATGCAAGAAGCTCCTGGCTAGTCTTCCTTTTTGCGGTGAAACAGCTATCTGGGGATATTTTGGATAATATATCCAAAGAATTTCTAGTGAAAAAGTACCCCTTTTGCCATTTAAGTGAAGGAGTAAATGTATTTTCGTTTCAAAGCTCCTTCTTCTGTGTCAGGGGCATCAGCCTCCAGGCAGTCACGACAGCTTCCACCGTCAGGTTCAAAAGGTAATCCTCAGGGTTAACCCCAGGGACAGAAGAGGTCTTGGGGGAGGAAACCTACAAGATACTGAAGCCTCCTTATGAGGAGGTGCCCCCGCATGCTCAATAGGGAAAATTCTTCTGCAGTTCTCAGGGATTTGGCAGAAGGAGTATCAAGACGAATGGGGGACTTCCTCAATAGCTCCAAGGTACAAACTGGAGTTCCAAGAGTTTCCATTTCCTCATTTTCTCTGATCAAACTTTCCTAAGGATCCAGAGAAAAATAAGTCTTTCTCTCAAGCATTGGACCATCTTTTGGCAAAAAGTGTTCATGGTGGCCCCCATGTAAGAGCAGAGGTTGGGGTTTGGTTAAATCCAAATGGACATTCTGGATCTAAAAAATCTAAATTCAATTCCTGAATATAACCACTCTTTTTTTTTTTTTTTTTTTTTTGCATGAAGTCAATCCAATCAGTTATCTCCATCCTACAAGGAGGAGAACTTCTGGCATCAATCGACGTCAAAGATGCATATCTCCATATGCCTATTTCCTCGCTCACTAGTAATATCTACTTTTCAAAGTGGCAAATCTTCATTTTCAGTATGTAGCTCTGTTTTCCGATCTAGCTAATGCACCTCGAGTACAAAGGTTCTGGCTTCTCTTCTAGCCAGATTGAGGGCCCAAGGTATAACGATTATGGTTTACCTAGTCAATCTGTTCTTGATAGACCAGCCGGTAGCCCCCTTAGACCAAAGTATGGTCAGCACATTGGACTACCTGGAATATCTAGGTCGGATTCTCAACCTAGGAGAAATCTTCTTTAAAACCATGAAGAAGGCTAAAATACTTGGGTCTGATCATGGGTACACCCAGAAAAGGGTATTCGTACCCCAGGCAAAGATCAGCACCATAAAGGAACTGAGTTAGGTGGTCGAAGCTGAGATGAGGTTGTTGGGAAAGATGGTGGCCTCATTCGAGGTCGTTCCTTAAGCTCAGTTTCATCACGACTGCTGCAAAACAGTATCCTAACAGCTTGAAACAAAGGGTTCAAGTTCTACATTCCCAATGTCTGACCCCAAAGCCTATGGCCACATCACCCTGATAGCGCCCGATCTCGTCTGATCTTGGGGGCTAAGCAGGGTTGGGCCTGGTTAGTACCCGGATGAAAGACCACCTGGAAATACATACCAAGTGCTGTAGGCTGGGTGCGCCGGAGCCGCAGTTTATGGTTAATATCCAAAAATCTGCAAAGGGGAGAATCCAACATATGCCAACCTTTTTTGTTTAGGTTGGGGAACAGTCCTAAAAGAGACAACTATCCAAGAGAAGTGGCCCAGATCAGAAATGGCCTTGCCCATTAACATTTTAGCAATTCAGGCATAACACTTGGTCCTGAGGGCTTGAACGTTCAGTTTAAGGTATTGTCCTGCCAGGATTCAATCTGTCAATGCCACAGCACTGGCCTATAATAAGCACCAAGGGGGCACAAGAAGTTGTGCGGCCCAGAGAAAGATGAATCGTATCTTATCTTGGGCAGAAAATAATGTACTTTGCCTATCGGCAGTCTTCATTCTAGGAATAGAAAATTGGCAGGCGGACTACTTGAGTCGCCAGCAGTTGTTCCCAGGAGAATGGTTCCTTCACCCGGATATTTTCCTGTCAATATGTCAAAGATGGAGGATCCCAGACATAGATCTGTTTGCGTCCAGGTTCAACAAAGAAATCAACAACTTTGTGTCAAGAACAAAGGATCCGCTAGCATGGGGAACAGATGCTTTGCTATTCCCGTTTAATCGGTTCTCACTGATTTATGCATTGACTCCTATTCTGCCTGCGTCCACGACTTCCTCGCAGGATCAAGCAGGAAGGGAAGTCGTTAATTCTTGTGACCCCTAGCAGAGCCCAGGAAATCTTGGTATGCAGAGATCGTAAAGATGGCAGTAGGGGACCCATGGACCCTACTATCACAGCCAGACCTTCTCTTGCAAGGTCCAGTGTTCCATCCTACTTTACAAACGCTAAATTTAACGGTTTGGCTATTGAGATCCACACTCTGAAGAAGCGTGGGCTGTCAGGTTCATTACTTTTCTACCTTGGTTAATGCAAGGGAGCCGGCCTCCATAATTATATATTATGGAGTCTGGGAAACATGTCTCCTGGTGTGAAACCAGGAGCTGCACCACAGGAAATAGGTCAAAGGTAGAATCCTTGACTTTTTCTGTAGATGGGGTGAGAAATAAAGCTGGCCTTGAGTGCTTTCTAAGGACAGGTGTCAGCCTTATCGGTATTATTTCAACGACCACTTGCTTTGCATTCCTTGGTTCGTAACTTTATTCAGGGGGTAATGCGGCTTAATCTCCGGTTAGGTAACCCCTGAACCACTTGAATTTAGTTTTGTCGGCATTACAAAACAGCCTTTTTTTTAGCCCAATACGAAATATTCCCTTGGTCCTTTTTTTGACAAGGAAAATATTTTTTTCTGGTAATCATATCTGCTGCGAGAAGGGTATCAGAATTGGATGCTCTTTATTGTAAAGAGCCATATTTTTTTTATTCACAAGGATAAGGTAGTATTGCATCTGCATCCTCATCCTAACTTTTTACCAAAGGTAGTATCAGGTTTTATTTAAACCAGGATATTGTTCTACCTTCATTTTTCCAGAGCCCTGTTCTTTGGAAGAAAAATCACTGCATTCTCTTGATGTGGCGAGAGCAGTCAAAGTCTACTTAAAGGCGATTGCTCAGTTTCAGAAAACGGATGTTTTGTTTGTGTTTCCTGAAGGTCCTAAAAGAGGACAGGCAGCATCAAAATCTATTTTTCTAAATAGATATGACAAGTAATCGTTTTAAGCTTATGGTTTAAAGAGGTAGATTCCACCCTCTTAAATCAAAACGCACTCCTCTAGGGCTGTTAGTGCTTAGTGGGCAGTGCATCACCAAGCCTCTATGGCTCATTTCTACAAGGCTGCAACTTTGTCTTCAATCCATACATTTACCAGATTCTATCAGGTGGATGTAAAAGACATTTGGGCGCAGTGTACTGCAGGCAGCAGTATATAAGTCCTCTGATCTCATGGTGCCCTGCTTTTGTTGGGTCTCCCTCCCCTCAGTTGGCATTGCTCTGGGACATCTCACATAGTAATTACTATGGCTCTGTGTCCCGTGATGTACGATTAAAGAAAATACGATTTTTTTATAACAGCTTACCTGTAAAATCCTTTTCTTTTGAAGTACATCATGGGACGCAGAGGTCCCCCCCCTCTTTCTGGTATACACGTGTATTGCTTTGCTACAAAACTGAGATGCTTCCGGTATGGGAGGGGTTATATAGGGAGGCAACTTCCTGTTTAGGATGTGCCAGTGTCCATCACCTGAAGGTGGCCTATAATCCACATAGTAATTACTATGGCTCTGTGTCCTGTGATGTACTTCAAAAGAAAAGGATTTTACAGGTAAGCTGTCATTAAAATCCTATTTTTCGCACAGCACACCTCATGTGCATTAGATCTGTACACATGATGTGTTAAGCAGAGATTAGCAATGATGATTCTTTCAGCTCTTGACATAGCTAGAATTTAAACTGTAATTATAACAATGAATATTAGTATCATTGTCATCATCGCTTTGTTTTTTATTTATTTAGATGGCAAAGAAAGCCAAGGTGATCATGAAGAAATCCCAGAGGAAAATGAACCAAATGAGCAAGAAAGGAGAGGCTGATAGGCATGTGTTTGATCTTAAACCCAAACACTTACTGGCTGGTAAAAGGAAATCTGGCAAAACAGACAGACGATAAGACCTTCTCCTGTGGGAATATGACGGTCACCCCTCTGCTGCTGCTCCTCCGCGGACTTGTAGCTGTCAGTGCACAGCTTTCTCCTTGTCACATTGTGTGGGGATCCCTGTGCTGCCCCCGTGTACAGCTCCCCCCTTGTCATACTGAGTGGGTGGGGGTCATTGTGCTGGCAGTGTACAGCTCCCTCCTCATCACACCTAATATCACTGACCATTTTAGTTTTGTAAAAAGGAACAATCTGGACTGCCCATCCTTCATTTTCCACTTTTAGGTTTCCTTCAACCACTTTTTCAGAATTGGATGGATTTTACAGCATACAGTGCCTTGAAGCAACCCTGAATCTTTAAATGCGCCCTGAGAAAAATAAATATGAAGTATAAGATCATATTTATTAAAGCTAAATGGACTCCGCTAAAAGTGTATGTGTGTTTTACCTTTACATTCTTCAAGTACTACATAGCAAACTGCTGTATACCGCAAAGAAAGATACCGTTCATTTTTTAATATGTAAAAATAGTAGAATATATTGAACGCCTGATAAGCGTTACACTTTTCAATAATACAAAGGCCTGATTCACACCTATGCATTTTTTGTGCATTTTGCAGATTTTCACTACACAACGTGTTCCATAGGAAACCATGTTAAATGGTTTTAGTGCAAATCTGCAAAATGCACTAAAAATGCATTGGTGTGAATCAGGCCTAAAGCAGCTTTAGTACATTTGACGTAACTAATTTCATTTAGTTACGTTTTTTGAAACCATGTTTTAGAAATTGGTGCTTCCTCCGTAGTGTACGTTATCAAGCATTACAGGTTTGTCACCCTCACCCCCAACTCTCTGAGCCATGGCAAGGTAACAGGCAGGGATATAAACATGATGTGAGTAACCTTAAACCACCTCCTGCCCAGCCACTGTACATAAATGGCTGACGGGGACTAGCATTGTTCTGGGAAGAGGTACTACCCCCCTGAACCGCACCTCAGTGTGCGATCTGTGACCACTGAGTCATTCCCCAGGGCAAGTACAGTGTGATTATGTTGACACTACAGTGCCAGTATGTAAAAAACAAAAACAAACATTTTTTAACATACTGTTACCAGTGAAAGTGCCATGTCCATATGGTGACATTGTACTGCTGTGGTGGTGATCATCTGCAGTGGCTGGCTGCTTTGATGTCACTATATGTCAGTGCTGCCAGCCATTGTCTCTGGTCACCACCCCAACAGTACAATGTCATCTTCCAGTCCAGTGTCCTTGATCACCACCAATCCAGTCAGTGTCCATGATCACTGCCACACCAGTAATGCTGTCCCCATAAGGACTTGTTCGTGTGTGCAATGCTCTCTGAAGAGCCATCTGTGTTTGGATCGCTCTTCAGAAAGGACTCCGCAGAAACAACCCTATTCACTTGAATGGGTTATGAACAGCGGGCGTACAGGGGGTTTAATTCCTGCCACAGCTGCAAAGCATCTCAGCTGCGACATGCATACACCTCCGGCCACTGCCTCTGTAGCTAAAGGGGGCATAGGTTGAGGGGGGGTTAAACTGAGATTTAACAGAGTTTTATCCGATTTTCCCCCTCCCCTCACCAGAGTGTGGCTACAACCCAATTGCAAAAAACCTGAGGCCTGTGTAACATCTACATAAAAAGAGAATGCAATGATTTGCAAATCTCATAAACCCATATTTTATTCACAATAAAAAACATGTTAAACGTTTAAACTGCGAAAATGGACCATTTTAAAAAACACTCTGTAAACGCCTGGGAACTGAGACCATTTGCTGGAATTTTGGGAGAGGAATGTTGTCCCATTCTTGCCTCTTTTGGTAAGCCAGCATTGGTGTCCCTGATTTTCACCACACCAGTGTCAACAGCGTGTTTCTGATTGCTGCCACACTAGTCCCCAGCATCACCAGACCAGTGTAAGTTGGCAATAGTGTTCCTGATCACTGCTACACAATTCCCACTATCACCAAACCAGTGCAGTCAGCAACAGTGTTCCTGACGACTGTCATACCAGTGCAATGTAACCTCTGCCTATACTAAGGCCCCTTTTACATTGGGGCGGTTTGCAGGCGCTATTGCGCTAAAAATAGCGCCTGCAAATCGACCTGAAACAGCCGCTGCTGTCTCTCCAGTGTGAAAGCCCCGAGGGCTTTCACACTGGAGCGGTGCGCTAGCAGGACGTGACAAAAAGTCCTGCTAGCAGCATCTTCGGAGCGGTGTATACACCGCTCCTTCCCATTGAAATCAATGGGACAGCACAGCTATACCGCCGGCAAAGCGCCTCTGCAGAGGCGCTTTGCTGTGGTTTTTAACCCTTTCTCGGCCGCTAGCGAGGGGGTAATAATAACAAGTGTAGGCGCAACAACTCAGGATTCACATAAGACCAAACACTACGTCTGCTGATAGATAATATCTAAATAAAGTTCATGAAACGGGAATTGAGATGTTCAATAGTCCATATAGCAAACACAGGCTAATAAGTCTATGTAATAATGCTAGTGAAGGGATAAAAACGTCAAAAGGAAGCAAGCAGGGTTGACATAGTAGAAGAGAAACCATAATCCTGGGGTGCAAGACAACAAGGAGAGAGGCGCCTCTGGGTGCAGTCATTTTTATAAAATAACAGTTTAATAAATCAAATAAACTCACATAAGCAAGAAGAAAAAAGGCATATGGTAACAGATGTCAAAAGGTGACGCTCCCGCATCTGTGCCAAAAGCAGTCTGTGCTGTGGATGTAATCAGGGCTCTTCCAGATGATGTGAAAGCCGGCTACGGAAGGTGGCCTCAGAACGAGGCTTGACACACAGGAGACGGCTGGCTGCAGAGGGATGGCGTCATCGATAGTGGACGCGTTTCCTGGGCATGCGCACTTGGGTGTACTGCAAGTCATGCCCCTTTCTCAACAGACATGGTCTGATTACCATAGGAGGTGGTTAAAAAGGAGATGGGGGAGGAAGTGGTGCAGAGAAAGCGGGAGCATAATGACAATTAAAGAAATTCTATATGTACAATGCTCTAGAAGCTGTTACAAGTAATAAAAAGGGGGCATATGAGAAACCCGATACTGAGGGGGAATGAAGGAAAACTATATACATTAACCCTATTATGTAATGCATATGTATATTGTAACTATTTAGATGAGATATAAATGGGATATGACAAATATATAAAAAGTGAGAGAGAGAGAGCCGAACTTGCAAACCACCAATCCGCATGCATGGAAACAGCCCTCATTTTTGTGGATGACCTCTGAGAACTAACTGGAATAATAAAATATATAATATATGTATACAAACATACTGGAATTCCGGGACAAAGTAACTGCTAACACCAGTACCTATACAGACCATAATAAATGAAAAATGCATAATGATGAAACAAAAAATGATAATACTAAAGAAAATAAAAATATATATAAGAAATGAATGGCATATTGGGTGCAGTACTAGGTATCATCAGTATCATATATATAACATACAGGTAAGTTTGAGGTCTATAGGAAAAAAGTGGCATCCAATAAGCCTAAGAGCAATGATATATAAAATTCTAAAAATAAAAAATATATATAAATTATATAAAAATTATATAAAAATTACCACCTCGAATCAATAAGGGATATATGAATAAAAAAGGATAGGGAAAAATGTGATTTATAAAAACACACACATAAATATATATGTATATAATCATATAAAATCATGTATATAAAGGCAGGAGGACTAAATCAGTGAATGGGACCAGGCGAGATATTATAGAATGGTGGAGATCTCTATTCCTTCATTCATACCGCCGGGTGAAAGAACATCTATGTGTATGTTTTTATATATCACTTACATTTTTCCCTATCCTTTTTGTTCATATATCCCTTATTGATTTGAGGTGGTAATTTTTGTATAATTTATATATATTTTTTATTATTTTTATAATTTTATATATCATTGCTCTTAGGCTTATTGGATGCCACTTTTTTCCTATAGACCTCAAACTTACGTGCATGTTTATTTATATATATATATATATTTTGTTTTTATCACCTCTTATGATACCTAGTACTGCACCCAATTTGCCAGCCTATTTCATTCATTTCTTATATATATTTTTATTTTCTTTATATTTATCATTTTTCGTTTCATCATTATGCATTTTTCATTTCATCATTATGCATTTTTCATTTCATCATTATGCATTTTTCATTTATTATGGTCTGTATAGGTACTGGTGTTAGCAGTTACTTTGTCCCAGAATTCCAGTATGTTTGTATACATATATTATATATTTTATTATTCCAGTTAGTTCTCAGAGGTCATCCACAAAAATGAGGGCTGTTTCCATGCATGCGCATTAGTGGTTTGCAAGTTCGGCTCTCTCTCTCTGACTTTTTATATATTTGTCATATCCCATTAATATCTCATCTAAATAGTTACAATATACATATGCATTACATAATAGGGTTAATGTATATAGCTTTCCTTCATTCCCCCTCAGTATCGGGTTTCTCATATGCCCCCTTTTTATTACTTGTAACAGCTTCTAGAGCATTGTACATATATAATTTCTTTCATTGTCATTATGCTCCCGCTTTCTCCGCCCCACTTCCTCCCCCATCTCCTTTTTAACCACCTCCTATGGTAATCAGACCATGTCTGTTGAGAAAGGGGCACGACTTGCAGTACACCCAAGTGCGCATGCCCAGGAAACGCGTCCACTATCGATGACGCCATCCCTCTGCAGCCAGCCGTCTCCTGTGTGTCAAGCCTCGTTCTGAGGCCGCCTTCCCTAGCCGGCTTTCGCTTTTGGCACAGATCCAGGAGCGTCACCTTTTGACATCTGATACCATATGCCTGTTTTCCTCTTGCTTATGTGAGTTTATTTGATTTATTAAAGTGTTATTTTATAAAACCGACTGCACCCAGAGGTGCCTCTCTACTTGTTGGCTAGCGGGGGGTAAAACCGCCCCGCTAGCGGCCGAATACTGACGGTAAAGCGCCGCTAACAAGCGGCACTTTACCGCCGCCCCCGCCCCAGTGTGAAAGGGGCCTTACTATGGCTTGTTTATTAGTCAGCAAACAGGCAGAAACATGACCATGTCCCTGCCTACCACCTGAACTTGACCAATCTGCACATCCAACTGACTATGTTCCCCAGAGATACCAATTACAGCCATCCCATGAAGACAACTACACTCTTGAAACCACAGGAACTCTTGTTCTTCCTTTTTTCAGCCTCCTGTACATGCTGGCCAGTGAACATGGCACTCCTGGGGGCAGCCATGTACCTACCAGTAGTCTAGGCTCAATTGGCGTATAGGGACTGGGACTACTATAGGTGATGCTGCACTAAGCTATGTTCCCTAACCACTGGTGCATAGGTAACCATCACCGTACACTGGTTTTGCTACAACTGTTGAGTTGTGTGATAGACAAGATACAATGCCTGGTGCTTAATCCGTTCACAAAAAAAAGAGAGAACATACACGCACATGGTTATCTTCTCAAAATATATTATTAGTATCAAAAGACATACAAGTAAAAACATTGTATCACAGGTACCGCTCCCCACCCACCAAGCCACCCATGCAGCCCTCCCAAACTCCTCAGCTACCCAAATACCCACTACCCTGCAGGAGCTGTGAGGCCCACTCTCCCCTACCTAGCCCCCTCACCTCAAGTATGTAGCCAAAACACCAACATTTTGAAATGTCAAAATGGCCAAATGCTGGTAAAGTTCAAGACCTAAACCACAGTACCTAAAACTCTATACTTACACTAATAAACAGCACCCAACTAAAAAAGGCAGAAGCAGCGGAGACATCCCCATCAAGAGAGGTGACACTTCTAACACACCAGGCTAAGCATACATGGGAGCAATGACAGTATAAGACCTGATGGATATGCATGTGATATGCTGCAGTGAGTGAGGGTACTCAATAAAATTGTCTACATGCACAAGTGCACAGCTGCTGTGGTCAATAAAGAAAGAGAGACTCAGCTGTAGGTTGATGCAATACAGATGAATGGTGAGCCATTCTCAAATCATTGGATGGATAGGTGAGCTGCAATCATGCCTTAGGTGAGTAGTTGAATAGCTGGCAAAAACAAGTATACCATCAAATATAGAGTGAGCTGTAAAGCCAACCATGCAGCCGATAAAATCACAGGGTATTCAGTACTGTAATGAGATAACATAATAACAGTAGTTCAACACCGTAGAAAGCATGCGGGACCTGATTTAGAAGGTAAGCTGGGACTAAGAATCTGTACCTCAATCTCATCTCTGTGCCCCAAGTCCAGCCTGTGCTAGTAAAACACAGCTGTTATGACCTGTACAGGGATCACTGTGGAGTCTTCTGGTACTCGCTGTGTAAAGTCCATCTAGTCAGCATTATGGTTGTCTACCGCCAATGTGCACCCCATCCAAGCATGCCTAATAAGAGGCTGACTTCTCTCCTTCTCTCCCAGTACCCTACACCAGGACAACTGGCTCAATCTTACAAACTGTTGGGGTGGCCATGCATGGTCCTATGTCACATTGATGCGTTTTGTCCCGCCCACTACCAGGACTTCTTCAGGACATATGGTGGGACAAGCTGTCAATCATGCTTAAGTACTTCTCTGCGCTCCCGCCCAACAACCTCTTAAAGTGACCCTATTAAAGCGCTGCGCAAACCGTTGGCCCTATATTCATCCTCTAAAATAATCCTAATAGTGCCTGTCACCTAGATGTCCAGGTAAGTATAGTCCACTACATCACAAAAATAATACTCTATACGCTTAAGAACAGCTATAAACAAAAGCCCAACCTGTGGGGCTGTCAAGAGAGAGAGGATTGGCCGTTTCCTTTAACCGTACAATGTCTAACACATGAATTTTGATGCCTCATCCAATGCAATAGATCAGTGGTTCTCAACCTGGGGGTCGGGACCCCCTCGGGGGTCGAATGATGATTTGCCAGGGGTCACCGAATCCTGGGCTGTTCCTGAAGCCTGCACCACTCTCCCAGCCTTTTTGCGGCCGCCCAGCAGGACTATCCCTGGAGCCTGTGGCCGCCCAGCTGGGCTGCCCACTCAGCCTCTTCGCAGGCGCCCATTCAGTTCACGGCATGGCTGGGGAGCAGGGACTAGAGGTCAGCTGACTGGTGAGGAATGTGAAATGGGAGGGGCTGGATGAGATCCTATCTCCTGATTTTGGCATAAGTGTCACTGCTACGAGACACAACAAAGTCGGAGACACAGTGAGTAACACTATCTGTGATTAAAGTTGCCATTAAAAGGACTCAGGGAGCGCTAAATGTCTGCAGGTTAGGGGTGCAAATTACTTGTCTTGCCTTGGGTGCTGACAATCCACGCTGCGAAAATAATTTTACTGTTGGGGGTCCCCACAACTTGGGAAATTTTATCAAGGGGTCACGGCACTAGAAGGTTGAGAACCACTGCTATCGATCATATACACCGTGTTATACTCATAAGTTCTCTGCAGCATGGCAAATACAGATAGGCCATATCCATATCCCAGGGTCTGTCAGACATCCCAACCTTAAAAAAAAACTAATTTCTGGGAGGTTGCGTATTATGTGCAGGAGAGGTGTGTGGTGGTGGGTATTATGTGTAGGAGAGGAGTGTATTTAGGTGGGTATAATGTGCAGTGGGTAGTATGTGTCAGTAGAGCAGTGGACTGTGTCGGTAGTTCTTTATTTTTATACAATTTCATTTTTTTGTATTTTTTATTTTTTTTCAAAATGCTTTTTTGGGGCCTTTGGATGGTGGCAGTGGACAGTGTCAGAGTTTCTTTTTTTTTACCATTTATTTTTTGTTTTTCACAATGATTGGAGGAGAGGGGACAGTGTCAGGAGAGCAATGGATGTTGTCAGTGGTTTCTTGTTTTTATCTATTATTTTTTTACAGTTTTGTTTATTTAAAAAAAAAAAAAAAAATCACAGTGCTTCTGGGGAAGGGGGTATGTGGCAGTGGATGTGTCAGTCATTTATTTTTACAATTTAATTTGTTTTTAATTTTTTTTACAATGCTTTTGGGACGAGGGGGTTGGGGTATCTAAATTTTTTCTTTCTATGTATTTTTTATTTTATTTTTTACAATTTAAATATTTGTTTTGTTTTTCTTATCGACCCTGTTGGGGGGCTTTGGTGAGATATCAGGGATCTAAACAGATCCCTGACATCTCCCCATTGAGACAGAGAAAGGGACTAAGGACACAGATTCCCCAGTCCCTTTCTCAGCACTAAAGATGACTGAACAGGAGACAGAGACTCCTCTCCATTCATTATCTGAAGCAGAGAAATTACATATTTACTGGTCCCTTCCCCTGCTCTCCATCCTGACAGATCCCCCGCAACCAGCGGGAGAGGAGAGCAGGGACCCTGTGTGTATGAGGCCTAATAGAAATTAGAATCAAATGCTAGTCCACACCCAGCTGTAGGGAGGAGAGGATTAGTCCCAAAGAGAATCTCCTATGGTAGAATCTCAGAGGCTCACACTAGTGAACTATACCTCCCACGTTCAATGATACCAGGGCAGTTTTTAACGCAGGGCAAACGGGGTACCTGCCCTGGGCCCAATCTTTGTTGGAGGGCCCAAAGCATTGAGCCTGTGCTACCTGCAAATTAGGGCCCCGATGATGCTTTGCAGAGCGCAGAGGACACAGGAGGCTGTATTCCCGAGCTAGCCAGCAGAGAGAAGGTGGGGCCGGGAGCTCCACTGACGCTGACACCCCCCCCCCCCCCCCCATATGCAGCCTGTATGCTCAGAACAGAGCAGTGATCAGAGTGGGAATATCAGTGGAGCTTCAGGCCCCACCCCCTCTATATGGGCTGGGGAATACAGAGGTCAAGGGGAAGTGGCAGGGGCGGGAGCTCCACTGATGTTCTAACCCCACCCCATGCCTGTATGCTGAGTGGAGCAGTTGTACCCTGTTTCCCTGAAAATAAGACCTAGTGTGATTGTCAGTGATGGCTGCAATATAAGCCCTACCCTCCAAATAAGCCCTAGTTAAAGTCCTTGTAGGTCTTATTTTCGGAGAAACAGGGTAGGGCTTATTTGGGGGGTAGGGCTTATATTGCAGCCATCACTGACAATCACGCTAGGTCTTATTTTCGGGGAAACAGGGTAGTGAGAGCAGAGAGTGGAAGCCCCGCCCTCGGACCCCTGAATATATGCAGTGAGCTCGGATGGTCAGGTATGGCCTTACACCCATAAAATGCCTGACTGCTGAAACCCTGAGCTGTGTTCAACTGTAAAGCTGTGCATTGCTGAAAGTTCTCTGACCATCTCCTGTATAATGTCTGCAGTCTTTGATTGTCACCTGTAGCATGTCCGCAGTCTTTGATTGTCACCTGTAGCATGTCCGCAGTCTTTGATTGTCACCTGTAGCATGTCCACAGTCTCTAATTGTCACATGTAGCATGTCAGCAGTCTCTGATTGTCACATGTAGCATGTCAGCAGTCTCTGATTGTCACATGTAGCATGTCAGCAGTCTCTGATTGTCACATGTAGCATGTCAGCAGTCTCTGATTGTCACATGTAGCATGTCAGCAGTCTCTGATTGTCACATGTAGCATGTCAGCAGTCTCTGATTGTCACATGTAGCATGTCAGCAGTCTCTGATTGTCACATGTAGCATGTCAGCAGTCTCTGATTGTCACATGTAGCATGTCAGCAATCTCTGGTCTCCTGCAGTATATTTGTAGTCTCTAATGCTCTCCTGCAGTATATTTGCAGTCTCTGATCATCTCCTGTAGTATTTGTATTAATGTGCCGCTTTACTTGCTCAATTATTTGGGATTGCTCTACTTCTCAGTGAGTGGTAATAATGTGCATTAACCTGTAGCAACCAATAATTGAACAGTAGTGATCTGCTGTAATTTCTAGCAACCAATCAGTGAATGGTAATGAAGTGCTGTAACCCCTAGCAGCTAATCAGTGAGCGCTAATAATGTGCAGTAACCTCTAGCAACCAATCGGCAAGCAGAAATTATGTGCTGTAACCTCTAGCAACCCAGCAGTAAGGATAGGCTGTAACCTCTGGCAACCAACTGCAATCGCTGCAGTAAATTGATTCAGAGTCCACCTGCTATTTTTTGTATGTTTCAGAATGGGGGGGCCCAGGGCCCAATCAATATTAAAGATGGCCCTGAATGATACATCTTGCAAGTAGTAGACTCCCTAGCTTTTATCATCACCAAATCAGAGATTCCCTTGTCCCTCAGAACAACTCTGAAGCAGTGTAGCAACTGTGCCTTTGAGACAAAGATCCAGATTATTTGGTAGAGCACACAAAGCATCTACTAAAAATATTATGAGTCTGAAGTACCACAAGAGCCTTGCTTAATTCTGAGCAATGAGGATCACCAGAATACCCTCCTATCTCAATTCTGCAAAGCAGTCAAAAGAAAAAAAAAAGTTTTAGAGGAAGAAATGCTTAGATCGGTTTGTACTGATCCCATGGAGCCATTCAAGCATCCACTACTTCTGCAAAAGGATCGCAGTACCTAGAGACATCCCTGTCCTTTGTTATTAAACCTGGGATGCAGAGACCACTCCAGAATGCAGACACTGCCAGCTGAGGAAGTCTACATCCCAGGTAATACAGTTGACAGGCAAACAGCAGCTAAGGTTGGAACCTTCCCTGCCAGTGTCATTTATACAGTGATCAGTGCTTTTTTTAGCACAGATCACTGTATTGGTGTCACTGGTCCTAGAAAAGCAGAGTTAGTTTTTACCGGTACTGTTTCCAGTAGTCTTCCAGGGCACTACACAAAAGTTCTCAGACAAACGATCACTTATCCGACGCTTAGGAAAATTATAAGTGAAGTAAAAGAGCAAAATTCCTGAAACAAGGGAAGCAATCAAAACTACCATTTAGAATAATTTCAATCAAAAGGTAATCTTTCAAAACTTCAGCAGCGCTAAAGATTTTAAATAGAAGCTCAAAAATCTGTATATTCAGCTGAAAACTGGAGAAGCCATAGTGTTTTACAAATAAAAGTTCATGAGTAATTCACCTGTTTAAAAATTGGAGAAGCCATAGTGCTTTGCAAATAAATGTTCATAAGTGATTCATCAGTTGTTTAAAAACTTCAACAATCGATACATCTAATGCTTGAGATCCCTCTAGGAATTGCACTCACCAGAAAGATCAATCGAAAGCCTTGTGGTGTATGTGAAGTGGCTGCGATCACTGCCAAACAAACATCAATCCAATCCACAATAACTGATCAGCAAATAGGGAGGCCAGCACTCTTGTCTTCTAATTCACCCAGATCCAGTCAGCTGAAAGCTATCCTTAATACTCGGGCAAATAAGGAGAGAGGAAGCCTCATAGTGTAAAACTAAAGCTTTCAATATCCGAAAAAAAAAAAACACCCCTCCCTTATTACATTGAACTTACAAACAAGTTAAAAAATAGGGCATCCAATAAATGCGTGGTACAATCCGTTATGAGAATCTCACCACCTGTCGGAGAGCTGTAATCGTCTGTGGTGGTTCCCGGGGAGAGACCAAAACAAATGACCTGTAGGCAAGCCGTGTGTACCTTCAGGGGTTTTAGATTAAATATCAAGTCAAAACTTCCCGGAAGATTTTTTGATCACAAACACATGAGAGTAAAAACACTTTTGTTTCTCTTTCTCTGGAACTGAAGGACTGTCTGGTCTACAGTCTACCCCCGCAACAAAGGGAGAGCTCTTGCTTTTTCTGGATCTCTGGGAAGTTTCATTAATAAAAATCTCTCTGGAGGATGACAATTGAGTTCCAGGAAGTAACCAGCCAGTAGCCAGCCTTCCTCCTACTGGCGATCTGTCGTCATTGTTTTGGGTTTTTGTTAGAAGAGCCAAAGGAGGACATTACTCTGGCTTCCCCTTGTGACCAGTCCAGTTCTTTTTGGGGGTAGTATTTTTTTCTTGGACGCTCTCTTTGTCCACAAAAAAAAAAAAAAAAAAAAAAAAAACTCTTTTGTGGAGGTTTGCGTTTTTCAGTCAGGAACGTTTTCTTTGTGTCTGCCGTTCTTTTTAAGGCTCCGTCCAAGCCTGTCCTGAACAAACAGTCTCCGAAGAATGGGAAATTGCATAGCCCTTATTTTGGATGCAGGGTCCCCTGACCAGGTCTTCATCCAAATAGCCCGTGTGGCTGCCACGCTAGTCCTCCTGATCTTGCTGCCAGCTTGACAGACTCTGTGGACACATCTGCTATGTACCCAACTGCCTTGGAGAGAAATCGCTAGGGTCTTCAAAATTTCTTCCCTAGGCGTGCCAGTTTTTATATGGTCTTGCAGTTGGGAGAGACAAAATTCTAGGTTTCTTGTCACACAAGTGGTGGCGAGTGCCAGCTTCAGGCTGGCGACACTTGTTTCCCAAGTTCTCTTTAGGATAATGTCGTCCCTCTTATCCGTGCAATCTTTAAGATGCCCCATATCTTGAAAGGCCAATGAATATTTTTTTTGGAAACTTTGGATAGTGGTGCATCCAATTTCGGATTTTTATTCCACACTTCCTGTGGATCGTTACTGAAAGGGAACCGCATCTTATGACTAACGGCAAAGGAGGGATTCTTTTCTGGGTCTGCCCACTCATTCCTCACGACGTCCGACATCACCTGGTGGACCGGGAATACTTTCTCTTCCTAAGACCTTGATACATCATCAGGTCATGTTTTGATAGTAGTTATTTTCTTCCTCAATCTCCAAAGTCTCATATATGGCCCCAAGTAAGTGCTCTACGTCTTCCAGGGACAATTTGTACTTGGGCCCCTTTTTCTCTTCTCCCCCATCGAATCTCAGCCGTCAGTGGCAATTTCGCTAACCGCGCTGCTACCCGCTCGTTCCCTCGCCGTCTCCTGCGACGACTGATCTTGGCGCAGCTATGGGAGAGGAACTTCCAGAGGGAGCTGTTGGAGGTTTAACATCTGCAATACATTTTTTAAGATCCTTAAAAAGGTAATAGCCATGTCCTCCCTCACAGATCCAAAGATTTTTGTGTAGATTGCATCTGACGCTTTTTTAAATCAGTCTGTCAATGCACACTTGGCATAGCGGCTCTGTGTATTCCAAAATCAGAAGAAGCCAGAATCCGGGTCACCTCCTGTCTGCAGCCTAAAGAGGGTTGCCCATGGCCACACATACGACCTCCACCAACCATACAGTAAGGGTGCACTCACCCCCGCAGCCCAGAAGCTCATACCGTGCTCTCCCCTGCTTGCCATGAGACACATGCCCCAGTTCAGCCCTTCGGAGATGGAGACTCCAGCGGTCCCTTCAGGCAACATATCTCCTCTAGACGGAGGAAACACTAGGACTGACCATGGACCTGAGGGACCGCCTTTTAAAAGAAATTACTGGCAATGTGTTTCCTGTGTGTGCGGACCTGGAAGACGACCGGGGGAAAGTGTCAGTTAAGGTCAGATTTGTCTGCCGCAGTCCCGCTAAAAGTCGCAGGTCACTGCCATTACCAGTAAAAACAATAAAAAAAAAATAAAAATAAAAATTAAGAGTCCCTAAATCTATCCCCTATTTTGTAGACACTATAACTTTTGCGCAAACAAATCAATATATGCTTATTGGGATTTTTTTTCCCAAAAAATATGTAGCAGTATACATATTAGCCTAAACTTTTTTTTTCTTTTTAAATTGTCACTTTTGTTTATAGCGCAAAAAATAAAAACCACAGACATAAATACCCCCCTAAGAAAGCTCTATTTGTGTGAAATAAAAAAAATAAAAAAGTTGACATCAATTTTGTTTTGGTACGTCACAAAACCGCGCAAATGTCAGTTAAAGCGAGGAAGTGCCAGAGCGCAAAAAAATTGGCCTGGTCATTAAGGGGGATAAATCCTTCTGGGGCCGAAGTGGTTAGAATTCACTCTGTAAAGATTAGTTGTCAGCATATGTAAACATACCCGATATTAAAAAAAAAAAAAAAAAAAAAATTAACTTAAAATAACATGATGATTTGGTCCATAAATTTTAACATGACTAGAGAAAAATCTCAACGGAGTGGGCAGGGAAGCTGGCCATACTGACTGAAGATGGTTTCAGGCTGCAGACGTCAGCTACATCAGCGGGCATGCTGTCACCGTAGGAAGGCAGCAGCAGGGAGTTACTTTCTTAGCGCTGCAAGGCAGGATATGCTGTATGGCATGGAGCACGTGCGACACTCTACCAGGTAGATATCGGCGTGCAGTCCTACAGCATTAACTCCTTCTGAGGTGGAAACCCATGAGCCAATTAGAGAAGGTTGCTTAACTTGTCATAGGCCTGTTAAGCTAAGTCTTCAGAGACAGGACAAGTGGTTGAGGCAGAGTGAGAGAACAGTACTTATTAGAACAGACAAAAAACACAATAAATGAATAAAATGTGTTAGAAAAAAAAAATAATTTTATATATATATATATATATATATATATATATATTAGTCTTTCCCACGTCAGAGAGGGGGAGAGAAGAAGTACATCCTACTAGGAAAAAACTGAGGCATGTTGGCAGTGAGAAATTGTCCTAGGCTAGCCTGCTCTTTTGTTTGCCAATGTCCAGTCCCACTGTAGGCAGCAGTATAACCCTCAATAGAAAATAAAGAAAATTGCAGTTCCAAAAAAACAAAAATACTTTAGATAGATATCAGATCCATGACCCACTGTATGGCCCCCCCATGCAGTACTTAAAAGGCATAAAAACCATATGAACTGATAACACACAAGCATCACAGAGAAAAGTTTAATTAAAAAGCTTTATAGACAAGATAGTAAAATTACTTTTTGCATCAAATGCTGAATTAAATAATTATAAACCACTTTAGGACTAAAGTAGAAATGGTGTGAAGTCCGTTATTGCACACAGTCAAATCAAATGTCAATCTTAAATTTACTAATCAAATATTTAAATTCAGAATCTGGGTTTCTACAGGTAACATGTCCAGCCTTTATAAAATGAGCCCCTGCCTACTCCATTTTATTTAAGGTATCACAGTTTACTAGCCCACTTAAAGTACTTTACAGAGCTAGAGAAAATAGCTCAATGTGCAGATTTTAAGAATTAAACCTGATTTTACACTAATCTGTAAATGAAGTAGGGCTGCAACTAACAATTATTATCATAAATCGATTAGTTGGCCGATTATTTTTTCGATCGGGAAAAAATAAAAAAAAAAAATAAAAAAAAAAAAAGCCATTTTTTCGTTTATTTAAAATAAATGAAAAAACCTGTTACACAGGTGATATACGGGTATCCTATCATGATGGGGTTTATAGTACAACCCCCCACCCCACCCCCAGGAACACCAATAATGGGGTAATATCTCCCCCCCCGGAACACCAATGATGGGGCACTATCCCCCCACCCCCTCCGGAACACCAATGATGGGACACCATTACACCCCGCCCCACGAACACCAATGATGGGGCACTCCCCCCCCCCCAGAAATACTTAGGATCATGGGGCACTTGTCATCACAGAAATGACTGTCCTGACTGAGTATTGTATAGCCATTAGCCGCCATCTTATCACTTCACACAGGTGCAGCTCAGCTCTCACGGCTGCTTCTCGCCTGTCTATTCCCTCGAGGCAGCAGCGGGCGGAGCTGAGAATATCAGGGGGGAGCTGACATCAGCGAGGAGGAGAAGCGCGGACATGCCTGGTCACATAAGCGCCGCCGCATTCTCATGCGAATACGGCGGCGCTGTCGCCTTGAACACAAGAGGTTTCTAACGGACTGGCAGGGAGGAAGGTGCAGACCAACCCATCGAAAATGAAAATCATTGACAATGATTTTCATTATCGATTATTATCAATAGTATCAATTAATTGTTTCAGCCCTAAAATGAAGTTCTACTTATTCAGTGTCAGTAGCACATACAGATCACTACATGCAATAAAGTATTATTTTGTGGTCTCCTTCACATCCGATGGATTTTATCATGATCCTCAAATGATTTCAGATTTTCCAAGTTATCCCACCATTTGTACAGAAAAGTGTCCGCTATCAGCTGGAACCATGGTGTAATCTTTACTTCTCCTTGCTTAGCCTTTTCCAATAACTGTGTCAGTTCCTCCTTGGATACGTAGCAGTGGCTTTGAATCTCATTGGAGTCTGGATCTAAAGTGACATCCTTCTGTATAAACAGGATGTAATCTATTTCATGCTCTCCCCAGATGCCATCTGATTGAGCTTTGTAGTGAATTCTCGTAAGGTATCTCAGTTCATCTGGAGTCACCTGTAAAATTTGAATAATTGTTTTACAATTAAGCAGCAGACAAACAAAACTTAATGGGTCGCTGAAAAAAATAAAAAATAAAAAAAAAAAGTAGGTAAACACTTCAATACCAGTCAGTCAATTTCACCCCCTTCCTGCCCAGGCCAATTTTCAGTGCCGTCACACTTTAGGCAACATTTGTGTGATCATGCAAAGCTGTACGCAAACAAAATTCTACCTTTCTTTGAGACACAGAGCTTTCTTTTGGTGGTATTTAATCACCACTGGGTTTTGTTTTTCTTGTTTAGCAAAATATAAGTTTCTTTGTTTTTGTTATAAAATTTTGTAAATAAGTTTTCTCCTTCACTGACGAGGTGGCACTAATATGCAGCACTGATAGGCAGGCTTTATGGGCACGATAGGCAGCAATGAGAAGACACTGACAGGCATCGCTGATGGGGCTGCACTGATAATCATCAGTGCAGACCCCCCCCCCATCAGGAGGGCAGCTTATCAGCTTTCCTCTACTCACACCCTGTCCGTGTGAATAGAGGAATGCTGGTAACTAGTACTTCCTAGTAATGCTGTGATCAGCTCTGATTGGACACAATAGGCACATGGTAAAGAGCCTTCGTCATAGGCTCTTTACTGTGATTGCAGATGCGGTGTGTCAGAACGACACACCGCACCACCGAGCGCTGCGCTGCAAGCTTCCTGGGGAGAGCACGAGCAGCTTCTCCCGGAGCATCATATGACGTCCAGTCAGATCGGGGGAGCCAACGCCTGGCTGTCATTGTGCTATAGGTCGAGTGGGAAGGTTTTAATTAAGCATTTCTAAATGGCAGACTGCTGTGGTCCAAACCAAGTAATTGTTCTAATCTGGACTGCCAGCTTTCCTCCTCCTTTCTGCAGTGATTTGTAGAACCACCAGCACCCTTAATAAAAAAATAAATAAATTGATGACGCCACATACATGCCTTGTCCCAAAACATCACAAGAGGGCAAAGTGGAACTTGCTCCATACACATCAGCAGCTTGTTCTGCTTCCTGCCTGGTGCTAAAAAGGTACAGGGATGCTGTGAGGGGGACACTTGTTGTAAGGGAACAATCCTCAATATTCCCATTGCACACATTCTTGGAATAAGCTTTTTAAGAGATACATGGGTGCTGCAGCAACAGCCAGCTGGAAAATGGTAACATCACAGATCAGATCTGCATTATTTGCCAGCACACCAAGGATCTTCAAGTAGAGTCCAGAAGTTTTTATTCAGGGATCCCATCACAGCGGGAGAGAGCAACATTTTGTGGCAATGCAGCAAAGGGGACCTGCATGGCCTTGCAATGTTGCACTCTAGATCATTTGGAGTTAAAAAGTTTGGAAGCTACCTGAAGATCCTTGGTGTGCTGGCAAATATGTACATTGAACTGATGCAAGGGGCACATTGGAAAATGGACAGTTACCACTATTTGCAATGCTTAAATGAAACTTTACCCTCCCTATCAACTTTATATAAAAGATTTTTCCTGTAACAACCTGGCTATACAGGCAAGAGAGGAGGTTGAATAAAATAGGTGGCGGGGTCAGGGTTACGTTCCTCTTTAAGCATTGCAAAAACACATTACTTATTTGTAGCTTGCTGAGAAAACCGCTAGTTCTATAATTTATAAGAGACTATTTACAAAACCAAGACACCAGTAAATACAGAGACAATGTGAAAAACAATAGAAAGTACGTATACCATTAGCACCTGGCGAAAAAAAAAAAAAAAACCACCACACACTTTTCTCGATATCTAACATGACGGGAACATGCGTAAAACCCGGTACTGACCTGCTTGATTTTTAACTTGCATAGTTGGTGAGATTGAAAAGAAAAAAAAAAAAAAAAAAAAAAACAAGTCCAACCTATGTGTGTGATTATATGTCAGTATTACCTTGTATATCCCTGTATGTTGTGGTCGTTCAGGTGCTTATATAATAGTTTTTTTAAGCTATCGATGCCCAGCCCCCCCCGCGCTGAAACCGCCACCTGTGGAAGGGAATTCCACATCCTTGCTGCTCTTACAGTAAAGAACCCTCTATGCAGTTTACTGTTAAACCTCTTTTCTTCTAATTTTAATGAGTGGCCACAAGTCTTATTAAACTTCTTCTGCAGAGAAGTTTTATCCCTATTGTGGGGTCACCAATATGGTATTTGTAAATTGAAACCATATCCCCTCTCACGCATCTCTTTTCCAGAGAGAATAAGTTCAGTGCTCGTAACCTTTCTTCATAACTAATATCCTCCAGACCCTTTATTAGCTTTGTTGCTTTTCTTTGTACTCGCTCCATTTCCAGTACATCCTTCCTGAGGACTGGTGTCCAGAACTGGACAGCATACTCCAGGTGCGGCCAGACCAGAGTCTTGTAGAGCAGGAGAATTATCATTTTATTTCTGGAGTCAAATTCCCTTTTTAATGCATGCCAATATTCTGCTTGCTTTGTTAGCAGCAGCTTGGCATTGCATGCATTACTGAGCCTATCATCTACTAGGACCCCCCCATGTCCTTTTCCATCCTAGATTCTCCCAGAGGTTTTCTCCCCCCAGTGTATAAATTGCATTCATATTTTTGCCACCCAAATGCATTCGTTTACATTTTTCTACATTAACGACTTCCCGCCCGCCGTATGCAGAATGACAGCCGGGAAGTGGTTCCATTATCCCGACTGGTCATATGACGTCCAGCAGTATAACATGTGGGGGCGCGCATCGCGAGTGCGGTGTGTCAGTCTGACACCCTGCATCTCCGATCTTGATAAGAAGCCTCTATCAGAGGCTTCTTACCACGTGATCAGCTGTGACCAATCACAGCGTGAACTAGGAAGTGCGGGTAAACGGCATTCCTCATTTTGCGCTGACAGGGAGAACCGATCAGCAGGCTCTCCCTGTCAGAGGGGGGGGGGTCTGTGCTGACAATCAGCACATTGATTATCAGCACAGCCCCCTCAGATGTGCAAATAAGCTAACAATCAGTGCCCAGTATTCCCCCAATAAAAAAAACCTTCAAGTGCCCACCACAGTGCCAGTCCCCACCAGTAACACCTGTCAGTAACACATCACAGCCGCCTGTCAGTGCCCATCACAGCCACCTGTCAGTGCCGCCTATTAATGCCCATCAATTCTACATATCAGTGGCAACTCATCAGTGCCGCCTCATTAGTGCCCGTCAGTGAAGGGGAAAACAAAATTTTATGACAAAAACTAAGAAAACTTTCCTTTTTTTTTTTTTCAAAAATGTCGGTCTTTTTTAGTTTATCAAAAAATAAAAACCCCAAAAAGGTGATCAAATACCACCAAAAGAAAGCTCTATTTGTGGGAAGAAAATCATAAAAATTTTGTTTGGGTACAGTGTTACTTGACTGCGCAATTGTCATTCAAAGTGTGACAGCACTGAAAGCTGAAAATTGTCCTGGGCAGAAAGGGGCGAAAGTGCCTGGTATTGAAGTGGTTAAACCTCATTTGCCATGTAGTTGCCCACCCCATTAATTTGTTCAGATCTTCTTGCAAGGTTTCCACATCCTGCAGAGAAGTTATTCCCCTACTTAGCTTAGTTTCGCCCGCAAATACAGAGATTGAACTGTTTACCCCATCCTCCAGGTTGTTATGAATAAATTAAACAGGATTGGTGCCAGCACAGAATCTTGGGGGACCCCACTACCCACCCCTGACCATTTCGAGTATTCCCCATTTATCACCACCCTCTGAACTCATCCTTGTAGCCAGTTTTTAATCCATGTACTCACCCTATGGTCCATGCCAACGGACCTTACTTTGTACAGTAAACGTTTATGGGGAACTGTGTCAAATGCTTTTGCAAAATCCAGATACACCACGTCTACGGGCCTTCCTTTATCTAGATGGCAACTCACCTCCTCATAGAAGGCAAACTTATGCTTTTGCCGGTATTAGGTAATTATTGTTACCGGCTAGAAGGATGAACTTACAGTAAAAGTTTAAAGCAGTTCTAAAGGATAACTTTTTTTTTTTTACATGAATATATTTTCTGCACTATGAAAAAAAAAAAAAAAAAATTAATAATAATAATAATAATAATAATAGATGATCGATATCTAGCCATCTTGCAATGTGCATGCCTACCCTGCCCTCCCTAATCACTTACCTGCCACCACTCTCAATCCAGTGCTGTCCCTGCTGGCAGTCCTGCTTTCCTCTCTTCCTGCATTTACAGGTGTCACTGAGAGCAGCAGGAGCCATTGGCTCCCACTGCTCTCAGTGAAAACTTGTGAAACAGGAGTGGGGGGGGGGGGCAAGGCCGAGCCACACTGTGTCTATGGATGCACTCCGGCTGGATCGGTAGCATGCCCACCACAAGTGCCGCCACATATATATGAAAACTGATCAATCGTGATATACTGACCGCTCATTTCCCGACGCCCTAAAATGCCAGGACAGTAGAAATACAACCCTCCCCCCAAATGACCCCTTTTTGGAAAGTAGACATCCCGAGGGATTTAGTAAGAAGCATGGTGAATTTTTTCCCCACAATTCTTTGGAAAAAAAAAAATTTCCTCCCCCCACAAAATTGTCATTAACAACTTTTTTCGCATACACAGTATAGCAATAATTGCAATTGCACCCAAAAATACATTCTGATACTCCTCACAAGTAAGGGGATATATGTATGAGATTTTTTAGCCACATAGAAAGGTCCTACATCCACAAGCGCCTTTTGCCTTTCAAGGAGCGTTAATTATGCATCTAATTTCTACTTAAACTACTTATCACACTTTTGAAGATCCTGGAGCACCAGGACAATGGAAACAAATGGAAAGCAAACACCCAATGTATTTTTTTGGACGAGACAGGTTTTTGGAAAATGTGGAAAGAAAAATTAACACCCCCCCCACATAAAGTATAAAAAGATATTTCTAACACACATCATGGACATACTAAGAAATACACAATAAAATACATTCCGCTACTCCTCCCGACTATAGCAATACCACATGTGTGAGACTTTTCCAAAGCCTAGCCACAGAGTGACCCAACATCCAAGGAGCACCTTCGGGCATTATAGGGGCATAAATTACACATCCAATCTCCTGACTACTTATCACATTTTTTGGAGGCCACGGAGTACCCAGACAGTGGAAACACCCACAAAATGACCACATTTTGTAAAGCAAACACCCCAACATAAAGTTGTCAATTTCTAACATATATCTAATACACAGCACAGGCATTCTTAGAATTACACTTCAAAACACAGTCTACTACTCCCAAGTATGGCGATACCACATGTGGTACGGGCCCTAATTCTTTGTGGCAGACAGGTCACCCCACTACTAGCACCTGACTTAGGACACCGTGACAGACGTTGAGGTTGCAATGGGACACTGACAGATGGCTGCACTGTGTGGATCTGTGTGTAACTGAACAGGAAATTCAGCAGCTACACACAGATCCCGCCAAGCTGCAGCGATTCACTCCACATTCTCACTTAGCTCTCACAAGGCATGTGCCTCTGTTTACATTGTGTGATGGCTGTGATTGGACATGGCCATCACGTGATCAGGAGGGCCTATCAGAGAGCCCATCACAGGATTGCGCTGCCCTAGGCTCACACGGGAGGAGTGGCAGAACTTACCTACAACGTCCTCTCAGAACAGCGCTTGCCCCACCCTGCCATTTATGTGCAGTTACCAAAAATGGGAAACGGTTAAAGAGTATAGTAAATTGGTCTTGAATAATAACCCACAGTTTTTATTCGGCACCAAATCTCTGTGCCTTGTATGGTAAATTTCAACCATAAATGTTTTTTATACCTGTTCCATTGGTATTCCGAGCTCTGCCTTCAGTCGTCTTTGTGCTGCTCGACGAACCCCTATAGCATCCTGCTCTTCTGTTTCCAGAGGTGCACTGAGGGGATGACTGCAGCATGTGTTTGTGAAACAACCTGAGGAGGTCGGGAAATAGAAACAGGAACTATGTTTAAAAACAAACACATGGCCAGTGTGTACAGCATATATGCTAAATTTGGCAAAAGACTTTATGCTCAACCACCACATCACAAGACCACTGTCTACGTTCCAAAAAAAGGGGTCATTTGGGGGATATCTGTACTGTCCCGACATTTTTGGGTCTCAAGAAATGAGATCGGCCGTCAGTAAATCAGGATTGATCAAAAAACACACACACACACACACACACAGTTTGTGAACTTTCCTACAGACTAAATAATATACACTGATGTGGGTTATTTTCACCAAAGAAATGTAGCAGAATACATTTTAAATTCACGATGGATTATTTATTTGCAAAGGTTTATAGCAGAAACAAAGTAAAACATGTTTTTTTTTCAAAAGGTTTGGTTTTTCTTAATTTATTAAGCAAAAAACAAACCCAGTGGTCATTAAATACCACCAAAAGAAAGCTCCATTTGTGTAAACAATATAATAATTTAGTTTGGATACAGTGTTGCATGACCGCGCAATTGTCAAAGTGTGACAGCGCGGAAAGCTGAAAATTGGCCTGGGCAGGAAGGGGGTAAAAGTGCAGAGGAATATGCAATACAGTTTTTAAACATCCTAGGCATAACAGAAGTTCCTGTTTAATACAACACTCACAAGGTGAACCCTTGTCATGGTAGGACAGGGGAGAGGGTCAGTGGTCCAGCCATCTGCCCCATATTTTGTGGAAGGCTTTAGTCCTCTTACAGACGTCAAAGGAAAGTTTATATAGAGGCAGGGAGCCATTGACAAGTTTCAGCCACATATTCCGCATTGGGGAGTCAGCAGGATTGGGGAGTCAGCAGGATTGGGGAGTCAGGGATTTCCTAGCATAGAAATATAGAGGATGCGAAGTAGGCTGGACAGCGAGGTCACCAAATATGCCCAGCAGATAGTTTTTAGGGTGCACTATATTTGGCAAACCCAGTGCAGAAGATATGAAGGAGCCTATGTCAACCCAGAAGTCGTGTACCAGTGGACAAGTCCAAAAGCAGTGGAGAAAATCAGCAGTTTGTCCGCAGCTGCAGAAGCAGTCAGCAGAGGGGGATAGTCCCATTTTTTATAGTCTAGCAGGTATAAGGTGTGAATGATGGAAAATTTTTAGTTGAATCACCCTGTCCCTTGAGGAGATAACAGAGGTTTTGAATGTATCACAGAACTCAGACCAATCCTCTTCTGTGATAGAGATATCATAGGAGGCCCACCTCTCTTGAGCCCTCCGAAACCTAGGGTTAGTGCCAGTCATGAGAGTGGAGTAATAAGTGGATATAAGTTTCGTCTGGTCCGGGTCTCTCAGAAGTTTTTCCAGGTCAGGTGTCTTAATAGGACTGAGCAGAGAACCAAACTGGGTATGCATAGCATGTCTGAGTTGGAAATAGTAAAATAGGTGCGTCGACGGGATGTCAAAGTCTGTCTGTACTTGAGAAAAGGGTTTAAAACCCGGGGGGGGGGGCACGGGTATATAGATGACATAGGTATTTCACTCCCTTTGATGTCCATCTGATGGGGTCAGGTATAGAACATAACTCCTTAAGGTTAGGGTTGAAACACGAGGAACTGTTGGGGAAGGTCTGCCTTGAGTCAGTGGAAATTTTCGCAACTACCATACGGAATAGGGAGAAGGAGGTTTGGATTAGCGACATGCCCAGTCCAGGTGGTGTGCATCCCCTATAGACAAATGTTGTGGAGTGTCTCAAATGAGGAAACTATGGCTCCCTCAGTAGTGGTGCAGGCATTATCAGAGCTAGGGTGGAGCCAATCATGAATCTTAACCAGCTCTGGGATGCTAGGTAGTAAAGGTAGACGTTAGGGAATGCCAGACCTGCCATATGTGAGGGGAGGCGCAGAGTTTCTAGCGCAACGCTAGGGGGCTGCCCCTTCCAAAGGAACGCAATACAGATGGAGTCAATGCTTTTAAAAACTGGATTTGGGAATTTTGCAAGGCGAATTAGCCATAACATGTAGTTTAGGTAAGTAAATGATTTTAAGGACATTGACTCTCCAATTGGCTCTCAATGATTTTAAAGGACATTGGCTCTCCCTTGTCCAGGGGCAGATTTTGCCACTGTTTGGTCTGTGTCTGTAGTTGTAGCAGTAGGGGGCATAGATTATTGGCAATATAGAAGGATAGTGGTAACTGAACTATAACCCCTAGATATCTAAAAGAGGTAGGGACTTGCAGTTTAGAGTTCGAGTGAATCAGCGGGAGAACAGTTTGATCTAGTGGAAATAGGATAGATTTATCCCAGTTCACCCAGAATAGTCAAAACGTGTTATCTTCAGACAAGAGGTCATCAAGAGATGTATGAGGGTCCGCCAGATAGACTAGAGTAGCGTCAGCATAGAGAGATATACGCTCTTCAATGTCATTTAGAGGAAGACCCTAATACTCGGGAGAGCTAGGGATCCTTACATCAAGGAGCTCCATAGCCAAAAGCAAACAGGAGGGGCGATAAGGGACACCCCTGCCCGGTGCCTCTAGTAAGCAGAAAGGACTCAGTGACCTGAGAGTTAAATTCTCAGTCGGGAAAGCGGTGATGTGTAGAGTAGCCGTATCCATGCTATGGGAGTCGAGGGCCAAACCCATACAGTTGCAATACCCGAAATGGATAAGGCCACTCTACACTATCGAAGGCTTTACAAGTATCTAGTGACACAATCACACGGGTGTAGAGGTAGTCATGGGGATAGGTCAAATTGTGGAACAATCTACGAATATTCATTCTGGTTGCCTGGTCTGGTATAAATCCCCCTTGATCACTCCCAACCAATTTCGCAACAACACTAATCCGACGATTAGCCAGGATCTTGGCCAGGATTTTTATCATCCACATTAAATGAGTGAGATAGGTATATAGGAGTCACATTTGAGCGGATATTTCTGTGGTTTGAGTATCAAAAGAATTAAAGCCTCTCTCGTAGAAGGAGGGAGCACTCAATCTTTCAGGGCCTCATTATATGTATTGAGTAAAATGGGACTCAAGGGATGTCGAAATTGTGCATACCATTCAGCTGGAAAGCCATCCAAGCCCAGGGTCTTATGAGTCAGGCGCTGCGAAATTGCCAGGGAGAGCTCTTCAACAGAGACAGGTTTGTTCAATTCAGTCCGGTCTTGGTCAGAAAGCCAGGGAAGCACCGTCTGGGTCAAGTCGTCCAGTTGGGCATCAGAGTAGTGGGTCCTAGTAGTGTTTAAATCATGAAAGATGAGGAAAGCATCTTATCTTCTGAGGGACATCGCTAACCATATCCTGAGAAGTTAGAATCCTAGGAATAGAGATGGGAGTACGGTTCGGCCTAGTTAGATATGCAAGTAGGCGACCCGCCTTATTGCCGTGTTCGAACGACTTCTGAGTGACATGGACTAAACTAACTTACTAAAAAACGTATGCTCTAAGAGGTGGAGCTCATATTCTCTATGACCATGTAGCCATGAGGTCCGGGTAGCCAGATCAGGATTCACAGCATATGCTGCTTCTGCAGCTACCATCATAATGTCTAGATCCTCAGTGCACTGCTGGGTATTCTTGCGCTAAATCCCAGTAATGGACATAAAAGGTGCCTCATAGCACAGTCTTAGAAGCCTCCCAGGCAGTTGAGGACCCAACAGTGCCCTGATTCATACGCCAATAATCCGCAATGTTCTTCCTACAGTCAGTCATTCTGTACTATCTCATCCTCCAACCAATGGGAGTTGAATGCAAAGATTAGTGAAGTTTTGCTTCATTCTTCTGGCGATACAGACCTGGAAATGTGATTTTGGCATCTGACCTCTGTTGTAACAGTAGTTTATTTTCTGTATTAAATAAGAAGACGCTAAATGCTCTGTGCAGCAGACCTGTAAGGAATAAGAAAACATTTTAAAATAACAGTACAACACCACAAGAAAATCTCATTCAGAATTCTTGTACCCTGGGCCAAAACTATCCCAAATGTTCTTTGGATGCAGCATTACTGGTGCAACCCCATGATCTCTCCTCTTAATTTTGCAACCATCTCATAGGGCTGTCATTGGTGATTCTGGAAAGACGAATACATCCCCAAAAACAAAAAGCTATCAATTCCTTTGTTACTTGCTCCAGCCCACCCCTTCTTGCACCTACTACTGGTGAGACCAGCCATAACAATGATGGCCTTACAATAAAGGCAAAGGATGCAGCAGGCTGGAGCCAATGACCAGGAAACTGGTTGCTATTTGCTTAAGAGAGCGCACCAACGTTTGGGGCTCTGTAGACACTCAAACAGAAATGTGATGTGACAGTCAGGCATTTGGAAACGCTAGACCCAACACTGAAATTGTAGTGCAACATCTTTATTTGAAGACTCAGATTTTTTTTGATGTTAGAAGCCATCAGGTTGCTCCCCCCCCCCCCAAATCTCCTTAACTTGGTGGGCTAGGTTTATATTCCGAGTTCCCAACCAATTAGCTGAGCTAATAGGACTTGATGTTCGAAACCTATAGTAAGCGTGAACGTATGTTGTTGGGATTGGTTTGGTGAAAAGATGGAGGAGGATAGGTACAGGTTTTCATTGACAAGCCATTTGGAGACATAGCGGGTGATACCTGGCATCACAAGTATACCTCCCCTGGCTCCATACCCTCCTATCTCATCTGTTCATCATGATGCACCCCTGCAAATCACATTTAATATTATGGTGGTGGAGCAAAAGAAACAGATCCTCTGGTGATGAGATCTTAGCATTGCAGTAATAGTAAGATCTGCAATCCAGTTGATGAGTCAACTGACAAATATGCATCCTACATTTCAGAATTGGGCAGACACTGCTTTTAAATACACAGCTACAGGAATCGATTTTTTTCTAAATCAGATTTAATTTTACTGAAAGTAGGTTTTCCATTTTTACAGAAAAAAAAATAAAAATAAAAAAGGGAAGAGGAAAGAAGAAACAGTCAAAAACAGAACATATAAGCATTAACATAGTTACACACGAATCTATATTATAATTTCCACAAAGAAAAGCATTGTGGACACTGCAAACCTAATATGGGCGATTAAGGTGGACAATTGCAGGACATTTCTAATATCTGCATCTCTGAATCATAACTAGGCACATGTGAGTGTTGACATAAAATGAATGCAGCCATTAAACTTAGCACAGACACCATATCAGGATGACGGAGCAGGAACGGATATTTAGTCTTAAAGGAGTTAGTAAAGGCAGAAGGTTTTTTATCTTAATGCATTAAGATAAAAAAAACCCTTGCGTGTAGCAGCCTCCCTAGCACCCCCCCAATTACTTACCTGAGCCCCATCTCTCTCCAGCGATGTCCATGAGTGTCTTAGCTGTCCGGAACTCTCCTCCTGAATGGTTGAGACACAGCAGCAGCGCCACTGTCAAAGTCAGTTAGCCAATCAGGGGAGAGAGGGGGCGGGGGCCCTGTGTCTAATTGGACACACAGAGCTGCGGCTCAGCTCGGGTGCCCCCATAGCAAGCTGCTTGCTGTGGGGGCAAGCAGCACCAGCACAGAAGAGGGACCCGAGAAGAGGAGGATCTGGGCTGCTCTGTGCAAAACCAACTGCACAGAGGAGGCAAGTCTAACAAGTTTGTTCTTGTTTTTTTTTTTACGAGACTTTACTATTACTTTAACCTTCTTACCTTTGTCAATGTTGACATTAAGATGGCAGCTTTTCTTGGTGTCAGCTCCAATCTTCTTGTCGTTCTCATCTATTAGAATACACATCTCAGCCAGCAGCTGGACCTGCTTCTCATCCAGGGAGTCTGTGTCTACCTCAGGCATGGCTGCTAGATGTCTCCTAATACCAAATACATGAATTGTAACAAAACTACACAAATCAAAAAGGTAAAAACAGACAAGTAGTTATGTAACCTCTCAAACATGAGGTATATAGTGTATACCTGACAATTACTATACATTACTGCAGCTTCTCTGAACCTTTTTAACAAGGAGGGGGCTTCCAGATACTAATTAGGCCCCTGCCCGCAGGCTCCCACAACCACAGCCAAGGGTTGTCGGGAAGAGGTCCTTGTCCCCATGAACCTCAACATCCCCCCCATGTTGAGGGTATGAGGCCTGGTATGGTTCAGGAGGGGGCGCGCACTCGCTCGCCCCCACCTTTCCTGACCTGCTGGGCTGCATGCTCAGTTAAGGGTTTCTTGGGGGGGGGGGGGGGGGGGGGGACACCACGCCTTTTTATTTTGATGGTCAGGGTTCCCCTTAAAAATTTACACCAGTCCCAAGGAGCCAGTTTTTTGTCAGTCAATTTTGCTGCAGCAGGTTCTATACACAGTACAGATGCACCAATTTGCAAGCAGACTAAGGGTATCCGCCAGGCATGTTTAAAGGAATTAATCATTTTTATTCTTTCACTTTAAGCATAATTAAACTCACTGCTTCTTTAAAAATTGACTTTTTTTTTTTTTTTAAATGTTTGCATTGATACATGTCCCCCAGGGCAGTACCCGGCCCCCATACCCCTTTTTAATGGCCAATAACTTGGTTACAAGCCTTCAAAATGGGGACTTTTGATTTTTCAAATTCGGGTCCCATAGACTTAAATGGGGTTTGGGTTCCAACTTTTGCGATGTTCTAGAGTTCTGGCAGGAATGAAGAGGGTTCTGCCCTGGAAAGACGTAAGCCTTGCTCCATGTGCATCACTTATACATTGTATTGAACTATAAGTGTTGGATCATCGATGTGCCTGTTTATACTTGCATTTGTAAGTATATTCAAATATTGTCATTTCAATAAAACTGTTTGAGGCTGGGTTCACACTGGTACGACATACGCTCCGACTTTGGGAGCACATGTCACATGACGGGTTTAAATCAATGATTCCCTACGAGAGCCGTTTTAACTGGTCTGACGCAAGTCAGTCCGACTTTGAAAAAGGTTCCTGCACTACCTTGGTCCTACTTCAGCCCATTGAATATCATTAAGGTCAGATCCTTGTCCTAACCATCCGACATGGAGATTACTGCAGCAGTAAGGCCGGGTTCACACTGGTACGACACGACTGTTGTATGACTGTCATCCTACTTTGCCCAGCGACATCGGTCCTACTTCCATCCAACTTGAAAGAATGGGATAAGATTTTGCTCTGACTTTGAACTAATCTAACTTGTCCTTTGACCAATCAAAACAATCCCAGTCTGAGATAAATTCTTTTTGCTACTGCAATCTCCATGTCGGATGGTTAGGACAAGGATCCAACTTCCAACGATATTCAAAGGGCTGAAGTAGGACCAAAGTAGTGCAAGAACCTTTTTCAAAGTCAGACAGACTTGTGAAAATCAATGATTCCCTATGTCATGTGACATGTGCTCCCAAAGTCGGAGCGTAAGTCGCACCAGTGTGAACCCGGCCTAATAAGGAAATCATCTCACAGTGGGATTGTTTTGATTGGTCAAAGGACAAGCCAGAGACTATCTTATCCTGTTCATTCACGTCGGAAGTAGGACCCATGTCTCAGGGCAAAGTAGGATGACAGTCGTGTCGTACCAGTGTGAACCGGCCTCATGGTAATTCACGACACTGCTGCGCCTTCCGTTTGTGAGTTGTGATACAGTCTAGTTACTCTATTGGCCCATTACTGGTATGGAGAGCCTCGCTATTTGCTCTATTGGTGCATTACTGTCATGGGCAGCCTCAATATTCACTCTTTTGGCTCATTACTAATATGGACTGCCTCTCGAGCCACTTACTTGGCCCATTACTGGTAGTTACAGTTACTATGCAGTCTATTTGCCCATTACTGGTAAGGTCTGTTATTGGTACAGGCGCCAACTCTATTAGTCCATTCCATTATTGGTACAGGCGCCAACTCTATTGAACCCATTCCTGGTACGGTCCATTATTGGTACAGACGGCCACCCTATTGGCCCATTCCTGGCACGGGCAAGCCACCCTATTGGCCCATTCCTGGCAGGGTCCACTATTGGTACGGGCAGCCACCCTATTGGCCCATTCCTGGCACGGGCAGCCACCCTATTGGCCCATTCCTGGCACGGTCCACTATTGGTACGTGCAGCCACCCTATTGGCCCATTCCTGGCACGGTCCACTATTGGTACGGGCAGCCACCCTATTGGCCCATTCCTGGCACGGTCCACTATTGGTACGGGCAGCCACCCTATTGGCCCATTCCTGGCACGGGCAGCCACCCTATTGGCCCATTCCTGGCACGGTCCACTATTGGTACGGGCAGCCACCCTATTGGCCCATTCCTGGTACGGGCAGCCACTCCATTGGCCCATCACAAGTACAGTCCATCGCTGGTCTCGGCAGGGAATCTATTGGCCCATTACTGGTACAGGTAGCCTCACTAGCTGCTCTATTGGTGAATTAGTCATGGGCAGCCTCAATATTGGCTCATTACCGAACGGACCGCCTCTCTTGCCCCATTATTGGTACTGACAGGGTTACTCTCCAGTCTATTGGCCCATTACTGACACAGACAGTCTGATTGGCTACATAAGTGACAGAGATCCCCAATAACAGCCCCCAGCCCCTGTCCTCGGAGGGAAGCAGTCAGTATTGAGGTATGACATTATAATGCAGAGAAGTATTCGTGTAGCAGGACACCCGCACAGTACAGCTCCAGTGTCCGCTCACACCTCGCTCTGTACACGTTTACTTCCATGTCTGATAATGTCACCTTCAGGTCAGCCCACCAGACACCCGACACCACCGCTCTCACCTGTTCCCCGGCACTCCGCACACTCTCTCCCGCACAGCACGGCTCACACCGCAGCCAGCCCGGGGACTCTTCACTAAGGCACAAGCTCCGCCCAGCAGTCCCGCCCCCAACGCGCGACACAACATTTCTTCACCAATCAGGGCACAGCACCACCAAGTCGCACCATCTGCTGATCGCTGGCACACCAGATGACGCCGCCCGCCGGGTCTTCCAGTCAGGCAAACCGAGGACAGGAGAATCAAATAAAATCGTGCGAGAATCCGAGGAGCCTAACCCATAGGAACACACCGTCCTCACACAGCTCCGCCTTCCCGTCCAGCACGACATGCAGGATACTGGACACGCCCACAGGCATGGCATGACCGTCCTATAACAGACCACGCCCCTCTGGACTAGGGCAGAGGCCACGTGATTTCTGGAGGCGCTCATAGTCAATGGAATACATAACACTAGAGAACAGTACTAATGAAACTTTTGTTAAGAAGAATGTCCCAGTTCATGGAGGCAGACATTTTGTTGTAGACTATGATAGGGGCGGCTGGAGTGAGCAGGATAGAGAATGGCTGATCATTAGGAGTAGCTTATGATGCCAATAGTAGTATACTTCCCAACTGTCCCTGATTTAGAGCAATGTCCCTCTGTCCCTCTTTCCTCCTCATTTGTCCCTCATTTTGGTCTGATCTGTATAGTTGTATACAAAATGCACTTTTTATCTATCAAAAAGTGTTTTCCAGTGCCAATCTTTTCATCTAATTTCCAAATTGCTGCATTTGTAATTTCCTAAAGTCAATATAAAGGAATAGTTGTGGTAAAAAAAACACTTGTGGGTTTAACCAATCTTGTTTTTTTTTATAAAATTTTCCTTCAAGGGGGCGTGGCAAGGGATGCATACTGTGCCTGCATACTTTTTCTGATAGATGTCCCGCATTCCCATCTCAAAAAGTTGGGGGGTATGAGTAGTAGTATTTTCTCTTAATATATTTATCATTATAATAAAAGTATTTTAAAAAAGTGTTCTGCCCCCATGAAAAAAATAAAAGTCAGCAGCTACAAATACTGTAGCTGCTGACTTTTAATATTAGGTCACTTACCTGTCCAGGGTTCCCACGATTTAAGCACCCTCCCCAGCCGATTTTCAGCTGCCGCCATTTGTAGTAAGGGAGTCCCGCAAAGAAGCCTTCCAGCTTCACAGCCGACTCCCTACTGCGCATGCATGAAGCACGCTGTGCTTTCTTACTGGCCCAGCAGCGGAGAAGGGGAGTGAACTTCCAAGGGACAGTCTCTCGGAAGTGAGGAAGGGTACCGGTCAAAAACAGGTACCCCTTCCCCCCCTCCCCGCCGAAAGGTACCAAATGTGGCACCGGAGGGGGGGGGGGGGGGGAGGAAGCAGATAAGCAGCGGTTCCACTTTTCGGTGGAACTCCGCTTTGAGTTTAGAAGATAGGAAGTCAGCTCCCAGTGTGAGCAGTTTTTTTTATGTTTAAAATATATATGTTTTTTAAACTGTAATTTAGTATATTCCCATTATGGATTGCAGACAATTATATTTTTGTGTGTTTTGGGTCACCACTCACTATACACATTGCAATCTGACTGTACAATCAACTTTAGATTTACCAAACTATGTAACATGAGGACCTACCTAACTATCCAATCAGTCTCTATCCGATCAGCCCTTACACTACAGAATTGTTGATAAATTTAGGCTCCTTTCACATCGGCTGTCCTATCAGGTCCACCTGTCAGTTTTTCAGGAAGACCTGATTGGACCATCTATTCACCCCTATGGAGCGGCGAATGTCAGTAGTGATATGTCTGCTGACATCCGCCGTTATCCGGTCCAAATCTGTCCACCAAATCCAGACAAATGGTGGTCCTATTTTCCATCTGTCTGGCGGATCGGGTGAAAACAGACAGGCAGTCCATTTTCACTTGATTTCCCCATAGGGAAGAGAAGGACTGGGTCCGTATCTGCTCTGCAAAGTTAGCGGACACGGACATGTCATCCGCCTGCTCAGCGGAGTGATCTCCTGCTGAGCAAGCAGGGGCGTCCATGTGAAAGGGGCCTTAAAGTTTACCTTTCGGAATATGTTACATTCTCCACCTTTTTTTAGGGCTCTCCCCCAATCCCTCCCCCCCCCCTCAATGTAACCACAGGCCGGGGCCTCTGTCACAATTTGAAAAGAGCGCTGCCATGTGGGTCTTCGCCCACCTGGTTACATCATTTATTCGCAGACTTCTGTGAATGAACGAACTACATCTACGGCCATGACCAAAAGTTTTCAGAATTACACAAATGATTTTTTCAGAGTCTGCTGCCTCAGTTTTTATGATGGCAATTTGCATATACTTCAGACTGTTATGAAGAGTGATCAGATGATTTGCAATTGATTGCAAAGTCCATCTTTGCTATGAAAATGAACTTAATCCTAAAAAAAAAACATTTCAACTGCACTTGTGAAGAAGGTTTCAGGGTGTCCAAGAAAGTCCAGCAAGTGTCAGGAAAGTCTCCTACAGGTGATACAGCTGTGGGATCAGGTGCAGAGCTTGCTCAGGAATGGCTGCAGGCAGGTGTCAGTGCATCTGCAGGCACAGTGCGGCAAAGACTTTTGGATGGCCTGGTGTCAAGAAGGACAGCAAAGAAGCTGAACTTCTCCCAACCATCCAAGAATAGTTTGGTGAAGAACAATGCATTTTCCAGCATGTTGGAGCACCTTGCCATGAGGCAAAAGTGATAACTACAGTCCCTTGAAAAAGTATTCACACCCCTTGAGATTTTCCACATTTTGTCATGTTACAAACAAAAACATAAATGTATTTTATTGGGATTTTTTTGTGATAGACCAACACAAAGTGGCACATAATTGTGAAGTGGAAGGAAAATGATAAATGTTTTTCAACATTTTTTACAAATAAATATGTGAAAAGCGTGGCGTGCATTTGTATTCAACCCCCTTTACTATGATACCCCTAACTAAAATCTAGTGGAACCAATTGCCTTCAGAAGTCACCTAATTAGTAAATAGAGTCTACCTGTATGTAATTTAATCTCAGTATAAATATATCTCTTCTGTGAAGCCCTCTGAGGTTTATTAGAGAACCTTAGTGAACAAACAGCATCATGAAGGCCAAGAAACACACCAGACAGGTCAGGGATATAGTTGTTGAGAAGTTTAAAGCAGGGTTAGGTTATAAAAAAAATATCCCAAGCTTTGAACATCTCACAGAGCACTGTTCAATCCATCATCCAAAAATGTAAAGAGTATGGCACAACTGCAACCCTACCAAGACATGGCCATCCACCTAAACTGACAGGCCGGGCAAGGAGAGCATTAATCAGAGAAGCAGCCAAGAGGCCCATGGTAACTCTGGAGGAGCTGCAGAGATCCACAGCTCAGGTGGGAGAATCTGTCTACAGGACAACTATTAGTCATGCACTCCACAAATTTGGCCTTTATGGAAGAGTGGCAAGAAGAAAGCCATTGTTGAAAGAAAATCATAAGAAGTCCTGTTTGCAGTTTGTGAGAAGCTATGTGGGGGACACAGCAAACATGTGGAAGAAGGTGCTCTGATCAGCTGAGACCAAAATTGAACTTTTTGGCCTAAAAGCAAAACGCTATGTGTGGTGGAAAACTAACACTGCACATCATCCTGAACACACCATCCCCACCGTGAAACATGGTGGTGACAGCATCATGTTGTGGGGAAGCAGGGAAGCTGGTCAGAGTTGATGAGAAGATGGATGGAGCCAAATACAGGGCAATCGTAGAAGAAAACCTGTTAGGGCTCTTTCATACGGGGCGGATCAGTGATGATCCGCCCCGTGAATATCCGCTTGCTCAGCGGGGATCACTCCGCCGATCCCCGCTGAGCAGGAAGATGACAGGTCCGTCACTGCGCCGCTCTCCCCTATGGGGGATCGGATGATGACGGACCGTAGTGTCCGTTGTCACCCGATCCGATCGGAAAACGGATGGAAAAGTAGGTTTTTCCTCCGTTACACTTTTCGGATCGGAGCGGGTCGGATGTCAGCGGACATGTCACCGCTGACATCCGACGCTCCATAGGGATACATGTATGTCCGTTTTTCATCCGAAAACGGAAGGATGAAAAACAGACATACGGATCCCTCGTGTGAAAGAGGCCTTACAGTCTGCAAAAGACTTGAGACTGGGGCAGAGGTTCACCTTCCAGCAGGACAACGACCCTAAACATATAGCCAGAGCTACAATTGAATGGTTTAGATCAAAGCATATTCATGTGTTAGAATAGCCCAGTCAAAGTCCAGACCTAAATCCAATTGAGGATCTGTGGCAAGACTTGAAAATTGCTGTTCATAGAGGCTCTCCATCCAATCTGACAGAGCCTGAGCTATTTTGCAAAGAAGAATGGCCAAAAATGTCACCCTCTAGATGTACAAAGCTGGTAGAGACATCCCCAAAAAGACTTGCAGCTGTGATTGCAGTGAAAGAGGTGGTTCTACAAAGTCCTTAAAAAATGTTGAAAAACATTTATCATTTTCCTTCCACTTCGCAATTATGTGACACTTTGTGTTGGTCTATCACATAAAATCCCAATAAAATAAATGTATGTTTTTGGTTGTAACATGAAAAAGGTGGAAATTTTCAAGGGGTATGAATACTTTTTCAAGGCACTGTAAGTGGCTTGGGGAACAAAACATAAAATCTTTGGGTCCATGGCCAGGAAACTCCCCAGACCTTAATCCCATTAAGAACTTGTGGTCAATCCTCAAGAGGTGGGTGAACAAAACCCCCCCCCCCACAAATTCTGACAAGCTCCAAGCATTGTTTATGTAAGAATGGGTTGCCATTAGTCTGGATGTGGCCCAGAAGTTGATTGACAGCATGCCAGGGCAAATTGCAGAGGTCTTGAAAAAGAAGAGTTAACACTGCAAATATTGTGGGAGATTTACTAAAACTGGAGAGTGCAAGATGTGGTGCAGCTCTGCATAGGAACCAATCAGCTTCAAGTCAAAGCTTAATTGAACAAGCTGAAGTTAGAAGCTGATTGGCTAACCATGCACAGTTGGACTAGATTTTGCACTCTGCAGTTTTAGTAAATCAACCCTATTGACTCTTTGCATTAACTCAATGTAACTGTCAATAAAAGCCTTTGAAACGTAAGAAATGCTTGTAATTATACTTCAGTATAAGTAGTAACATCTGGCAAAAAGATCTAAAAACACTAGCAGACTTTGTGAAATTTAATATTGTGTCATTCTCAAAACTTTTGGCCACGGCTGATCTGTGGCCAACGGCTTGTAGTTCTCAATGAACTGTGGGGGCGCTGTTGAGCATCCTTGTAGATCATTGATTCTTCCTGGACTGAAGTAACTGCCAATCCATACGAGGTATGGGCAGACAGCTACACTGACCGTCTGCAGGAACCTGACATTGTAGCTGTGAATAAAATAAATATTTTGTACCTGCAAAATGTGCATTTATTATGCAAACTTATCATTTAACCAGTCCCCGCCTGGCATATGGCAAGTAGGGCTGCCACATCATCCCTTTAATCCAGGACACATATTAATTACACGGGTTTTGAGGCTGATTTAATGCAGATAAGGCACCAAGTGAGTTTAATTACCACCTTAATCAGCCACAGAACCTGTGTAATAATGTCTGTCCTGGATTAAAGGGATGATGTGGCAACCTTAATGGCAAGATGACGCTGGCGGGAACCTCTCGGCGATTGGGGCAGACGTCTTATGACGTCCTCCCGGACTATGCCCCAGGACACAGCTGATGACCTTATTAATATACACTGCCCAGAATGGAAGAAGCTGTAGAACCTTTAGGCTGGGTTCACACTAGTGCGAATTGGATGAGGCTTTTTCCGCATCTAATTCGCAATAGCAGGAGATTGTGACCGGCTCTCTATGGAACCAGTTCACATATCTCTGCTGCGGCTGCGGTGCAAATTTGCACCGGGTCCTGTGTGTCTTTTTGGTCCATTTCAGGTCTGAATTCAGCCAAAAATTTGGGCAGAAACTAGGAGCTGAATATAATGCAGTGAGATGGTGACGGAATTCTTCCAAGACCAGCACTGGGTTACTGGTTACAACATAATGGCGAGTACGCAAGGAGATGGGCTTAAATTTGGGAGTAAAAGTATGTAACCTGTTGGCTAACAGCGCGTTCAGCTTATTCACCTTGGTATACCATTTCTGGTGGGACCAACGCAAACAGCGCTGAGCTCCCTCTGTGAGGCATAGATCTAATTCTGTATGTACCTGATCAAAAATATTACGAGTAGCAGGGGTAGATGATTGTTTGAATGTTGCAGAAAGCGACTCTAAACGGGCTTCTAGTTTACGTTGCGTAGTTTGACGCTAATATGGCTGCTTTATATGCCTCCCAAAGTGTCACAGGAGAAGAGACCGAACCCGCCTTAAGACAAAAATATTCCAAAGAGGCTCTCAGGAGGTCTGCTTGAATCTCCTTAAAGGGGTTGTAAACGTTCGTGTTTCTTCACCTTAATGCATCCTATGCATTAAGTTGAAAAAACGCCTGGCAGTCACTGGCCCCCCAGCCCCCCCTTTTACTTACTTGAACCCCTTCATTCGGCGGAGACGCGCTGTCTCTCTCTCCATGGGCTCCCGGCTCTTGATTGGATAGAATGATAGCAGCGCAGCCATTGGCTTCCGCTGATGTCAATCAAATCCAATGACGCGGGGGGCGGGGCCGAGTCATTCGGCCTCTATGGACGCCGAATGCTGGACTCGGGAGCACGCTCGCAAGGTAATCCCCCGGGAGAGCGCTTCTCCCAGGCTGTTGAGCTCTGGAAGGTGTTACCCCCTTCATGACTGGGGCATTTTTATTTTGCTATTCAGCACTGTGCTAATTTAACTGGCAATTGCGTGGTCATGCAATGCTGTATGCAAATAAAATTGTTATAATTTGTTTCACACAAATGGAGCTTTCTTTTGGTGGTATTTGATTACCGCTGGGTTTTTATTTTTTTAAGGAATATACATATAAAGGAAAAAATACAGAAAATTTTGTAAAAAAAAAAGAACAGTATTTTCTACTTTCTGTCATAAAACATATCCAATAAAATTTAATTTTGTCATAAATTTAGGTCAAAATGTATTCTGCTACATGTCTTTGATAAAAAATCCCAATAAGTGTATATTAATTGGTTTGTGTGACAGTTATAGAGTCTACAAACTATGGTATATACAGGGCTCAAAATTTCAAGTCCTGAGCCACTAGCCAGGCCTTAAGAGTTACTCGCCAACAGTTGCCCCACCCAACTCTTCCCTGCCCCGTCCCTAAGTCCGCCCCCTAAACACGCCCTCGTAAATTATCTCATGAAATTACACTGTTAAATGTTTTATGCAGAATTAAGTTCCAAAAATAAATATTAACAACAACTTTAACAATATTAACATAAAGCATATCAGTCCCCATTAGTGCAGTCTCATCACTGCTTATCAGTGCAGCCTCACTGTGCCCATCAAAGGCAGCTTTACTGTGCCCATGAATGCGGCCTCACTGTGCCCATAAATGCACTCTGACTGTGCCCATCAATGCAGCCTCACTGTACCCATCAAATGCAGCTTTACGGTGCCCATTAATGCAGCCTCACTGTGTCCATTAATGCACTCTCACTGTGCCCATCAATGCAGCCCCACTGTGCCCATCAATGCAGCCTCACTGTGCCTATCAATGCAGCCTCACTGCCCTTGAATTCAGCCTCACTGTGCCCATAACTTCAGCCTCACTGTGCCCATGAATGCAGCCTCACTGTGCCCATGAATGCAGCCTCACTGTGCCCATGAATGCAGCCTCACTGTGCCCATGAATGCAGCCTCACTGTGCCCATGAATGCAGCTTCACTCTGCCCATGAATGCAGCCTCACTGCCCATGAATGCAGCCTCACTGCCCATGAATGCAGCCTCACTGCCCATGAATGCAGCCTCACTGTGCCCATAAAAGCAGCCTGATTGTGCCCATGAATGCAGCCTCACTGTGCCCATGAATGCAGCCCCAGTGTGCCCATGAATGCAGCCCCAGTGTGCCCATGAATGCAGTTTCACTGTGCCCATGAATGCAGACTGCCCATGAATGCAGCCTCACTGTGCCCATGAGTGCCGCCTCACTGCCAATGAATGCAGCCTCATTGTGCCATGAATGCAGCCTCTCTGTGCCCATGAATGCAGCCTCACTGTGCCCATGAATGCAGCCTCACTGTCCCCATGAATGCAGCCTCATTGTGCCCATGAATACAGCCTCACTGTGCCTATGAATGTAGCCTCACTGTGCCCATGAATGCAGTCTCACTGCCCATGAATGCATCCTCACTATGCTCATGAAGGCAGCCTCACTGCCCATGAATGCAGCCTCACTGCTCATGAATGCAGCCTCACTGTGCCCATGAATGCAGCCCCACTGTGCCCATAAATGCAGCCTCACTGTGCCCATAAATGCAGCCTCACTGTGCCCATGAATGCAGCTTCACTGTGCCCATGAATGCAACCTCACTGCCCATCAATGCAGCCTCACTGTGCCCATGAATGCAGTCTCGCTGCCCATGAATGCAGCCTGATTGTACCATGAATGCAGCCTGATTGTACCATGAATGCAGCCTCTCTATGCCCATTAATGCAGCCTCACTGTGCCCATGAATGCAGCCCCAGTGTGCCCATGAATGCAGTTTCACTGTGCCCATGAATGCAGACTGCCCATGAATGCAGCCTCACTGTGCCCATGAGTGCCGCCTCACTGCCAATGAATGCAGCCTCATTGTGCCATGAATGCAGCCTCTCTGTGCCCATGAATGCGGCCTCACTGTGCCCATGAATGCAGCCTCACTGTCCCCATGAATACAGCCTCACTGTGCCCATGAATACAGCCTCACTGTGCCTATGAATGTAGCCTCACTGTGCCCATGAATGCAGTCTCACTGCCCATGAATGCATCCTCACTGTGCTAATGAAGGCAGCCTCACTGCCCATGAATGCAGCCTCACTGCTCATGAATGCAGCCACCTGTGCCCATGAATGCAGCCCCACTGTGCCCATAAATGCAGCCTCACTGTGCCCATGAATGCAGCTTCACTGTGCCCATGAATGCAACCTCACTGCCCATCAATGCAGCCTCACTGTGCCCATGAATGCAGCCTCGCTGCCCATGAATGCAGCCTAATTGTACCATGAATGCAGCCTGATTGTACCATGAATACAGCCTCTCTATGCCCATGAATGCAGCCTCACTGTGCCCGTGAATGCAGCCCCAGTGTGCCCATGAATGCAGTTTCACTGTGTCCATGAATGCAGTTTCACTGTGTCCATGAATGCAGACTGCCCATGATTGCAGCCTCACTGTGCCCATGAGTGCCGCCTCACTGCCAATGAATGCAGCCTCATTGTGCCATGAATGCAGCCTCTCTGTGCCCATGAATGCAGCCTCACTGTGCCCGTGAATGCAGCCTCACTGTGCCCGTGAATGCAGCCTCACTGTGCCCATGAATACAGCCTCACTGTGCCCATGAATACAGCCTCACTGTGCCCATGAATACAGCCTCACTGTGCCCATGAATGTAGCCTCACTGTGCCCATGAATGCAGCCTCACTGTGCCCATGAATGCAGCCTCACTGCCCATGAATGCATCCTCACTGTGCTCATGAAGGCAGCCTCACTGCCCATGAATGCAGCCTCACTGCTCATGAATGCAGCCTCACTGTGCCCATGAATGCAGCCCCACTGTGCCCATAAATGCAGCTTCACTGTGCCCATGAATGCAGCTTCACTGTGCCCATGAATGCAACCTCACTGCCCATCAATGCAGCCTCACTGTGCCCATGAATACAGCCTCACTGCCCATGAATGCAGCCTGATTGTACCATGAATGCAGCCTGATTGTACCATGAATGCAGCCTCTCTATGCCCATGAATGCAGCCTCACTGCCCATGAATGCAGCCTCATTGTGCCATGAATGCAGCCTTTCTATGCCCGTGAATGCAGCCTCACTGTGCCCGTGAATGCAGCCTCACTGTGCCCATGAATGCAGCCTCACTGTGCCCGTGAATGCAGCCTCACTGTGCCCGTGAATGCAGCCTCACTGTGCCCATGAATGCAGCCTCACTGTACCCATGAATGCAGCCTCACTGTACCCATGAATGCAGCCTCACTGTACCCATGAATGCAGCCTCACTGCCCATGAATGCAGCCTCACTGCCCATGAATGCAGCCTCACTGCCCATGAATGCAGCCTCACTCTGCCCATGAATGCAGCCTCACTCTGCCCATGAATGCAGCCTCACTCTGCCCATGAATGCAGCCTCACTGTGCTCATGAATGCAGCCTCACTGTGCCTATGAATGTAGCCTCACTTCCCATGAATGTAGCCTCACTTCCCATGAATGCAGCCTCACTGTGCCCATCAACGCAGCCTCACTGTGCCTATTAGTGCAGCCTCACTGCCCATGTATTCAGCCTCACTGTGCCCATGAATGCAGCCTCACTGTGCCCATGAATGCAGCCTCACTGTGCCCATGAATGCAGTCTCAATGTCCATGAATGCAGCCTCACTGTGCCAATGAATGCAGCCTTAGTGCCCATGAATGCAGCCTCACTGTACCCTTGAATACAGCCTCACTGTGCCAATGAATGCAGCCTCACTGTGCCCATGAATGCAGCCTCACTGCCCATGAATGCAGCCTCACTGCCTATGAATGCAGCCTCACTGTGCTCGTGAATGCAGCCTCACTGTGCCCGTGAATGCAGCCTCACTGTGCCCATGAATGCAGCCTCACTGTGCCCATGAATGCAGCCTCACTGTGCCCATGAATGCAGCCTCACTGCCCATAAATGCAGCCTCACTGTGCTCCTGAATGTAGCCTCACTGACCATGAATGCAGCCTCACTGCCCATGAATGCAGCCTCGCTGTGCCCATAAATGCAGCCTCACTGCCCATGAATGCAGCCTCACTGTGCTTGTGAATGCAGCCTCACTGCCCATGAATGGAGCCTCACTGTGCCTATGAATGGAGCCTCACTTCCCATGAATGCAGCCTCACTGTGCCCATAAATGCAGCCTCGCTGTGCCCATCAATGCAGCCTCACTGCCCATGAATGCAGCCTCACTGCCCATGAATGCAGCCTCACTGCCCATGAATGCAGCCTCACTGCCCATGAATGCAGCCTCACTCTGCCTATGAATGCAGCCTCACTGTGCCCATGAATGTAGCCTCACTGTGCCCATGAATGTAGCCTCACTGTGCTCATGAATGCAGCCTCACTGTGCTCATGAATGCAGCCTCACTGTGCCCATGAATGCAGCCCCACTGCCCATAAATGTAGCCTCACTGTGCCCATGAATGCAGCTTGACTGTGCCCATGAATGCAGCCTCACTGCCCATGAATGCAGCCTCACTGTGCCCATGAATGCAGCTGCACTGCCCATGAATGCAGCCTCACTATGCCCATGAATGTAGCCTCACTGCCCATGAATGCAGCCTCACTGTGCTCGTGAATGCAGCCTCACTGCCCATGAATGGAGCCTCACTGTGCCCATGAATGCAGCCTCACTGTGCCCATGAATGCAGCCTCACTGCCCATAAATGCAGCCTCACTGTGCTCCTGAATGTAGCCTCACTGACCATGAATGCAGCCTCACTGCCCATGAATGCAGCCTCGCTGTGCCCATAAATGCAGCCTCACTGCCCATGAATGCAGCCTCACTGTGCTTGTGAATGCAGCCTCACTGCCCATGAATGGAGCCTCACTGTGCCTATGAATGGAGCCTCACTTCCCATGAATGCAGCCTCACTGTGCCCATAAATGCAGCCTCGCTGTGCCCATCAATGCAGCCTCACTGCCCATGAATGCAGCCTCACTGCCCATGAATGCAGCCTCACTGCCCATGAATGCAGCCTCACTCTGCCTATGAATGCAGCCTCACTGTGCCCATGAATGTAGCCTCACTGTGCCCATGAATGTAGCCTCACTGTGCTCATGAATGCAGCCTCACTGTGCTCATGAATGCAGCCTCACTGTGCCCATGAATGCAGCCCCACTGCCCATAAATGTAGCCTCACTGTGCCCATGAATGCAGCTTGACTGTGCCCATGAATGCAGCCTCACTGCCCATGAATGCAGCCTCACTGTGCCCATGAATGCAGCTGCACTGCCCATGAATGCAGCCTCACTATGCCCATGAATGTAGCCTCACTGCCCATGAATGCAGCCTCACTGTGCTCGTGAATGCAGCCTCACTGCCCATGAATGGAGCCTCACTGTGCCTATGAATGTGTCACGTACCTGGTAGGTTGTGAGCCTGAAGTGCAGGAAAAGACCTCCCTTACAGCTCCCACTCCCGTTCCCCTGGAATGGAGACAGAGGGCCAGGAGTGAAGAGTGGTATGGGTGCCTTGCAGGATCAACAGTTGCTGAAAGTCCAGTAGTGGTGGCACCCTCTGGAGTCAGTAGTCTGAGGAGTAGACTGAGGACAGAGACTGGAATGCAGGACTGGAACCAGGAACAACAGCAGGTAATAGACTGGAACGCTGGACTGGAACACAGCAGAAGGTAGCCTGGAACGCTGGACTGGAACCAGGAACAACAGCAGGTAATAGCAGACTGGAAGCTGGACTGGAACCAGGAACAACAGCAGGTAATAGGCTGGAACGCTGGACTGGAACACAGCAGAAGGTAGCCTGGAACGCTGGACTGGAACCAGGAACAACAGCAGGTAAAAGACTGGAACGCTGGACTGGAACACAGCAGAAGATAGCCTGGAACGCTGGGCTGGAACACAGCAGAAGATAGCCTGGAACGCTGGGCTGGAACACAGCAGAAGGTAGCCTGGAACGCTGGGCTGGAACACAGCAGAAGGTAGCCTGGAACGCTGGACTGGAACCAGGAACAACAGCAGGTAATAGCAGACTGGAAGCTGATGAACACAGCGGAGGGTCAACAAGCCGGTGGTCAGTAACGTTCGGACAGCAGAGGTACCAGGGGTAATGCAGAGGGATGGTCAGGCAAGCCAAGAGGGTCTGGTGCAGGCAGATAGCAGGATCGTCAAACAGGAAGCCGGGTCAGATAACAGGAAACACAGATCAGATCAGGTAACACTCACAGAATGCTGTAGAGCAGACAGCGGGGATGGAGTGTGACAGGCAGGTTTAAATAGCCCGCCTGGCACCAGCGGGAGTGCGCGCGCGCGTGCCCGTGCGTGACCGCACCCGTGAACGCGTGCGCATGCGCAATGGGACCCGTGGCCGGGTTCCCGTGCGCCTGGGACGCCGGTTACTGGCAGGATCTTCGTGACAGAATGTACTTCCCATGAATGCAGCCTCACTTCCCATGAATGCAGCCTCACTGTGCCTGTGAATGCAGCCTAACTGTGCCCATGAATGCAGCCTCACTGCCCATGAATGCAGCCTCACTGTGCCCATTATCAATACAGACTCACCATTGCCTGGATGGTGGATCACACACAAAGCATCTCCTGCTGTGTGTAACAGAGCTGGGTCTGTGTTCGGCGGCTCTGTAACAAGGTCCCGCCCCCTAGACTGGCTTGTGTGATAGGCGGAACACTGATTCAATCTACAGCGCCGCCGAACACAGACCCAGCTCTGTGACACACAGCGGGAGATGCCCGATGTTTGTGTGATACACAAGAGGAGGAGGAGAGAGAGAGGGAGGGAGCGGAGCGCTGCAGCCTCAGCTCAGCTCAAAGTGGCCCCAGGGCAGTCACTGTTCACTCTGCCCCACTGTGCCCATGAATGCAGCCTCACTGTGCCCATGAATGCAGCCTCACTGCCCATGAATGCAGCCTCACTGTGCCCGTGAATGCAGCCTCACTGCCCATGAATGCAGCCTCACTGCCCATGAATGCAGCCTCACTGCCCATGAATGCAGCCTCACTGCCCATGAATGCAGCCTCACTGTTCCTGTGAATGCAGCCTTACTGTACCCTTGAATACAGCCTCACTGTGCCAATGAATGCAGCCTCACTGTGCCCATGAATGCAGCCTCACTGCCTATGAATGCAGCCTCACTGCCTATGAATGCAGCCTCACTGTTCTCATGAATGCAGCCTCACTGTGCCCATGAATGCAGCCTCAATGCCCATTAATGCAGCCTCACTGTGCTTGTGAATGCAGCCTCACTGCCCATGAATGGAGCCTCACTGTGCCCATGAATGCAGCCTCACTGCCCATGAATGCAGCCTCACTGTGCTCGCGAATGCAGCCTCACTGCCCACGAATGCAGCCTCACTGTGCCCATGAATGCAGCCTCAATGCCCATGAATGCAGCCTCACTGTACCTGTGAATGCAGCCTCACTGTGCCCATAAATGCAGCCTCACTGTGCTCATGAATGCAGCCTCACTGTGCCTATCAATGCAGCCTCACTGTGCCTATCAATGCAGCCTCACTGTGCCTATCAATGCAGCCTCACTGTGCCCAAGAATGCAGCCTCACTTCCCATGAATGCAGCCTCACTCTGCCCATGAATGCAGCCTCACTGCCCATTAATGCAGCCTCACTGCCCATGAATGCAGCCTCACTGTGCCCAGGAATGCAGCCTCATTGTGCCCAGGAATGCAGCCCCTCTGCCCATGAATGCAGCCTCATTGTGCCATGAATGCAACCTCTCTATGCCCATGAATGCAGCCTCACTGCCCATGAATGCAGCCTCTCTATGCCCGTGAATGCAGCCTCACTGTGCTTATGAATGCAGCCTCACTGCCCATGAATGCAGCCTCACTGTTCCCATGAATGCAGCCTCACTGTGCCCATGAATGCAGCCTCACTGTGCCCATGAATGCAGCCTCACTGTGCCCATGAATGCAGCCTCACTGCCCATGAATGCAGCCTCACTGTGCTTGTGAATGCAGCCTCACTGCCCATGAATGAAGCCTCACTGTGCCTATGAATGTAGCCTCACTTCCCATGAATGCAGCCTCACTGTGCCTGTGAATGCAGCCTAACTGTGCCCATGAATGCAGCCTCACTGTTCCTGTGAATGCCGCCTCACTGTGCCCATGAATGCAGCCCCACTGTGCCCATGAATGCAGCCTCACTGTGCCCATGAATGCAGCCTCACTGTGCCCATGAATGCAGCCTCACTGCCCATGAATGCAGCCTCACTGTGCTCGTGAATGCAGCCTCACTGCCCATGAATGGAGCCTCACTGTGCCTATGAATGTAGCCTCACTTCCCATGAATGCAGCCTCACTATGCCTATGAATGCAGTCTAACTGTGCCCATGAATGCAGCCTCACTGCCCATGAATGCAGCCTCACTGTGCCCATCATCAATACAGACTCACCATTGCTCGTGAATGTAGCCTCACTGCCCATGAATGGAGTCTCACTGTGCCTATGAATGTAGCCTCACTTCCCATGAATGCAGCCTCACTGTGCCTGTGAATGCAGCCTCACTGTGCCCATGAATGCAGTCTCACTGTGCCCAAGAATTCAGCCTCACTGCCCATGAATGCAGCCTCACTGTGCCCATGAATGCAGCCTCACTGTGCCCATGAATGCAGCCTCACTGTGCCCATGAATGCAGCCACATTGTGCCATGAATGCAACCTATCTATGCCCATGAATGCAGCCTCACTGCCCATGAATGCAGCCTCATTGTGCCATGAATGAAACCTCTCTATGCCCATGAATGCAGCCTCACTGCCCATGAATGCAGCCTCTCTATGCCCGTGAATGCAGCCTCACTGTGCCCATGAATGTAGCCTCACTGCCCATGAATGCAGCCTCACTGTCCCTGTGAATGCAGCCTCACTGTGCCCAAGAATGCAGCCTCACTGTGCTCGTGAATGCAGCCTCACTGCCCATGAATGGAGCCTCACTGTGCCTATGAATGTAGCCTCACTTCCCATGAATGCAGCCTCACTGTGCCTGTGAATGCAGCCTAACTGTGCCTATGAATGCAGCCTCACTGTGCTCGTGAATGCAGCCTCACTGTGCTCGTGAATGCAGCCTCACTGTGCCCGTGAATGCAGCCTCACTGTGCCCGTGAATGCAGCCTCACTGTGCCCGTGAATGCAGCCTCAATGCCCATGAATGCAGCCTCACTGTGCTTGTGAATGCAGCCTCACTGCCCATGAATGGAGCCTCACTGTGCCCATGAATGCAGCCTCACTGCCCATGAATGCAGCCTCACTGTGCTCGTGAATGCAGCCTCACTGCCCTCGAATGCAGCCTCACTGTGCCCATGAATGCAGCCTCACTGTGCCCATGAATGCAGCCTCACTGTACCTGTGAATGCAGCCTCACTGTGCCCATAAATGCAGCCTCACTGTGCCCATAAATGCAGCCTCACTGTGCCCATGAATGCAGCCTCACTGTGCCTATCAATGCAGCCTCACTGTGCCTATCAATGCAGCCTCACTGTGCCCAAGAATGCAGCCTCACTGTGCCCATGAATGCAGCCTCACTGTGCCCATCATCAATACAGACTCACCATTGCTCGTGAATGTAGCCTCACTGCCCATGAATGGAGTCTCACTGTGCCTATGAATGTAGCCTCACTTCCCATGAATGCAGCCTCACTGTGCCTGTGAATGCAGCCTCACTGTGCCCATGAATGCAGTCTCACTGTGCCCAAGAATTCAGCCTCACTGCCCATGAATGCAGCCTCACTGTGCCCATGAATGCAGCCTCACTGTGCCCATGAATGCAGCCTCACTGTGCCCATGAATGCAGCCACATTGTGCCATGAATGCAACCTATCTATGCCCATGAATGCAGGCTCACTGCCCATGAATGCAGCCTCATTGTGCCATGAATGCAACCTCTCTATGCCCATGAATGCAGCCTCACTGCCCATGAATGCAGCCTCATTGTGCCATGAATGCAGCCTCTCTATGCCCGTGAATGCAGCCTCACTGTGCCCATGAATGTAGCCTCACTGCCCATGAATGCAGCCTCACTGTTCCCGTGAATGCAGCCTCACTGTGCCCATGAATGCAGCCTCACTGTCCCTGTGAATGCAGCCTCACTGTGCCCATGAATGCAGCCTCACTGCCCATGAATGCAGCCTCACTGTGCTCGTGAATGCAGCCTCACTGCCCATGAATGGAGCCTCACTGTGCCTATGAATGTAGCCTCACTTCCCATGAATGCAGCCTCACTGTGCCTATGAATGTAGCCTCACTTCCCATGAATGCAGCCTCACTGTGCCTGTGAATGCAGCCTAACTGTGCCCATGAATGCAGCCTCACTGTTCCCATGAATGCCGCCTCACTGTGCCCATGAATGCAGCCTCACTGTGCCCATGAATGCAGCCTCACTGTGCCCATGAATGCAGCCTCACTGCCCATGAATGCAGCCTCACTGTGCCCATCATCAATACAGACTCACCATTGCTCGTGAATGTAGCCTCACTGCCCATGAATGGAGCCTCACTGTGCCTATGAATGTGGCCTCACTTCCCATGAATGCAGCCTCACTGTGCCTGTGAATGCAGCCTCACTGTGCCCATGAATGCAGTCTCACTGTCCCCAAGAATGCAGCCTCACTGCCCATGAATGCAGCCTCACTCTGCCCATGAATGCAGCCTCACTGCCCATGAATGCAGCCTCGCTGTGCCCATGAATACAGCCTCGCTGTGCCCATGAATGCAGCCTCGCTGTGCCCATGAATGCAGCCTCACTGTGCCCATGAATGCAGCCTCACTGTGCCCATGAATGCAGCCACATTGTGCCATGAATGCAACCTATCTATGCCCATGAATGCAGCCTCACTGCCCATGAATGCAGCCTCATTGTGCCATGAATGCAGCCTCTCACTGCCCATGAATGCAGCCTCACTGCCCATGATTGCAGCCTCATTGTGCCATGAATGCAGCCTCTGTGCCCGTGAATGCAGCCTCACTGTGCCCATGAATGTAGCCTCACTGACCATGAATGCAGCCTCACTGCCCATGAATGCAGCCTCGCTGTGCCCATAAATGCAGCCTCACTGCCCATGAATGCAGCCTCACTGTGCTTGTGAATGCAGCCTCACTGCCCATGAATGGAGCCTCACTGTGCCTATGAATGGAGCCTCACTTCCCATGAATGCAGCCTCACTGTGCCCATAAATGCAGCCTCGCTGTGCCCATAAATGCAGCCTCGCTGTGCCCATAAATGCAGCCTCACTGCCCATGAATGCAGCCTCACTGTGCCTGTGAATGCAGCCTAACTGTGCCTATGAATGCAGCCTCACTGTGCTCGTGAATGCAGCCTCACTGTGCTCGTGAATGCAGCCTCACTGTGCCCATGAATGCAGCCTCAATGCCCATGAATGCAGCCTCACTGTGCTTGTGAATGCAGCCTCACTGCCCATGAATGGAGCCTCACTGTGCCCATGAATGCAGCCTCACTGTGCTCGTGAATGCAGCCTCACTGCCCACGAATGCAGCCTCACTGTGCCCATGAATGCAGCCTCAATGCCCATGAATGCAGCCTCACTGTACCTGTGAATGCAGCCTCACTGTGCCCATAAATGCAGCCTCACTGTGCCCATAAATGCAGCCTCACTGTGCCCATAAATGCAGCCTCACTGTGCCTATCAATGCAGCCTCACTGTGCCTATCAATGCAGCGTCACTGTGCCCAAGAATGCAGCCTCACTGTGCCCAAGAATGCAGCCTCACTGCCCATGAATGCAGCCTCACTGTGCCCATCATCAATACAGACTCACCATTGCTCGTGAATGTAGCCTCACTGCCCATGAATGGAGTCTCACTGTGCCTATGAATGTAGCCTCACTTCCCATGAATGCAGCCTCACTGTGCCTGTGAATGCAGCCTCACTGTGCCCATGAATGCAGTCTCACTGTGCCCAAGAATTCAGCCTTTACTGCCCATGAATGCAGCCTCACTGCCCATGAATGCAGCCTCACTGTGCCCATGAATGCAGCCTCACTGTGCCCATGAATGCAGCCTCACTGTGCCCATGAATGCAGCCACATTGTGCCATGAATGCAACCTATCTATGCCCATGAATGCAGCCTCACTGCCCATGAATGCAGCCTCATTGTGCCATGAATGCAACCTCTCTATGCCCATGAATGCAGCCTCACTGCCCATGAATGCAGCCTCATTGTGCCATGAATGCAGCCTCTCTATGCCCGTGAATGCAGCCTCACTGTGCCCATGAATGTAGCCTCACTGCCCATGAATGCAGCCTCACTGTTCCCGTGAATGCAGCCTCACTGTGCCCATGAATGCAGCCTCACTGTCCCTGTGAATGCAGCCTCACTGTGCCCATGAATGCAGCCTCACTGCCCATGAATGCAGCCTCACTGTGCTCGTGAATGCAGCCTCACTGCCCATGAATGGAGCCTCACTGTGCCTATGAATGTAGCCTCACTTCCCATGAATGCAGCCTCACTGTGCCTATGAATGTAGCCTCACTTCCCATGAATGCAGCCTCACTGTGCCTGTGAATGCAGCCTAACTGTGCCCATGAATGCAGCCTCACTGTTCCCATGAATGCCGCCTCACTGTGCCCATGAATGCAGCCTCACTGTGCACATGAATGCAGCCTCACTGTGCCCATGAATGCAGCCTCACTGCCCATGAATGCAGCCTCACTGTGCCCATCATCAATACAGACTCACCATTGCTCGTGAATGTAGCCTCACTGCCCATGAATGGAGCCTCACTGTGCCTATGAATGTAGCCTCACTTCCCATGAATGGAGCCTCACTGTGCCTATGAATGTAGCCTCACTTCCCATGAATGCAGCCTCACTGTGCCTGTGAATGCAGCCTCACTGTGCCCATGAATGCAGTCTCACTGTCCCCAAGAATGCAGCCTCACTGCCCATGAATGCAGCCTCACTCTGCCCATGAATGCAGCCTCACTGCCCATGAATGCAGCCTCGCTGTGCCCATGAATGCAGCCTCGCTGTGCCCATGAATGCAGCCTCACTGTGCCCATGAATGCAGCCTCACTGTGCCCATGAATGCAGCCTCACTGTGCCCATGAATGCAGCCCCACTGCCCATGAATGCAGCCACATTGTGCCATGAATGCAACCTATCTATGCCCATGAATGCAGCCTCACTGCCCATGAATGCAGCCTCATTGTGCCATGAATGCAGCCTCTCACTGCCCATGAATGCAGCCTCACTGCCTATGAATGTAGCCTCACTTCCCATGAATGCAGCCTCACTGTGCCTGTGAATGCAGCCTCACTGTGCCCATGAATGCAGTCTCACTGTCCCCAAGAATGCAGCCTCACTGCCCATGAATGCAGCCTCACTCTGCCCATGAATGCAGCCTCACTCTGCCCATGAATGCAGCCTCACTGCCCATGAATGCAGCCTCGCTGTGCCCGTGAATGCAGCCTCACTGTGCCCATGAATGCAGCCTCACTGTGCCCATGAATGCAGCCTCACTGTGCCCATGAATGTAGCCTCACTGCCCATGAATGCAGCCTCGCTGTGCCCATAAATGCAGCCTCACTGCCCATGAATGCAGCCTCACTGCCCATGAATGCAGCCTCACTGTGCTTGTGAATGCAGCCTCACTGCCCATGAATGGAGCCTCACTGTGCCTATGAATGGAGCCTCACTTCCCATGAATGCAGCCTCACTTCCCATGAATGCAGCCTCACTGTGCCCATAAATGCAGCCTCGCTGTGCCCATGAATGCAGCCTCGCTGTGCCCATGAATGCAGCCTCACTGCCCATGAATGCAGCCTCACTCTGCCTATGAATGCAGCCTCACTGTGCCCATGAATGTAGCCTCACTGCCCATGAATGCAGCCTCACTGTGCTCATGAATGCAGCCTCACTGTGCCCATGAATGCAGCCCCACTGCCCATAAATGTAGCCTCACTGTGCCCATGAATGCAGCTTGACTGTGCCCATGAATGCAGCCTCACTGCCCATGAATGCAGCCTCACTGTGCCCATGAATGCAGCTGCACTGCCCATGAATGCAGCCTCACTGTGCCCATGAATGTAGCCTCACTGCCCATGAATGCAGCCTCACTGTGCTCGTGAATGCAGCCTCACTGCCCATGAATGGAGCCTCACTGTGCCTATGAATGTGTCACGTACCTGGTAGGTTGTGAGCCTGAAGTGCAGGAAAAGACCTCCCTTACAGCTCCCACTCCCGTTCCCCTGGAATGGAGACAGAGGGCCAGAAGTGAAGAGTGGTATGGGTGCCTTGCAGGATCAACAGTTGCTGAAAGTCCAGTAGTGGTGGCACCCTCTGGAGTCAGTAGTCTGAGGAGTAGACTGAGGACAGAGACTGGAATGCAGGACTGGAACCAGGAACAACAGCAGGTAATAGACTGGAACGCTGGACTGGAACACAGCAGAAGGTAGCCTGGAACGCTGGACTGGAACCAGGAACAACAGCAGGTAATAGCAGACTGGAAGCTGGACTGGAACCAGGAACAACAGCAGGTAATAGACTGGAACGCTGGACTGGAACACAGCAGAAGGTAGCCTGGAACGCTGGACTGGAACCAGGAACAACAGCAGGTAATAGCAGACTGGAAGCTGGACTGGAACCAGGAACAACAGCAGGTAATAGGCTGGAACGCTGGACTGGAACACAGCAGAAGGTAGCCTGGAACGCTGGACTGGAACCAGGAACAACAGCAGGTAAAAGACTGGAACGCTGGACTGGAACACAGCAGAAGATAGCCTGGAACGCTGGGCTGGAACACAGCAGAAGATAGCCTGGAACGCTGGGCTGGAACACAGCAGAAGGTAGCCTGGAACGCTGGGCTGGAACACAGCAGAAGGTAGCCTGGAACGCTGGACTGGAACCAGGAACAACAGCAGGTAATAGCAGACTGGAAGCTGATGAACACAGCGGAGGGTCAACAAGCCGGTGGTCAGTAACGGTCGGACAGCAGAGGTACCAGGGGTAATGCAGAGGGATGGTCAGGCAAGCCAAGAGGGTCTGGTGCAGGCAGATAGCAGGATCGTCAAACAGGAAGCCGGGTCAGATAACAGGAAACACAGATCAGATCAGGTAACACTCACACAACGCTGTAGAGCAGACAGCGGGGATGGAGTGTGACAGGCAGGTTTAAATAGCCCGCCTGGCACCAGCGGGAGTGCGCGCGCGCGTGCCCGTGCGTGACCGCACCCGTGAACGCGCGCGCATGCGCAATGGGACCCGTGGCCGGGTTCCCGTGCGCCTGAGACGCCGGTTACTGGCAGGATCTTCGTGACAGAATGTACTTCCCATGAATGCAGCCTCACTTCCCATGAATGCAGCCTCACTGTGCCTGTGAATGCAGCCTAACTGTGCCCATGAATGCAGCCTCACTGCCCATGAATGCAGCCTCACTGTGCCCATTATCAATACAGACTCACCATTGCCTGGATGGTGGATCACACACAAAGCATCTCCTGCTGTGTGTAACAGAGCTGGGTCTGTGTTCGGCGGCTCTGTAACAAGGTCCCGCCCCCCTAGACTGGCTTGTGTGATAGGCGGAACACTGATTCAATCTACAGCGCCGCCGAACACAGACCCAGCTCTGTGACACACAGCGGGAGATGCCCGATGTTTGTGTGATACACAAGAGGAGGAGGAGAGAGAGAGGGAGGGGAGCGCTGCAGCCTCAGCTCAGCTCAAAGCGGCCCCAGGGCAGTCACTATTCACTCTGCCCCACTGTGCCCATGAATGCAGCCTCACTGTGCCCATGAATGCAGCCTCACTGCCCATGAATGCAGCCTCATTGTGCCATGAATGCAGCCTCACTGTGCCCGTGAATGCAGCCTCACTGCCCATGAATGCAGCCCCACTGCCCATGAATGCAGCCTCACTGTTCCTGTGAATGCAGCCTCACTGTACCCTTGAATACAGCCTCACTGTGCCAATGAATGCAGCCTCACTGTGCCCATGAATGCAGCCTCACTGCCCATGAATGCAGCCTCACTGCCCATGAATGCAGCCTCACTGCCTATGAATGCAGCCTCACTGTGCCCGTGAATGCAGCCTCACTGTGCCCATGAATGCAGCCTCAATGCCCATGAATGCAGCCTCACTGTGCTTGTGAATGCAGCCTCACTGCCCATGAATGGAGCATCACTGTGCCCATGAATGCAGCCTCACTGCCCATGAATGCAGCCTCACTGTGCTCGTGAATGCAGCCTCACTGCCCACGAATGCAGCCTCACTGTGCCCATGAATGCAGCCTCAATGCCCATGAATGCAGCCTCACTGTACCTGTGAATGCAGCCTCACTGTGCCCATAAATGCAGCCTCACTGTGCCCATAAATGCAGCCTCACTGTGCCCATGAATGCAGCCTCACTGTGCCTATCAATGCAGCCTCATTGTGCCTATCAATGCAGCCTCACTGTGCCCAAGAATGCAGCCTCACTGCCCATGAATGCAGCCTCACTCTGCCCATGAATGCAGCCTCACTGCCCATGAATCCAGCCTCACTGCCCATGAATGCAGCCTCGCTGTGCCCAGGAATGCAGCCTCATTGTGCCCAGGAATGCAGCCCCACTGCCCATGAATGCAGCCTCATTGTGCCATGAATGCAACCTCTCTATGCCCATGAATGCAGCCTCACTGCCCATGAATGCAGCCTTTCTATGCCCGTGAATGCAGCCTCACTGTGCTTATGAATGCAGCCTCACTGCCCATGAATGCAGCCTCACTGTTCCCGTGAATGCAGCCTCACTGTGCCCATGAATGCAGCCTCACTGTTCCTGTGAATGCAGCCTCACTGTGCCCATGAATGCAGCCTCACTGCCCATGAATGCAGCCTCACTGTGCTTGTGAATGCAGCCTCACTGCCCATGAATGAAGCCTCACTGTGCCTATGAATGTAGCCTCACTTCCCATGAATGCAGCCTCACTGTGCCTGTGAATGCAGCCTCACTGCCCATGAATGGAGCCTCACTGTGCCCATGAATGCAGCCTCACTGCCCATGAATGCAGCCTCACTGTCCCTGTGAATGCAGCCTCACTGTGCCCATGAATGCAGCCTCACTGCCCATGAATGCAGCCTCACTGTGCTCGTGAATGCAGCCTCACTGCCCATGAATGGAGCCTCACTGTGCCTATGAATGTAGCCTCACTTCCCATGAATGCAGCCTCACTGTGCCTGTGAATGCAGCCTAACTGTGCCCATGAATGCAGCCTCACTTTTCCCATGAATGCCACCTCACTGTGCCCATGAATGCAGCCCCACTGTGCACATGAATGCAGCCTCACTGTGCCCATGAATGCAGCCTCACTGCCCATGAATGCAGCCTCACTGTGCCTATGAATGTAGCCTCACTTCCCATGAATGCAGCCTCACTATGCCTGTGAATGCAGCCTAACTGTGCCCATGAATGCAGCCTCACTGCCCATGAATGCAGCCTCACTGTGCCCATCATCAATACAGACTCACCATTGCTCGTGAATGTAGCCTCATTGCCCATGAATGGAGCCTCACTGTGCCTATGAATGTAGCCTCACTTCCCATGAATGGAGCCTCACTGTGCCTATGAATGTAGCCTCACTTCCCATGAATGCAGCCTCACTGTGCCTGTGAATGCAGCCTCACTGTGCCCATGAATGCAGTCTCACTGTCCCCAAGAATGCAGCCTCACTGCCCATGAATGCAGCCTCACTGCCCATGAATGCAGCCTCACTCTGCCCATGAATGCAGCCTCACTGCCCATGAATGCAGCCTCACTGCCCATGAATGCAGCCTCGCTGTGCCCATGAATGCAGCCTCACTGTGCCCATGAATGCAGCCTCACTGTGCCCATGAATGCAGCCTCACTGTGCCCATGAATGCAGCCTCACTGCCCATGAATGCAGCCTCACTGTGCCTATGAATGTAGCCTCACTTCCCATGAATGCAGCCTCACTATGCCTGTGAATGCAGCCTAACTGTGCCCATGAATGCAGCCTCACTGCCCATGAATGCAGCCTCACTGTGCCCATCATCAATACAGACTCACCATTGCTCGTGAATGTAGCCTCATTGCCCATGAATGGAGCCTCACTGTGCCTATGAATGTAGCCTCACTTCCCATGAATGGAGCCTCACTGTGCCTATGAATGTAGCCTCACTTCCCATGAATGCAGCCTCACTGTGCCTGTGAATGCAGCCTCACTGTGCCCATGAATGCAGTCTCACTGTCCCCAAGAATGCAGCCTCACTGCCCATGAATGCAGCCTCACTGCCCATGAATGCAGCCTCACTCTGCCCATGAATGCAGCCTCACTGCCCATGAATGCAGCCTCACTGCCCATGAATGCAGCCTCGCTGTGCCCATGAATGCAGCCTCACTGTGCCCATGAATGCAGCCTCACTGTGCCCATGAATGCAGCCTCACTGTGCCCATAAATGCAGCCCCACTGCCCATGAATGCAGCCACATTGTGCCATGAATGCAACCTATCTATGCCCATGAATGCAGCCTCACTGCCCATGAATGCAGCCTCATTGTGCCATGAATGCAGCCTCTCTATGCCCGTGAATGCAGCCTCACTGCCCATGAATGCAGCCTCACTGTTCCCATGAATACAGCCTCACTGTGCCCATGAATGCAGCCTCACTGTGCCCATCATCAATACAGACTCACCATTACCTGGATGATGGATCACACACAAAGCATCTCCTGCTGTGTGTAACAGAGCTGGATCTGTGTTCGGCGGCTCTGTAACAAGGTCCTGCCCCCCTAGACTGGTTTGTGTGATAAGCGGAACACTGATTCAATCTACATTGCCACCGAACACAGACCCAGCTCTGAGACACACAGCGGAAGATGCCCGGTGTTTGTGTGATACACAAGAGGAGGAGGAGAGAGAGAGGGAGGGGAGCGCTGCAGCCTCAGCTCAGCTCAAAGCGGCCCCAGGGCAGTCTGGCAGAAGGGTGCAGGATTTTTTACAGGACATCAGAGGGGAGGGGGGCAGGGAATCCTTCTCCGGGCCACTCTGATGGCCACACCACTTCTGCCAGAATCGATCAGCCAGAAAACTGTCAGCCTGGTCCGCCCCTGCTCCTCACTCGCCCTGCACTAAATTCCACTCGCAAAATGTGAGGCGAGTGGAATTTAGAAGAAAGTAAAAGGAAAGTAGACAGTTTGAGGCATTTAGTAAAAGGCATGGTGAGCTTCTTGAAGTTGTCATTTTTTGCCACAATTTTTTTGAAAATGAAGAAATTGAATAAAATTTTTTTTTTCAATTTTTTTTTTACATGCTGTCACCAGTTTCAGTATAGCATCATTATATGGCTGATGTGAAGGTGATCAGGGACACTCACTGCTGACAGTATGTTAAAAAAAAAAAATGGAAATAATTTTTATTCAATTTTTTTTTCATTTTTTTCATTTTTTTTACATTTTGTTTGTTGCTACAATGAGATCATTATACGGCAACATTTTTAACTGTCATGCATGGGTTAACCACTAGTGATCTGTGATTATCCACAGATAATCACATGGCACAGGGTGCTGTGATTGGCCCAGGTACCATGTGATAGCTGTGGGCCAATCACAGCATTGTGATTGGCCCACAGCATTATGGTGGGCAGTTTGACCAATTTATGAAGGTGGATGGTATGATTACAGTTAGTATAAGCAGGAGAGGGATATAGTACAATAGGCCATGGACAGTATGAGCAAATGCAGGAAGGTGGTGTTTACTTACACTCCCTGGCAGGCACACTATCTGATTTGGTCTTTTACCATCAATCTTTAAAAAAAAAAGGCATGTGCGCATATTTTGGTGAACTATCATACTGTCAGGAGCGCAGTGTTATGGTACACCCTATGGTATTGATTTACTAAAGGCATATGTACTGTGCACTGTAAGTGCACTTGCTCCAGAGCTTAGTAAATGAGGTAAAACTACACTTTGCAAAGAATAAAAGAATATTCAATCACAAGGAAAATAAAAAAAAACAGCATTTTTGTTTGTACATGATTGGATGATCGAAACCAGCAGAACTTCCCCTCAGATCTAGAGCAAATGCACTTAAAGTGCACTTGCAGTGCACAGTATATTTGCGTTTAGTAAATCAATCTCTATGTGTATGAACTCTGTACATGGTACTTCTGTGCACACATAGCAGATTTCCACATATCCACACATGCACAGAAATAGCACCAGTTTCTACTGAATGGGCACTGTAGTGCCCCACTGCATTTATGCTCATGCACGGACATCTTCCACGTATGCACCGCAAACTTGCAGCTTAGTGACACACTGCCTCCTGGTAGGTGTGACATAACAATCCCAAGAATAAGTGCATATGGGCTAGGCTGGGAACCTGTAATTACTGCCTTGCAGCACAAAAAAAGATGCAAAATGGTAAACAAATAGAACACTTTTTTTTTAGCATTTGTGGAAGTGGGGGGATTTCTGTTTTTTATGTCACCAGTGCATAGTTGCCAACATTGTCAAAAAATTTATAGGGATACTTTTTTTTCTGTAGGTGTTGTCTTATTATAATTAGGGGGAGTGGCATTCATTTGTAGGCATGTGGTAGTGGGGGAAGAAAAATGTGCCGGTGTGAAAAATTGGTAAAGAAAGTGTAGCGCTAATATTAAAACATGTATATAAACTAAGTATCAACAATCGGGGTTTCCAATCTCAGATTGTAACATAAAAAATGTTAAGCAATTCACCACTGTGCAATGGAATGACAGTCCAAAATCTCCCCCACATGGGGGGAAGTGTACCACTTATGTGTAATGTGAAAATTTTTTTGATGAATATTCATATAAAATATAACAGATCATATAAATGTGGGTACAAACATCACAATCTCCTGAGACAGGTAAATCAAAACGTGAAACAAAGAAATGTGAAAGAAAAAATAGTGCTAACATTGAGAGATTCACAACACAAATTCAAGACCGTGTTCACAATCTCTTAATCAAGTTCATAATTCATATAATAAATTAGTCCCAAAAATATCACAAAGATGGCTTGAACAGCCCAAAGGTGCAAAGCAGGTGATGTAGTGCTATTCTTCTCAGTGGTGATCCAAAACAAAAAGAGGATGAAATACTCTTACCAGCATTGGTGGACTCACAGGCCGTAGGCGGTAAATCATACGAGCTTGAACTGTCATAAGATGGATGACAGTATAAGTGTGGTCTTTAGTGATGGCAAACCTCCTCCTTGGATGGGGGACCAGGTGCCTGCCCAGGTGGATGATTTGATCCACACCGTCACCAATGTAAACGAGCCATGCTCATGATATGTAAAGAAGAAAAAACAGGGAGCCTCCACATGGTGTAAATCCAAAAATCAATTGGGGTTTATTTGATCAAACAAGATCATCCGACAATCAGTATAAAAGCATGAAAATTAGAATCTATTCCAAAAAAATATATTTAAAACAAGCGTGGTAAAAGGTGGCTGGGTGCAGCAAAGAGACCCGATGCGTTTCGTCTAAGGAGACTTCAGCTGGGGTATATGCCACCCTGCCACTACCACGCTTATATACACATGTTCTACTGACAACTCATAAACAGCTGATTCAACAGCGTGCAATCTGACTTCCTGGCGTGCGTTCCAATTCAGGGTCATGTGTTCCCACATTCAACCAATAAAGCCAAGTGATTATCTCTACCAGCCAGGCCTCGATATGGTTCTCCTATCCAAGTACGCTCTCATCAAGTGGGAGTGTCCACTCCTACACAGCCAACCCGATGCAGATCGACAAGGCGTTTGGCGTACACGTGACCCGCATCACATATTGACGCCTGACGTGCTTTGGGTGCGTGTCATCACGGGGACCCGGAAACAGGAACACACTAACGAGGCCGCTGGAACGCACCTGCGTTCCAAATGGATCATCGAGACAGGAAGTGCAATAATTAAAACTAACTCCGGCATTTTAAATTCTACCACCGTAATTTATATACCGTATATACTCGAGTATAAGTCGTTCCGAGTATAAGTCGAGGCCCTAATTTACCACAAAAAAAATGGGAAAAACTGATTGACCCGAGTATAAGACGAGGGTGAGAAATGCACAGCTACTGTAAGTGGAAAAGAGGGTCAACAATGCCAATTTGCAGCATCACTGTTCCCATTTGCATGCCTCACTGTGCCTATTTGCAGCCATAGGTCCCCTGAACTTCAAACTCGGTAGTTAAGGGTTCCTAGATGCCCCCTAGCTGCAGCCAAAATTTGGGGTCTCTGAACCCAAAGGGTCCCGAAATGACATTGCTGCAGATAGACACAGTTGACCGAATTTGGGGCCCCGTATCTCGGGGCCACTTAGTGCTAAGAACCCAAAATTTGGTGTGCAAACCCAGTGGAACTAGCACCATAAAATTTTCATAGCTGGGGATTCTAGCACCAAGTGGCCCCAAGATACAGGGCCCCAAAAACCAGTTCAGAAAATGTCAAGCACTTTTTTGCAGCAGAGAATGACATTTTCCGAACCGCTTTTGGGGCCCCGTATCTCAGGGCCACTTGGTGCTAGGAACCCCAGCTTTGGATATGTTCTGGTACCAGTGCCACTGGGTTTGCACACCAAATTTGGGGTTCCTAGAACTAAGTGGCCCTGAGATATGGGGCCCCAAAGTCGGTTCAGAAAATGTCAAGCACTTTTCTGCAGCAGAGAATGACATTTTCTGAACCGATTTTGGGGCCCTGTATCTCGGGGCTACTTAGTGCTAGCAACTTTAGCTTTGGATATGTTGTGTTACCAGTTCCACTGGGTTTGCACACCAAATGTGGGGTTCCTAGCACTAAGTGGCTCTGAGATACGGGGCCCCAAAGTCGGTTCGGAAAATGATATTTTTTGCTGCAGAAAAGTGCTTGACTCGAGTATAAGTCGAGGGGGGCACTTTCAGCACAAAAAAATGTGCTGAAAAATTCGACTTATACTCGAGTATATACGGTATATTAAAAGTTAAAGTTTAACCATAGACCATAAATATTGAAGCTAAGGTGTTAGACCAGGAAGTCAGTATGCTATTATATAAAATAAAGTTTAAGAAATAATAAAGAGAAATTAAGAGAAGGTGTCCATATACAGTGCTCCGCCGGCTGGCTAGAAGCCAATGACCGCAGCAGTAGCGTGGTAGCGGCGTGCGTTCCACGGCCTGTCTACCAAAAACCGGAAGCCTACACAGAGTCAGTCTGTGTAGGCTTCTGGTTTTTGGTAGACAGGCCATGGAACGCATGCCGCTACCACGCTACTGCTGCGGTCATTGGCTTCTAGCCAGCCGGCGGAGCACTGTCAGCTCCCATTTTTAAGCTGTATTGTTTTAATAAACTCATATACTTTTTGGATTTACGCTATGATGCTCCTCTTTTCTCAATATATATGGACACTTTCCGGTGGAAACCATTAAAAGGACAACAGTGATATAAGTGGGAAGGAGACCACGGAATCGGAGAGAGGGATATCGATCGTTCAGGATTCCGGCTACTGGATCTACATACACATGCCCATTACCCCTGCAGGGGTTGGGCATTCCGGTGAGTGAGGGCACAAGTGGGGGTTCAACTAAAGACGGATAACATCAGTCACAGCAAACCTGTCTGGGATCACTTGGATGCACACACCATTTGTTCACAGGGATTTTTTCCACATTTATAGGACAATTTCTACTGGACGATTTTTATTGGAGTATTTGGTTGCACATAGTAATATCACATAAATATTCACAAAATAATTCATCAAATTTGAACATTTTTTGTCTTTTTTGTATCATTTTTGGGATTTTTCCAGCCAACATCAGAGGAATTTTTCTGCCGTTTTTTGGTGTCACATTGCTTTGAACATTTATTAGTGGGATTTTTAAAGTGGATATAATTGATGTTTTATGTTTTATTTCACCTATATAAGTTTTTAATTCCACTTTATATATTTTTTGGTGATTTGTATACCTAACATCTTATATGGCACATATATTCTAAAAGGTTTTTAGCACTTTTACAGGATTTTTCACTAAGTTTGATGACGCACCCTGATGCACACATTTTTTCACGGTGAGGTTAAAAAATAATAATTTGTTTGTGAACAGCGCCAATTCCCCTATCAGAGTATTTTAGCACTTGGACTTCACCTTGCTGTTTTCCTTTTTTGGGGGGCTGCAGTTCTTGTTAGTATGTGTCCTAAGCGCGGGATATTTTAATTTTATAATATCCTTAATCTGTTTGTACTGAATTGAAAAATTGGTGAGGAAAGACCATTTATGTTTATTTTCTAGATTACGTTTGGGTTGTTCTGAGATTAACAAATTCCTATCTACCAAGGACACATTACAAATCTCCTCATCAATCTCAGATATGTTATAACCCTTGTCTACAAATCTGGATTTCAGGATTTTGGCTTGATCCAAATAATATGAAAGTTGTGAACAGTTACGTCTAATCCGCAAAAACTGGTTACGGGGAATAGATTTCAGCCAGGCTGCATGGTGGCAGCTGTCGATCGGAATGTATCCATTCCGATCGGTGGCCTTACAGAAGGTCTTAGTCACAAGATGGTCATTGACAACTGTAATCTCGAGATCCAAAAAGTGAATGGTCGACCGGTTAGCTTCATAGGTCAGCTCTATTCCTATCTGAGTATCATTCAGAGTGGACATAAACAAATCCAAGGATTCCATATTCCCTCTCCATAGGAGGAGGATGTCGTCGATGTACCTGGCCCACAAAGCCAATTGTGGTGGGTCCAGGGCATAGACGACATCCTCCTCCCATTTGGCCATAAAAATATTAGGTAGGCTGGGGGCAAACTTATCCCCCATAGCGACTCCTTTCTTCTGGAGATAGAATTCACCATCATACCAGAAATAGTTATGCTTGGTGGCAAAGCATAACAGATCCATAATAAATCTTTTCTGGGTTCCTGGAATAGTCCCATTTCTAGAAAGAAAGGAATTGACTGCCGCAAATCCTAAGTCATGGGGTATGCAAGTATACAGCGCTTTGACATTTGCAGTGGCAAGTATAAGATCTTTACTATATGTAACACATCCAAGTTTAGCGATGGTATCTTTAGTATCTCTTAGATATGATGGTGTAGACTTCACTAACGGTTGAAGGAAAAAATCAATGTATTTGCCGATACGAGATGTTACCGAGATAATGCAGCTAATAATTGGGCGACCTGGGGGTTGTGTGACATTCTTGTGAACTTTCGGCAAATAATATATTATAGGAATGCGCGGAGCGACTGGAACTAAAAAGTTATTTTCCTTTTTGTCAAGGATTCCTAATTAAGAGCCAGTGTCAATTAAGTCCACCAAGGTCTTCTTATACTCAGATGTGGGATTCCTGGTTAATTTTAGGTAAGTATCTGTGTCCCAAGAATTTTAGTAATTTCTGTATGGTAATCTATTTTGTCAAGAATGACAATTCCCCCCCCCCCCTATCTGCTGGACGAATGATAAGGTTTTTTCGTTCACAAAGAGATTTGAGTCCAGTTTTTAAATTGGGGTCACTATATGTTCTTTTACTTGGTAGCTCATCTAAATCTTTAAGAACCAAATCTCGAAAGACCTTAATCGAGGGTGCTGTAGGACGGGGAGGATTAAACAGCGATGGGTTTGCAAGACCTGAATGTACCGAATGCGACGTAATTTCTACAGTAGAAGATCTATTGGGATTAGACATAATGTATCTCTGGATATTCAACTTTCTAATGTATTTGTGTACATCTATGAAAGTTGAAAATTTATTTAATTTTTTTGGGGGCACGAACTTCAGACCTTTATCCAGAACCGATTGTTCGGCCTTGGTTAATTCGACCCTACTCAAATTAAAAATACCGTTATCCTTTATACACGTTTTCTTTTTCCTGGCGCGCCACCCCCCTCTGGTACCGCGTTGTGATCTGAGTTTCTTATGTGGCTTTCTACTTCCTTGTGAAAATCCCCCCTAGTGGAGGGTCCTGGTAAATCCTGATTGTAATTGAATAGTGATCTATTATAATATCCATTATCCCTATCAGAGTAGGCGTATCTGGAACCATAATTATCATTAGGTCTTCTCTCTCTGAGTGGTGAGAACCTATTTTTCGTATGAACCGGAGTTCTTTGAGGATATTGATGGTCTGAGTAATGATCATAGCGATCATTATTTCTCCTCCAAGGAGACGAATCCTGTCTGTAATGCTCGTAATATGGTCTCTGGTCTTTATTTCCCCTACCCCTACCTCTATTATTTCTCCCTCTCCCCCCATAATTGGAGGACGAGTTCCTCCGATGGGGTGTGGGCGTGTAGGGTCTGTTCGGTGGAGGATGGATTTCTTGTATACTGTGTTCAGACCTGATCACTGGTTGTTGTGATCCTAAGGTGGATGGACCCGGGGTTTTTATAGGTAAGTGTTCTGCCTCAGAAACCATAGTTGGTAGGTTTTTATCCTGCCAACTGAACACACATCCATTCTTATAATCACAGATATCTCTTGTATATTTTTTTTGTTTTTTAACTCTCTGTTCTCGTTCTTCTTTCTCCAAATGATTCTTAAGATTTGTAGAAAGTAAATTGTATTCTGCTACGGCTTTATGTGGAAGAAGCTTATCCCTAATTTCTTTAATTTCTGTGTCTAGGGTTATCCTCCTTAGACGTTTCCTATCGATCAGAAAACCCAACAAAGAGATACCAGCCTCATTAAAGTAACGGAACCAAGATACCGGATCGGGATCTCCCTGTTGGGGGTGTATATTCCACCTTAGGCCTCTTGGGACCATGCGTTCCTTAGAATACTGCTCAAGGAAGGCTATGTCCCATTCTAGGTGGAGTTCTGATACCATCAGATTTTTTAACCTCAGAAATAATCCTCCTATTTCAGAGTCAGTATTTAGGGGCGTAAAAACGCCTTCGATGTTAAATGTATGAATACTTCGGTAGTCAAAAATATCCATTTTGAAATTTTAAAGGAATGAGCCTTCACTTATATCGATGAAGAAAGGCAGCTGTGAAAAATGAGCGTGGTTTGACTGGAATATTGGGTGTGGCTTAAAGGGGGCGTGGTTCAAGTGGGGTGTGGTTTGAGTCTGAGATGAAGGACGGGTGGAGGGAGAAAGAAATAGGGAGGGAAGGAGAGAGAAGGAAAGAAAGAAAGAGGGATGGAGGGACAGCAGACCCAGATCCTACACCACAATAGCAATATGTGTATTCCATAAAGTTTAACAATCAGCAGATAAAGATACTCCAAACACCTGGTGTTAGCACTTCAATCATCCTGGCACCATGGTTGTTATGGTGTCAGGATGATTGAAGCACATTATTTCTATGATTATATTGTAATATAAAATGAAATCATTCAACTCACCATAATGCAGAATCAGTGGGAGCCCTGAGCGTGTCACTTGCCACGTTGCCTGCCACCAAATGCTTCAGGTGTCCCCAGTAGAGTCCCTCCTTAGACCAGGCATTCCCAGCAGAGTCCCTCCTTACACCAGGCATTACCAGCAGAGTCCCTCTTTACATCAGGTGTCCCCAACAGAGTCCCCCCTTACATCAGGTGCCTCCAGTGGAGTCCCTCCTTACATCAGGCATTTCCAGCAGAGTCCCTTCTTACATCAGGTTCCCCTAGCGGAGTCCCTCCTTACATCAGGCATTCCCAGCAGAGTCCCTCCTTACATCAGGTGTCCCCAACAGAGTCCCTCCTTACATCAGGCATTCCCAGCAGAGTCCCTCCTTACATCAGGCATTCCCAGCAGAGTCCCTCCTTACATCAGGCATTCCCAGCAGAGTCCCTCCTTACATCAGACATTCCCAGCGGAGTCCCTTATTACATCAGGCATTCTCAGCAGAGTCCTTCCTTACATCAGGTGTCCCCATAGCGGAGTCCTACCTTACATAAGGTGTCCCCAGAGCAGAGTCCTTCCTTACATCAGGTGTCCCCAGAGCGGAGTCCTTCCTTACATCAGGTGTCCCCCCGAGTGGAGCCCTTCCTTACATCAGGTGTCCCCCCGAGCGGAGCACTTCCTTACATCAAGTGTCCCTTCCTCAGTGTGGAGCCCTTCCTTACATCAGATGTCCCCAGAGCGGAGTCATTCCATACATCAGGTGTCCCCAGAGCGTAATCCTTCCTTGCATCAGATGTCCCCAGAGCGGAGTCCCTCCTTACATCAGGTGTCCCCAGAGCGGAGTCCTTCCTTACATAAGGTGTCTGCAGAGCAAAGTCCCTTCTAACATCAGGTGTCTCCAGAGCAGAGTCCCTTCTAACATCAGGTGTCCCCAGAGCGGAGTTCCACCTTACATCAGGTGTCCCCCCCCAGAACGGAGTCCTTCTTTACATCAGGTGTCCTCAGAGCGGAGCCCTTCTTTACATCAGGTGTCCCCCCCGAGCGGAGCCCTTCCTTACATCAAGTGTCCCCTCCCCAGAGCGGAGCCCTTCCTTACATCAGGTGTCCCCTCCCCAGACCGGAGCCCTTCCTTACATCAGATGTCCCCCCCAGAGCGGAGTCCTTCTTTACATCAGGTATCCCCCCCAGAGCAGAGTCCTTTCTTATATCAGGTGTCCCCCCCAGAGTGGAGCCCTTCCTTACATCAGGTATCCCCCCCAGAGCAGAGTCCTTCCCTTACATCAGGAGTCCCCCCCCAGAGTGGAGCCCTTCCTTACATCAGGTGTCCCCAGAGCAGAGTCCTTCCTTACATCAGGTGTCCCCAGAGCGGAGTCCTTCCTTACATCAGGTGTCCCCCCGAGCGGAGCCCTTCCTTACATCAAGTGTCCCCTCCCCAGAGCGGAGCCCTTCCTTACATCAGATGTCCCCAGAGCAGAGTCCTTCCATACATCAGGTGTCTCCAGAGCGTAATCCTTCCTTACATCAGGTGTCCCCAGAGCAGAGTCCCTTCTAACATCAGGTGTCTCCAGAGCAGAGTCCCTTCTAACATCAGGTGTCCCCAGAGCGGAGTTCCCATTTACATCAGGTGTCCCCCCCAGAACGGAGTCCTTCTTTACATCAGGTGTCCCCAGAGCGGAGCCCTTCCTTACATCAGGTGTCCCCCCCGAGCGGAGCCCTTCCTTACATCAAGTGTCCCCTCCCCAGAGCGTAGCCCTTACTTACATCAGATGTCCCCCCCAGAGCGGAGTCCTTCCTTACATCAGGTATTCCCCCCCAGAGCAGAGTCCTTCCTTACATCAGGTGTCCCCCCCAGAGCAGAGTCCTTCCTTACATCAGATGCCCCCCAGAGCGGAGCTCTTCCTTACATCAGGTGTCCCCTCCCCAGAGCGGAGCCCTTCCTTACATCAGATGTCCCCCCCAGAGCGGAGTCCTTCCTTACATCAGGTGTCCCCCCCCAGAGCAGAGTCCTTCCTTATATCAGGTGTCCCCCCCAGAGCGGAGCCCTTCCTTACATCAGGTAACCCCCCCAGAGCAGAGTCCTTCCCTTACATCAGGTGTCCCCCCCAGAGCGGAGCCCTTCCTTACATCAGGTGTCCCCCCCAGAGCAGAGTCCTTCCTTACATCAGGTATCCCCCCCTCTTGACCCGGGTGCAGGCTGCACCCCGGTAGCGACACTCCGTGATCTGGTCTCTGTGCCATTTACAAGAGACCAGCTCGTGGAGCTGGAAGGGAAGAACCAAGAGGCGGAGCTTGGCTTTTGCCTCTTGTTTCCTCCTCACGATAGCTGGTCTTCTGTAAAATGGCGGCAGTGGGGACAATTCAGTGCTGGCCATTAAAAAAAAAAAAACGTGAAAACTGCGATTTCCCGGGACATCTCCCGGGAAACGGCAAGGCCGGGAAAAAGGTTTAAAATGGTTGAAAAAGCCATTCATTTTATATATTATTGGTCAACAATGGTGCCATCCATCTGAAGCTTCAGAACACTGCATTCTAAAGTACATCCAATAGCTATGTAGTGTGCAAAGTGAACAAGTATAGCATACCTCCCAACTTTCTGAAATGGCAATGAGGGACACCAGTTAGCAAAAGTATGTAGGTATAGTACCCCCTGCCACACCCCCTAAAAGGAGAATTAAATAAAAAAATGATTAGGTAAACCCACAGGTGCTTTTTTTTTAACACTACTATTGCTTTATATTTGCTTTTAGAGTTTACAAATGCAGCAATTTAGAAACTGGATGGTTTATTACTGTAAGACACTTTTTGATAGATAAATAGTGCATTTTTATATAAAACTGTATGGCTCGAACTAAAATGAGGGACAAGTGAGGAGAAAAAAAAGAGGGACAGAGGGACTTTTTCCCAAATCGGGGACAGTCCCTTGAAATCAGAGACAGTCAGGAGGTATGGACTATAGTCCTGTTTTTTTTCTGAAAATTTTCCAGCATGTTTAATAAGCCAGTGATAGACACTCAGTAGGTCTCCAGCTGCCATGCAGCCAGGATAATACAAGTCCCAGCATGCTCTATGGGTTGCTAGTTACATGCAGTTTAGCTAGCAGACATGCAAGGCCTCATATGCCTGTAACAGCCGAAGATCTGCAAACTGCAATGCAGAAAGGAAGAGTAAATGTGGTAAATCCATAAAATTAAAGTCATATTTCACGGATCTGATTGCACTATAAGAAAATAAGATTGGCTGCTACAAAGTCACTTCAGTTTGCACACCATTATTATCATTTGCACTGCTTTATAATAATCAGTATAATGATAATCACTCTTGAATGTTAATTGAATCACTATGTCCTATGCTTCTTCTGCCACCTAGTGTCCACTTAGGGATTTTTCTCTTTCCAGTGAAACTGACCATGTTCATAGTTGTAATTTAGAAAACAGAAAGCATTACAGGATAAGTTCATCTTAAAATAAATAAATAAATAAATAAATAAATGCACATTTTTTTGCAGGTAAAATAAAATTTGTATTTATTTTTTTTCTTGGGAGCCTGTAAAGCATTACCCCTGCGATCAGTAGATTGCTAGTGCAATTATAGGCTCTCGCAGACTATCAGTACGCTGTCGGCTTGCACCTCTGTACCAGGCAGTTACTGAAGTTCAGGAAGCTCAATGGACTACGAGAATGCTCACCAACACCCTCACAGTTTATTGAGAACTACAAGTTTTCAGCCGCAATGGCTGACAGTACTTGTAGGAATTCATTCACAGAACTCTGAATGAATGATGCGACTGTGTGGGCGGAGCCCCACATAGCTGAGCTGTTTTCAAATTGTGACAGTGGGCGCAGAGAGAAGGTCCCCCATCCACTGTCACAAGGAAGGGGTGGATCAAGAGAAAAGGTGCTGGATGCTCAACATGTTACATGTTACACCCTGAATATGAGTATAACATGTAACATGTTGAGAACGGTAAACTTATCTTTTAAAGTCTAAGAATTAAAACGGTTGTTTTGTCCGCTTGGTCATATTTACCTACATTTAAGCCTATAATAAGGCTTACCTGTAGGTAAAATGAATATTTCCTAAACCTGCATGGTTTAGGGGATATTCTCCTTGCATGCAGCCGCTGACATGTCAGCAGCACATGCGCAGTGATGGTCCGGCGTATAGTGCTGGAAGGGAGGGCTCCCGTGCACGTGTGTGGGAGTGACTCACAGCGCCGGAGCCGCAAACTTGGAAGAAACGCCAAGGGAACATGTCAGCTCCCTCAGCGGTGACCGGGCGGCACTGCAAGGCATCGTTCTAAGGTAAGTATTTCATAGGGAAGCTAGTATATGGTTAACTTAGCATACATTTCAAATAACTATTCACACCTTACTTCCTAAAATTCCATGCACCTTGTGTTTACCTTTCCTTATAATTATATTTAATTTAGCAGACAAATCCTATTTGCCATAAGTTGTCTATCAGACAGTATTATTTACCCTTTTTATGACTAGAGAGAATTGTACTTTTGAGACTGCAATAATTCTCATCAAAAGACTAATTTATTTTCTTTATTTTAGCTATAGCAGTGCTTCTCATCCTTTTTTCAGCCATGGAACTATTTGAAAGTACACAAAATCGCGGGACATCCCTAACATACAGTACTTTGCAAAAGTTATAGGCAGGCATGAAGAAATGCTGTAAAGTAAGAATGCTCTCAAAAATATATATTTTAGATGTTTATTTTTGTCAATTTACAAAATGTAAAAGTGAGAAAACAGAAGAAAAATTGAAATCAAATTGATATTTGGTGTGACTACCTTTGGCTTTAAATCAGCATCAATTCTTCTAGGTATGCACAGTGCATGTGCACGCAGTTTTTAAATGGAACTCGGCAGGTAGGTTGTTCCAAACATCTTGGAGAACTAATCACAGATCTCCTGTGGATGTAGGCTGTCTCAAATACTTCTGTCTCTTCATGTAATCCTAGACAGACTCAATGATGTTGAGGTCAAGGGAGAGAGGGAAGCGCCTAAGTGTAGCATAAGAACGGTTTATTAAAAACACAAAATTGGCAACTCACATTGCTAAAAGTCAACAGGCTCAGTATGTGTGTCAAAAAAAGATCAACATTTTTGGAAAAAAAAAGCATTTTTCTTTGTTTCTGTTATAAAATTTCGCAAATAAATGATTTTCCTTCCTAAATTTAGGCCAAAATGTCTGCTACATTCGGTGAAAATAACTGAATTAGTGTATATTATTTACTCTGTAGAAAAGTTAGAGTCCACAAACTATGGTATATACTGTACATATCTAAAAATTGATCAATCTTGAGGCCCAAAAATGGCAGGACAAAACAAATATCCCCAAATAACTCCTTTTTGGAAAGTAGACAGTCCAAGGTATTAAGTTAGAGGCATGGCAAGTATTTTGAAGTTGTAATTTTTTGACACAATTTTTTTGCCATTTTGTACATACTGTCACCAGTGCAGTACAGTGTCATTATACGACTAGTGTGGCAGTGACTGGTGACAGTATGTAAAAAAAAAAAAAAAAAAAACAATTTCTTTTTTTTTTTTTTTTTGCAATTTTTTTTCTTACATACAGTAACCAGAACAACAGTGTTACCATAGTACTAGTCTGGGGAGAAGATCAGGCTTTTCTTTTTTTACACACTATGATTGCTTATAACTGTGCATTTTACAATTATAAGCAACCATTTTTCTGAATGAAAACTACTCATTCAGTGTTTACTATTGCACAGCTAATCACATGGTACAAACAGATTGGCCCTGTCTGTACCATGTGATGACTGTGACCAATCACAGAGCTCATCAAAATAGTACACAATGAAAGGCGTGTAACAAAGCCTTTCATTGTGTACAACTGTCATGTGATCTGCTGTGATGGACCATATGGTACCAGCAGCAAGCAGGTGGACATGGCCGGTGACAGGTTGCGCCAAAGCACGGCTCCTGGGGCGCGATTCTGGGAGGACGTCATACGATGTCCTCCCAGAACAACAGAACAACGGTGTTCCAGCCCAGTCATCATTTTACAATAGACTGGGCTGGAAGAGGTTAATAAATAATCAATAAATAATCCTTATGCTATACTTAGAAGGTGCTTCCTTCTTTCCCTTGCTTGTTTAATTACAGACACTGCTTCTGCTCCTGGGACCGCTGTCACAAGTGTTATGGACTCAGTTATAATTTAATAGACAGTATGTTCATAGGGTTGGCCAGATTGGATTTTGTGCCTACTGTTTCCTTTTAACATCATGATGTTGAGATCAGGGCTCTTTGATGGCCATATCATCACTTCTAGGACTCCTTGATCTTCTTAACACTGAACATAATTCTTGAGCAACAAAAGATCACTGCCTGTTCTCTAGCCACTCCAGTCTGGTCTCCAGTGGTGCCCTCTGTTTGCAGGAGAGAGTAGACAATGGCTGGGAAATGCCTGGAAAGTGACATCACCCATAGAGTTACCATGCGGCTTCCATTATCGGCTGCCTATCCTACACACGCCTATACACTGAAGCTGTTATTGACAGCTCAGGGTGGAACTGGTAAGTGCAGTGATTTTTTTTCTTACAGGGCTAAATAGATTAGGCTTAGAATGTAGCTGAGAGTAGGTTTAGAGTTAGTTAGGTTTTGCCTTCAGGGCTAACTGTCAGGGCTGGGCTCAGACCTTCCTTCTCTGAGCTGGCCGCTCAGCTATCGGCTATTCGCCAGCTCCTATCTCTCCACATTTACTCAGCTGTTGATGATATCCTGCTCGTCAGTCCTACCTACTTAAGCCGTCCAGTCCAGAGGATCTCTGCCTTCGCCTTGGTCAACATCACAGAAACTCTCCTGCGATCCTGTTCAAAGACTTGCTTTGCTGAAATCCCTTCTGGCTCCAGATCCTGCTTGCTGTTCCACTACATTAATCCCTGACTTTTGGCTTGGCTGACTATTCGTTCCGGTTACTGAACTCTGGCTATGTTTTGACTAAGTTTGTTCTTTTTACTTTTATTATTAAAAAAGTGTACTTCTGTCTTGGCCTGATTTCATGGTTTCTGACACTGATGCCAGCATAGGGCACCATAGGCAGCTGCCAAAGGGCGCCAAAGCCGGGGATTCCTCAAGATGCGTTTAAGCTGGCGCCCCCCTGCTCGCATGCAGCTTTACCCATCTCAGGTTAGGCATGGTGCATGGTGCTGGCCAGCACAGTCCCAGGCTCTGAGGTTCTGCTGTTGCCTCCCTACAGTGACTTTCAGCTGTTCTCCCAGAGTCCCGGCCCTCCTCCTCCTCTCTCCTAGCGCCCGCTCTCTCCCACCTGGGCAGTAACAGAGTTTGCAGAGGCACCATTTCTGCCTGAAGACACTCGCCGCTTAACTGGAGGTGTGTGTGACAGAGGGAGGAGTCAAGACCAGGGCGAGGGGCCAGGTGGCACAGGAGCGGTATTGGTACAGAGGGATCGAGGGATCCCACAGTCACAGTGAAAGGTAGGGCAAAGTGCTTAGATAGTTCTAATAATACAGCCCACTGACTGTACATTATGGATCCCACAGGAGAGATGAAAATATGAGGGCATAATGGGGACAGAGAAGGGGACATAGGGACAGAGCAAGGGACAAAAACAAATTGGGGCAGTCAGAGAAGAGTACATGGGGACAGAGCAAAGGAAATGGGGAAAAAATAGAAGATATATTGATTGGTGAGATGTCGACAGAGCAAGGAAGATGGGAACAGAGCAGGAGACATTGGGAGATGGAGACAGGCAGAGCAGGGAGATGGAGCAGTTAGAGCAGGAAACATGGGGACAGTCACAGTCTGGGTTTATAAAAAAGGGCATTTTTCTCCTGTCCTTAAGACTAGGTTCACATACATATACGTGGTGCAAGAACCACAGCGAAACCTGTGCATTTCCTGCACCGCACTGAAATCATACGGTGCTCATGCGAACAGCATAGGGTGTCAGGGTTAAGTTAATGACACCCCAAAATGATTCGCAAAAGGCAGTGCGATTGACAGAATCAGATCGTATAGTTGTGAACTCCCCTGTGATCCATTTCCAGTGCAGGGAAAAAAATGCACCTTCGCCTATGTGGACCAAAATCCTTCCACCAGCCCTGTTTGCCTTTACTTCCACTTTAATAACATTGGTGTTATGTTTGGGGTTGAAGGCATGACATGATGGACGTCATGGGGTCCATGACATCATCAGCAGCCACCCCTACCCAGGGAGCCGGCTAACAACCATGGAGCACTGACTGTTCATGCCGGTGATGCGGCAGACATACACATAAGCTACTCATAGCCTAAGCGCAATGAGCTGACAGCATAGTGAAACTAATCGTGAATTTGCGTCTATCAGACACGGATTAATACAGATTTATGCCCTGTACACACGATCGGACATCGATCGGACATTCCGACAACAAAATCCATGGATTTTTTCCCACGGATGTTGGCTCAAACTTGTCTTGCATACACACGGTCACACAAAGTTGTCGGAAACTCCGATTGTTCTGAACGCGGTGACGTAAAACACGTACGTTGGGACTATAAACGGGGCAGTAGCCAATAGCTTTCGTCTCTTAATTTATTCTGAGCATGCGTGGCACTTTGTGCATCGGATTTGTGTACACACGATCGGAATTTAACCGATCGGATTTTGTTGTCGGAAAATTTTATATCCTGCTCTCAAACTTTGTGTGTCGGAAATTCCGACAGAAAAAGTCCGATGTAGCCCACACATGATTCGATTGGACTTTTTCCATCGGAAAATCCGACCGCGTGTACAGGGCATAAGAGTGAACTGTGAGTACTTGCACCGTGTTTTGTCTTTTGAACACTGATGTAGGCAATGAACTGACTGGCTGGAGGCAGAGGATCCCCATAGCAGAGTGGTATGTTCATTGATGTTGCTCTTTTGAATTTTTAAGAACTCTATGAACATGAAAGTATTGACAGCTATGTTACACTCTATTTAGAAACTACAACCAGCTGAAATCTGAGATACATGGTAATTCTGTTGCACATACCGCAGATCCACGGATATCCACTAGATGGGATCACATTACTAACAGATAAGGGCGGAGTGCACAGACAATGCTACATCTTATCAACAATAGCTATATAGAGACCGTGTCACTTGAATCTCACTTGCCGAGTTAATATATCCTACGGAGGGACTACACATTCTAATGAAGGATTTATATAACTGATTCAGAAACCAACAAAACAATTGACTAGTCTGTCCTCATTGCAGCTACAGCCGTGGCCAAAAGTTTTGAGAATGACACAAATATTCATTTTCACAAAGTCTGCTGCCTCAGTTTTTATGATGGCAATTTGCATATACTCCAGAATGTTATGAAGAGTAATCAGATGAATTGCAATTGATTGCAAAGTTCCCCTTTGCCATGAAAATTAACTGAATTCCTTAAAAAAACATTTCCACTGCATTTGTGAAGAATGATTCAGGGCACCCAAGAAAGTCCAGCAAGCGCCAGAATCATCTCCTACAGTTAATTCAGCTGTTGGATCGGGGCACCACCAGTGCAGAGCTTGCTCAGGAATGGCAGCAGGCAGGTGTGAGTACATCTGCACACACAGTGAGGCAAAGACTTTCGGAGGATGGCCTGGAGTCAAAAAGGGCAACAAAGAATCCACTTCTCTCCAGGAAAAATATGAGGGACAGACTGATATTCTGTAAAAGGTACAGGGATTGGACTGCTGAGGACTGGAGTAAAGTCATTTTCTCTGATGGATCCCCTTTCCAATTGTTTGGGGAATCCGGAAAAATGCCTTTTCCTTGCCTTGCCATAAGATAAAAGTGATAACTAAGTGGTTTGGGGGAACAAAACACAGAAATTTTGGGTCCATGGCCAGGAAACTCCCCAGACCCGAATCCCATTGAAAACTTGTGGTCAATCCTCAAGAGGCGGGTGAACTAAAAAAACCCCCACACATTCTGACAAACTCCAAACATTGATTATGCAATAATGGGCTGCCATCAGTCAGGGTGTGGCCCAGAAGTTGATTGACAGCATGCCCAGACGAATTGCAGAGGTCTTGAAAAAGAAGGGTCAACGCTGCAAATATTGACTCTTTGCATAAACTTGTAATTGTCAATAAGAGCCTTTGACACTTATGAAATGCTTGTAATTATACCTCAGTATACCATAGTAACATCTGACAAAAAGATCTAAAAACACTGAAGCAGCAGACTTTGTGAAAATTAATATTTGTGTCATTCTCAAAACTTTTGGCCACAGCTGTACCAATGCACTAGATGACCTTACATCGGTTGGATGATATCATCAGTTGGATGATACATCGGTTGGATGATGTATACTGCTCCTGCTAGCCTCACAATTGTGTGCACCTAAGTGGTATTAATGCATGGGTGTTGATCGGCCCAAAGTCTTGTATTTTAGTCTCAGACCCATCCACTCATGTGTGTGTGGCCCATACTCTGACCTCACTGGGGGGGGGGGGTTGGTGTGGGAAGACAACATTGTGTCCTTTTTATGGTTATGGATGCAAGATTTAGCAATTCTAAAAAAATTTATTTTTGATACACCTTGATTGATTTTTTCAATAAACTTGGTATTTTTATTAACCCCATCTATGCTATATAGTCTTTGTAGGTAACTGCTTATCTGCTGTGTTGATACTATATCTTCACACCGAAAATAATTTTTGTTACTATGGATAAGTATCTGCCTGTATTTCTCAGCATTGAGGACACCATTGAGGACTGTATACACAGTGGTCGGCCAAGGAAACTTAATGCAGAAGACACATCATGCTTACTTCCCTTCGACACTGGAAGATGTTCAGCAGTGCCATCAGCACAGAACTGGCGAAAACTTGTGGGACCCAGGTACACCCATCTACTGTCCCGAGAAGTCTGGTCACAAGCAGTCTACATGGAAGCATTGCAGCCAAAAAGCCATACCTCCGACAATGGCACCAGGTGCTCTGGACTGATGTTTTAAAATTTAAAAATCTTTGGCTGTATCAGAAGGCAGTTTGTTTGCCGGAAGGGCTTGTGAACGTTACAATAATGAGTGTCTGCAGGCAACAGCGAATCATGGTAGAGATTCCTTGCAAGTTTGGGGCTACACTTCTGCAAATGTAGTTGGAGATTTGGTCAGGATCAATGGTGTCCTCAATGCTGAGAAATATAGGCAGATACTTATCCATCATTCCATACAAACAGGATGGCATGTGATTGGCCCCAGAATGTATTCTTCAGCAGGCCAATGACTCCAAACATACAGCCAATGTCATTAAGAACTATCTTCAGCGTAAAGAACAAGAAGTCCTGGAAGTGAAGGTTTGGTCTCCACTGAGCCCAGATGTCATCATCAAGTCTGTCTGGAATTACATGAAGAGACAGAAGGATTTGAGGCAGCCTACATCCACAGAAGATCTGTGATTAGTTCTCCAAGATGTTTGGAACAACCTACCTGCTGAGATTCTTCAAAAACTGTGTGCAAGTGTACCTAGAACGTATTATCAATGGAAAACCTAAACCTGAACCACCTTAATAAAATTACATTCACATCAGAATTCCTTTACATCAGAGGTTGCCCAATTCACGGCTTAACCCTCCTCCACCATGTCAGACCCCCCCCCCCCTTCACATTAGAGTCCCTCCTATACATTGAAGTCCCCTATTCCCAACAGAGCCCTACCTTACTCCAGCAGCATGGCAGAGGGTGGGAGATGGAACAAGCCCAGATAGAGGTGGACATCATCCCTGCTCAAAAGCTGGGGGGGGGTGGGGTGCACTGAAAGCTCCTTGGCTTTGATCAGCATCATGGTGCAAACAGGGCATCGTGAGTCCTTGCCCTAGAGCTTCAATAGTTATAGTACTGGTGGCATGCTCACACCATGACAGCACATAATGCTGATTCTGGCCAAACTGCGTCCTGTGTTCGCGGCACTCCCAAATATCCCTGATCGCACCCTGGTTGAGAAAGGCTGAGCTATAGCATACATAGGGCTCATGCACAATGCATCTTAAAGAAGCGGCTCCTACAGGCTCTTGAGGATTTTTGAGCTCTCATTTTTTTCTGCCTGGAAACCTCCCTCCATGTTAGCCAATGTGTCCATGCACACTATGGCTTTTTCAGGAGTTTACAGGCATATGCTCTTACAGGCAGAACCCCCCCCCCACCAAACTTGCGTTTTTGAGGAGCTTTCAAGCAGAAAAGACACCCAAGTGCCCACAAACATGCAAAAAAGCATGAAAAAGCACATTTTTTTTTAGAAAAAATAGGAAAAAATTGCTGAGTGGAGGGTTTGCAAAAAAACCCCAAAAAAACGCATATGCTCAAAAAAGGTCAAAGACACTAAAAGAAGCTCAATAAAAACATGCAAAAGAGCACAAAAAGCACAAGCTTCTTTAAGCTTTTAGGCAGAGAAATAAAATCTCAAATGCCTCTAAAAGTAGCTTTTTTTTGAGCTGCGGTGTGCATGAGCCCTTGGACTGGGTTCACACATACGTGATGTTCCCGCATAGCATATGTGTGAACCCAACCTCATAGAACGTGTAGCAGTATACCGCCCTCTGTTCTATGACAAAAAGGACAATATTTTTATTTTTTGTTTTTGTTTTTTATGATCACTTTCTTTTGACAATGCTAAGCTGTGAATTAATGCATTAGGCCCTTGTAATGTTCCATGACAATGGGTGTAATAACAGTCGTAACATAGCAAGTGTTCAGGACACACGAACATGAAAAAGTCACAGCTTGTTAAAATGAACGAGCACAGTAGTGTCACATCCAGACAAAATCTACAAACATTTCAGTCTCTGTGAATAGCAAAGCAAATTCAATTATTTTTATGGTAATAAAATCACAATGTTAATAAACATCCCCTTCTATCAAATTCTCTGCTGTGCAATTATACACAATGCTAACCTAATGATGAACAAATGTAAAACATTATCTTGTCTGACTGACTGCCATGTCTGATTATCATGTTATGATCACGTTTGGGTACAGTTACAGTTTGTTTTAAGCTGGGTACACACTAAGATAATTGGAAGAAAAATTCTGTATGAGGAACCATAGTTCGGTTTTTATATAGCGTATACACAACTTTCGACATCCGATCCAAATTTCTGAAGGGACAAACTGTAATATCCGATTTGTTAAAGGGGAGCTCCACCCAAAAGGGGAAGGTCCGCATGTCTGCCTCCTCCCCTGCCACAATTGGCACCTTTTGGGGGGAGGGGTCTGGTTTTGACAGGTACCCGCTCCCACTTCCGGCTCAGTTTGTCGCTGTAAAAGTTCGGCCCCCCTCAATCCCCCTCAGCCTTCTGGGATACTTGACAAGTCCCAGAAGACTTCAGCCTATTAACAAAGCGCAGCGCACTTCACGCATGCACAGTAGGTAGCCGGCTGTGAAGCCTCAAGGCTTCACTGCCAGTTTCCCTTAGTCAAGGGGGCGGCGCCAGCTCTCGATAGCCAATTGAAGAATCGGCTCAGCTGAGGACACCGCTGGATGCCTGGGCAGGTAAGTGCCCTAATATTAAAAGTCAGCAGCTACAGTATTTGTAGTTGCTGACTTTTAATTTTTTTGGAGGGAGCCTGGAGCTCCTCTTTAAAGGCGCCAAGCAGTGCCATGACATCACCAATGCCCGCCCCCCCCCCCCCCACCCGAGCTGGCTCGGAACTGCGCATGAGTCATCGTGCCAACAGTCCCCCCCACTCCACCGACAGCATACACAGTTCCAAAGCTAGCCCATGGCCATGTTTTTTACGGGCGGCCGCTGTCGGTAAGGACATTGATGGACAGCTAATTTGCCCAATATTTACAAACTGTCTGTAAATTTACGTACAGTTGCCAACCCTGACACCCTCCCCCCTCCTGAGCTGGAGCTGGATTACAAGAGCATTGAGAGTCGGTTCACATCATAGTCCGGATGTGTTCAAGATGGTTTTCTGCATGCTCATTTTGACGCATTTTTGATGCATTCTGGTGCATTTGTCTTCACCTTAAAATAAAAACATGTGTGTTCCGGTGCCTTTTTGGTGCGTTCCAGTGCATTTTTCATTTTTCAGCTGAATGTCTCCCTCCCATGTACTTGTATAAAAATCGCCAATGCAATATCCAATCTGATTGTACAATCTATGTACAATTTTCTTTAAATTTACCAAAACTGTGGAATAGGAGAACCCACCCGAATAATCCATTCAAATTGTATCAAGTCAGTCAGGCCCTTGCGCTACATAGCTGATGGTAGATGTAAAGGAGATTGTACATTTAGATTGTATAGTGTATGGCCACCTAAAGAAAGAAGTAGGAAATTGGGTGGAAATAAAAGAGAGGTGGTATAGTAATAAAGGAGGTGTGGTCCAGAGGAGTAAACACACCCTATTCTGTGATGAATAAAGCAGTGCATGACTGGATATGAAGTTCTTGGAAGGTCACGTGACAATACAAGAAGTCAGGACTCAGAATGCATTTTTTTTTAATTTTGAACTGAAAGGAGAAGATTTAGAGATTCTGTGGACTAGGTATGTGGGAGGGCATAAAAGATATTAAAAAAAAGGATAACATTTTTTATGAAAAGTGAAATTCTGCCTAAAAAGGTGAATGTAGGGGGCATGTGGAGGAGTGAGGACGTGCGTTTCCTCAGCTCCGTACCCACCGCCGCTTAATCACAAGCACTGAGGGGAGATATCACCCCCACAAAGGCAGTGAATATGTCCCAGGGTCGGCGGGCGCTCTCCCAGCAGTCGAGGATGGATGGGAACTGGCAGGAACAGCTGGATGCTTTCTTTAACGGGACCCGCGGACCGGGACACGAGGCCACCAAGATGGCGCAGAAACCAAAAGCTACTAAAGCTGCAAAGGCTGCACAGCGAGCCGTGGCCCAGCAGCAACAACTCATGGAGTCCCAGATCCCCTCTCCGAGCTTGGTTAGTGACTCTGCCCCTGCAGCCTCCCCGGGATCCTCTGACTCAAATGATAGGGGCTCTGACATGGCGGACTTCCTAGGGGATGAGGACATAAAACGCCATATTTGGTCCCTCCCCACCCGGGATGATTTATAAAAATTTACTACCAGGGTCAAGAAGACATAGCCCAGCTAAAAAATGACACCAATCATTTGGGGGCCAGGGTGGAAAACTTGGAACAGAGACTTGATGAGGCCCTGCCATCTCTATGCTCCAGGACAGATGCAACACCCAGAATCCAAAAATTTAGACTTTATTGTGTCAGTTGGATGACTTTGAGAACCACAACAGGCGGGCAAATATCCACATTCGCAGCCTGCCGGAAGCCACGGCTCCTAAAGGTATTGTCCCAACTCTGGAAGACATATTTAGGGAAATCCTAGGATTGCCTGCTACAGCACCCATTGAGATTGATTGTGTCCACAGGGCCCTCAGACCCCCTTCCCAAGATGTGGACAATCCTAGAGATGTAATTTGTAAGCTGCACAAATATACGCTAAAGCAGGTGTCTCAAACTGGTGGCCCTCCAGCTGTTGCAGAACTACAATTCCCATGAGGTATTGCAAGGCTGAAAGTTACAAGCATGACTCCCATAGGCAGAGGGATGATGGGACTTGTAGTTCCTCAACAGCTGGAGGGCCACCAGTTTGAGACCCCTGCGCTAAAGGATCAGATCATGCAAAAAATGGCTGCCAGGTGCAGGGGTCGCAAGAGAGACCGCAGACATCTGCCCTCGGCCTCTCCCTTAGGCCATGCGTCCCCAAGGGACTGAAAAGATAAACTCAGGCACCTGCACCTGTTTATACCTTTCTTAATATTTATTTTTAATTTTCTAGTTTTCAGGTATTTTTTTTGCTCTCTGAGAGAGGTCCAGGCCCAGTGGTTCTCAACCTTTCTAGTGCCGTGACCCCTTGCTTAAAAGTTGTGGGGACCCCAACAGTAAAATTATTTTCGTAGCGTGGGTTGTCAGCACCCAAGGTAAGACAAGTAATTTGCGCCCCTAACACACGGACATTTAGCGCTCCCTGAGTCCCTTTTATTTGTACAGTATTAAAACCCCTTATGGTACACTTTAGGATGTACCAATCTTTTTCTTTGTTCTCCTATCTTTCCCTTTTATCTCTGTCTCTATCCTAATTTCTTGTTTTTTTTTGCCCACCCCTCTCTCTAGCCGTGTTTCTTGTTCTTTCTCTCCCGTTTTCTTTGTTCCTTCCCCTCTTTTCCTCTCCCTTCCATGTTTTCTCTATTCTTATTCCTTCTCTTACTCCTTGGTGGTGGGGTGTGGGGAATGGGATGAGTGGCAGCTGGCGGGGAGTTGGATGAGTGGCAATGCTGGGGGGAGTTCTGATCAGCACACTTAGGTGATCTTGATCAAGGTCATCTGCTGATCTGAGAACTGTAGTGGGGACTTTCAATGGCAACTATAATCAAAGGTAATGTAACTCACTGTGTCTCCAGCTACACTGTGTCTCCGACTTTGTGGTGTCTCCTAGCAGTGACACCTATGCCGAAATCAGGAGATAGTGTCTCCTCCAATCCCTCCCACTTCACATTCCTCACCAGTCAGCTGACCTCTAGTCTCTGCCCCCCAGCCATGCTGTGAACTGAATGGGCGGCTGCGAAGATGCTGAGTGGGCAACCGTGGGCTCCAGGAACAGCCCAGCTGGGCAGCCACAGGCTCCAGGGACAGTTCTGCTGGGTGGCCTCAAAAAGGCTGGGAGAGCAGTGCAGGCATCAGGAACAGCCCAGGATTCGGTGACCCCTGGCAAATCATAATTCGAAACCCAAGGGGTTCCCGACCCCCAGGTTGAGAACCACTGTCCTAGTGGAACGCACAATACTACTAGTTTAACAGACATTGATCTCCCTTGATGACTTTTGGGGATGGCCTGGGGCTTCGGTACCTGTCTATTATGCCCCTTAGTGGCTGATCTACCTTACAACAGAACCCTGCAGTTCCGCAAAAGTGTACTCCCCCTTGTCAACTGACATAAAGCTGAGGTGCGGTGGTAGACTGGGGCTGACCCTCACGACTTTCTCTCTCATGTTGGTCCGTGTTCCCCTAGTAGGCCATACCTTACTAGGTATACTTCCTTTTTGGGAAATGGGGTCTGGTCCCGGGGGCTTCTCCCTAGTGGGGTGGAACCTGGTGCCCACCCCCCAGGTCCGTGGTCTCTGTTCTCCATGCCAGCGTAACAAGTTGTGGTGGGAACTCAAGCGGTTAGGGGCCCAGGTAGTTTTCTTGCAGGAGACACACTTCACCACCCAATCGACGCCCAAGCTGCCTACTCACCTATATAACCAGTGGTACTTGAGCAACCGGCTGTGAAATCCAGAGGCACAGCTATTGCCATACATGAGTCTTGTCCTTCCAAGTCGCAGGGAGCAGGGTGGCTCCTCAAGGTCGGTACGTCTTCTTAAAGGGGACTACTGTGGGACAGAAGTTCACATTTGCTACGATTTATGCTCCCAATTCCAACCAACTTACCTTTATAGACAAAACTCTAGATAGCCTAGTGGACTTCAGAGAGGGTTCCCTGATTATGGGAGGTGACTTTAATGTTAGCCCAGACAAGCTGCTTGACACATCACACCGACGTCCCTCTCACGACTTCCTTAAACACTTTCGCAGATCCCTACAGACTCACCATCTGATAGACAGCTGGGAAATGCTTCACCCCTCAGACAGGGATTACAGCTACCATTCAAAGGTGCATGATAGATATACCCGTATAGATCTTCTCGGTGTAGCCCATCTGACTCTGAAGCTGTTGCAGGCTTTGTTCATTGGGAATATAACTATTTCTGACCACGCCCCATTGACGACCACACTAGCTTTGCTGCCGGGTACCTATAATGCCTGGTCGTGGCGACTAACTGAATACTCGTTGGACGATGCGGCAGTGGTTTCTGGAGTCACGAATGTCCTGTCCCATTACTTCAAAGAGAACACTATGGAGGGTATGAGTAAGGGGATCATCTGGGAGGGTCATAAGGCGGTGGTGAGGGGCAAGCTGATCTCTTTGGGCTCCAAGCTCAAGAAAGCCCGTCAAGCTGACTTCAACAGGGTACTTCAGGCCCTCCACAGGCAGAACTTCAGCAGAAACATGACGGAGACCCAGAGGCTCTGACGAAACTGACTGAATTGAGAGAACTATTCCTGCACTTATTAGATCATCAGGAACGTAAACAATTACGATATATGTCGCATAAATATTACGAGCACGGCAATAAATGTGGCTGAATGCTGGCCAGAGCTCTCAGAAGGAAACGTGCGCTGATGTATGTACATAGGTTGCACCTATCCTTTGATGAGCTCTCAGTCAGGTCCTCTCAAATTGCCTCTGGGTTTCGTGACTATTATGCTACCCTTTATAACTTGGGCTCAGACCAGACCCCAGATGCTCAGGCAGTGACTGCCATTCAAGCTTACATGACCACTTCTGGCCTTCCCCGTTGACTGAAGAGCAGTGCTCTACCTTAAAGTCCCCCATTACCCCTACTGAGATAAAGTCAACGGTGAAGTCCTTGCCTAATGGGAAGAGCCCAGGGCCCTGACAGGTTCACCAAGGCGTACTACAGGTTATTCCTACCCCTGCTGTCAGAGTCGATGTGTTGTTACTTCAATTCTATAGCAGAGGGCACTGCGATCCCCACAGAGGCACTATTGGCTCATATCTCAGTGATCCCCAAAGAAGGGAAGGACCCCACTATGCCCCAAAGTTACCAACCTATATCCCTCCTTAATGTGGATATTACAGTAAGATTTTAGTGAAAATCCTTGCGACCAGACTGAAACACCTGGTTCCACTTATTGTCAGCCCTGACCAGACAAGGTTCATTGCGGGTCGAGAGTCTAGAGACAACTCCATCAGGGCAATACAACTTATCCACTGGGCACGTACCTCCCCAGACTCCCCCCCACCTGATCTTGTCCACAGATGCAGAGAAAGCGTTTGAAAGCGGAGAAAGCGGGTCGACTGGGCATACCTACACGCAGTAAAAGAAGGTGGATTAAATCAGCGCATATATGCAAAACAAAAACTAAAAAGCAGCTGTACACCAGGGTCAACACAGTCAAATCCCTTAAACGAAATATACAAAGTAAGGTGCAGCGCTCAAATAATAAACTAGAAAAAGGGGATGTAACAAATATAACAACAATCCTTCATAGAGACAAAGAGAACAGTCTTGTAGTAATAATAAAATGTCCAATATTGGTAATAAGTGAGTCTCCTCCACACGTGACAGCACGCCAAAATATGGTGACTGATAAGTAGTGCCCAACACCGGTGTACAGAGTGGCCTCTCACCTGATAAACAGGTTAATCATGCATTCCCAGAAAGGGTCAATCAAAACGAAATCCTGGTCTAGATGATGATCCCACAGGACAATACTGGAACTGTCAGTCACGATGGCTCTCAGGCTAGGCTGTAGGCAAGGGTGGCTCTCCCATAACATATAAAATGTAAAAAGGACAGGGATAGTGCTCTCTGTATACTCCAATTTATTTAGAAGGTAGTAAAAAACACACTTACAAAAAATGGCACTTCACAAGTGCAGGACGAACACAGCATCGAAACACAGCATCGAAACTTCCGTGCAGAGACACAGAGTGGAGCATGCGCGGTAGCAGCGGGTGACGTCACGTCGTTACGTTCTGGACGCGTTGCGTCCCAGTGGGCGGGGACTTCTTCAGCAGATGACGTGACGACGAGACTACGTGGGTACCCGCGCTATAAGGAGGTGAGTTGCCATAACGACAGTGAACGCTTCACAACAGGGAGAGACCGGAAATGTCCCCTGGTAATGTAAACGGGGAAAACCGGAACCCACTCCATATGAGCTGAGCGTTATGTTTCACCATACAGATTCATTATAATGTTTAACCAAATAATAATGAAACGAGGCAATCAGATGAGCACCTCATATGATAAAAACATGCGAAGACATGTATAAAACCTCATAAAAAATATCTCATTAAAAAAATATATTTAAGATTATATATTCAAATATCTGGTAAAAGAATATACATATATATATAGACATAAAATGTCAGAACGAAAAAATTCTGTCACACCGCTGTTACCGACTACTCCAAAAATATTGCAAAATATAAAATCTATCGATCAGAGATAAAACAATTCGTATCGAACTCTACGTTTAACCCTTCGGGGCACATTACTTTCGTCTCATATATCCAATAGGATTCTCTTTTACTAAGTTGTCTAATAAAATTGCCCCCTCGCCAATGTTTATTGACCCTCTCAATGCCCCAAAACTTAAGACCCTTCGGGTTCTGTTCATGAAAGGCCTTAAAATGTCTAGAAACATTATGGGTCTTAATGCCTTTTTTAATGTTGTTGACATGTTCTGCCAGTCTGACGTGTAAAGGTCTTGAAGTTCTGCCCACATACTGGAGTCCACAACTGCACTCCAGCATGTAGACAACTCCAACCGTATCGCATGTGATCAATTGTTTGATCTCATACTCTTGGTTGGTAGCTGAGGCCAAAAATTTTTTTCTTTTTTTGATGTTCCCTTTGGCATGTTTACAAGGTATGCACCGACCACAGGCATAAAAACCCCCCAAAAAAGAGAAAAGCCTATCAGACGTAGGTATAGGCGGGTCTAGTACTCCAGGAGCCAAACGGTCCCTTAATGTGGGGGCTCTTTTATAAATAAATTGGGGCCTGTCAGGAAGTACAGGGCCCAAAATCCTATCCTGTTTAAGTATTGCCCAGTTTTTTTGAATTATTCTTTCAAACTTACGGTATTGGACATTGTAATCCAACACCATTTTGAAATTGTGTTGATCATTAATAGGAACCTTCGTGGACCCAGCAATAAGTTCTTTTCTATCCAATGATATCACTCTAGAGACCTCTTCATCAAGGGTGGATCTATTATAACCCTTTTGCTCGAACCTGGAAGAGAGGACTTGAGATTGATCTACAAAGTCATCGAGAGTGGTACAATTACGACGTAACCTAATGTATTGTCCCCTGGGGATGTTACACAGCCAAGAGCTGTGATGACAACTCCCCAGGGGAATATACGAGTTACGATCTGTAGGTTTGAAATAATTAGTGAGAATAAACTGGTCATGTTTAATGCTAATGGACAAATCTAAAAACACCACTTTTTCTGAACTGATGGTCCATGTTAGAGAAATATTCTTTGTGTTATTATTGAGTGATTTAATAAAATCATTCAATCTTGATCTATCTCCATTCCAAACAAGGATAAGATCGTCTATAAATCTTCTATAACACACTAACTCTGGGGGGCGATGGAGGAATACTGCCTCATTTTCCCAGTGGGACATAAAAATATTAGCCACGCTGGGTGTGAAGCGAGCCCCCATAGCTACACCTCTGGTCTGTAAATAAAATTCTCTGTTATACCAAAAGTAGTTCCTTGTGAGACAAAAATCTAAACAACTTAAAAGAAACTCCTGATGTCCACCTGATAGAGAAGATGTAGTCAGGGCCCATTCCACCGAAGCCATAGCATCCTGATGGCCAATAATGGTGTAAAGGGAACTTACATCTGCTGTGACTAAGAAGGTGGAGGGGGAGCATTTTAAGGTGTCTAGAATTTGGATGATGTGTTTTGTGTCCTTCAAAAAGGCCGGAGTTTGCATAACTAAAGGTTGTAAAAAGAAATCAATGTATTGTCCTAATCGTGCAGAAACAGAATCGATCCCATTAACAATGGGTCTCCCTGGTGGTCTAACAGCATCCTTATGTATTTTCGGTAAAAAATAAATAACAGGTGTTCTGCAAAATAAAGGATCTAAATACAAAGCTTCCTTTTTATTAAGGATCTTACGGTCCTTACCATCTTCAATAATGTTATGCAATTCATCCTTAAATGAAAGCATAGGATCCCTATTCAAAACTTGATAAGTATCCTGGTCCGATAACAAACGAGTCATTTCATTCTGGTAATATTCTTTACTGAGAATGACTAACCCACCACCCTTATCCGCAGGACGAATAACGATATCTTTGCGGTCCGTCAAAGATTTGATACCCCGCTTGATAGACTGTGGGTCAGACACTCTTTTCACCTGTAATTTGTCTAGGTCACTGGAAACCATATTTTTAAAAACCTCCAAATGTTTGTTATCGGAAATCTGAGGATTAAAAGTGGACTTATTCCGAAGAGACGAATAATTCTGTGCCAAAGGTTTAGATCCCTGGGAAGGGTGTGATAGAAAATATTTTTTCATGTTGAGAGTTCTTACATACTTTTGAATGTTAACATAAGTATTAAACTTATTAAGGTTTCTAATAGGGGCGAATTTAAGACCTCTGTCAAGAACCTTGATTTCATCTTCATTCAAAACAACATGACTGAGGTTATAAATTCCTTTACCTGTTACGGTCTGGGCTTTTTGTACTCGCTTCCCCCCTCTCCTTCCTCTCTTTGTTTTCGCTTTCGGGGGGGACCGGGGTTTGGAGGTGTGTATGGTACAGGCTGTCTCCAATATTCCCCTTGAGCTGCCTGGTATTGCAGAGGGGGGTTCCTCTGTGCCCCCCTTTGATCTAAAAAATCATTGCGGTCATATGATGTATGTTCAGCAAGTGGGGCATATCTATTTTGTGTAGAAATAGGTCTATCATGAAATTGGTAAGAATTCCCTCTATCCCAATAGTCTCTCCTATCATTTTGAGAAGAATACCCATCCCGGTGTAGAGGAGGGTCATAGTGATAGGTCCCTCTGGGTTGGTTCATATCTCGGGTGTGGACTTGGGAACCTTCTCCCCTCCCTTTACCTCTCATATTTTTCCCTCTTTTGTTATTAAATTTCTTAAATCCATTCTTAATGGGAGGGGCTTGGGATTCATTAGGGCGGGGGGAATCGTATTGGTATATGGGATTGACACGAGGAGTATTTGACTGTATAGCTCCAGTATTGGGTTGATCAATCTGAGTAGACTGAGCAGTATCCTCTACTGTGGGGGTATTTTGTCTCTGCACGGAAGTTTCGATGCTGTGTTTCGATGCTGTGTTCGTCCTGCACTTGTGAAGTGCCATTTTTTGTAAGTGTGTTTTTTACTACCTTCTAAATAAATTGGAGTATACAGAGAGCACTATCCCTGTCCTTTTTACATTTTATATGTTATGGGAGAGCCACCCTTGCCTACAGCCTAGCCTGAGAGCAATCGTGACTGACAGTTCCAGTATTGTCCTGTGGGATCATCATCTAGACCAGGATTTCGTTTTGATTGACCCTTTCTGGGAATGCATGATTAACCTGTTTATCAGGTGAGAGGCCACTCTGTACACCGGTGTTGGGCACTACTTATCAGTCACCATATTTTGGCGTGCTGTCACGTGTGGAGGAGACTCACTTATTACCAATATTGGACATTTTATTATTACTACAAGACTGTTCTCTTTGTCTCTATGAAGGATTGTTGTTATATTTGTTACATCCCCTTTTTCTAGTTTATTATTTGAGCGCTGCACCTTACTTTGTATACCTACACGCAGTGCTAGAGACCCTGGGACTACGGACTCATATGCTGACATGGATCATGGCCTTGTATTCAGATCCAAGTGCTCAGGTCAAGGTCAATGGACTCCTTTCCCCCAGATTCGGATGGGGGGAAAGACATATAGATCTGACACCTTATATGCAGCCAGTTACCCCCCCCTTGATGGCAATTGTGAAAAAAGATTTAGCTCACTGGACTAAGACAGCCTTCACCTAGTTAAGGAGAATTAACATTATAAAAATGAATATCCTCCCACAAATACTGTTTTACATGCAGATGATACCTGTGTCCTTGCCTAGAGGTTTTTTTACCCAAATGTCCAGCATGTTTTCGAGCCTTGTCTGGAATAATCGGAGACCGAGAATTGCGCTTAAAATGCTGAGCCGCCCAAGAGTAGCAGGAGGTCTAGGCCTACCAGACATTCAGAAGTATTATAGGGCTATTGTCCTCCAGAGAATACTCAACTGGCGCTTCCACACTCAATCCAAACTTTGGGTCTCCCTGGAGAAATACATGGCAGGTAGAAACCTGCCCTACGCCCTGTGGCTGGCTCAGGAACACAGAGGGTTGTTGGACTTTACCTCACCATTGATGACCCAGGCTTTAGCAGCTTGGGATCGCCTCAACACTAAAATGGCCCTAGCACCTCCTGTGTCCCCACTGGCCCCATTGGGGGGGTTTCTGTGGTTCCCTCCTGGGAAACAGGTGGCTTTTTTTGGCCCCTGGGTGGATGATAACGCCAGCTGTGGTAAAATTCTGCAGGACAGTAAATTATTACCCTTAGAGACCCTACGGGACTGACACGGGAGTTTCCCTATGGACTTTTGTTTTCAATCTCTTTTTATTATCTTCATTCAATATAAATACCAATACATAAATACATTTACACAGCTTCCTAGAATATTTCAGATTAATCTGACTCCATGTTCAAGCTATATATTAAAACAATTTCCATATTCTATTCTCTTACATAGGGCCCCTTAAATTATCTTCCTTCCATTCTTTCTAGACACCAACCTCTCCTCTCCCCAAAAAAAAAACACCCCTCACTCCCATCCTCCCCCCTCCCCCAACACTCAACACTGTAGGTCAGGGTGGTTCATTCTCTTCATAAATGAGTATATTTCCCGATGACCTAAACTCTCCCCATTTTTTCCATATTTTTAATTTTGGGGTATTAATTTTTTCTTCAGTAATTATCATTGTCTCTGTTTGCTGTATTTCACTCATCTCACAAATACATTCTGCTATTATGCGGCTGTTTGCCGCAACTTTCGAGCTATTATTGTCTTGGCTTCCGTTATCATATGGTGAAGAATATCTGTCTTAATTGTTTTTCTGGCTCCTGGGATAACATTCAGTATTGAGATGTTTACACTTGAATGTACCACATGGCTCGATATTTTTCGATACATTTTAAAAATATTGTCCCAGAAATCCTTCACCATCGAGCAATTATGCCATATATGTGTCATAGTCCCCCTTTCTTTCAGGCATCTCCAACACATTTCTGAATTGTTTTTGTTTATTTTATGTAATTCCACTGGAGTCCTATACCATCTTATAATGATTTTATAGTTCCTTTCTTGATTTCTAATTGTTATTGAGATTTTATGTGTCAAGAAGATTGCCCTATCCCACTCTGCTACTGGGAGCAACACTGTACCTATATGAAATGTTTGTCCTTTTTTTCACACAAATAGAGCTTTCTTTTGGTGGTATTTAATCACCACTGGGTTCTTTATTTTTTGCACTATAAAAGAAAAAAGACCGAAAATTCTGTAAAAAATGCATTTTTTTTTGTTTCTGTTATAAAATTTTGCAAATTAGTGATTTTTCTTTATATATTTTGGCCAAAATTTATACCGCTACATATCTTTGGTAAAAATAACCCAAATCGGTGTATATTATTTGGTCTTTGTGAAAGTTATAGAGTCCAAAAGCTATGGTGCCAATATCTGAAAATTGATCACACCTGAAGTACTGACGGCCTATCTAATTTCTTGAAACCCTAACATGCCAGGAAAGTACAAATACCCCCAAAATGACCCCTTTTTGGAAAGAAGACATTCCAAGGTATTTAGAAAGATGCATGGTGAGTTTTTTGAAGTTGTCATTTTTTCCCATAATTCTTTGCAAAATCAAGATTTTTTCTTTCACAAAATTGTCATATTAGCAGGTTATTTCACACACATAGCATATGCATACCACAAATTACACCCCAAAACACATTCTGCTATTACTCCCGAGTATGGTGATACCACATGTGTGTGAATTTTACACAGCGTGGCCACATACAGAGGCCCAACATGCAGGGAGCACCTTCAGGCGTTCTGGAGCACCCAGGCCAATTCTGACATTTGTCTACTACATATAAAAATCATCATTTATTTGCTAGAAAATTACATAGAACCCCAAAACATTATATATGTTTTTTTAGCTAAGACCCTAAAGAATACAAAGTTAGCCCAATGTTTTTGTATAATATGAAAGATGAAGTTATGCCAAATAAATAGATACCCAACATGTCACCCTTCAAAATTGCACACGCTCGTGGAATGGCGCCAAACTTCGCTACTTAAAAATCCCCATAGGCGACGCTTTAAAATTTTTTACTGGTTACATGTTTTGAGTTATAGAGGAGGTCTAGGGCTAAAATTATTGCTCTCGCTCTACCGAATGCAGTGATACCTCACATGTGTGGTTTGAGCACTGTTTTCATATGTGGGCGGGACGTACGTATGCGTTTGCTTCTGCATGCGAGCACACGTGGACATGGGTGCTTTAAAATTTTTTTTTTTTTATTGTTCATTTTACTTTATTTATTTTAGTTTGATGCTTTTTTCCAAAAAATACATTTTTAAATCACTTTTATTCCTATTACAAGGAATGTAAACATCCCTTGTAATAGGAATATGGCATGACAGGTCCTCTTTACAGTGAGGTATGGGGTGAAGAAGACCCCACATCTCCTCTCTAGGCTGGGAAGCCTGAGATAAAAAAAAACGATCCTGGCTTTGATCGTAGCGGTGAGTCGGTAGAAGCACTGTAGGACGGCGGGAGGGGGGGATGTCCCCTCTCACCTCCCGTAAGAACGATCAAGCAATTGAACAGCTGCTATGATCATTCTTATGGGGTAGGGAATCACCGGCTGAAAAAGCTGATATATGAATGATGCCTGTAGCTGCAGGCATCATTCAGATATCCCCGCACAAAGTCAAGGACGTCGTATGACGGCGGGGGGAAAGTGGTTACAACGCTTTTTTTTTAACACAAAGTTGTCCATTTATACAATATTTCTAACACATAGCTTGTACACATACCAAAAATGACACCCATAAATAGATTCTCCTACTCCTCCTGAGTACGGCGATACCACATGTGTGAGACTTCCACAGCCTGGCCACATACAGAGGCCGAGTACAGCCGAGTATGGCTGAGTATGGCTGAGTATGGTAGGGTATTGCAGGGTATCGCCAAGTATGACTGGGTAATGCAGAGTATGGCTGGGTATTGCAGAGTATTGTAGGGTATTGCAGGGTATTGCAGAGTATTGCAGAGTATTGAGGGGTATTGCAGAGTATTGAGGGGTATTGCAGAGTATTGAGGGGTATTGCAGAGTACTGCAGAGTACTGCAGAGTATTGCAGGGTATTGTGTGGTGTTGCAGAGCATTGCAGGGTATTGCAGAGTATTGCAGGGTATTGCAGAGTATTGCAGGGTATTGCAGAGTATTGCGGGGTATTGTAGAGTATTGCAGGGTATTTCAGAGTATTGCAGAGTATTGCGGAGTATTGCAGAGTATTGCAGAGTAGTGCAGGGTATAAGAATATGGCTGAGCATGGAGAGATGGCTGAGCATGGAGGGATGGATGGCTGTGACTGCAATTTTCACAGAGCAGCGATGTGGGCACTACAGATCCAGCCCACAGCGCTGCTGCCATCCGATCCCTCCCCCTCTCCTCTCACACTGTACCGATCGGTACACAGAGGGGAGAGAGGAACCGGCGTCATGACATGATGCCGGTTTGTTTACATGTGATCGTCCGCCATTTGACGGATCGATCACATGGTAAACGGCTGCGATCAGCGGGCGTTTACCGTGATGCGCCGGGTTCAGAGGTCACGGATGTTCTCAGGTGCGTGCCCCAGGGGCGCGCGAGAGTGGGATTCTGAGAGGACGTCACTGTACGCCCTCCCGGGGTTAAGCAACTGCCCTATAGCCGTCATTCGGCTATGGGCCAGTTGCTAAGTGGTTAAAGATGTAGCTTGTAGATATTTTGTACAATCTGGTAGAACAAGGCCTCCATCCTTTTTTATCCTAATTAATATATTGCTTCTTATTTGAGGAGTTTTATGAGTCCAAATAAAGTTTCCTACAGCCTTACATAGCTGCTCCATTAAATTAATTGGGGGGATCAAAGGTATAGCTTGGAATAAATACAGCAATTTTGGTAATATATCCATTTTTACTGTATTGATTCTCCCCATCCATGACTGGACCAATTTACCATATTTTTTGGAAGCAATTTCAAAATCTTACGTATCATTGGGGAATAATTCAATTCCTGAAATTTAGTCAAGTCGGTTGGGATATATATCCCAAGATATTTAATTGCCACTTTTTGCCATTTAAAAGGGGAATTTACCTGAAGAAGTTCCTGATCTTTATTTGGCAATGATGCCCTATGGACTTTTGGCGGTACAGGCAACTTCACCACTTTTTTGACACTCACAGACACTCCATAAGAGATATTTCCACCCTTACGCCCTTTGAACGCCTCTTTATAGCAGAGGAACCGATCCCACATGTGGTCTCCGAACTTTGACATCTGATTGACTCTACCACTACTGCAGCTAAGCCCACATACATCAGGTCCTGGAAACGAGACTTGGGGCTGGTTTTTACCCCAACCCAACTGTCTCACCTCTACCAATTTACCCGGTCCAGCTCTATTGACTCCAAAACCCAGGAAACTAACCATAAGATTCTGTCGCGTTGGTACCGTGTACCAGTGGACTTAGCACAAATTTACCCATCCACTTAGGACCAGTGCTGGAGGGGCTGTGGTCACAGGGGTACACTGTACATTTGGTGGGACTGTCCGGTGATCAGACCCTATTGGGAGGAAAATTAGGTCTCAGATTAAGGATATTATGTGCCTGGATGTCCCTCTCTCCCTGGTTCATTTCCTTCTGCACATTCCTCCCAATATAGGAAAAAGTGTTTTGCCTCACTTATTGAATGCAGCTAAGCTGCTACTCCCCATATAGTGGAAACAAACACAAATCCCTAGCAGGGAGAAACGGAGGCGCAAGGTGAGTGAAATAAGGGAAGCGGAGGACTGGATAACCACCTGCAGGGGTGCCCAGGACTGCTTTTCCAGCACTTGGTCAGCTTGGATAACATATGTCTCCAACCCAGGACAAGTGTCCTGTAGCATAGACCTGGCCCTATTTGAAATGGCAGAGCCATCCTTTAAGTGACGCCCTCAGACTTCACAAGTGAGAACAGAGACCAATTTAGCCGCCTGAGGTGGGAGGGAAATAATGTTTTTCTTTCAGTTACTCATTATATTTTGCTGTGGGATCAGAGACGGGGCGTGAGAGATGGTGTTGGACGCAAGATTCCAGGTATGTTTCAGTTATTCTGTTTTCCTTTTCCTGTTTCCTATACTTTTTCTTACTTTTTCCTCTACTTACCCCGGTCCCCTGACCAATGGTTGTTCATTTGTTTATATATCTGGTGGTTAGTGGTGCGTGGAGGTGCCAGCTGGAACGGCAAGCTGGAGAGTTTGCTACCATGTAAAAGCCCGGCTCACCCCAGGGTTGGCATACTTTTGGAGCAAACAATCGACCTTAGAGTGGCCCTGGTACGGGCGGTGTGCACGGTGAGGTCAGTTGGAGGCCTAAAGTTGCCACCCTCACCCTTGCGCTCCACCCAGGAGACCCAGCCCTTAATCTTATTAACACACCATAAACTACTTGTTGCTTGGAAAGCTGACTATTCTGCTCCCACACTGCAACACCTCTTAAGGGGACATGTAAATGTAGAAAACGGGGGCTGTTGGAGTTCCTCTCACTCCCTGTAAGAGAGGGTGCCCCACCACAGCCCTGTTACATTACTGCTAAGCCTTTCACACTTCTAGTTGTACTAACTATTTTAATTATGTTGTTTATGGTTTACATGTTTTATACTTTCACATATATGACTCATGCAACATTTGCTACTTATGCCAATGGCACTGTTCATGGAGATGTAATGCTTTTTCTTTCACAAATAAAGATTTTACAAAAAAAAAAAAAGGTGAACGTAGCCCACATGTGTCAAAAACATTCTGGCCCTCTAGGCCATTTCATGTGGCCCTCACACCTCTCCTTCAGCTGCGGCACCTTCATCGTCTCTGCCCCCACCTTGTCTCAGCAGTCAGCAGTGAAGAGGAAGATAGAACTCTTCCTACAGATCCTGCACCTCTCTGTGCAGCCACAACACCCCCTTGTCTCCAACTGCCCTGGTGCATTCAGCAGACTCCAGCAAGTGATTACAGCCCTCCACTGGTCCTCCTCCAGACCCTGCACTTTCTGCTTACCAGCTCTACCCCCAGCTTCTTTCCGGCAACAGCACAAGGTAAGGGGGGTGATGTAAGGGCGAGTGGAGGCCTCTTGACTTCTAATAGTGGGAGGGGGCTCTTGATACCTGATGTAAAGGGGGGTGGGGGTGCTCTGGACATCTGCTTATAATTATTATGAGAATAATACAATTGTTTGCCAGGTGAAAGGGAGGATCGCACACCGCTGGTATCACCCACAATAAACTTTATTGGAGACTGCTCAGAGAGAACACCACAGCAAAACCCTGTTCTGTCTAAACAGTCTCCAATAAAGTTTTTGTGCATGATACCAGCAGTGTGCAGCCCTCCTTTTCACACTTGCATCTTCTGCTATAGGGGTGTGAGTGGGCTCCGTGCCAGTCTGCACCTGCATTTCACAGCCTAAAGCCCAACTCTGGGCAAAAAAAGATTTCCAATGCAGTCAGACTGTGCCCCCACTGCATGGGTCAACTGCTCGTTTTGTCTAGGGATGAGGAGAAAGCTAATATTCCCCCAATCCTTCTTTCCCCCGGAAAACAGCGCTCCCCCATGGTTCAGCAGTGGATTGTTCCTGGTCTATGGAGCATGCTCTGAGTTTGATGATGACAGGAACAGTCCACAACTCAAGACTGCTGGAGCGTAGGGTTTGCTGGATGGGTCTTGTGCTGGGAGGATCGGAGGTTCAGGTAAGGATATCTCCTCTAATTCCCTAGACAAAAATGAGCAATTAACCCGTGCAGTGTGGCCACAGCTCCACTGCATGGGAAAACGTTTTATTTTTGCCCGGAGTTGGGCTTTAAGTCTTAAGTTATTACTAAAACCAGTAATAATGGAATGCAGAGGCAATTATTTAAAGCGATAGTAAAGGCAAATTAACCCCCCCCCCAAAAAAATCCCCTGCAAGGCATACCTTTCAACAAAGCCTCCCAGTTGTGCGCTGTCAGCGATGACAGGGATTCCATCTTTACCCAGTCTTCGTTACGTGTTAGCCCGCTCTGGTCCTTTAAATGGCCAAACCACGATGACGTCACTCATGCAAAAATCATGGCTATGGCATGGAGCTCTGAAGGGATTGCATGAGTATACCATCCCTTCAGAGCGCATGCATCGGTGACATCACTGCCTCCCATTCATTGCAATGGGTGCTTTCACACCCGGGCGGTGCACTTGCGGAACGTTAGAAAAAGTCCTGCAAGCGGCATCTTTGGGAGTATATATACTGTATAGAGCGCTGCCAAAATGCCCCTGCCCATTGCAATAAAAGGGCACCGCTTCCGAAGCGCCAAAAAAGCGCCCTTTTCTGGGGTTAAAAGTGCCCCGCTGGCAAAGAAAAAGCGCTGCATAAACAGCAGTAAAGCTCTGCTTTACCGCGAACACACAGGTGGTTTTTTGTTGCTCTTTCTCTCCAGCCAAGCAACTGGCTACACTAGAAAATGTTTTATTACTGTTTGGGCCACCAACAGAATTGAGGGGAATCTCTCTAACAAAGACACAAATGGCAAAAAAAAAAAATTGTGCTACGTGCTTGAGTTCCAGTGCTGGTAGCTAAAGCATCCATTTAACATTTAAAGGCTAGGTCCACCTTTTCAGAAAAAAATGAAACAGTGAACTAGCTAACAGCATCCTGCTTGAGGATAAATAGCTCTGTGATTTATTCACCCCTTAAAGTGAATGTCAGGCATACAAAACAAAAAATTGTTTTGGATAGAGTGGGGAAGGAGTAGAACCCCTGTCTGGTTATAACTGCTATCCGTGGCTCCATTAGAGAAACGTATCCCTAATTTCCTGCCCTGCTGACAACCTTTTCTCCAGGAAGCAAGTAAAGGAAAACAACATACAACAGGGACACTAGTCTTCCCAAACCATACTAAAGAAAATAATTTTTATTCCTGATTGTGACACCTAACAAGTGTTTCAACCCTTCCCAAATCTAAAACTAAGAAGAAAGTGTTGGCTGAACATACACTTTGACCCTTAAACCAAACACTAACCTAATCTAAACCCTAAACTAAGAGCTAATTCTAATTATTATTATTATTATTATTATTAATTAACAGGCTTTATATAGCGTCAACAGTTTTACGCACTTTACAGCATGAGGGCAGACAGTACACTTACAATACAAATCAATACAGGAGGAATCAGAGGGCCCTGCTCATTAGAGCTTACAATCTAGAAGGGAGGGTCAAGTGGAAACAAAAGGTAATAACTGTGGGGGGTGAGCTGATGGAGAAAATTAAAAAACAGTTGTTAGGTGTGGGTAGGGTAGGCTTCTCTGAAGACAAGGGTTTTCAGGGATCGTCTAAAAGCTAATAGAGTAGGAGATAAGTGGACAGATTGGGGTAAGGCATTCCATAGGATTGGAGAGGCTTTGGAAAAGTCCTGGAGGCGAGCATGGGAGGAGGTGACGAGGGAGCTAGAGAGCAGAAGGTCTTGAGAGGAACAAAGAGAATGAGTAGGTTGGTATTTAGAGACTAGGCTAGTGATGTAGCTGGGGGCTAAATTGTGGATGGCTTTGTACGTAGTTGTTAGTATTTTGAATTTAATTCTTTGGCCGACCAGAAGCCAGTGGAGGGATTGACAGAGAGGGATAGCAGAGACAGAGCGATTGGTAAGGTGGATGAGTCTGGCAGCAGCATTCATGATGGATTGAAAAGGTGATAGACTATGTAGAGGTAAGCCAATGAGAAGGGAGCTGCAATAGTCGAGGCGAGAGATGACCAGCGAGTGAATTAAGAGCTTTGTTGTGTCATTGGTTAGAAAGGGGCATATTTTGGAGATGTTGTGGAGGTTGAGTTGGCAGGATTTGGACAGTGATTGGATGTGTTGCTTGAAGGAGAGTTCAGAGTCCAGGACGACACCTAGAACCTTGTCATGTGGGGATGGGCTTATAGTTGTGCCATCGATTTTGACCGAGAGATCAGGGGAAGGGGCATATGGGGGAGGAAAAATTATAAGTTCGGTTTTGGATAGATTGAGTTTGAGGAAGTGGTGTGACATCCAGACTGATATATCTGATAGTAAATTAGTGATACGTGAGGAGACAGAGGGAGTAAGCTGAGGGGTAGAGAAATAGATTTGGGTGTCGTCAGCGTAGAGGTGGTATTGGAAGCCATGGGATGCTATTTTTATGGAAATGATTAAGAGCTCCAATCGAGCCCAAGGTTATCTGCTGCTGTCTCTAATTGGAAAGTGTGGATATGCATGCATATAAAAGTAAACACTCTGAGACACGCTCAGCACCGTTACTTCTTACACTTCTGATTTATTCAAGGCGGTGCTAATGTTTTATACACACAAATACGTCATTGCTATGTTAGTCTAATAGGTACATCTCATTGGTTAAGATAGAAAAGAAGATGGAGAATCTTCATAACGAGGTTTGGCTGTCCTTGGTTTTATCTTCAGTTCCGCGTTCTTCCGATGTGTAGGATGTAGGGGGTACACGCCATTTTGAGAAAAATATAGGAACAGAGCTAATCTGTATACTTAAATAATGAGTAAGGAGAAAAATATGTATGCACATAAGAAAATAGACATTTTCAGATTATTATTATTATTATTTACATCACATTCCTTCACACTATCAGCTAACCCAGGGAGGAGGTGTAGATTGAAAATAGGAGAGGTCCAAGAACAGAACCTTGGGGGACCCCAGCTAAGAAAGGAAGAGGAGAAGAGGAAGTAGAGTTGTAGGAAACGCTAAAGGTGCGGTTGGATAAGTAGGGAGAGAACCAGCGAAGAGTACAATACGGAGACCCAGGGTGTGGAGTTTTTTGAGGAGGAGGGGGTGATCAGCTGTATCAAAGGCAGCAGAGAGGTCCAGGAGTAGGAGTACAGAATAGTGTTGATTGGTTTTTGCCCTTAGTAGATCGTTTGTTAATTTTAGAAGAGCAGTTTCTGTGTAGTGTTGAGGACGAAATCCAGACTGAATGGGATCAAGAAGGCTATTATCAGCGAGGTGGACGCTCAGTCGGTTGTAGACCAGACGTTTGAGGAGTTTGGATAAGAAGGGGAGCAAGGAGATGGGGCGTAGGTTGTTAAGATTGGATGGGTCCAGTGAGGGCTTTTTAAGTATGGGTCTGACAAGTGCATGTTTTAGAGAGTTGGGGAAGATGCCAGAAGAGAGGGAGAGATTGAAGATGTGGGTTAGAGAGTGTAACATAGAGCCAGAGGGTGAACGTAGCATTTGTATGGGAACAGGATCCAGAGGGCAGGTGGTAAGGTGGACATTAGCAAGTAGTTTAGCAACCTAGTCTATAGTGGTGGGGTTGAAAGAGGGAAGTAATGATTGTGCCTGTGGGCATGAAGTGTGAAGCGTGGAGGGTATCGGAACAGTAGAGATCTCCTCACGAATTGTATCAATCTTCTGTTTGAAGTGATTGGCGATCTCCTGGGCAGTAAGTGAGTTGGTGGGTGGAGGCGGTGGAGGACGAAGTAGAGAGCTGAAGGCAGAGAAGAGTTGACGGGGACGGGATGATAAGTTGCTAATGAGAGTGATAAAGTAGGTCTGCTTGGCAGTGAGGTGGCTGGAATTGTATTTTTGGAGGGCAGATTTATATTGGTTGAAATCTCTCTGAGACTTATGCCCCGTACACACGGTTGGACTTTGTTCGGACATTCCGACAACAAAATCCTAGGATTTTTTCCGACGGATGTTGGCTCAAACTTGTCTTGCATACACACGGTCACACAAAGTTGTCGGGAAATCCGATTGTTCTAAACGCGGTGACGTAAAACACGTACGTCGGGACTATAAACGGGGCAGTGGCCAATAGCTTTCATCCCTTTATTTATTCTGAGCATGCGTGACACTTTGTCCGTCAGATTTGTGTACACACGATCGGAATTTCCAACAACGGATTTTGTTGTCGGAAAATTTTATATCCTGCTCTCAAACTTTGTGGGTCGGAAAATCTCATGGAAAATGTGTGATGGAGCCTACGCACGGTCGGAATTTCCGACAACAAGGTCCTATCACACATTTTTCGTCGGAAAATCTGACCGTGTGTACGGGGCATTAGTCTTATGCCACTGGCACTCGTGAGCATGACTACATTTTTTCAGACTTCTAGTATCATCTGTTTGCCAAGGTTGAAGGGGTCAGGGCCTGATTCTGTTGTCGATACCAGAGTAGAGAAGAGAAGGGAGTTCTTATTCACACAGGTGTACTTAAAGTGGTTGTAAACCCTTACATACACCTAGTGAAGTGACTGGCCTCAGGTGACACACAGAGATGAAACAAATCCTCCTACATAAGTTGTACCTGTTTATCTACAGTCTTCTCTTCACATCTGTCCAAACTGTTGAATTATAAAGCTTGTCTGAATGCTCAGAAAAAAGGGGGCGGAGAGCTGAAGTTACACTCTTCCCCTCCCCTCTAAAACATGCGCAGATCACTCCCATACTTAAAAAGCCCTCACTGGAGCCCACCAACCTGAACAATTTAGGACCCATCTCATTGCTCCCGTTCACCTCTAAACTTCTAGAACGCTTAGTCTACAACTGTCTTAGCTCCTACCTCAGTGAAAATAACCTTCTTGACCCATTACAGTCTGGCTTTTGCTCGCAGCACTCCACGGAAACTGCCTTACTAAAACTCACTAACGATTTACTAACTGCTAAAACCAACAGCCAGTACTCCATACTCCTACTACCTGACCTCTCTGCGGCCTTTGATACTGTTCACCACCCGTTTTTTCTCAATAAACTGCATTCCCCTGGCCTCCGAGATTCTGCTCTATCCTGGTTCTCTGCCTATCTATCACAGCGCTCCTTCAGTGTCACCTACAACTCTATCTCCTCCTCTCCATTGCCCCTTTCTGTGGGGGTCCCCCAAGGCTCTGTTCTTGAACTCTCTTCTCTATCTACACCTCCTCCCTTGGTCACTTGATAACCGCCCACGGCTTCCAATACCACCTATACGCCGATGACCCCCAAATCTATCTGTCTACTCCTCACCTTACTCCTTCAGTCTCCTCTCGCATTATTAACTTACTAACTGACATATCAGCATGGATGTTGCACCACTTCCTTAAACTAAATCTCTCTAAAACTGAATTACCCTGTTTCCCCGAAAATAAGACCTAGCGTGATTGTCGGTGATAGCTGCAATATAAGCCCTACCCCCCAAAAAAGCCCTAGTTAAAGCCCTTGTAGGTCTTCTTTTCAGGATAGGGCTTATTTTCGGGGAAACAGGGTAGGGCTTATTTGGGGGGTAAGGCTTGTATTGTAGCCATCACCGACAATCACGCTAGGTCTTATTTTCGGGGAAACAGGGTATTAATATTCCTTCCCGCCCGTGCCCCTCTCCATGACTTTTCCATCAAAATCAACAATACAGCTATCAGTCCCGCCCCTCACGCCAGGGTACTAGGTGTAATCCTAGACTCTGACTTGTCATTTCAGCCTCAAGTCCAATCTTTGTCAAAAGTTTGTAGAATTCACCTCCGTAACATCTCTAAAATTCGCCACTTTTTGACAAATGAAACCACCAAGCTCCTCATTCACTCCCTTGTTATCTCTTGCCTTGACTATTGCAACTCCCTTCTCATTGGCCTGCCTCTCCATAAGCTTACACCCCCGGGATTAAGAGCGCTCCGCTAGTGGCTGAAAATCTCCGCTATATTGACGGTAAAGCGCCGCTAAAAATAGCGGTGCTTTACCGCCGACGCCCCCAATGCCCCAGTGTAAAAGTGCCATTGAATAACCACGGGAAGTATTATGCTGTGTATGACTTAAAGTCTTTTAATTTCTGTCTATGAAGCATAAGCCGTCTGTGCTGTAAACATGTTTTTTTCTGTAGCAAGGCACGCTCCATTCATTAATTTCAAGGTGACCTCTCCTGCCTAATTATCATGTAGCTTACAAATGACTCAGCTTAGTACATCTAATTAATGTCTCCCAGTGCACACAGGAACTCTGCTGCTGAATTTGCTTCCTCACCTGTAGTGTTCTTATCTTTTCATTAAGATATACATGAGCCCTCCACACAGATACATAGGCTGGCCGTACAGTAATCATTTTTTTTTATCCAATCAGCTCGTTAAACAAAAAAAACAAAAAAAGACCAGATTGCTTACCACTGAGCTATTTTATACCAAACACACTGATGAATGCTATAGCTGGTGGCACTGATCGTTCAGGAAAAAACAGACAGGAAGGTTATAGAGAAGTTGATCGGTAGATTGAACTCTGTATAACCAGCCTGCCCATACATAGATCTAAATTCGGCCGCTCCTATCTGAACCAGTTGAATTTTAATCCATGTATGGTGGCCGTAAAATACAAGAGGGGTTCTACTCATTTTATACAATAAATCTCCTCCAGCAATGCAATATCTGCGTGCTATCTTGGCCAGCATGTTATCCAGATCTTTTCACAGGCTTGGCATCCTTAGCCATCTTGATCAGTCCAGCATGAGGTACCCCCCCCCCCCCCCCCATACACATGCACATGAACGATAATTAATCTAGGCACCAAGGCATCAATTGGAAAACATAAAATCGCGCTAAACATATAAAAATATATATAAAGTAAAAGTGCTCTCATGCACCAATTAGATGGCAAAAGCAGGTCATATAATTGGTTTTCTAAGACCCTATATTGAACAAAGGAAATATCCAAATCATAAATTACCAAACACCTAAACAATTAATGTAATAAAGATATAGAACATGTCCATATATAGCAAAGTGAATGGGCCAGATGAAATGATATCCAAAGGCCCACACAGTGATAACACCCGTGAAGTAAACAATAAGTGTCCATCCATAAAAAGTATATTCTTCACAGTTGAATGAAGGACTAGTGCGGAAATCCACCACCAAAATATAAGGGGTTACTGTTAACCGGAAGCCCGTGATCCCCCGTTACAGAGGATCAAGGAAGCCTGTATATAATAAGCCCTCCAGAACGTGTCAGGTGCACCAACTGTCCTTGCTGTATTGGGGGTGATAAAGGATCTCCAGAACCGCCCCAGGGCCCTCATAACATTTCAACACTCCTCATTTCATTCCAAACTCATGAATGGATGTATATGGCATGGAAAGATAAAAAGTGCTCCATAGTGTAAAACCTTCAAGTTTATTGAGTATAAAAACAGTATTGCACTTACATAAGCAAACAGAAAAAACGCCTTGGTGTCTGGTGCGCTTGCCGGTAGCACACAGACCAACCCATCCTTCTGGAACCGACAGTGGCAACACGAGGTGACGTCAGCGCGTCACTCTGCCCTACGCGTTTCGTAATAGGTTGCGTCGTCCAGGGGCACGGGCGGCGCGCTGCGTCACCTCCATTTATATCATAGCAACAATGCCTTATTTATAAGGGGAAAAAATGGATATTTGCTCTGATACCCCTATAGAAAAATATAAAAACTCAAATATACTTTTCTTTTATTAAAACTCATATTGGGAAGTATTATTTTTACGCTGGAATGTTTTTTTATTTTTTTTAATGAATTTTGGCAGCTCAAGCCATCCACACAAAGAGCACTTACACCGTTAAGGAAGGTAGCATATAATTGTGTGCATGCACAACCTCCGAATGATGTCACTGACAGGTTCAGAGTTTAGTTTTGTTTTGGTAGATTGTTGAGTCAGCCATTGTTATCTATGGAAACTAAAGACTACCTAGCTGACTCACTATGTGCTTTCTTATTTGCCTTACCTAAAAATCTGCTTGGGGAGCGTGTCCAAGATGGCGACCAGTGCAGAAGCATAGTGTGAGAGCTTCGTTACTCTGCCTGGTATTTATCCTGTTTCCCTTCAGACTTGAATCCTTCTGGACCCACATCTGAGCTTCTAACAGTTCTCTGACCTGGTATGCCCAGTAAACGCAAGTCGACAGCGCACCAGAAAGCCTCCTCGTCCCATATACAGCCTCGTGGCGGGAAAGTGGGGCCCCGCAAGCCTTCCAATATGGCGTCACAAACAGAAGAAGCAGACCCAGCGATCTGAGAGCATGACAACTTTACTGCCCTGGTGCAGGCTATCACTACCCGCCAAACCACTCTGACAGGGAAAATCAACTCCATGCAGCTGGAGATGGGACTGGTCCGCAAAGACATGGATACGTTCCAGGCTCGGCTGACGGAGATTGAGCACCACGTGGGGGATGCTGAAGACTTGTTGGGAGACCACTCCACCTCCCTCCATACCCTTACTACTAAAGTGAAGATGCTTGAATACCGAGCTGAAGACATGGAAAACCGTAATCGGAGAAACAATCTCCGCATCTTAGGGCTCCCGGAGGGATCGGACGACCCAAACCCTGCAACCTTCACCGAACAAAAACAAAAATAACCTTGCGCTAGCTTCAAAACGTGTTAGTCTAAAACATGTAAGCCGCTGACACTGCAAATAGAAATTTTGCTAAAAACTGTACAGTATATAAAGTGGGTGCAGCGCTATAAATTCAAAATGATTCAAGAAAAAGTGAACAAATATGAATATTAGTATATACAATAAGTGTCCATCATAAATAAATCAGACAGTCCATCTTGATAGTGAGACACTGATAATCACCACGTGAATGTGTAGTGAACACTAAAGATCCAAATAATCCCCCGAATGATGGAAATAAATCATGAATAATGGGCGTGAAGATGGTTAATGCTATATAGGTTTCAGAAGTCTGGTAGCAACCATGCCAATCAGGGGAAAATCCAAAATTGGAAATACAATTGTATAGACAAGCTTGGTGACCTTCTCCGGGGATTGATGCAACAGATAAAGATGTGCAGATACCACCACCCATATGAAATGGAGGCTTACCGAAAAGTTGGGACCCAAAAAAGCATATGCTGTATGAGTCAAGAAAGCTTAAAAGTTGCCCCCTGGCGGATGATGGGGAGATCCCAACGGTACACTGGAGTCCTAGGGATGCTTCACCGGGGTGTCTTTTCTGTGTAGAGGTTAGAGACGTCCTTGGACCAACCCCACATAGGAAAGAAAGGGGCCATATAGTGTAATTCCGTAAATATGTAAAATTTATTAAAAAGAAACACACTTACATTTAAGAAGAACAAATCAAGCGCTTGTAAATAAAAATGGCGGCAGTGGAGTCCTCCCAACGCGTTTCGTCTCATAGGACTTCTTCTGGGGTACCTACCCACTGCAGCCATGTTCCTTTTTATAGACACTGAGACCCCTGTGTTGAGAATCCAGCTCCCCGACTTCCGTCATGTGCACTTCCGGGTTTAACCAAAATGGCGGACCCGCGTGCGTCCCAAGCCTCATTATCGTGCGTTCCAGCATCTCAAATAGACGTAAGCTAAAAACGTCTCGATCTGAAGTAGCACTTCTAAATCATCCCTTTTAACATAGTGGCCCATCGCTCGCCGCAGTGTGAAGCACAGGCGAGAGAAGCGGCTCAAGGAATATAAGTCCCCATGCGTTCCACCCTCTGCACATGTGTGCGGCGTAACGTAGTTACCCGGCCATCACGCATGCGTGCGTCGAGACGTGACTCACGCGGTATCCATAGTGATTTGGGGAAATCACATGATCGGGACTATACTCTGTAAACAAGGAAGGGGTTGGTTTAGCCTGAATGTAGTTAAATAAACAGGAAGTGATTGTGCAGTGTACGCAATGAATGGAAAGTATATGACATGGAAGACTTGGTTAGGATAAAGAAGTTATATTAATTATTAAATTTGGTGAGCTTCCGTATATAATAACAAAAATGAATAATTAAAGGGCCTCATACATTCAATATAGGTGAACTTGGGAGATGGATTCTCTTTTTGTCAAGTACCGTAAGTCTAATGGTCTTATATGTATATATGCCAGTTCTTATGCCCCCTAAAATAAACAGTCCGCATATATAGTTTGAAAGCACTAAGATGAATCTAATGTTTCTAAGACAAAAGTTATACATACATATGTACATATAGTGACAATCATAAAAAACATAAAAAATATAAAATATCTATTTTTCAAATGAGTATGTGAGTGGGTGTGTATAAATAATAACACTCACACCCATATATGGACATCAGACCACTAAGACCACTATGATTCATCTATGAAGGCATTGATATCTACCTCAACGTTCATACCCTGGGGGAAAAAGGTCTGTAGTTCATACGCCCAAAACATTTCTAAACGGGATACCCCTCTAATTCTGGCTCCTCCCCTCCATGGTGGGACATACTTATCTATGATGACAAATTGAGACCCAGCGGGGTTGCTATTATGGAATTGTTTGTAGTGTTTGGGTACAGTATGTTTAGGGTCCCTGCTTTTAATTAGGGCTATGTGTTCTCCTACTCTGGTAGTGAATGTTCTAGTGGTACGTCCTATATATTGCTTGTGGCACGGGCAAGTGATAAGGTACACTATATATCTTGTGCTACACGTGCAAAACGGTTTCACTGTATATTTTTTCCCTGTAGTGGTGGATGTAAACTCCATAATTTTCCGCTTATCCAGTGTTGTGTTGGCAGACAACGCACTTTCTACAAGGGAAGAAACCTGTCATATTATGAAAAAAAGAAGGACGAGATGGTGGATTAATCACATTGGGGGCTATCTGGCCCTGTAAAGAAGGTGCTCCCCGAAATATGACTTTGGCATCATCAGGGAGGAGTGTACTCAAAACATTGTCCTGCTTCAACACTTCCCAATGTTTCTTCACAATGTTTTGAACTTGTCTATGTTGAATTGAAAAGGATGTCAACATAGCCCATTTGAGTTTTTCATCAGGATCTTTCTTGGGCTTTATCTCAAGCAGATTTTTTCTCTCCGTATTTGTAGCTCTTTGGATTTCGTAGTCCAAAGTGGCCTTGTCATAGCCTTTATCTACAAATTTTTGTTTGAGGACACCTGCTTGTACAGTAAATCCTTCAATATCTGAGCAGTTCCAGCGGAGCCTGAGAAATTGGCTCAGCGGGACTGCACTCAGCCAAGTTTTATGGAGGCAGCTATGTATTGGGATTGCGGACTGTTTATTTTAGGGGGCATAAGAACTGGCATATATACATATAAGACCATTAGACTTACGGTACTTGACAAAAAGAGAATCCATCTCCCAAGTTCACCTATATTGAATGTATGGGGCCCTTTAATTATTCATTTTTGTTATTATATACGGAAGCTCACCAAATTTAATAGTTAATATAACTTCTTTATCCTAACCAAGTCTTCCATGTCAAATACTTTGCATTCATTGCGTACACTGCGCAATCACTTCCTGTTTATTTAACTACATTCAGGCTAAACCAGCCCCTTCCTTGTTTACAGAGTATAGTCCCGATCATGTGATTTCCCCAAATCACTATGGATACTGCGTAAGTCACGTCTCGACGCACGCATGCGTGATGGCCGGGTAACTACGTTACGCCGCGCGCATGCGCAGAGGGTGGAACGCATGCGGACTTATATTCCGTGAGCCGCTTCTCTCGCCTGTGCTTCACACTGCGGCGAGCGATGGGCCACTATGTTAAAAGGGATGATTTAGAAGTGCTACTTCAGATCGAGACGTTTTTAGCTTACGTCTATTTGAGATGCTGGAACGCACGATAATGAGGCTTGGGACGCACGCGGGTCCGCCATTTTGGTTAAACCCGGAAGTGCACATGACGGAAGTCGGGGAGCTGGATTCTCAACACAGGGGTCTCAGTGTCTATAAAAAGGAACATGGCTGCAGTGGGTAGGTACCCCAGAAGAAGTCCTATGAGACGAAACGCGTTGGGAGGACTCCACTGCCGCCATTTTTATTTACAAGCGCTTGATTTGTTCTTCTTAAATGTAAGTGTGTTTCTTTTTAATAAATTTTACATATTTACGGAATTACACTATATGGCCCCTTTCTTTCCTATGTGGGGTTGGTCCAAGGACGTCTCTAACCTCTACACAGAAAAGACACCCCGGTGAAGCATCCCTAGGACTCCAGTGTACCGTTGGGATCTCCCCATCATCCGCCAGGGGGCAACTTTTAAGCTTTCTTGACTCATACAGCATATGCTTTTTTGGGTCCCAACTTTTCGGTAAGCCTCCATTTCATATGGGTGGTGGTATCTGCACATCTTTATCTGTTGCATCAATCCCCGGAGAAGGTCACCAAGCTTGTCTATACAATTGTATTTCCAATTTTGGATTTTCCCCTGATTGGCATGGTTGCTACCGGACTTCTGAAACCTATATAGCATCAACCATCTTTACGCCCATTATTCATGATTTATTTCCATCATTCGGGGGATTATTTGGATCTTTAGTGTTCACTACACATTCACGTGGTGATTATCAGTGTCTCACTATCAAGATGGACTGTCTGATTTATTTATGATGGACACGTATTGTATATACTAACCTTCACCGAACAACTCCTCCGCCAGCTGCTTCCACAGGCGGCCTTCTTCCCGTCCTTTGCGGTGGAATGTGCTCACAGAATGTCGGCCGCTCGTGGAGCCCCCGGAACCCCACCATGCACGTTTATTCTCAGGCTTTTGAACTTCCGATTCCGGGATCTGGTGTTGAGGGAGAGCAGGAAGATTGAGGCCCTGTGCTTTGAGTTATCCCGGCTTATGATTTTCCCGGATTTCTCAGTGGAAACACAGGAGCAGCATAAGTCTTTCGACCACGTGAAGCTCACCCTGAGACAGAAAGGCCTGAAGTATAGCATGCTTTTTCCTGACAGTTTACGAGGACAGGATGGAGAATCCCGTCGCTTCTTCACAATTCCTGAGGATGCTTCTAACTGGCTGGAATCCCTTCCGCATTGCTGACACCGCGGGTAACAAGCGGCCTCTCCTCCCTCTCTTCCCCTCTCCAAAGGGTGAGTTACTTAACTGCTTTTTAAACATTGTAATGGCTTGTCCCTTGGCTCTGCTAGATGTGCAGCGAACTTTCCTGTTTCCCTGTTGGAACTGCCTGCATTCCTACCTGCTGACCCCTGCTTCAGGATGCCATTACTGGGACTCACCCTGATACTGCAGTTGCAAACATCAGCTAGCCACACCACTGTGCTGGAATCCTCTACCACTGTTTCTCATGCAAGAGGTGGGCTCGCTGCTGCAGTGATTATGCATACATCACAGAGTTGAGGGGGATAAACACAACTGTTCTGTTTTTGCAACCAGGTTTGAATAACTGACAGTGCCTCTTTTATGGTTTTCAAACTCACTAAGAACTGTGCCCCCAGCATTACCTGGGTGAATACCTTTCCCGCAGGGAGGATGATCTGTTATTCCTATATTAGGTTTCTCCTTATACACAGGCAGCACAGTTACTGACCAGTTTGTGTGACTTTCTACTGTGCCCTTTAGGCGCCCTGTTGGTACATTGCTCCACAGAGACTAACAGTCATGTTCAGTTCGGGATGTCAGACGCGCCCAAGTTCGGGGGGGCGACATGGGGTGGGGGGTTGGGTTGTTATACCAGTTACAGTTTTTGTTGTCTTTGTGTTTTTTTTTCTTGTTTTCTCAATGTCATCTCTGAGGTATATGTGTAGGGTAAGGAGAATGCTGGATAGAATACCTTTGTATTAGTTCTTACTGCGGGGTCTGGACGGAGATCCGGGCAGGGCAGGATGTGTCACTATTATGCCCATTACACTATGGCCACTTTGAGATTACTCTCCTGGAATGTGAGGGGGTTGAATTCTAAATTCAAATGCTCTCTTGTTTTCTCCCTTCTTAAAAGATACCTCCCGCACATCTGTATTTTGCAGGTGACTCATCTCACCGGGTCCAGGGTGCTCTCCCTTAAAAAACCCTGGGTGGGTTCTTGTTATCACTCAACCTTCTCCTCACATTCCCAAGGGGTCAGTATCTTCGTTCATAAAACACTTCCCTTCATCTTGCTGGAACTCCGCCTAGACCCAGATGGTCAACATGTGATTATGCATGCCCTATGTGTTCAGATAGATGTGGTCATAGTTGGCCTTTATGTGCCACCGCCGGCAAGCCTAGTGGTTTTACATAAACTTCAGACCATTGTAGCTAAATATCCTACTACCAATATAATTATGGCAGGGGACTTCAATATGACCCCCAATCCCAGTGCTGACAAATTAAGCCCTGGCCTGACGACCGACTCAGCCCTGTCTCGCTGGGCGGAGCTATATAGCCTGCATGACACGTGGAGGTGAAAACATTCGCATGGTAGACAATTTACATGTCACTTTGCTATGCATGCAACGCTATCTCGCATAGACTTGATCTACGTTAGTGATTCCTTATTATCCAGAGTGGCTGCAGTCTCTATCTTACCACGTGGCATCTCAGATCATGTTCCAGTCCTAGTGGATCTCAGCCCCAACTCGGCGACTGGCTCGGGACTATGAAGACTGTCTAGGTATTGGATCACAGATGAAAAGTTGGAACCACTGATGTTGTCTGAGCTTAGGGATTATTGGACTCATAATGACTGCTCTGCACCCCCAGATGCAGTCTGGGATGCATTTAAAGCCTATGCTAGAGGTAGATACCAATTTAACCTTGCCAAGGTCAGAAAGGAGTCCCGACTCGAACTCTCTGAGGCTGGGATATGGGCTCTGTGACTGGAGGCGTGATATTCGAGTTCCCAGGATCAGAGTACGCATACAGATATGCACACTGCCTACAGGGAATTAGCGTCACTTTGTGCTGCTTCCTGTCGACGTTTCCTCCAGACTAAGCGCATATTTGAACTGGGTGAGCGCCCAGGCTGACTTCTGGCTTGGTTGGCGGTGGAAAGATGGGGGAACTCTTGTATCGCGAACATCAAGATTGAAGATGGTACTTTACTCTTTGATCCTGCACAAATCAATGCTAGATTTGAGCAATACTACACCCACCTCTATGCCTCCAGGGCTACCTATTCCCCAGACGACCTGTCAACATACCTTGACATGGTGGAGTTCCCAACCTTGACCACTGAAGCCGTGCAGAGTCTGGAGGGCCCTATTACTCTAAAAGAGGTTCAATGGGCTATTAAATCTCTACAGGCGGGTAAAACCCCAGGTCCTGATGGACTCCCTACGGAGTTCTACAAAACCAACCTAGAAGTCGTAGGCCCCTAGTATTTTACAACACTTACCAAAGCACTAGAGTTACACTGCCTTCCGACCCCCATGTCAGAGGCCGTAATTGTTGTCATACCCATGCCCGGAAAAGACCCAGAACTATGCTCATCCTATCGGCCCATATCACTACTTAACGTAGGTGCCAAAATTCTGACTAAGATATTGGCCAATAGACTAAACTCGGTTATATTCTCTTTAATACATGGAGACCAGACAGGCTTTATGCTGGGCAAGGATACAGACATCAATATTCATCGGCTCCACACTAATATAGCACTGCTCAGAGATAAAAGAAAAACGAGGGGGGTGGTGGCCTCGCTGGATGCAGAAAAGGCCTTTGATTCAGTGGAATGTGATTTTTTGTGGCAGGTACTCGACAAATTTGGTTTCGGCTCCAAATTTACCACATGGATAAGGCTGCTTTATAGGTCTCCCATAGCTAGTTTGCGTACTAACGCTGTCCTCCCCCCCTTCCACCTTTGTAGAGGTACAAGACAGGGCTGCATCTTGTCCCTGGGGCTCTTTGCTCTTGCCATAGAGCCCATGACTATCCTGATCCGCTCGGCGGATGAGGTGGGAGGACTGATTGTGGGACCTCTGGTAGAGCGGATATCGTTGTATGCAGACGATACTCTTTTATACCTAAACAATGCCTCTGACTCTCCTGTGGCGGCACTGGCGATCATAGATAGATATGGTAGCTTTTCTGGGGTTGAGGTTAATTGGGGTAAATCCAACGTATTTCCTCTATCTGACTCTGCCCCTCCTCCGTCTCGTTTGACCCCTCTACAAAGGGTCTCCCAATTTCACTACCTTGGCATTAAAATAATGATCTATCCCGATATCTGACAGACAACCTATATCCGGTTATGCAAACTCTAATACTGAAATGCTGAACATGGAAAACACTCCCCTTGATACCGGTGGGATGGGTAAACTTACTAAAAATGACCTTTCTCCCCAAATTCCTTTACATTTTTAGGAACACCCCTAGTATCTATCCCTGCTGCTTTTTTCCACAAGTTGGATGGGATTTTCAAATCCTTCATCTGGGGTGGGAAGGTCCCTAGGACAGCTAAACATAAACTACAGCTCCCTCTATCTTTAGGCGGACTGGCATTGTCTTGTTTCCGGAAATACTACTGGGCAGCAGTGCTGGTCACTGTTCGCTGGTGGTTCACCCAGATCAAGTCTAACCCAGTGGTCAACCTTGAGGCAGCTGTTATGGGTTCCTACTCTGCCCTAACAAACATGGTCTATAGAGGAGTAAAGGCCAGTCCGCAAGCAACAACCTCTATGCGAACTACGGTCCAAGTATGGGAACAGGTTACCGCTGCAGTTAGAACAGCTGACACTATTTCACCTCATACCCCATTATGGGGCAAACCTAAACTACTACACTTTAGATCCATTCCAGACCCCAACATCTGGGCTAGATTTGTAATAGTAAAACTGCAGGAGATTATGCCTACTGGGTTGTTGCTTCCCTTCCTGGAACTGCGGGAGACATTCCAACTTCCCTTGTGGATGCTGTTCCGCTACTTACAGCTGAAACATGCAACACAAGCGCAATTCCTTAGAGTAATCTCCATGATGCCACATGAAGTGGAAAGATTCCTCACCTCTCATGGTGCAGATAGACTCCTGTCCTCTTTATATCTCTGCCTCACGTGCGGAGACTCAGATGGGGAATCTCCCCTATTTCGTTCCTTGAGGGCAGATATCCCCTCTTTGTCAGGGGAAGACTGGGACCTAGCATTACAACAATATATATCAACTGTGATTTCTGCTAAGGACCGGTTCATCCAATTAAAATTCATACATAGGGCCTATTACACCCCTCAAAGACTGTCCCGAATTTATCTCACACAATCGGAAACATGTCCTAATTGCCAACAGGCAGTTGGAACATACTTTCATGTCATCTGGGTCTGCCCGGCCATTCAGGATTTCTGGAGGAAGGTGGTCTGTGATGTCAATATAGCTACCAACCTCTCAGTTTCAATGGACCCCAAAGTGCTTCTTTTAGGCACTACAGACTCAGTGACACATTCCATATATACAAACCTCTTGTTGTTCTATCTGTGTTTCTATGCCAGAAAGGTACTCCCTACAGCACTGGAAATTGGTGACTCCCCCTACAGCTGCCCAGTGGCGCATGCTGGTGGACTCTGTGCTGCCCCTGTACAAACTTACGTACATGGGTCGCAAGTTTCCCCAGAAATTTGAAAAGGTATGTAAGTAATGGGTCGTTGCCAGGTCACTCAATATATAGACCTGGGCTCACGGATAGACGGAATGGTGGAGCCCCATCCTGGGAATAAGCTGTATTTCCGATTTTCTGCTTTAGAACATGTTATGCTGATCATGTTTACTCAGAGTGGGCCCTTGACAACCTCAATCCTTTTAAAAAACACCTATCTCTCCCTCCCATTCTCCCCCCCCCCCCCCCACCCTCATGCTTTGTCCTTTCTCCTCAATTAAACCTTGCCCCCTGAGGATGGAGGGAACTGTAATTGGTACCCGATGAACTAGGTGCGTCAACAGCACCTCTTAGATCCCTATGGAACCCCCTTTTCTTTTTTGGACCGCAACATAATTTGTGTTGATTAATTAACCCTATTGGAAGTTATCTCACCCTGTTCACTCACTCTAGACATCTTAATGTCCAGCATTACACCATTGTATGTATTTACTTCTGCTATCTCAATGTCTCATATGCCTCATTACTGTATGTTCAAGTTGTATTAATACCTTGTCCACTAATAAAACTTTTCTGTTTTATTAGTATATATAAAAAAAAAAATCTGCTTATAGTTCAGGCGACATGTATTTACTTTGATTATATAACTCATTTAACCTTTCTATGTAGGTATAACTTGTCAATTGCAATGAAATGTAATAAACGGACTTTGATGTGTAAATTTGTGATTTGCTGTGTATTTTAATTCCGGTGTATGAGGGACCTACTAAGCCCCAAAAGGTCTAAATCTGGTCCTGCAAGCATGCGAGATAGTACATTGAGCTGCCCATGCACAGCTCAGTGTATACTCTCAGGCCCTATTCACTCCTCAGTGTTTTGTAGCTTGAAGCTCGAAGCTCCAAAACGCTGGAGAAAAAAAAAACCCACTCAGTCACTACACCGGGATATTTATCAATCACCAGTACACGATATCATTCAATCTGGATACTTATCCAATTAGCTCCTAATGAGAGTATAAAACACATGGAATGATCAGTATAGCAAATGGCAAAATCTCCTACCTAACAGTAGGAGTCACTAAAATCAAAGAGACAAACAGAACTAAATACCTTGATGGTATTCAGGTAAGAATCAATGATGAAGTGGTTTATTAACTTTAGATATCCTCCACAGAGAAGACAATGGATAGAATGAAATCTAAAAATAGAGATCATAATATGTTATCAGAAAAATAATGTTAATCACCCACCAACTGGTTGCAAATTGAAAAGCTGTTCCACTTATGAACAACATTCAGCTGCAAACTTACCAATAGATCAGTGTGAGAATTAGCATCAATTACCATGCATTGCACAGCCACTGACACAATCCACATTTACTGGCGACACCATCAGCAAAATAGTCTAGGAAAATAAATATAGATGCAAATAGTCTTCAATTAGGGCCCTTTCACACTGGGGCAGAGGCGGCGTCGGCGGTAAAGCGCCGTTACTGTAATGCCGCGTACACACGGTCGGACTTTTCGTCTACAAAAGTCCAACGGACGCTGACGGACTAAAGCTGGCTGGTAATCCGATCGTGTGTGGGCTTCTCCGGACTTTCAACATACTTTTTTAGCCTCAAATCCGACGTACTTTAGATTTGAAACATGCTTCAAATCTTTACTTCGTAACTACGACGGACCCCGAAATCCGCTCGTCTGTGTGCTAGTCCGACGGACAAAAAGCCACGCTAGGGCACCTATTGGCTACTGGCTATGAACTTCCTTATTTTAGTCCGGTGTACGTCATCACGTAAGAATTCGATGGACTTTTGTGTGATCGTGTGTAGGCAAGTCTGTTCGTTAGAAAGTCCGCCGCAAGTCCGTCGAAAGTCCGCCGAAAGTCTGCCGGAAGTCTGTCGGACAGGCTGTCTGACTTTTGTAGACGAAAAGTCCGACCGTGTGTACGCGGCATAAGAGGCGCTTTGCCGGCGGTATAGCCGCGCTGTCCCATTGATTTCAATGGGCAGGAGCAGTGAAGGAGCGGTATATACTCCGCTCCTTCACCGCTCCGAAGTTGCTGCTAGCAGGACTTTTTTTAACGTCCTGCTAGCGCACCGCTCCAGTGTGAAAGCCCTCGGGGCTTTCACACTGGAGACAAAGCAGCGGCACTTTCGGGTTGGTTTGCAGGCGCTATTATTAGCGCAATAGTGCCTGCAAACCGCCCCAGTGTGAAAGGGCCCTAACAAAACACACCTCAATAACGCTGATAAAGATCATCATCATCACAGTCAGCTCACATAGACTCACCTAATAGTGTTTCCCCTGGATAATGCCACAGCAACAATTACTGCCAGCACTGTCTGCCTTAAATAGGAGGAAATAGTGGCGCCAAATACTGCCAATTAATTACTGACTTCAATCAGCTGTGAGGACATACACGGGGGGGGGGGGGTGGAGGGCATCACCCTGTATAATGTGCCAGAATGCCCTTACGGTGTGGATGAACAGCGCCACAGCATGCCACGCACGCGCCGTAGGGACATTAGAGCCTGCATCAAAATCAAAAGTGCGCGCATGCGCAACGTCGACCACTTTGACCCAGCAGTAATAGGAATTTAATATGATATATACATTATGTGATTATATCAATGAGAGCTTCAATTTTCTTGTTTTTATCTTGTACTCATTTTTTAGAATCTTTTTGTAATATAGTTATAATAAACAGAATTTCATAAAATTATGTAGTGTTCCTTTTTTGGTACCAGTGAAGTCCGCTCAAAATGTCCTAATCTTTTAAACAGGCATAATGGATAAGTGTCTGCCTGTATTTCTCCCCACTCTCTCCTGCCCCCTCCCTCCTGGCAGAGCCATTTAGAAGAGACCAGAACTTTTCCTGGGCAAATTACGAGAGATCGGGGCAGATAGTGCACAGAAACCAGACTGCGGAGACATGCTGCTGTGTGGGCCTGCACTGGGAAGCAACCTGGTGGAGTCTAGAACTGTGTGCTGTGTCCTGTGTCCATAGAGGCTGAGAGATCTACCCTGAGAGAGTCTGAAATCTGGGACTGAGCCTTGTGAACACCTGATCACGAGGCCTTAGTCGTGAGGACTGAGCCTTCTGGGACAACTGACCGCAAAGAGTGTGGGCCAGGAACTGTTATGAGCCAGGAGCAGTGAGCAAGACTACACAGCCTAGTCCCTTGCCACACACAGTGAATGCCAGTAGATATGTCCCCCTTACTCAGTAGTCCATCAGCCATCCATTGCACAGTCTTAAAGGGACAGCTTCAAGTGCATCACCTTACAAATAGTTCCAACCATAGCCGGCTTAGTACTGCTAAATAGGTGGTCACCTTCAGGGGTACCCCTTGTCAGGAACTCCTACACCCTCCAACTATTACAGTTGTATGCACATAGTGCACTCTGGGATAATTTTCTGAACAGCTATTGCCAAGAGTTACAGTGAAGCTTTTATTTGTGCCATTCATGCTTTAACGGTTGATGCTGTTCTTATCAACGCTGCGTATACTACTTCTGTGTAGTCTTATACATACTAACATGCTAACGCTTAAGTTACACAGGTGTGAGCAACCTTCAACTTATAGCCAGGTGTGTCATTGGGGAACAAGTGGTTTAGCCACTTGCCTACTGGGCACTTTTTCCCCCTTCCTGCCCAGGCCAATTTACAGTATTCAGCGCTGTTGCACTTTGAATGACAATTGCATGTCCATGCTACACTGTACCCAAACAAAATTGTTATTATTTTTTCCCACAAATAGAGCTAACTTTCTTTTGGTGATTTTTAATCACCACTGGGTTTTTTATATTTTGCTAAATATACAAAAAAAGACTAAAAAAAATCAAAACGAAAAAAAAAAACCCTCTTTCGTAGTTTGTTATAAAATTTGGCAAACAGGTACGTTTTCCCCTTCACTGATGTGCGCTGATGAGGCTGCACTAATGGGCACTGATGAGGCAGCACTAATGGGCATTGATGGGCACTGATAGGCTGCAGTGATGAGGCGGCACTGGTGGGCACTGATGAGGATGCACTGATGAGGCTGCACTAATAGGTGTCACTGGTGAGCACTGATAGGTGACACTGATGGGCATTGGTGGGCACTGATGAGGAGGCACTGATGAGGCTGCACTGAACAGCGGCACTGATGGGCACTAATAGGTGGCACTGATAGGTGACAATGATGGGCAGTGGTAGGTGACACTGGTGAGGCGACACTGATGGGCACTGATTGGCAGCACTGGTGGGCAATGTTGGGACTGCACTGATAATCAGTGCCCACTGATGGGCACTGATAGTTGGCTCTGGTGGGTACTGATAGGGAGGCACTGATGGGCACTTATTGACAGCACTGGTGGGCATTGATTGGCAGCACTGGTGGGCACTGTTGGGACTGCACAGATAATCAGTGCCCTGATTATCAGTGTACATGTCCCTTTTACACAAGCCGACTGTCAGCATGAGGAAAGGAATGCCAATAACCGGCTTCTGCTTACATCATGGTCAGCTGTGATTGGACACAGCTGATCACGTAGTAAAGAGCCACTGATTGGTTCTTTACCTCAATCTGTGATCAGCAGTGTCCAGAGGATGTGTGACAGTGTGGACTGCAATATTCCATGGTGGAGTCATTCATTCAATCATCTGACTATAGTAAAATAAAATATGACCGGCAGTTGTTAGCTACTACATTGTGCATAACACCATAGAGCCAACTGTAGATGGTTTTGTTTTAGAAAGGATAGAATGAAGATGAATCTGTATATACCTGTATCCATCATATTACTGCTGTATTGGTCAGATCTAAGTTTTAATTGATCAGTTCCATAGTTGCCAACATTGCAAAAAAAATATGTGGGACACTTTTTTGGCTGTAGGCGGAGCCGTACAATAATTAGGGGGCAGGGCATTCATTTGTAGGCGTGGCTTAGCGGGGGAAAATATGGAAATACGAAAATGGGTGTGGCTTACGGGGAAAGTGGGTGTGGCTTAAATGGGCGTGGCTCAAGAGGGTGTGGTTAGAGTCTGAGATGAATGAGGGATGGAGAGGGAAAGGGGGAGAAGGAAAGGGGGAGAGGGAAAGGGGGAGAGGGGAATGACGGGACAGCAGCCCCAGATACTACACAATAGAAATATGTGTATTCTAGAAAGTTTAACAATCAGCAGATAAAGATACTCCAAACACCTGGTGTTAACACTTCAATCATCCTGGCACCATGGTTGTTATTTTGTCATGATGATTGAAGCGCATTATTTCTATTATTACATTGTAATATAAAATTAAATCATTCAACTCACCATAATGCCGAATCAGTGGGATCCCTGAGCGTGTCACTAGCCACGTCGCCTGCCACCAGCAGAGTCTGTCCTTGCATCAGGTGCCCCGGCAGAGTCTGTCCTTGCATCAGGTGCCCCCGGCAGAGTCTGTATAGACCCCCTCAGTGCAGACCCCCCTCCATCAGTGCAGACCCCCCTCAGTGCAGACCCCCCTCTATTAGTGCAGCCCCTCTATTAGTGCAGCCCCCCTCTATTAGTGCAGACCCCCCTCTATTAGTGCAGACCCCCCCTCTATTAGTGCAGAGACCACTCAATTAGTGCAGCCCCCCCTCAGTGCAGACCCCCCTCTATTAGTGCAGACCCCCCTCAGTGCAGCCCCCCCTCTATTAGTGCAGACCCCCCCTCTATTAGTGCAGACCCCCCCACTCAGTGCAGGAGCGGCCGGTGTTCTGCCGAGAAAGTTCCCCTCGGCAAGTAAGGACCCCCTGTACTGCGCAGGCGCAGCGCTTGCGCAGTACGGGGCTGGCGAACTTTTCGGCAAGACACGGCGACGGCGGCGCCATGTCTTCTGCTTCAGTGGAGAGGGGAGGGGCCGTGCAGCTAAAGAAGCTGATTCATTGGCTGCATGGATCGAGCCCCCTTCCTGTCTCCACTTACTCAACACTAGGGGGAAGATCGAGCGGAGGCGCCGGCCGCCATTTTGCTGGAGCCAGCTGCTCCAAAAATAAAAAAAACAACATTCCCGATTTTCCTTATGGAAAATCCCAATTCGGGACAGCCTCCAATCGGGACAAGGGTCCCAAAATCGGGATTGTCCCGGGAAAATCGGGACTGTTGGCAACTATGCAGTTCACTTATTTCTACTCAATAGTGGAACGTAGAGGTGAATCTTTCTTTATCATGGAACATTGCTCAAAGTGGGGAACTTCTATATTTTTCCAACCTTCCTACTTTTACTGGTGTGGATACAGCAAGTAAAGGTAGAGTAAAATCAGAACTCCTAATTGGCATGCATATTATGGGTCAGTGAAGCAGAAAGCATTAAAGAAAGGTCAGCATAAAAGCCGGACAATTAGCATTTTCAGAGAAAGGGGTCTGCAGTGGGAGATACATATTTCTTGCAGTACAATTTTCTTTTAAAATGCTATCCTTTGTTAACATTCATCAGCAAACAATGGATAGCATGGTAAGCAGAGGCAAGCCCCAAGGTAGTGCATTTATATATGAAACTAGCCTCAGCTCTCCATCCCCTCCTATCTGATGTCTGCTTTTGAATGAATGTTAGTAAAGGACAAAAGGCAAGCAATTCTAAATATAAATTGTATGTCAGTTTGTTACACCACATGGCCAAGAGCACATATATATGCGGAAATGACACAGATTGTTTCATGCATAATAGGTTGTAGTTATTGTTGCACAACTGCAATTATGATTTAAAGGCCCTAAAATACAAGTAGACAGGAGGAAATGGCAGGATTTAGAAAAAGAGGAATTACACTAGACATGAGAAATGGTTAACTGAACTTTTTTCGGATTGGATCTAGAACCCAGCACTGTCCTTGAAAAAAGCCACAACTAGCAACAGTTCTAGAACTTCACCGGATCCACCTCATACCTGCCAGTTGTACAGGATTCAAAGAGTCAAATGAAAAGGTCTTCTCGCATGACGTATTATTAATGGGACAAAATAGGAAGCTTAGAGATGGAGTTAAAGGTGTGTTTGCTAGGATTGGTAGATGAAGTTGTACCCTCACGGGCCATGCAAACAATGCTAACTGTCTTGTTTTTCTATGGTAAGAAAGCCATTCTCTTGTAAAGGTCTGGTAAATGCCATGCTCCCATATTATAAAGCAACATACGAGGCCAGAGGATGCATGAAAAAATTTGATAGGGTGTGGCAAGCGTGGTTTAAATCCAATAGCACGGTGGGTTAATGGGGGAATAATTTACTGTAATTTAATTTAAGCAAAGTGATATCCTGTGTTGGACAATAAATGCCAGAAGGTCCTAATCACTTAATGTCTAAAAATACATTTGGATACTAGAGAAACTGAATGCTACAATTTCTGTCACAGGGGGAACAGGGCGTATATACCATGAAAAGTGCTGTATGGAAGTATGATAATATGTTGGGCTGTGGTTCAAGGGGTGGGGAAGGGGGGAGGGGAATGACTGTTAGATAGTTGGTCTTTGTTAGATAGACAATGAGGTCATGTTGACCTTTATGGGCACGGTCCCTTGGACGAGCCCATTGTTGTATGATATAAAAAAGAAAAAAACAATAAACAGAATTTTATAATAAAAAAAGAGATGGAGTTAGGTAGATCAGGGCAGAATATATCCTTGTCTTTGACTTAAATTTCTTGACAGCTGTGTGGAGAAGTTTTTAATTTAGGCTACATGTGGGAGTCAACTAATACTTCTTACCATTTGCACTTCCAAATAAAATAATGCACAACAATATAATTGTAAATTGTTCCAACAACAGAAATGCCGCACACCAAGATGCAAAATAATATTCTTCCTTTATAAAAATAGCTAGTAGGAGCAGGTTCTATTCCAACATGTTTTGCTCTAGGCACAGCGCTTTCTTAAAGAAACTTTATTGAAACAATTCTTTGAGAAAGCACTGTGCACTTTGTAAAGGGACCCGCAACCTCCTGGAACCTGTGATAAGTCCCAGGAGGTTTTGGGATGATGGGGGGGGCTCAACTTTCAATGGAATTGCCTAGGCCAACCCAGCGGAAGCGAGAGTGAGTACCTTCAGGGTTCCCAGAGTTACCACTCCATTACATTAAGTTCCCAAAGTCCCCTTCCAAGCATCAGGGTCCCCAGAGTCAGCCCCTTTACATCAGGCTCCCCAGAGCCACCCCCACTTATATCAGGGTCTCCAGAGTCACCATCCCTTATATTAGGATTCTCAGAGACCCCTTGCTTATATTGGGGTCCCCAAAGTCATCCCCCAACATTAAATTAGGGTTTCCAGAGTTCCCTCACCCCCCCCCCAACTACTAGACCTGACAGTGGCTGAGGCGGGGTGGCACTATAGCAGTGGCTGACAAAAAAGAACAACCTCTGTGAGATGGAGGTGCTACAGCAAACCCATGCTCACTCCTGGCGCTACCCCTGTGCACTGCTGATGAGCTGTGCAGCAGCACTGGGTACTTGGGCATCATGCTCTGTGGAGGGTGGTTTGCACCCTCCTGCCACCCCCCCCCCCCCCTCTATCTATGCTCCTGATTACCATGGATGTATTTTTATTAGAACTTATCTTTAGGAATATGGAAAATTGGACTCGGGATTGGGAATATATCCAACCACTCTACTCTTCCTGATCTGCTGTCATTTGGCTGTGGTGTGTGTCTTGAGGCCCCACTGTCCAATCCATTTGCAGCCTCACGATCTTGCATGGTGTCCCCTGCCAGATGCATATGTTCACCTAGTCAATACACATATGTCAAATCTCAAAACGGTGAACCTACTTATTGACAGTCTGCTGTACCCAGCAGGCCCAGCATCAAGATTCCAAAATGGTAGCAACTGCAACCCAGTTTTGATCATCTGCTGAACCATCAAGGGTGCAGTGGTAGGGAGTTATGCCTGCTTAGACCAGTCACAACATCAAAGTGGTAGTTGTTGATTTTATTCCTTATTTGCTGATCACACTGCAGGTTTGCTTTTAAAAGAACTGGTCACAAATGAGCTTAAGCAAGTACAGTAATCTAATATTTCTCCACAAATGAAGTTTCTAGTGGGTGAAAAGACTAATACTTTTCTAACTTTCTAACTAAATGTCCCCAATATCAAATAACATAACTTCCCCCTCAACATACTGTATAACCCCAGCATATACAGTATATAATTTTTCTTTGTTCTCTGGCAATTTCTTTCTACTCCAGGAGCTGAAGTATGGAGGAGCATATGACTGGGCCATGCGGCTCCAGGGACTTATAGCCAACACAGCTTTCTTTTATTTATGGCTATTGAACTGAGCAGCAAAGAACCAAACAAAAGGGAAAAATATATATTGTTGTAGGTTCACTTTAATGTTGTTTTTAAAGAGGAAGTAAAGACTCTTAAAAAAAAAAAAATTCACCCAGCAAGGCAAAGGCATAATGAGCTAGTATGCATAGCATACTAGCTCATTATGAATTACTTACCTGAGATCGAAGCCCTGCATCGGCCCTCGTTTGCCTCCTCCGACATCTATCCCGGAGTGACTTCCGAGTATCACGGTTTCGGCGCTGTGACTGGCCGGAGCCGCAATGACGTCACTCCCACGCAATCTTAATCACATTGGGTACCAGTATATAGTGATATTTTTGCTACACAATTGAGATTATCACATTGATTGATTATTTAACATACACATGAACGTCTGTTTATCAGCTGCAGTGTACATGAGGCCTTATTATATTTCTTTACAAAATATTGCCAAAGCACTATTGTTTTCAAAAACAACAGAAGTTATCAGGTTGCATGTCTCTCGATGAAATCTTGGGCAGAGTCACTCCTCACACTCATTCACTTGTGTGTGTAAACTTCAGATTGAGCTCTGTAAACAACAGTTATACAACAAAGGAGCAAAGGAGATACCAGAAAACATAAAAATTAGCTTAGAGTGCCACCAACTAACTGGCTGTCCGTATATGGTAATACATAATATTCATCTGCCACATTTCATATTTAGCTGTCTAGTGTTTTATTTTCTAGCCCTTGCCATAATAAAGAAAGAAGATCTGTACAAAGTTGATATATACTGCTTTTAAAAAAGTGGTTGCTTTTAAGAAAAGGGAAATTGCCCAAACTGCCCACTACATGTCGCCAGAGTTAGGGTTGGGAACCCTGTAGTGGGAGTAGGCAGTGAAATCAACATTTGGGATGACTGAAGTGTGCAAAATGTGTATATCAATTGTGTTTCAATGATGTGTTAAAATTCATTGTATGCACTTTTCTTACACCTAACTTTATAAGGCAAATGTCTTCTGGAAACAAAACTTTTGCTGGAAGGGCTGCTGCTGGGTTCCATTGCTGTAAGGCTTGAGGAAGGTCTAGAACAGGTCAGGGCAAGGAAAGGCTCTCCTGCCCATAGCACCTCAGTGAGTTTAGTGGACCAACCTGTGTTGGGTAGGAATAGGTTAAAGAGTGCAGTTGCTCCCCTACTATGAGGCTGTGTATGCAGAGGACATGCAGAACAGCACGGCTACACAACACTTATTACCCTTGAAATAATTTTCATTTCCAATGGATGGTATGAGTAGCAATATTTTATGACTCAGGATTCATTATTCATGGTGTCAGCAGTGACCTCACCTGTCTAGAAATCACTTTCTTTTACACAGCTGACCGTCTAGCTTTATAAGATGAATATGCACTTTGAGAAATAGCCAACTATGTTTTTTCCTTACCAAACCCATCAAAGCTGACTATTCAGTGTGTGCAAAAATGTTAGCACAGCAACAATGTTATCGTTCTGATTACACACCTTAATATTTGTGCTGCGTACAGATAAGGAATGAATGTAAATACATTAAACTTGCTCTGTCAATTAATAGACAAGGTCAAAGTGATACTTTGTCAAAGATAGAAAACAAATGGATTAAACATTTTCTTGCAACAATATCAATGGCTCATTCCTCACACTCGTGGTGCAGTGTTTAGAGACTACCATTTTAAATTCAATGATTTAAAATGAAACAGGGATTATGATTGATTTTATGGGTTACAGGAAAGTTCTCTTATTAGCATTCTTAGACCCCTTTCACACTGGAGTGCTTTGCAGGCACTACAGCGCTAAAAATAGCGCCTGCAAAGCGCCGCGGCTGTCTCTCCAATGTGAAAGCCCCGAGGCTTTCTCACTGGATCAGTGCGCTGGCAGGACGCTAAAAAAGTCCTGCTAGCAGCATCATTGGAGCGGTGAAGGAGCGGTGTATACACCGCTCCTGCCCATTGAAATCAATGGGGCAGCGCGGCTATACTGCCGGCATAGCGCTGCTGTAGCAGCGCTTTGCAGTGGTTTTAACTAGAGGTCGACCGATATGGGTTTTTCTCTGGCCGATGCCGATATTTACAAATCGCGGTGGCCGATGGCCGATATGTGATGCCGATTTTTTTGGGCCGATATATTAGGCCGATTTTTTTTTTTTTCTTTTTTTTTTTTTTTACCTTCATCTCATAAAATCAGTTAGACCCCTTTCACAATGGGGCGTTTTTCAGGCGCTTTTGGGCTAAAAATAGCACCTGTAAAGTGCCTGTCAAACGGCTCCCCTGCAGTCTCAGTGTGATATCCCGAGTGCTTTCACACTGAGGCGATGTGCTGGCAGGATGTTAAAAAAAAGTCCTGCAAGCAGCATCTTTGGAGCGGTGTATACCGCTCCTCCACCACTCCTGCCCATTGAAATGAATGCGCACCGCTGCCGAAGCGCCTGCAAAGCGTTTCGGCAGCGGCGCTTCAGGGGCGCATTTAACCCCTTCCTCGGCCGCTAGCTGGGTTATAAGCGCCCTGCTAGCAGCCGAATAGCGCTGCTAAAATGATGGTAAAGAGCCGCTAAAACTAGCAGCGTTTTACCGTCAACGCATGCCCGCTCCAGTGTGAAAGCAACCTTCAGTGATACGGAAAATTTTTTACATTTAAACATTTATTAAACAAAACAAACCTCCAATCAGTTCACTTGTATGTAGAATTTAGATAAAAAAAAAATAAAAAAACACCTCTCTTAAATATTAAATACACAAAAACAGGTAATCAAAACTTCTGGATGAAAAAAAATGGGCTAACTTTACTGCTTAGTTTTTTTTAAAATTTATTAGTGTATTTTTTTAAAAAAAATTGCATTTGAAAGACCGCTGCGCAAATACCGTGTGACATAAAATATTGCAACAACCGCTATTTTATTCCCTAGGGTCTCTGCTAAAAAAAATATATATAATGTTTGGGGGTTCTAAGTGATTTTCTAGCAGAAAATACAGGATTTTTACTTGTAAGCAACAAATGTCAGAAAAGATTTAGTCTTTAGGCTCGGTTCACACTGGGGCGACTTGGGATCCGACTTGTACGCCCTCAAGTCGCCCCAAGTCGCCCCAGAAATAGTTTGAATGGGAGTGAACGCTAGCGTCTTAATAGACACTACTGAAGTCGCTCCGACTTCAGAGCGTACTCCCTGTACTACTTTGATCCGACTTGGTAGGCGACCTGTACCATAGAAATCTATGGAAGTCGCCTCCAAGTCGGATCTCTCTGTAAAGTCAAGCGACTTTGCAGGGAAAACCCCTCCCTCCCCCCCTCCCTCCCAGAGAGCTGATTGGCCACAGGCGAAGTCGCCTGTCATGGAGGCGACTTCAAGTCGCCTTGTAATTTGCTAAAGTCGCGCTGAAGTCGCGTCGAAGTCGCGTCGAAGCCGCGTTGAAGTCGCCGTGCAAAGTCGCGCTGAAGTCGTGTTGCCCCAGTGTGAACCGACCCAAAAATGGTTAAACTGAGAGCTTCTACACACGGAATTTAGTTCATTCATAAGTGTAAACATTGTATCCTTCAGGTTCTTTTTATCAGATTTGGCAGGCTGCCCAGAGAGGGGAGAAGTCGCTTCACACAGGCAACTTGCACTGACTTTTATTACAGAAGTCTTTTGCAAGTCGCGCTGAAGCTATATTGGCTTTTTTTATCAGCACAATCGGCCGATGCCGATTAAGTAAAAAACACCAAATATCGGCCGATATATCGGTCGACCTCTAGTTTTAACCCTTTCTCGGGGGGTAAATTCGCAGCGAAATTGACGGTAAAGTGCCGCTAGAAATAGCGGCGCTTTTCCTGCCGACGCCCCCACCGCCCCAGTGTGAAAGGGGCCCAAAGGTATTTGTTTCTGTCTTCCTTCTCCATTCCCATCTTTAATTTAATTTCCCTTCCTTCTTTCCTCTTCTTTTTTCATTCCCCCACTTTGCTCTCTCCCATCCCTTTTCTTTTTTTTTCCTTTTCCTTTTTTCTTCCCCTCCTTCTTTTCTTCTCGACCGCCTAACTGTAAATATACATCATTACTCTGACGCTGCCATAACCCAGGTATCTTTATTTACAGCAGGTGATTGGGTTTCATATAGACCCCTTTCATACTGAAGGCGTTTTTCAGCTTATTAGCTCTAAAAATAGCGCTTGTAAAGCGCCTGAAAAATGGTGCGGTGCGCTTGCGGGACTTTCTGAAAAGTCCTGCAAGCAGCATCTTTGGGACGGTTTGGGAGTGGTGTACACACTGCTCCAAAAATGCCCTGACCATTGAAATGAGTGGGCAGCGCTGCTGAAGCGCCTGCAAAGAGATGCGCAACGTGGGCGCTTTTAACCTTTTATTCGGTTGCTAGCGGGGGTTAAAAGCGCCGAAAAGTCTGTCGAAAAGGGCCACTAAAACGACGGTAAAGTGGCGCTTTACTGTTAACGCGGCCCGGCCCCAGTGTGCAAGGGGCCATAAAAGTGGTCAATGTCTCCTGCTGCTATCAATCTATCCAACAAGGACTCGAGACAGCGGCAGGAGTGACGTATATCCACGGTGGACGGTCCGGCAGTGGGATACATTTTTTCCCTTAAAGGCAAAATTACATTTTTTTTTTAAAGGTAAATGAGAGATCTGGGGTCTTTTTTACCCCCGATCTCTCAATAAAGAGGACTTGTCATCCTTATTTCTTTTACAAGTGATGTTTACATTTCTTTTAATAGGAATAAAAGTGGTGTAAAAATAAATTAAATAAGAACAATTTTTAGCAATTTATAGCGCCCTATTCCTCCAAGCACGCACTCTGAAGAGAATGCATGCAAAGTCGCACCTGAATATGTAAATGGTGTTCAAACCACACATGTGCGGTATAGCCACGATCGTTAGAGTGAGAGCAATAATTCTAGCGCAAGACCCCCTCTGTAACAGTTAACCTGTGAAAAAATTGAAAGCATCTCTTATAGACATTTTTAAATACCGTAGTTTCCACGAGCGTGCACCTTTTTAAAGCATGACATGTTAGTGTAGCAAAGTCCCGGGCCTCTTTAGGCCTAACGGTGACCTCCAGAGTTAGGGACAGCTCACATCCATCTGTGTAGAGTGGGTTGCATGGCATGGTGGGTGTAATGCAAGGTGGATTGATGGGAGCCATACACTATTTAAATGCAAAGAGATTTATTGTCTCCTAAACAGAACTGTGGGAGAGAGGGTTGGGGCCAGGACCCCCCTAAGTAGATGCAATGTTGATTGGCAGACTCCGAGACTTCTATAGGCAGACAGCCATTCAGGGAAAAGCATCCAGCTAGACACCACGTCTGCATGAGTTGGACCGCTGTCTCCTATGGCAACAATTTTGTAACAATTTCTAACAAAGGTTGCAATGAACTCCCCTTGCCATTGGATCCCCTGAGCTCTTCCAATCTTCTTACTCAGTATCTTCCTGAAGTGCCACCCCCCCATCCCTGCCCAGGTCCCTAGCTTAGCACTCACAGATATTTCTCAAGCGTCACCCCGCTGGCCTGCTTGGTCTCTGGCTTGGCACACAATAATGCTTTGCAAGCGTCACCTCCACTGGCTGGGTCCCTGGCTCGGCAAGTGCTGAAGTTTTCCCACTTCTTCACCATCCCCGGCTGGTGAGAATACTGCTCTGGTACTTGCTTCATCTACTCACAGTGGTCCCCGGTAACAAGGTGGATGGTCCCTTAGTGGCGACAGCTTTCTCCTCTACCTCTGACCACGACAGGTTCTCCGGCCGGCAGAACCGTTACTTCTGGTTGGACTGCAAGCCCGCAGTCCCAACCCTACGCTGCTCTCTCCCTACGCAGCATCGCGGCCAGATGTCCCTGGGATAGGCCTCAGGCTTCCGGCCTAGCAGCTCGGGGCAGCACAACACACGTCCACCCAGACAGCTGTCCCTGTGGCACAGACCCCGATCACCTGACTCTACCTAAATAAATAGGCTCTGCCAGCAAGCCTAGGGACCCAAGAAAATCCCTGCCCATTGGCCGAGACACCCCATTCATTCCTAATCTGTCCTTGCAATGCCCTTGTCTTATCTAATGTCACCAGATACCCAGTCACGTAACGACAGAAGTGAGAAGTGCAGCAATTCCAGAATTAGGGCAAAATCAATTGACCTCCTAACAATTGGCCAAGGCAACTACCGCTTGGCAACTAAATTTAATAGCATCCCTGCCTAAACATCAGGGTGCTACATCCTCCCCCTGCCTAGGAAAACTATGGTTTAGGTTTTGCAGAAAAATAATTTGAGCTTTAAAACCTGAGAGCGAATGTCCTGGCAAAAACTGGGATGGGTGGGGAAACAAGGAAAAGAATAATAGTAACAAACAGTACATGTGGTGTACCACATAAATGGAATATACATACCATATACATATATGAGCAAGTGGCAGTTCACAAAAGGGCAAATAAATAATAGACATTATATACAGTTTTACATGTGGCGTACCACCCGAACAGTTAAGGAAAAAATTGCAAAAACATTAACCTTTCTCGGCTTTCAATATCATTTCTACGCTGACGACACACAAATCTATCTCTCCACCCCTCAACTCAATCCATCAGTCTCCTCACGCACCACTAACTTACTAACAGACATATCTGTATGGATGTCACACCACTTCCTCAAACTCAACTTGTCCAAAACCGAGCTTATAATATTTCCTCCCCCACGTGCCTCTTCCCCTGACTTGTCTGTCAAGAGCAATGGCAAAACCATCCACCCGTCCCCATATGTCAGGGTGCTAGGTGTTATCCTGGACTCTGAACTCTCCTTTCGGCCCCACATCCAATCACTTTCCAAAGCTTGCCGCCTCAACCTCCGCAACATCTCTAAACTACATCCCTTTCTAACCAATGAAACCACAAAGCTCCTGATTCACTCCCTGGTTATCTTTCGCCTTGACTACTGCAAATCCCTCCTCATTGGCTTACCTTTAAATAGACTATCCCCCCTTCAGTCCATCATGAATGCTGCTGCCAGACTCATCCACTTTACAAACCGCTCAGTGTCTGCTACCCCTCTCTGCCAATCCCTCCATTGGCTGCCACTCGCCCAACGAATTAAATTCAAAATGCTAACAATAAGTTACAAAGCCATCCACAACTCTGCCCCCAGCTACATCACTAGCCTAGTCTCAAAATACCAACCTAATCGCCCTCTCCGTTCCTCCTGCTCTCTAGCTCCCTCATCACTTCCTCCCATATCTGCCTCCAGGACTTATCCCGAGCCTCGCCCATCCTCTGGAATTCCCTACCCCAATCTGTCAGAGTGTCTCCAAATTTATCCACTTTTAGGCGATCCCTGAAAACTTTCCTCTTCAGAGAAGCCTATCCTGCCTCCATCTAACAACTGCACTATTTTCTCCATTAGCTCATCCCCCACAGCTATTACCCTTTTGCATAACTTGACCCTCACTCCTAGATTGTAAGCTCTAACGAGCAGGGCCCTCTGATTCCTCCTGTATTGAATTGTATTGTACTTGTACTGTCTGCCCTAATGTTGTAAAGCGCTGCGTAAACTGTTGGCGCTATATAAATCCTGCATAATAATAATAAGCTTATATTCTAACTATCTAATATATACAGTATCTCACAAAAGTGAGTACACCCCTCACATTTTTGTAAATATATTATATCTTTTCATGTGACAACACTGAAGAAATTACAATGTAAAGTAGTGAGTGTACATCTTGTATAACAGTGTCAATTTGCTGCCCCCTCAAAATAACGCACACAGCCATTAATGTCCAAACCGCTGGCAACAAAAGTGAGTACACCCCTAAGTAAAAATGTCCAAATTGGGCCCAATTAGCCATTTTCCCTCCCTGGTGTCATGTGACTCGTTAGTGTTACAAGGTCTCAGGTGTGAATGGGAAACAAGTGTGCTAAATTTGGTGTTATCGCTCTCACTCTCTCATACTGGTCACTGGAAGTTCAACATGGCACCTCATGGCAAAGAACTCTCTGAGGATCTGAAAAAAAAATTGTTGCTCTACATAAAGATGGCCTAGGCTATAAGAAAATTGCGAAGGTCCTGAAACTGAGCTGCAGCATGGTGGCAAAGACCATACAGCGGTTTAACAGGACAGGTTCCACTCAGAACAGGCCTTGTCATGGTCGACCAAAGAAGTTGAGTGCACGTGCTTAGCGTCATATGCACAGGTTAATGGCCCAATTTGGACATTTTCACTTAGGGGTGTACTCATTTTTGTTGCCAGTGGTTTAGACATTAATGGCTGTGTGTTGAGTTATTTTGAGGGGACAGCAAATTTACACTGTTATACAAGCTGTACACTCACTACTTTACATTGTAGCAAAGTGTCATTTCTTCAGTGTTGTGACATGAAAAGATATAATAAAATATTTCCAAAAATGTGAGGGGTGTACTTACTTTTGTGAGATACTGTACATGAGTGAACCTTGAGTATCTGTTAATTACTCCCAGCTGAGAGCAGCATAGTGATGTAAAGACATCCTATAATATACCTAGAATACACACATTTACATCATCATCTGAGAATGCCACCCCCTTTCATAGTCATCTTACAGCAACTTTCTTAGCATGCCCTATCACAGGGCTCAAAATTTCAAGTCCTGAGCTACTAGCCAGGCCTCAAGGGTTACTCGCCACCAGTTGCCCCGCCCAACCCCTACCATGCCCTGCCCCTAATCCCACCCCTAAACACGCCCTCATAAATTATCTCATGAAATGACGCTTAAATGTTTTATGCAGAATTACGTTATAAAAATAGATATTAACAACTTCTCTGTGTCCCCAATGCAGCTATGTGTCCCCAATGCAGCTATGTGCCCACCAGTGCAGCCTGTGCTCGCCATTGCAGCCTGTGCCCGCCAGTGCAGCACATGTCACCAATGCAACCTGTGCCCGCCAGTGAAGGCTGTGTCTGCCAGTCCAGCATGTGTCCCCATCGCAGCCTGTGTCCGCCAGTGCAGCCTGTGTCCAACAGTGCAGCCTGTGTCCGCCAGTGAAGCCATGTGTCCAACAGTGCAGCCTGTGTCCGCCAGTGAAGCCATGTGTCCCCAATGCAGCTCCGCTTCTCCAATGCAGCTCTGTGTCCCCAATGCAGCCCTGTGTCCCCAATGCAGCCCTGTGTCCCCAATACAGCCATGTGTCCCCAATACAGCCATGTGTCCCCAATACAGCCATGTGTCCCCAATACAGCCTACCTGTGTAGGGGAATGGAGAGGAGAGGAGAGGCGCTGCCGCCTGGTTGATCAGAGTGCGGGGAACATAACAGCTTTCATTTCAATAGCTGTGTGTTTCCCGCCACACGCCATCATATACAGCCCCTCCCCCTTGTCCGGGCACTTTGATAGACAGATCACCCGTCCAATCCTGTCTATCAAAATGCCCGGACAAAGAGGAGGGGCTGTATATGACGGCGCACACACAGCTATTGAAATGAAAGCTGTTACGCTCCCCGCGCTCTGATCAACCAGGCGGTGGCTCTCCTCTCCTTTCCCCTATGATCGCTCTGACAAACCCAGGCTGCCAGCGGTGCTCGTCCCCCCGCCAGCCCACATTCGCCAGCCCTCAAAATCCACTCGCAAAATGCGAACAGGCGAGTGGATTTTGTGAGGGCTGCTATCAGATAAACACACAATATGAATAAGAGCTCACTCAGGTTGGGACCGCTCAGGCCACCTGGTGGTCAGTGTATGAAAACATTTTCTGGTACACTGGACAGTCCATCATTCAAAGTGTAAGGTAAGAATTTTGCCTCTTTTTGCCACAGCTTATTCTACCTATCTAACTAAAAACCGAGTGAGAGAACCTCTGCGCTATTAAATACAACTAAAGGTACAAGTAATGTGGAATTGCTGCAAAATCTACCGGTGATCACAAATCACCTAATGGTCATACAGTGAATATAAAGGATTATATGTGATCTTGCACAAGACCTTGGTGAATAAGAATAACAATAGTGACCAAAATAACATATAAATCATCAAACAGTGATAATGTGATGCAAAAAAAGTGCAAGTGCTAAATGATCTTCAAACTGATAAAGTAGTAAAAAACTCAAAGGAGTGAAAAAAATATATATAGGTATATATAATATATACTCTACAGTGTAGAATATATCGAACTATGTAGTAAACATTTCCAAAGTGTAGACAAGGTTAATTGAAACCAATCCCAAAATGCTCAAAAGTGGTTGAATGTGCAAAAAAGTGAAAAAAGTTGAATGTGCAAAAAGTTCAAAAAATGAAAATAAAATAAAAATAATAGTGCAAACAGTTCATAAATCTTCACAGTAGATTAAAGCAGAACATATCATGTTGACTATAGATCAGATGGTAATAACTGTTCTGTCTCAAGGAGCAGATTGCTAAACCTTCTTATCTCAATAACTGTAGATACCATATTTCTTTGATCTCAGTTTTATTAGAACAAGCCAGGTGAAATTACAAAATAACAGAAATAGACCTCAATAAGTATAACATTGCATTCAATACAGCATACATTGCATAAACAACAATATACAGTACAAGATGGGATAGTAAAAACATACTTTTTAAGTTCTCTAAGGGGTGATGGCGATAGATTGAGAAATACATGTGTTGTTTCCTAATGTCTTCTCACAAAATGGTGGCTGTTTCACTTCCTGCTAAGATGCTACCCAGAATTCCCTGCTTGCTGACAACTTCCTTAGTTACACATACAAATAAACAAAGAAATAGAACTGCAGCAATACCAAAAAGGAACGCTAGATGGAGCCTGCACACCACATATGATTGTCTTAAGTAAATTACACATTTGCATGTAAATTTAACAACACATACAAATAACCAGTATAAAACATCAGCAAGACATCTGGTGGACAGAACAATAACAGCCATTCAATGTGCTCTGAGAACTCTTACCTTTTGGGCATAGATAAATGCCTTAATCCATCAAATGGATAATTGCCACAATTCCAGAGTCCCGGATCAATCAGAGAAGAAGATGACTGCTCGGTAAAATAGGGGAGAATCACCTCCAACCCGGTGTTCGGATCCACATAAAAAAATAATAAACCTCCAATAGTGCATTTCAGTTTGAAGATCAGTTTGAAGATCATTTAGCACTTGCACTTTTTTTGCATCACATTATCACTGTTTGATGATTTATATGTTATTTTGGTCACTATTGTTATTCTTATTCACCAAGATCTTGCGCAAGATCACATATAATCCTTTATATTCACTGTATAACTAAAAACCCCAGTGTCCTTGAAGCTTCAAAGTCATTCAATATTTTTCACTCGGGGTAGAGCAACATTTTCCAGCAGTTTCCCTTCTTTTCAGGGACAACTCCGGGGACAGGAGGCATGGTTGCAATCAGACAACAAGCAGCCAGCCCATGGTGCAAAGGACCGCACTTCTGAACACAGGTCCTCCTGCAATGGTACTCTCAGTCTGTCCACATAACAGCCAGGGACTATGAAAGATTTCCTCATTGGTTGAAGAACAAACCTGCTGAACGTCACATCAACAGATTACTTTTCAGAGGGAGGCACACTAGCAATTCCACAGCACTAGCCAGCATTACTCAAGTGGGCACTCCCTGTATCTGCCGGCAGCATTCAGTCCAGCACAGTCCCAGCAATACAGCCAACAGAAATGTTCCCCACTAGTAACAATTTCTGTACAAAAGATGTAGTGGCTTTTCAGCATAGCGTCTTAACTCCACAAAGCACACATTTGTAATCCACATGGTGTCAGTGAAACACAATGGAATATCTTCTAACAGTAATATCCGGGATCTGGCAATTTCAGGGCCTCCCCTTTGGCATTCACCGTAGTAATGAAATGTTGAATGTCCTTCTTGTTGGGCCTACGGATGATCACACTGTCTGCGTTAATTTTGCGACCATAGCCCCAGGTGTGCCATACTGAAATGTACTTTTCGGCTATCTTGGGTGACAACTTTGGGAAGTCCACCCGCAAAGGGATCCGAAGGAAACCTCGCACAGCTTCATCTACCCATTGTGTTTCCCTGTCATGAATCTCTTCCTCTAGATGAGCTGATATATGGGGATACAAATATCCATATTATTCAGCCACTTTCTTAATAATGATGCGCTGTACTTTGGACAGCCTAGGCAGTGTCTTAGGGTCTCCATTTCCGGGTATGACCTGTGCGTCTGGAGCATGCTGAACCGTGTATCCTGCAACAACGTCGGGCTTGCAATCAAACTTAGTTACTTCTATCATTTTAGTGGGAATAACGTTAGAGACCCAATTTTCCAAGCGATCCTCCTCAAAAGACTTGGTAATACACACAGTTGGCGCGGTATTAGTAGACAATTCAATCTTAACACAGTAGACCCTAGAGGAATCTCATCCTCTTCCAAGTCAAATAACTGCTCCTCTTCACTCTCACTCCACTTTCCAGTCCATGACAAATTGTCTGAAAACAGTTCAGAGATCCTGTCAGAGGGGATATCAGAATTGGATATGGTGGAGCATTCTTTGGCCGTGAGATAGCAGCACATGGAGCTGGCTTTAGCTGGCACAACCGTATTGTCTCCCTTAATGGCCAGAGGTATCACCTCCCCTACTAGCACACCACTTTCACCCCTTGCAGGCTTACCCAACTCTGGTATCCTTTTCCTCAGTGATTCTGACATCAGGGAGAGCAGGTGGGCCCGACCACAGCCTCAAGGGGCAACCGGAGCACTGGGTCTCTTGGGTCTCTGGGACTGCTTCTCGCACAACTCGGGTGACAGCAGGTGGACTCTTAATATCACTCCCAGCAGGGATAGCGACGTTCTTGTTCCACTCCACTTACAGTATCTGTGGAGGTTGCGCTGGTGAGACAACCTTGAGCAGGTGTTCCCCGCAACGTCAACATACAATCCAAGGCCTCAGATGCATGGCCAAACAGGAACTTCCCGCATATCAGTTTCAAGGCCTCATAGCCTCCAGCTGTGTACAGGGCAAGACTACCCTTGGGTGTATACTTCACTCCAGTGTCAGTTAGAATGCTTTTTGACTCGCTCAGACCAAAGCCAACACCCAGAGCATACATCTTCCAATCCACCATTGCACTTCCAAACTATGCCATCTTCTCCAACTCACAACCAGGCACACATGGTAGCACTTTCTTATCCTTCTCTGCAGAGCGGGGGCCCCTCCCACTGCCAAGGGATTGGTGCAGATACTTTCTAGAAACGTTAGCGCCCGCCTTTTTCCTTCTGCGGCACGCCAAATCTGTAATGGAGTCTGTTTTAACCCTAGCAGAGCTGGCGGGAAGTGTCAAAAGACCAGGCTGATACTCCCCTATGAGCAATGAGACTTGCTGGTTCTTCCTCACATTGTTAAAATGCATAATAACACTATTAGAAGTAGAGATGTTACTTGGCACTTTCCCACAAAGCCAGACGAAATCCCAATGTAGCTGTAGCCAGTTGCTATGGGCGACTGCTGCAAAAATAACTCCTTTGCCTCATGTTGGGCGCCAAAATTAGCAAAGTCCAGGGCCTAATAGTGACCTCCAGAGTTAGGGACAGCCGACATCCTTCTGTGTAGAGTGGGTTGCAAGGCATGGTGGGTGTAATGCAAGGTGGATTGATGGGCACCAGACACTTCTTGAATGCAAAGAGATTTATTGTCTCTTAAACAGAACTGTGGGAGAGAGGGTTGGGGCCAGGATACCCTTAAGTAGATGCAATGTTAATTGGCAGACTCAGAGACTTCTAAAGGCAGACAGCCATGCAGGGAAAGGCATCCAGCTAAACACCACGTTTGCATGAGTAGGACCGCTGTCTCCTATGGCAACAATCTTGTAACAGTTTCTAACAAAGGTTGCAATGAACTCCTTCACTTCTTCTACAATCTTATATTGTAGAACATTACTTAAATGAGCTCTCTGTCTTTCACTAGACCTTTTTTGTTTTTTAAGATATTTTTATTGCAGTTTTGCGACATACAGACATAAAACAAAAAGCACAGACAAAAATGACAACACCGAAAACAGAATGCTCCTAATTCAGCATATCATGAAAATCCAGGTAGTGTGCAATGATAAACTAGATATTACATCTACCAATGGATATAAACATCAACAAAGGAGTAAACGATACGGTTTTTAAACATCCTGGACATATCAGAAAGGCCTGCTTAGTATAACACTCACAAAGTAAACCCCTTTCATGGTAGTACAGGGGAGAGGGTCAGTGGGCTAGCCAGCCATCTGCCCCATAGTTTGTGGAATGCTTTAGTCCTCTTACAGATGTCAAAGGTAAGTTTATATAGAGGCAGGGAGTCATTGACAAGTTTTAGCCACATATTTCGCGTTGGGGTTTCTGACCCCTTCCATGTGAGCAGAAGGGACTTCCTCACATAGAAATAGAGGATGCAAAGTAGTCTCTTAGCCTGAGGCTGGACAGTGAGGTCACCACATATGCCTATCAGACAGTTTTTGGCAGACCCTAAAAGACCCTATCATGTTAGTGCAGAAGATATAAAGGAGCCTATGTCATCCCAGAAGTTGTGTACCAGTGGACAAGTCCAAAAGCAGTAGAGAAAAAAAAGCAGTTTGGTCGCAACCGCGGAAGCAGTCAGCAGAGGAGGATAGTCCCATTTTATACAGACTAGCAGGGGTAAGGTGTGAATGATGGAAAATTTTGAGTTGAGTCACCCTGTCCCTCAAGGAGACACCAGAGGTTTTAAACGTATCACAGAACTCAGACCAATCCTCTTCCGTGATAGGGATATCAAAGGAGACCCACCTCTCTTGAACCCTCTAAAACCTAGGGTTAGTGCCTGTCATGAGAGTGGAGTAATATGTGGAGTTAAGTTTCATCTGGTCCGGGTCTCTCAGAAGTTTTTCCAGGTCAGGTGTCTTAATAGGACTGAGCAGAGAACCAAACTGAGTACGTATAGCATGTCTCAGTTGGAAATAGTAAAATAGGTATGTCGATGGGATGTCAAAGTCTGTCTTTAGTTGAGAAAAGGATTTAAAACCCTGAGGGGTATATAGATGACATAGGTATTTCACTCCCTTTGATGTCAACCTGATGGGGTCAGGCACAGAATATAACTCCTTAAGGTTAGGGTTGAACCACAAGGGACTATTGGGGGAGGTATGCCAAGAATCAGTGGACGTTTTCGCAGCTACCATTCAGAATAGGGAGAGGGAGGTATGGATTATCGACATGTCGGGTCCAGGTGATGTGCATCCCCTATAGACAATGTTGTGAAGTGTCTCAAATGAGGAAACTATGGCTCCCTCAGTAGTGGTGCAGCCATTGTCAGAGTTGGGGTGGAGCCAATCATGAATGTTAACCAGCTGGGATGCTAGGTAGTAAAGGTAGAAGTTAGGGAATGCCAGACCTACCATATGTGAGGGGAGGCATAGAGTTTCTAGTGCAACTCTAGAGGAACACAATACAGATGGAGTCATAATTTTTTAAAAATGGATTTGGGAATTTTGCAAGGGGAATTCGCCATAACATATAGTAGTTTAGGTAAGTAAATCATTTTAAGGACATTGGCTCTCCCCATGAGATCTAGGGGCAAATCTTTCCTCTGTTTAGCCTGTGTCTGTAGTTGTAGCAGTAGGGGGCGTAGATTATTGGCAATATACAAAGATAGTGGTAATTGAACTATAACCCCTAGATATCTAAAAGAGGTAGCAACTTGCAGTTTAGAGTTCGGGTGAATTAGTGGGAGTACAGTTTGAGCTAGTGGAATTAGGATAGATTTATCCCAGTTCGCCCAGAATCCAGAATGGTCACCAAACGTGTTAACTTCAGACAAGAGATTATTAAGAGATGTATGAGGGTCCGCCAGATAGACTAAAGTATCGTCAGCATAGAGAGATATACTCTCTTCAATGTTATTTATAGGAAGGCCCTTAATAATCGGAGAGCTAGGGATCTTTACGGCAAGGGGTTCCATAGCCAAAGCAAACAGGAGGGGTGATAAGGGACACCTCTGCTTGGTGCCTCGAGTAATTGGAAAGACTCAGTGATCTGAGAGTTAATTCTCAGTCGGGCAAGCGGTGAAGTATAGAGTAGCCATATCCATGCTATGAGTCGAGGGCCAAACCCATACAGTTGCAATACCCGAAACAGATAGGGCCACTCTACACTATCAAAGGCTTTATAAGTGTCTAGTGACAAAATCACACGGGTAGATGTACAGTCATGGGGATAGGTCAAATTGTGGAACAGCAGCTTTTCGGGCTTTGCAATTAATTGGTCGAAATCAACTATAATGCCATTAGATCAGACGAGGGAGGGACTCCCAGAGGGGGCTGAACAAATTGCTATTGTTAACTGCTTTAAATATTTGGGAGTGATGGTGTCCCCAGAGCCAGCCGAGTATCTTCGACTGAATTTGGGGCTATTGCTCACCAGACAGAAAGAAAAATGTAACAGTTGGTGTAGGCTCCCATTGTCAGTCGTAGGGCGGGCAAATCTAGTAAAGATGATCTGGGCCCCACAGCAATTGTATATCCTCCACAATTCACCAATATGGATTTCAAAGAAGTGGTTCAGGCAAATAGACACATTAATGAGAGAATTGATATGGAAAAAAAAGGTGCCTAGAATTAGCTTGGAAACACTGCAATATGAAAAAGATAAAAGGAGGCCTGTCAATACCCCACCCCAGGTTATATTTCTTGGCATCAGAGTTGCAACAAATGGCAGGATGGGGTAGAGTGAGAAATGAGGACCCTATATGTAGATTGGTGACCATCTCGGAACCCACATCGGCGGCCTCCCATTTAGAAATGGATCTACCAAGTATGAAGGGATTAGAACCTATGAGCTCCCTTTTTAAAAGGGTTTGGGGGGAAACTCGGAAAATATTGAAAATAACGGGCGTGCTCCCATTCACACCAATATGGCACAATAAAAGATACACTGAGGTTCAGGAGTTGCGAGGTTTCTCACACTGGAAGGAAAGGGGGATTTGGTTCTTCTCACAAATTTATGAGGGGGACGTATTAAAGTCATATGAACAACTATGTAGGGAATTCCATTTACACCCTAGGGGCTTTTACCAATATCTTCAAATCCGCCATGCGCTACAGGCACAACAAAAAACTCACTCCTTAGGAGTAAAAACAGTCCCAATACTGAATGAAGTTTTGAAAGCAGACACAAGGAAAGGACTAATAACAAAAATATACAGGGAATTATTGATTAGGACCCAAGACCATACATCATTAAAGTGTCGGAAAAAATGGGTAGAGGATGTAGGCGAGATAGACGATAATCAGTGGGAAATGGCACTCAAAGCTATCCCAGTGGTCTCGTTATCTGCATCACAAAGGTTATCACAATTATTTATTTTACACAGGGCCTACAGGACACCAGTGCAACTCCACAGGTGGGGAGGTAGGGATTCTTCTGTGTGCCCCAAGTGTGGAGTGCACAGGGGGGACTTTATTCACCTAATGTGGAGGTGCCCAAAGTTGCATAGGTACTGGGAAGAGGTATCCAGACGTATTTCTGGGTTGGCGCTAATCCATATTCCCTTGAATCCGACGGTTTATTTGCTTGGCGCCATTGAGGCAGAAATGTTCCCTGGAGGAAAGTATCTTATGATAACTAGATTGGTGTATTTAGCTAGAAAACTTATCGCAAGATACTGGATGGCTCCTACGGTGCCCACTGGGAAGCAATGGATCACATATGTAAACTCCCTCCTTCCAAGAGAAAGACTGACCTACAACCGTAGAAACGACAAGGGGAAATTTGATAAAATATGGCAACCCTGGTTGAGGGAGGCGGAGGTGGCCCCCCCATCAACTGGTAGTGGAAAAGCTCCGGATGTAGAGCAGAGGGAATTGCGTAGAAAGGAAAGAGCAGGCAAAAAAAATAGACGGAAAAGGAAGAAGAAAAAGGAGTGGAAAGGAAAGGGGAGAAGAAGGAGCAAGATAGCGAGTGGACCCAAGGGGAGATAACTACACAACAAAGAATAGGTTGGGGGGGAAGCCAGCGGCAAATGAGGGAGTGGCAATTAAAATAAAATAAAGCAACCCTAAAGTGACGATTGACAGGTAGATGTGAGGGTGGGAGGGGGGAAGGCTTGGGGTGGGTAAGGGATAAGATATGATATTAAGAATACAATAGAGACTTTGTATAATTTTATAGAGAAAATTGAGTACTGTCCGTGATACTTTTTTTATTTGCACTAACATACAATTTTTAGGACAAGCTTTCGGGGTATGTCCCCTTCTTCAAGGTCCAAGCAGTACTGATTTACAAATTTTTAGGCAGAATGTTAAAGAAAAAGAAGAAAAAAAAAAAAAAAAAAAGGAAAGGAAAAAAAAAGAGAAAACAAAACACATACAAATCAATGGTAATAAAGATAGCAGCAGAGTTAGTGAGATAAGACAGAGGGAGAGCTAGGAGGGAATGCAAGGTGGGGAGAATACTAATCACAGAGCGGTCGTAAAACTTTAGCATAATGTGTAAGGAAACCAATATCTAAATTCAGGCCATTATTCTTCGTGTCAAAAAGAAGTATCATTCTTAGTTCAAACGTTTTCCTTTCCTGGATAGTTCTGAAATTCCCTTTAAGAACTAAAACATTGAGGTCTTAAAGGGAATTTCAGAACTATCCAGGAAAGGAAAACGTTTGAACTAAGAATGATACTTCTTTTTGACACGAAGAATAATGGCCTGAATTTAGATATTGGTTTCCTTACACATTATGCTAAAGTTTTACGACCGCTCTGTGATTAGTATTCTCCCCCCCTTGCATTCCCTCCTAGCTCTCCCTCTGTCTTATCTCACTAACTCTGCTGCTATCTTTATTACCATTGATTTGTATGTGTTTTGTTTTCTCTTTTTTTTCCTTTCCTTTTTTTTTTTTTTTTTTTTTTTTTCTTCTTTTTCTTTAACATTCTGCCTAAAAATTTGTAAATCAGTACTGCTTGGACCTTGAAGAAGGGGACATACCCCGAAAGCTTGTCCTAAAAATTGTATGTTAGTGCAAATAAAAAAAGTATCACGGACAGTACTCAATTTTCTCTGTCACAATTGCACTAATACGGCTACAACAAATCAAGTATAATTTTATAGAAATTGTATTATTATAAATTATGTATAACTGTTTTGTGAAGTGTATGTATTAAGTTAAAATAAAAAAATTTTTTCTGATATAAAAAAAAAATTGTGGAACAGTCTAGGAATATTCATTCTGGTTGAACGGCCTGGTATAAATCCCCCTTGATCACTCCCAACCAATTTCGCAACAACCCTACTGGGTTTGCCAGGATCTTCGCCAGGATCTTGGCCAAAATTTTAACATTCATATTAAAGTGGTTGTATACCCTATTTATTAATTTTTACCTACAGGTAAGCCTATAATAAGGCTTACCTGTAGGTAAAATGAATATCTCCTAGGAGATATTCACTTTGCATGCAGCCGCTGACGCTTGCATCACGGCTCTGGCCACTCATAGCGCCGGAGCCGCAAACTCGGTAGACGCGCCGAGGGCAAAATGTCAGCTCCCTCGGCATGGAGCAGGATTAGATACCGACGCCTCGTTCTAAGGTAAGTATTTCATAATGAGCTAGTATGCGCTGCATACTAGCTCATTATGCCTTTGCCTTACAGGTTTCTTTATTTTTATTTTTCCTGTGGGTATACAACCACTTTAATGAGAGAGATAGGTCTATAAGAGTCACATTGGAGCGAATCTTTCTGTGGTTTGAGTATCAAAATAATTAAAGGCTCTCTCAGACGGAGGTTGCACCCCATCTTTCAGGGCCTCAATATAGGTATTGAGTAAGATGGGACATAATAGGTGTTGAAATTGTGTATACCATTCAGCTGGAAAACCATCCAAGCCCGGCGTCTTATGAGTCGGGAGCTGCAAAATGACTAGGGAGAGCTCCTCAACAGAGAAAGGTTCGTCCAGTTCAATCTGGTCTTGGTCAAATAGTTGGGGAAGCACTGTCTGGGTCAAGTAGTATCGTCCAGTTGGGCATCAGAGTAGTGGGCCCTAGTAGTGTATAAATCACGATAGAAGGTCAGGAAGGCATCTGTTATCTCCTGAGGGACATCGTTAACCCTATTCTGAGAAGTTAGAATCCTAGGGATAGCGATGGGAGTGCGGTCCGGCCTGGTTAGATATGCAAGTAGGCGACCTGCCTTATCGCCGTGCTTGAACGTCTTCTGAGTGAAATAGAGCATATGTTTTTAGTAAAGTCCAATAGGCGGAGCTTATATTCTCTACGACTATGTAGCCACGAGGTCTGGGTAGCCGGATCAGGGTTCACATCGTATGCTCCCTCAGCAGCTGCCATCTTGTTTTCTAGATCCTGAGTGCACTGCTGGGTGTTCTTGCACAGAATTCCAGTAATGGACATAAAGGTGCCTCGTAGTACAGCCTTAGAAGCCTCCCAGGCAGTTGAGGACCCAACAGTGCCCTGATTCGTACGCCAATAATCCGCAATGTTCAGTGGCCAGACAAAAGTGCTCGAGTTTGGCAGGAGGAGGAGATCCACAGAAAGGGGGGCATGACACCCCTCGGGGAAGGTAGGAAGCCATCTGCACAATAGGGAGTACTTTAACAGTAGGGAATGCCATATCTATATGTGACATAATGTGGAAGGAGTCAGAGTGGCAAGAGAAATGTCATCATGGGGAGATGCAATACAACAATACACAGTAGCAACAGAAAGGGATTAGCAATAGGAGCATAAAAAACATTAGCAGAGGTACCAAAACAAAAAAAAAAACAAAGTCCCTTCCCCCCTACCCTGCTCAACCATCCCAAACATAGTGAGCTTTGGTTCCCTAAACAAGAAAACAATAACCTGTGGCCTCGTCACCTACTGGTGCGGGGGAAGTAGTGGGTCCAGAAAGGCTCTCTGTAAGGGCGAAGGTTTCTATCCGGCAGGATATGACAGTAACCTGTAAAAGAAGGCACAAACAGTGGTAGTCATTTAAGACAAGGCAGGTGTTATATCCAGCAATGGCACCTGACAGTTCTGCCACACGAGTAGCATATAGCAGCAAAAAAGGAAGGAAGGGGTGGGTGCAGTCCTCAGGTCATCTGTATCAATAGAGTGAAGGAGGCAGAAAGAAGGATAGGGTGATCCACAGGTGCTTAAGCTTGCTTTAGGAGAGATGAGTAGTGAGGCAAGGAGGAAGAAAAAATACAGAGAGCAGCATCTGTTGCAGCGTTGTCTAGGTTGTTTCCCAAAACGAGCATCTATCCAGACCATAGCATCCTTTGGACAAGTGCAGAAGTGTGCTTTACCCTCATGGATAATCCGCAGCTTAGCAGGGAAGAGCATCGCATATGGCAAGCCCTCAGCGCCGAGGCGGTCTTTCCCCGCAGCAAAGGATATGCGCTGGCATTGAACTTCAGCCGAGAAACTCGGCTATATGGAGATATTGTTACCGTTAAACTTGAGTGGGCCCTTTTCTTTAGCAAGGCTCAGGATGGTGTCTTTTTCTTGAAAATTGAGGATTTTTGCAAACAGGGACCTTGGGGGGGGCCCCCGAGGGGGAAAGACGTGGGGGGGTGCGATGTCCACACTCAGTCACAAAGGCATGGGACAACACCTCCATCCCAAAAACATTTCGCAGCCAGGAGTGAAGGATCCTTTCATAAATGCTCAGGGAACCCCACAACACTGAGATCATTCCTGCGAGAGAACTTCTCTAAGTCATCCACTTTGGCTCTGAGGGACACCAGCTCATCAGTAGCCATACGCACAGTGGCAGCTAAGGGCCTGCGGGATGTCTGTGTAGAGCCGGAGCTGTGGAATTAAGCAGCCACGCTCATGGACCCCAAGCAACGTCCCCCCTTCACTAGACCTTTTGATCCAATGCCACCGAATCCCCTGAGCTCTTCCAATCTTTTCACTCAGTATCTTCCTCAAGCGTCACCCCTGCATCCCTGCTGTGTCCCTAGCTTGGCACCCACAGATACTCCTCAAGCGTCACCCCGCTGGCCTGCTTGGTCCCTGGCTTGGCACACAATGCTCTGCAAGTGTCACCTCCACTGGCTGGGTCCCTGACTTGGCACGTGCTGAAGTTTCCCACTTCTCCACCGTCCCCAGCTGGTGAGAATACTGCTCTGGTACTTGCTTAAGCTGCTCACAGTGGTCCCTGGTAACAAGGTGGATGGTCCCTTAGTGGCGACAGCTTTCCCCTCTACCTCCAACCACGACAGGTTCTCCGGCCAACAGAACCGTTACTTCTGGTTGGACTGCAAGCCCGCAGTCCCAACCCTACGCTGCTCTCTTGCTTCTGGATAGGCCCTCAGAGAGCCTAGCAACCAGATGTCCCCGGAATAGGCCTCAAGGCTTCTGGCCTAGCAGCCCAGGGCAGCACAACACATGTCCACCAAGATAGCCGTCCAGGTGGCACAGACCCCGATCACCTGACTCCACCCAAATAAATAGGCTCTCCCAGCAGGCTTCGGGACCCAAGAAAATCCCTGCCCATTGGCTGAGACACCCCATTCAATCCTCATCTGTCCTTGCAATGCCCTCGTCTTATCTAATGTCACCAGATACCTGGCCACCTAGCGACAGAAGAGAGAAATGCAGCAATTCCAGCATTAGGGCAAAATCAACTGATCTCCTAACAATTGGCCAAGGCAACTACCGCTTGGCAACTAAATTTAATAGCATGCCTGCCTAAACATCAGGGTGCTACATCAGGTAACTATTTACTTGGCGTAACATCATCTTTCACATTATATAAAAAAATTGGGCTAACACTAAAAATTAATTTTGAAGACCGCTGTGCAAATACAGTATGACATAAAATATTGCAATGACTGCCATTTTATTCGCTGGTGTCTCTGCTAAAAAAAATATATATACTGTAATGTCTGGGGGTTCTAAGTAATTTTCTAGCAAACAATACAGATTTTTACTTGCAAACAACAAATGCCAGAAAAAGCCAGGGTTAGAAAGTGATCAACAGAAGTTTACTCCTACTTTGGTTGCTTTTCACTATTACATTCGTGCACATGTCCCCATGTGTTTCTGTGGTATCATTTGAAAAGAACATGCAAAATGCCTTCGAAGAATGATAATGTGATGGAAAAGAGTTTGGTTGAGATGAACAGTTGTTTCATCTGCTAAGTATGGGAAATGCAAATTATAAAATGCACTGCTATAAAAATAATGACCGGGGAAATGTTATTGTTTGAGCTAAATGTAACTTTTCCATTTATAAAAATATAAATTTAGATTAAATTGGTATTTTATTGTACAGATGTAAAAATAATCTATCATCAGATAGACTGAGTTTCAGCATACAGTATACTGGCTTGTTCATTAAATCTATTCAGGGCTGCTGTTGGAAATCACAGGGCTCGGTACAGCCTACATGACAGGGCCCTTACAAATAGTAAAACTACTTTTTCGATAAAAATACACTTAAAATAAAATACACAAAATTAATTTTTATGGACACAAATATGAAGAAACGTACAAAATCCAGCCAAATCTAAAAGATAAAACTGTATTGACTTAATAAGTAAAGCTCTGTGTGTGAATAAGGTCCTAGGTCTCATTCACATAAGTGTTGTGGTGGCCTGTACAGTGGCTGAAGCTGTGTGCAGGCAGGCTATGTTACTCTATAGGGACGCAGTGGCTCTTCGAACAAAGCCACAGGTCCTACAATGACAGGTATGTGGGTGCAGGTGTACAGGCCTAAACACAGACAGTGTGCAATCGGGGCCACTCACCCACACCTGCACACCTATTAAATTAGAACCTGTGGCTGTGTTCGTACAGCTGCCGCGCCCTCAAAGTGACAAGTGGTTCCAGCTACACAAACAAACTACTCATTCACACTGTATTGGCCAGAGAACCATGAGCTCTACATTGTGGATGAGCTGTACATTTTTTTGTCTCACTTTTGAGACAGAGAAAGGGACTGAGGACAGAGATTCCACCACCCCTTTCTCTGCAGCCTCAGCTGCACAGGACAGTGAGGCTGTACAGAGGCTTCCAGTTCATTCACAAACTGAAGCATAATAAACACAGTTTACTATGCTACAGTCATGAATAAATACTGTGAGTGATCGGTACTGATCACTCACTGTGGTCATTCATAAAATTAAGCACCATTAAATATGACATATTTACTGACCCCTTATCTGCTCTCTATCCTGAAAGGAGCAGGCAGGAGAGGAGAGCAGGGTGACTGGTGTGGAGGTGCGCAGTTACAGAAATGAATCCCCTGTGTGTCTCTCCCTGCAGCAGCTGAAAGCCAGCGGGAGGGAGAGAAGGAGAAACCAGCTTTCAGCTGTTGCAGGGAGAGACACACAGGGGATCGGTTCCTGTATTTGCCCTCCTGCTGCACCGATCACCTCTTCTCCTGCTCACATCTGATTGCTCTATTGCCTGGGCCTCCTTGCTGGCCTGGGCCCAGTGCAGGAGAACTGGTTCTACCCCCTTATCAGCAGCCCAGAAGCTATAAGGCCGGGTTTACATAGGTGTGGCCGCGGTTTCATGCCCGGGGTCCGGTGCCTTTCTGCACACCGGTTCAGGTGTGATTCAGGTCTGAATTTTTGCCTGAATTCACACCTGAACTGGTGCCGGCATCCTTACTAAAGGAAACGGGAACGGAAGCCTTGCAGCTTCACAGCCTGTTTCCTACTGCGCATGCGTGAGTTGCGCTGAGCTTTCTGAATGGTCCAGTTGTCTTCTGGGACCTTTGTGTCTCCCAGAAGGCAGCGGGGGGAGGAGGAGGGGCCGGACATTGCATAGATCGCCGCACAACGATTGTAGCGATCTTACGAGGAAGTGGGAGGGGATACCTGTTTTTTTTTTTGTAAATTCTTTATTTTGAAGAGTAACCATGCGGAGACACAGATACAGTCCCAATGATATGTACAGAAGTAGGGGGTACCTGGTTTTGACATGTATCTGCTCCCCCCCCCCCCCCCTCGAAATGTGCCAAATGTGGCAGCGGAGGGAGGGAGGAAGCAAACAAGCAGAGCTTCCCCTTTAGGGTGGGGCCCTGCTTTAACACAGCTCCTTTCACTCCCATACTGAATACACTTGGTATGTAAGACCCCGTCATATACAGTAGATGGGATTGACAGTGTTGAACATGAGAATTGTTTGATCAATCTATACCAGCCTTTCTCAACCTTTTTTACCCTAGAGGAAACCATAAAATAATTCTCAGGGAACCTCTGGTAAGAGTAGTCCATTAGGGGTCATTGGGAAATGGTGGTGGTAAGTGGGAAGAATGCCCTCCCTAAAGGGGTGACCAGAATGACATCTTTGCAGTCATACCCCTTTGTATTCTTTTGTAGATTTTCCTTCCTGTCCTGTGCTTTGAAATCATTGTCATTGTGACAAGGAAGATCCCACCGATCCCCAGAAAGCATTAATAATATGATGGAGATTCTAATTCTTCCCACTCTATCCTAAATTTAAAAAAATTACAATTGGTTGGACAAAATTTTCAAGTAATCCATAGAGCCAGCTGAATTCTTAAATTTATAACAAATACAGCAAGAGCTAAAGAATTTTTATTGCATAAGGTAGAATGTCATCTAGCATGGACATGTCATTATAGCTTCAAACTTTGATATAAGGTGCCAGTAAAATGAACCTGTCATTGTGGCATCATGCAGGTGTAGTATTATTGAGCTCTCATGTCAGTGAAGAGGACTTCTGATTATGGCATCCTACAGACTGAAGCTGCCAGCAAAAGAGCCTGTCATTATGGCATCACGTGTAGGAATGACAGTAAAAAAAGATCTTCTGTTGTGACATCATAAAGGTCTAGCTGTGGCCGGAGCTGCCAGTAAAGACAATCTGCTAATATGACTCAGTGAATGAAACTGTCTATAAAGAGGACCTGTCATAGAGCAACATGCAGGTTTGTCACTGACTGAAACTTCCAGTAAAGAGGACCCATCATTATCACCTCATGTTGGTGTAGCAGCTAAACCTATGCATATGGACAACCTTAAAGTGTATTTCCACTTTTGCAGCCAAATTAAGATAACACATGCTTTATATTTGTCACATGTTCATTAAAAATTGCTTACTTTTTTAATTGCTTCCTAGCTTTCCTCTTCTATGCAGCGATAAAGATGGGGCTGTGGATGTTTGCCATAATAAACCCTGTCTGAACTGTGCTGGCAAATCTCATTATCAGTCGTAAACTAAATGCGCACATTGTCTGTCCTAACAAAGCGTTAGAGATCTCCAGGCTTTCATGGTACATTATATGTTAAGGCACTTTCCCTCATTCGCTCCATTTACATGAGGTAGACCTGCCAGTGGGTCCGCTTGCTCGGTGGGAGATCTCTTCACTAATCTCCGCTGAGCAGGCGGATGACAGGTCCATGTCTGCTCCGCTTATGCAGAACAGACATGGATACAGCCCGCTTTTTCTCTATGGGGTGGTCAGATGGAAGCGCACTGCCTGTTCGTTCCCATCTGACTGTCATCCGATCAGATACGCCGGACGGATGGGGAACATCCGTCCCCATCTGTCTGTTTTTAGCGGACAGGATCGTATCGGATGCCAGCAGGTGTCCGCTGACACCTACCGCTAGATTGTAAGCTCTAACGAGCAGGACCCCCTGATTCCTCCTGTATTGAATTGTATTGTAATTGTACTGTCTGCCCTAATGATGTAAAGCGCTGCACAAACTGTCGGCGCTATATAAATCCTGTATATTAATAATAATAACAATAAGTGGTCCGATCGGGTCTGCCTGAAAAACGAACAGTCAGACTTGATTGGTCCACTGGTGTGAAAGGTGCTGCACCAAAAAACAACCAGAAATATAAGGAATATTTTTTCTTCATTATTAATGCTGTGGAAACACATAACAAATATATAGTGGGGGTTTCTCAAATTTGACTGTAAAAGTGGATCTACACTCCTGATATAGTAGGGTGGGTGAGTGTTATCATCTGGGCATAGGAAGTATGTTACTAATAGCAGGATCATCAGGTGAAAAAAAGAACTGAAAAAAGAAAACTACTGCAGCCGCCACATGTAAGGACTGATATTATTTTGGGTTTAGATCCTCCTTAAATGGATCTTTATTTCTACCCAGGAAAGAAACAGTGAGAACTACACAGAGCCATCTACTCTACTCCTTATTTCCTTATCTGCTCACTTTCTCACTTATTATCCTGCTGTCTTTTTTTTTTTCTTTTCACAAATTGTTAGCCAAAATTGCAGGCTTATTTTATCATTTTGCTAAGGCTGGTCATAGATTATGCAAAATCACTTGATTCAGTCACTGACTATGTTGATGAAGAGATCCCTCCCGCTGCGCTATTGTATTCTGACAGCTGGAGGTTTTCTCGCCATCAGAATCCAATGATCACTGCTGGCAGCTATAGCCACTGGAAGTGATCGTACCAATAAAAATATTTAAAAAAAAAATACAGGCTGGCTGCACTAAAGTAATTCGATAGATTGCCTTAAGTACAATCAGCCTGCCATAGATTTATCAAAATTTCTGAATCGAATTTCGATCTGTCTAAAATGGCAGGATCCCTAACCAGGACCATTGTAAACATGTCACATCATTAGATACTACAGAGTCTATTGTTTTTCAGTCGGGCAGAGCCTGTCTGGTAGACTTTAAGCCTCGGTTCACACTGCTGCGACTTATCATGCAACACATAGGGGTTGATTTACTAAAACTGGACGATGCAAAATCTGGTGCAGCTCTGCATAGAAACCAATCAGCATCTAGGTTTTATTGTGAAGGCTTAATTCAACAAGCTGAAGTTAGAAGCCGATTGGCTACTATGCAGAGCTTCACCAGATTCTACGTGCTCCAGTTTTAATAAATTAACCCCATAAAGTCGTATGACAAGTCAAAATGCATTTATTTCAATGGGTGCTGTCTTAATCAATGTGACTTAAGTCACAAGCGAAAAAAAAAAAAGGTTCTTGTGCTATTTTTCTGCAACTTTGGTGCAACTTAAGTGCCATAGACTGCAATGTTAAATCCAAAGCAAGTCTCAGGCAAGTCACACGACTCTTGGGTTCACAGCAGTGTGAACTGAACCCTAGTGAGATAAGAATATCAGCCACAAATTAACACATACTGAGTAGACTCATTTAAAATGAAACGCCACGCAGATAAAACACCACTTCATTTGAAGAGTAATCATTTGGTGTATTTTTAAAAGCAAATAGTGTGTGTATATGAATTTGACATGGTGTCACCCTCTTGCATTCCCTTGTAAAACAGAGCTCAGACTGGATTAGGAAGAAGCAGCACAAGAAGCCCACCCATTATGTTGCAGTGCTTATGTGCGAACAAGGAGCATGCCCATAGGGGAGATCTCCAGCATTTCCTCCCCACAACAACTGATGCATTGTGTCTGCAAATGAATTACAGCCATACTGTCAGTTTGCGTGTAACTTACCTCCTTTATCACTGCCCACACACAGGCTCCTATTTTATTATGCTCTGATTATTTATAACAGTGAGTGGTCTTTTTTTAATGATTTGCAATGTGTGACACTTTACAGTATTGTTCAGTGTCCCCTTTCAACCCGAAGGTAAGTGTATAAATATTAGGGAGCACCACACTTTTTTTCTGCAGGGTAACCCTTTATATTCATATCAGAACCTAATTCTGGATGAGGGTCTGCTAAAGGTATTAAGGGGAAAACAAGGAAACATTTGTTTTCTGTTTGTCCTTGCGGTGACAGGCATTTTACAATGCAATGTGTGAATTCAGCCTTAAAGGGGTTGTAAAGGCAGAAGGTTTTTTTTTTATCTTAATGCATTAAGACAAAAAACCTTCTGTGTACAGCAGCCCCCCTCAGCCCCCCTAATACTTACCTGGGCCCCATCTCTGTAAAGTGATGTGCACGAGAGCCTTGGCCATCCGGGACTCTCCCTCCTGATTTGCTGAGACACAGCAGCGGCGCCATTGACTCCTGCTGCTGTCAATCAAAGTCAGTTAGCCAATCAGGAGAGAGAGGGGTGCAGGGCCGAATCGCGGCTCCGCGTCTGAATGGACACATGGAGCTGCAGCTCGGCTCGGGTGCTCCCATAGCAAGCTGCTTGCTGTGGAGGCACTCAGCAGAAGGGAGGGGCCAGGAGCACTGAAGAGGGACCCAGGAAGAGGAGGATCGGGGCTGCTCTGTGCAAAACTACTACACAGAGCATGGGCGGAAGTATAGGGATCGCAGAAGTCACCATTGCGGCTGGGCCCCATGCTGCAGGGGGCTCGTCTGCCCCCCCTCCCTGAGGGGTGCTGCATATGGGACCGATTTTCCCGATGCTCAGCCGATGCGTGAATCGGTAGTGCAGGTGCTCGGTCACGCTGTGTTTACTCTGAAAGTGAAAGCAAGGGAGAGGTGTCTAGCACATTGTGTGCTGTGCTCTCTGCCTCCCCCTACAGTTCAGTACCCAGTACTCTGTAATTATATATATTTGTATGCATGTGTGTGTGTCTATATGTGTGTGTCTATATGTGTCTGCTTGGGTGTGTGCATGTGTGTGTGTTCTTTTTATGTGTGTGCGCGTTTATTTGTGTGCATGTTTATATGTGTGTGTGTGTGCATGTTTGTGTGTGAGCACGTGCGTGTTGTATATATGTGTGTATGTATTTATATGTGTATGTATACTGTATGTGTGTGTATGTGCGTACATGCGTGTTTACATGTGTGTGTATGTATACATATTACTTTTAATCCTGCCCCCCTTTTTCTTTATGAACAGAACTGATTTTTTTAGGGCGGGTTCATAATACCAACAAGAGAATACCATTCCTCTGAAAAGCGTTGCAGGCTCAGGTCGCTTTTCAGAGGCATTTGACAGGCACTGAAGAGGAAATATGTTGCGCCTTGACTGGTAAAATGTTGGGAAACACTGATACAGAGAAACTGATCTCTCCATTTTCCTCCTGCAGCTGCTGAAAGCCTGCAGGAGAGAGAGGAGAAGTGGGGGAAATGGAAAGATCAGCTCCTCTACAAGCAGCCGCCCCCACCGCTCATCCTATGCAGCTTCTTTCTGCTGCCCCCCTGTGTGCTTTCCAGCCCTCCTGTACTTTTTTCTGGTCCCCTCGTGCTCTCTCTTGGCCCCTCCCCTTGTCCCCACAGCTCTGCAGAGTTCCCCCCTCCCCTCTCCTGATGGCTGCTGCAGGGTATCTGTCAGGATGAAGCCTTTTCTGAATGGAGAGTCAGTGATCCATAACGACCAAGGACTCAGTCTATTCATAACTGAAACATAGTAAACTATGCTTCAGTTTGCGAATGAAGGGGCAGCTCTATACAGAGCTATTCCTGTCCATTCATTCTGTGCAGCTGAGGCTGTGTTCTCAATCTCCTTTCTCAGTCTCAAAGGTGACACATCAGAGGTATACTTAGACCCCTGATATCTCACCAAAGCCCCCCAACGGGGCTCTTAAAAAAATAAAAAAATATATTTTTAAAAAATAATATTGTAAAAAAATAAAAAATAAATAAATGGTAGAAGAAAAAAAAACAAAAAACAGATGCCAGTGGCAGAACTACCAGGGTCACAAATGTTGCACTTGCGAACGGACCTTATCGTTTCCCCCACCGGGCTTGAAGCGAAGGGCCCCAACTGGGGGTCAGGGGGGCCCTTCATGGTTTCTTGCACCGGGGGCCCTGAAGGTTCTAGTTATGCCACTGACACAGAGCAGGTAAGTATGACATGTTTGTCTTTTTTAAAGAAAAAAAAACAAGACTTTAGTATGACTTTAAGGAGAACACCACACTTTAGTTATGTGGCAGAGTTATCCTTTATAATCATAGCAGAGTTCCCAGTACTGCTTGAACCTAAAAGAAGGGGGTAAACCCCCTAAAATTTTGTCCTAATAAATGAACAGTTAGTGCAAATAAAAAAAAATATCACAGACAGTACTCAAGTGTTTTTTTTCAAAAGCACCAACATGGGCACAATCATCTTATTCAGGGTGGTGAGGCTGTCCTTACAGTAGAGCTGCACGATGCTGGCTAAAATGAGAATCATGATTTATTTGCTTAGAATAAAGATTACGATTGTTGTGGCGTAACATCATCTTTCACATTACACAAAAAAAAAAAAAATCGGGCTAACTTTACTGTTTAGTTTTTTTTTTTTTTTTTAAATTCATTCATTTATTCATTGTCAATTAATTTCACACATAGGTTGGACTTGATGGACTTGTGTCTTTTTTCAACCTCACCTACTATGTACTATGTAGGTGTATTTTTTCTCAAAACATTGCGTTTAAAAGACCGCTGCGCAAATAACATGTGACATAAAATATTGCAACAACCATTATTTTATTCTCTAGGGTCTCTGCTAAAATTATATATATAATGTTTGGGGGTTCCAAGTAACTTTCAAGCAAATAATACTGATTTTAACTTTGTAAGAAACAAGTGTCAAAAAAAGGTTTGGTCTTTAAGTGGTTAAACTTCCTTCATGACAGACCGAAGTTCATCCCTTTGATCTAAGAACGAAAAAGTTACAATGTTTATAGTTCTCTTCCAGCACAGACAATGTTGTGAAAAACTTGGTTTTTTTTCTTTTGACAGCTGAGTGAGCAGAGAACTCTCTACACTTGTTACATGAATGAATCGGGAAATTCTGCATAGAGATCGTGAGGGGGTTGAATCGAGATTGCGTTTTTTTTTAACGATTAATCGTGCAGCTCTAACTTACAGTCATGAAGACTTTATGGACAATGGTTACAGTGGTGTAAAAAATTTACATGTGTCTTTTAGTGCTCATTCACACCATAGCATTGCATTAATGCATGAGATATTGCAAGTTTATCACTCAATATTGCACAGCACATTTCATAACAGGTGGACTGGTGGATTGTGTTGCCATTTATTCTCAATGGCATCCTAGTGTACCTGCTGTTGGCAATGCGTTGCAGAGAAGCGCAACAACAGAATAATGTGCATTGCGGCGTACTGAAAAAACGAAACAAAAAACAATTGCATGCTCTACTTTTTTCCAGCACACACTACTGCTTTGATGCACAGTTTGCTGTGTTGAAACCAATGGGTGTCGACGGGCGCGTTGGGATTCCATTGAGAATGAGTGGCAACACAACGTACGTAGCATGCGTTGCTATGTGCTATGCTACCATGTCCTAAATGCGTGGAATACAACACATTAGTCCATTACTATATTGTGAACAGGCTGTAAAAGTAGAACCAAAGGCAAAATATTTTGTTTTAGAGAGAGTGGAGTGGGATTAGAATCTCTACCTGCTTTTTGCTTTTATAGCTATCTGTGTACCCATTAGGAAGATTCACCTTCTCTATTTGTCACGTTTACCATTGTCACTGAAAGGGCAAGGAAAATCCCAAATTTTGGGTTGTCACCGGAACAGGGATAGAGGGTAAATCTTTCAATGGGGACACTAGTTCTGGTGACAACCAGGGATTTCATCACTTCCAGTTTTGGCTATGGGAAGTAAGTGAAGGGAAGTCTCCCCAATAAGACGGAGATAGGAATAAAAACTGACAGGGGTTATAACCCTCCCTTACTTTAACCAAAATGAAAAAAAAATTTAGCCTTTAGTTCTACTTTAGGTTACTAAAAGATTTGTAATTTGTGTAAGCCAGGATTGTGATTCGCAAAGGCCGATCCCTTTTTCAACTTTGCAGTTTCCTGTGTCTCCTGTCTGCTTCCGAGCTATAAATCATATCATCACAATCCCGCTGGTGTCAACCCACATTTTTATAGCCATCAGCCTAAAAAAATGACAGATAGTTATGATGTTTTATGGGCTTACAGTGTCAATATCAGACTCTCCTTGTGGGTATCATATGTATCTAATGTGCCGTAATGATTCTGTTCGTATTAGTAACATTCTTAGTAGGGATAAGCTTCGTGTTCGAGTCGAACCCATGTTCGACTCGAACATCGTCTGTTTGACCGTTCGCCGAATTGCGAACGATATGGGCCGTTCGCGCCAAATTCGTGTGGCGCGTCACGGCCCATAATTCACTGCGGCATCGCAGTGCATTGCTGGCTGATGATTGGCCAAGCATGCACTATGACCCGCATGCTTGGCCAATCACAGCGCCGTCTGAACAGAGAGCCGTAATTGGCCAAAGCCAAGGAGGCTTTGGCCAATTATGGCTCAGGGGATTTAGTACACGCCCCACACTATATAAGGCCGCCTGCACGGCGGCCCTGTGTAGTGTGTGTTCCGGCGTTGAAAGAGATAGACAGAGAGACAGTGTCATTTGATTTGAGTTAGATAGATTAGGCAGAACAGTCAGTCAGTTTAGCTGCACTTACAGTGTATTGTGTATATATATGCATCCCAGGTGTTGCATATATATATATACACTGTATTCAGTTTAGCTAGATCCGTTCCTGTTATCTTCTTACTGACAGGCAGGCTTGTCTTGTTACAGTATTTACAGCTACCTGAAGAAAATTGCTGGTGTTCTTTTGATCCTATTAGTACCACAGTCAGGCAGCTAGACTATTTACAGTTAGTGCAGTGCGTCCTGCTCACAGTGTTCAGCTAGATCCGTTCCTGTTATCTTCTTACTGACAGGCAGGCTTGTCTTGTTACAGTATTTACAGCTACCTGAAGAAAATTGCTGGTGTTCTTTTGATCCTATTAGTACCACAGTAAGGCAGCTAGACTATTTACAGTTAGTGCAGTGCGTCCTGCTCACAGTGTTCAGCTAAAACTACAAGTTAGTGGGGTGCGTCCTGCTCACAGTGTTCAGCTAAACCTACAAGTTAGTGGGGTGCGTCCTGCTCACAGTGTTCAGCTAAACCTACAAGTTAGTGGGGTGCGTCCTGCTCATAGTGTTCAGCTAAACCTACAAGTTAGTGGGGTGTGTCCTGCTCACAGTGTTCAGCTAAACCTACAAGTTAGTGTGGTGCGTCCACCTCACAGTGTTCAGCTAAACCTACAAGTTAGTGCGGTGCGTTCCGCTCACAGTGTTCAGCTAAAACTACAAGTTAGTGCGGTGCGTCCACCTCACAGTGTTCAGCTAAACCTAGAAGTTAGTGCGGTGCGTCCTGCTCACAGTGTTCATCTAAAGCTACAAGTTAGTGCAGTGCGTCCTGCTCACAGTGTTCAGCTAGATCCGTTCCTGTTATCTTCTTACTGACAGGCAGGCTTGTCTTGTTACAGTATTTACAGCTACCTGAAGAAAATTGCTGGTGTTCTTTTGATCTTATTAGTACCACAGTCAGGCAGCTAGACTATTTACAGTTAGTGCGGTGCGTCCTGCTCACAGTGTTCAGCTAAAACTACAAGTTAATGGGGTGCGTCCTGCTCACAGTGTTCAGCTAAACCTACAAGTTAGTGGGGTGCGTCCTGCTCACAGTGTTCAGCTAAACCTACAAGTTAGTGGGGTGCGTCCTGCTCACAGTGTTCAGCTAAACCTACAAGTTAGTGGGGTGCGTCCTGCTCACAGTGTTCAGCTAAACCTACAAGTTAGTGTGGTGCGTCCACCTCACAGTGTTCAGCTAAACCTACAAGTTAGTGCGGTGCGTCCCGCTCACAGTGTTCAGCTAAAACTACAAGTTAGTGCGGTGCGTCCTGCTCACAGTGTTCAGCTAAGCCTAGAAGTTAGTGCGGTGCGTCCTGCTCACAGTGTTCATCTAAAGCTACAAGTTAGTGCAGTGCGTCCTGCTCACAGTGTTCAGCTAGATCTGTTCCTGTTATCTTCTTACTGACAGGCAGGCTTGTCTTGTTACAGTATTTACAGCTACCTGAAGAAAATTGCTGGTGTTCTTTTGATCTTATTAGTACCACAGTTAGGCAGCTAGACTATTTACAGTTAGTGCGGTGCGTCCTGCTCACAGTGTTCAGCTAAAACTACAAGTTAGTGCTGTGCGTCCTGCTCACAGTGTTCAGCTAAACCTACAAGTTAGTGTAGTGAGACCTCTGCACAGTGTTCATCTAAAGCTACAAGTTAGTGCAGTGCGTCCTGCTCACAGTGTTCAGCTAAAACTACAAGTTAGTGCTGTGCGTCCTGCTCACAGTGTTCAGCTAAACCTACAAGTTAGTGTAGTGAGACCTCTGCACAGTGTTCATCTAAAGCTACAAGTTAGTGCAGTGCGTCCTGCTCACAGTGTTCAGCTAAAACTACAAGTTAGTGCTGTGCGTCCTGCTCACAGTGTTCAGATAAAACTACAAGTTAGTGCTGTGCGTCCTGCTCACAGTGTTCAGCTAAAACTACAAGTTAGTGTGGTGCGTCCACCTCACAGTGTTCAGCTAAACCTACAAGTAATTTTTTTGCGAACTCTGCACAGTGTTCACCTAAAGCTACCAGTAGAAGGTTGGTGGTGTTTTCCTGATCCTATCACTACCGCAGGCAGCTAAAAAAGCTACAAGTTAGTTTTTTTGCGAGCTCTGCACAGTGTTCAGCTAAAGCTACCTGTAGAAGGTTGGTGGTGTTCTCATACTACAGGCAGGCAGTTGATTCTGCTAGCTGCAGTATCAGTACATATATATATATATATATATATATGTCTGGAAGGCCAAGAAGGAGAGGCAGACAGTCACAAGCCAATAAGAGAGGGCAAGCAGGCTCTGTGTCTAGTGCTGGTCGTGGAGACGGTGCATCCTCATCAGCACGTGGCCGTGGGACACGCTTGCCCTTTTTTTCGGCAGCTGGCCGTGTTGAGCCGCAACATGCGGAAGACTTGGTCGAGTGGATGACCAAGCCGCCCTCATCCTCCTCATCCTCTCTCACCCATGCCCATGGTACTTTGTCTGGCAAAGCAGCGGCCTCTTCCCTCGGCTCAATGTCATCAGTGACTCCTTCCCTAGCCCCACAATGTCCTCCTGAGGAGTCCCTCGAACTGTTTGACCACAGTGTTGGGTACATGCTCCAGGAGGATGCCCAGCGTTTGGAAGGCTCTGATGATGATACTGAGCTCGATGAAGGCAGTAACATGAGCACAGACAGAGGGGGTGCCCAAGAAGGACAGCAATCTGGCAGTCATGCTCCCCCTGCTGCAGCATACTGCCAGGTTTGCTCCAGTGATGAGGAGGGAGGGGATGATGGGGTCACTGACTCACCGTGGGTGCCTGATAGGAGAGAGGAGGAGGAGGAGGAGGAGGAGGCGGCACATCACCAACGAGGCAGGATGCCCTCCAGGGGCCAGCCTAAGGGCAGCACATTGACTGCATCACACCCCAAAGCTCCACATGTGCAGGGCGCTGCAGTCTCTGCGCGTTATTCAAAAAGTTCTTTGGTGTGGGCCTTTTTTGAGACGAGTGCATCAGATCGCACCGCTGCTATTTGCAACATATGTCTCAAGCGTATCTCGCGTGGCCAAAACATCTCCCGCTTGGGTACCACATGCTTGACCAGACATATGTTGACCTGCCATGCAGTTCGTTGGCAAGCGTATCTAAAAGACCCACACCAAAGAACAAAGAGGACCTCTCCTTGCTCCTCATCAGCTGAGATATCCAACCCCACTATACCTTCAGTCCTCTCTGAGACCTGCACTGAGAGGAATGAAGGTGTAGAATTAGGTGTGTCACAGCCAAGTACTTGTGGGCAATCTGCTTTTGGTACACCGACGTCAGATTGTACCAGGCAAATTTCCCTGCCCCAGCTGCTGCACCGCCGAAAGAAGTTTGCTCCCAGCCATCCACATGCCCAGCGGTTGAATGCTAGCTTGGCAAAATTGCTAGCACTTCAACTGCTGCCTTTTCAGTTGGTAGACTCTGCCCCCTTCCGTGAGTTTGTGGAATGTGCGGTTCCTCAGTGGCAGGTACCCAAACGCCACTTTTTCTCATGGAAGGCGATTCCGGCTCTCTACCGGCATGTGGAAGGCAATGTCCATGCCTCGCTGGACAGGGCGGTCAGCGGTAAGGTGCATATTACCGCTGACTCATGGTCCAGCAGGCATGGACAGGGACATTACCTAAGTTTCACTGCGCATTGGGTGACTCTGCTGGCAGCTGGGAAGGATGCAGGACAAAGTGCAGTAGTGTTGGAGGTTGTTCCGCCACCACGCCTCCAAAATGCTAATGATTGTGACACACCTCTCTCCTCCACCCCCTCCTCTTCTTCTTCCTCCATGGCCCCTTCCTGTGCTTTGTCCTCGGAACCAGCGGTGCTACGTAGCCGTTCAAGGGGCTACGCAAGTACGCAGGCCAAAAGATGCCATGCAGTGCTTGAGCTGGTGTGCTTGGGGGACAGGAGCCACACTGGGGCAGAGGTTCTGTCAGCTCTGCAGGGGCAGGTTCAGAGGTGGTTGACGCCACACCAACTTAAGGCAGGAATGGTGGTTTGCGACAACCTCCTCTCTGCCCTCCGACAGGGACAAATGACCCATGTGCCCTGTTTGGCTCACGTCCTTAACTTGGTGGTGCAGCGGTTCTTGGGCAGGTACCCGGACTTACAGGATGTCCTGAGGCAGGCCAGGAAAGTCTGTGTGCATTTCCGCCGGTCATATAATGCCAGTGCTCGGCTGGCGGACCTCCAAAAGGAGTTTAACCTGCCCAAGAACTGCCTAATCTGTGACATGCCCACCAGGTGGAACTCAACGTTGGCCATGCTGCAGCGCCGATCACACAGGAAGAGGACGAGGAGGAGGAGGAGAAGGAAGATTGTGTCAGTATGGAGGTGGAGCCTGGCACTTAGCATCAGCAGCAGTCTTTAAGGGATCAGTCCCAAGAAACACATGGACTTGTACGTGGCTGGGAGGAGGTGGCTGCGGACCATGTCGTCCTTAGTGACCCAGAGGACTCCGGACCGAATGCCTCAGCAAACCTACGCTGCATGGCCTCCCTGATCCTGCAAAGCCTGCGTAAGGATCCTCGTATTCGTGGTATCAAGGAGAAGGACCAATACTGGTTGGCAACCCTCCTTGATCCACGTTACAAGGGTAAGGTTGCGGACCTTATCTTGCCATCGCAGAGGGAGCAGAGGATGAAAAATCTTCGGGAGGCCTTGCAGAAAGGTCTGTGCAATGCGTTCCCAGAGACTGGGAGGTTACAAACTCCTGTTTCTGGACAACGTGTTGCTGAGGCTTCGGTCAGTCAAAGAAGGAGCGGTGGAGAAGGTGGCCGTCTGACCGATGCATTCAGACAATTTTTTGGTCCGCAGCCCCAAGGTATGATCGGTTCCAGCAACCATCGCCAGCGTCTGTTTTACATGGTGCAGGAATACCTAGGGGCAAGATCTGACTTGGACACCTTTCCCACCGAAAATCCTCTGGGTTACTGGGTCTTGAGGATGGATCACTGGCCAGAGCTTGCACAGTATGCAATTGAGCTACTGGCCTGTCCTGCATCCAGCGTTCTTTCGGAACGCACATTCAGTGCTGCTGGAGGCTTTGTAACCGATCACAGGGTGCGTCTGTCCACCGACTTGGTCGATCGACTGACCTTCATAAAAATGAATCAGTCTTGGATCACCACCAGCTACCAAGCACCTGATGCTGATGTAACCGAATTATTTTTTTTGAAATCTCAGATCCCTTTAAAGACTGCCTATGCTGATGCTGAGTGACTATCCCTGAGTAATTATCCTCTTCCTCCTCAATGATCACGCTGATAGCTTGTAAGAACATTTTTGGTTCTGGGCGCCACCACCAGTGCCTAAGGCACAATTTTTCAGCCCCTGTTTAACAGGGGCGTGTAATTACAATTTTTGATGCAATACTTTGCAGCAGGGCTCGTTTCTGTGTTACAACTAGAGTGTCTGTGAGGGGTTGCAGTGTTGTGGCACCAGCACCAGTGCCTAAGGCCTAATTTTTCAGCCCCTGTTCAACAGGGGCATGTAATTACAATTCTTGATCTAATATTTCACAGCAGGGCCCATTTCTGCACCCACCAAGAGCGAGTGAGGACTTATGCCCCGTACACACGGTCGGACTTTGTTCGGACATTCCGACAAGAAAATCCTAGGATTTTTTCCGACGGATGTTGGCTCAAACTTGTCTTGCATACACATGGTCACACAAAGTTGTCGGAAAATCCGATCGTTCTGAACGCGGTGACGTAAAACACGTACGTCGGGACTATAAACGGGGCAGTGGCCAATAGCTTTCATCTTTTTATTTATTCTGAGCATGCGTGGCACTTTGTCCGTCGGATTTGTGTACACACGATCGGAATTTCCGACAACGGATTTTGTTGTCGGAAAATTTTATCTCCTGCTCTCCAACTTTGTGTGTCGGAAAATCAGATGGAAAATGTCCGATGGAGCCCACACACGGTCGGAAAATCCGACCGTGTGTACGGGGCATTACAGTGTTGTGGCACCAGCACCAGTGCCTAAGGCTCAATTTTTCAGCCCCTGTTTAACAGGGGCGTGTAATTACAATTTTTGATGCAATACTTTGCAGCAGGGCTCGTTCCTGCGTTCCAACTAGAGTGTCTGTGAGGGGTTGCAGTGTTGTGGCACCAGCACCAGTGCCTAAGGCCTAATTTTTCAGTCCATGTTCAACAGGGGCATGTAATTACAATTCTTGATCTAATATTTCACAGCAGGGCCCTGTGAGGGCTTACAGTGTTGTGGCCACAACAACACCTAAGGCCCAAATTTCTGCTGAGTATATATGGCAGGACCCTACTTTCAAACATCTAACTTACAAACGACTCCTACTTGCAAACGGAAGGAGACAACAGGAAGTGAGATGAAATCTACCCCTAGGAAGGGAAATTCTCTCCTGTAAGAGTTAATATGGGAAAAACATTTCTCCTTTCCACTGATGCTTTCCAATCCTTGTTCCACAAAAAAACCCAAATTTTCAAAAAACATTTGTCATTGGGACCAAAAGTGAGGTGAAATCTTCTGAAGAGGAGGAAAGACAGCAAAACAAATGTCACAGGGGTGATAACCCTTCCCTATGTTTTCCAAAAAGCTTAAAAAAGATTTTTTGGCTGGAGCTAAACACGTTAAAAATGTACCCATTCAAAATTACAAACAGATTCTACTTAACAACAAACCTACAGTCCCTGTCTTGTTTGCACCGCCTGTATACTGCTGTTCAGAGTATATAGGGCCTGGTGGCCCCACACCTTTCCTTATTTTAGCCCCTTGAACGGCTACGGAGCACCGCTGGTTCCGAGGACAAAGCACAGGAAGGGGCCATGTAGCTAATTAATTAAGCATTTTGCTTCTAATCCCCTTGTGGAGGCTTCCATTTGTGGATGGACATTTTATGGTTACACAACCTATCACATTGCTATAATCTTTTTATATGGAATATAAACAGAAAGACCTATGGATAAATGTTTGTGGAACGAATCATCTGAGTTTCCATTATTACTTATGGGGAAATTCGCTTTGATATACCAGTGCTTTGGATTACAAGCATGCTCCCGGAATGATATCTTCTACTAAAGCGATCTTCACCCAATAAGGCAACCTTTTTGTACCTGGCTCCTCCCCCTCCCACTTCCCACTTGTGTTGCTCGTCAAGAATTGTACGTGTCCGTATTTTTCATGTGCTAAGGTGGGTTGAGAGCCCATGTAGCACTAAAAATTTTGGATGAACCATCTGCACACTGCAACGCACACTTCCTAGCAAACTTTGCATTAAAAAAAGATGGATTTTTAGTTCACATGCATTGCAATACATGTTTAGGCTGGCCAACTGCGTCAAAGTAATCCCTCTCTGGCCAGTCCCTGCTCTGCAAAATGCTAATTCTGCAGTGGATATTGTGCCAATATGGGGCAGATATTCGCAAGCTGTAGGAGAGCTATGAATTGCAGGTCTGGTCATTATGCCAACAGAAGTAAGATATACCTGTGCTCAAATCAATTAACATAATGGTGTAAATATATGGACTGTGCACTACGTCTCAAGACAACATGCCCCTTCTCTGCTCTGCAAAATGCAAATATTCCAGTGCCAATATTTTTTTCTAGTTTGAAATCCATGTGGAGAGGGATTGGGGCATCTGTTTGGTTTGTATTTGTGTCTGTGCCCCCGTTAACAATAAGAACACTTCTACATCTATGGTTGAGAAGAATACTTGAAGGTGTAAAGATCACTTGTTGATTGGCTCTGTATAGTCACATTAAAGGTCATTGGATCCTGATGAAGCTATATATCTGGCATCTATTTACGATTTTAATATGTGAAGCTATAACACCTTCAGGCTGTTATGTGATATGAGTGACCTTTCTTGATGTGAAATTGGCATGCATACACTTTCTTTACTTCTTATACTGTTTTTAAATTTGTAATAAAGTATTATTGCATTTATTATACTTGTTGGTATTTCCTGGAAGGCACGTTTAAAGTTTTATTAATTATGCCTCTCTCGGCACCTGACGATCAGGTTGACAGAAGAGAGACAGTTGTGTAAATTGTATTTTTAGGCTTGGTGTCCTCTGGGAAAATTATATGTATCTGGCACTACCCTAGGTATTAATGAAATAAAGTCCCCAAAATTTGAATTGTCACCAGATTAAAGGAGAAGTACAGCCAAAGCTCGTTTGGCTGTTCTTCTCCTATGGATCACAGGAGTGCAGTTTGTTCTGCACTCCTATGACCCGTTTTCAGCAGACAGCGAGCCGAAGCCCGCTTTCGGCTGACGCTGACATCATAGAGCCGGTCCAGGCTCAGGCAAGATCGGGACAATGATGTCGGGATCCGCCCACATGCCTGAACCGGCACTCAGCGAGCCGCTGAGAGTCTGAGCCGGCCGCTCCCGCCCCCTTCACAGCCCAGCGCTCCAGTGAGTGAGGAGGGGGCAGAGCAGAAAGCCGCTGACTGACAGCTAGGCTCCATGCACACTGAAGCTCATAAACTGCAGTTTTTGGGAGTTTGGGTGTTTTTTTTAACAGCCCATAAACTCCCCTCTATGTTATCCTATGTGTCCATGCACACATGGACGTTTTTGGATGTTTATCAGCAGTGGAGTTTATGGGCTGTTTTCTGAACGCCATAAAATCGCGTTCAGGAGTTGTTTTTCTGACCACAAAAAACGCCAAATGCTCATAAACGCTGATAAATGCTCAAAAACGTGGCTCACCAGCTTTTTTTAAGGTTTTTGAACCATTGAAAAAAAAAAAAATAAAAAAAAAAACGCTGACACGGAAAAACACTTAAGACTGCTAATAAATTGCAAAAACGTTAAAAAAACATTGAAAGACTCACTGCAAAGCTACTGGCTTTTTAATAACATTATTTTATAATGTCAGGCACGGAGCCTGACCAGCTCTCTGCTCAGGGAGCTCTGAGAACCGAGTGATTAGTGGTGTTTGATTGCTCAGTTGTCAGTGTTATGCCGCGTACACACTATCGGAATTTCCATAAGAAAAAACTTGGATGGTTTTTCCGATGGAATTCCGCTCAAGCTTGCCTTGCATGCACACGGTCACACAAAAGTTCTCTGAACTTTAGACCGTCAAGAACGCAGTGATGTACAACACTACGATGAAGTTCAATGCTTCCGATCATGCGTCAAATTGTTTCCGAGCAGGCGTGATTTTTTGCGCCTCCGAATTGCATACAGACGAACGCATTTTCGGATGCCTGCCTGTCATCTGTCTTCTGAAAAGAGATCCATGCGGTTGGGGGGAAGTAAAATGCGGTTGGGGGGAAGTAAAACTTCTCAGCTGAGCCACACATATACCCCCTCCCCCCAACCGCTACCTTTAGCTGGAGAAGCAGTGACTGGGGGTGTACACATGCTGCAGAATGCTGCAAAGCATTCTGGCAGGAATTATACACCCTGTCACTTTTGGTTGGTGTAGCATTTGCTAACTGGGGCCTATTCAAGTGGGTGGGGCTGCTCTGCAAGCACTCAACAAGTACACACTAGTGGTGGTGGTTCAAGGATCTAAAGCAAGCAGTGAGGAGGGGATACAATGACTGTCAAATGGTCTCTGAGACTTCATTCACACCTTCACGTTTTGGGAATGTACACATAAACGTGCATTTCGCGCGACCCTGGGAAAGCGCCTAAGACATGCCAAAACATGCATGATTTCTTAATGGCACCCAAACATGGGTGGCAGTCACACATGTTGTGCACCAGAACATACATTGCAAAAAATGAGCAAGGCTCACTGGCAAAAAAAAAAAAAGTGTATGAGCTACTTTGGCGCATCCGTTGCACATAGGGCAGCCGTTTGAGTGAATGGATGGGCTGCCCTATACTGTTGTGAAACAAATGCACAAAAAAACCAAAAAAAAAACATGAAAAAACATGACACTTTGCTCTGGTGTGAATAGGGCCCGAACAGCGATCTGCATTTGGATCAAAGCTAGTGAGCTGATGATGATCCCTGAGGCTAGGTTCACACCTAGAGTTTTATGAACGCACTTTTTTCTTGCTACAGGAATAAAGCAGTCCATTAATTTCAATGGGCTGCCCTGCGTGTGACAAATGCAAGAAAGAAGCTCATGTAGCTATTTGAGTGTTGAGTTTTGTGTATTTTTTTTTTTTTTTTTTAGCCGTGCGCCAAAATCCGCCTCTGCTTGCTGCATTTGGAGTGCCATAAACAACGAATGGCACTACAAGTGCAATACACTTTTTGTTCTCTTTTTTCACTTTTACGTTGCTTTCACACGCGAAAGTGCGCACATTCATGGAACACAAAAATGTGTGCAATCATGGAATGTTCAGGTGGGAAAGCAACCTAAAAGTAAAAAATAGAGAACAATAACAGTAAAGACGGTAATGTGTCATAAGAACGCACATCAGCGCGCGTCCTGCGCTCTCTGAACCAACGTCTGAACGCAGCGCTCCTCAATGCAGGAATACCAGCTATGCAGTGCGATGTGATACATTGGAGGAAGAGAACTCAGTGACAGCGGATCACATCTCCCATAGAGGTGAATTACATAGAAGCCACCATGACAAGACTTGCCGAGTGTCTCCATCCCTCCCACAGTGTAAGGAGCTGCCCCCCCCCCCCAATTCATGTTATTAAACAAACATCAGGACAGAAATCAGGCTAAAAATAGCCCGGAGCTGCCAGTTTGACAGCAGACGGGAGTGGGCGTGGCAATACCACCTGGAGGTCCCGATTGACGTCCCTCCCTACCAATGGCCGCTGACGCTATTCTGTCCAATCGGCACGAGCTGGCTGGTGACAGGCCAGGAAGGGGGCGGGACTTCCGTTGTCAAGGCAAATGTCCGGAGCTGGCTGTGTGTGTGCTGGGTAGAGAGAAGGAGGTGGCCGGTGGATGAGCCCGTGTATCCCGCACAGGTAATGGAGGGCCCGGGTGGTGGTGTGGGGGGAGGGTGTGTGTGGTGGGAAGGTGTCATGGCTGCTGGTCACCTGTCATAGGCAGTCAGTAAGCAGACAATAGGGCTGTGTGATGGAGACGGATCTTCTCCTCCAGGTGTGAGCACAGCAGTCCTCCTCCTGTGTGTGCGATCTCTATGGAGCTCTATGGCTGTGTAATCCCTATGGATCTCTATGGCTGTGTGATCTCTATGGATCTCTATGGCTGTGTGATCTCTATGGATCTCTATGGCTGTGTGATCTCTATGGAGCTCTATGGCTGTGTGATCTCTATGGAGCTCTATGGCTGTGTGATCTCTATGGAGCTCTATGGCTGTGTGATCTCTATGGAGCTCTATGGCTGTGTGATCTCTATGGAGCTCTATGGCTGTGTGATCTCTATGGAGCTCTATGGCTGTGTGATCTCTATGGAGCTCTATGGCTGTGTGATCTCTATGGAGCTCTATGGCTGTGTGATCTCTATGGAGCTCTATGGCTGGCTGATCTGGGCTCATCTTCCTGGAGACCCAGGTGTGCACAGCTCAGCCCTTGTCTGTACATCAGTCTTCTGTTTACATCTGTCTGTACATTGTGTGATGCTGGGGGCCCATCCTGGGCTCTTCTCGGAGGTCTGCAAGACAACACCTTCTTCCTGAGATGCTTCAAATACAAGAGGAGAGGGATTTACTAATCTAGACCTTCATCCCCAGCCTCATCCTCTGCCTTCATCAGAGGTATAGACCCCCCCCCCCGCCTTCATCAGAGGTATAGACCCCCCCCCCCGCCTTCATCAGAGGTATAGACCCCCTCCGCCTTCATCAGAGGTATAGACCCCCCCCGCCTTCATCAGAGGTATAGACCCCCTCCGCCTTCATCAGAGGTATAGACCCCCCCCCCCCGCCTTCATCAGAGGTATAGACCCCCCCCCCCCGCCTTCATCAGAGGTATAGACCCCCCCCCCCCGCCTTCATCAGAGGTATAGACCCCCTCCGCCTTCATCAGAGGTATAGACCCCCTCCGCCTTCATCAGAGGTATAGACCCCCTCCGCCTTCATCAGAGGTATAGACCCCCCCCCGCCTTCATCAGAGGTATAGACCCCCCCCCCGCCTTCATCAGAGGTATAGACACCCTCCGCCTTCATCAGAGGTATAGACTGCCCTCTCCCCGACCTCCGCCTTCATCAGAGGTATAGACTGCCCTCTCCCCGACCTCTGCCTTCATCAGAGGTATAGACTGCCCTCTCCCCGACCTCTGCCTTCATCAGAGGTATAGACTGCCCTCTCCCCGACCTCCGCCTTCATCAGAGGTATAGACGTCCGTCCCCCCGACCCCCGCCTTCATCAGAGATCTAGACCTCTGTCTTCATTGAGGGAATGATGTAAAATAAACATGCCCCCCCCCCCCCACCGCCCTTATCCCCGGATATAGATAGACTAGATGTACTGAACTACACACTAGACATATCCAGCTTCTTCAGGGGTATGGGTAAAATAGAGAAAAACACTGCCGCCTTCAGCAACATGAACAGAATAGACCTACCCGACTAGCACCTTCTTCAGGGAAAGGAGCAGAAGAAGCATACCGGACAATCGCCTTCTTCAGGAGTATGGGAAGAATAGACATGGCCAACCACCAGCTTCTTTAGCATTATGGGGCAGAATAGAGAGAGCCAACCACCAGCTTCTTCGGGGACTGAACAGAATAGATGTTTCCCTGAAATCTGATTAGGTAAATACAGGTTAGATTGAAATTTTCTGCTCTATCTTTATGACCTGAGCAAAGCAGTCAAAGTAGATGTAAACCCAATCATTAAACTCACATAGAAGCTGTAACGTGATTACTTAATTCCAGAAATAGTTTTCAGTCTTTCAAATCTAAAAGAATACCTGTGATCCTGCTGTGAAGGTCGTAGTTTGGACACTTCTTGGGGTGACAGCTGTCACCCAATTGTGCTCCTGTGTTGTCACTTTTCATATGACCCCCTCCCCCCATATCCCATCCCATCCCCTCCCCTCCGTCTTGTAGACTACAAGCTGCCATGCCAACACACAGTGTGCTAATGTTGGTCACCATTGTAGACAGGAGGTGGTGAAAGAGGGCTGGAGATCAGCAGCTGTCTTGAGATGTAATCATGTATCAGAAGTTGTTTACAATACAAAGTGCTTCAACAAGATATACTGTCTGTCCATGGTGGCTTAGATCTTGGCTTCATGTTTGCATAATATATTGTCTAGTAACTATTATTATTAGTATCTTGTGTATAGATCTGTAAGTGGTTTTGGTGTATTATCTTTCCGTGCTGTGCTTGTATCTCAAGCACCCATATATAGATCAGCATGCAAGATTTGGGAACCCAGAGCATCCAATCAGAGTCCATCCTTGGTTCTCGTTTTATGGATGAAGGCGATGTACCTACATCTTTGCCATATAACTGAATACAATTGGTGATAGGTGGAAATGTATGTAATCATAGCTCTATGTATGGCCAATGTCACAGATCTAGGGCTGCAATCACATGATAGCATTTTGTGAACACGTGCAAATGTGCGTTTTTGTGTTTTTGTGCCACAAGCATAGGACAGCCCACCATTCATTTCAGTGCGCAGCAGTGTAGTTCTTGTACCTTCTGCCTTTTTTTTTTTTTTTTTTTCAGCTTAAAGCTTTTTTTTAACTGGGCGTTTTACAGCGTTTGGGGTGTTTGTTAACCATGAATGGTACCGTAAGCGTGAAATGCATGCATAATGTGTGTAAATGCAGCTTTACCGTGGATAACAGAAATGTGATTGCTATGAGTTATCACATCTTCAATACCATCTATAGTCTTTGCACTGCTTTGGCTTTTGTATACATCATAAGATAATAAAAACAGGTTTTATCTTCATGCAATTACCTACAATGTGTTTTTCATATGGACAATTCTCAGTGAGTTATGGATAATCCAATTCGTAGTGTACGCTCGTGCCTTGATGTCTTTTTATTATAACATTCGTTCCTTTCATTATTGTGCTGCAGTACAATGACATGTACCTGTGTCTATTATCTGTATCCATCTTTTCATATGTGTGCCTTTGATCCCTGTTTGATTTGACTTCTCTCCTGTATTTGCTTCTTTTTCTGCCTTTTGTTGTTTTCAATACTCTGCAGTATAAAATGTCATATTTAATCCTGTTTACATTCTTGCTGTGAACATTTGGCGGGTTGATTGCTGTAGTCATTCTAAGCACGGAGTGTCTCTTTTCCACGTTACATGGTCTTTAAATTCTGCGATCTATTTGTTTTTCTACCTCTTGTCTCACATGCCTCTGTCTAGATTGGAAGGACATTGTAAGCTGTCATTGTGATTTCCCCCCCCCCCCCCCCCATAATGTAATCACTGATTGCTTTTTGGTTTTTATATTATGGAGTTACATGTGTTTGGCACAATGGCATCACATGTGGTACTGCATTCCCAATACTGAATATTGTGTTGATGTTTTAATTGCTCAGAGTAACAAGTGCATCTCTAATGGGGCGTACACACGGTCGGACTTTTCAGCTACAAAAGTCCAATGGATGCTGACGGACTAAAGCTGGCTGGAAATCCGATCGTGTGTGGGCTTCTCCGGACATTCAACTGACTTTTTCAGCCGCAAATCCGACGGACTTTAGATTTGAAACATGCTTCAAATCTTTCCGACGGACTCGAGTCCGGTCGAAAAATCCGCTCGTCTGTATGCTAGTCCGACGGACAAAAACCCACGCTAGGGCAGCTATTGGCTACTGGCTATGAACTTCCTTATTTTAGTCCGGTGTACGTCATCACGTAAGAATTCGACGGACTTTTGTGTGATCGTGTGTAGGCAAGTCTGTTCATTAGAAAGTCCGCCGCAAGTCCGCCAAAAGTCTGTCGAAAGTCTGTCGGACAGGCTGTCGGACTTTTGTAGCTGAAAAGTCCGACCGTGTGTACGCCCCATAAGGGTCGCCATACACACTACATTATGGCTGTACAATCAATCTTAGGCCTCTTGCACACGGTACTGATGTTTGAGCATCTGCTTTTTTTTTTTGTACGTAATTTCAGGTGCTTGTTTTGCATGCATTCGCAAATATTTCTGCACGTATTTGCGCGCACAATACATTCCTAGGAAAAATGAATTCATATTTGTGCTCACATGCAAGCATTTGTGCGCATAACGGTGCAAAATACTGACCGAGAATGCAGATTTTTAACATTTTTATTTTTTTTTACTCTAGAATATGCAGTGCTTGTTTTTTGTTTGTGTGTACAGGCATATTATAAACAATGGGCTGAATTTTGGATCAGTAAAAATAAACAAACGCTGTACTGAACTTTTTCAAGCTGCTGTGTGCAAGATTTACCAAACCGATATAATTCGAGTACCTACCTAATGTATCCAATCAATTTATACCCAATTAGACAGTCGATTAGGACTGGCTCACACCACAAAAAGGCACTCCAGATCTCTTTTGGACGCGTTTCTACATGCATGTTTTTGATGCATTCCGGTGTGGTTTTCGATGCATTTCAAGATGCATTCCAGATGCTTTTTTAAATTGTTTTCCTGTGGGGTGTGTTATTTATTTATTTTTTTTTCACTGTACTACGGTTCGGTACGTTTTTGATGGGTTCTATCACGTTCCAGTACAAGAAAATGCAGCACGATGTTCTACCCCCCCCCCACGTTTTTGTTTTGTCTCCCCCCCCCCCCCTAAAACTGGAATGCCCTGGAACTGACTGGTGTGATCTTTGCCATTAAAAACCATATTATCCACTTTCCATTAGAGCTGCACAATTAATCATTAAAAAATCGTGATCTCGATTCACCCCCTCTGACGATGATGAGTTTGCAGATTCTTTCATAGAAACAAGTGGAGAGATTATCTACTCGCTCAGCTGTCAAAAGAAGGCATCCAGGCAGTCTGCCAAGTTTATAACTTGAAACATTGTAACTAAGCTTCCTTCCTAGATCAAAGGGATAGAACTTCTGTGTAAATAAATAATCTGGCCAGTCTGCCAAGTTTTCAACAACATTTAAACGCAGGAAGTTTAACCACTTAAAGTCTAAATCTTTTTCTGACACTTCTTTCTTAAGTTAAAATCAATATCTTTTGCTAGAAAAATACTTGGAACCCCCAAACATTTATATATAATTTAGCAGAGACCCTAGGGAATAAAAGGGCAGTTGCTGCAATATTTTATGTCCCACTGCATTTGCCAACCGGTCTTTCAAATGCAATTTTTTTGGGGGAAAAAATACACTTCAATGAATAAAAAAAGAAAAATGAAACCGTAAAGTTAGCCCAATTTTTGTTTTTTGTTTTAATGTGAAAGTTGATGTTATGCTGTGAGAATCGTGATCTATCTTCTAGGCAAAAAAATTGTGATTCTCATTTTAGCCAGAATTGTGCAGCTCTACTTTCCATGGATTTTTGATGCAGAGAAATCGCACCGGTGTAAACTGGCCCTTACTTTACATGGTTGTTGGTAGATCCAAAAGGGATTGTACAATCAGATTGCCATGTTTTTTAGAGTCACCTCTAAGAAATATGGATTTTGAAGTCAGCCTTTTATTGGGCATGCTAAGATTTAGGCCTCATTCATACTAAAGCGTACGCCCATGGAGAGCCGTGTTACCTGCATGGGGATGTTCATTTCCTATTTTCCAATGCCCGGGACATGCAGTTCCGGGCAAGAGGTTTCTTTTTCACTTATCCCTGCCATGGGCATGCCTAACTAGCCGTTGGATTGTGTTTTACAGGCAGCGGGAGGGGACGTGTCGGCTGATCATAGAGGCCGACAAAATCCAGAACCGTTCTGTCCCCTTCTATGATATAGGAAATGGGAAGGGATGAGCATACATCACTTCTGGTTTCCTCTGCGCCATTTTTAAAAATGGAAAGCATTTGAACGCACCGGTCTTGGTGTGATCAAATGCTTTTAAGGGCAGAGGAGGGAACTGAGGTCTTGTTGACCCCAGATCGCTCCATAAAGGGTAACTGTCACTGCTTACTGTTGTCACAAGGGATGTTTACCCTTTTTTATTTATTTATTTATTTTTTCCTTGTGACAGCAATAAAAGTGATAAAAAAAAAAAAATGAAAGTGACAGTGTTTAAAATAAATAAATAAAAAAATTGAAAGCACTAAATCTTTGAAAAATCTTCTTTTTTTTTTTTTTTTATTTTAATAAAATGCTTTTGGAGTAAAAATCTAGCTAAAGAGAGTTTTCTATTTAACCACTTCAATACGGGGCACTTTTGCACCTTCCTGCCCAGGCCAGTTTTCAGCTTTCAGTGTTTTCACTTTTTAAATGACAATTGGGCGGTCATGCTACACTGTACCTCCTGCTGTTTTTTTTTTTTTTTTTGCGCTAAACAAATAAAAGAAGACCAAAAATTTTGAAAAAAAAAGTTTTTCTTTGTTTTTGTTATAAATTGTTTTAAATATGTAAGTTTCTCCTGCACTGATGGGCACAGATAAGCTGCACTGATGAGGTGGCACTGACGATGGACACTGATGGGCATCACTGGTGGCACTGGCAGGCATTTTCCATTGCCACTGATTGGCAGCTGCCTGGGCACTGATTGGCATTTCGTTTGTGGTCGGCAAGTGGTTAAGATACATTAATAACTTTTAGTTTATTCAGCATGAAATGGAGCTTAGTTATGTAGCATGAGGCTGTGTATTCTGCAATATGAAAGTCTGCCCCCCCCCCCCCCCCCTGCTGTCTTCTGGGAGACACACAGGTCCCAGAAGACAGCAGGGACCATTCAGAACATGCAGCGTAGGGAACCAGGAGTGAAGCCGAAAGTCGATCCGAAGTGCCGACATTGTGTGGGCTCCCTGGACAGGTAAGTGTCCATATATTAAAAGTCAGCAGCTACAGTATTTGTAGCTGCTGACGTTAAATAGTTTTTTTTTTTTTTTTTTTTTTTTTTTTTTTTCCAAGGCGGAACTCCGCTTTTAAAGATTTTAACTACCAGCAAGAATAAGTTTTACATTCCTTACATTTAACCGCTTCAGCCCCGGAAGATTTTACCCCCTTCCTGACCAGAGCACTTATTGCGATTCGGCACTGCGTCGCTTTAACTGACAATTGCGCGGTCCTGCGACATTGCACCCAAACAAAATTGACGTTCTTTTTTCCCTACAAATAGAGCTTTCTTTTGGTGGTATTTGATCACCTCTGCGTTTTTTTTTTTTTTTTTTTTTTTTTTTTTTTTTTTTTAAATTTATTTTTTTTTATTTTTTGTGCTATAAATAAAATAAGAGCGACCATTTTGAAAAAAAACCACATTATTTTTGACATTTTGCTATAATAAATACCCCACAAAAATATATATATAAAAAAAAATCGCAATAAACGTTTGGTTTGCGCAAAAGTTACAGCGTCTACAAAATGGGGGATAGTTTTATTAATATTTTTTTTTTTTTTTTTTTTTACTAGTAATGGCGACGATCGGCTATTTATTTATTTATTTATTTATTTTTTTAATTTTTTTTTTATTGTGACTGCGACATTATGGCGGACACTTTGGACATTTTTGACACATTTTTGGGACCATTGTCATTTTATACAGCAATCGGTGCTATAAAAAATGCACTGATTCCTGTGTAAATGACACTGGCAGGGAAGGGGTTAACCACTAGGGGGCAGGGAGGGGTTAAGTCACTACTAGGGATGTGTTTCTAACTGTAGGGGGGATGGGCTAGCTGTGACACGTCACTGATCTCTGATGTTTACATCAGCATCTCCCCGTTTGTCCTCTCCGTAAGGCGTTCGCGGGTATCCCCGCGGCGATCAAATCCGTGGGACCCGCAACCCGACTCACGGAGCCCCCGGCCGGTGGTGCGCACGTGATGGCATGGCAGCAAATTCAAGGGGACGTACCTGTACGCCCATTTGCCCAGCCGTGCCATTCTGCTGACGTACATCGGCGTGCGCTGGTCGGGAAGTGGTTAAAGAGCATCTGTCATTTCAGATCCATCATGGCAGCGCCTGTTAGCATCCACTCACCTGCTGCCGCCACGTCCCTCACCTTTTTGTGTCACTGCCGCATCACCAGCCGTCCCATTAAAGTGAATAGGACTGTCGGTGAGTCAACAGCGGGTCAGAGGAGGAGGAGGAGGAGGAGCTGCTGCTGCGGGACAGAGATGACAGTTGCTCTTTAAAATGTATGATTTAAATCGAGTTGATTTAAATCCAATCCACCCTGAGTGGGACTATGGTGCTACAACCACAAGAAAGTGGTTGTGGTGCGTCCCCATTGACTTGAATGTCTAATGCCGCGTACACACGAGCGGACATTACGGCGGACTTTGCCCGGCGGACTGGATTTCGTCGGACAATTCGATGTGTGTGGGCTCCAGCGGACTTTGTTTTCTCAAAAGTTCGACGGAATTAGATTTGAAACTTGTTTTAAATTTATCCGTTGAAATCGAGTCCGGTCGAAAAGTCCGCCGTCTGTATGCTAGTTCGACGGACAAAAAGCCACGCTAGGGCAGCTATTGGCTACTGGCTATGAACTTCCTTGTTTTAGTCCGGTCGTACGTCATCACGTACGAATTCGACGGACTTTGGTGGATTGTGTGTAGGCAAGTCCGTTCATTCACAAAGTCCGTCGGAAAGTACGTCAAAGTCCGCCGGGCAAAGTCCGCCGTAATGTCCGCTCGTGTGTACGCGGCATGAGTTTAACAGGCGGTACTACCTGTCAACTCAACATGCTTTCTCCTCGCCGATCAGTGGTCACGTGACCACCTGTCGCTCTCTTCCTCTGATGTATGTACTACGAGGGAGGTCACGTGACCGCTGATCGGCGAGGAGAAATTAGGTATTTAAAAAAACGACACACTGTATACTACATGTTATCCTAGCAGAGGGGCTGGCAGTGATTATGAGCACTGCCTTAACAACCCCTTTAAGGTTCCGTTCACATATCCTGCGGCCGCAGCATACCACATGGGGTCCGGGTGCGTCCCTGTTCACCAATTTTATTTATTTTTGGGGGTCCGAATTTTTGCCTTAATTTGCACCCGAATCGCAACCAAAGATGCACAGAACCCTTTTTTAATGTGGACCGCGGCCGCCCCGGAGCTGTGTAAACGGGCTCCATTGAGAGCGGGTCACTCTCTCCTGTCATGTGAATTGGATGCGGTTAAACCTGAATCCAATTCGCAGTAGTGTGAACAGAGCCAAAGTAAATCTTTTCTATGCCCCCTAGACCTATATGGGCAGGTAAACCTCGCAATGGAGCTGCCTTCATTTTCCTGGACTTGTTCTTTAATGAATATTTCTAATAAAGGATGTCGCTCGAGGGGAATCGAGTGGCTTTACCGCTATCCTGTATAGATTCTGCTAAATGACATAATTATTTTCATCGGCATGTGTTCTCTTCACATTCTTCTTCTTTGTTTGGAAGATATTTGGCAGCACTGCTGTAAAAAATATGTAAACTCGGCATGGTATTATAAACAGTACCTAGGTCTGTCCAAATATACAGAATAGAATGTGAAAGGTGAGCTGTGTTTTATACAACTAAACCAAATCGAGTTCTATTCATAAATCTACATGTAAAAGGATGAGATGACAGAAGGTTAAAGTATAACTAAAGGCAAAACCTTCTTTTTTTTTTTTTTTTTTCTAGTTTTGGGTAGTGGGGAGGGATTAGATCACCTGTCAGTTTTATTGCTGTCTGTTCCCATTAGGGAGATGTACCCTCTCTATTTTTCATTATCATTGAAAGTAAAAGAAAATCCCATTATTTTGGGTTTTCCCCAGAAAATTAATTTTTTAGGTAACTCTTCCAATGAGGACACTAGTTCTGGTGACGTGGGGGGTCCCTAAGAGATTCCCTTTTATTTGCAGGGATTTAATCACGCTTCCTGTTTTGGCTATGGGACAGGAAGTTGAAGGGAAATCTCCCCAATACAACAAAGATCGGAAAAAAATTGATTGTAACCTTCCCTTACTTTTCTAAAAATGGAAAAAAAGTTTTGCCTGTAGTTCTACTTTAAAGTAAATCTCAAACCAATAATCTCATAGCAGATATAAAATGTTAATTTTACTCTCAGATCTTCAGTTTCCATTAAAAGAATACCTGGTGATCCTGCCATAAAGATCCTTGTTCAGTCTCTTCTCATTATGGGCTGAGCACTTGTCTCTCTCAGTTTTTTGGTTCTGCGTTGGTCCATACTGGCACGCATTATGTGGGCGCGGTCCAACATTGTCACTATCGAGAAGCTGGTACAGAGCAATGATGTGCAGCCGACATTGGAGGAAGTAAATATGGACTGAAAGAGGCTGGAGGAGATCAGCAGTACTGGGATGCAAACAATGGAAGAAAAATTTTTTTTATAGGAGAAGAAAAGCATGGCAGATATTTGACACATCGAGGGAGATTTACTAAAACTGGCGCACACAGAATCTGGTGCAGCTGTGCATAGTAACAAAACCGCTTCTAACTTCAGCTTGGTCAGCTTTAGGCTTGGTTCACACTCCTGCAACTTAGACCCCTTTCACACTGCGGTGGTGCGGGCGTTAGAGGTAAAGCGCTGCTAGTTTAAGCGGCGTTTTACCGCCCTCCAGTGGCCAAAGAAAGGGTTAATAGCGCTCTTGTTGTGGCGCTGTCGAAGCACTTTGCAGGCGCTTCGGCAGCGCTGCCCATTCATTTCATCCCCAAAGATGCAGGACTCCCCCCTCCCCCCCATCCTGCAAGCTCGCAACCCCAGTGTGAAAGCACTCGGGCTTTCACGCTGGGGTGGCTTGAGAGGCGCTATTTTTAGCGCTAAAATGCCTGAAAAGCGCCCCAGTGTGAAAGGGGTCTAAGGATCCAACTTTTGAGACCCAAAGTTTTAGGACATGTGAAATGCCATGTATCTCTGAGAGCTATTCCAACTGACGCGGCTGAAGTCGCTGCCACTTCAGAAAAGGTTCCTGCACTATTTTGGGGAGGGGAGTGGATGGCGCAGGAGGCAGCTGGTCTACCTTATGGAGTAGGAGAACACGATCTCATCCACGGCTTGGCGCTATTAAGGCATGCTATAGAACGGTGCACTAATGCACCAGACCCATGTGAATATCTTATAATGGGGCTTTGTTTGCAGTAAATAAAATCTTTTTAAAATGGTATCGCACTATATGGAGTTTCTTTTTTGCTATTTATATGCTACATCTTTGAGCAGTGTTTGGACCTTGCAACCTGACCTGGAGTCCGTTTCAAGTCACGTTTATTATTACTATAATAAGGACACTGAAAACTGATCCTGGGTGGTCAGTTTCACGGACTTCTATGCACTTGAGCACTTTATGGATCACTTTTGTATCAATATTTATATTTTATGAAATATGTGTATATTCACGCTATTTGATGGTGTAAGCTGAATGACGACTTTAGATATTATTAGATATATTGCTCTTGCTCTAACGTTCGTGATGATACCTCACATGTGTGGTTTGAACGCTGATTACGTATGTGTACGCAACCTACATATGTGTTCGATTCGATGCGTTCAAAGCACGAGTAGATAGGGGTGTTTTAAAAAATTTTTTTTTTTTTTCATTTTTACGCTTTCCCTTTTTAATTATTTTTTGATCACTTATGCCCTGTACACACGACCGGTTTTGCCGTTGGAATAAACTCTGAAGGTTTTTCCCGACGGAGTTCCGCTCAAGCTGTCTTGCATACACACGGTCACACCAAAGTCCAACCGTCCAGAACGCGGTGACGTACGACGGGACTAGAAACCGGAAGTTCAATAGCCAGTAGCCAATGGCTTTCGTCTCGTACTTCAGAGCAAGCGTCGTTTTTGGTGCATTGGAACAGCATACAGACGAGCGTTTTTTCCGATTTGGTAATTTGTTCCGTCGGAAAAATATAGAGCATGTTCTCTATCTAAGTCTGTCTGAATTTTCGACAGAAAAAGTCCGATGGTGCATACACACGATTGGAATGAAAAGCTCCCATCGGACTCTTTCTGTCAGAAATTCCGCTTGTGTGTACGCGGCATTATTCTATTACAAGGAATGTAACCATCCCTTGTAATAGGAGCAGGGCATGACAGGTCCTCTTTACGGGGAAATGTGGGCTCTATAAGCCCCCACATATATCCTCTATGCTGGAGAGGCAGAGACAAAAAAAAAAAAAACACCTCAGGCTTTCCAGCAAAAAAAAAAGTCAGTGTTTTAAACCTGCCAGAGCTTGAAGTCATGACATCACTTCTGGCCTCCAAGCAGGGGCGGACTGACCATTGAGTGACTCGGGCACTGCCCGAGGGCCCTGAGCCACTAGGGGGCCCCATCAGGGTTGCTAGCCTCAGTAAAACCAGGGACAGTATGTATAAATCTGTTTTTTTTATTTTTTTTTATTTTTACATCTGTCTGTGTATACTGTGTGTACATGTATGTGTATACTGTGTGATTGTATACTGTGTGGCCCCATAATCTCTGATTGCCTGGGGGCCCCATAATCTCCTATTGCCCGGGGGCCCCATGAGTTATCAGTCCGCCCCTGCCTCCAAGGGTCATAGAGATGGTTTGGGACCATCTGGTCCACGGCCAGCTGTAGGGTAAACCGCCACCGCTGGAAGATTCAATCTCTGGCTCCCTGAACGCACAGGAGAGACCGGCGGGGTGAGGGCTTCCCTTCCCACCCCCTGTAAAAGCTATCAAGCAGCTAAACAGCCACTATGATGGCTTTTACTGTGCAGGGAATTGCTGGCTGAAAAAAAAAAGCTGCAGGCATCATTCAGAGATCGCCACTCAAAGTCCACAATGTCATATGATGGCCTTCGGGAGGCAAGTGGTTTAAATGATTAAATCAACCAATGAAATAATCGATTTCCCCAACTGATTTAAGCTGTTTTAGGACAACTTGCATATACATTTCTATCTGGGCTCAGCAATGACGGGCTCTCCCTCCTCCACTACATCTGTTTGCATCAATGCACCTAGATGACCCAAAGTTGTGATTGACATGAGACAGCGGGATGTGTCATTCAGTGATAGATGGTGAGGAGTAATGACTACACCTGGTTCAGTGATAGACGATGAGGAGTAATGACTACACCTGATTCAGTGATAGATGATGAGGAGTAATGACTACACCTGGTTCAGTGATAGACGATGAGGAGTAATGATGACTACACCTGGTTCAGTGATAGACGATGAGGAGTAATGACTACACCTGGTTCAGTGATAGACGATGAGGAGTAATGATGACTACACCTGGTTTAGTGATAGACAATGAGGAGTAATGACTACACCTGGTTCAGTGATAGACGATGAGGAGTAATGATGACTACACCTGGTTCAGTGATAGACGATGAGGAGTAATGACTACACCTGATTCAGTGATAGATGATGAGGAGTAATGACTACACCTGGTTCAGTGATAGACGATGAGGAGTAATGACTACACCTGATTCAGTGATAGATGATGAGGAGTAATGACTACACCTGGTTCAGTGATAGACGATGAGGAGTAATGATGACTACACCTGGTTCAGTGATAGACGATGAGGAGTAATGATGACTACACCTGGTTCAGTGATAGACGATGAGGAGTAATGATGACTACACCTGGTTCAGTGATAGACGATGAGGAGTAATGATGACTACACCTGGTTCAGTGATAGACGATGAGGAGTAATGATGACTACACCTGGTTTAGTGATAGACAATGAGGAGTAATGACTACACCTGGTTCAGTGATAGATGATGAGGAGTAATGATGACTACACCTGGTTTAGTGATAGACAATGAGGAGTAATGACTACACCTGGTTCAGTGATAGACGATGAGGAGTAATGATGACTACACCTGGTTCAGTGATAGACGATGAGGAGTAATGATGAGTACACCTGGTTCAGTGATAGACGATGAGGAGTAATGATGACTACACCTGGTTTAGTGATAGACAATGAGGAGTAATGACTACACCTGGTTCAGTGATAGATGATGAGGAGTAATGATGACTACACCTGGTTCAGTGATAGACGATGAGGTGTAATGATGACTACACCTGGTTCAGTGATAGACGATGAGGTGTAATGATGACTACACCTGGTTCAGTGATAGACGATGAGGAGTAATGACTTCACCTGGTTGGGAGGGGAACGTAGGATTGCTATGATGATGTCAGGTCTGGTTGGGAACAATGGAGTATGAGTAATACGGCTCTGCTGTTCTGCCACCTTTGTCAGACAAATTAGAAGTGACAGTCGATCTCCCTGGAAGAAACCTATGGCATTAATTCTGGTCAGCTCTGAGCTATGGAAATATTGGGAGCCAGGCTGTCACGAGGCAAATAAGCTGCCATTCTCACCTTCCTTTTTATTAGCTGACCGTCAGGCTTATATTCTGGCTTCAACGCATTCCGAGTCACCATCCTGAAAACATTTGAGGACCATTCTGGGTCAGTGATTTATAATAAAGCCCGAGGGGTCTCATAACAACCAGACATCCAGTGCTTATTATTAAATAATAATAATAATAATATTATGCTCATTTTAGTAGCAAATTTTAGGGCTTAGGCCTGACGTGACTACTTTGTTGAGCATGCCTGTGTATTGAGCCGGTATGCAAATACCTGGAACATAAACAAAGCGTGTTCCGTAGGATGTCTGTCTGTGCGAGTGGAAGGATGTGGGAACTGAAATGTATCGGTCTCCTATAAAGCAGTATTAAACCCAAAAGTAAACCTTTTTATTATTGCAGCTTACCAATCCTTCAATGTGATTATTGTATTAGTTTTTTATTTTTAGGGCTTTTTCTTTCTTTAATTTTCACCTGGTGATCTAGGCAGTAAGCCTGTTTTTCCACAGAACAAGCTGTCCTGCAGATGTAGCAGTTAGAGGGTCGAGGCAACCCATTTACCACCGGCAGGGGTGCTTACATTGGTCAGCTTTTAGTTATGTAAAACCTTTTATCCCAAAAGAAACAAAACTGTGGCTATAGCTGCTTAAAAAGTGTTAGTTGGAGTTTGGCTTGAATGTGTTAGTGTATCTAAATCTGCAGAGTTCAGGAGTGCACTTTGTGCAGAGCGCAGGTTTCGCGTTTAGGCTACGTACAGAGCGCAGGGTTTGCGCTTAGGCTGTGCGCAGGGCGCAGGGTTTGCGCTTAGGCTGTGCGCAGGGTTTGCGCTTAGGCTACGCGCAGGGTTTGCGCTTAGGCTACGCGCAGGGTTTGCGCTTAGGCTACGCGCAGGGTTTGCGCTTAGGCTACGCGCAGATCGAAGGGTTTGCGTTTACGCTGCGTGCAGAGCGCAGGGTTCTGGCCTGGCTCTTGTACCTCCTCTGTGTAGGCAGCGCTGCCTCGTCTTGCAGGGAGATCGTTCTCTCGCTCGGATTCTGGAGATCTGTTACCGCTGTGAGATCTATTAGTTCTGGGAGCTGAGAGCAAAACTGTCCCAAATAAAAAAAAAAAAAAAAAAAATGCACATAGATCTGAGTAAGCCCTATTGTTTCATGTTTTGGAAAAAGTCTCATCATTGGAACCCTGTTTACTATGGCCTTGTCTTTTTATGGCAGAGCAGATATCCCTACAGCTCATTGCATATGATAATTTATCGGTATAGATTATTTAAAGCACCCAGAATAGAAACATGTGTTCTTTATTTTTTTCTGCTCCATGCCTGGATTAAATCTAAAAAGCTAAAGGCAGTGGAGCGGACTGCATTCATTTCCTTGCCCTTTTGGGTTTTAGAAATAACTTTAGTTTGTTACCCTTAACTGAGTACAATAAGGTCTGTAGCAATCAATGAGGTTCCTGGTTGCTTTGGGCATCAGGTGTTTTTTTTTTTTTTTTGTCTTCAGTTTGCTCCTGGGCTAGGATTGTAGTGCTTTTGTTCTGAATAAAGATTTTATTAGGACTTGGACGTAATTATTCAGAGTAGCAGCATGGAGAGAAGTGACCCTATGCCAGGACCTCTAGTATTGGCACTATTTCTATCTATAACAGTATTCACGTGTGTTTTTCCTGAATATTGTTTTTTTTACTCATATGATTGTTTTCTTATTTTTGGTGTTGATTAATTTTGATGTGTGGATTGGGTGGGAATTAATTTTAAGACCGCAGAAAAGAGGAGGTGAACGCAGAAAATCAATTTTTACAATTCTAAGTTGCCATCATATCTAAGGCCCCATTCACACCCGAGCGTAGCGTTTGCAGACAGAAAATCGCGCAATTTTACCGCGATTTTGTACAGGTCAAAAGGTCACCAATGTAAAAAGTCGAAACGCCTGTAATCTGTCTAAGGCCCCTTTCACACTTGTACAATGACTTGGGACTGCAAAGTCGCATGACAAGTCGTTCCCCATGATTTCCAATAACAACCATTCATATTAGTACAGCTTCAAGTTGTGCCGAATTCAAAGTAGTCCCTGCACTACTTTGGTTCGACTTTTATGTGAGTTACACAGGCATTCCCTGAAATCGTGCGACTTTGAAGTCGTGGTAGTGTGAAAGGGGCCTAAAAAAAAGTTCCAGAGCTTCAGGCGATTTGGAGCTTCTGGCTTCAAGCGAGTTGGAGTGGAGATGTGAACCATCTCCATAGAGAATAATTCTTTATTTTTTTTTTTATTTTTTTTTTTACCCTCCAGCGTTTTGTAGCTTCAGGCTTCAAGCTACAAAACACTCAGACGTGAATGGGGCCTCAGGCTGCATTCATACCTAAGCGTTTTCAGGTCATAAAACGGCCGCCAAGCAAAATCCCATTCACTTCAATGGCACCTGTTCACATCTGAGCGTTTTGTCACTTGAAGCAAAATGCCTGAAAAAAGCCCTGAGCTCAAAAAAGAACATTAGCTTATCTGGGACAGATTACAGGCATTTTTCTGCCTTTTAACATTGCTGACCTGAATAAAAACGCGCGACTTTGAAACGCTGAGGTGTGAATGCAGCCTAAACCATAATGTACTCTAGAGCAGTGGTCTCCAAACTGCGGCCTAGGGGCTGATGGGACCCTTTGTTCGCCTTTATTCAGCTCTTGGAGCACTTTTCCTTCCACCGATACAAGACCCTATTCCTCCCACTGGCACCCATTGTTGGTGGGCGTTATTCCTGCCACTGGCGCCAATGACGGGGCGTTATTCCTGCCACTGGCGCCAATGACAGGGCTCTTCTCCCCCCGATAGCTCAGTTTGGCCGGACGGCCAGCTCTAGGAAGGGTTCTGGTCGTCCCAAACTTCTTCCATTTAAGGATTATGGAGGCCACTGTGCTCTTAGGAACCTTAGCAGAAATTTTTTTTGTAACCTTGGCCAGATCTGTGCCTTGACACAATTCTGTCTTTGAGCGCTTCAGGCAGTTCCTTTGACCTCATGATTCTCATTTGCTCTGACATGCACTGTGAGTTGTAAGGTCTTATATAGACAGGTGTGTGGCTTTCCTAATCAAGTCCAATCAGTATAATCAAACACAGCTGGACTCAAATGAAGGTGTAGAACCATCTCAAGGATGATCAGAAGAAATGGACAGCACCTGAGTTAAATATATGTGTCACAGCAAAGGGTCTGAATACTTACACACATTATATGTGTGTATATATACATAATATAAGTATTCAGACCCTTTGCTGTGACACACATATTTAACTCAGGTGCTGTCCATTTCTTCTGATCATCCTTGCTCACAGTGCATGTCAGAGCAAATGAGAATCATGAGGTCAAAGGAACTGCCTGAAAATATATATAATCTCTTATAACAATATAACAAAACGTAAATCAATTTTAATAACCTACCACATCTGTACAATTGTCAATATTACTACACCCAATTCCTATTTCCACTATATTTATTTATTTATTTTTTTCATTTATTTTTTAATATTGAAAATTAATTTGAAATCAAGTCATGCATTACTGCAAAATGTTTTTTTTATACAGTATGTTGTCTGTCTTCCCCTGAAATGTGCTGCCTCTTCAAAATGTAATAATATTTTGTACTTCCAAATATATCAGATATTTTTGGGCTGGGATAAATAAAGGTATGAGACATTAAGGCTTCAAAAAGAGAACGAAAAGGGGAGGAAAAAAAAGAAAAGCTTTTTCATTATAGAAGTCATACAGTTTGAAAGGAGACTGAATCCATTAGGATGCTTACTCAAAAAGCATTCCTCTCCAGGGCTTCTGGTCACCATATGTTATATGTACAATGGAGATCAAAAGGCGACTTTTCTCTCCTAATTACCTATGTACACTGATCAGACATAACATGACCACCCATCCATAACCCATTTGCGACATGGACTACACTAGACATCTGAAGGTATGTTGTGGTATCTGGTACCAAGCCGTCAGTAGCAGATCTTTTTAAATTGCGAGGTGAGGCCTCCATGGATCTGAGTTGTTTTTCCAGCACATCCCACAAATGCTTAATTGAATTGAAATCTGGAGAATTTGGAGCCAAGTCAACACCTTGAACTTAGGATATATGCAAAAAATGTGTAGCGCTAAAAACAACAAACTATCTTAAAAACAGTAAGTTCAAAAGGCCTGAACATAAATAATGATAAACACAAATAAATGTATCACATATAAAGTAGTTCAAATAGGCAGACAGTGAGTTAGAACAAAATGGGTCACTCCCGAAAGTGAGGTGAGGAGTGCCTTCACCAAAGTGCAGCAGAAAAGTATTGGAAGATGTTAATCTGCAGACACTTAAGTCTCATTACTATATTGAATTCTCATATCACACCACTGTGTCTTTTCAAAACATGCAGTGCCCTTGGATGTTACAGATGGGAGCTTACCGGAGGGTTTGAACCCAAAACAGCGTATGCTGTGAGGGTCAAACCGGCTTTTATTGCACCCTGGCAATGGTGGGAAGATCTTGGCAGTCTGATGGTATTGAAAGAAGCTGATCTAAAAGCATATCTTCTCCACCCGTATTAATGGATCTCTCCACAAAAGGTTCATAAGGGTACAAAAGGGACTACATAGTGTGATACCGTAGACACCATAATTTATTAAAAATCAAAGAAATACACTTACATGAAGAAGTTGGTAAAAAAGCGCTTGTACATAAAAGGGGCGGTAGTGGAGTCCTCCCGACGCGTTTCGTCTGAGTAGACTTCGTCTTGGGGTCACCACCTTGAACTTGTTGTGTTCCTTTAAACCATTCTTGAATTCATCAGACCAGGCCACTTTCTTCCATTGCTCCATGGTCCAGTTCTAAAGTGTGGCTATGGACATGGGTCAGCATGGGCACCCTGACCGGTCTGCAACTACGCAGCCCCAAAAAACACAAACTGCGATGTAGGGCTGAAACGATTAATTGATATTATCGATAATGATAATCGTCAACGATTTTCATGATCGATTAGTTTGTCCGCACCTTCCTCCCGGTCTGTCCGTTAAAATCCTCCTCATGTGTTCTCCTGTGTACAAGGGGCAGCCGTATGTGACCAGGCACGTCCGGGCTGACGTCATCCCCACATTCTTCTCTTTTTGAAATCGGTGGAGCGCCACAGATGCAGCGTTGCACCGATTAGGACGGTGCCATTGACGTCAATTGCCGCAGGTTTGACATGTCAAATCGAATGTCAAAATGCTCCAGTGTGAACCAAGGCTAAAACCTAAAGGCTGATCACTCTGTAGCCCCCCCAAAAAAGTAGAAGGGCTAATTACTCTCCTTGGGATAACACTGGTAGACACGTGACAACTCTAAACTTCTAACTTGATCAATAGTTGGTTATTTTTGTGCACTTATCACACCGATATAAAAAAGAAACAAACTTTTAATGGGCAGTAAAGAGAGAACTGATCTGAGCCATGGTTCCAGGTCGTTGACGTATGATTAGCATATCGGAGCTCCCCAGTTTTTTAGGCACCCGGGCGCTCTACCGAACAGCTGAACCAATGTGCATGAACCTAGAAATGCTTTATATTGCAATACAAAAGTATGGCACATGTGCTTATCCCAGAGATGTTTTAGGACATTATTTTATTTCCTCCTGGTTCAGCATTGTTCTGTCTTGTTTCTTCTGTCTTTTGTAATGGTGAAATTCTCATAACAGCATGTTTTCCTTCCACGTTAGGTCATAGAGTCTTGTACCAGGAGACTGACATCCCTGATGGGCCAGGAGTGCATCTCTGCCTAAATACAAGTGAGTTGATCCATTTATATAATTTGAAGAATTGATTTGTAGCAAGGTTACACCGGTCTTGGTTTATATTAAAGTGGAACTAAACCCTCCTATCATTTTCCGCCAAGGAAGCTGCCATCTTTGGCCTCTGATCACATGTGCAGCATCATGGCGGTTGAAGATCCGTTATGACTCCAACCATTTGAATGTTTTGACACTCTGATTGAGAGCACAACCAATGTGACAGTCACCTTCCTGACACGTGCCAGATGTGCAAATGTATTTAGAAACTGAAAAAACCATGGGTTTAGTTCCGCTTTAAGTGTTTTGGGAAAAGCTGCTTTCTGCGTAGAAAAAACATCCAGAAAAACATGTTACAGAGGAGTGTAGAATACTAATATGTGATACCTGAAAACTTGTCCAGGGTCGGCTTGCGCCAATTTCATCTCGGGAGAAAAAGACTCCAGTTAGGGGAATATGCACTTTTGATTTTCCTGATGTTTAACTTGAAGGATGAGCTTTACTCAGGGCCGGATTAACATAGGGGCTGGTGGAGCTGCAGCTCCAGGCCCCTCCCTCAATATAGGCCCATGGCAGTGGCTTGTCAATTCCTGTGTGCCTTCCTGAAGGAAGAGGAGCCCTCTGTGCTCACATGGAGGAGACAAGTCAGTGCAGCCGAGTCCTGTCTCTGCCGATGCCTGACTCCTATCACAGGATCTGTTCCACTCACACAGATCCTCCATGTCTGGGGGAGGGGCGCTGATGTCCTAACCAGCAGGAGCCCGGGAGGAAGGACATCTCCCATGCTGTTATGATAAGGTCAGTACATTTGTTAGGGGGATGTTGTGTAATTATTGTGCTAGGGGACAGACTGCTGCTTCCCCCATGTAATGTGCTCTCTTGTGCCCAGTGCCCACCATGTCATGTGCCTTGCAGTGCCCCCATGTAATGTTCTGTGCCCACCATGTCATGTCATGTGCCTTGCAGTGCCCCCCATGTAATGTGCTGTGCCCACCATGTCCTGTCATGTGCATTGCAGTGCCCCTATGTAATGTGCTGTGCCCACCATGTCATGTGCATTGCAGTGCCCACTATGTAAAGTGCTGTGCCCACCATGTCATGTGCCTTGCAGTGCCCCCATGTAATGTGCTGTGCCCACCATGTCATGTCATGTGCCTTGCAGTGCCCCCCATGTAATGTTCTGTGCCCACCATGTCATGTGCATTGCAGTGCCCACTATGTAAAGTGCTGTGCCCACCATGTCATGTGCCTTGCAGTGCCCCCCATGTAATGTGCTGTGCCCACCATGTCATGTCATGTGCCTTGCAGTGCCCCCCATGTAATGTGCTGTGCCCACCATGTCCTGTCATGTGCATTGCAGTGCCCCTATGTAATGTGCTGTGCCCACCATGTCATGTGCATTGCAGTGCCCACTATGTAAAGTGCTGTGCCCACCATGTCATGTGCCTTGCAGTGCCCCCCATGTAATGTTCTGTGCCCACCATGTCCTGTCATGTGCATTGCAGTGCCCACTATGTAAAGTTCTGTGCCCACCATGTCATGTGCATTGCAGTGCCCCCCATGTAATGTTCTGTGCCCACCATGTCCTGTCATGTGCATTGCAGTGCCCCTATGTAATGTGCTGTGCCCACCATGTCATGTGCATTGCAGTGCCCACTATGTAAAGTGCTGTGCCCACCATGTCATGTGCCTTGCAGTGCCCCCATGTAATGTGCTGTGCCCACCATGTCATGTCATGTGCCTTGCAGTGCCCCCCATGTAATGTTCTGTGCCCACCATGTCCTGTCATGTGCATTGCAGTGCCCACTATGTAAAGTTCTGTGCCCACCATGTCATGTGCATTGCAGTGCCCCCCATGTAATGTTCTGTGCCCACCATGTCCTGTCATGTGCATTGCAGTGCCCACTATGTAAAGTTCTGTGCCCACCATGTCATGTGCCTTGCAGTGCCCCCCATGTAAGGTTCTGTGCCCACCATGTCATGTCATGTGCCTTGCAGTGCCCCCCCCATGTAATGTGCTGTGCCCACCATGTCATGTCATGTGCCTTGCAGTGCCCCCATGTAATGTGCTGTGCCCGTCATGTCATGTGCCTTGCAGTGCCCCCCCATGTAATGTGCTGTGCCCACCATGTCATGTCATGTGCCTTGCAGTGCCCCCATGTAATGTGCTGTGCCCACCATGTCATGTCATGTGCCTTGCAGTGCCCCCCATGTAATGTGCTGTGCCCACCATGTCATGTGCCTTGCAGTGCCCCCCATGTAATGTGCTGTGTCCAGTATGTCATTTGCTATACGTTGCAGTGCCCACCATGTAATGTGCTGTGCTGAACAATGTCATGTGCTTTGCATTGCATTGCCCTTCATGTGATGTGCAGTGCCCACTATGTCATGCTGTGCCTTGCAGTGCCCACCATGTCATGTGCAGTTCCTAACATGTAATGTGCAGTTGCATTTCCCACCATGAAACGTGCTATGCCATGCAGTGCCCACCATGTAATGTGTTGTGCCCACCATGTAATGTTATGTGCCATTCAGTGCCCACCATGTAATGCGCTGTGCCCACCATGTCATGTCATGTGCCTTGCAGTGCCCCCCATGTAATGTGCTGTGTCCAGTATGTCATTTGCTGTACATTGCAGTGCCCACCATGTAATCCGCTGTGCTGACCATGTCATGTGTTGTGCATTGCATTGCCCTTCATGTGATGTGCAGTGCCCACTATGTCATGCTGTGCCTTGCAGTGCCCACCATGTAATGTGCAGTGCCCACCATGTCATGTGCTGTGCCTTGCATTGCCCACCATGTAATGTGCAGTGCCCACCATGTCATGTGATGTGCCAACCATGTCATGTGCAATGCCCACCATGTCATGGCTGTGCCTTGCAATGCCCGCTATGTAATTTGCAGTGTCCACCATGTCATGTGCTGTGCCATACAGTGATCCCACCATGTAATGTGCAGTGCCCACCGTGTAATGTGCAGCGCCCAACATGTCATGTGCACTTCCCACCATGTCATGTGCTATGCTGTGCCCACCCTGCCATGTGCTGTGCCCAGCATGTAGTGTGTTGTGCCCACTGTGTAATGTGCTGTGCTGTTCAACAGTGCCCACCATGTCATGTGCAGTTCCTAACATGTAATGTGCAGTTGCATTTCCCACCATGAAACGTGCTATGCCATGCAGTGCCCACCATGTAATGTGTTGTGCCCACCATGTAATGTTATGTGCCATTCAGTGCCCACCATGTAATGCGCTGTGCCCACCACGTCATGTGCTGTGCCATGCAGTGCCCACCATGTAATGCGCTGTACCCACCATGTATTGTGCTGTGTCATGCAGTGCCCACCATGTCATGTGCAGTGCCCATCATGTAAATTGCTGTGCAGTGCCCACCATGTCATGTGCTGTGTTGTGCCCACCATGTCATGTGCTGCACCATGCAGTGCCTACCATGTAATATGCTGTACTCACCATGTAATGTGCTGTACATTGTCCACCATGGCATGTGCCGTGCAGTACCCACAATGGAATGTGGTGTGCAGGGCTCATCATGTCATGTGTGGTGTCCACCATTTAATGTGCTGTGCTCACAATGTAATGTGCTGTGCTGTGTCATGCAGTGCCCACCTTGTCATGTGCTGTGCAGTGCCCACCATGCTATGTGCAGTACCCACTATATAATGTGTTGTGCCCACCATATAATGTTCTGTGCAGTGCCCACTTGTAATGTCCAGTGCCCACCATGTAATGTGCTCAGCTGTGCCTGCCATGTCATGTGCTGTGCCCACCATATAAGGTCCTGTGCCCACTGTGTGCATGAGCTGTGCCCACCATGAAATGTGTTGTGCAGTACCAACCATGTTATGTGCTGTGCCCACCATATAATGTACTGTGCCTACCTTGTAATGTGCTGTATTGGGCAGTGCCAACCGCGTAATGTGCTATGCCCACCATTAAATGTGCTGTATCCACCATGTAATGTGTTGTGCCAACCATGTGATGTACTGTGCTATACCCCCCCCCCTCCCGTGTAATGTACTATGCTTTGCCCCCCACAGACTCACCCCCTCACTCCCACCCCCCTCTCTCTCTCATCCCCTCTCTTTCACCCTGTTCTCTCTCTCACCCCCTTCACCCCCTACCACCCTCTCTCTCTTTCACCCTCTCTCTATTCCCCTTTTTCTTTCTTTCTCTCTCTCTTTCTTTCTCTCTCTCTCTCTCTCACCCCCTCTCTCTCTTTAATTTAAATTTCACAAAAAATTGTTTGCGTTTTCATTTTATTTATTTTCATAAAAAGGCCCACCAACATCCTTAGCACCAGGCCCATGATGCTCTTAATCTGGGCCTGGCTTTACTTGTAACTGCTCAAGCATTCATCATTGTCACCATTGCTAAGCTGGTTTACAAACCCTTACTGCTATTTCAAGGAGTTTATATAATGACATTGTACCTGAGGATGCCCAAACTTGCAGCTTGTGGTTCTTTCTACCATATTCCATAAATAAAGTTCAGTTTGTGCAGCTTTGTTCCTGTACTATCTGGGTTATGGGAGCTTTTCTTCTGTGTGTATTCATATGACTCACTGGTAGTGTTTGGGATTTCACATGTTATGCGTTCTGCAATTAAACTGCAGTGTTTGCTTTGGATCATCCTGCTTGTTTTCATTTTTACATGTAGCATTGTATAAATCTGATGATGGTAGCCTTGTTATTTCACATGATTATTGTAATGAAGGCATTAAATCCTCATTTTCTGTGGGGAAAAAAACACAGAAAAAGTAAAATTCTTAAATTTCATGAGCAATGAAAAAATACATTTGGTGCATAGATTATTGTTGAAATTCTGATTGGTTGTACAGTAAATCCTTAGTTTTTTTTTTTTTTTCTTACATTACTACCCAGCAGCTCCACCCTTGTCAGAAGCCCTATTTGTGGGCATTGCTGTTGCTGCCGACAGTGCTCTTGCCATGCTTGACCTTTGCCCACATTCCTATAGTGAAGTTCAGACCAAGCTCACTTGTTAGCTTTGCTCTGACACGAGCCGTCCCTATGCATGTGTTGTGATTACTGCTGTTCCTGGCCCAGAGGGCAGATCTGTCATGTACTCATCAACTATTCGTCTCCTTCAGAGAAGTGTGGTCAGACAATGGTGGGGCGCTGTCAACAACAGTAGGTCTGGATCTACAGCACATACAAAAATGGGGAGAGAGATAGAGAGTTCCCATATAAATTGGCATGTAGCACTGAATAATGGAATTTTTTAAAAGCCATGTACATAAACGTATGAAGACTGACTCACCAGAAGTAGGTGTAGATCAGTCCTTGTACGTTTATGTACACTTTAGTGTTGCACTGAAAATAATTGGGCGAAAATGAGGTTATTGGTGTTCTGCCGATAGAGAAAAAGGTGCCCGTAATGCCGCTGAAAACGCATGCGATTTTTACCATGCTTATGATGTGTTTTTCATAGGTCACATGACTCAAACTGCATCAGAATGTAACAGGTGTGTTACTGATGCGTTCTTGCTGCATTTCCAATGCATTTCAACAGGTAGGTGCGTTTTTGGTGCTTTTTTTTTTTTTTTAACTGACTGAAAATGTAGCAAGCAAGATTTTTAACACCACCGACCAGTGTGAAGACATCCATAGAATTTTTAAAGGGATGCATTTTTCTTAAGCTTTTCTTGCGCTAAAGGTGCCGGTAATTGCAGACAATAAATTGATATTCATCTAAATTCATGATATTAACCACTATAGCCCCGGTAAGGTTTTACCACCTTAATGATCAGGCCATTTTTTGCGATACTGCACTGCGTTACTTTACCTTTTAAAATTGCAGTCATGTGACGTTGTACCCAAACAAAATTGAGCTTCCCCCCCCCCCCCAAATTTTTCTTTTGGTGATATTTGATCACCTCCTGTGGTTTTTATTTTTTGCGCTATAAACAAAATTGTGAAAAAAAAAACAAACAATATTTTTTACTTTCTGCTATAAAACATATCCAATAAAAATATGTAAAACATCTAATTTCTTCATCAGATTAGGCCAATTTGTATTCTGCTACATATTTTTGGTAAAAAAAAATCCCAATTGGCGTATGTTGATTGGTTTGCGCAAAAGTTTTAGTGTCTACAAACTATGGGATAGATTTAGGGACTTTTTCATTTTTTTTTTGCTAGTAAAGGCGGCGATCAGTGATTTTTACCTGGACTGCAACATTGCAGCGGACAACTCTGACACTAAGGCTACTTTCACACTGGGGTGTTTGGGGCGTCGGCGGTATTTTTAGCGGCGCTTTACCGTAGTTTTTGCAGAGGATATCGGCCACTAGTGGAGTGCTTTTAACCCCTGCAAGCGGACGAAAAAGGCGTAAAACCATGGACACATTGCCGGCGGTATGGTGGTTGATTTCAATGGGCAGGGGCGCTTTAGGAGCGGTGTATACAGCACTGCAAAGATGCGACTTGCAGGACTTTTTTTACCGTCCTGCCAGCGCACTGCTCCAGTGTGAAAGCACTCAGGCTTTCACACTGGAGTGAGAGGAGAGCCTCTTTACAGGTGCTATGCGGGCGCTATTTTTAGCGCTAAAGCACCTCAGTGTGAAAGCAGCCTAAGTGACACTTTTTGGGAACCTGTGACACCAATACAGTGATCAGTGCTAAAAAAAAAATGCACTGATCACTATATAAAGGACACTGGCAGGGAAGGGGTTAACCGGGGCGATCAAAGGGTTAAATGTGTTCCCTGGGTGTGTTTACTAACTGTGGGGGGGGGATGCTGACACTAGACAGAGAGAGAGATCTGCGTTTGTGATTACTAGGAATCTCAGATCTCTCTTTGTCTGTGACAGAACGATGGTCTGCCTTGTTTACCTCTCTGCTTGTTGGCGTTCTGTCATTCCTGAGAATGTACCAATCACAAATGTCAATCAGTGCCACATATTGGTGCCTCCTCATCAATGCTTGTCACTAAAAGAGAAAACGTACTTACAAAATTTTATAACAGAAAAGAAAAAAAAATGTTTTCACTTTACGTTTTTTAATGTGTTTCGCAAAAAATAAAACCCCAGTGGTGAATAAATACCACCAAAAGAAAGCTCTATTTGTGTAGAAAAAAAATGATAAAAATGATGCATGGGTACAGTGTTGCATGACCGCACAATTGTCATTCAAAGTGCCACTGCGCTGAAAGATGAAAATTGGCCTGGGCAGGAAGGGGGTGAAAGTGCCCGGTATTGAAGTCGTTAAAAACTCGTTTGTCCAAGTCCTGAATTTTCAGTTTGGTGCACCACTAGTACACTTAGCCTTGACGGCATTTTTTCCCATGAGAAGAGATCTCAACATTTATAGAACTTCATTATTCTGTGCAACATGCCATTTTATGTGATAAGAATCTGTATCTTTAAAAAAAAAAATACACACTATAAAAAGTCTACACACCCATGTTAAAATGTCAGATTTCTGTGATGTAAAAAGATGAATCATTTCAGAATTTTTTCCACCTTTTTAATGTGACCTATGAACTGTACAACTCAGTTGAAAAACAAATCAAAATCTTTTAGGAGGGGGGAAGTAAAACTAAAATAATGTGGTTGCATAAGTGTGCACACCCTCTTATAACTGGGGATGTAGCTGTGTTCAGAATTAATCAAACACATTAAACTCATGTTAAATAGGAGTCCGTACACCCCTCCCATCATTTAAAGTGTCTCTGATTAACCCCAAATAAAGTTTAGCTGTTCTAGTAGGTCTTTCCTGATATTTTCTTAGTCGCACCCTACAGCAAAAGCCATGGTCGGCAGAGAACTTCCAAAGCATCAGAGGGATCTCTTTGTTAAAAGGTATCAGTCTGGAGATGGGTAAAGAATTTTGAAGGCATTAGATATACAATGGAACACAGTGAGGACAGTCATCCTCATCAAGTGGAGAAAATATGGCACAATAGTGACATTACAAAGAACTGGACATCCCTCCAAAATTGATGAAAAGACGAGAAGAAAACTGGTCAGGGAGGCTGCGGACAGGCCTACAGCAATATTAAAGGAGCTGCAGGAATATCTGGCAACTACTGGCTGTGTGGTACATGTGACAACAATCTCCCGTATTCTTCATATGTCTGGGATATGGGGTAGAGTGGCAAGATGGAAGCTTTTTCTTATGAAGAAAAACATCCAAGCCCTGCTAAATTTTGCAAAAAATGCATCTCAAATCTCCCAAAATCATGTGGGGGAAATGTGTTTTGGTCTGATGAAACCAAGGTTGAACTTTTTGGCTGTAATTCCAAAAGATATGTTTGGTGCAAAAACAACACTGTACGTCACCAAAACACCATACCCACTGTGAAACATGGTGGTGGCAGCATCATGTGTTGGGGCTGTTTTCCCTTATCGTCTTTCAGGACAGCACCTTGAGAGCGTGGCTCCACCCACTTGACAGGAAACACACCTCCACCAAACTTTAAAAGGAGGCTCCTTCCCACTTATCATCAGTTTATGTGTTTCCTCCGGCGGGAACACATGTGGGAGTTTGGAGCTCTCAAGGTTCTGTCCTGAGAGAACAGGCTCCCTACTCCACTATTTTTACCTACCTCAGGAGAGCCGATTCCTCCCATTTTCCACAGGCTTACGGGTGCCGGGTGGATGGGCTCCTTCTCCCTCGTCAGTGCTCGGGGAGAGCCAGGACTGCTCCGGGTATTGCTGCTCCCAGGCAGAGGCGTCAGGCATGTCAGGCATTTCTGTTTGTTTTTTCTTGCCTGCACATGTTTTTTCCCTGACGCCGCCGCCATCTTGGGAAGGGCAGTCAGAGGACTGCATCCGCCGGATGTGAGGTATCCGGAAGTGGGGCGGCATCCATGGAGCAGGCGCCAGGCGTCATTTCCGCCGGAAGCGCAGGGGGAGGAGGGAGGAATAGGTCTGGTGCCTATTTATTGCCGGTTCCGGTCCGACGCACAGGTGCTATTGGAGTCCGGAACCAGCGTTTTCGCCACAAGCATCACGCTGCTGCCTCAGCATGGATTCAGGAACCGCAGCGAGTGGAACAGGCACAGGCACCAGCAAGGCCCAGGTAAGGAGCAGACTGTAGTTTCTGCTCAGCTTTACTGTGGGGTCTCTCTCTAGCCCTCTTCTCTCTAAATGTTAGTGAAGTTTGAGGGTATTTTTTCCCCCTGGTGGCGGAGGGGCCTGTCAGGGCACATGAGTCTGATAGCTTTTCTCACTGTGCACCTGTGGTGAGCAACCTTGAGTAATCAGGCAGACTCTAAAAGATGGTTTGTCTTTTTTTCTCTCTCTTTTTTTCCCTTATCATGGCAGGCCAAGAGCTCTGACCCTGGGATTAGAAAGAAATGCCCTTCATGCAAAATTAAGTTAAATGAAGGCTGGAAAAGCTTTATGTCAAGCATGTATTGACTCCTTGGTGAGGGAAGAAACCACTTCCGCATGCAGTGATCTAATCGCATCTGCCAAAAAGGAATTGGATGCTACCATTCAATCCTTCAGATCCTCACTCACCTATCCATCTGCAAGTCAGCCCACTACCTCACAGTCCTCTCAAGGCTCACTGTTAGTCCCGGCAGTAGAGGCGGAAATGGGTCCTCTGAACCGGGAAGGGCTTTCCCCATCCCATTCTAATGAATCGAATGAGGATAGTGATGAGCTGGAAAATATGTCTTCCAAGTATAAATTGTCTTTGGATCAGGTGGATGGCCTTTTAAAGGCTATTTATGCTACTCTAGGCCTTGAGGAAGAGCATAAGGAGATGTCTTTGCATGACAAGATGTATGCAGGGCTTAGTGAGTCTAAGTCCCGTACCTTTCCAGTCCATGCAGTGATTTCTGAAACAATCAGAAAAGAATGGGCTGACCCTGATAGGAAACCATTTTTCTCTAGGGCTCATAAGAGAAGGTTCCCTTTTGATGAAGACCCAGCAGCTCTTTGGAATAAGGTTCCAAAACTTGATGCAGCCTTTTCTCAGGTGTCAAGATCTACTGATCTAGCATTTGAGGACATGGGGATCTTAAAAGACCCCATGGATAAAAAAATGGATCAACAGCTCAAGCGGACTTGGCAATCCATTATGGGCAACCTTAAGCCAGCAATGGCAACTACTTGCATCTCCAGGAACTTGGAGTATTGGGTAAATCAGCTTAAAGCTCATATAATAGCAGATTCCCCTAAGCAAGAAATACTTGACTCCTTTTCTACCCTCTCAGCAGCCGTAGCCTATGTCTCTGATGCCTCAGCAGAGTCTATCAGGATGACAGCTAAGGCGGCAGCCCTTGCTAATTCGGTTAGACGGGCTTTATGGCTAAAGACTTGGCAAGGGGACACAGCATCTAAAAACAAATTATGCGGGGTCCCTTTTCTAGGAGACTTACTGTTCGGCCCTGATTTGGATTCAGTTCTGGACAGGACTGCAGATAAAAAGAAATCTTTTCCTGTCAAAAAGAAGAAACAACCAGTCAAACGTTTTTTTCGTCCTCAAAGGGCTCAGGAACAGAACAAGTCTCAAGAGAAAAAGAAAAGCTGGTCAGGGCAGAGGGGTAAGGGCAGAGGAAATGTCCTTTTCCATCCTCCTGCGTCAGCCAGCAAGACGCAATGACAGTCGGTTACAAGTAGGGGGAAGACTACAAGACTTTCTCCCCTATTGGGCAAGCATAACAGAAAACCAGTACATTCTGAATATGCTAGCCCAGGGTTACAATATAGAATTTTCGGATCTCCCCCTAGAAAGGTACTTGGTGACAAATCTTCCAAGAGATGTAACAAAATCCCTGGCAATGAAGAGCCTATTAAAGGATCTGATAGATCAGGGGGTTATGACTTGCGTCCCACAGGGGGAGCTTTATCAGGGATTTTATTCCCGTATATTCCTGATAAAGAAACCATCCGGAGATTTTCGGTTAATCCTAAACCTGAAACCGCTGAACAGATCAGTCCAATACAAAAGGTTTCGTATGGACTCCATCTTCACGGTCAAGAATCTATTGACGAGGGAATGCTTTATGGCATCAATAGACCTTCGAGATGCCTATCTGCATATCCCTCTAGCCCCGCAGTCCCAAAAATTCCTAAGATTGGCGATAAATTTGGGAAAAGAGGTTCTGCACTTGCAATTCAGGGCCCTCCCCTTTGGCCTGTCTTCTGCCCCACGAATTTTCACAAAAATAATGGCAGAAGCGCTTGCTCCTCTTCGCATGCAGGGGATTGCGGTAATTCCGTACTTGGACGACCTACTCCTTTTTGCCCCCTCCAGGGAAAGACTGCTAGACAACCTCGGAAGGACCCGAGGTCATCTAGAAACCCTGGGTTGGATCATAAATCTGCAGAAGTCAAATTTCGTTCCAGCCCAGAAAATACTATTCCTGGGGTATCCGATCTGTTCAAGGGAACAAAAGATTTTTCTCCCAGAAGAGAAGAAGGGGAAAGTCCTGAAGGTGGTAGCGTCCTTGCAGGCAAGCCAGCAATTATCAGTCCGACAAGTGATGTCATCCCTAGGAACCCTAACCGCAACCATACCAGCCATTCAATGGGCAAGGTTACATTTCAGGCCTCTCCAGAGCTTTCTCCTGAGAATATGGAATCACAGGTCAGAATCTCTGGAAGCAAAGGTAAAGATACCCACCAAAGTCAAGAGATCACTTTGGTGGTGGAGAAGACAGGAGAATCTGTCAGAAGGCCTGCTCTGGTCATTTCCAATAGAAAAAGTGGTAACAACAGATGCCAGTGTATGGGGTTGGGGAGCTCACTTAGACCAAGACTTCGCGCAAGGAATGTGGTCTCGGACAGAGGCAAGGAGGTCCTCAAATTGGAGGGAACTAAAGGCAGTCGCCTTAGCTTTAGATGCCTTCTCTCCCATCCTTCAAGATTCTCATGTCCGGGTCCTCTCAGACAACGCCACTACCATAGCCTACCTAAACAAACAGGGGGGTACAAGAAGCAAAACACTTCAGTTGCTAGCTTCAAAGATCCTGGTTTGGGCAGAAAAGCATGTTCGGTCCTTATCAGCAGTCCACCTCAAAGGCACCTTAAATGTAGTGGCAGATTATCTAAGCAGAAGGCGGATTCAGGAATCAGAATGGAGCCTGAATCCGGAAATCTTTGCAATGATTACCAGGGCCTGGGGTCAACCGCAAATAGACCTATTTGCATCACAGGAAGATACAGAGGGAGAAGGTGGCAGTAATCCTAATTACTCCATTTTGGCCAAAAAGGGCATGGTTTTCCACCATTCTACAGATGGCAGTCAAACCATTTTGGCGGCTGCCTCTCCGGCAGGACCTGCTCCTACAGGGTCCAATACAGCATCCGGGAGTGGCCAGTCTAAGCCTCACGGCCTGGTTTCTGAGGAGCAGTTGTTAAGAAACAAAGGTCTGTCACAACCCTTGGTAACTACCTTACTTTCCAGTAGGAAAATAGTGACCAGAAAAATCTATGCTAAATATTGGAAGGTCTTCAACTCTTTTTGTCATTTGACTAAGAGAAAAGTTAAAAATTTAGTGTCAATTTTGGAATTTCTTCAAGAAGGGGCAGACAAGGGATTGTCAGTCAGCACCCTTAAAGTTCAAGTAGCTGCTTTGGGAGTATTTCTAGAAAGACCAATCTCTTCTGAGCCCTTGGTTATAAGATTTTTCAAGGCACTTACCAGATCTAGACCAGCTCCGGCTAAGCACTTTCCCAATTGGGATCTATCAGTGGTCCTGCAAGCCCTTACAAAGGAACCTTTTGAACCACTACAAGGAATCTCTCTAAGGAATCTTACTCTTAAGACCTTGTTCTTAGTTGCAATAACGTCAGCAAGGAGAATTGGTGAGCTGCACGCCCTATCTGTTAAGAGACCCTTTTTAACCATCTACACAGATAGGATTATACTTAAAACCGATCCAGGTTTTTTGCCAAAGGTAGCGTCAGCACACAATAGGTCGCAGGAAATCATCCTGCCAACCTTTTGCTCTAACCCTTCGGGGGAAAAAGAAGGCAAATTCCACAATTTGGATGTAAGAAGGACTTTATTACAGTATCTGGAGGTAACAAGTAACTTTAGATCCTCGGATTCTCTATTTATACTTTTTTCAGGTAAAAAGAAGGGCCAACAAGCTTCTAAGGGGTCTATAGCTAGATGGCTTAAATCAGCTATTCTAGCAGCCTACTCTCAGTCGGGGCTATCTCCCCCGCTGGGAATTAAAGCGCATTCTACCAGGGCTCAGGCCTCTACATGGGCAGAAATGGCTGGTGCCACCCCAGATCAGATTTGTAGGGCGGCTACGTGGTCAAGTTACCTTACGTTTGTCTGTCATTACAGACTGGATCTTCTGTCAGCCAGTGAACAGGCTTTTGGCAGAAAGGTCCTGCAGGCTGTGGTCCCTCCCTAAGTGGGTAAGTCTCTGTTATCCTCTCAAGGTGCTGTCCTGAAAGACGATAAGGGAAAAATCAAGTTAGACTTACCGGTAACTTGTTTTCCATGAGTCTTTCAGGACAGCAGCAACCCGCCCTTATTGTATTAAATTACTATGCTGTGACTAACCATATTCTGATTATGTGTTCCAGCTTGGGCCGGAGGTTCTCTACTACTACTGATGATAAGTGGGAAGGAGCCTCCTTTTTAAAGTTTGGTGGAGGTGTGTTTCCTGTCAAGTGGGTGGAGCCACGCTCTCAAGGTGCTGTCCTGAAAGACTCATGGAAAACAAGTTACCGGTAAGTCTAACTTGATTTTTTTCTTCAGCTGGAACAGGGGCCTTAGTCAAGGTAGAGGGAATTATGGAGAGTTCCAAATACCAGTCAATATTGGCACAAAACCTTTTTAAAACCAGTTTAAAGGTCACATTAAAGTAGGGCTGAAACAACTAATCGATTAATCGACAACTAATCGATTATTAAATTAATCGATTACTATTTTCATAATCGATTAATCGGCCAGTAACATAAAAGGGTTAAAAAAACTAAAATGAGCCCTTTAGAGCCCCAAAAAGAGCAAATAATCGCTACTGTAACTATGCTTTTTTCAGCCGCTGCATATTTGGAAAGGGTCAGGGACTTTTTTTAACAGAAAACTGTGCTTTTTTGGTTCAATATACTTCAATGGAGAAGCTGCAGAAAAACATGTAATGCGTTTTTGCAGCAATTTGTGTTTTTTAATCAGCCCAACAACAAATTGTCCAAAAAATGCAAAATCATGTGCACAAAAAATCAAAATGCACTGCAAAAAGCAATGCAGAAACAGATCAAAAGCAAACTGCAGAGATGTGTACTGAGCCTTATGCTGTCCACACGGATCAATTTTCAGACGAGAATATTCATACGAAAAATCTTTGTACATTCGCTGAGAATTTTTCAGTTCATGAAATTTTCACTTATTTTTAACAATCTGTTTTTAAAATGAATGTAACTTCTGAACGAAAACCACATACACTGTCTGAAAATTCCTTTGACCAAGAAGTTTTCTATTATTTCCAAATGTTCCCATCACTGTGGTTGAAAATGGACTTCGATTTGACCCCACTAACGATTAGAAAATTGAACGAACGTTCTTAAAATGACATTATTTTTTTTTTAAGGAGGATATTGTTTGTTTTTTTAAATAAAAAAATTTTGATCCTTTGAGTCTGATGATATTTACCAGATTCACCCTTTAATATACTGTTAGAGGAGAGATAGTATATATCCTCTAACAGTATATCTCCTCTAATAGTATATACAGTATATCTCTTCTGTCTGTTATTCTCAGATTGGATTAGAGATTTTGCTCCCTAACCATATAGTTGGTTATTTACATTTACTACTGCATAGAGATATTTAAGAATAAATTTCCTATTTTTTTAAACTTTACATATTAACTAAATTATACACCACACTTTTTTTTAAAGGTTATTATCCGATTAATCGAAATAATAATCGGCCAACTAATCGATTATGAAAATAATCGTTAGTTGCAGCCCTACATTAAAGGTAGAAACATTTCTGAAATTATTTCTTTGTCTCATTTTTTTACATCACAGGAACCTGACATTTTAACAGGGGTGTGTAGACTTTTTATATCCACTGTGTCTGTGTCTGTGTGTCTGTGTCTGTGTGTCTGTGTCTGTGTGTGTACATGCATGCATGCATGCATGCATGCATACATACATACATAGCCCAGTCCTGTTGAAAGGCAGCGTCATCTCTCCATCCTTCACATTTACAATAATTGAACATTCCGCAGCTCTCCTGCAGCGCACACCTGCCATTGAATGTTTTGCTGAGCACAGTGGGAATCATCAGAATAAGATGCATTGCTGCTCACAGGCTTTCCACCGCGCTCAGCAAAACAGGCAAGCGCACGTGTACACCGCATGATTAATATTAATGAACTATAAGAGCAGTGAGGCTGGGGTGTTCCTCAAATGTGTACATCTAGCTTAATGCTGTTTATGCCTCTGGTATGTGCATGTGACTAAAATTAAAATTTAACTTGTTTCTTTTAAAACTCGGCCAGTTTATAGGGAACAATAAGTTGCCACATTACTAAATCCTTCTTGGCACACAGTGTTTGCATCCTCCAGCACCGCTGATTTACATCATAGGAGTACTAGCCTGTATATGCCTTTTTTTTTTTTTTCCCCAATTTTCAGCACTGTGAAAGTTTGACTGACAATTACTTGTTCATGCCATACTTTACCCAAATAAATGTTATATCATTTTATAAGACCGATCCTTTTGTTTTGCTGGTGTTTAGCAGCAGTTTACCTTGCTTTGTTATAGAGAATATCAAATAAAAAGCTGGGACAGTACAGAGACCTCCAAAATGACCCCTTTTTGGAATGCAGACACCCCAAGTTGATCTCCTCCTCCTTTTTTTTCTTTTACTACGATATTTTGTAAATAAATGTACTGGTAATGGTGCACTAGTTATACCTGGAAGGGGGATGAGTTGAAGGGGTTAATGTACAGAGCCCATACCATACAGTGGGGGGGATGAAGATGAAGGGGTTTATTAGCAGGATAAGGTGTTAATATACAGTTCTCATACAGACAGAATGTACTAGGGGTCGACCAATATTGTTTTTTCAGGGCCAATACAGATTTTTTGGCTGCCGATATTCTATAGATTTAAAGGTTGTGTTTTTTTTTTTTTTGTTTTTTTTTACACAGTTCTTTTTCATTTTAATTTTTATTTTTATTGCTGTCACAAGGAATATAAACATCCCTTGTGACAGGTACTCTTTTTATGGAGGGATATGGGGACCCCAAACTCCCTCCTGCACTTGAAAGTATTTAAAGCGCCAAGATCTGCGTTTTTGTATACTTTCTATTTTTTAAAACTGGCGCCTTTTTTTAGGATACCAGTAATCCGGAAGTGATGTCATGACATTGCTCCCAGGTTACTGGATCCGAGCAAAGCATGCCGGCTGGTCGCTTGGGCCTCCTGGTGGGACGGGAGACCGGAGAGGAGGAGAGGAGGAGAGGGACATCCCCTCCCACTGCTTGTAATAACAGCTTAGCGGCTGCTTGGCCATATCTGTTGTTATTACAAGAAATCTGACCGTCTGCTCTAAAGAACGGTACGGTTATTAATATCTATATATAATCTATATCTCTCTTTTTAATATCGAAATCAGCGGGTTTTCTGCACTGGCGTTTAAAAGACCAGAGTAGTGTCCACAAGCTGAAGCCAAAGTTGAATTTTGGATTGAGACAGACCAGGGGTGTCCCAGAAGAAGCAAGCGCTTCTCAATGGTCAGCATGGTCACATGACCAACGAGCGATTGCCATTGCGAGCATTCTTTTGGATACTCTCAGGACTGTGTATTATGATGTATGGACAAATGCACGGCAGCATGGCCGCTATGTGCAGCGGGGTCCAGAGGGTCGGCCAGGATGTTTTGGCGTTCATTCACCTTTTTTCTTTTCACTTGATCCATTAAAGCTTAAGTACAGTCAGACAAACCCTGAGCACATGATGGGCATCCTGTGCTTAACATTGTATAGTCATTTTAGTGGAAATACATTTTATGTCTGTGCCTTGTGTGTAGCGGAGAGTGGCAAGATTTCCCCTCTGTTATTGTTCTGGTGTGACCCCAAAATTTGGCATTTTCCTCTATTTTCACTTTCGATGATAGCGGGAGAAATCGAGATGATGAATCTCCAGGGGGACACACAGCAATAAAAACTGACAGGTGTTCTAATCCCCCTCCACTCTGTCCAAAACTTAAAAAAAAAGTTTTGTCTTTAGCTATACTTGAACCACCTCAATACTGCCGTACGTATGTGGGGCTGCATGAAAAAAAAAACCCTGACCGATCAGGTCGAAGCCACTGTACTAACCATCTGATGTTAGTACAGCGATCTCTCCGCTGAGCTATTTGTTCTGATAGGGAGCCTGCCCCCCCCTCTAAAACACCCAGGTCAGCCGATTGGTAGACCTTTTTTGGTCCTGCCCCTTCAACACAAGCAGGCCCGGCTGCAGTACACACGGGCTGAATGCCGCCTGACGTTTGGCCCTTGTGTTTGGGACTTTAACACAATACTGGTAGATTTAATTAGCTTCTCATTAATTGACCCTAGTGGTGTGTGGTGGGGACATTAGATTGTGAGCACCAACAGGGGCTGGTGTGAAGTGCTCTGTAATATATCAGTGTTCTAGAAGTATTTAAAATTAAATATCTACCTTCTCGGGGAATATCTTCCTGTCTATGGCAACTTTGTAAGGGAACATTTGAGAGAAAGTTTGTACTGTGTTTCAGTATTGGCTGCTCCCTGTAATGGCCGTACACATGATCCGAAAATCGGACGACATATTGTCAGCTTTTTTTTTTTTTTTTTTTTCTTGCATGCCAGCCACATATCGAAAATGGCGAGGTTCAGAAAATTCTTGTACAACAGAATAAAAAATCCGGAGTGATGTCATGTGTTGTAGTGTATTTGTATTTTCAGACGGCAACTGTACTGACTAAACAAAAATCGTACGATCTGGTCTCATATGAGAAATTTATTTTCGTGCTTGTCCGATTGGATAATATCAGATGAACTGTCGTGATCGGCTCTCGAAAGCTCTGTACTAACGATCCTTTTTTTTTAGTACGATCGCTAAAGCGGTATTTTTCGTTCAATTTTCAGATCGTGCGTATGGGCCATTACAATGAACGTAGGTAAAGTAATTGTCACTTTAGGGGATTTCAATAGCTTCTATGTTGAAAACGATATCCTTCCCGGTAATTTATTGCAGACTTCACCTTCTCCTCCCTTGTAGGAAAGTGACTCGTCTGTAGGGGGTTTGGAGGTGATCATGTATAAGGTTACAGTCTCTGAGGAACTGATTTACGTGAGCACTTTTGTCATTCTGCCATTGGACTCCTGATGGTCTCATGGTGCCAAACCACAGGAGGAATTGAACGCATGATCCCTTGTTTTATATAGTGCAGATGTGACACAGTCCACAAGAAAATACAATTTCTGGAAAAGTAACCCTTTTCTTCTCTGTATGTGCAGCCTGTAAGAATTGCAGGATATTTTCCATGCCAATAAGGTAAGTATATAGGGGTATTAGGAGAATGTGTTGGGTTAAAATAAGGTAAATGCTAAATGTTACTAAACCCACAACAGTAAAATCAGTCTGTATTTGCAGAATAGCATGCTTGTTGTACTCGCCCCGAAACTTAAGGGGTTAATCCTCTGCATTGTGTATGAAGGCTCTTTGATCCTGTATGCACAAATCCTTCCCTCCTGCACTGTCTATCTGGGGAAGGCCAACTAACACACAGGCAGGGTAGCCAACCTGCACATGCTCAGTTGTCTTTTATGCTGGAGAGAACATTTCCTTGTTCTCAGAGCTAGCCAGGTCACATGAGATTGACATCACACATGTGGGCGTGTATACAGGCTATAGTGGAAATCTCCTCCTACCTGGACACACAGCTCTGGACAAACTCTGTAGTTTATCATATGACTTTGGTATACAGATCAGCCAAAAAGGTGTATATAGTGGCAGTATTTTAATGTAAAAAGATTTATAAGCTGTGGGCACTGTGAACTATTTTCATATTACTGTGTTTAGTAACACTTTAAGGCCTAATCTTCTGCTTTGGGAGGATAAATGTGTTGGAGGTGGTTAGTTGTTAATTTTAGGGATTTTGTATAAAGAAATCAAGTTGCTCTATACTGTAGAGCAGGGGTCAGGAACCTATGGCTGTGGCTCTTTTGATGGCTGCATCTGGCTCGCAGACAAATCTTTAATAAAACAATTATTAACGTTAAAAATATAAAACATTCTCATGTATTTCAATCCATTCATTTCCTACCGCTAATGTTCATGGTTGCGGGTAGGGATGGGCTTTATGCTCGGGTGTTCGCGGCAAATTCGAAAGCCGCGGAACACCCTTTAAAAGTCTATGGGAGAAATCAAAAGTGATAATTTTAAAGGCTTCTATGCATGGTATTGTCATAAAAAGTGTTTGGGGACCTGGGTCATGTCCCAGGGGACATGTATCAATGCAAATAAAAGTTTTAAAAACGGCCGTGTTTTTTCGGGAGCAGTGATTTTAATAATGCTTAATGTGAAACAATAAAAGTGTAATATTCCTTTAAATGTCATACCTGGGGGGTGTCTATTGTATGCCTGTAAAGGGGCGCATGTTTCCCGTGTTTAGAACAGTCTGACAGCAAAATGACATTTCTAAAGGGGAAAAAAGTCATGTAAAACTACTATCGCTAGCGCCGGCTATAATGAATTGTCGGTCCGGCAATACACATAACAGTTCATTGATAAAAAGAGCATAGAATTTCCCCACAGGGGAACCCCGAACCAAAATTTAAAAAAAAAATGCGTGTGGGTCCCCCTAAATTCCATACCAGACCTGGTCCGGTATGGATTTCTAAACATGGGAAACATGCGCCCCTTTACAGGCATACTACCGTTGGCAACAGCATAACAACGTTATTAAAAAGAATTCAGAGGTCATGTCATGTTCGGCAACTTTGCCGTATTTCTTTGTTCTGTGATTTACCCCTTAATAAAGAACACCTGATCGTTAAAGAAAAAAAAAAAAAAAAAATCAGAGACTTATTGTACTTTAAAAGTGTTGGTCTTACATAAAATGCACACATTTACTTGTATTTAGTTTTAAACATATTGTATGGCTCCCACGGAATTACATTTTAAAATATGTGGCGTTCATGGCTCTCTCAGCCAAAAAGGTTCCCGACCCCTGCTGTAGAGACTAAAGGTGGCCTTACTCAGGTTTTTATACGATCATTTGTACAAATATTCTCAATATATTCAAAGATTTGAGGAATGTTGGAAAGTACTTCAAAATTTAGTTTGCTTTTAACATTTGATTTTGAAATGAATCTACATTTCTGAATGAAAGCCGCATACGCTTTTAGGAATTTGTTTGAAGGAGCAGGATGGAAAAATTTCCTTGTCACTGCAATAGTAAAAGGAATGTTAATTTGACCTCATTAAGGATTCGAAAATCAAAGGTTCTTAAAATCTAACCATTCAAACTAAATTCTTCTAGTGTATGGCCAGCTTTAGCAACCAGGGGGTGGAACCACAGCGCCCAGTGGGGGACGCGATTAGACTTTCCTGGATGTTTCTAGGATGCAACGCCAGTAACTTTGTTGGGAAAACAAAAAAAAAAAGTTACTGTTCACCAGATAGGCAAGTATCCAGTTTGCCTTTTACAGGATGCTACAGTCTGAATTTTCTTATAATTAGCACCCGCCGTATAGTAAAATAATGGCGGGATCCCCTCTCGTTCTGGGGCAACGTCCTATGATGTCGCCCCAGTGTCACCGCTCTCACGCGCCCATGGGGGCACGGCGATCACGGTCGTGCCGTGTCCCCAGGACACCGCGTGACCCCAATCTCGGTAAAGAGCTGATGACGCGGCTCTTTACTCATGTGATCGGCTGTGTCCAATCACAGCCGATCACCTGTAGACAAGGAAGTGCCGTTTATCGGCTCTGCTTGCCTCACACTGACAGAGTTTGGGGCGAGGGGAGCCAATTAGCGGCACCTCATTGCAGGAGAGACTGTACAGGTAATCGGTGCCCTGATTATAAGTGCAGCCTCTGCAGTGCCACTTATCAGTGTGGCATATTAGTGCCGCCTCATCAGCGCACATCAGTGAAGGAGAAAAATTGCTTATTTACAAAATTTACTGACAGAAACTAAAACTTCTTTTTTGCTAAAAAAAAAAATTAAAAAACCCAGCAGTGATTAAATACCACCAAAAGAAAGCTCTATTTGTGGGAAGAAAATGATAAAAATTGAATTTGGGTCCATTGTTGCATGACCGCGCAATTGTCAAAGTGCGACAGTGCTGAAAGCTGAAAATTGGTCTGGTCAGGAAGGCGGTTAAAGAAGCTTTAGGGTAGTTTTAAGAGATGAAATGTTGAGTGGCCTAAACCAGAACCATACTGCCTCTGAGTACCACAAACCAAAAATGCTATTTTGTTTCATTTATGCAAAGCAAACTTGCACATCCATCCATTTATTCAAAGCAAACTTGCATATCCATCCATCCATTTCTCCATGCTTTAGTTTGTTGAGAGATCGGTTTGAAAAAAGCCCTCTAGCATTTTAGCCGTGGCCATCTTCAGCAAGTGGAGATGATTCATATAGCATTTACAGTACTTTCTGGAATCTATCTGCCCTTCTCTCATGCATGCAGGCTGGAGGGTGTGCTTGCCTAAGAAAAGCTTTCCTGAAGACTCCTGAATTGTATGACATAATTTGCCTAGGCCTGGAAACCAGGAAGGAATTGAAAAAATGTAAAAAAAAGTTTAAGGCCTCTTTCACGCGGACGATCCATTCAGGTCCGCCTGTCAGTTTTTTAGGCGGACCTGAATGGATGCTCCATAGACCTCTATGGAGCGTCGTATGTCAGTGGTGACATGTCTGCTGACATCCGACCCACTCCGATCTGAAAAAGTGTGACGGAGGAAAAACCTACTTTTTCCATCCGTCATCGACAGAGCGATCCCCCGCTGAGCAGCTCCATACACGAACACGTCAGTGTGAAGGAGCCCTAAAACCACTAGATGGGAAAGTGTATCTTATTTACTAATACAAGCAGCATAAGGATTAACCCATTAGTGCCTCTTGTTTCAATATTGGAACAGTAGTGATGTGGGAGAAGGGTGGATTTGATTTTAAATCAAGTCGATTTAAATCACTAGTAAATAGCTTGATTTAAATTATTCATTTTTAAAGAGCAACTGTCATCTCTGTCCTGCAGCTCCTCCTCCTCCTCCTCCTCCTCCTCCTCCTTCTCCTCCTCCTCCAACCTGCTGTTGACTCACCGACAGTCTCATTCACTTTAATGGGACGGCTGGTGACGCTGCAGTGACACAACAAGGTGAGGGACGTGGCAGCAGCAGGTGAGGGGATGCCCGCTAACTGGCGCTGCCATGATGGATCTGAAATGACAGGTGCTCTTTAAATGGAAGGACTTGCTGGTAGTTAGAATCTTAATATTTAATATTTGCAAACAAAATGAAGGTTTCCTATATAGAATAATAAGCTGTCAGGTTAGTAAAACAGCGATATCCGAACCGATTCAATCATACCGTTTTTGTAGTGAACATAGATTTGCTCAACAATGGGATAAAGGAATATTCCTGAACTTTCTTTTATCTCATGGTTACTGTGAAATTATGTGAATGCATCAATGCAGTGCATGTTTTTTCAGCTTGCAGAGCTTGGATTTATTGAACGAGTTTACGAAAAATGTAAATGTTGCCGAATATACAGCCTCCTGCTACATAACTCCATTTCATGCTGAATAAACTAAATTATTAATGTATCTTAAATAGAAAACTATCTTTAGCTAGATTTTTTACTCCAAAAGCATTTTATTAAAAATTGATAAAAATCAAAAAAATCTGATTTTAAATCAAAGCAATCCGTTTTTTTTTTTTTTCTAAAAAAAAAAAAAAAAAAAAAAAAAACACAAAACAAAAAAACCCCCCAAAAATCAATTTTTATATCCACCCTGTGTGGGAGTTATTTATATCCTACTGCTCTAGATCAAGGATAAGCAATTAGCGGACCTCCAGCTGTTGCAAAACTACAAGTCCCATCATGCCTCTGGGTGTAATGCTTGTGGCTGTCAGAGTCTTGCTATGCCTTGTGGGACTTGTAGTTCTGCAACAGCTGGAGGTCCGCTAATTGCATATCCCTGCTCTAGATAATAACATATATATAAATTTTATGCGTAAATCAAAAACCTTAGACCTAAATGGGTTAAAAATAGTCAATGTTGATTTAAGAGTGAATTTCTGCTTTAAAGTGGATGTAAACCTAAAATTTAGGGGTCTGTGGAAGAAAAGTTGAATTGGAGCCCTTGTATATTATTTATTACAGATATTTATATAGCAAAGAACATTTACACAGCACTTTATATATGTATTGTACACCTCAGTCCCCGCCCTCCAAGGAGCTTGCAATCTAAAGTCCCTATGTCACAAACATACACATACTAGGGCCAATTTAGACCAGTTCTAAACCCATGGAAACACAAGGAGAACATGCAATCTCCAAGCAGCTAGTGTCCTGGTCGGGTTTGAACAGGAAACCCTAATGCTGCAAGGCAGGCGTTGCTAACCGCTAAGCTGATCTACTAGTAAAACAAAATTAAAAAAATCAGCGTTCCGTTGCTCTTGGCACCAGAACTCCGTGTGCCACCCATAGGATCTAGTATCATGAACCAGGATAGCAGAATGAAGAGGAATTGATGCTGCAGCTATAGCTTTTAACTTGGTGCACAGCAAACCCTTTTATTTTGCACTTCTGAGTATTGAGCCATTTAGCGGCACTGGGGAGCGCTCGGTGTGCTGCCCGGATCCTGCCGAGTCTTCCATCTCTCTTCTGTTCTTAGCCAAAGGCCTGGTTTTCTACTGAGAAGTACGCAGGCTCAAGGTAGCAGAATGGCTCCCTGCTTCTTCATTGCTTTACAGGAATGGCGAAAATGCTTTCATGATGGAAAAAAAAGATGTGTAAATGCGCTCCTTTATCTGTCGCTGAAATCTGCTAGGCACAGCTGGAGGTGACAGTAATATATTGGACAGGACCCGGATCACATTGTTGCATGGAAGGCTCTGGAAACCGACTGTGGCAGTTACAACAAACTCAACAGAAGCGGAATGTCAGCAGACGGAGCAGGATAAATCTGTGATCAGGAGTGCTGCTGAGCTCACAGTTTCCAAAAGAATACAAACTATTTTTTTATGTACAGCTCCATTTATTGTGTCTGTTCAGGACTGAGGGCTCATTAACATCACATTTGTTGGGCTAACTAACACATAGATGGGGCATAATGCTGATGTTGTGGTATTTACTTCTGTCAATTTTTTTTTCTGATGTTCTTCATTTTATACTACTCTAGTATCATAAAGATCTCTAATTTTAAAAGAGAAGTATGGTGGTTTTTTTTTTTCTCGCCTCATCTTTCAGGACAGCACCTGGAGAGAGCGCAGCTCCATCCACTTTCTAGGAAACACTGCAGTTATTTCTTTAAAGCCTGGACACTTCCACCATGGCCTCTGTTGTAGTGTTTCCTCCAGCCACTGTGGAAGCGCTGCAGGGGGCCAGGGGTGTGCTGCGCCCTCTCCAGGTGGAGAAGGGTGGGAGGCATACCTGGTGTTTCTTTATCTTTTGCTGAATGGCCAGCCCATCAACCCCCCCTGATGGGTGGGGGGTGTTCCAGTACCTTTCCCTTCATCGAGTCCGGCGAGGGCAGAGGCCTCATGCTTAGTCTTTTAAATTTTGTCTGAAAATACACCAAGCAGACAAAACATACCATCAATACATTTACAGATTGGATCTCCTCCCCCAGCAGATCCCAAAACAGTCAGTGAACAAAAACCAAATCCCACAAAATCACCGCTGTACAAACAAACCCACACTACTCAGAGAAGTCACTTGAGTGTGAGGCAGGCTCCCTTTCACCCCCTCCTGCGCTCCAACGGCCGGAACCAGAAGCCACTGCGTGCCGCCGGAAGTTCTGCCCTGTCCGGCAATGACGTCACCGGGCACTCAGGACCCGGAAGAGGACGCAGGCTGGAAGCCAGAGACGCCACACTGCCTAGTGCAGCCCTGTACTCCGCCCGTGCTGATAGACCGGGAAGGGGGGCGTGGACTGAGTGTCGGGCTGCACGAGTGTCAGGCTGCACTAGGCAGTGTGGCCAGCGATGGCGAACCTTGGCACCCCAGATGTTTTGGAACTACATTTCCCCATGATGCTCATGCACTCTGCAGTGTAGTTGAGCGTCATGGAAAATGTAGTTCCAAAACATCTGGGGTGCCAAAGTTTGCCATCACTGTTCTAGGCAAATATGTAAGGCCCAACCTGAAATTGGTGTTTCGTAGAGCAACTACATGGAGGGAACAGACTTATCAGCAGCCATTATCAGGTGAATCCACACGAGATGGGGGCCCCCGGGGTACTTTCCAGTGTGGCCACTGCCCATGTTGTCCTTGGATCCAGGAAGGCACAACTTTCATTCTTCCCAATGGGGAAACCCCCCGCCCCCCCCCCCCCCCAACATGCCAATTGTGGCATGAGGGGAGTTGTTTACCTAATGGTCTATGCCTGCAATACGTTTTATGTACGCAAGACCATTAGAAAAAAAAATAATGCAAAGAATGGGAGACCATTTATACCATTGGTGAGATTTCAACCTGAAGTTGTCAAATTAGTGGTCCTGGAAGTTCCAGAAGACACTCGGGGGAGGGAGGTGCGACTGGGACCGAGCGATCCTGAGACTTGAAGCTATCTCGATCGAGCGGCTCAACGCCCTCACACCACCGGGCCTCAATGAAGCTTTCTCATATAAACCTTACCTATGAACGACTTTTTAGTTGATTCTACCTTTTTCCTAAACTCAGTCTATGTTCTCTCGGGCCCTTGCTTTTTATTTTTTGTTTTCTGTTAATTGTTTTTTGTCATTTGCGCTTTGTTTCACAATTTATCTTTATTTTTCCATCCCTTCTGTGTCCCTTTATCCTACATTCCCCCCCCCCCCCCCCCCTTCACCTCACTCACCTATACCTTTGACAACCAAGACGAGTGTTGACTGTCAATTGGGTCAAGCATATATTCCAAAAATATTCTTCATTTTAATTTTTAGGATCCACTTGTAATCGTGTGCGATCCTTTGTGGTGAGATTAGGACTGCAGACAAATTGTTGTTATTATTAACCACATGTTGTAATTGCCTGGCATATGTGTGTGCCTTGGGCATGGACCGGGATGGAATTCCTGCTGCGGCTGCATCTTTGGCACACACATTGCCTCACCAACTGCTTTGTTTAATCGATGTTCTTTGATTAAACCTTTTTTGTCAGGCATGCTTTGCCATGGGATCTACAGCGGCCTGAGGCGCTACACTCCCCCTAGCGGCGGACATGCATCTCTCTATTAGGAAGAGGGCCTCCAACTCCTGGATTGCCCTCCCCTTCTTTCCTCGATGACAGCCTTGCGCCCTCTTCTGTCAGGGTTACGTGCGCACGCGCGCAGTGGCCATCCTTTCACGAGTGTCACGTGCGTGCGCTTGCACTGTGGTAGAGACGGACCCGGTGGCATCAGGCGCCGGCACACTGACGTGGGCCTAGTTGGAAGCTCTTTAAAAGGATGCTTATGGGGGCCTCTATTCAGATGGCTGCCACCTGGGGACAGGCTTAAATACAAACATTTAAAGGTAGGACTGGCTTGTTTGACTGCTGCTAGTGCGGCCTACGGTTCTATGGTGGGGAGGTGCTTGATACTCTTTTCTGCCTCTTGTTATGCTATGTGGCCGCTGCTGCTGGTGTGGACTGACGGTCCTCTTCTCTGCACATACAGTGGCTTGCGAAAGTATTCGGCCCCCTTGAACTTTTCAACCTTTTGCCACATTTCAGTCTTCAAACATAAAGATATAAAATTTTAATTTTTTGTGAAGAATCACCAACAAGTGGGACACAATTGTGAAGTGGAACAAAATCTATTGGATATTTTAAACTTTTTTAGCAATTAAAAAACTGAAAAGTGGTGCGTGCAAAATTATTCGGCCCCTTTACTTTCAGTGCAGCAAACTCACTCCAGAAGTTCAGCGAGGATCTCTGAATGATCCAATGTTGTCCTAAATGACTGATGGTGATAAATAGAATCCACCTGTGTGTAATCAAGTCTCTGTATAAATGCACCTGCTCTGTGATAGTCTCAGGGTTCTGTTGAAAGCGCAGAGAGCATCATGAAGACCAAGGAACACACCAGGCAGGTCCGTAATACTGTTGTGGAGAAGTTTAAAGCCGGATTTGGATACAAAAAGATTTCCCAAGTTTTAAACATCCCAAGGAGCACTGTGCAAGCGATCATTTTGAAATGGAAGGAGTATCAGACCACTGCAAATCTACCAAGACCTGGCTGTCCCTCTAAACTTTCAGCTCAGACAAGGAGAAGACTGATCAGAGATGCAGCCAAGAGGCCCATGATCACTCTGGATGAACTGCAGAGAACTACAGCTGAGGTGGGAGAGTCTGTCCATAGGACAACAATCAGTCGTACACTGCATAAATCTGCCCTTTATGGAGGAGTGGCAAGAAAGCCATTTCTCAAAGATATCCATAAAAAGTCTCGTCTAAAGTTTGCCACAAGCCACCTGGGAGACACACCAAATGTGTGGAAGAAGGTGCTCTGGTCCGATGAAACCAAAATCGAACTTTTTGTCCACAATGCAAAACGATATGTTTGGCGTAAAAGCAACACAGCTCATCACACTCAACACACCATCCCCACCGTGAAACATGGTGGTGGCAGCATCATGGTTTGGGCCTGCTTTTCTTCAGCAGGGACAGAGAAGATGGTTAAAATTGAGGGGAAGATGGATGCAGCCAAATACAGGACCATTCTGGATGAAAACCTGTTGGAGTCTGCAAAAGACCTGAAACTGGGACGGAGATTTATCTTCCAACAAGACAACGATATAAAACATACAGCAAAATGGATAGTGGAACCAATTGCCTTCAGAAGTCACCTAATTAGTAAAAGGAGTTCACCTGTGTGAAATTTAGTCTTGCTATAAATACAGCTGCTCTGTGAAGCCCCCAGAGGTTTGTTAGAGAACCTTGGTGAACAAACCGCATCATGAAGGCCAAGGAATGCACCGGACAGGTCAGGATAACGTTGTGGAGAAGTTTAAAGCAGGGTTAGGATATAAAAAAAAATATCCAAAGCTTTGAACATCTCACGAAGCACTGTTCAATCCATCATCGGAAAATGTAAAGAGTATGGCACAACTGGAAACCTACCAAGACATGGCCGCCCACCTAAACTGACAGGCCGGCCAAGGAGAGCATTAATAAGAGAAGCAGCCAAGAGACCCATGGTAACTCTGTAGGAGCTGCAGAGATTCACATCTCAGGTGGGAGAATCTGTCCACAGGTAACTATTAGTTGTGCACTCCACAAATCTGGCTTTATGGAAGAGTGGCAAGAAGAAAGCCATTGTTGAAAGAAAGCCATAAGATGTCCCGTTTGCGAGAAGCCATGTGGCGGACACAGCAAACATGTGGAACAGGGTGCTCTGGTCAAATGAGACCAAAATGTAACTTTTTGGCCCAAAAGCAAAATGCTATGTGTGACGGAAAACTAGCACTGCACATCACCCTGAGCACACCATCCCCACTGTGAAACATGGTGGTGGCAGCATCATGTTGTGGGGATGCTTTTCTTCAGCAGGGATAGGGAAGCTGGTCAGAGTTGATGGGAAGATGGATGTAGCCAATACAGGGTAATCTTAGAAGAAAACCTGTTAGTCTGCAAAAGACTTGAGACTGAGGCAGAGGTTCACCTTCCAGCAGGACAACGACCCCAAACAGCCAGGCCTACAATAGAATGGTTTAGCTCAAAATGTATTCATGTTTCAGACTGGCCCAGTCAAAGTCCAGACCTAAATCCAATTCAGAACTTGTGGCAATATATGAAAATTGCTGTTCAGACGCTCTCCATCCAATCTGACAGAGTTTGAGCTATTTTGCAAAGAATGGGCAAAAATGTCACTCTCTAGATGTGCACAGCTGGTAGAGACATCCCCAAAAAGACATGCAGCTGTAATTGCAACAAAAGATGGTTCTACAAAGTATTGACTCAAGGGGGCTGAATACAAATGCACACCACACTTTTCACATATTTATTTGTAAAACCTTTTATCATTTTCCTTCAACTTCACAATTATGTGCCACTTTGTGTTGGTCAATCACCTAAAATCCCAATAAAATAGTTACGTTTTTGGTTGTAACATGACAAAATGTGGAAAATTTCCAGGGGTATGAATACTTTTTCAGGGCACTGTAGATACCCTCTAAAAAATGCTGCACTTCACATGACACTACATTCCTAAAATTTCTTTATACTCCATAACATTGTGCAGTGGTATAATCGAGCACTCTAGGCATCTGTCATGCTACATGTGATTTTCTCAGAATCTCAACAGTAATACCATAAATGTTCTGCAGGCATCCTCAATGTGCACCGTTCAACAACCGTCTGAAAGCAAAGTTATGGTATACATCCATCTGATGGGAGATTTGAGGAAATAATGGCTGCTAAAGTTAGACTTAAAAGGGGTTGTAAACCTCTTGACATGAAATATGAACAAAGCATATCCCTTTATAGTGAGTGCTTGCCTTAAGATTACCAAGTATCACTTTTTATCTGCTGCTTCATTCCTCTATCTGTATGAGTCACTTACAAGTTTTCCTGACACCAAGAGAAAAATGGTGACAGTAGAGGGATCTCCAGCTGATTGACAGCCTCAGCTCTGTTCCTGTGTGCTGTGTGAAGGTTGGGGGGTGGGTGTTCCCTTCCCTTCCCTTTCCTTCCCCTACCCTTCCCTTCCCCTCCCCCTCCAATCAGCTGTCAGAGCTCTCCTCTCTGATCTCTGCAGAGTCTAAGGCCGGTCATAGACGGTTTGACTCTTGAACCGAACCAGGTTGACAGGCTGAATGGACCAAGTTGATTGATCAATTAACTTGGGTACAACCAGCCTGACAGATTCACTTGCGATTTATCGCTAGCAGCTGCTATAGCTGCTAGCAATAATCCCTAACTTCTCGCCCGCCTGCCGGGAAAAGACAGTTGCTCGGCAATTGGGATTCTCCCTGTCAGCACTGACTGTGTTGATGGGGGGAGTTGACATGCACATTTCTTTCCTGCAACCCGTTTATGGCCTGCTTAACGTCAGCTCTCCGTCCTCTTTTTTCGGAACTTTTAGACAAGCTTAAAAATTCAGCACTTTAAACCGATGTAGAGAAGACTGCAGATAAACATGTTCAACTTACGTAGGAGGATTGGTTTCATCCCTTTTTATCACCTGAGGCCAATCACTTCACTGGGTATGTGTAACTATTAAACCACTTTAACAGTCAGCTCCCTCATCTTGCTGATGGGATAGTGAAGGAGCAGAAGTAAAATAATGAGGTTATCCCTGTGCCTTCCCCACCTGTTAATCAATTTACTGTTAAGCCGGCCATAGCAAGGACCTGCCAAATTTCGTTCTGTGTATGCATAGGCTGGTTGTACACAAGTTTGTCAGTCTATTGGTCTGTGGCTGGACACCAAGTGCTACTTTTGTTTATGGCAGTATGTGCCCAGGGACTAATGCTCGGAACACAAACAGTCTAATGTTCATCCCTGGGTGCATACCGCCCTAGATGTTAGTACGGCTCCGTGCACCGTCCAGCTGTAGCAGCTGTTAGTCTCTTAGAGTTTTACAGGCTATTGACATTGGGGCTGGATGGTACGCCTGTGCCCTCTGCCCACACCCAAACACCAAGTCTGGTTTATCAGATCTAAACACCCAGTGTGCAAGAGGCCTTAAAGTGGTTGTAAAGCCAGAAGGTTTATCCTAATGCATTCTATGTATTAAATAGCCTTCTGTGTACAGTAGCCCCCCTTAGCCCCCCTAATACTTACCTGAGCCCCATCTCTATCCAGCGATGTCCACGAGTGCCTCGGCCGTCCGCGACTCTCCTTCCTGATTGGTTGAGACACAACAGTGGCGCCATTTGCTCCCACTGCTGTCAGTCCGATAGCCAATCGGGAGAGAGAGAGGATGGGGCCGGGTCGCAGCTCCGTGTCTTGATAGAAACATGACGCTACGGCTCGGCTTGGGTGCCCCCATAGCAAGCTGCTTGCTGTGGGGACACTCGACAAGACTGAGGGACCAGGAGCTCCAGCCAGGGACCCAGGAAGAGGAGGATCTGGGCTGCTCTGTGCAAAACCATTACACAGAGCAGGTAATTATAACATGTTTGTAAAGTCTCGCTTTTTTTTTTCTATTAAAATAACAATCACTTTAATGTATGTGTTTTGTGTAATGGTGTTACGTTTTTATAATTACTTGGAGTTCTGCTGTTATTTCAGAGAAGTGAATTGCACGTCGTACACACAATGAGAATATCGTATAAATGTCTGTTTTTTTTCGGGGGTGTTTTTTGCATGCTAGTCTCCTATCGAAAACGAATAGATTACTAAAAGTTACGAAAAATCTCATACAACAAAATACAAGTTTGGAAGTGATGTATTCTAATGTATTCTTTAATTTCTGAGCATGCGTGGTCTTGGGCTGGCCATACAAGGTGCAAGTTTCTTTCCTGCAACCCGTTTTGCACGATTCCCCTGATCAACACAGACCGTGCTGATAGGAGAATCCCTTCTAATGAGCCATTGTCTTCTCCTGGCGGGAGGGCGGGGGGGAAGCTGTCTTTGTCGGGAGAAGACATCGATTATCGCTAGCGGCTATAGCAGCTGCTAGCGATAATCGCAAGAGAATTCGGCAGGCTGGTTGTACCCAAGTTGATTGATTTATCAACTTGGTACATTTAATACCAACTCCACTGCTCAGGTATATCCAAGCCAAAATGCATGCGTCCTAAACCTCCAGGAAGAGGAGAGCCCCAGGTGCTGGCTAATACTTGTATAGGTAGAAGTAAACGAAAAAGTCTGGGCAGCCACACACCGGAAGAAATTTCATATGCCTTTTATTCGTAGAACGGGATCATAAAGTACACAGGGCACCACCGGCAAGGTGGCAACACGGCAACAGCTGACGCGTTTCACACTTAAAGTGCTTACTCATAGCGATGAGTAAGCACTTAGTTTAAGTGTGAAACGCGTCAGGTATTACTCTGTACCACCTTGCCGTCGTGCCCTGTGTACTTAATGATCCTGTTCTACGAATAAAAGGCATATGAAATTTCTTCCGGTGTGCGGCTGTCCAGACTTTTTCGTTTACTTCTAACTTGGTACATTTAGCCTGCCCATTAATGGTTCGAATCTGTGTTCGAAACAAATTCAAACTGTGTATAGCCAGCCCTGGTCGCACGGTTTATTTTTTTTATTTATTTTTTTTTCCTGTACAAATACTATTGTACTGACATGAAAATCGTTCATTCTGTTATATTTCCTGCTTGTCCATTTTTGCATATTTTTGCATGAACTGTCATGACCGGCTCTGGAAAGCTGTATACTAACAAATAGATTATTGGACGATTGCTTCAAATGTGCTTTTTTTTTTTTATTTTTTATTTCATTTTTTCCATCTAATTTTCTCTGTGTATGTATATGTAGGAACCCCTCATTTAATGTAATCCCAGTATAAGAGACCGATATTGTTAAAGTTTATGTAGAACATCAAACCAAACCTGCCTTGGAACGTGAAATCAGATAAGTAGAAATATGCCGGAACTTGACATGAGAATTGCTTGAGAGGCGAAAGTTGGAAATAAAGAACCCACGTCTGTTTTATTCTGTCTCATAGCATTCATTGTTTGCATTTCTTCTAAGAGCTTCCTGCGGTCTGCTGCCTGTGCATTAGGAATGCTTCACCACATCTCTAAAGCTGCTGCTTATTGAATTCTCTGCTTTTCTCCATTTTTACTACCATCCTGCTGGCTTCTAAGTCTCGGCGGTGAGTAATGACATCTCCAAAGTGCAGTTCTTTACATCAGCCAATCAGGTTTTGTCTTTCAAGAGAAGTGTTATTGCTGATTTTGCTGATTTAGTTAATGTGTTGTTGTACTTTTGCAAATTGCCGTTCGCTCATTTTTTATTCCTTTTCTATGTCCCAAGCCTCCCAGTTCTTCTTCCTTTTTTTTTAAATTTGCCGTTCTGATCAAAAGGCAGGCTCAGGAGCCGGCAGGGTCAAGTTTATATTTTATAGGAAAAAAATCTAGATTTGCATACGATTTCTACCACCTTTTATAAGTAATGTTTTGACACATTACCCCCATCTGCCTTACAGCAATGTTCTAGATTAGATTCCTGGTCAGGACACTTTTATGTGCATGGAGTTTGCATGTTCTCCCTGTGATTGCGCACCTTTCTTCCAGGTGCTTCGGTTTATTCCCACACTCCAAACACATGCTGGTAGGTTAAAGGGGCACTATACTCTTTCAATCAGCATTATCCATTTTTTATCCTTATGCTGCTACTAGGGTGTATTATATTTAGTTGTTTTAACCACTTAAGGACAGAGCCTCGTTTTTGAGATTTAGTGTTTAGTTAAAATCATTTTTTTTTTTTTGCTAGAAAATTACTTAGAACCCCAAACATAATACATAATATATTTTTTTCTAACACCCTAGAGAATAAAATGGCGGTCGTTGCAATACTTTGTCACACCGTATTTGCGCAGCAGTCTTACAAGCGCACTTTTTTTTTTGGAAAGAATACACTTTTCAAAATAAAAAATAAGACAACAGTAAAGTTAGCCCAATTCTTTTTTTTTTTTAATACCGTATATACTCGAGTATAAGTCGTTCCGAGTATAAGTTGAGGCCCTAATTTACCACAAAAAAAATGGGAAAAACTTATTGACCCGAGTATAAGACGAGGGTGAGAAATGCACAGCTACTGTAAGTGGAAAAGAGGGTCAACAATGCCTATTTGCAGCATCACTGTGCCCATTTGCAGCCATAGGTCCCCTGAACTTCAAACTCTGTAGTTAAGGGTTCCTAGATGCCCCCTAGCTGTAGCCAAAATTTGGGGTCTCTGAACCCAAAGGGTCCCCAAAATGACATTGCTGCAGATGGACACAGTTGACTGAATTTGGGGCCCCGTATCTTGGGGCCACGTAGTGCTAAGAACCCCAAATTTGGTATGCAAACCCAGTGGAACTGGCACCATAACATTTCCAAAGCTGGGATTTCTAGCACCAAGTAGCCCCGAGATACAGGGCCCCAAAAATCAGTTCAGAAAATGTCAAGCACTTTTCTGCAGCAGAGAATGACATTTTCCGAACCGATTTTGGGGCCCCGTATCTCAGGGCCACTTAGTGCTAGGAACTTCATCTTTGGATATGTTGTGCTACCAGTTCCACTGGGTTTGCACACCAAATTTGGAGTTCCTAGACCCAAGTGGCCCTGAGATACGGGGCCCCAAAGTCGGTTCGGAAAATGAAATTTTTTGCTGCAGAAAAGTGCTTGACTCGAGTATAAGTCGAGGGGGGCACTTTCAGCACAAAAAAATGCGCTGAAAAATTTGACTTATACTCGAGTATATACGGTATATTGTGAAAGATAATGTTACGCTGAGTAAATCGATACCTAACATGTCACGCTTCAAAATTGCATCCGCTCGCGGAATGGGCGACAAACTTTTACCCTTAATCTCCATAGGCGATGTTTAAAAAATTCTACAGGTTGCATGTTTTGAGTTACAGAGGAGGCCTAAGGCTGGAATTATTGCTCTCGCTCTAACGATCGCGGCGATACCTCACGTGTGGTTTGAACACCGTTTTCATTTTTTTTTCTTATTTATTTAACTTTTTTATTTTTACACTGTTCTTAAAAAAAAAAAAAAAAAAAAAAAATGTGTCACTTTTATTCCTATTACAAGGAATGTAAACATCCCTTGTAATAGAAAAAAAGCATGACAGGACCTCCTTAAATATGAGATCTGGGGTCAAAAAAACCTCAGATCTCATATTTACACTAAAATGCAATTTAAAAAAAAAAAAAAAAAAGTAATTTAGGGGGGAAGAAAGTCCCTTTTTAAAATCTATGGGCGGAAGTGACGTTTTGACGTCGCGTCCACCCTGCAATGGTATGGAGCCGAGCTGGGGCCATCTTAAGACACAAGTAGAAATTAAATCGCTAAATAAAGTCACAAATTCTCATACGACAGAAAAAAAAAATCGGATACTGACTAACCAAAAATCGTACGATCTGGAATCGTACGAGGAAAATGTTCGTGCATGCCCAATCGGATGAACGGTCGTGATCGGCTTTCGAAAGTAGTGTACACACGATCCGAAAATCGTACAATCCTTCCTCGGATGACCGTTTTCATACGATATTCGGATCCTGTGTATGGGCCATTACCCTCAGTCAGCTCCATAACACAGACCGAGAAGGATCTGATCGCCTCTGCCGCTACCGATGGCTCCGGTAAGCGGCGGAGGGCACCGGAGCGTGGCGGGAGGGGCCTCTCCCACCACCGATTAAAAGTGATCTTGCGGTGAATCCTCCGCAGAGACCACTTTTATCTGAAAGCTGACCGCCTGCTGAAGAAGAGGATACCGGGGTTATGGCAGCTAGCTGCTGCCATAACATCGATATTTCTCTTCAAACAGACGACGTATAACGATGGCGTGCAGTCAGCAAGTGGTTACACGTGGTGTGTGTGTGTGTGTTTTTTCAGTTGCTTCCTGGTTTCTGGACTAAAAATGTCATCTGAAGGAGGGGCTTTCTCAGCTAAGCACACCTTGCTGCCTGGATGCCTGAGCTAAGGGCAGATGGATTCCTGGAAGAAAAATGCTACTTGAAGCATCTGCCCTTACTCATGGCCATGGCTGTAAATGCAAAAGGGTGTTTTTCAAAGTGATTTCTCAGCAAAATTAATCATTGAGACACATTTGGATGTGTGAATTTACTGTCAATATTAAATAATGTTTTCAGTTTGTGATGCTAAGCTACAGTTAAGTTTCACTTTAATTGGCCCTAGGGTGTGTGTGTGTGTGTGTGTGTATACATGTGGGATAAGAGACCTTTAAGCTCTTGAGGGTAGGGACTGATGTGAATGTACAGAATGGTGGCACTATGCAGTCATTTAAAGTGTTACTAAACCCACAACAGTAAAATCGGTGTGTATATGCAGTAAAGCATGTCTGTTATACTCACTGTGGAACCTAAGGGATTAATCCTCTGCATTGTGTAGAAAGGCTGTTTGATCCTGTCTTCTTTTGATCCTCCCCTTCTTCCACACTCCCCAGTCCATCTCCTGATTAAGACGGAGCATTTGAAGTCAATCTGCACAGTTTGGTGTGTATTGCTGGAGAGTTTTTTTTCTCTTTCTTTCTTGTGAAGGTGCAAGTGATCAGCACAGGGCTCTGACAGACAGAGGGTCAGGGGTCCTTCAGCCTCATAGAACAGTCAGAAGAGAATGAAAACTCCTCCTACAAGCTTTAATCAGACACTGATAGAAGTCACAAGACTGCTATATACTGCTGATGAGAAAAGGTATTTAGCAGTTTGTATTTACTAAAATAATTGCATTTCTGTGTACTGTGGGAGACCAGATATAGTGAATGCAGGGTCCTGGGTTTAGTAACACTTTAATAAGTAACAGAACTCTGTTTTTAAATTATTCAGATTTTTGAAAGATTTAAAGTATTAAATGCATACTTGGACACAAATTTTCCTTTGCAATTTACCTGTCTCCCACGGAGTTAAACTTCCAGTAGATTAGGAAATATAATATTATTATTATTATCATCATTTATTATTATTATTTTTTTTGGCCTGGCTATCTTCTCAGTTTGTCTACTGGTCACTGAACACACATCACTGTAAGGCTCCATACACACTGGACATTAAAATGATGTTATAAAAACGGCAGTAGCTTTGTGGTGAGTTTAACGTTTTTGCAATGGCGTTTTTTAAAAAAAATTTTTAGTTTTTTTTTTTTTTTTTCAATGGAACAAAAACGTTAAACGCTGGTGAGCCACGTTTTTGAGCGTTTATCGACGTTTATTAGCGTTCGAGTATTTGGCCTTTTTTGTGGTCAGAAAAACGACCCCTGAACGCGATTTTATGGCGTTCAGAAAACAGCCCATAAACTCCACTGCTGATAAACATCCAAAAACGTCCATGTGGGCATAGATACATAGGATAACATAGAGGGGAGTTTATGGGCTGTTAAAAAAAAAAAAAGCGCAAACTCCCAAAAATGGCCGTTTTATGAGCTTCAGTGTGCATGGAGCCTAAAAATCCTATGATTAGAGTTGAATGTGAATTTTAGGCCCCTTTCACAGATGACTTTGTCTTGCGGATTCCACTTACTCAGCAGGGGATCGCTCCTCTGATCCCCCGCTGAGCAGGAGGATGACAGGTTTGTCTCCCCTCGCTGTGTAGAGCGGACATGGACACTGTCCCGCTCTCCCCTATGGGGAAATCTGGTGGAAACGGGCCACCTGTCTGTTTTCATCTGATCCTATCCGATGCACCAGACCAATGCAACATAGGACCACCATCCATCTAGATTTTGCAGGCAAAATCGGATCGCATGGCAGTCGGTGCTCCATACAGCGCCTTGAAAAAGTATTTATACCCCTTGAAATTTTCCACATTTTGTCATGTTGCAACCAAAAACGTAAATGTATTTTATTGGGATTTTATGTGATAGACCAAAAGAAAGTAGCACGTAATTGTGAGGTGGAAGGAAAATGATAAATGGTTTTCAAAATTTTTTACAAACAAATATCAATATAATGAAAAGTGTGCATTTATATTCAGCCCCCTTTTACTCGGATACCCCTAACTAAAAACTAGTGAAACCAATTGCCTTCAGAAGTCACCTAATTAGTAAATAGAGTCCACCTGTGTGTAATTTAATCTCAGTATAAATACAGCTGTTCTGTGAAAGCCCTCAGAGGTTTGTGAGAGAGCCTAATGCCGGCCATACACGGTTCGAATTTCGTAAGAATTTTCTTTCGAAAATCGTATGAAAGAATTTTCGTATGAATTTCGCATCATTAGTGGGCTGCAACAACGGCCGATTTTCGTGCGGCAATCGAATTTGAGGAATCGGACATGTTGGAAATTTTCCGAAAAACGAACGATTTTCTAATCAATGATGGGAGAATCGTGCGAGAAATGTAATAAGAAAAGAAAATTTACGGAGAGAAAAGAAGATTCCCGGCCAAGAAAATTCTTTTCTTTAGCAACATGAGGTGAAATTGAAGGCTTGGTCGGCCGAATTTCGAAAATCAATGGTGGCATCATCGGATCACAAAAAAAACGAAATTTCTTATTTTGAAAAGAAAATTCGTTCGAAATTCGACCGTGTTTGGCCTGCTTTAGTGAACAAACCACATCATGAAGGCCAAGGAACACAGCAGACAGGTCAGGGATAAAGTTGTGGAGAAGTTTAAAGCAGCATAAAAAATATCCCAAGCTTTGAACATCTCACACAGCACTGTTCAATCCATCATCTGAAAATGGAAAGAGTATGGCACAACTGCAAACCTACCAAGACATGGCCGTCCACCTAAACTGATAGGCCAGACAAGGACAGCAAGAAGCAGCCAAGAGGCCCATGATAACTCTGGAGGAGCTGCAGAGATTCACAGCTTGGGTGGGAGAATCTGTCCACAGGACAACTATTGGTCATGCACTCTACAAATCTGACTTTATGGAAGAGTGGTAAGAAGAAAGCCATTGCTATAGGAAAGCCATAAGAAGTCCCGTTTGCAAGAAGCCATGCAGGGGAACTTAAACTTTTCACCTAAAAGCAAAATGCTATGTGTGGTGGAAAACTAACACTGGACATCACCCTGAACACACCATCCCCACCGTGAAACATGGTGGTGGCAGCATCATGTTGTGGGGATGCTTTTCTTCAGCAGGGACAGGGAAGCTGGTCAGAGTTGATGGGAAGATGGATGGAGCCAAATACAGGACAATGTTAGAAGAAAACCTGTTAGATTCTGCAAAAGATTTGAGACTGGGGCAGAGGTTCACCTTCCAGCAGGACAACAACCCCAAACATACAGCCAGAGCTACAATAGAATGGTTTAGATCAAAGAATATTAATGTGTTAGAATGGCCCAGTCAAAGTCCAGACCTAAATCCAATTGAGAATCTGTGGCAGGACTTGAAAATTGCTGTTCGCAGACGCTCTCCATCCAATTTGACAGAGCCTGAGCTAAGAAGAATGGGCAAAAATGTCACTCTTTAGCTGTGCAAAGCTGGTAGAAACATCCCCAAAAAAGACTTGTAGCTGTAATTTCAGTGAAAGGAGGTTCTAGAAAGTATTGACTCAGGGGGGCTGAATACAAATGCACACCACACTTTTCACTTATTTGTAAAAATTTTGAAAACCATTTTATCATTTTCCTTTCATTTCAGTTATGTGCCACTTTGTGTTTGTCATATAAAATCCCAATAAAATACATTTACATTTTTGGTTGTAACATGACAAAATGTGGAAAATGTCAAGGGGTATGAATACTTTTTCAAGGCACTGTAGGGAAGACTGCAAGGTCCGATCAGGTAATCTGCACCCATGAGCTTTTTTTTTTTTTGCTTTCCTGAATATAGCTGTCGAAATAGAAAAAAATAAAAATAGTATTCTTGAGTGGCCCTACTAACATGCTGAGCTTTACAGACAAAGTATAACAAATAATTCTGCGCTTGCCCAAAGGGATAAGCAGCTAACACGGCCAGTAGGATATGTGCACAAATAAGAAAACCAAAAAAGTGTAGCGCTAATATGAAAAGTGAAATGACCACATATTATATACAATGAAAATCACTACATACTCAGATTTTGGAAAACAAAACCAAAAAGCAGAAAAAGAACATCAAAGTGAAATAATTAAAGTCCTCTATGCGTATGTGAATTCATATATAGATTGTGACACTAAACACATGAAATCTTGAAATCAGAAGAACACCACCAACAATAGGGAGGCTTACCGGAACGTTTGAACCCAAAGGAACATACGTTCGATGGATCAAACAAGCTTGTGTAATAAAACAGCCGATAGGGTTCTGTGGAAGTTGTAAGGAGATCTTGCGATGATCTGTAAACCGGTGTGTCCCGGCCAAAGGTGTTGCTTTAGGGAGACATCAAGGTGGGTGTGCCGGAGAACAGGCGAACCGTGCGGCAACTCTGCTGCGGAGTCAGAGGATCCTTTGGGTTCCGGTAAGCCTCCCTATTGTTGGTGGTGGTGTTCTTCTGATTTCAAGTGTTTGTGTCACAATCTATATATGAAGTCACATACGCATAGAGGACTTTAATTATTTCACTTTGATGTTCTTTTTCTGCTTTTTGGTTTTGTTTTCCAAAATCTGATGATGTAGTGATTTTCATTGTATATAATATGTGGTCATTTCACTTTTCATATTAGCGCTACACTTTTTTGGTTTTCTAACATGCTGAGCTTTCACTGTGTCTGAGAGAGAAGAATTACACAGTCCTTACAGATAAATTGATAAGTGGTTGGCACCTTTTTTTTTTTTCTCACCGTGGTTTTTTTTTGTTTGCTTAGGGTTCCCTTCACAGCTCAAAATATAATGGTAGCTTAATTGGTGGTCACCTGTGGTGTGTGGTGTGGATAGATGATTGTATGTCTGTGGTATTGGCTTTCTTTTGTAAGCTAATTCTGCTAATTTTTATGGACGATCAGTGTGCTCTGTAAAGCCATGCATAAGTCAGTGAACTACTTTAAAATGGAGTAATTACACACCAGATACTTATGTGTCATCTGTGTCCATTATCTACCATTGTTCCTCGCTAGAAGATTTTCCTAAAGCAGGGCTCGACAAAACCCAGGTCGCAATGGCCATTGCATCCTGGCGTATGGGTTACACTGCAGCAGTGATTGGAATCCTCCCCATGGTGGATAAGAATGAGCTCAGGCGTGTTCGCAACCTGCACGTGCAGAGCCTGCCAGGAATTCGGCACTGCACAGCGCTATTCATAGGCAGTGAGACATTTCCCAATCTCTGCAGCCTCGGATCGGGTAAATGGTAAATGTCTCAATGCCTGTGATTAGCGCTGTGCAGTGCCGAATTCCTGGCGGGCTCTGCACGTGCAGGTTGCGAACACGCCTGAGCTCATCCTTACTGGTGGACAGTGCTGTGAGCGTGGCTTGCTCTCACTGCCCGCCCATCTCCGACATCATCTTCCCAGGTTGACGGGTTGAGGATGCGGTCATGATCGGTCGCTGAGTGGATGGAGATTGCTGCCCATAAGGGCCACCTATCAGAGCTTGTCAGCACAGCCTCATTAGCGCCGCCTGTCAGGGCCCATAAGTGCCACCTAATCAGTGTCGCCTGTCGGTGCTCATCAGTGATCAGCGCAGCCTCATCAATGCTTATCAGTGCAGTCTCTGTGTCGCCTGTCAGTGCCACCTCATCGGTGTCCATCAGCGCAGCCTCATCAGTGCTTTATCACCATCGCCTGTCAGTGCGGTCCTCATCAATGCATATTTGAGAGAGAGAGAGAGAGAGAGAGAGAGATTGCCTCTACGGGCCCTTTCACATGGATGTTTTTTGTATTTCAACCAGATCTAACTACAATGGGATGTCTACACTCAAGTCTGTTTTATAACGGCTTGCTGACCACGCTGTAGCCACATGACGGCTACAGTGCAGTCATCCAGTTCTGGGAGGGTGTCTGTTAATGTCCCCCCAGAACCGCGCACCCGGTGCGCTCAGTGATCGCTGTGTCATCACGACCGCCGGTCACGCACATCGGCACCCCCGCGCACGCCTGCTATCCTGCTTAAAGAGACTGAAGTTTAGCTACAACAGTTTGCTGGATCGTGCCGACCTGACGTAGTATAATGACAGCGGCTGGTCGGCAAGCGGTTAAACAAAAATCGCTGGAGGCAATTTACAGCACACACTAATTTTGGTAGCATAATTATTAATGTGGAATGTATGTTCCTTGTTAAATAACATTATTTTTATCAAGTTCCACTTTAATTTACATTCATCAGGACTGCATATTCCATCATGAATAGTGCCAATGTGCCCCATCTTTGAGATTGATTGCCAGTGTGATGAAGCTGGCTGTGTGCACACATAGGGGGGTTTACTGTGGGGCTCTAGAAGACCCTGTAAGGGGAAGGAACCACCCTAAAAATGGAAAGTGGGGCCAGCGTACCTGAAGTACAAATTGCTAAAAAATAAAAATGAATAAAAATAGGCTTTAATATTACTTTAAAGACATTTAAATATTGAGAAAACAACGCATAAAGAAAATATGATATAGTAGAAAGACACCGCAAAGATTCAAAATGTAAATATCCTTTTCACAAGAAAGAATGCATGGCAAATATGGAACTAATAAAAAAATATTACAAATGTGAATTGTTGCTTTTGTTTGGTCAAGTACAGCATGGTGTGTGTGTGTTGTGTTTTTTTTTTTTTTTTTTTTGTAGAAGCATAAACAGCCTGGGTTCACACATATGCGAACACAGACACCGCATGTGATTCGCACCCTCATTGCTGTGCCTCACATGTGATGTCTGTGCAATGCAAATTCAGCCATACAGATTGTGTGGCTGAACTCTCATTGGATTCGCACAAAAAAGGTGTTTGTTTTTTTTTTTTTTTCCTCCCATACTGGAATCTGATCGCATGGGTGTTTTCACACCCATGTGATCTGATAACTGTCTGAATTCACAGTTCACACTGCGATCTGTGAACTGATCTGGGGGTGGCATTAACTTTGTATTGACACCCACAGCGGTTCGCGGAGGGCAGTGTGAACTGCCTGCGGGGGAAATGCGATGCAGGAACCGGCACTGGAATCGCACTGGTTCCCGCATCACATATATGTGAACCCAGGCTAAAGGGTTCTAATTCGTAAAGGATATCCAAACTCCAGAACAAATGCACTATTATTATATTATTATTATTATTATACAGGATTTATATAGCGCCAACAGTTTATGCAGCGCTTTTACAATGTAAAAAGGAGACAGTACAGTTACAATACAATAAAATTACAAGAGGGTTAAGAGGGTCCTGCTCATAAGAGCTTATAATCTAAGAGGATGAGGCAAGTGGTACAAAAGGTTATAACTGTGGGGGATGAGGTGATGGAAGAAATTAGATTAGTTGGAGGCGTGATAGGCTTCCCTGAAGAGATGAGTTTTCAGGGATCACCTAAAGGCCGCCAGCGTAGGAGATAGCCGGACAGATTGTGTTAGAGAGTTCCAGAGGATGGAAGAGGCTCTGGAGAAGTCCTGGAGACGAGCATGGGAGGAGGAGACAAGAGAGCTTGAGAGTAGGAGGTCTTGAGAGGACGGTTTGGGTGAAATTCGGAGACGAGATTGGTGATGTAGCTTGGGCTAGAGTTGTGAATGGTTGTTTATGATGTTAGTATTTTGAATGTAATGTGCTGGGCGATCGGAAGCCAGTGTAGGGATTGGCAGACAGTGAGCGTTTGGTAGAGTAGATGAGTCTGACAGCAACATTCATGATAGACTGAAGAGGGGATAGCCTATGGAGAGGTAGGCCTATGAGAAGGAAGTTGCAATAGTCAAAGCGAGAGATAACAAGGAAGTGGATGAGTAGCTTGGTGGTTTCCTTAGTTAAAAAGGGGCAAATTTTACGGAGGTGAAGTCCTACAAGCTTTTAAAAAAGATTGGATTTGGGGCTGAAAGGACAGGTCAGAGTCTAGGATTACACCTAGTACCTTGGCGTTGGAGTATTGATGGTTCTATATTGCAGCTTACCAGTTCTTAGATGTGATTGCTGTATTTGTTTTCCTTTTTTTCAATCCAAGTACATTTTCTACAAGTGCGGTAAAATATCAGTTGATGCTGCCAAAAATCCAGTGTTTTTATAATGTCTGTGAACTGAACTAATCAAACAATGTTACCAGCTTTTCAAGTTATTTCCTCCTGAACCTCAAAATACCTCCCCTCTAGAGGGGGTGAAGAGATGGGGAGGTGTTTATAGTCCAAATCAGGAGATCAGCCTAGGGTGACAACACTGCTCTTCCATAAATACAGTACAGTAAGCGTTGTCACCCTAGGACAGAAAGTGTTGCTGGCAGGGTCAGCAGATAAAAAATAAAGGGTAGCAAACCTGAAAAAAATTGAAGCAAATTCAACCACCATATGTAAGCATTAGTAAACTGCATTATATTTCATTTTTGTGTTTAGATTTGCTTTAAGGTTAGCCAGTTTGAATGCTCTCTGCTGATGTCATACTGGTACATGGGGTATTTTGATTGGTTGGTTTAGGGTATTGCACTCAGATTAGCACTCTTTATTATATACTGTACATCTAGTAGTTTACATAAACCAAGAATAGGCAGGTATGCTCCGATTTCAACCTACAGAAAAAGAAAAAAATAAACGTTCTCTTTCTATCATAGGCTTTGCCTCCGCAGTGACCTAAAAAAAGATTAGTTTTCAGCTGAATTTACCATATGGACTATTTATACATCTATGTAAGGTAATCCTATCCCTCTTAATCATGTCATTGCCGGGGTCAGTAAATTAATTTAAACCAGCCTATCCTTGTAGCTGTGAACCTTTTGTGTCTTTTCTTAAAGGGAACTTTAAGCAGAAAAATGAGTGCTGCCGTTACTTTCTGCAAACGCTGGTTGCTTGGATCTTCTACCCCTTATTGGCTTCAACACTTGGAGTCATTGACCAAAAAGAGATCTGCAGTCAGTAAAGACACAAGGACCTCGGAGCTGCTCATTTTCCATACTGATAGATGAGTGATTTAGAAAGTATTGGTGCCTAAGGATACATTTTTAAAAAGCCAGGCAACTATTATTTTAAGAATGATGGTAGAAAAGGCAAACAACATCTTTTTCTCATGTCATCATATCCAGTTATTGTAGCTTTTACCCAAAACTGAGCTCCATGTTCGTGCATATAGATGATAATAATGTTCCAATCCCCTATTGAGGGTTTTTAAAGAAGGTGTTCCCCAATAGAAAAAAAAAATGCATACAATGGGTATAGAAAAGAATCACCCCTCTTTAAATTAATTACATTTTGTTGCTTTGCAGCTGGAAATGAAGACAGACAATTTTTGTTTTATCCAGCTGTATTTCTTAGTGCACCTTATAACATCCAAGTGAAAGATATATAACACCAACATGTCAGAAAAAATAAAAATAAAATAAACAATCACTGAGTTGGAAAAGGAACCCCCCTTATGTCAGTATTTTGTTGGACCACACTTTTCTTTAATTACAGCCTTTAGTCTGTTGGGATATGTCTCTACTAACTTTGCACATTTAGGCCCCTTTCACACTTATACGACTTCAAAGTCGCGCGATTTTACCGCGATTTCGCGGCCCCGATTTTACCGCGATTTGCCGCGATTTTACCGCGATTTTGGGAGCAGTACTACTTTGTACGACTTTGCCACGTTTTTGGCATTAACAAATGAAAACATACAGTAGTTGGTATGAATCATAAGGGGGAACTCCACGCCAAGTTTTAAACAAAAAAACTGGCGTGGGTTCCCCCCCAGGGGCATACCAGGCCCTTAGGTCTGGTATAAATTGTAAGGGGAACCCCCTACACCGAAAAACCTGCGTGGGGGTCCCCCCAAAATCCATACCAGACCCTTATCCGAGCATGCAGCCCGGCCGGTCAGGAATGGGGGTGGGAACGAGCGAGCGCCCCCCCCCTCCTGGACCGTACCAGGCCGCATGCCCTCAACATGGGGGGGTGGGTGCTTTAGGGCATGGGGGGCACCCTGCCGGGCCCCCCCACCCCAAAGCACCTTGTCCCCATGTTGATGAGGACAAGGGCCTCTTCCCGACAACCCTGGCCGTTGGTTGTCGGGGTCTGCGGGCGGGGGGCTTATCGGAATCCGGGAGCCCCCTTTAATAAGGGAGCTCCCAGATCCTGGCCCCCCACCCTATGTAAATGAGTATGGGGTACATGGTACCCCTACCCATTCACCTAGGGAAAAAAGCGTCCATAAAAAACACAGTACACAGGTATTTAAAATAATTTATTAGGCAGCTCCGGGATCTTCTTCCGACTTCGGGGGTCCTCTTCCGAGTTCGGGGGTCTCTCCGACGTCTCTTCCCGGTGTCCTGATCTTCTGCCGGCTCCTCCGCTTTCTTCTGCAGCTCAATTGCTAGCGGTGGTCCGGACTTCTGCCTTCTTCTTTTCTTCCAGAGATGTTGACACGAAGCTCTCTCCAGCTGGAATGGTCTCTGAACGCTCCGCAACGGACTTATATAGGCGGTGACCCCGCCCCCTTATGAGGTCACTGTCCCGGGGCATGCTAGGACTGTGCCATCATAAGGGGGCGTGATCATCACCCGGTGACCACGCCTCCTAAAACGTCACAGTCCCAGCATGCCCAGGGACTGTGATGGCATAAGGGGGCGGGGTCACCGCCTATATAAGTCCGTTGCGGAGCGTTCAGAGACCATTCCAGCTGGAGAGAGCGTCGTGTCAACATCCTCTGGAAGAAAAGAAGAAGGCAGAAGTCCGGACCACCGCTAGCAATTGAGCTGCAGAAGAAAGCGGAGGAGCCGGCAGAAGATCAGGACACCGGGAGGAGACGTCGGAGAGACCCCCGAAGTCGGAAGAAGATCCCGGAGCTGCCTAATAAATTATTTTAAATACCTGTGTACTGTGTTTTTTATTAACGCTTTTTTCCCTAGGTGAATGGGTAGGGGTACCATGTACCCCATACTCATTTACATAGGGTGGGGGGCCGGGATCTGGGGGCTCCCTTATTAAAGCAGGGTGCCCCCCATGCCCTAAAGCACCCACCCCCCCCATGTTGAGGGCATGCGGCCTGGTACGGTCAAGGAGGGGGGGGGGCGCTCGCTCGTCCCCATTCCTGACCGGCCGGGCTGTGTGCTCGGATAAGGGTCTGGTATGGATTTTGGGGGGGACCCCACGCCGATTTTTCGGCGTAGGGGGTTCCCCTTAGATCCAAACCAGACCTAAGGGCCTGGTATGCCCCTGGGGGGGGAACCCACGCCGTTTTTTTCATTTAAAACTTGGCGTGGAGTTCCCCCTCTGGATTCATACCAGACAGCTGTCAGCACTGCCTGTCGCTCATCGGGAAAGGAAAAAAAGTTTTCCTTTCCCGATCAGCGAGCCAGGCTTGTGCTTACAAAGTCGTACTAAAGTCGTGTCTATATTATTCAGGCACGACTTGCATGCTACTTCAGGGTTTAACATTGAGGTCTACGGAGTTCAACTCGCATAGAAGTTGGACCAAAGTAGTGCAGGGAGTAGTTTGAAGTCGGCACGACTTAAAGTTGTGCCAATATGAATGGTAGTCATTGAAAATCATGGAGAATGACTTGTCATACGATTTTGCAGTACAAAATCGTGGGACAAGTCGTATAAGTGTGAAAGGGGCCTTAGGCTGGGTTCACACTGCAGGGTGCTCCAGCTCACAGTAGGGGTCCGGTGCGTCCTCATTCACCACTTCAGGTCCAATTTCAGCCTCAATTTTTGGCTGAATTTGGACCTGAAACGGACTGAAAGATGCACAGGACTCCTGTGCAATTCGCATCGGAGCCACTGCGGAGATGTGTGACCCGGCTCCATAAAAGGCCAGTCATAGTCTCCTGCTGCTATTCGCTGCTATTCGCAACAGTGTGAACCCAGCCTTAGACTGCAGTATTTGCCCACTCTTCTTTGCAGAACTGCTCAAGTTCAGGTAAATTTGATGGTGACCGTTTGTGGACTGCAATCTTCTTGTCATTCCACAGATTTTCATTGGGGTTCAAGTCTGGGCTCTGACTAGGCCATGCAAGGGCATTCACCTTTTTCTCCTTCAACCACTGTGTGGTCATTTTAGCTGTAGGCTTTGGGTCATTGTCATGTTGGAAGGTAAACCTTCTTCCCATTGACAACTTTCTGGCAGAGGGCAGCAGATTTTCCTCAAAAATTGGATGGTATTTTGCCCCATCCATTCTTCTTTCCTGACAAGTGCTCCAATCCCTGCTGCAGAGAAAAACTCAATAACAGGATATTACCACCTCCATGCTTTACTGAAGGAATGGTGTTATTTGGATAGTGAGCTGTGTTGGATTTCCACCACACATAACAATTGGTGTTGAGGCCAAATAATTAAATTTTAGTCTCATCTGACCACCTTAACCACGTAAGGACTACCCCATCTACGTATACTGTGGCAGGGCGGCCCTTTAGCGCAAAATCACGTACATGTACGTGATCCTTGTGATCCTCTCTCACACGCGCCGTGGAAGGAAATTAGCGGGGCCGCGGCCACCTGCAACCGTTTGGGGGGAATGACAGAACGGAGGTCTGCCTATGTAAACAAGGCAGACCATTGTTCTGTCAGCGAGGGAGAGACAGATCTGCGATTCCTGCTAATCAGGAACACAGATGTGTCTCTTCCTCCAGTCAGTCCATCCCCCACACAGTAAGAAAACACACCCAGGGAACCCCTGTTAACCCCTCCCCTGCCAGTGTCATTTATACAGTGTTGGTGCTTTTTTTTTAGCACTGATCACTGTATTGGTGTCACTGGTCCCCAAAAAGCGTCAGTGTAAGATTTATCCGCCGCAATGTCACAGCCCCGTTAAAAATTACTGATTGCTGCCATTACTGGTAAAAACAATAAAAAAATATAAATTCCATAAATCTATCTCATATTTTGTAAACGCTATTACGTTTGCACAAACCAATCCATATACTCTTATTGGGGTTTGTTTTACCAAAAATATGTAGCAGAATACAATTTGGCATAAACTGATGAATTTAAAAAAGAAATTTTTGATATTTTTTACTTTTTTTATTGAATATGTTTTATAGCAGAAAGTAAAAAAATATTTTTTTTTGAAAATTGTTGCCCATTTTTTGTTTTATAACGCAAAAAATAAAAACGGCAGAGTTGATCAAAAACCACCAAAAGAAAGCTCTGTTTGTGGGGAAAAAAACCCATCAATTTTATGCAGGTACAATGTCACACGACCACGCAATTGTCAGTTAAAACAACGGAGTGCAGTATCGCAAAAAATGGCCTGGTCAGGAAGGGGGTAAAACCTTCCAGAGCTGAAGTGGTGAAACGCACTTTGTAGACTCTGAAGGCATATGAAAAAGGTGTTATGGTCAGATGAGACTAAAATTGAATGCCGTCAAATTCTTAACACCCCAAAATGTAGGTCACAGAACACCGTGTGGTTCTCTGAATCGCCTCGCATAGGCTTCCTTTACACTATGGTGCAGAGACATTCGCTTTTCTGCATGCATTCTGCAAGGGCTTTAAAAAAAAGGCTCTTTATGTGCCCAGGTCACACCACAACGTGCTGATTTATTTATTTTTTTTCTGTGCAAGAATCTGCAATGTGTATGCAGTTTTCTACACACTAAAAAACTGACATGAAATCAACATACCGTATATACTCGAGTATAAGTCGTTCCGAGTATAAGTCGAGGCCCTAATTTACCACAAAAAAATGGGAAAAACTTATTGACCCGAGTATAAGACGAGGGTGAGAAATGCACAGCTACTGTAAGTGGAAAAGAGGGTCAACAATGCCCATTTGCAGCCTCACTGTGCCCATTTGCATGCCTCACTGTGCCCACTTGCAGCCATAGGTCCCCTGAACTTCAAACTCGGTAGTTAGGGGTTCCTAGATGCCCCCTAGCTGCAGCCAAAATTTGGGGTCTCTGAACCCAAAGGGTCCCGAAATGACATTGCTGCAGATGGACACAGTTGACCGAATTTGGGGCCCCGTATCTCGGGCCACTTAGTGCTAAGAATCTCAAATTTGGTGTGCAAACCCAGTGGAACTAGCACCATAAAATTTCCAAAGCTGGGGTTTCTAGCACCAAGTGGCCCCAAGATACCCCGTATCAGTTTTCTTGCACGTATGGTGTGAATGAGCCTTTAAAAAAAGGATTCTGCACCATTTTTGTGCAGATATGGTGCGATTTGAACCATACAAAATGGCTCAGATTACACCACACAGACATCGCATGGGATTTGCACAGGAATGCAAATTGAAATGCTCATTTGAATGCTCATTTAAAGTCCCAAAACTCCCCTTTTTTGTAATTTATGCACTTTTATTATTCTATTTTATTCTATTTTTTTTTTTCTATTTATATCATATTTTCAGTGTTAATTTTGGTAGCAAATTTCGATTTAGTTTTAGTCTTATGCCCTGTACACACTGTCGGATTTTCCGACGGAAAAAGTGCGATCGGATTGTGTTGTCGGAAATTCCGATCGTGTGTGGGCTCCATCTGACTTTTTCCGCCGGAATTTCCGACACACAAAGTTTGAGAGCAGGCTATAAAATTTTCCGACAACAGAATCCGATTGTTTAAGTTCCGATCGTGTGTACTGAAATCCGACGCACAAAGTGCCACACATACTCGGAATAAATTGAGAGACGAAAGCTATTGGCTACTGCCCCGTTTATAGTCCTGATGTACGTGTTTTACGTCACCGCGTTCAGAGCAATCGGATTTTCTGACAACTTTGAGCAACTGTGTGTATGCAAGACAAGTTTGAGCCAACATCCTTCGGAAAAAACTTGATGGATTTTGCTGTTGGAATGTCCGATCAATGTCCGATCGTGTGTACAGGGCATTAGTCTTAGGGCATTTTATTTTTTTTTTCATTTTAGTCTTCTGCAGTTGTTTTAGTCGTATTTACTATTCTAGCATTTCTGCCTGTGGCCATCTTGAGTAAGGGCAGATAACGCATGTAACATTTCTTCCTGGAATCCTTCTGTCCTTCCCTCAGACATGCAGGCAGGGGGTGTGCTTAGCTGAGAGATCCTCTCCTTCCCTCCTCAAGATATCTGGGATGTATGATGTTCTTTGCCTAGATCTGAAAACCAGGAAGTAAGAAATGTAAAAAAACTAAAAAGTTTAAAACCAGTAAATCTGATATACTTTCCTATCTATTTACTAATGTTGGCAGCATAAGGATTAAAAATAGTCCATGTTGATTGAGAGAGTGAAGTTCCACTTTAGGCTCAGTTCACACTGGAACCGGCTGCGGATCCCACAGGAAAGCTGTGCATCCCTATTCTCCGGTTCAGGGACGAATCGGAGCCGAATCTTTGCCCAAATTTGGACCTGAAACAGAGCCAAAGACGCACATCGTTTCTGTGCAGTGCGCTCCGCAGCCGCCCCGGAGATATGTGAACCGACTCCATAGAGAGTTGGTTACATTCTTCTGCTATGTGAATTGGTTGCGGAGAAAGCTGCATCCACTTCGCATAGGTATGATAGAGACCTTTAAGCTCTTGAGGGTAGGGACTGATGTGAATGTACAGAATGGTGGCACTATGCAGTCATTTAAAGTGTCACTAAACCCACAACAGTAAAATCTGTCTGTATATCCAGTAGGGCTGGGAGATTTTCTTTAAAAAAAAAATCTTCGATTTTCATAAAAAAAACTCGATTCACGATTCGAATCAAGGTGTTTTTTTTTTTTTTTCTTTTGTTTTTGGACACCGCGCCGGTCCTGGGGAGCTGCAGGCAGGAGTTTTTAGGCGAGGCCGCGGCTTCGGCCAGACGCCGCGGACTAGGCCGAAGCCGCGGCCTCGCCTAAAAACTCATGCCCGCAGCGCCTCAGGACCGGCGCGTTGAAAAAAAAATATATAAAAAAATCGATTTGCTTAAATTTTGAATCGATTTGACCTCTCAACTCGATTCAAGATTTAAATCGATTTTTTTCCCCCAAGCCCTAATATCCAGTAAAGAATGCTTGTTATACTCACTGTGGAACCTAAGTGGTTAATCCTCTGCATTGTGTAGAAAGGCCATTTGATCCTGTCTTCTCTGATCCTCCCCTCCTTCCACTGTCTCCAATCCATCTCTTGATAAAACAAAGTCTATTGAGTCAGGCTGCACATGCTCAGTTTGGTGTGTATTGCTAGAGTTTTTTTTTTTTTCTTTGGCCCTGTGCTGATTACATGCACACTCTAATCAGCACTGTCCAGACAGAGGGTCAGGGGTCCTGCAGTCTCGTAGGACAGTCAGAAAACTCCTCCTACAAGCTTTAACCAGTGCTTGGCTGGACACTTATAGTCCCAAGACTGCTCTAACTGCTGATGAGATAAGTTATTTTAGCAGTTTACATTTAAAATAAGTGCATCCATGTTCTGTGTACTGTGGGAGACCAGATATTGCGACCACTTAAAATAAAAAGTTCATTTATTTTTAATTTTTTTTTATTTTCTTTGGAGCAGTTTTCTACATAGGACTCTAGGCAGCTTGTATTGCTTAGAATAGCTTGAGGGTCAGACACCGTAAATAAAGTCATTTGAAGTGAAGGTGCACTTTGTTTGGTCCCCTTGCTATAACTTCACTAGTTATCAAATTTTTTGGGAAAGCCCGTGTTGGAGTGCTATGGCTGTATATCACTACTTAATGTGGTTTGATCTGTATAGAGAACTATTAGATGAAAGGATACATGTCTGGGCCACTTCGGGACTTTTCTTCCAGGAAATCTGTATATTTAATAAGCGGAGTAGAATGCTGAGTGTACACAAGCTGATAACGCCTGCAGCTAGCCGGAGTGCTGAACGAGCCGAGCTGGGCTTCCTCTCTCCCTGCAGACTGGGAGGCTGTGCCATTCCCGGGAGCTTTCTGTTGTGGGTAAATGGCTAGAAATCAGTTTAAACAATTAAATAGCCTAATGAGGATGCTTCCGGCTCTGTGTTTTCTTCCTTCCACGACCACGGCCAACTCTCATTGATTCAGGCCAAACGTTATAGGATCATTTTTTCTTTTAATTCATTTTTCCATTATCTTCTTCCTACATCTTCCAAAGCTAAATTACTGTTGTGTGCAAATACCAGATCTTCCTACACTTTCCTCATATGCCGTGACATAGGCAGAGCTGCCTATAATAGTCAGCTGGCCAGTGCTTAGAAAGCAACATGCATCACACATACGTGATGAGATTTTAAACACTATGTGTATTTAAAGCAGTATTAAACCCAACACTAAAAATGTATTATATTGCATCGTACCAAACCTAAGATGTGGCTGCATTCGTTTTTTTATTTTTTATTTTTTTTTAGTCTTTTTCCCAATTTGTTTTCACCTGGTGATCTGTCCAGTAACATACAGTACCTCCTGTATTCGTGCCTTTACTCTGGATCAGTGTTCTCCAAACTTTCTAAACAAAGGACCAGTTTACTGCCCTTCAGACTTCAGGGGGGCTGAACTGTGGCCAGTGGGAGTAAAAACTGTTCTGGTATCAGTGGGAGTAAACAATGCATCTTCAATGTTAGAAGGAGGGGAAATAGTGCCTATCTCATCGTTTGTGTCAGTAGGAGAAATAATGCTCCATTGTTGGTGTCAGTGGGAGAAATAATGCTCCATTGTTGGTGTCAGTGGGAGAAATAATGCTCCATTGTTGGTGTCAATAGCAGGGATTATGCCCCGTCATTGGTGCCAGTGGGAGGATTAGGGCCCCATCATTGGTGTCAGCAGGAATTATGCCTCATTGTTGGTGTCAGTGAAAGGAATAGTGTTTTGTATCAGTGGAAGGAAAAGTTTTCCAAGGGCCAGATAAAGACAAGCGAAGGTCTGAATCTGGCCCCCCGGGCCGCAGTTTGGGGGAGACCACTGGTCTGGATAAAGAAGCACAAGGGACACACAGCAGACAGCAGCATTGTAAGTCTGGGGGGGAAGGGAGTAATGTACTAGCAGATTTAACCGCTTCAATACCGGGCCTATTCTGGCATTTCTCTACTTCATGTAAAAATCATTATTTTTTGGCTAGAAAATTACTCAGAACCCCCAAACATTATATATGTTTTTTTTTTAGCAGACACCCTAGGGAATAAAATGGCGGTCATTGCAACTTTTTATCTCACACGGTATTTGCGCAGAAATTTTTCAAACGCCTTTTTTTTGGAAAAAAAACGGTTTCATGAATTAAAAAATAACAAAACAGTAAAGTTTGCCCAATTTTTTTGTATAATGTGAAAGACGATGTTACGCCGAGTAAATAGATACCTAACATGTCACGCTTTAAAATTGCGCACAATCACGGAATGGCGCCAAACTTCATTACTTAAAAATCTCCATAGGCGACGCTTTAAAATTTTTTACAGGTTACCAGTTTAGAGTTACAGAGGAGGTCTAGTGCTAGAATTGTTGCACACGCCCTAACGCACGCGGCGATACCTCACATGTGTGGTTTGAGCGGCGTTTACATATGTGGGCGGGACTTACGTGTGCGTTCGCTTCTGATCGCGAGCTATCGGGGACAGGGGCGTTTTAAAAAAAAAATTTTATTATTTAAATTTTTTTTTTACTTCATTTTTTTTATTTTTACACTTTTTTTTTTAACATTTTTTTTTTTTAAATTACTTTTATTCCTATTACAAGGAATGTAAACATCCCTTGTAATAGGAATCTATGTGACAGGTCCTCTTTATGGAGAGATGTGGGGTCAATAAGACCCCACATCTCTCCTCTAGGCTGGAAAGCATGAGATCGGAAAAAAAAAATTTACCGATCTCATGCTGACAGCCGCGATCGCGGCTTCGGTTAGTTCCGGGTACCCGGGCGTGACGTCATAACGACGCGCCCGGGCCTCCCACGGTCATAGAGATGACTGGTGACCATCTGGTCACCAGTCATCTCTATCGTCAACATCCGGCGCCGCCGATTCATTCTCCGGGTCCCCGATGGCACGGGAGAGCCCGGAGAAGCACCGGATGGCGGCGGGAGGGGGGGGACGTCCCCTCCCGTCGCCTATAAGAACGATCAAGCGGCGGAACTGCCGCTATGATCATTCTTATCGTGCACAGAATCGGCAGCTGAAAAGAATGATATCTGAATGATGCATCTAGCTGCAAGCATCATTCAGATATCACCCCACAAAGAGGAGGACGTCATTTTACTATAGGCGGGTATTGAAGCGGTTAAATACACTACCAAATTGAAGACAAACTCCAGCATACACTTAACAAGCAGTTTCAGCAAACCTTTTTTTTTTTTTTTTTCTTTTTTGGGATAAAGGTTTTAAATGAACAAATGAAAGCTGATCATTGTAAGCACCCTGTGCTAAGGGTAAATGGTCTGTCTCATCCCTGTAAACCGATACATGTGAAGGAGAGCTTGTTCTATTGACTTACTGGTGGGATCTCCAGATGAAAACCGAAGATAGAAAGCCTAAAAAAATAAAACGAATGCAGCCACCACATCGAAGAATTGGTAAGCTGCAATTTATTAAATGTTTGATTTTGAGTTTAATACCACTTTAAGCTATGAGGGTTTAATAACACTTTAATGCACCACAAGAGGATTGCTATTGCTATGGGGATTGTTAACACCCGTTGCTCATCTTTGAGTCTGCTGGAACTCTGTCCAAGTGGAACTGGTCTAAGTGATGAGTTAAAAACAGGAGGTTATAACAGGGGTCATAGTACCTGTGTAGTGTGAGTAACAGTGTTGTCTGAGTAGTGTGTGTGGATCGTTAGTACTTGTGTATTGTGTACTGTGTATTACGATTGCACATAGGTCTGCGAGTGCATGTAGGTCTGCGAGTGGTCTGCGAGTGGTCTGCGAGTGCACGTAGGTCTGCGAGTGCACGTAGGTCTGCGAGTGCACGTAGGTCTGCGAGTGATCTGCGAGTACCTGTGTATTGTCTTGTTGAGTACCTGTGTATTGTCTTGTTGAGTACCTGTGTATTTGTCTTGTTGAGTACCTGTGTATTTGTCTTGTTGAGTACCTGTGTATTTGTCTTGTTGAGTATTAGTGTCAGGAAGCTAGTTGTTAGGTAATTTGGACAGGGTATAATCCCCAATCCTCATTAAATTTAATAGGTACGAAGCCCGGCGGGTGTGGAGAGGCGACTCGTACATGTATGCGTTCCTTGATCATCCATTCAAGGGTGAATACTGCTGTGCAAAATGTAAGCGCATTGTTTCCCTGGAAGCCCAGGTTCTGAATCTGGGGAAGCAACTGTCAGCACTGAGACGTCCCTCTATACTAAAGGAGAGCCAGGAACATACACGGCAGGTTCCGGCTGGGGCCAGGGCTGAGGCGAGTGGAGACAAAGAGGTGCAGGCACTAGCAAAGAGTAGATGGGCGACAGTCAGGAAGGGTAGAGAGGGAAGTGCCAGGGAGGCCGATCCAGGGCTGGAGCATCCCAATAAGTACACTCCATTGAGTGACATTGGTGAAACCAGTCAGGGACCAGCACTGCTGGAGCTAAGGGACTCTCCTAGCTGCCGGGGGAAGAACTCCTCCAGTGAGAGTGGGGGGAAGCGAAGCGAAGGGAAAGGAAAGACAGATTCTGGTGGTAGGGGACGCAATTCTTAGAAGGACAGAGAGGCCAATCTGTAACAAAGATCTGAAGCGCCGAACAGTATGTTGTCTATCGGGCGCTCGGGTTCGGCACATCACAGATCTGGTGGACAGATTCCTGGGAGGGGCTGGGGAAGACACAGCTGTCATGGTGCACGTTGGCACCAATGACAAAGTCAGAGGCAGATGGAGTGTCCTAAAGAACTATTTTAGGGACTTGGGAGCTAAATTAAGGAAAAGGACCTCCAAGGTAGTATTCTCAGGAATACTACCGGTACATCGAGCCACACCAGAAAGGCAGAGGGAGATTAGGGAAGTAAACAAGTGGCTGAAGAGCTGGTGTACTAAGCAGGGGTTTGTGTTCCAGGAGGACTGGACCGACTTCTCAGTCGATAACCGGTACTGTAGAAGGGACGGACTGCACCTAAATGAGGAGGGTGCAGATCAGCTGGGAATGAAGATGGCCAAAAAGTTAGAGGGGTTTTTAAACTAGGAGATGGGGGGGGGGGGGGAGGGTCCAGAGGTAGAGATAGTCAGCCGGAACATATTCCATAGGGTAGTATTGGGGGCATTAGTGGTAGGTTGACCAAAGCACATAAACCCAAGGTAAGTATAGTAGCAAGTCCTAGTTGCAGTCTCGGAACACCCAATAAGAGGATAATATGCGACCGGTCTAAAATAAGTGGCATGTTCACCAATGCCAGGAACCTGGTGGACAAGATGGGTGAACTAGAGATACTGTTGTATGAGGAGGATTTGGATTTTGTGGGAATTTTCGGAGACCTGGTTTAACAGCTCTCATGATTGGCTGGCAAACATTTAAAGGTATACCGTTTATCGCAAGGATAGAGAGGGTAAAAAAGGGAGTGGAGTTCCAAAGGGGTGAAGCTAAGGGCAAAATAATACTGAGAGTATGCTATAGGCCCCCTAACCTGAGGGAGGAAGGGGAGACAGATCTCCTATTACAATTTGGATTAGCAGCAAGGATGGGAAGTGTTATCATAATGGGAGATTTTAATTATCCAGACATAGACTGGGCTGAGGAACCGCACATTCCTCTAAGGCTCGCCAGTTCCCAAATGTCTTGCAGGACAATTTTAAGGGTCAGATGGTAGACACACCAAGTAGAAATAAAGCGTTACTGGATCTACTGATTACCAATAATACAGAAAGAAAAAGAGAGAAAAAAGAGAGCGCACCAGCCTAGTGCATTATCCTTGGCGAGTTTATTAAATTAAAAACAAGATAAAAGCTACTCACAAAAGTCGCAGGTAAAATTGCATATCAAACACACAGAGGCAATAGTTCCAGTGGTAGGCAGCTGTCCAGGTCCCAGGAGGGAGGCACACGGACCGCCGCTGGCTTACGCGTTTCAAAGGTTTGACCTTCTTCCTCAGAGCCTTCAGAGCCTAGTATACTAGGATAATCCCATCCTTTGAGAGCAGCAAAGCCGAAGTCCATAGTCCTTCTTGAACTTTTTTAGCCAACACACCAGTGCGCAAGAGTACTTTTTTCGTTTCTTTACCAATAATACAGACCTGATCACGGATGTGGAGATAATAGGCAATTTAGGTAACAGCGATCACAGGTCAATTGGCTTCAGTATAAATCACACAAATAGGAAACATAAGGGGAATGCAAAGAGATTGAATTTCAAAAGAGCCAACTTCCCTTGCTCGAAGGCATAAATTGGGAAAAAAAACTTAGGAACAAAGAACACGGAGGAGAGATGGGTTTGCTTTAAGAGCATATTAAATAAGGACATTAGCCAATGCATCCCATTGGGTAATAAATTAAAAAGAGCGAACAAAAGTCCTGGATGGCTTAACTCCAATGTAAAAATACATATAAAAGCAAAGGAGAAGGCCTTCAAAAAATACATGGTTGAGGAATCATCATCAGCATTCAGATTTTATAAAGAATGCAACAAGAAAGAAAGATAGAACATGAAAGACACATAGCGGAGGAGAGCATAAAAAATCCCAAGAAATTCTTTAAGTATGTAAACAGTAAAAAAGGGAGGACAGACCATATTGGCCCCATAAAGAATGAGGAAGGACATCTGGTTACAAAGGATGGGGAGATGGTGAAGGTATTGATTTTATTCTTTTCCTCAGTCTTCACGAGGGAATCGGGGGGGCTTCAGTAATCAAAACTGCAGTGTTTATCCTCATGACACATCACAGGAAGCACCTCCATGGTTAACAGAGGACAGAATTAAAATTAGACTTGGGAAACCTAACATTAATAAATCACCGGGACCAGATGGTTTGCACCCGAGGGTGCTTGGGGTACTTTATCTAGATGGCAAAGGAAGGCCCGTAGTAGTGGTGTATCTGGATTTTGCGAAAGCATTCGACACAGTGTTCCCCATAAACGTTTACTGTACAAAATAAGGTCAGTTGGCATAGACCAAAGGGTGAGTACATTGATTGAAAACTGGCTACAAGGGCGAGTTCAGAGGGTGGAGATAAATGGGGAGTACTCAGAACGGTCAGGGGTGGGTAGTGGGGTCCCCCAGGGTTCTGTGCTGGGACCAATACTATTTAATTTGTTCATAAACGACTTGAAGGATGGGGTAAACGGTTCAATCTCTGTATTTGCTGACGATACTAAGCTAAGCAGGGCAATAACTTCTCCGTAGGATGTGGAAACCTTGCAAAAAGATCTGAACAAATTTAATGGGGTGGGCAACTACATGGCAAATGAGGTTTAATGTAGAAATATGTAAAATAATGCATTTGGATGGCAAAAATATGAATGCAAATTGTACACTGGGGGAGAACCTCTGGGGGTCCTAGTAGATGATATGCTCAGCAATGGCATGCAATACCAAGCTGCTACTAACAAAGCAAATAGAATATTGGCATGCGTTAAAAAGGGGATCAACTCCACAGATAAAGATAATTCTCCCGCTTTACAAGACTCTGGTCCGGCCGCACCTAGAGTATGCTGTCCAGTTCTGGGCACCAGTCCTCAGGAAGGATGTACTGGCAATGGAGCGAGTACAAAGAAGGGCAACAAAGCTAATAAAGGGTCTGGAGGATATTCGTTATGAGTAAAGGTTGCGAGCACTGAACTTATTCTCTCTGGAAAAGAGACGCTTAAGAGGGGATATGATTTCAATGTACAAAAACCATACTGGTGACCCCACAATAGGGATAAAACTTTTTCGCAGAAGGGAGTTTAACAAGACACGTGGCCACTCATTAAAATTAGAAGAAAAGAGGTTTAACCTTAAACTACGTAGAGGGTTCATTACTGTAAGAGCGGCAAAGATGTGGAATTCCCTTCCACAGGCGGTAGTCTCAGCGGGGGGCATTGATAGTTTCAAGAAACTATTAGATACGCACCTGAACGACCGCAACATACAGGGATATATAATGTAATACTGACATATAATCACACACATAGGTTGGACTTGATGGACGGTGTCTTTTTTTTCAACCTCACCTACTATGTAACTATAGGCTGCGCTGCCATGTACTTCAGGTGCTTTTTCGGAGCATCAATGTGTGTGTTTTGAACCCAACAGACATTTCAGCGCATGAAAAATTGAATGTAAACTGCACAAAAAATGCATATGCCCAGCTGTGAACTGAGGCTTTTTGTATCAAATGTGCTCCACATTTTCTATTAAACCCTCCTTTGCATCACAAAAAATAAACTTCTATCAAACACTGCAGCCTCTGTCTTCCCCCACTTCAATATTTCAGTGTTTGCCCTGTATCCATAATCCAGAAGATAGAAATGAAAGCTGAACGCTCGAAAACTTAAATTCTCCCTTGCAGTGCGGCTGGGTCTGCTTTTTTAGCTCTAGGTGGCATAGAAAACTAGATGTACTGAACTGATCTTCAGCTCCTGCAGGTTCCTCCATACCACCTGACCCGTCCCCGTTTTTCTCCTTCATGTAGTCGAAGGACCTGAGCTCATTAAAATCAATGCAGGGTCCAATCTCTGAATTGAATGTAAGGATGCTGAGGAAGAGTCCACCACCACGGCCCATTTAGCATGGAAGCAGAGGATCGGCTAATGCCGCGTACACACGGTCGGACTTTCCGGCATACTTGGTCCGGCGGACCAGAGTGTGCCGGACAATCCGCCCGTGTGTGGGCGGCGGCGGACTTTTCCGGCGGACTTCTTCCCAAAAGCCCGCCGGACCTAGATTTGAAGAAAGTTTCAAATCTTTCCGTCGGACTCAGTTTCGGGCGGAAAGTCCGCTCGTGTGTGTGCTGGTCCGACGGAAAGCCCGCTCGTGTGTAGGCTGGTCCGACAGACCAAATACGACACGAGGGCAGGGTATTGCATCTTGCGCTCGCTGCAATAGGAAAAACAAATCTTCCTATTGCGGCGAGCGCGGGGCATACCAGGCCCTTAGGTCTGGTATGGATTATAAAGGGAACCCCGCTACGCCGAAAAAACGGCGTGGGGTCCCCCTAAAATCCATACCAGACCCCTATCCGAGCACGCAGCCTGGCCGGTCAGGAAAGGGGGTGGGGACGAGCGAGCGCCCCCCCCCCCTCCTGAACCGTACCAGGCCGCATGCCCTCAACATGGGGGGTGCTTTGGGGGAGGGGGCGCCTTACGGTGCCCCCCCACCACAAAGCACCTTGTCCCCATGTTGATGAGGACAAGGGCCTCTTCCCGACAACCCTGGCCGTTGGTTGTCGGGGTCTGCGGGCGGGGGGCTTATCGGAATCCGGGAGCCCCCTTTAATAAGGGGGCCCCCAGTTCCCGGCCCCCCACCCTGTGTGAATGAGTATGGGGTACATGGTACCCCTACCCATTCACCTAGGTAAAGTGTCAATAATAAAACACAACACAGGGTTTTAAAATAATTTATTAAACAGCTCCGGGTGGGGGGGGGGGATCTTCCTCCGTCTTCGGGGGTCTTCTTCCGTCTTCGGGGGTCCCTCCGGTTCATCTTCTCCCGGCGTCCGGTTGGTTCTTCTCCGCTCTCCGGCCTCTTCTCCCGGTGTCCCAGGTCTATCGGCCGGTCCCTCCACTGTCTTCATGTAGCTCTATTGCCAGCGGAGGTCCGGACTTCTGGGCTTCTTGTCTTCTCTTCCCCAGATGTTGACACGACGCTCTCTCCTGCTGGACTGGTCTCCGAGGGCTGCGTTGTGACTTATATAGGCGGAGACCCCGCCCCCTTTTGATGTCACAGTCCCTGGGCATGCTGGGACTGTGACGTTTTAGGGGGCGTGGTCGACCACGCCCCCTAAAACTTCACAGTCCCAGCATGCCCAGGGACTGTGACATCAAAAGGGGGCGGGGTCTCCGCCTATATAAGTCACAACGCAGCCCTCGGAGACCAGTCCAGCAGGAGAGAGCGTCGTGTCAACATCTGGGGAAGAGAAGACAAGAAGCCCAGAAGTCCGGACCTCCGCTGGCAATAGAGCTACATGAAGACAGTGGAGGGACCGGCCGATAGACCTGGGACACCGGGAGAAGAGGCCGGAGAGCGGAGAAGAACCAACCGGACGCCGGGAGAAGATGAACCGGAGGGACCCCCGAAGACGGAAGAAGACCCCCGAAGCCGGAGGAAGATCCCCCCCCCCCACCCGGAGCTGTTTAATAAATTATTTTAAAACCCTGTGTTGTGTTTTATTATTGACACTTTACCTAGGTGAATGGGTAGGGGTACCATGTACCCCATACTCATTCACACAGGGTGGGGGGCCGGGATCTGGGGGCCCCCTTATTAAAGGGGGCTCCCGGATTCCGATAAGCCCCCCGCCCGCAGACCCCGACAACCAACGGCCAGGGTTGTCGGGAAGAGGCCCTTGTCCTCATCAACATGGGGACAAGGTGCTTTGTGGTGGGGGGACACCGTAAGGCGCCCCCTCCCCCAAAGCACCCCCCCCCATGTTGAGGGCATGCGGCCTGGTACGGTTCAGGAGGGGGGGGGCGCTCGCTCGTCCCCACCCCCTTTCCTGACCGGCCAGGCTGCGTGCTCGGATCGGGGTCTGGTATGGATTTTAGGGGGACCCCACGCCGTTTTTTCGGCGTAGCGGGGTTCCCTTTATAATCCATACCAGACCTAAGGGCCTGGTATGCCCCGAAACGGGGCTCGCAAGGTGTCAATCTCGCTGATAAAAGCGGCAAGATTGACATCCTTTGCTAGTCCCGTCGCACCTGAGTCACGTTCAAAATGAACGGACTTGGCCGTGTGTGGGCAAGTCCGTTCATTCTGAAAGTCCGCCGGAACTCCGGCGAAAGTCCGTCGGAAAGACGGGCGGACTTAGCCCGCCGGAAAGTCCCGGCGTGTGTGGGCAAGTCCGTCCGTTTTAAAGTCCGGCGCACCTGGCGGACAAAGTCCGTCGGAAAGTGTGCCGGACCAAGTATGCCGGAAAGTCCGACCGTGTGTACGCGGCATAAGTAAAATTGCTTTTACCATTCTCTAGAGAGCAGTTGACTCCTGCAGTGCAGGGGCAGCCCCATTGCAAGGGAGAATTTTCAGGTTTAATGGAGTTCTGCAATTATAACCATCGAAAAGGTGTGTGTATGTGTTTGTTTTTTTTATTTTATTTATATATTTAAATTTTTTTTTTTTTTTCGCAAACACTATAACAGTATTATAATAGTACATCTCTATACATCTGTCTCCTTTCCATACAGGCGAGGAAAGAACAAAATGCATACATTTTTGTTTCATTGGTGGAAACATTAGGTAAAAAACTGGACTGGTAGAAGTAGGGGGATGCGTCGTTTTAGAGAAAATCCATGACATTAAGCGTCCTCCTTCATATTGTAGCGTGAGACATTTTCATAAAAATCCAGCAGTAGTAGGGGAAGGATCGGGAGACCTGATGAGCTTGATCACCTACAATACATCTGGAAGGCAGGGAGATGCCTAGGGGATGCTTGTGACCAGAAAATGCTGGGATTTGATAATTGCAATGCAAAATGATTGTGTGCATTATACTACATTTCTGCCGGCTTTGTTGGGCACTTCTGTCACTTGGCACGTTTACTTTTAGGATATAGGTTCAGATTAAATTCCATAATCCGTAACTGGTGGATGCATGTGCTTATTGATATTTTGAAGAAAGGCTGTGTTATTTAATGGAAAGGAAAAGCAGTCATGTGCTTTAAAGTATATTGTATGGGTGGGTGGAGGATGTAGACACCTAGAAGGTATTCACGTAGAGGGTTCTTTACTGTAAGAGCGGCAAGGATGTGGAATTCCCTTCCACAGGCGGTGGTCTCAGCGGGGAGCATTTTAGCTTCAAGAAACTATTAGATAAGCACCTGAATGACTGCAACATACAGGGATATATAATGTAATACTGACACATAATCACACATAGATTGGACTTGATGGACTTGTGTCTTTTTTCAACCTCACCTACTATATATGTATAGGTAAAAACGGGCCATAAATTAAAAAAAAACAAAAAAAGTAATGAACTATTCTTATTGGACTGCATTTATTACTGATACATTATTAAAGTGTAACTTTTTTCAGCCTGTTATAGAAAATAGTTTTCGGAGTGAGTAATATTTCTCCACAAATGGCACTGAAAGTTGTTTCCTGTCTGGAGTAATACCAAGTATCGGTTTCAGACGTTGTTCGTTCGATCTTGCATGTCAACCTCAGGGCATGATTTATTATCTCACCTTCGTAAGAAATGCTGTCATGGGTGGATATTGGCCTGTCACTCAGACTTATGCAATAAGGAAGTACAGGAACTCCCACCAGCCATTCAGGTTTTCAGTTTGCACTTGCATTCCTGTTGTGTGTGTGTGTGTTTTTTATTGTTTATTTTTCGTCTTCTGCATTTTGCACACCATCATTACTCTTCGCTTTGCTTTATTGAAGGAGTACTAGATGTAAACTGTTAATGAATGCCATTTAGTTTTTTAAAGGCAGGTACACATGGGCCGAGTATCAGCCCAACGTCTGGCTTCTGTTTAATGGGCATGCTGGAAAACCAGCAGCCGAACGGCATCTGATCAGCGCTTGCAGCGAACGGCGTGTGTGCAATCAAACCATCAGATCACAATAGCTTAGCGGGAAGATTGCATAGTTAGTACAGCAAGCTCCTCAGTTTTTTTTTTTTTTTTTTTGTTTTTTTTTTATTCAGCCTGGTGGGTTTGGAAAAAAAAACTACCTGTATGTACCAGGCTTAATGAGCTGTGTTTCATAAGCAAATGCCCTGTTATATTTTTATGTAAATTCCTTGTTTTGACCCTTTTTTTTTTTTTTTTTTTCTTCAGTAATTTGTTGCATCTAAGTCCTGCTGTTTTACTGGACTCTGCCTGCCTCTGTAGACCAGGGGTGCCCAACCTTTTGAGGAGTGAGGGCCACTTTATTGACTTGGTAACTGGTCACGGGCCACAATGAGCATAAAGGGGGGATGGCAGGTCTGTGTCCACTCTGCATATGTAGAGCAGACACGGATGCAACCCGCTCTACCCTAAGGGCCCTCCGATCCACCAGACATTTTCTTTTTAATGAGGTCGTATTGCAGATAGGCGGGTGTAAATGGACACGAGTCCATTTACATCTGCTGCTCTATAGAGGTGAATGGAGAGTCCGTTTGAGTCCACCTGAAAAACAGACAGGCGGACCCGATCGGACTGATCATGTGAAAGGGGCCTAAGGCTGCTTTCACACTGATGCACAGCAGTTTACCTGCATCTCAACTGACCTCAATCTTCACTTCTTCCTCAGGATTCCTGCAGCTGGCTGGTACTGCTGGTGGGTACTGTTGGCTGGTACTGGTACTGCTGGCTAGTACTGCTGGCGGGTACTGGTACTGTTGGTTGGTACTGGTACTGTGTCTGGTACTAATACTGGTGGCTGGTACTGGTGGCTGCTGTCCCAGATCCTGGGTTCCTGTGTCCCGACCCGCCATCCCCGAGCATAATTGTGACAAAAGCATGCAGCTGCAGTAGAGAGCAGAGCCGATGCTTCCTGTCACAGGCGGAGTACATTTGGTATCACTCAGCCTGTGAAGGAGCCGGCGCTATACAGGAAGCATTGGCTCTGCTTCCTCTAGTGGTGGCTCCATTCTTCGCACTAATGCTCGGAGATGGCGGGTCGGGAACCCGTGATCTGGGCTTGCCGACCCGCCACATGTGACCCATGGGCCATCGGTTGGGCACACCTGCTGTAGACCAACTTAAGCTATGATACACACTGAGCAGGCATGCAGTGTGTCTTCTGCAAAAAAATATATCCTTTCTTTCTGCTCAGAGTGATCCCCAGACTGTAAACTGAGTTGCACATGTGCAGGTCAGCTTACAGCAGCCAGGCCGATTCTGTGTGCTGGGATTACTAGCTCCTGTGCATGCTCGGGAGTGACGTCATTCCATTCCGGCCAATGAAGATGGGACGAAACCCCACACATGAGAAGATGACGCCTGCGAGGGAGCATTGGGAAGGTGAGTATCCTTCATTTTGTTTAGCTTAGTTGTCAATGTCTATGAATCGCCATTGGGCCCCACCTATCCCAGCTTCAAAAGTCCTCGGCTGCTGTGCGGTTTGTGTGATCGCTGTGGGGAGGGAGAGAGCAGCACTGCAGAGGACAGTGTCAGTTTGAACACTCCAGTCTCATTGTGTCTCTACATGCTGTGTGTTCTCCAAATGGACATATCTATTCACAACAGGTGCATAAATGTCCCCTGCACCAACATTTTCATGTGGAGGCACGTCGGCGTTAAGATTTTCCAAATCCACTCAATGTGTATTGAACTGAAAAAAAAAAGGCAGCCTGCAGATTCATTTCACAAGAGAATGATCGTTTCATTGACTTAAGCCATCGGTCCTAGGGTTGTAGATTAATTTTAGGTAGTGTGTACATTTTCATGCTTTAATCCCTAACCTTTACTCTGTGCGACATTCGCTGCACTGGCATTTAGATAATACTTTCCTCTTCAGATTTCCAAACCCGTCTTTGCTATTGAAGAAATTTATAAGCTCAAATCTGGCCTTCAGGATATCTGCTGATGTGTTGAGCCAAACACATCACATGTTAATTAGACAAATCTGTTTGGGCAGCTGTCCTCTAAATCCGTTCTGTTCAAGTTTTCCATGGGATGGACTACATATGGGTTAGAATACCATGCTCCAGTGCCATATTATTAAACATTTTGTCTAAAAACTATTAAGAGATTTCAGAGAAAAAGAATTGTTGAGGATCATAAACTGCTTTGTTTGACTTTCTGATTAGTTTGGTGCAAATTCTCGTTTTCAAAAGACAAGGCATCAGTAGAATTTAATTGGTTAGCCTGCCAAAACTAATACTAGAGATTCCGGTATTTCATTTTCTTCCTTTTTGTACCTACTGTGGTTATTGAAAGGACTTTAAGGGCCCCATGTACACTGCTGCTGCTAAACGGACGTTCAGAGGCAGTTGGACACTTTTTTCAGTTCTTATGTGTACATGTACACAGGCTTGTTTACTATCATTTTTAGGCAGTTGCGTTTATAGGCCTTTTTTTTTTTTGAAGGCAAAAAAATTAGTTCAGACGCCGAAGTTTCCGACGTTTCAGACGCCAAACTCGACTAAACGCGGTAACCCACATTTCGTTTATAAGCGTTTTTTCGTTTTTGGCCATTTAAAAAATAATAATTTGAAACTCTTCTAAACGCCAACGCGACAAAACTCCGCTAGACGCGGCATGTAAACGTGGCAAAACGGACGTTTTAAACATGGGTTACTATCTGTCAAGTTAAATCGTTCAGGAGTGGTTGTAAAAACGTCCCTTGTACATATGAAGCCTGACTCCCTGCTGAATTTTTTTTATACATTTCTAGAAATGCCAGCTTACAGTAGATGGACTCTAAGTGCAATGGACCATCACTGTCCATACAAAACTAAAATTTAAAAATGTGTCTTCAATACATCTTGGAAATAGCATGTCTCACTGGACCAGTAGGCCAACCTTCTCATTTAAAGTGCATCAACGCACAGGCAAAGATCTGAGATAGCTTGTTACCCAAAGGGCTTGTAGGGACCCTAAGAAGACAAAATCAGGGTCATGTAACATCTGAAGTTGTGAGCCAGGCTGAGCCCTTAAGTGTTTTATTGTTGTTTTTGCAGTGTTAGAAATTCCTTATCCTGTAGACAGCCTGACATTATTTCCTAAGATAAGGAAAAAGGGTCAAGAGAGGGGAGAAGGTGCCGTAACAGCTGAATCACAGTCCGCCAGGTTGGGGCCATGTTGGGATGCCTGTAAATGGCAATTTTGGTAGCCGCAAATGTGAAAAGGACATTTTTCTTAGCATCTTCAGCATAGGAAAATGGCATGTTGGATGAGTGCTGGTCTGGAGGACCATATGAAGCTGTTCAACACTATTTGGATAGATTTGAAAAAATAGCTGAACAAAGTTGAGTAAAGAGTAGTGGGGTGAGGTTGTGACAGTTGTCTGCCAAGCTATAGAATGTGTTCCTTCTGAAGATTAAGTTGGTTTTAAGTTTTGTGGAGGGTTGCTCTCATGAAAGTCAAGTTCACTACCTCTTGATAGTTAATGTGGAATTTGGATAATACTCCATATTGAATCCAGCCACTGAGTTTGGGGTTTAAGATATCTGAGCTACTTAAGAAGAAAAGTAGGCCATCAACATATGCAACAATTCCAGATAGAATTAGTAGTTCACTGATTATTTCTTTTATCTAGCAAATGCTACAGCAGGGTTAAATTCAGAAATTCCATCCTATTTACTATAATTCTTTCAAATCAACTGAGGTAAGAATTAACAGACCTTTTTTGCATGCTCAGAGGGAAAGGTGTTTTTCAAGCCTTTCACTGGAGATGCAGCAAGTAAAAAGAAAATTACACAGCAGAGTCAGGCTTTTAAATGCATTTTTGAATCAAATTGGTTTCCGTTAAACATCTCTAAGGAAATCTTGGGGGGGCAAAATATATAGACGTTGCAATTCTCAAATTGGTTATTAAAGAGGCTAGGTTTTGGGCTGCCATCCATATCCTGACTTCACTAACTAGTGACTCAGTAACATGAAACAAGCTTGGTAGAGCGAAGTTCAGATTTTGCTGAGTGCAAGCTTGCCCCATGAACATGACTCAATAGGTTAGTAAAGTCAGAATCAAGATGAGAGCCACAAAGCATGCCTGCCACCTACCACCAGTGTAAAAAGCATCCTTCCCACTGACCACCAGGCTAATGTAAGTGTACAAAGCATTATTCCCACTGACCACCAGGCTAATGTATCATGAGTTATTCATACAGTAATTATTGGCAGAGGTTCCCCAAAACATGAAAGTTATTTTTAAGGGATTTTCCATGGTAAAAATGTTGGGAGAGGCTACTCCAGTGGGTGTTACTAGTACCTCAGCCTGAGTACTCTAAATACAGGATTATGTTTAGATAAAAAGTGGAGCTTAGAGTAGGTCGTTTCTGCCTCCTTTTTGCATTTAAAGGGTTAATTTTTAAATTTGACTGGAGTGTACAGAAAAGAGTGCATCTCAGCAGTCCAACATAATCTTCACACTTCAATGCAGTTGGGGCAGGTGGTATATACATGTGTCATAGTGTTGGGTCTGTCATTACCTGCCCCCCCCCACCCCCCCAATCCTCTCCGGTAATGTGCATGCCAGCCACAGATCGTATGAAGGACTGCTTGGAGGGAGGTTTTACCAGGATCACCAAATTGAACTTCTCCCATTGGAAGAGTTCCCTTCTATTCCTGTTTTGGTGACGACACAAAATTTGGGATTTTATTTCACTTTTATTCTCCGTGATAACATTAAACCAAGTGAGACAAATAGAGAAGCTGACTCTCCCAAAGGGCACACAGACAGGTGTTCTAATACCTCTCCACTTTATCCAAAACTTTAAAGGCATTTTAAAAAAAAAATTTTGTACTTTAATAGTGTGTTATGTAATCATCATGAAGTACCAAATATGTTGTGTGTATTGTCCTTTGGATCAAAGTAAAAGTGAAAGGGAAAATGTAGACTTCTGCTATTTGCTGTCCTACATACCAAAAAAAGACGGAGAACCTGGTTGTCTTTTTAATGTTCTGTTTAAAAAAAAAAAATCACGTGTCACTCTTGTGAGAGGAAGTTTTGTCATGTTGACCTTTTGATCACGGAGGATTTTTGAGTTTTTCTTTAGAGGAACATGTGACATCATACATTGTTTTTCGTTGTGTTTTGACCTAAAAGCGTGGTCTTAATGCTGAAAAAGGTTGGTAGAAACTTGTACTCCTTCATATCTGTCTGAATATTGTCTTATAATAATAGAATTTTGGGGGTGTACAGGTGGTCCTGGGTGCTGCAGATGAATCCTGTAACCATCAGACATTCTAAGGAGGTTTGTATCAAGCTTCAAGACTTTAGATCTCACAAGGGCCCAAATGTCAGGTTAACAGGTTAAATTGTTTTTTCACTGCTATCCACTTTTTCTGCTGCTATCATGACCCATCGAGGCAATTCAATAAAGCCTCGCATCACTTTTCTGATGTTATGGCCACATTCGAAAGTCCTGCACCAATTTTTTTATATAAGCTGTGAGACAGTTCACTTACTATTTCATTTATGAAATTGTTCTTATGTACAGCACTTACGTTCTGCTGCGACAAACTCATTAAGAAATACCTCCATATATTGGTGGTGATAAAAGTGAAGATAAATAAAGCTAATATGCTAATTGAAACTCTACCGGTTAGATGAATATTGAGAAGGGAGGTAAGGCTATAATTTGAACAGTGGGGCTGGGGACCGGTTAAATTTTGATCAGTGTGTGTCTGCCCCCACTTGACAGAAGTCAATGTTTGATTGCTGGAAAATTTTTCTTGATAGCGGCCGCAGCTGCTGATCAGTGTCTTCTGATAGCAGTGGGTACAGCTGTCAGAATACAGTGTCCCGGTGTGGGGGTTCCTCCATCCACCTCATTTGTGTGGATGGAGGAATCTGTTGGTTTGTTTTTGTTCAGTCTTGTGGCTGAACGAAAAAAAAAAAAGTTTGTATGGCCAGCTTAAAACCTCTAACATGTTTAGAGTAAACTGTATCACGTGCAAGTATTGGGTTGCAGACACAATTCTGTCTGACCATAGTGAAATATGCCGGCAACTCGGTATACTCTATTAGAAATTTATATGCTACATGTAAATAGACACAGTGTACAAAATGTCAATGCGTTTCGGCTAATACAGCCTTCCTCATAGCTATGAGGAAGGCTGTATTAACTGAAACGTGTTAGCTTTTGTACACTGTGTCTATGTAAATGGTCTATTTCTATATAGAGAAGTATACAGAGTTGCTGGCATTTTTCACTATGGTCAGACAGCCTGTACACCGGTCTCCAGCACAGAATCTTGGATTGAGCAGTAGAGCTGGGGAATGATGTAGGATTTGAAAAAAATCTTGTTTCCCCGGATGAATCGACTCTGGGACTATCCTTGGCTTTATAGCCTAAACAGAAACACTCTGGTGACTCCAAAATTCCTGTTTAGAAGTAAAGCTGTGTCAGAAGACTTCATGAGATGGTCAGGTCCAACGTCGCACTGTGGTCTGCTCTCTATGGTCCGCTTTATATTTCCAGCTAATATATCTTCAAACAATATGTGAGAACTGCTGCGGCTGTCATTTATAAGCATGCAAAACTCTTAACTGCACAAACCAAATGCTGCATGTGTTGGCGGACAGCAGCTCGTAACTTCTATTCTCTTTTATGTATGCTATAGGTGTGCAGGTGTGTGCGGAGTGCACATGTTTTCACGTGTTGCATGTAAGGCAGCCTAATCATATTAATGGACTGCCCTACACCTGAGAAATGCACTAAAGTTATCTCTGACCCTTTTGCAAAGTCCCACCAAACTACATGGTACGTACGAGTTTTAGCAAACACATGAGGTTACCATGTAGAATTAAAGGTAACACTGAGTGTCTGCAATTTTTTTTTTTTTTTCTTCTAGTCCACAGATGGGAGTACAAACAGTATATAATAATTTTTTTTATTTTGTGAAATAGAAAGCCCTTCTAAAAGATAAATGCCTTTACTGAACAGGAATGGATCCCTGTAAGTGATGTAACTATTCTAAACATTTCTCAGATACATAAATCGGGCTATTAGGCTGCGTTCACACCTGAGCGTTTTTGCCGAGATTTTGTTCAGGTCACCAATGTAAAAGGCAGAAAAATGCCTGTAATATCCCCAAAGAAGCTCATGGCCTTTTTTGAGGTTAGGGCATTTTTCAGGCGTTTTGCTTCAGGTGACAAAACGCTCAGATGTTAACAGGTGCCATTGAAATTAATGCAATTTTTGCTTGTTGGGCATTTTTCATGTGTTTTTTTTTTTTTTTTTTTTTTGGGCATTTACGAGCGTTTTTATGAGTTGAAAATGCTCAGGTGTGACTGCAGCCTTATGGGATTTCCTAGAGAGTGATACTGAGCATTTCTGAAGGTTTTATGCCCTGGTTACTACATACTATTTGTTGGGAAATCTTGCTTTGACTGGGTGCCTGTTGCTCACTTCCGTTGAAGAATAAGAAACGACCATTTTACTAACACTGTGTGCATCACACAGAGCTGGTCCCAGCAGCACAGAGACATTAATCGGGAATATTGAGCTGCCGAGGACCTCATGCACATTGAGCATTTAGCCCTGGGGCATGAGACTTTGGAGTTTAGGTGCAGGCGGAAGGCACATATAAAACAATATAAAGTGCAGTGCATATAACAAATTTCAGACAAAAATTAAAAAGTGATTTCTTAGTAATCAATAATGGTAGTAATAATAACCAATAAATATATGTGTAAAATTAAATTCATAAAAGTCCAGAAGGCACACTGTGAAATGTGCTAATGAGTACACCTCAAAACCATGGAGTGATAAAGAAAGAAATAAAGTTCCAAACAAAGGTTCTGTGCTGGAGTGGAAGGAAGTCCAAGGATAGCCAATCTGACCGCGAGGGAATCCCACCACCAGAGGCTTACCAGAATGCTGGTGGTCCGTAAACGCTCATTCAGCCAGTGAGGATATTCTCCTTAGTAGAAACATGGACAACCGCTCATATATTCCTGGTAGCCGGTCCAATGGATTCTATATAAAGGTTTGTATAGACTTTAAGCTTCAACGTTTGGACGCAGGGGCATTATACCTGCTTTTAGATTTTATGTTCCTCTAGCAGCTGACAGAATTGCTTAACTAAATAGATTGAGGGCAAATTATTTTCAATTTCTTGGAATTTTGTAAAACTGATTAGTGATACATTGACAGAAAAACAGGAGTTAGCACACACTAGACATCAGAAAGCAGAAGCACCACTCTACACGTGAGGGGCATTCTGGCACAGGTGTACCTTCCAGCCCCACTGCAGACAGGAAATGATCTACTTTAAGGCATGGTTAGGTTGTTGTGTGATAGCAGACATTTTTGTAAATTATCTGCAAGATTGATTTATATACTTTGATCTCTCTGACACTTGGCTTGGTTCAGCTCAACTTTGCTGAAACAAAAAGCTTTGCCGCTGGCAATAATGCTCAGTGCCTCTGCTCGTACCTGGCACTGTTGGTATTGCTGGCTGGTTTGATGGATTTACCTGCCCACCGAAGCGAATGAAGTTACCACACGACTGTTCTGTACAAACAGGAAGTGGTTGGAGCTGCTCTGTCCTAGTTCTTTATTATTTCCCTGTGCATTCTGTGATACAGGAACCTCCACTGCCTCTCCCTCAGCGCCCAGTTAACACTTTATAAATGTTTCTGTAAATCACAATAAATGCTCTAGGTGCTGTTTTTTTATAGAGCATTACCATTTGAAATTGGTGGAGGCCATCAAACTCCCATACCTCACAAGATCCCAATTTGAACTGACTACATATGTTATACTAGCAGCAAAACAAACTATCGAAAAAGCTTGAAAACAATTTGTTCCTTTCGTAGAAGTCCATTGTCGTCTAGACAACTTCTTTTTTTTTTTTATCAACGAAAAGCTAACTAGCATTCTTCTAGACACACAAACAATTCCTAAAAACCTGGGCACTATTGATACAATACGCTCATGCTTCCATGTCTCTCAAAAGATATACACTCCTATAAGTATTAACGGCCCTGGGTTTTCAGCTAGGGTGTCCCTGACATCCTTTTCCTGCTCTTTTCCCTTTCTTTCAAACTTGCTCAATTCTTTTCCCTCTGATCTTTCTCTTGGCCCCCAGTTCTGGGAAGCACTGGTTACTAAAATTCTTGACCACCCTCTCTGTAGAGCCCGATTCCATCTAATGAAAGAGTGTCACCTAGTTCACATTTAACACATGTTTACCCTCTGCCTCTTACCCCTCCCACCCTTCCTTTCCTACCTATTTTTGTTATTCACAATACAAGTATCGCTACTGCAACTCTACAGAGTAAGGAAAGGGATGGTCGGCACTCGGGATGACATCCAAAAAAATAGAATTTCTTTAATAAGTAGCCGTGACTAAGGACTAACGTCCAAAATACTTAGGCTGTTTTACAACATTGAACCTTTTTTGATAAAGAAATACTATTTTTTTGGATATCATCCTGAGTACCGACTATCCCTTTCCTTAATCTGGTACATTGGAGGTGTCAGCAGCCTCAAGATCTGAGCATCGGGCATAGCTTTAATGTGGGAAGGTTGTAGCGCCTATACACCTGTTTTCCGCTACTGCAACTCTGCCTTGTAGTATGTCATGCTTATTGATCTTTACTGTTATAACCTATATTGTTTTCTATGACTTACAGATACTCTAAAATTTCTTCATATGTTAGTCACATTTGAGCATTTGTACATTTGTACAGTTTATAATGTGTATCTTGCAAAATTCGAAAAAACCCGTTGAAAGTGAAATAGACGGAGGCGTCTGACCAGTGTCGATGCCTCATGAAAGAGACATGCTGCTTAAAGTGGAATTCCAGTCAACCTAACACTAAACCTGCTCTCTGACACATTCTGAACTTAATCTATCTAACACTGTAAAGTAGAGCTGCACGATTAATCGTATAGAGAATCGTGATCTCGATTCACCCCCCCGCGATCTCCCGCCAGGATTACCGCGATTCTTGGGGGGCGTGGTCTCAGCATGGAAGTGTGAGGATGTGTTCCTACTGAGCTCCCGGTCCGCGGCTCTCCAGCAGCCCTCCACGGTAGAAATACCTAACATCTTCTCCAGCTAATTACCCGGGTAGCATTGAAGGCTGACTGCTGCAAGAGAGGTCCCGCTGGTGAGATGGAGCGTTTCCTGGTCCCTGTGCGGTCCGCGGCTTCTACCCCAGACACATCCAAGATGGCGCCGGCGGCTACCACGAGGACGGCACTCAGACTGTTGGCTGCAGACCTGGAGAGAGAAACAGATGGCTCAGGCAACGATATGCCGCCGTTCTTACTACCCAGGGATCTCTCCCCCTGCCTGCCTCGCTCTCTCTCCCTCACACCGCTGCTTAGCCCAGACAATGATGAGCGTTGCTCCCTGCATATGCCACTATTCAATGTCCATGCAAGCTGATTTAACTGGACCCAGCTTCTCTCAGCACGGGTGTGGGACAGAAAGACATGCTCTGAACCCTGATGTCACATCTCCAGTCACAGTGAGTACATCACACAGTGTGACACCCCAGCAGGGGTCTTTTACTGGGCAGCTCACTGAGCAGGCTATTTGGGCATTCTTACAAAAACTCCCCACCAGAGAGGACTTTGAATCACTGGCCTCTTGTGTAGAGATGGCTGTCAGGGGGGAGCTGGCTGGGCTTAAGCAGGAAGTAGTAGATGTTACAACACGGGTCACCACGCTAGAATCTGAGGCAACTACCATCACTCAATCTGTAACCAACATGCAGACAGCGCACACTGAAATTACTGACTAAGTTACTTTTGGATGATTTAGGATTACCGCGAGTCTTGCTGGTGTCCCCATGATGTAGCCTGGACCGGACGAGAAGCCGCCGGAACCAGCGTGGAACGTCAGTCAGCAGAGAGCATAGTGCCCGGCCTGGACTGCGCAAGCGCAATCAACACGCCACCCGCTCCCGATGCTCGGGGCTGGTTATCCGCCCCTTGCTGTATTAAATGAATAACCAGCATCGGGAGCGAGCGGCATGCTGATTGCGCAGGTGCCATCTACAGCTGATTTTTCTTTTTTAAATTAACCATTTTAAAGAATCGTAAGAGAATCGTGATCTTTATTCTAAGCAAAAGAATCACGATTCTCATTTTTCCCAGAATCGTGCAGCTCTACTGTAAAGAAAAAATTGCTATACTTCCCTTTTCTGATCCGGTCTGATCTCGAGCGGCGGATGCTGTGTGCAGGAGAGCACCAACAACGGCTGTGAAATGGGTGGGAAGTGACGTCACCCATAGAGTCACTATGGGGCTTCTATTGTCGGCTGCCTCTTCTGCACATGCCTACACACTGAAGCCACTGCTGACAGCTCAACGTGTGACCAGAACGGAGTGGCTGCAGAACAGACAAGTACAGCAATTTTGCTTTACAGGGCTAGATAGATTAGGCTAAGAATGTGGTAGAGTGTAGGTTTAGAGTTAAAGCGGTTGTATACCGCTGGACGTTTTTTGTTCCTTTTTTTTTTTTTTTTTTTCCTCTTCCTGCAAGGTAAAGTCATAATGTGCTAGTATGCATCGCCCATAATTGAAATATATTTTAGGTAGTGTGTGTGTGTGTGTGTGTGTGTGTGTGTGTGTGTGTTATATGTTAGGGTTTCCCCTTGAAGAAGGACTCAGGGATTGGAATAGGGACCTCCTCCAAAAGTCAGCAGGCGTGTCCCCAGAGTTCAAAGGTCAAGAGGCGTGGCTGACCCATTCCCACCAAAGTGTTCCGCCTACCCCAACTAAGTCAGGGAAAGCACTTTGTGCACTAGTTGGGGTAGGCGGAACACTTTGGGGGTGGGTCAGCCACGCCTCTTGACCTTTGACCTCTGGGGACACGCCTGCTGACCTTTTGGAAGAGGTCCCTATTCCAATCCCTGAGTCCTAACCTTGTTCTTCAAGGGGAAACCCTAACCCTAAAAGCCCTACGTAAATTGATAGTGCTGTATAAGTACCCTAAGAGCCCTTTCACACTGGGGCGGTTTGCAGGCATTATTGCGCTAAAAATACCGCCTGCAAACCGACCCAAAACAGCCGCTGCTGTTCAGTGTGAAAGCCCGAGGGCTTTCACACTGAGGCGGTGCGCTGGCAGGAGAAAAAAAAAACTTCTGCAAGCCGCATCTTTGGAGCGGTGAAGGAGTGGTTTATTCACCGCTCCTTCACTGCTCCTGCCCATTGAAATCAATGGGCCAGCGCGGCTATGCCGCGGCTATAGCCGCGCTATACGAGCGGTTTTAACCCTTTTTCGGCCGCCAGCGGGGGTTAAAACTGCACCGCTAGCGGCCGAATACCGCTGCAATAACGACGTAAAGCAGCGCTAATAATAGCGCTGTTTTACCGCCGATGCCCCCACCGCCCCAGTGTGAAATCAGCCTAAGTGAATAAAATATACACTGTGTAAATATTCACTAGCAGACTACGGATCTTTAAATAAGTCTGAACTGTTTTACATTACATATACATTACTTTACATGCCTGACAAAGTGGCCCTGCACGGCTCTGAAACGTTGCACTTTTTTTGTAATGTGATCTTTCTTCAATAAAAATACGTTTGAACTTTTTATATGAAGATCTGTGGCGTGCTGGCGAATATTTTCAGTGTCGTGCATGCTCCAGTATCCAGCTGGTGGTCACTACAGCACCCGATACCCTTTGAGCTCATTTCAGGAACGTGTGTGATGGAAATATAGAAAGTGACCCATATATAAACATCCTCTACTTATTTTTTTCTCTCTTTTGCTGGTTTTTCCTGTCTGTTGGCATGTTCTGTCTTTAGAGACGTATTTGAGCAGATTTCCATGTTATTATAGTACTAATCATTTTCTTGTAGAATTTAAGGCTTGATTGCCCAGGTTCCTAGAAAGCGTAGGCCCCAGCAACTGATTGTTACCTTGGTAACCGCAGGCACCCAACAGCTAGGCGAACCGATTGGAGACCTCACAAATAGGTTTCCTTTAAAGCCTCTGGACATTCTTCTCTTTCAGTGTGTTAGTAGAATCAAATCTCTGAAACTCCCTTCCTTACTCTTCTAATGCTGGTGAAAGTCGCGAGTCAACCTGTGGTAGAGGATTTCACACATGATCTAATATCATGTGCTAATCCAGTGCTGTGTCATGAGCCCAGCTTTTGATGTCAGGTCACAGATTAATAGACATATTGTTTTTAAAAGCTTAGCTCACCTTTTGCAGAAAATATTTTATGCAATTAAGGGGCCCCGGTAGGTTATTAAAAAGTTGCAAATATGCCCAAAATGGGCTCCTTTCTCTTATTTCTCTTCTTTGTGTGTCGGTATGTTATGAAAACCAAAATAAAAATTACTTTAAAAAAAAATGTACCCCCATGGGGGCTGCTGGTTTGTTCATTATCATTTTGCCAATCACTCCGGTTCCGATCCCCCATCGCATGCGCACGACACCAAACAGTCAAAGTTCAAGTTTTATCACTCTTTATTTGGGGATTCAATCTGGGATTATTCATAGAGATATGAGATACTCCATCAGACCCCACTAAATGAGGGTGTAATCCATAGCTGTAGCTTTGATGTTGGACTTCCCTAAGCGATCCTTTCCCGGTTCTATTGCTTCCTCTTCTGCAGCACTCCCAAGTTAAACAAAAGGGGCATTACTCTTAATAATTCCCTCTGCCTGACTGATAGATTTCCTTTTGGTGTTGAACTTTGTGACAGACCTAGCCGGGAGAGAGACTTTTGGAGGGGACTGTATGCTAGCCCTTTGCCGATCGATCGTGGGCCCTGGTATTTGGGGGAACGGTGCTCTTTGTGAGCTGTATGCCTGGGGACCCTTGAGGCGGTATTACTGTGGATTCGGGTCCTGGTCCCCCAGGACACACAGACTCTGGGGACCCTTTATTTGCCATATTGGAATAGTGACTGATTCATACCGTTGGGACTCCTACTGTTAAATGCTAATGTCATCAATTCCAGCTACCTGTCTGTTGTCTACTAAAATGTGTATTGTAAATAAGTCTCTAATATGGAATCTAAGAGTCATTAGATCCCCATTGTTGTTTGTGTTAATTAACTCTGCTATTGTGATAATGTTGTTTGGATTTTCTGAACTACAAGACGGCCAGTCTGGCCTAAAGATCATGTCTGAGTCATCTAGGCTGTCTAAAGGGATTAGTTAATTAGCCCATGTTAATTAGGTTTCTGATCACAGGTGTATGTTCAGAGTAATATGAGCCGGAGGTATGCACCTCCACTTTTAGTGTATAAAAGGGCCTGTATTTTCCAATAAAAGGGATTCCTGGTTGAACTTACATACAGCCTGCCTGGTGTTTGTTCTGAGCTATCACAACTGGGTTAGAACGGCACATAGCTGTAGTTCTAATCCCGGAGCATTGGATGTCCGAACAATCAGATGTTGCGATCTGCAATCTGATTCTATAGCTGCAGAGGAGTGTCGGGAACCGAGCGAGCAAGGGGCTTGTTACAAACTTAATGCCACAGGCCATCACTGCCTATTTCCATCACTCCCACGCCAACGCCCATCAGTCTTTGGGAAGTTACTGTAATATGGTTTATACGGTGGTCCGTAGGCTCACAGTATGTCATTCCATTTACTTCTACACTAGTTTCTCTGGGTTTCACTGACCTGCTCTCTCCCAATCCACAGTCTATGTTTCACTCACAGAAAGTAGATCCCCAGTCCTCTTCTTCTGCTTTTACTTCCTCCTCACTCGTCCGGCACATCCCCGCATGGGAATGTCCGGTTCTGTCCCCAACGCTACATGCTGGCTCCGCTGCAATCCAGGCGCCCGAACTGGACCTTCTGGAACACTCTCTTCTGGGCCCCTGGCCCCTTTCCTCCTGCACTCGGGCCCCCGGCGCCTCCCGCCTCCTAAAGCATGTGACCCCCCTTTTATATAAGAGACGACCTTTCGACCAAACAAGTTAATAAATGGTCAGGACTCTCACATATGTTCCCTGCCACTCAGGTCTCAGCCCATCCTCTCCTTCTGGAACAATCCACCATCAGGTAGAGGAGGCGTCTCTGAACCCAAGTGTAGGTGGCCACACCCCCCACTATTCTGACACTTCCAACCCCAAACCAAAACAACCAGGCCTGGTAAAACACCGCAGGCAGCTAAATTTACCTGTAATAACTCCTATGCTACAAATTCTACAATATCCCACACCTATCCTTAAGTAGAGGGCGCTACAAAAAAAAATAAAAAATTGTAAAGCGTTGTAAAATGTTTATTCATTTTGTTGTTATACCATTTGAAACCCCCTTGGAAGCCTGGCTGCAAAACTCCCAGTTAGCAGTCCTCATGTCTTGTCTTGTTGCTAGGACAAGAAAACCATTGCTTCTTGCTCCTGTAGTGCTGGGAATGAGTTTTCTATGCTTTTCAAGTCTTCGCAACAAGTGAGGACATGGAGATTGATGATTCGGAAAGATGAAGAATAACAGCTGTGAGATTTTCAGCCAGGCTTCTGGTAGGGCACAAATGGACTACAGGTATGACTACAACCTCTACGAACAGTTTACAAAGCAGGAACAGTTTTTTTTTTTTTAATCTACTTGGGCCGCTTGACTAGGCTATTTTCTGAAAAAGGTGAACATAGCCTTTTATCGTGAAATGAAACCCACAAGTTAAAGTGATTGTATAGTCAGAAAGTTTTTTTATCTTAAAGTGATACTAAAGGTTCCTTGTTTGTTAAAAAAAAAAAAAAAAAAGTCATATTTACCTCCACTGTGCAACTCGTTTTGCACAAAGTGGCCCCGAACCTCTTCTGGGGTCCCTTGGCGGCTCTCTCTGCTCCTCCCCGCATTAGATAACCCCCTGGGAGAAGTGCTCTCCCGAGGGGTTACCTTACGGGCGTGCGCCCGAGTACAGCATAAGGCTTCCATAGAGGCCGAATGCAGGACTCGGCCCTGCCCCCGGCGGCTGCGTCATTGTATTTGATTGACGGCAGCGGGAGCCAATGGCTACGCTGCTATCAATCTATCCAATCAACAGCTTAGAACCCCCAAGTTCGAGGGTTCAGGTAAGTAAAGCGGGGGTTGGGGGGGCGGTCACTGACAGGTGTTTTTTCATTTTAATGCATTGGATGCAATAAGGTGAAAAAACACTTACCGTATATACTCGAGTATAAGTCGTTCCGAGTATAAGTCGAGGCCCTAATTTACCACAAAAAAATGGGAAAAACTTATTGACCCGAGTATAAGACGAGGGTGAGAAATGCACAGCTACTGTAAGTGGAAAAGAGGGTCAACAATGCCCATTTGCAGCATCACTGTGCCCATTTGCAGCCATAGGTCCCCTGAACTTCAAACTCGGTAGTTAGGGGTTCCTAGATGCCCCCTAGCTGCAGCCAAAATTTGGGGTCTCTGAACCCAAAGGGTCCCGAAATGACATTGCTGCAGATAGACACAGTTTACCGAATTTGGGGCACCGTATCTCTGGGCCACTTAGTACTAAGAACCCCAAATTTGGTGTGCAAACCCAGTGGAACTAGCACCATAAAATTTCCAAAGCTGGGGTTTCTAGCACTAAGTGGCCCCGAGATACAGGGCCCCAAATATCAGTTCAGAAAATGTCAAGCACTTTTCTGCAGCAGAAAATGACATTTTCTGAACCGGTTTTGGGGCCCTGTATCTCAGGGCCACTTCGTGCTAGGAACCCCAGCTTTGGATATGTTATGGTACCATTTCCACTGGGTTTGCACACCAAATTTGGGGTTCCTAGTACCAAGTGACCCTGAGATATGGGGCCCCAAAATCGGTTCAGAAAATGTCAAGCACTTTTCTGCACCAGAGAATGACATTTTCCGAACCGATTTTGGGGCCCCGTATCTCGGGGCCACTTAGTGCTAGGAACTTCCGCTTTGGATATGTTATAGTACTTTGCATACCAAATTTGGGGTTTCTAGCACCAAGTGGCCCTGAGATACAGGGCCCCAAAGTCGGTTCGGAAAATGAAATTTTTTGCTGCAGAAAAGTGCTTGACTCGAGTATAAGTCGAGGGGGGCACTTTCAGCACAAAAAAATGTGCTGAAAAATTCGACTTATACTCGAGTATATACGGTACCTTTTACAACCCTTTTAATGCTTCTATGCATTAACCACTTCAGCCAACTGACAATTGCGCGGTCGTGCAACGTTGTGCCCAAACAAAATTTTTGTCCTTTTTTTTTTCCCCACAAATAGAGCTTTCTTTTGGTGGTATTTGATCACCTCTGCGGTTTTTATTTTTTGCGCTATAAACAAAAAAAGCGTCAATTTTGGAAAAAAAAAACCCAATTTTTTTTTTTTAGTTTGCTATAATATCCAGAAAAAAAAATATATAAAAAAACAAATTTATTCATCAGTTTAGGCTGATGTATATATTCTTGTACATATTAAAAAAGTAAAAAAAAATTGCAATAGGCGTATATTGATTGGTTTGCGCAAAACTTATAGTGTCTACGAACTACGGGATAGATTTAGGGACTTTTACTGTTTTTTGTTTTTACTGGTAATGGCGGCGATCTGCGATATTTAGCGGGACTGCGACATTGCGGGGGACAAATTTGGCCCCAGATTACACTTTTTGGGGACCAGTGACATTATTACATTGATCAGTGCATTTTTATAGCACTAATCAATGTAAAAATGACACATTACTACACTTGAACATCCTCCATATTCACCCGATTTAGCACCATGCAGCTTTTATCTTTTCCCAAGAGTTAAATCGGGGCTTAAGACCAGCTTCACACTTATGCAATCTCAAGACTATCACATGTGATTCGCACCCGCACTGCAGGTGCCGATCACATGCAATGTCTGTGCGATGTGAGTTCAGCCATAACTTGCATCGTTGTATGGCTGAGCACGCATTGGAGTTGCAGAAAAAGGGGCAGGGACCCCCCCCCCCTACTGGAATCGGATCCCATGCGATCCGAATCCACAGTCTGTACTGCGATCTGCCAACCGATCTGGGAGTGTCAGTAACATTGTATTGACACCCTCAGCAGTTCACAGAGGGCAGTGTGAACTGCCTGCGGGAGAGATGCGGTGTGGGAACCGGCGCTGGAATCGTGCTGGATCCCGCATCGCATATGTGTGATCCTAAGCTAAAGGGACATGTTTTAAGCTGACAGAAATTTGATTTTCTCAATGCCTTGGACCAGTGGAAATCAAGACTGCAGCAATGTATTAGTGCAAATGGGGAATATATTGAAGGGGACAAGCATTAAATTTGTATTGCATATAAATAAAGGTGAGTTATTTAATACACACCTCGTATATGTCATGCTTTGTGCCAACTATTCTTCACATATATGGACTATTTTATTTGTTTTTGAATTTTATTGTGTAACGTGCTAATTTTATATAATATACCGTATTTTTCCGTGTATAAGACGCTATTTTTTCCTAAAATAATAGCCTGAAAATCGAGCGGCGTCTTATACACGGTCAGTCAGCCTGGGAGACAGCCGCCCAGGTGCGTTGCTGCCCATAGCTTGTCAAACGGCTTCCTCCAATCACGAGCCGTATGTTACTCATGTCAGCTGGAGGTGAGGGGGGAAGTGGAGAGTGCGCAGATGCAACAGGGACTGGAGTGTTCTGAGCAAGATGTGAGAAAATAATACAAAAGTAAGTGATTGTCTTACTCTGCAAAAGTCAAACCAAATGTAGCCAGCTATGCAAAAGAGCATATGAATAGAGCTGCAGATAAACAGTTTGTATCTCCCTCCACTGAGTGTATAATCAGATAGCGGAGAAAACAGGAAGAACAACCCCTGCATAATTTGCTGGTATTTAAACATGTTCTGTTTTACCTATGTTTAAAATATTGATTTCTTAATTTTGGGTTGAAAAAGTGGGGGGCGTCTTGTACATGGGGGCGTCTTACATACGGAAAAATACGGTATACTTTTTTGGTTTCTGCTGCACTACTTTGTTTTATCACTGATCAGGTCATGCCTCAATCTTTGCCTCCATTTACACTTGAGCCTCATGTACACTGCTGCTGCTAAACGCACGTTTAGGAGCAGTTGGGCATTTTTCTCAACTGCTCCTGAACTCTCCTCTTATCTTATCAGTACATGCACACAGGGTGTTTCTAGGCAGTTGAGTTTAGAGGCTTTTTTTGGAATGCAAAAAAATGGGTTCAGAAGTTGAGTTTAGAGGCATTTCAAGTGCCAAACGCTTCTAACAACAATAAAAACCCCACATTTTTATTTAACGCTTCTAAGCGCAAAATCTAAACGCGGCAAAGTGGGCGTTTTTAAACGTGGGTTACTATCTGTCAAGTTAAATTGTTCAGGAGAGGTTGTAAAAACATCCCGTGTATATCAAATCTAAGACCCCTTATGCACTGGAGCGTTTTGCATGTGCTATAGCGTTAAAAATAGCGCCCGCAAACCGCCCTAAAACAGCTGCTCCATTCACTCCAGTGTGAAACTCGGCCATGAACTCACCGCTCCTCCACCACTGCTCCCTATTGAAATCAATGGGGTAGTGCTGCGATACCACTGGCAAAACGCTGCTCCGGCTGCGTTTTGCAGGCGGATTTAACCCCTTTTCGGCCGCTAGCGGGGGTTTAAAACATCTAACACCGCTAAAAATAGGGCCCCTTTACCGCTGATGCCGGTGGCGGCACAGTGTGACAGGGGTCTTAGTGTGAGCATAGCCAGGCTATTTCTTTTCTTTTTGTGAGTTTGTAATCACTACTTGTAGTATAGGAGCAGAGCTAAGGGATTTTGGCCCCATAGACTTTTAAATGGCCCCACAGAAGCTTATATATTTTAAGCTTCTTGCAACTGGCGATAAGCGACACAACGTGAACAGGCCCATTGAGAATGCAGAGATTGTTCACATTAAATATTGTTGAGCTTTGGGAATTGGGTGACTAGAAGCTCAGGTGTAGTATAGTCAGTGTTTATCTGGTGCTCCAGGTGGAGTAATCCTTAGGGGTATAGTCTGTGGCTGTAATAGCTGGATGGTGATGTATCCATAGAAAGGGGTATTAAGGGTTAAAATGAAGGCAGCCATCTTTCAGAGTATGCCCAGAACTCTGCAAGACATGTAAGGAAAAAAACAAGGAGGGGGAGGCGCCGACCTGAGTGTAGTATTAAAATGACTTTAATAGGATACAATTAAAAACACTTACAAGATGATAGAAGATTCATGCTCGTCAAAGTAAAGTGCAGTCCTGGCATTCCACATGGCTCTGTGAGTCCCACCGCTGTGCCGGATTGCTGGAAAGGATTGAGAAGCTGCCTGGAATAGATCATAGTGTTTCTCCAGGAGCAAAGGAACCAAGCAGCTCCACACAGACCAGCATGGACCATGGAACAGGAAGTGATGTCACCGGCGTCTGATTGGACCTAGGCAGGGCTGGAATCTTGTGAATCAGGGCTGCAGTGATGAAAGGCTACGCGCTCGGAGCTGACCGCTCCTTCTATTGGCTTCAGGTGTAAATGGGACCTTCCTGTCAACATGTTCACATTTGCATTCAACAGATTGGCTCCCTTTCCCAGTCTGAGTGCTGCTTTACGGGGGATTACAGGAGGCTAAAATCAAGACTGATTCAGATACTTAAAGCTGAATTTTTAAAAGCAGTCTAACAATCCACCATTTATGTCTTTGTGGAATAACAGAGGCACGATTATGAGAAGCGTGCTGCTAATACAAGCCAAAAATGTAAATAATATCTAACAGGCGTCTAAAGACAGACAGTAATGAGCATTTTTGGGGAGTAGGCGTTCTGTTCTTAGCAGGAAATGTTGTCAAAGGATGAGTCCAGGGGAAAGTTTCCATTATAGAGAGAACTGCTGGTGGTAAGTAGGTAGAGAATTTTCAAGCTGTGTCGCCATGAAAGTCTGTTCACTTTTTTGTTTTTACTGTAAATAAGCCTAAATGTATGCATTCCTCTGTGTGCACAACATTAACAAATATGCATGGAATGTGTTTACAAAAAAAATGTATAAAATGGCTTGAAAAATAAATTCCTTCTATAATTGAAGACTCTTTGGATGCTACATTGTTCTCAATTCACAGCATGAACCAACTGCGATAAGATCCTTGTTTAAAAAAAAGTTTTTTTTCAGCTGAACTGTAAGGCCGCGTACACACGGGCGGACTTTTCGGCAACAAAAGTCAGACGGCCATTCCGGCGGACTTTCATCAGACTTTTGACGGACTTCCGATGGACTTTTGAACGAACGGACTTGCCTACACACAATCACACCAAAGTCTGACGGATTTGTACGTGATGACGTACGACCAGACTAAAATAAGGAAGTTCATAGCCAGTAGCCAATAGCTGCCCTAGCGTGGGTTTTCGTCCGTTGGACTAGCATACAGAGGAGCGGATTTTTCGACCGGGCTCGAGTCCGTGAGAAAGATTTGAAGCATGTTTCAAATCTAAAGTTCGTCAGATTTTCGACTGGAAAAGTCAGCTGAAGGTCCGATGAAGCCCACACACGATCGGATTGTCCGCCCGACTCGGTCCGTTGGACCAATCTGGTCGAAAAGTCCACTCGTGTGTATGCTTCATAAGGCCTCATGCACACTGGATGTTTTCTGACGTTTTTACAGCAGCTGTTTTTGGCTGTAGATGTCTTTTTCTACAGTCATTAAACTCTCCCATGTTATCCTATGTGTCCATGCACACATAGGGGGTTATTTACTAAAGGCAAATCCACTTTGCACTACAAGTGCACTTGGAAGTGCAGTTGCTGTAGATCCGAGGGGGACTTGCAAGGAAGATAAACAGCATTTTAGCTTGCACATGATTGGATGATAAAATCAGCAGAGCTTCCCCTCATTTCAGATCTACCCCTGAGATTTAGAGCGACTGCACTTGCAGTGCACTTGTAGTGCAAAGTGGATTGGCCTTTCGTAAATAACCCCCATAGGCTGTTATCAGCAGTTTTGGGCAGTGGCGTTTTTGAGCAGTAAAAAACAAAAAACAAAACTAGTGGGTTCTGAGAGACCTTTTTCAGCTGTAAAAATGCTCTAATGCTGATAAACACTGGTAAACGTTGATAAACGCTCAAAAACGATGCTCACCAGCATTTTTTAACGTTTGAGATCCATTGAAAAAAAAAAATGCTATTGCAAAAACGTTGAAAAAAGTTGAAAAACTCACTGCAAAACTACTGATGTGTTTTTATAATGTTATTTTAACGTCCAGTGTGCATGAGGCCTCAAAATGTTATTAACTTGGGTTTATTAAAGATAATTGCCCTTACTAAAGCTTTCAGAATTCAATGTATTGCTTGTGATCCTAAAGTAGAACTATAGGGAGAACTTTTTAATTTTGGATAGAGCAAAGTGATTGTTATAATCCCTGTCAGATTTTTTTTTTTTTGGCCATCTGTCTCCCATTGTGGAAATTTCCCTTCACTTCCTGTCCCATAGCCAAACAGGAAGTGAGAGGAAATCCCTGCAAATTAAGGGAATTTCTTTAGGCTCCCCAGGTCACCAGAACTAGTGTCCCCATTGGAAGATTTCCCCTCCATTACTTTTCTAGGGACAACCCAAAATTTGGGATTTTCTTTTTCTTTCAATGATAATGGTAAACGGGACAGATGGAGAGGGTGAATCTCCATAACGGGTGCACAGATGGCAATAAAAACCGTCAGGTGTTCTAATACATCTCCACTCTGTCCCAAATGAATACAATTTGCTTTTAGTTATACTTTTAAAGTGGAACTAAATTTTGTTTGTGGGTGAATTCTCACCATAACATTCTTGTATGCACGTTTACCTCACACAGCGCCCTCCTCCTGCCATGATAGGTCCTTCTTCTGGGTCCTGAGACACTCCTCTTCCACCATTGCAGGAGGGGGCTACATGACTCTAGCACCCAGCCCTGTTCTCAGCATTCTGATTTATGAGCAGGGATATACACTTTGCCGTGTACCTGACTGTATTAATATTGTGCCAAGTATGATCAGGGATATACATGTAACTGTGCACCTGGCTCTATTTTCATCATGCTGAGTCTGGGCAGTGCATCTGGCTGTATTCTCAGATTGCCAAGTATGAGAAGTGATATATGATGCACAGTGCACCCAGCTCTATTCTTCTCATTCAGAGTATGAGTACAGGTATACACGACACAGTACACCAAGCTCTATTGTCCGTCTGCCGATACACACAATGTGGTGCACTCTTCTCTATTCTCTGCACTTTTTTTTATATTAAATGTGGTAAAGTATGCCCAGGATTATCCAGAGTTAAGCATCTGGCACCAACATCCCTTAGGTATGATTACGAAGAACAATAGAAGGGAGATATGGGACTTTATAGGTGCTGATTTACATAATTCCATATAGCAAAGTAAATTAAAACAATTTTTTTTTTTTTGGTAAATCACCTAAATAGAGATATAAACATTAATACAAAACATCAGCATCCATAGAGGATATAGAACACTACTTTTTTATGGTTACATTGCTGTTTGCACACTCTTATTTCAACATGTTTCGCCGTAAAACTTCTTCAGGAAAAGGCGTGGTATGATAGCTACTAAACAGATAAAAAAGCATATATCAAAAGACTGTACATAAACATGACTAAATGCATAGGTATTAAACAGATTTACAACTGCATAGCAAGGATAAGGATGCGCCCCACCATCCAGGCAGAAGTGGATTCCTACCTCAGAGTGATGGGGTAATGAAGCCAAAAAAAAGCGGGTTCTAAGAGAAAGGGGTCTGTTCATGACGGCCTTGTGTGCCCAACCAACTGAATTCTGATCACCCACATATACTTCTCTCCGTGGGAGATCGGTGTATGTAGGCGATCAGAATTCAGTTGGTTGAGCACCCAAGGCCATCATGAACAGACTCCTTTCTCTTAGAACCTGCTTTTCTTTATCGTACATCACGGGACACAGAGCACCTATAGTAATTACTATCTGGGTTATACGCCATCTGTAGGTGAATGGACGCTGGCACATCAAAAAGACAGGCAGTCCCCCTCTATATAACCCCTCCCATACAGGAATTGCCTCCCAGTTTTTTTCGCCAGTGTCTGCCAGGTGGTGGTCATTGATGTGATGCATGTGCTTTTGAAGCATACTTGGAGGTCTGGACGCTTCTTCTAAGAATCATGGACTTCAAAAGTATCCAATCGAAAAACCTGTCAGCCAAAATGAATGGTACCCGAGCCTCATTGGAAGGAGAGAAGATTCCTCGAGGTCTGCCTGTAATACAGCCTTTTGGCGCTGGACCCTGCGTAAGGGCGGCCATTCCATGTAGCAACAGGTTCAGCAGGCCTCTAGAGATAGCAGCAGCCCATGGATACTAACTAAGTGTGAGTACTTGCTATGGGAGAACTGTGTGACAAACAAGTCATGATTATATGCTGCATATTTACTGCTTATCCGGGGGGACTGTACAACTGTAAGTCGATACACCCCTGGATAGTTAGCAGTTCACATTAAAGTGTTGTTGACTGCTTTGTAGGCAGGTGCAGTGTAGTATACATGCTTGCAAACTTGTTGCTTAAATGCATGTTTTAATATACAAGTTTGGAAAAACATGAGCATGGGTGCATTTTAACCACCTCAATACAGGGCACTTACACCCCCTTCCTGCCCAAGCCATTTTTCAGTTTTCAGCGCTGTCGCACTTTGAATGACAATTGCGCGGTCATGTTACACTGCACCTTAATTAAATTTTTTGCATTTTTTTCCCCACAAATAGAGCTTTCTTTTGGTGGTATTTGATCACCTCTGCGGTTTTTATTTATTGCGCTATAAACAAAAGAAGAGGGACAATTTTGAAAAAACACAATATTTTTTACTTTTTGCTATAATAAATATCCATTTTTTTTTTTTTTTAAACAAATTTTTTCCTCAGTTTAGGCCGATACGTATTCTTCTACATATTTTTGGTAAAAAAAATTAGCGATAAGCGTATATTGATTGGTTTGCGCAAAAGTTATAGCGTCTACAAAATACGGGATAGATTTATAGCATTTTTATTATTTATTTATTTTTTACTAGTAATGGCGGCGATCTGCAATTTTTATTGTGACTACGATATTGCGGCGGACACATCGGACACTTTTGACACATTTTTGGGACCATTCACATTTATACAGCGATCAATGCTATAAAATTGCATTGATTACTGTGTAAATGTGACTGGCAGGGAAGGGGTTAACACTAGGGGGCGATCGAGGGGTTAATGTATGACCTAAGGAGGTGATTCTAACTGTGGGGGGAGGGGACTGACTGGGGGAGGTGACCGATCGGTGTCCCTATGTACAAGGGACACACCATCGGTCTCCTCTCCTCTCTGACAGGACGTGGATCTGTGTTTACATTCACAGATCCACGCTCCTGCTCTGTTACCCGGCAATCGCGGGTGCCCGGCGGACATCGCGGCCGCCGGGCACGCGCACCGGGTCCCGAGTGACGCAGCGGGCGCGCGCGCGCGCCGCCGGCGGCGCGCGCGCGCCCCCTAGTGGCTCGGGAGGGCGAGGACGTCATATGACGCCCACTCAGAACAATAGGCTTACCGTCCGGCCGTCATATGACGGTGGGCGGTAGGCTAGTGGTTAAGGAGTTGTATCTCCAGTATAGTGCATATGTGCTTGGATAAATCCTGCAGGACTAGTATGGGGCCAACTGCAGTTAGGCAGGTGCATGCTTGCAAACTAGCTAAACCACACAGTTGCTGAAACGCACGGTTGCTAAAGATGCACGTTTTTACATATTTGCATAAATATACATGATTATACATGATTGCATAAAGATAGATGGTTGCATAAAGATGCATGTTTAGTCATGTTTGTATAAATATACATGGTGATACATGATCGCATGTTTAGACATGTTGCATAAAGATGCATGTTTAGACATGTTTTTATAAATATACATGGTGATACATGATCGCGTAAAGATACACGTTTGCATAAAGATGCATGTTTAGACATGTTTGTATAGATATACATGGTTTTACATGATCGCGTAAAGATACATGATCACATAAGGTTGCATGGCTGCATAGAGATACATGGTTGCATAAGGATTGCATAAAGATTCATGGTTGCATAAAAATGCATGTTTATACATGTCTGCATCGATGAGTTTTGCGTAATGTTGCATAAACACGTTTCATAAATGCATGCTTGCTTATTGCGTAAATGCTTGTTTCCATGGGCACATATTGCATGAATGCGTGTTTACAGGGACGCACGCTTTCATATTTTGCCTAAATGCATAGTTGCATAAACGCATGCTTCCATAGATGCATATTGCTTAAATACATGCTGGCAAGTTTTCATTTGTACTGAATACGTATGTTTATTTAGATTAAGCTGTATACATATGTACTTGTTTTCCTGGAACTACATACATATGTGCTTATTTGCGTAGGATTACATGCATATGGGCTTATTTGCCTGGGGCTACATGCATATGTGCTTGTTTGCCTGGGGGTACATGCGTGTGTGCATATTGGCCTTGTACTGCATTCATAAATGCATGAATGGCAAGAATACTTGTATACCTGCATGTTTGCATACCTAGGTAATTGCATACCTAAGGGGTTGCATAGAGGTAAACCAACATTGTTTTAGGCCTGCATCCTTGGAGGACTGTATATTAGGTTGGCTAATATAGTTGCTGCGTTATCTACCTGTTATAGTAGTTAAATGGTTCCAGAAAAGAGAGGCAGCCGGGTGAAGGCAGGGGCGCACTGTTCTCAGGTTCAGGGATCTGGCGGTGTCCACATCTCCTGATGGACAGTGGTGTCGGGTGCATCTTAGCCACTGTAGTGTTTAGCATTGCAGTGTTTCCTGTCGCATTCATTTTTCGTCAGACTGTGACCACAGTTTGAACCCAGCAGTGATTAAATACCACCAAAAGAAAGCTCTACTTGTGTCAAAAAAATGATAAAAATTTCATTTGGGTACAGTGTTGCATGACCGCGCAATTGTCATTCAAATTGCGACAGCGCTGAAAGTTGGCATGGGCAGGAAAGGGGTTTAAGTGCCCAGTAGGTAAGTGGTTAATAAACATTTTTTGTTTTAATTGACTTTGCTATATGGAATTATGTAATCAGCACCTATAAAGTCCCATATCTCCCTTCCATTCTTCCTATTCATTTTTATATTGTATACATCCAAAATTTCTGAGTTGGGAAAAGGGACACCTTTCAGCACAAAGTATACAAAGGAACCCCCCCAGTTATGCAGACAAATGCTCTTCTTATTTATGTCTCACACGCTCCCCCTCCCAGTCACTGCAGCTCTCAGTGGGAGGGTTATAGCAACAGAGGCAGTGATGCCAATCCAGAAGGCAGGACAAGTGTGGCCAGGTGCTGCCTGACAAGCTACAGACTTGTCAATCAGAACATGAATGATAGCCACGCTGCCTGCAATATCTTCTCACCACGCCTTATGCCGCGTACACACGGTCGGACTTTACGGCAGACTTTGCCTGGCGGACGGGATTTCATTGGACAATTCGATTGCGTGTGGGCTCCAGTGGACTTTGTTTTCTCAAAAGTTGGACGGACTTAGATTTGAAACATGTTTCAAATCTATCCGACGGACTCGAGTCCGGTCGAAAAGTCCGCTCGTCTGTATGCTAGTCCGACAGACAAAAAGCCACGCTAGGGCAGCTATTGGCTACTGGCTATGAACTTCCTTGTTTTAGTCCGGTCGTACGTCATCACGTACGAATTTGGTGGATTGTGTGTAGGCAAGTCTCTTAATTCAGAAAGTCCGTTGTAAAGTCCGTCGAAAGGTCCGCCCGGCAAAGTCTGCCGTAAAGTCCGACTGTGTGTACGCGGCATTAGTGTAAGCAGGCATAGCCGACTAGTGTGACAACTCTGCTCAAGATTCAGGAGCAATGCAACATCATTGCCAGCATGTGTATATATATGTGTATGTGTGTGTATGTATATATATGTATATATATATGTGTGTGTGTGTGTGTGTGTGTGTGTGTATATATATATATATATATATATATATATATATATATATATATATATATATATATATATATATAAAAAAAGATAGATAGATATAGAGATATATCTATCTATCTATATTAGAGAGGTGTATGTGTATATATATATATATAGTATCTCACAAAAGTGAGTACACCCCGAACATTTTTGTAAATATTTGATTATACTTTTCATTTTACAACACTGAAGAAATGACACTTTGCTACAATGTAAAGTAGTGGGTGTACAGCTTGTATAACAGTGTAAATTTGCTGCTCCCTCAAAAAAACTCAACACAAAGCCACTGGCAACAAAAGTGAGTACACCCCTCAGTGAAAAGTGAAAATGTCCAAATTGGGCCCAAAGGGTCAATATTTTGTGTGGCCACCATTATTTTCCAGCACTGCCTTAACCCTCTTGGGCATGGAGTTCACCAGAGCTTCACAGGTTGCCACTGGAATTCTCTTCCACGACATCACAAGGGTGGATATTATGCCCATGAGATGCTCAATAGGGTTTAGATTTGGAGACATGCTTGGCCAGTCAATCACATTTTCCCTCAGCTTCTTTAGCAAGGCAGTGGTCGTCTTGGATGTGTGTTTGGGGTTGTTTGCAGGCTTTCTTGTGCATCATCTTTATAAGAGGCTTCCTTCTGGGACGACAGCCATGCAGGCCAATTTGATGTAGTGTGCGGAGTATGGTCTGAGTACTGACAGGCTGACCCCCCCACCCCCTCAACCTCTACAGCAATGCTGGCAGCACTCATACGTATTTCCCAAAGACAACTTCTGGATATGATGTTGAGCACGTGCACACAACTTCTTTGATCGACCATGGCAAGGCCTGTTCTGAGTGGAACCTGTCCCAATAAACTGATGTATGGTCTTGGCCACCGTGCTGCAGCTCAGTTTCAGGGTCTTGGCAATCTTCTTATAGCCTAGGCCATTATTATGTAGAGCAACAATTCTTTTTTTCAGATCCTCAGTTCTTTGCCATGAGTATGAGAGAGTGAGAGCGATCACCCCAGATTTATATATATATTTTTCTTACACAGGTTAGTTAGCATAGTGTTAAGACGGGGGAGGGGACGGTTTTAAGGCTTGTTTGGTGTAAGCTGGAATTCCACTTTAAGTACTGCGGAACATTTTTTTTAAATTTTTTTATTTTGTTCAAGAGGAAGGCAGAATGGTAAAATTATATAAGCGTTCACATTTGTTATGGAGATAGACAACGTAATTTCCATGTAGGCTTGCACAGTTGGATAATGCAGTCGTATATACTCGAGTATAAGTCAATCCGAGTATAAGTCGAGGCCCTAATTTAGCATAAAAAAATGGGAAAAACTTATTGACCCGAGTATAAGACGAGGGTGAGAAATGCAGCATCTACTGTAAGTGGAAAAAGAGGGTCAACAATGCCCATCTGCAGCCGTATACCTCCCTGTGTCCTCTGCATGTGTATATGTGCATGTGTCCTGTGTATATGTGCATGTGCCCTGTGTATGTGTGCCCTGTGTATGTGTGCCCTGTGTATGTGTGCCCTGTGTATGTGTGCCCTGTGTATGTGTGCATGTGTCATGTGTCTGTGTGCATGTGTCATGTGTATGTGTGCATGTGTCATGTGTCCTGTGTATGTGTGCATGTGTCATGTGTCCTGTGCATGTGTGCATGTGTGCATGTGTGCATGTGTCATGTGTGCATGTGTCATGTGTGCATGTGTGTATGTGTGCATGTGTGCATGTGTGTATGTGTGTATGTGTGCATGTGTGCATGTGTGCATGTGTGCATGTGTGCATGTGTCATGTGCATGTGTGTATGTGTCATGTGCATGTGTGTATGTGTCCTGTGTATGTGTGCAACCTACCTGTGTCCTGTGCATGCCTCCGTGTGCCGCTCTGCATCCACCGATCAGCATGTGCTATTACTATTCAACGGCCATTCACTGTTCAAAAGCCGCGCATCCTCCTAGTCCGTGATAGGCAGAAAACTCAATTTCCCAGCAGTCAGTGGTCAGCCTATCATGGACATTCTCTCATCCTCATACCGTGGACGAGGATGAGAGAATGTCCGTGATAGGCTGCTGGGAAATGGAGTTTTCTGCCTATCACAGATGAGGAGGCGCAGCTTTTGAACAGTGAGAGGCTGCCGAATGGTATGTAGCACACACTGGCCGCTGTCTGCCTGCATGACACGCTGATCAAGTAGGCAGACGGCGGTGACTCGAGTACAAGTCGAGGGGGGCACTTTCAGCCCAAAAAAAAGGGCTGAAAATCTCGACTTATACTCGAGTATAGCTGTATATAGCTCATTAGCTGTGTGCAAATAGCATATTACAGTGTTAAGGCCTCTTTCACACTGGAGGTGTTTTTCAGGCGCTTTAGCGCTAAAAATAGCACCTGTAAAGCCCCTGAAAAATGGCTCATCTGCAATCTCAGTGTGAAAGCCTTAGTGCTTTCACACTAGGGCGATGCGCTGGCAGGACGTCAAAAAAAGTCCTCCAAGCAGCTTCTTTGGGGCGCTTTAGGAACGGTGTATACACCACTCCTAAATCGCCCCTGCCCATTAAAATCAATGGGCAGCGCCGCCGACGTGCCTGCAAAGCGACTTTGCAGCGGCGCTTTCAACCCTTTATTCAGCTGCTAGCGGGGGTTAAAAGCGCCCTGCTAGCAGCTGAAAAAGTACCTCTAAAACGAAAAAGCGTGGCGCTGGACTGCTGACGCCCCCGCGCTGTCAGTGTGAAAGGGCTGATTGTCCTCTGTGTATCTTTTTTTTTTTTTTTCAATGGGAGGTCATTGTCCTTTTCAAATGTACATGATATTTTTTGCTTTATTCTGGCTTTGGAAATGAGCAACGCAGTCTTTTAAAGGGTTGTGTGAACTATTTACTGGAGCATAACACTCTATACATTGGGTAGAAAAGAGAGGTACAGGGGAATTTGGTTCTGAAAGAGGGGACCGTCCTGCCAAATTAAAGATATTATGAACTGTGGTATTTGTTCTTTGCACTGCTGAATAGGCTTATATACCACTCATATGTAATTTGTGATTCATAGCTCAGTCCTATATGGACTGAGATTTATTTTTGTCTGCTCATGAGGCCTGTTTAATTATTGAACACTTTATAAATTATGATTGAAACAAAAATGGTGTGGTGTGTTTAAACTGGCCCTGCTAAAAACATCTGTTGTTGCATGTTCCTTCTATTTACTAATCTACTGAGGAAGGCCTGTGATTGGCCGATACGCGTCTAGAAGGGAGGAGCTGATAGTCACATTCAGCCAGGCACTGTGTATGTGGACACGGTGGTGCTACTCTGGAGGTTTTTATGTGATTTTAAAAGTTTTTATCTTGTAAGTGCAACTTGTCTGTTTGGGGGCTTTGAATACATTTGTATACGGAGAACACTATGGTCTCTATACTTATTATTTACATGTCCTGAACATATGGAATCTTGAGCCAAGTTGGGAGATGATCCGTTTCTTTGGATATTAATGAGCTGAGTTACCATTAAGAAAACCGCGATCTGGATTACCCACCATTGATTGGGAAGAGGAAGTGAGAGCAAAGAGCTCGTGGGGAGATCCGCATATGAGTTTTGACTCATCTGGGAGGTGAGCGCGCATTTTTACTGGTGGTGGTGTGCACTTCTTTTGAGGACGAACAATCACTGTGGTGGAATTGTGTGGATACACTGATCACAAGAAGAAATTTTCATGTTTTATTTCCTAATTTTTTCGTTTTATGGACTATTCATTTATATGTAGGATTTATTTATTTTAGAGATTTGCACCTTTATATTTATAATTTTACACATAGCGCTACATTTATTTATTTACTATCCATTTTGAAATTAGTGTGGTGTAACACTTGGAATGTTTAGCAGCTGTGCACGTTTATTAGGTTATCTTATGTAAACAATATTTTTTACTTGTGGCGCGGATTGTTTCATCTTATAATTTAGATAACCAATACTCCTTAAAATTTTCAGCTTTTGAGATTTCCTCTAGTTGTCAATGGAGCCGACGCCTTGGCTCCTTAAAAAAAAAATATATAAATTGGATTGGACTTATGGGCTCCTGAATTCCTTAATAATTTGGTACAAGCTATTTTTTCACTAGGCTCTTTTATGGCCAAAGGCTCCAGAGAAACTCAATCCAAAGTCTTTTTGGATGGGGTAGGTAAGGGCGAGAACCCTTACAAGGGTTTTGGGGTTTTGCTCCTCCTGGGAGGGTACTACAACAGGACAGGAGGTGGGAAGAAATCTCCTGAATGTTAACAAAGACTGCAAAATCCCGACAGGTTTCACACTTTCTAACATTGACCAAAACTTTAAAATAGTTACTGGGGTGGCACTTTCAAGATGAATTCCAGGTATGGATGTTTTATACATAATTACATTGGTACAGCTTGAACCAATGTAACTATGTATATGCCATACCTGGCCAATGTCACTGACTTAGACACCACTACTCCAGTGATGTCCACTGGAGATCACTGCCCCACCTCGTCTAATCAGAGAGCATATTGGTGCTCTCTGATTATGTTGGTCCAATGTAACTATGTACAAAATATCCATGCCTTTTTCACCACTTAACGTGGTTGTATACCCACTTTTTAAATTTTTACCTACAGGTAAGCCTATATTAAGGCTTACCTGTAGGTAAGGCTTACCTGTAGGTAAAATTAATATCTCCTAAACCTATACTGTGTAGGAGATATTCACTTTGCATGCAGCCGCTGACGTAATCGGCGAATGCGCTGTGAATGCCCAGCTGAAGGTCCAGCAGACGCTGCCAGACCTTCCCGGGAAGAAGACTCCATGCGCGGGAGTGACGTCATTGCGGCTCCGGCCACTCACAGCGCTGGAGCCGCGAACCCGGAAGACACGCCAAGGGCAAAATGTCAGCTCCCTCGGCGTGGACCGGCCTGCGATACAGGGACCTCGTTTTAAGGTATTTCATAATGAGCTAGTATGCGGTGCATACTAGCTCATTATGCCTTTGCCTTACAGGGTTTTTTTTTTTAATTTTTTAACATATTATTTTTTCCCTGAAGGTATGGGTGGCCAGGGGGGTGGGGTTGGGTCAGATCCGATCCTTATTAAAAGGGTCTAGTACACTCCCCAGGGTTGTATCCTATATGGAATCTTGGACAAAAGTATTGTGCAAGGACTGTATGGATGCTTTAGTCAGAGAAAGGGCATCAGAGCAGGAAGCGGGGATAGGGGCTTCAGTAAAAGAACTTTCTTCCACCTTTCAATCTTTCAAATCTTTGTTTGAAGGTTTTCAGCTTCCTACTAATCCCTCAGCTGCATCCCAAAGTACAACCCCTCCACAAGCACAGGGCTCTGCATCTTCCCAACCGGCTGCGACTGCCACGGCAGATGGATCTACTGGGGCCTCCAGACAGGAGTCTTGGAGAAGACCCGGATAGTGCCACCTCTGTTTCCCAGGATGAATCGGAGGGAGAGGACCGGGACGGGGAGTTCAGGAAACCCTCAAGATATAAACTGTCCCTGGAAGAGGTAGAGGACCTCTTGAGGGCAATTTATACCACCCTTGGAATTCAGGTGGACAAGAAACCCCTGACACTCCACGACCAGATGTACAGGGGCTTGGGAGAACAGAAAAAGAAGGGTTTCCCAGTCCATGAGGTCCTAGTGGAAATGGTAAAGGAGTGGCAGGATCCTGAGCGGAAACCTTTTTTTCTCCAGATCCTTGAAGAGAAGGTTCCCGTTTTTCAGAAGATCCATTGTCCATCTGGAATAAGAACCCCAAACTGAACGCTGCCTTCTCCCAGGTCTCCAGACATACAGATCTGACCTTCAAGGATATGGGGGCTCTGGCAGGTATTATGGACAAGAGAATAGATTCCCTCCTGAAGAAGACCTGGGAATCAACTATCGGGAATTTAAAGCCAGAAATGGCTGTCACAGTAGTGGCCCATAACCTGGAGCATTGGCTTTTCCAAATTCAGGCTCATATTGAAGCGGGAACTGCCAAGGAAACAATATTGTCATCTTTTCTAACTATTTTGCAAGGAGTGGCATATATAGCAGATGCATCTCTAGCCAACTCGGCCAGAAGAGCCCTCTGGCTAAAAAAACGTGGTAGATAGTGCTTCTGAGGTTAAACTGTGCGGGATCCCACTGATGGGGGATCTACTTTTTGAGCCAGGTCTAGAAGCCATGCTAGACTGCACAGTGGACAAGAAGAAATCCTTCCTGGTGAAACGTAAACCCCCAGTTCAAACAAAGAAGGGGTTTTGTCCACAGAAGCGAAGGTGGGCCCCCCAAGCCGGAGGGGGAAAAGAAAACCTCGGTCCAAAGGGGCGGTGCAATTTTTTTTGTCCTCCTGAACAGCCCTGAAAACACGGTGGGAGGAAGACTGGGGGCCTTCCTGGCTACTGAGGAAGGTATATAAAAAACAAAGGGATATTCACAAAGGCTGATAGCCACTCACTCTCCTCAATAGCAGAAAGGAGAAGCGCCGGATCTACAAAAAGGTCTGGGTTTGCTTTAGCGAGTGGTGCATAGGAAACTCCTTCAAGGTGCAGAGCCCCATAGCATATTTGGAGTTTTTGCAGTGCGTGGCAGATAAATGGTTAGCCATTAGTACCCTTAAGAGCCAGGTATCAGCGATTAGCACATATTTGGAAAAACCTCTGGCCACCAACCCTTGGGTGGTCAGATTTTTCAGAGCTCTAGCAAGACAGAGACCAGTTCAAGGTCCACCCTTCCCTAAGTGGGACCATTTGAGCCTTTAGAAAATTGTTCACTAAAGCAGTGGTCATCAACCCTGCCCTCGGCCCACTAACAGACCAGGTTTGCAAGATAACTGAAATACATCACATGTGATATCATTTGCTGCTCATTGATTGCAGTATTCTAGTCTGCATCTCCCCAAGGTAATGCATAAAATCTGGCCTTTTTTAAAAAGAAAAACTGCGCTTAGAGAAAGAGAAAAATATAGAGCTGCGGTTATAAGTGAGGCACACCAAAACAAAACAAAACCTACAAAAAAACGCGCTAAATAAGTAAATGATATTGATAAAGTCTTTATGATCCTAAAACATAAGTAATGAATAATATTGATAAAGTCTTTATGATCCTAAAACACTGTCCACATCAAGATGAAGATGGTAAAGTGTTATGTATGTTTCTTAAAGTTCATCCAATAGGAAATGACAGTGGAACTGAAAAAAACACCAAATTGTTGCGCTTACCAGACGTAAGCCTAATATAGGCAGATGGCTTAAACCCAGCCTGGGCCTCTAAACAGATGTTTCTGGACAGATCGAAATGTTCACACTCGTCACGTGTGCGGTTCATGGGGATATTTATCCAGAAATAAATAATACACACATAGCGTAATACTGATAATTATTGCCACACAAAAAACCCAAATTGTGAAAAAAAGTGAAAAGAAAGTGTAACACTCAATATAATATAATCATAAAAATCATAAATCATCCAAAGGTGACATTACAGCCAAGGATGATAAGTGAGTGTCATACAATCATGCAAATCAATAAGGCAGGGTGAGTGAGAAAGAGTGACACTTAACAACACCCCCTAATTGGGCAAGTTTAGGTGAAAAATAAGACTTTTCCCAATCACCAAAAATTATTGGTAACAGAAAAAAAGTTGTGATCCAAACACAATATGTAGAAAAAGGGGAGAGCCAGAAAAAACCCTTATAGGCAGCACACCACATGCACAGGCTGCTTACCAGATAGCAATTCATATAGATAAAGTGACACACCCAGCGTGTAAATATATTGGAATCACACCAGCGGACTTAGGGGATGTTCTGCTTACCAGACATCCTCATATACAGGCAGATAGGTTGGAGCACCGATGGGCTCCTATCTGGAACGATGTAGATACGTCCTGGCCAATCGTGCCCAAACTCAGCAAAACATGAGAAGTAGAGAACACCAATAGTGTAATACTGTATGATCCGGTTTATTGAATAAAAGAGTAACACTTACATAAAAAAAAGAGTAAAAACAGCATGAAATGGAGCCGGCTGGCATTCAAACACACTCCCGTCCTCACAGGGCAAACGTGGCGACGTCAGCACGTCCCTCCCAGACGCGTTTCGTCACACGCTGACGTTTTCAATGGGGAACGGGCAGCATGCTGGGCCACCACGTTAAATACCCACACCAAGCCTCGCCCTGAGTTCCGTAAAGGGAGACACATGGCGCCATCTTAGGTGTGGGCATCCCTATGTTGTATTGAAAGGAATGGGATCCAATCGACAATTCAAGGTGCCGTGGGATCACCATCCTTGGATTAAAAACATAACCATATCCGATAAACTCAAATAGTATATATATATATACATACAATATTATAAGATTATAAAAATTTTTTTTTTTTTTTTTAAATGTTCCAACAAGATCAGGAAACCTCTATCAGAAAAAATGAACCGATAATGAGGTAAATCACAACAATATGTGCGGAACTACTGTTGAGTTTTGTAATATTCTATCCATATCTATATTGAGAATTCAACACAGGTCTGAATGGTGAGTACAGTTTAAATAAAAACATGATGAAAAAATATACAAGCATAGAACATAATGAAAAATATGGAGGCATAAAAATAGATGTAAGTATGAATTAATATAGCAAGGGTTATAGTGTATTGTTCCTCAAATGGCAATTGTACCTCCCAACACTACATCAGGGAGACAAGTCCTATAATTGTTCCTCCAACCCACCAGAGATGTGTGTCACCCTGAATGTTACAAAGCCATAAGGAGGTCAAGGATAAGGGAAACTCATTAAATCCAGTATATTCTATTCACCCCCAAAAGTGACAATCAGGTATATTCTATTCACCCCTATGTATCAAGAGTTGTCGATAAACGCATTGACGTCCACATCTATGTTGAGTCCATGGGGTGTATAGCTCTTAATTCTATGGACCCAAGACATCTCTAATTTGGAGATGTCCCGCACCATAGAACTTCCTCGCCAGTGAGGTTGGTAACGATCGATACCCAAAAACAATGTGTTGGCAGGGTTTCTATCGTGTACCAGGCGGTAATGCTTGGACACGGAGTGATTTTTAAAACCCGTCAAGATATTTGTGACATGCTCATTAAGCCTCACCTGAAGGGGGCGTTTGGTCCGTCCCACATATTGCAGGCCACAAGGGCACTGCAACATGTATACCACCCCCATAGTGGAGCAAGTGATAAATGGGGTGATTTGGTGGGTTCGCCCAGTTACTGTGGACACAAAGGATTGGGTCCTCCTATTATGACAGGAACTGAGAGAACACACTCGACACTTATTGCATTTATAGAAACCCGTCAATTGGTTGAAAAAGGTTGTCTTAACAGTTGGAGGATCCAGTACACTAGGAGCCAATTGGCTCCTCAGTGACGGGGCCCCTCTAAAAACAATTTTTGGTCTAGATGGTAAGGCCTCTTTCAACACCCGATCATTGGCAATAATATGCCAATGTTTAGAGACTAATTGTTTTATTTCCTTGTGTTGAAGGGAATAGGAGGTAATGAAAGGTACCCCAAAATTGTGGTCCATTCCCCTAGGTCTGGGTTTGTCGCACAATAGGAGCTCTCTATTCATGTCCTGCACCTCCATCAGGGCTGGTAATAGGCTCTCTTTGGGGTAACCCTTTTCAAGGAATCTTTCAGTAAGGATATCGCTCTGTACTCTAAATTTCTCAGGGTCCGAACAGTTTCTACGTATTCTCATATATTGGCTTTTAGGGATGGCCTCGAGCCAAGGTCTATAATGGCAGCTTTCCAAAGAAATGAAGGAATTGCGGTCACTTTCCTTAAAGAAGGTGGAAGTCAGCAGATGGTTATCGTCTATGGTCAAGGTAAGATCCAGAAAATGAATCTGGGTCTGACTCAACTCGAAATTTAGATGAATGCCTCTATCATTTACATTCAGGGAGGACAGGAATTGTTGTAACTCCTGGCCATTTCCTGTCCTCCCTGAATGTAAATGATAGAGGCATTCATCTAAATTTCGAGTTGAGTCAGACCCAGATTCATTTTCTGGATCTTACCTTGACCATAGACGATAACCATCTGCTGACTTCCACCTTCTTTAAGGAAAGTGACCGCAATTCCTTCATTTCTTTGGAAAGCTGCCATTATAGACCTTGGCTCGAGGCCATCCCTAAAAGCCAATATATGAGAATACGTAGAAACTGTTCGGACCCTGAGAAATTTAGAGTACAGAGCGATATCCTTACTGAAAGATTCCTTGAAAAGGGTTACCCCAAAGAGAGCCTATTACCAGCCCTGATGGAGGTGCAGGACATGAATAGAGAGCTCCTATTGTGCGACAAACCCAGACCTAGGGGAATGGACCACAATTTTGGGGTACCTTTCATTACCTCCTATTCCCTTCAACACAAGGAAATAAAACAATTAGTCTCTAAACATTGGCATATTATTGCCAATGATCGGGTGTTGAAAGAGGCCTTACCATCTAGACCAAAAATTGTTTTTAGAGGGGCCCCGTCACTGAGGAGACAATTGGCTCCTAGTGTACTGGATCCTCCAACTGTTAAGACAACCTTTTTCAACCAATTGACGGGTTTCTATAAATGCAATAAGTGTCGAGTGTGTTCTCTCAGTTCCTGTCATAATAGGAGGACCCAATCCTTTGTGTCCACAGTAACTGGGCGAACCCACCAAATCACCCCATTTATCACTTGCTCCACTATGGGGGTGGTATACATGTTGCAGTGCCCTTGTGGCCTGCAATATGTGGGACGGACCAAACGCCCCCTTCAGGTGAGGCTTAATGAGCATGTCACAAATATCTTGACGGGTTTTAAAAATCACTCCGTGTCCAAGCATTACCGCCTGGTACACGATAGAAACCCTGCCAACACATTGTTTTTGGGTATCGATCGTTCCCAACCTCACTGGCGAGGAAGTTCTATGGTGCGGGACATCTCCAAATTAGAGATGTCTTGGGTCCATAGAATTAAGAGCTATACACCCCATGGACTCAACATAGATGTGGACGTCAATGCGTTTATCGACAACTCTTGATACATAGGGGTGAATAGAATATACCTGATTGTCACTTTTGGGGGTGAATAGAATATACTGGATTTAATGAGTTTCCCTTATCCTTGACCTCCTTATGGCTTTGTAACATTCAGGGTGACACACATCTCTGGTGGGTTGGAGGAACAATTATAGGACTTGTCTCCCTGATGTAGTGTTGGGAGGTACAATTGCCATTTGAGGAACAATACACTATAACCCTTGCTATATTAATTCATACTTACATCTATTTTTATGCCTCCATATTTTTCATTATGTTCTATGCTTGTATATTTTTTCATCATGTTTTTATTTAAACTGTACTCACCATTCAGACCTGTGTTGAATTCTCAATATAGATATGGATAGAATATTACAAAACTCAACAGTAGTTCCGCACATATTGTTGTGATTTACCTCATTATCGGTTCATTTTTTCTGATAGAGGTTTCCTGATCTTGTTGGAACATTTAAAAAAAAAAAAAAAAAAAAAAAAAAAATTTTTTTATAATCTTATAATATTGTATGTATATATATATATATACTATTTGAGTTTATCGGATATGGTTATGTTTTTAATCCAAGGATGGTGATCCCACGGCACCTTGAATTGTCGATTGGATCCCATTCCTTTCAATACAACATAGGGATGCCCACACCTAAGATGGCGCCATGTGTCTCCCTTTACGGAACTCAGGGCGAGGCTTGGTGTGGGTATTTAACGTGGTGGCCCAGCATGCTGCCCGTTCCCCATTGAAAACGTCAGCGTGTGACGAAACGCGTCTGGGAGGGACGTGCTGACGTCGCCACGTTTGCCCTGTGAGGACGGGAGTGTGTTTGAATGCCGGCCGGCTCCATTTCATGCTGTTTTTACTCTTTTTTTTTATGTAAGTGTTACTCTTTTATTCAATAAACCGGATCATACAGTATTACACTATTGGTGTTCTCTACTTCTCATGTTTTGCTGAGTTTGGGCACGATTGGCCAGGACGTATCTACATCGTTCCAGATAGGAGCCCATCGGTGCTCCAACCTATCTGCCTGTATATGAGGATGTCTGGTAAGCAGAACATCCCCTAAGTCCGCTGGTGTGATTCCAATATATTTACACGCTGGGTGTGTCACTTTATCTATATGAATTGCTATCTGGTAAGCAGCCTGTGCATGTGGTGTGCTGCCTATAAGGGTTTTTTCTGGCTCTCCCCTTTTTCTACATATTGTGTGTGGATCACAACTTTTTTTCTGTTACCAATAATTTTTGGTGATTGGGAAAAGTCTTATTTTTCACCTAAACTTGCCCAATTAGGGGGTGTTGTTAAGTGTCACTCTTTCTCACTCACCCTGCCTTATTGATTTGCATGATTGTATGACACTCACTTATCATCCTTGGCTGTAATGTCACCTTTGGATGATTTATGATTTTTATGATTATATTATATTGAGTGTTACACTTTCTTTTCACTTTTTTTCACAATTTGGGTTTTTTGTGTGGCAATAATTATCAGTATTACGCTATGTGTGTATTATTTATTTCTGGATAAATATCCCCATGAACCGGCACACGTGACGAGTGTGAACATTTCGATCTGTCCAGAAACATCTGTTTAGAGGCCCAGGCTGGGTTTAAGCCATCTGCCTATATTAGGCTTACGTCTGGTAAGCGCAACAATTTGGTGTTTTTTTCAGTTCCACTGTCATTTCCTATTGGATGAACTTTAAGAAACATACCGTATATACTCGAGTATAAGTCGTTCCGAGTATAAGTCGAGGTCCTAATTTACCACAAAAAAAAGGGAAAAACTTATTGACCCGAGTATAAGACGAGGGTGAGAAATGCACAGCTACTGTAAGTGGAAAAGAGGGTCAACAATGCCCATTTGCAGCATCACTGTGCCCATTTGCATGCCTCACTGTGCCCATTTGCAGCCATAGGTCGCCTGAACTTCAAACTCGGTAGTTAAGGGTTCCTAGATGCCCCCTAGCTGCAGCCAAAATTTGGGGTCTCTGAACCCAAAGGGTCCCGAAATGACATTGCTGCAGATGGACACAGTTGACCGAATTTGGGGCCCCGTATCTCGGGGCCACTTAGTGTTAGGAACCCCAAATTTGGTGTGCAAACCCAGGGGAACTAGCACCATAAAATTTCCAAAGCTGGGGTTTCTAGCACCAAGTGGCCCCGAGATACAGGGCCCCAAAAATCAGTTCAGAAAATGTCAAGCACTTTTCTGCAGCAGAGAATGACATTTTCCGAACCGGTTTTGGGGCCCCGTATCTCAGGGCCACTTAGTGCTAGGAACCCCAGCTTTGAATATGTCATGGTACCAGTTCCACTGGGTTTGCACACCAAATTTGGGGTTCCTAGTACCAAGTGGCCCTGAGATACATTGCCCCAAAGTCGGTTCAGAAAATGATTTTTTTTGCTGCAGAAAAGTGCTTGACTCGAGTATAAGTCGAGGGGGGCACTTTCAGCACAAAAAAATGTGCTGAAAATTTCGACTTATACTCGAGTATATACGGTACATAACAGTTTACCATCTTCATCTTGATGTGGACAGTGTTTTAGGATCATAAAGACTTTATCAATATTATTCATTACTTATGTTTTAGGATCATAAAGACTTTATCAATATCATTTACTTATTTAGCGCGGTTTTTTGTATGTTATAAAATCTGGCCTGTTAGTGGGCCCTGAGGACAGGGTTTTGATGACCACTGCACTAAAGGATCTTACTTTCAAAACAGTATTTTTGGTTGCAGTGACAACTGTCAGGAGGGTCAGCGAAATAGAGGCCTTCTCAGTCAGACCCCCTTTTTGTGTTGTTTTTTTGGATCGGGTAGTTTTTAAAACCGATCCGGCATTCTTACCTAAAGTGGCCTTGAAGTATCATGGAAGCCAGGAGATGGTCTTACCCACTTTCTGCCCTAATCCCTCAGAAGAAAGAGAGTTTAAATTTCATACCTTAGATGTAAGGAGATGTATCCTGCAGCACTTAGAGCTGACGAAAACAGTAAGGAAGTTAGACGCTTTCTTTATTTCGTTTTCTGGGGCAAGAAAGGGGTATAAAGCGTCTCGTCGCACCATTTCCAGATGGCTCAAGGTAACCATTGGCCAGGCCTATAAGTTAGCAGGAAAAGAGGTTCCTGTTGGTAAAAAAAGCACACTCTATTAAGGCTATGGTGGCTTCTCAGGCGGAAAGGGCTGGAGCGACGCCAGAGTAAATTTACAAAGCAGCAATGTGGTCCAGTTTCGCCACCTTTGTAAAACATTACAGGGTTGACCTGGTGTCGGCGAATGAGCAAGCCTTTGGGCAAAAAGGTTTTGCAGGCCATTGTCACACCCTAAGTGGTAAGTACTCATCTATCCTCTCATTGTGGCTGTCCTGAAAGACTGTGAGGGAAAATTTAAAGTTACGCTTACTGGTAACCTAAGCGGTTAACCGGTAACTGTCCAGTAGTCTTTCAGGACAGCACTACTTACCCACCTGAAATTTATGGGAGGTCTTGAAGACCTGAACACAGGCACAATAGTAATATGTGATGATATGTTATTAATGTGTTCTTGCGTCTGCCCAGCTGGCTGAAGGTGTTCTTAGAAAAATTGAAGTCTGGCTGGGGGAAGTGAAAATTTATTGGCTGGCGCAATGTTTCCTAAGGAAGGGGAGAAGCCAAGGTCTCTCATTGTGGCTGTCCTAAAAGACATTGCATCAGAATTAATCAATTTTCAGAGATAGACCGTGTGTGTGTGTGTGTGTGTGTGTGTGTGTGTGTGTGTGTGTGTGTGTGTATGTATACTGCTGTATGTGTGTGTGTGTGTGTAATATATATATACACACCATAGTTTGTGGACTCTATAACTTTCCTAAAGACTAAATAATACACTGATTCGGATTTTTTTCACCATAGAAATGTAGCAGAATACATTTTGGTCTAAATTTTATGAAGAAAAATTTATTTGAAACCTTCTAATACAGAAACAAGATTTTTTTTTTTTACTAATTTTTTGTCCTTTTTTAGTTTATTTAGCAAAAAATAACCTCAGTGGTGTTGAAATACCCCCCCAAAAGAAAGCTCTATTTGTGTAAAATAAAAATGATAATTTCATACATTGTTACATGACCACGCAATTGTCATTAAAAGTGTGACAGCGCTGAAAGCTGAAAATTGGTCTGGGCAAGAAGGGGGTGATAGAGTTCGGTGTTGGTTAAGCAGTATGCGCCAGAGGTAAGCACTCCCATACACCTGCATTTGAGACCACTTGGGTCATCCTTTAAATGGCAGGCTAGCCAATTGACATCGAACTATTCGCCGTGATGTCCAGATCTGACACTTGTCAATTGACCAGACATGTGATAGCTACCATTGTCTAGGATGGGTTGGAGGTCTTCTAGAGGTGCATATATGTGATGTTATGGCCCTTGTAAATTGCATTACTCCTGACAAATGCTAGACTGAATAATGAATTATTGGTGGTAGGGAAGGGAGGTGTTGGGGGTTTGGAGCTGATGCTGGCAGAGAAGGTATTGGATGATCTTTCCGGGCCGATCACCTGCACGTGTTTGGGCTCCTTTTGTGATGCCAGATACTGTGATGTCTAGATGCTTTACCAGAAATAGCAACACCAGATAATGTAATTACTATGTTTCTAAATGGATCAACTCCAGACAGCTTGCACGCCAGTGACCTCAATGGCAGGAGGAAGAATGGTACTGGAATCGCCTAAATGTTCTCTGAAGAACTGGTTGGCTCTACATCACACAGCTTTTTCTTTGTATTCTGCTAGTCCCATTGTGTCTTGATATTTACATTAAAAAAAAAAACAAGCATAATTTAGTCTTGAGCTGGATGAATGCCCTTTTTTCATAGCCGGTATCATTTTTATCGACATGCAGCATTCGATGAGTTACAATATATGAGACCAAATAATTCAATCAGACACAGCCAGACAGCTAGCTTTTTATAGTCGGGGATGGTTGCCCACACATGCCCCTCGTCACTAGTTTACATAAAGTAGAACTTCACGTTTTTGTTTTTTTTATAAAGTAAAAAGGCAGAATTTTTTATGCAAGAGACGTACTATGTCTCTTCTGCAATAAAGTTACTTAGCCGCCTGTCTGCACTGTACACTAATCTGTGCTCGTACATCTCAGTGCAAGAATTTCGGCATTTGCTAAAATGACCAAACTCTTATGCATGCAGAAACAGAATGCAAATGGCCTGGAATCTACACTCACCGGCCACTTTATTAGGCACACCTTACTAGTTCCAGATTGGACCCCCTTTTGCCTTCAGAACTGCCTTAATTCTTCATGGCATAGATTCAACAAGGTGTTGGAAACATTCCTCAGAGATTTTGGTCCATATTGACATGACAGCATCCCACAGTTGCTGCAGATTTGTCGGCTGCACATCCATGATGCAAATCTCCCATTCTACCACATCCCAAAGGTGCTCTATTGGATGAGATCTGGTGACTGGAGGCCATTGGAGTACAGTGAACTCATTGTCATGTTCTAAAAACCAGTTTGAGATGATTTGAGCTTTGTGACATGGTGCATTATCCTGCTGGAAGTAGCCACCAGAAGACATGGATGAGCAAGTTTGGGGTGGAGGAACTTGACTGGCCTGCACCTCAACCTGATAAAACACCTTTGGGATCAATTGCGAGCCAGGCTTTCTCGTCCAACATCAGTGCCTGACCTCACAAATGCGCTTCTGGAAGAATGGTCAAACATTCCCATAGACACTCCTAAACCTTGTGGACAGCCTTCCCAGAAGAGTTGAAGCTGTTATAGCTGCCAAGGGTGGGCCAACTCAATATTGAGCCCTACAGACTAAGACTGTGATGCCAATAAACTTTGACATGCCTAGAAAGGAATCGCACCGCATCCTGTTCAAATCGTATGTAATTCTTTGCAGTGCAATTTGAGCCCATTTATTTTGTATTGGCTTAAATCATACCTTGCATGTATCGGAGCATTTGCACAATTACTCGTGCAAATGCTTAGTATTGGCACCGATGCCGACACTGACCCTGGTATCGGTGCAACCCTAGTATGAAGTAGGGCTGGGGAAAAAATTGATTTAAGTCTTGAATCGAGTTGAGAGGTCAATTAGATTCAAAATTTAAGCAAATCGATTTTTTTTTTAGATTTATTTTTTTTTCATTGTGCCGGTCCTGAGGAGCTGCGGGCAGGAGTTTTTAGGCGAGGCAGCGGCTTCGGCCTAGTCCGCGGCTTCGGCCTAGTCCGCGGCTTCCGCCTAGTCCGCGAGGCCGGACGCCGTGGACCAGGCTGAAGCCGCGGCCTCGCCTAAAAACTCCTGCCCGCAGCTCCTCAGGACCGGCACAATGAAAAAAAAAAAAAAGCGCGGTGTCCAAAAAAAAAAAAAAAAAACTCGATTCGAATCGTGAATCAAGTTTTTTTTTTTAAGAAAACGGTAGATTTTTTTTTTTTTGGAAAAGCTCCCAGCCCTAGTATGAAGTATGTGCAGTACACACAGCCAGTGCCTTCTCTGTGCATATGGAGAATCCTATGCAGTGTGGGATACAGAAGAAACATACTGTGCGGTCCTCGGATCATGCCTGATAAGCAGGTTTAAATAAGAAGGGAGGGGTTAGTGGAAAAGTTCAGAACTTCATACACATTTTACATTGTGGAATTATGAATCCGCTTTGCCTTCTTTTCCACTGCTATTAATCTGGCCACATTCCATATCCAGGCGTTCACTGCCTGTCCATGTCCTGTTGTTAATGGGCCTCTCTGGTAGGTCAGCCAGAGTCTTTTAAGGTTTTTCCTGTATGTAGGAAGTTAGAGACCTTTTTATTCCTTCCTGTGCAAGAATAAAAAAATAGATTCTACTGGTTACAGCACTAAATATACAAAGAAAGATTGAGCGTGTTGTGTCTTCACTCTATGTGTTAAAGGGGAAAAAAATTTATTTTTAATGACCATGTACTATAAATCAATAAACATTCTTCAGAGAATTCTTTCCTTAGAGTTCATTCACCCCGGGTGCATTGAGCTGCACTGATCAGCACTGCTCAATGTAGGCTGAATGAGCGGGAACATACTATACATGAGCAGCGGTGTGTGTTGTGCAAAAATGCAGCATGCAAGTCAACTCACTGCAGCGCAGCATTGAGTTGAATGAAATGTCATTTTGTTAAAATTGCAGTCCAATACTTGTGATACAATTTACTCTCAACGTTATAGAGGAAACCCAGGACCCTGCATGCACTATATTGGGTCTCCCACAGTACACAAAAAATGGAAATGCAATTATTTTTGTAAATATAAACGGCTTAATACATTTTATCATCAGCTGTTAGAGCAGTCTTGTAACATCTATCAGTGTCTGGTTAAAGCTTGTAGGAGGAGTTTTCATTCTCCTCTGATTGTCCTATGAGGCTGCAGGACCCCTGTCCCTCTGGACAGTGCTGATTGGCCCTGTGCTGATCACATGCACCCTCCCAAGAGAAAAAAAAATCTCTAGCAATACACCTCAAACTGAGCATGTGCAGCTTGTCCCCTAGCCTCTGTTCTATCAGGAGATGGGTTGGGGACAATAGGAGAGGGGGAGGATCAGGGAAGACGGGGTCGAACAGCCTTTTTACCCAGTGCAGAGGATTAACCCTTTAGGTTCCACAGTGAGAATAGAAAGCATGCTTTACTGCAGGGATATGCAATTAGTGGACCTCCAGCTGTTGCAGAACTACAAGTCAAATGAGGCATAGCAAGACACTGACAGCCACAAGCATGACACCCAGAGGCAGAGGCATGATGGGACTTGTAGTTTTGCAACAGCTGGACTGCATATACAGACTGATTTTACTGTTGTTGGTTTAGTAGTTCTATAATTTAAAAGAAATTGGGAGACTGTGTGATGCCTTGTACCTCACTTCCCACCAGTGTGCAAGAATTATACGGATCGTAATGTGTGCGGGCTGGTGTGAACAAGATCTTATAATCCTTAAAGTTTATACACTAGATTACCAAAAGTATTGGGTTGGCTGCCTATATACGCACATAGAAATGTGAATACATTTCTGCGCCACCAATGTGAAAATAAGCTGCTGACACAACAATAAGACTAATTGTATGCAAAATGTGAGTGAAAAATGTGTAGCGCTAAAAGCATATAAGCCCTAGAAATGAGCCGAGGGAAAAGTGCATATACACCTCTATGATTGTGTAAAATAAAATACAAATCTGAACCAAACAACGTAGATAGGATATTACTATAACAACCGACTCAACTGAATGCAGGCATATAAGGTAATATCTATAGTGCACGTATATACACATTAATGTTCAAATGAACAACAAAAACATGTGATGAAGTGAGAAGTCCAAACAAATAGGTTTTTTGGGAACAATCCACAACAGGAATCTTTTTAGTAGAGTAAAAGATGTTAATATATTCCAAAAAATTTCAGATGATGATATTCAAATAGTCAGAATCTGACGGCACCCAGGACTGTGCTTCCACCGCCGAGGGGAGGGGTAGGTACTCTTACCATGAGTTGTGGACCCACAAATCAGCGGCAATGAGTCGTGCAGTTTAAGGATGCAAACATAGATTGCAGGTTACAATCTCCTTGGATGGCTGAGATAAAGACGCACTCCAGCACTTTTACAGCATTTAACGGGTACTGGAACCAGGAATTCAACTGAAATCTCCCAGTATTGTGCAATATCCACAGATCGCTCACCAATCAATGGTGGGAGCAATGATCATAAAAGAAAAAAAGAGAAGGACTCCACATGGCGCAGAAAAAAAATGTAGGGTTTTAATACAAAAAGGTACAATTGTCATGACAGATGTGTACTATAAAAGATGATCGCTTAAAATATATAAAATTGCGCAGTGTGTATCGCTTTAGCAAGCATTAACTCAACGCGTTTCGTCCTACAGGACTTCCACTGGGGCATTCATGCTTTTAGCACTACACATTTTTAAATCACTATATATGCACATGAACTTTAATGGCATCCCAGTCCTAATCTGTATGGTTCAGTATTGAGTTGACCCACCATTTTGCAGCTATAACAGCATCAACTGTTCTCGGAAGGCCCAAAGCGAGATCCATAAAGACGTGGATGAGCGAGTTTGTGGTTTAGGAGCTTGACTGGCCTGACCTCAACCTGATGGAACACCTTTTGGATGAATTAGAGCAGTGACTGACCTCACAAAAGCGCTTCTAGAAGAATGGTCAAACATTCCCGTGGACGGCCTTCCCAGAAGAGTTGAAGCTGTTATAGCTGCAAAGGGTGGGCCAACTCAATATTGACCTGCCATTAAAGTTCATGTGTGTGTAAAGGCAGGCGTCCCAATACTTTTTGTAATATAGTGTGTTAAACATAATTGGTAAAATCACGTCAGGTAATTTCCAAAGCCATTTTAAATATACAGTTGTATGCAAAAGTTTAGGAACCCCTGACAATTTCCATGATTGCCATTTATAAATATTCGGGTGTTTGGATCAGCAATTTCATTTTGATCTATCAAATAACTGAAGTGGTGCCCAAATTTATGCACCTGTCTAATTTCGTTTTGATGCATATTGCGCATTTTCTGTTAATCCAATAAACCTCATTTCACTACTGAAATATTACTGTGTCCATCAGTTATTTGATGGATCAAAATGAAATTGCTGATCCAAACACCCAAATATTTATAAATGACAATCATGGAAATTGTCAGGGGTTCCTAAACTTTTGCATACAACTGTATATTTTTTTTTAAATTCTTTATTTTGAAAGGTTATGAGTTGTACAGGACCAGTTGTACACACCCTGCATGTAGATTAGGGGCTTACACCGCATCCAATTTGCATGACATTTCAGCCATTTGACCACTGGGCACTTAAACCCCCTTCCTAACCAGACCAATTTTCAGCTTTCAGCGCTCTCACATTTTGAATGACAATTACTCAGTCATGCAACACTGTACCCATATGAAATTTTCGTCCTTTTTTTCACACAAATAGTGTAAAACGTGTATAAAACATGTGCGTTTTCTGGGCATTGCGGTGTGAATTGCAAGACAATTATCTTCTATGGGGACGCATCTGATTCGCAGATGCATTCCGTTGTGAACAGGATAAAATCCTGATGTAAACCTGACCTGATCCTTATCAAAAACTGACGTGAAACGCTGAACTACTTTGTCAATTAGCTGTGAAAACGGAGCTTCAATTCGCACTGCACATGTGTGAACCCAGCCTCAACCTGTCTTCCCTAATGGCTCCCGTCACTTTGTATGTGTGTGTTAGACGTGCACAGAGTGCCGCACTCACAATGCCACATCTCTGTATATTTTGTAGCAAATTATGGAATGCTTTCCTGTGAGTAATTGCAAAACTAAAGATACGTTAGCAAATATTTTGTTTAGGTGCGTGCTGGAAGAGTCGTTGTGCCTGCAGTGTCTGGCCTCCCCATTTTAGATGATGGATTGTTTTAATTCTTTAGCACTATTTGTGGCAAGTAAAGGCAGTCGGGGCATTTAATTGCTTGTATACGTCTTAAGCAAACATAGCTGAGTACATAGAGAACACATCTTGGCGGAAATGGCAATACTCTGTGCTGTGATTTTTTTTTTTTTTTTTTTTTTTTTTACTCCCTGAACTGCAACTCAATTTATAACATTTGTATATTGTGTTTTTTTTTTTTTTTTTTTTTTCTGGATTTTTTTGGTTGATATTCTGTCTCTCTCATTTAAAATACACCTATGGAAAAAAATGATAGATTCCTCATTTCTTTGCAATGCCGCGTACACACAATAGGAAATTCAGCCAGCAAAAGACCGATGAGAACTTTGGGTTGGAAAATGCGACCGTGTGTATGCTCCATCGGACTTTTGCTGGCCGAATTCCAGCCAGCAAAAGATTGAGAGCACGTTCTCAATTTTTCGGTCGGAAAAAGTTACTATGCAAAAATGCGATCGTCTGTAGCAATTCTGACACGCAAAATTCCTACGCATGCTCAGAAACAATTCGACGCATGCTCGGAAGCATTGAACTTCATTTTCTCGGCTCGTCGTAGTGTTGTACATCACCGCGTTCTTGGCGGCACAAAGTTCAGCGAACTTTTGTGTGACCGTGTGTATGCAAGGCAAGCTTGATCGGAATCCCATCGGAAAAGCCATCATATCTTTTTCTGACCAAATCCCGATCGTGTGTACGTGGCATAAGTGGGCAAACTTGCAAAATCTGCAGGGGATCAAATAATTTCCCCACTGTATATTATATTCTCTCCCCCCCAAAACCCATGTCATCTCACCCATGAGCTCCATCGGTCAGTCATGTCCATAACAGGTGGTGGTTTTCCAGGGCACATAATGAAGATATTTATTACAAAGAAGAGAAAACATTGTTTTTGCCTCTGTTAAGGAAACATAAATGTGAAGGAGCAAACAAACTGTTAATTGAAGCAGAGGCAGCAGTGGCTGGTGGGTGAATTCTAATGTCTGCTATATTACCATATAGAAAATGCAGTTTGCATATAAATTAGGTTAAGAAAAGAAAAGGAGCTTTAATTTGAACAGATGGCTGTTAATGGTGGCCTTTTAAAAAAAATGCAACTTATGTTTTTTTTAGTTTAGTTATCGTCCTAATCTAAATAATTAATAATATGTCACTAATGCAGAAAGTTTAAAGCGATTATTAAACCCAAAACCAAAAAATGTAATATATTGCAGTTTATCAACCATTCAATGTTTTGGCTGCATTCGTTTTTCTTTTCTCTTTTTTTTTTTTTTTTTTCTTTTCACCTGGTGATCAAGCCAGTAACCTATATCCTGACTCAGGGTGGCTCCTCTATCTATGGAGGAGCAGCAGAGACACTCTTGATTTTACCTCCTTCCTGAGCAGAGCACTGTTTGCGATTCGGCACTGCGTCGCTTTAACTGACAATTGCACGGTCGTGCGACGTTGCACCCAAACAAAATTGACATAATTTTCCCCCCCACAAATAGAGCTTTCTTTTGGTGGTATTTGATCACCTCTGCGGTTTTTATTTTTTGCGCTATAAACAAAAAAACAGCGCAAATTTTGAAAAAAACAATATTTTTTCCTTTTTTCATAATAAATAATCCCCAAAAATATAAAAAAAAAACAATTTTTTTTCCTCAGTTTAGGCCGATATGTATTCTTCTTCATATTTTTGGTAAAAAAAAAATCACAATAAGTGTATATTGATTGGTTTGCGCTAAAGTTATAGGTTCTACAAAATAGGGGATAGTTTTATGGCATTTTTCTATTATAATTTTTTTTTTTTTTTTTTTTACTAGTAATGGCGGCGATCTGCGATTTTTATCCGGACTGCGACATCATGGCGGACACATCAGACACTTTTGACACATTTTTGGGACCATTGGCATTTATACAGCGATCAGTACTATAAAAATGCACTGATTACTGTAAAAATGTCACTGGCAGGGAAGGGGTTAACCACCAGGGGGCGATCAAGGGGTTAAATGTGTTCCCTCTATGTGTTCTAACTGAAGGGGGAGGGGACTGTGTAGGGGAGATGACAGATCGCTGTTCATACTGTGTATGATTAAACGATCAGTCGCTTCTCCCCCCAGAGAACTGGAAACTGTGTTTACACACACAGATCCCAGTTCTCGGTGTGTCAGCAGTGATCGTGGCAGCCTGGAGGTGATCGCGACCGCCAGGCATTTGCATCGGCTCCGAGGGGCGAGCAGCGGGCATGTGCGCCCCTAGTGGGTGGCCACAGGGAGAAGCGACGTTGCATAATGTTTCGCCCAGCCGTTCCATTCTGCCGCAGTGGAACTGCGGCGGCTGGTCGGCAAGTGGTTAAAAGCAGTTGTGTTTTTTTTTTTTTCAAAATAAATAACAAACATGTTATACTTGCCTGCTCCTGCTCCTGACCATTCGGATATGGAGTGAGGCTTGGCCCTGCCTCCACTCTCTCCTCATTGGCTTACTGGCTGTGATTGACAGTAGTAGTAGCCAATGGCTACCACTGCTGTCCCAGCCAATGCGGAGGAACAGACTCGGGAGAGTCGCTGCTCTCGTGCACATCACTGGCTTGAGATGGGGCTCAGGTAAGGATTATGGGGGGCTTGGGGGGGCTGCTGCACGCAGAAGGTTTAAGCCTTTACAACCACTTTAAGCTCACCACACGCGTTACAATCTTTCTGTACACTTTCTTTTAAATCTGCCATCAGCTGTGTTGCATACCTGACAGAATGGTTTAGGTCAGGCATGTCCAAAGTCCGGCCTGCAGGCCAATCGCGGCCCGCGTTCCTGTTTTGAACGGCCCGCCTGGTTATCTGGACATATATATCTTTTGTGGCCCCCAGCGATCTCCCAGCGCTGGGGCCACAAAATATATATATCTGGCTACCCTAGAGGGGACAGGGAGGAGGCAGGACGAGAGCCGTACACACAGGAGTATTTCCTGTTTACACGGCAGCCTCTGTAATAGGAAGTCCCGTCTCTGGTGCTGCCATTGGACAACTGTTCGGAGGCGGGACTTTCTATTAAAGAGGCCGCCGAGGAAAACAGGAGTTTCTCCTGTATGTAATCTTTTGGCGCTCTTGCAGCCCCCTCCCTGTCCCCTCCGAGGCTGCAGATGGATGAGCAATCCTTCAGGCTGCACTGATGGCCATGGTGAGTCTGCATTTTTGGCAATGTTTGGGTGCTGCATTTTTGGCAATGTTTGGGTGCTGCATTTCTGGCAATGGTGGGTGCTGCATTTCTGGCAATGGTGAGGTGCTGCATTTCTGGTAATGGTGTGGTGCTGCATTTCTGGCAATGGTGGGGTACTGCATTTCTGGCAATGGTGGGGTGCTGCATTTCTGGCAATGGTGGGGTGCTGCATTTCTGGCAATGGTGGGGTGCTGCATTTCTGGCAATGGTGGGGTGCTGCATTTCTGGCAATGGTGGGGTGCTGCATTTCTGGCAATGGTGGGGTGCTGCATTTCTGGCAATGGTGGGGTGCTGCATTTCTGGCAATGGTGGGGTGCTGCATTTCTGGCAATGGTGGGGTGCTGCATTTCTGGCAATGGTGGGGTGCTGCATTTCTGGCAATGGTGGGGTGCTGCATTTCTGGCAATGGTGGGGTGCTGCATTTCTGGCAATGGTGGGGTGCTGCATTTCTGGCAATGGTGGGGTGCTGCATTTCTGGCAATGGTGGGGTGCTGCATTCCTGGCAATGGTGGTGCTGCACTGATATGAATGGTGGGGCTGCATTCATGGCAATGGTGGGGCTGCAGATTGGTGCTGATCCTTTATTTTGCTTCACAGTTCTTTATTTAAAATTTACGTTTTTTTTCTGAAACTTCCCTCTTAAAGTGAAGGTGCGTGTTATACGCCACTTAATACAGTATATCCAAATAACACGCCCGAGCTCATCTCTTTACTCGCACACAGCCACAAAGGCAAGAGAATTCTTGTTGGGCAGTGTATTAGTGCTCGAACGAACACACTTGGACCGAATTTTAATGGTTCGAAGAATGTCAAGCAAAATGGTCGGCCCTCACGCATGTTCACTTCATCAAATCTGGCCCTCTTTGAAAAAAATGTGGACACCCCTGGTTCATTTTAATAAAACTGGCCATAGATGGGTAAAATTTTGAATAAAAATACTTGGGAAAAAAAGGATCTAAAAAAGTTTGTTCGCTTTTCTAATCATTAGGGGTCAAAACGACATTAGTTTTCAACTGCAGTGATGAGAAAATTCAAAGCCAATTTTCAAATGTGATTGTGGTATTCGTTCAGTAAAGTCCATTCATTCCAAAATCAAATGGTAAAAGCAAACAAACTTTTGAATGACAAATGTTCTGACAAAAGTGATATCCTTTTATTGAAATGTATGCACCCTTAACAAGGGATCTAAGGCATCCTGAAAGCTTGCACATTTAATAACCTAAATTGACCAATAAAAGGTATCATTTAAAATGGTCTTAAAGTCTAAGGCCCCTTTTGCACTACGGCGACTTCAAAGTCGTGCGATTTTGCCGTGATTTCAGGGTATGCCATTGTAACTGGCATCAAAGTCGGACCAAAGTAGTGCAGGGACTACTTTGAAGTCGTACTAATATGAATGGTTATCATTGGAAATCGTGGGAAACGAGTTGTCATGCGACTTTGCAGTCCCAAGTCTTTGTACAAGTCGTACAAGTGTGAAAGGGGCCTAAATGTTTTTTTACGTTTTTAATGCATTCCCTGTATTAAGGTAAAAAACATCCCATTACCTTTTCTACCCTAACCCCCCCCCAGCCCCGTTCCTAAACTACCTTATCCCTCTCACTGCTCCAGCACTATATTGGCATCCACTCTGTTGTTTCCTGATCTCATAGGAGCCTCTGAGAGCCGTGGGAACCATAGGTTGTCAGTCAAATCCTGTGGGGAGTGAGCGAGGGATATGACCAAGCCATGCTGTGTGTGTCTATGGATGTACAAAATCCATTTCAGGAGCCCATAGGTGCCCCCTTAGCAGTCTGTTTGCTAAGGGGGCACCCAGAGGAGAGAAAGACCAGACCGCACTTGCAGGGGACACCAGAAGAGAATTGTTGCTTAGAGCAGCTAAGTACACGTAAGTAAGACAAAAAAAAAATTGCCTTTACAATCTCTTTAACTACGCACTTAAAGTGTTACTAAACCCAGGACCCTGCATTCACTATATCTGGTCTTTCACAGTACATATAACATGGAAATGCAATTATTTTAGTAAATATAAACTGCTAAATACCTTTTCTCTTTAGCAGTATATAGCAGTCTTATGACTTCTTTCAGTGTCTGGCCGAGCACTGGTTAAAGTTTGAAGGAGTTTTCATTCTCCTCTGACTGTCCCATGAGGCTGCATCAACCCTGACTTTCAGTCTGGACAGTGCTGATTGGCCCTGTGCTGATCACATGCACCCTCCTAAAAAAAAACAAAAAAAACTCTCTATCAGCAGAAGGATTGGGGACAGTAAAAGAAGATGAGGATCAGAGATGACGGGATCAAACAGCCTTTTTACACAATGCAAAGTATTTACCCCTTAGGTTCAACAGCGAGTATAACAAGTATGCTTTACTACATATACAGACTGATTTTACTGTTGTGGGTTTTGTAACAATTCAACCACAGTCATAAGACTAGTGTCCAGGTGTCTATCACATGGTGTCTGCCGAAAGGGTTTGAATGAATGACATTCCTGTAGAAATAGCCAGTTAACAGTGCTGCCTGAGCAGTGACCTCTCTCTGCCTGAGCAGTGACCTCTCTCTGCCTGAGCAGTGGCCTCTCTCTGCCTGAGCAGTGGCCAGCAGTGACCACTCTCTGCCTGAGCAGTGACCTCTCTGCCTGAGCAGTGACCTCTCTCTGCCTGAGCAGTGACCACTCTCTGCCTGAGCAGTGACCACTCTCTGCCTGAGCAGTGACCACTCTCTGCCTGAGCAGTGACCACTCTCTGCCTGAGCAGTGACCACTCTCTGCCTGAGCAGTGACCACTCTCTGCCTGAGCAGTGACCACTCTCTGCCTGAGCAGTGACCACTCTCTGCCTGAGCAGTGACCACTCTCTGCCTGAGCAGTGACCACTCTCTGCCTGAGCAGTGACCTCTCTCTGCCTGAGCAGTGACCTCTCTCTGCCTGAGCAGTGACCTCTCTCTGCCTGAGCAGTGACCTCTCTCTGCCTGAGCAGTGACCTCTCTCTGCCTGAGCAGTGACCTCTCTCTGCCTGAGCAGTGACCTCTCTCTGCCTGAGCAGTGACCTCTCTCTGCCTGAGCAGTGACCTCTCTCTGCCTGAGCAGTGGCCAGCAGTGACCACTCTCTGCCTGAGCAGTGACCACTCTCTGCCTGAGCAGTGACCTCTCTCTGCCTGAGCAGTGACCTCTCTCTGCCTGAGCAGTGACCACTCTCTGCCTGAGCAGAGACCACATAAACAATGCTGCGCCACTTCTCACTAGATGAGCTTTGCCTGTTGGGGAAATGTGATCAACAGCAGAAATATTTAAGCATGGGAGAGAAGGGCTGTTTAGTTGTGCTGCACATAGGAGTTTAAAGTGTGAGTAAACTCCCATCTCTGAATTTTACCTATAGATAAGTCTATAATGAGGCTTACCTATAGCATAAATTTTGCCTAATCGTGCACCGTTTAGGAGATATTTACTGTACATTCAGCCAGTGAAATCACTTGCTCATGTGCTCTGAAGGAACGGCCATGCGGGGCCGTTCCTTTAGAGCCCTGTGCCGTAAACTGCGGTGCACGTGTGGGAGTGACGTCATTGCGGCTCCGGCCAATTACACAGCCTGAGTCTGCGAACCCTGAAGAAAGACCAGTGAAGATGGGAGCGCCTGCAGCTCTGACATGTCGGCACTGGAATGCTTCGTTTTGGGGCAAGTTTAACATAATATGACATTTACCTTGCAGGGAAAAAAAAAAACGTCCAGCAGTTTACTACTGCTTTAAAGCCCAACTCCAGTAATTAGAAAAACTACAAGGCTAGATTTTTTTTCTAATTCCTGGACTTGGACTTTTAAGCATAGGTACAGTTTTCGATTCATAAAATCCCTCTTCAAACTTCACACAGTATAAAAACCGCAATACCAATAGACGCCTGCCTAACTGTCAGATTTACATAGCTCTGCTAAATAACAAGCTGTAGCAATCAACAGCCACAGTAGATCTGTTAATGCTCGGTGCCAGCTGGCGCTGCTAAAGGTTTTACCACTTCAGATGGTAAAGCTTTCATCATCATCATCAATTCCTGATCAGTGTTTGAACATTGATAATCCTATGGCTGTGATGTGCGGTAGGTCATTATGTTGAATAGCTTAATTTGTCTTTCCATCCCTATGTGCTGTTCTGGTTATATCTGTTTGACTACTTTGCATAATCCCAACTTAATCTGAATCTCATTTGCTAAATCTTCTTCTGCATCACATGAACTGGCAAATATAGTAGGTCGAGACATCAGGGTGAGTGCGCAAAACAAATGGCTTCCATGTGCGTTCAGCTCTCTAAGTTGCTGAAAATGGGGGGATGGGGGGGTATAGCCTAACCGTGATAAAAACAAAAATATTAGCAGTGTGGGGCTGATCCTAGCATCCTTACTGATAATAGTGTAGGCCAGAGTTTCCTAACTTTAATAAACTATGCATATTTTTATAGTAAGCTGTTTTTTCCAAGTATATCAACTGTGGGTTAGCTTCTCTCCTCGCCATCTCATGTGAACAGCAAAAACATCTGTAATTCCAGTAGGTGCAGATTTCAGTATTATGCTGGCTATAGAGGGGTCGAATTTCGAACGAACTTTCTTTCGAAAATCTTATCTAAGAATTTTTGTTCTTTTGCATATTTCGCACCTTTAGTGGGCTGCAGCAACAGCCGATTTTCACGCGGCCATCGAATTTTTATAATCGGACATGTTGGAAATTTTTTGAAAAAACGAACGATTTTCTAATCAATGATGGGAGAATTGTGCAAGAAATGTAATCGAAAAAGAAATGCGCATGTGCAAGAAAAGAAAATTCCCAGAAAGAAGATTCCCGGAAAGAAAAGAAGATTCCCAGACACGAAAAATCTTTTCTGTATGAACATGAGGCGAAATTGAAGGTTTGGTTGGTTGAATTTCGAAATCGATGGTGGCACCATCAGATCACAAAACGCACAAATTTTCTGATTTTCAAAAGAAAGTTCTTTCGAAATTCGACCCGTGTATGGCCAGCATAATTCTAGTTCACACTTTTTTAAAGCCCAACTCCAGTAAAGAAAAAAAAAAAAAAGGTTCAGTTAGTATCAGTTACTTTATTCCTCAGTCTTCATTTCGTACACCTCTTCCTAGGCTACCTTGCAGTGTGATGGATCAAAGTTACACATAAACTAAGCTAATAACTTGCCCTGGGGACCGTACATATTTCCCTGCACAGAATGTTAGGAATATGAGTTGCATTCTGTCATAGACCACCATGCGTTTTACTCCAATCAATGGGCTTGTTCACGGGGATATGAAAGGCATCTTCTTACAATGCCATGTTGAAGTGAAGAAAGGCTACAGGATTTGGCACCGGATGGTCCATGAACTTGGGGGAGGGGAGTGTTTGGAGTGGTGCCATGGATTTGGCTGTTTTTTTTCCCTGCTTGTTATCTGCTTGGGCACTGGTGCTCTCACCACCCCCATGAGTTCTCCTTGCTTCTGAAGCCTATGAGAGAGGACTTGGCTGCTAGAAATGTTGCCTCAAACAATAGGAGGTGCCCGCATCAAGCAGGCAGTGATGCAGACAATCAAAGAAGGACCCAGTGACTGCAGCTTCAAATAAGTAAAATTTGAATTTGGATAGTTGTGTGTTGTTTTTTTCTTTGTGTTTTTTTTTTTTCTTCTCATAACAGTGTCAGTCAAAGGGGGGGGTTGCTAAGATGTAATAGAAGTCTATGGCTCAGTTCCACTAATTTATAGGGTGGGACATGTAACCTGTTTTTATTCCTCCAATTTCCCCCCCCCCCCCATTTCTCTATACTCTGTGACCACAGGCCAGGGATCTTCTCCCCGCAACCGCTGTCACAATTTGAAAAGAGCATGGCCGTGCGGGGCTCTGCCCACACGGCTGCATCATTCACAGAATTCTGTGAATTAATGGCTACAAGTTCCGTCTGCCTTTGCAGCTGACCGCTTGTAGTTCTCAGTGAATTGTGAGAGGTCTGTTGAGCTTCCTGTCATTCAGTAGCTGCCTGCCCGTGTGAGTTTGCAGAGGAGCCCGACCTTGCACCTGTGATCTGCTGATTGCGGGTGCAATTTTTTTCAGGCTCCTAAGAAAAAAAAAAAGTAAATGCACATTTTTTTTTTACCTGCAAAAAAAAAATGCATTTATTTATTTTTCCAAAAAAGGTGAATTTCTCCTTTTTAAATATATAATTTCACTTCCACGGTTTTCTTTTAAATATAGAAATATATTGTATTTTAACCTCTAGCGGGAGCTCTGTATTTGGCTTAGCTTGTTAATTTCCCCCCTCTTATAACCGTTGTTGAGGTGAGATAATCAACCACATAGAGGTTGCATTGTTTTCAGTAAGACCCCTTTCACACTGGGGTGCTTTTCAGGCATTTTAGCGCAAAAAATAGCACCTGTAAATCGCCTCTTATGCCTTCTCAGTGTGAAAGCCCAAGTGCTTTCACACTGGGGCGGTGCGCTTGCAGGACGGGGAAAAAAAGTCCTGCAAGCAGCATCTTTGGGGCGGTGCGGGAGGGGTGTATACACCGCTCCCAAAACGCCCTGCTCATTGAAATGATTGGACAATGCTGCCGAAACGCCTGCAAAGCACTGCGGCAGCACTTCAACATGGGAGCTTTTAACCCTTTCTTCGGCCACTAGCAGGGGTTAAAAGCGCCCCGCTAGTGTCCGAAAAGCACCACTATAACAGCGGTAAATCGCCGCTTAAACTAGCAGCACTTTACCGCTGATGCCGGCACCGCCCCAGTGTGAAAGTACCCTAAATCATCCAAGCACTGCCAAACTGGAAGCAGAGGCTGGGTGTTACTGTCAAGAATACAGCCGCAGGAGGAATCGCAGGAGTATTTGATCAGCTGCAGCCAGGAAGCCTGTACAAATGAATGAGAGGCTGACAGGTGCCATAGTTCTCTTATAAATGGACATCTAAGGTATCGCATGTCATTGGGGCCAGAGCAGCCCTGGATGAAATCTGTGTCCAAAGCCCTTATAGGCCATGAATGAAGCCTAATCATTGAGTGGATTTAAACGTTGCTACCGGCACCCAGAGATTTTTCTATATTATGCAAGTATGCCCAGCATATTTCCTCGTTATAACAGACCCATCTGCCAAAGTGCCCCACTTCATCCCTGTAATGGCCACCACTCGCCTCGTCGTTCCATTGCTGTCTCTGACATCTTTGCCTGGTCTTTTTCTGCATTTGCATCTTAGGCTTTTTTGCACACTTGCAAAAGTGTCATCCCTGTGCCTGTGCGTATATATATCCCAGGTTCTATACAGGTGAAGTAGCAGGACCCTGAGAGCTCAGTGATCTCTGTCGTGATCTGTTCTTGGTGCCCACTTCCATTTCAGGTGTCATTGGCTTTCTTCCACCTCCCCCTGCCTACATCGAGTCACTCTGCTGTGTGCAAAGAGGGCAATGCTTTGTTACTTTGATGTTCTTCTCAGTACCACCCTGCATTTTCCCTCTGCTTTGTCTCTCCCACTAGCAGGAGGCCAAGAAGGATTAGTCAAGATGGTGGCTGGCTGTTCAGGAATGCAGCCTAAGATAGAACACAAATAAAAATAATTTGGTTAAAGGAGAAGTACAGCCAAAGCTTGTTTGGTTGTACTTCTCCTATGGATCACAAGAGTTCAGTTTTTTCTGCACTCCTGTAATCTGTTTGCAGCAATGGAGTTGGGATCTGTCCACATTTCTGGACCGGTATGCGGCTCAGCCTCTCAGCCCACCGCTGAGAGGCTGAGCCCGCCATTCCCACCCCCTCCACAGCCCAGCGCTCCAGTGAGCGAGGAGGAGGCAGATCACAGAGCCGGTCACTGACAGTCACCAGCTCTCTGCTCAGGGAGCTGTGAAAACCGAGCGACCTACGGTGTTTGATCACTTGGTTCTCAGTCTTAGAGGCATCGGGGGACAGATAAAGCATCAGTCCAATGCTGCATCCACCTAGATAAGTATGATTGAGAAGTGGCAGCAATGAAATTAATATTATTGGTGTCTTCACCATGGTATGGTTTTACTGAGGGCCGGATTTACACCACTTCATATTTTTTTTTAACCTGTGTGAGCTGGGCGTACTGGAAACAAGGATTTTTGACTTGGTATTGCATTTTGGCCTTTGTTAAAGTGGACGTAAACTCTATCCGAGCACTACAAACTGAAACCACGATTTAATTCATTTTTAATATTCAAAGCTAGCTTCCTTATCCATCCATGTCTCTATGCTTTATTTTGATGAAAAACCACTTTGAAAAACACCTGAATCACACCTTCCTGGAATCCATCTGCCCTTAGCTCAGGTATGCAGGCAGGAGGGTGTGCTTAGCTGATAAAGCCCCTCCTCCCTGATAAAAAAAAATGCTCATGAAGACTCCTGGGATGTATGACATTATTATGGCCTAGTCCAGAAACCAACTCAAGAAATACACAGCTCTAGGCATATGATGTAAATGAGCCTTTTAAAGAGCAACTCCAGACAACACAAAAACAATCAGCAAGTTACTAACTGTCCAGCAAACAATGCAACAGTACTTTAGTTGGAATCTTTTGGGTGATCCACTGCTGTGAAAGTACCATTCAAACTTGGACAGTAATGTTCTTCCATTAGGTGATCCATGGTACTATTGCATTTAAATGAGTAAAGCCTCGTACACACGATCAGATTGTTGGCCAACAAAGTGTCAGACTTTTGTCTGATGGGCGTGTGCCAGGAACTTGTCTTGCATACAAACGGTACACAATTGTCAGCCAACAAATGCGAACGTAGTTACCTACTACGAGAAATTTCAGCTCTTGAGCGCCACACTTTGGGCACCTTCTGCTAATGTCATGTTTGGTGAGCATTGATTCTGAGCATGCGTGTTTGTATTTTCAACTTTTGTGTGACGGACTTGTGTACAGACGGTAGGAAAATTGGACAACAGAAAAATTGTCTGCCAAAAATTTACTAGCCTGCCATCCAAAATTTGTTGGCGGAAAGTTGGACAACAATTGTCTGATGGAACGTACTAATTTTAGGCCAACAGTCTGTCATTACACAATTCCCTGCCGAAAATCTGATCGTGTGTATGAGGCTAAATAGTGCTGGGCTTCTTATTTTGACTTTCTAAGTACCTCACCAGTACAACTGCACAGAGGTGAAACAGGCTGCTCTATATAGGTAGCATATTTATCGGCGTACAACACACTTTTTTCCCCCTGAAAATCAGGGGGAAATTGTGCGTGTTATACGCTGATAACTGCTGCCTCAGAGGGGAAGGAGGGGACAAGCGCCACCGGATTACACAGAGCCGCGATCTCCTGTGTACCCGGCGCTCAGTCACGCTCAGTCCCCCCCCCTGGCCCGGCATTGGACCACTGTTCTGTGTATCATATGAGCCGGGCGGGACTGTGAGTGACTGAGCGCCGGGTACACAGGAGATCGCGGATCTGTGTAATCCAGCACTAGCGTGGCTGCAATGATCGGCAAAGCTGAGGCTGTTGATGGACACTAAGCAGGCTGCAATGGAGGACATGTTAGAAGCTGCAGAAGGGCACTAAACAGGCTGCAATAATGGGCACATTAGAGGCTGCAGATGGGCATGGATCAGGCTGCATTGATGGGCACTGGTGAGGCTGCAGATGGGCACTGACCCTTATTTTGCTTCAAAGTCCTTTATTTAAAATATACGTTTTTTTCCAGGCGCTTCCCTCCTAAAGTTAAGGTGCGTGTTATACGCCGATAAATACGGTATATCTTGCACGTGAGCACCTGCGCCTGTCCTATGTAAATTCTGGTGTTCTCCCCCCTCCTGGAAAGCACAGGTGCTGCATACAGCCTTCATAGACATGATATGAATGGGCTGTATATGGTTGTACTCCTGGTATACTGTGTTGCTATCATAAAACAGAGTTTAGCATATAGGCATATGCAAAAATGGATCATTTTTCATTGTTTGCTTAGGCCCCTATGCTATACTTGTGTTTATGTGAGTACAGCCACAAACAGCCGTTCATGTCTATGGGGTGATGTATGCAGCACCTGGGCTGCCTGGGTGGAGGAACACTAAATGTTACATTGATTTGGGCTCAGACTCCCGTGTTCAGGAGCCCCCCATACACATGCAGTACATTTAGCTCGGCTTTCACTTGTTTTTCTCATTATAAGCAGGAAGAGCAGCTTGTTCTCTATTCGTAGGTTCTTTAAGCCTGTTTGTGAAAATTTACGGCGTTTTGGTTATCATGACCTTCCACCGTCTAGTGGCTGTGTAACTGAAATTGAGAACACTGCATTAAAATGGCATATATTAGCTTCAGTACTGCTTACATTTTGGAAAAAGACTTGTGGTTTCCAGCTAAGACTTCTAAAACGTTAATCATTTATAGTGATAGTCACTAAATTAAACCACTTAAATTTAAATGACTATAAAAACGTTACTACTTTTTTGTTAGAAGTGTTCATTTGTTCATTAAAATTTAATTCCAGATAGATGGCTAAATACACCATTGATGTCAACTTTTATTTCTGTCCACCCAGTCCCAAAATTAAAAAAAAAAAAACGAACACTGGCAATGGAGCAAACAGTTTTTTCCATCCACAGAAACCAGGTGGATGGAGGAATTCCCTCCCTGACATTGTATTCTGATGGTGGGACCCAGCGCTATCCAAATACACTGATCAGTGACTGTAGCTGTTTATTGACATGAGTTTTCCAGCTTGTCTGCTTGACCGGAGTCAGTCTAATGTAAGGTTGCCACTTTATCCCTTTTAAAACCGAACACATTTTTTACATGGGCTCTGTGGTTGATTAAGGTGGTAATTAAATTCACTTAGTGCCTTATTTGCATTAAATTAGCCCCAGAACCTGCGTAACGAATGTGTTTAGTTTTAAAGGGATGAGGTGGCAACCCTAATGACGGTTGAATTTTGTTGAACAGGAACAGCCACACACTGGTCATAATCTGGCCGTTTCCTGCTGAACCAGCCGAGTTTCGATTCAACTAGAGGCAGCTTTGATTTTTACCAGCTAGGGTTGTCGGGAAGAGGCCCTTGTCCTCATCAACATGGGGGCAAGGTGCTTTGGGGTGGGGGGGCCCAGAGCCCCCCCCCTGCCCCAAAGCACCCATCCCCCCCATGTTGAAGGCATGCGGTCTGGTATGGTTCAAGAGGGAGGAGGGCGCCCTCTCGTCCTCCCTTTCCTGACCCGCCGGGCGGCATTCTTGGGTAAGGGTCTGGTAGTATGGATTTTGGGGGACCCCACGCCGTTTTTTTCACAAATCTTTTTGTCGGCAATTTTTTTTATTTTTTTATTTATTCAGCTTTCAGCATCAACCCCACTGACAGCTGATGACTCATCGGTTGTTAGGGATGCGGCGGCTGGCTTCCCGGCCCCCTCCTTAGCAACCAGCTTTATACAGTGTGTTTTTACAGTGCATTTAAAGAGGAAAAAAACGCCAAATGCACAAAAACTGCATGCAAAACCGCATAAAAAAAGATGGTTCAAAAAACGCAAAATGCACGGAAAAACCTGTCAAAAAACCCATCAAACGCAGCCGCATAGGTGTGAACTTAGACAAGTTACTTTGAATGTTGCCGTTATTGGCTGCAATAAGAATAAACTAAGATAGCTCGACATGAGCCTTCGAAGGGAATGCGTTTGTTTTTGTTTTTTTTGTGAAATAATCTTTGCTTTAGGAATAAATGTAGTTTTGAAAACCTAGTTGAGACCTCAAGCAACTTTGCAAGTATAACCTCTCTCCAATTTTACAAGTATGTTTGCTTGCTGTCCCCTGAGGGCTGTACTGAAATCGTCAAGAGTTCTCCAATTTTAAAGGTTCCTTTTTTTTCTATTATGTTTGCAGACACAGGACATACAGCCTTATAGGAAAGGTATTTGGCAACCCCCATGGACAGGCATGATCTGTAATCTGGAGAATACAATTTTAAATGGGTCCCAGGAATTACTTCTTATAACACAAAATCGCCACTGCCTCTGTGCTCTATAGAAATTTAAGTAGAACTATAGGCAAAATGCTTTTTTTTATTTTTTCCTTTTGGAGTAAGGGATTTCTATAACCCCTGTCAGTTTTTTGCCAACTGTGTTTTATTAGGGAGATTTCCCTTCACTTCCTGTCCCATAGCCAAACAGGAAGTGAGAGATAATCCCTGCAAATTAAAATCCCTTGTGGCCCCCAGGTCACCAGAACTAGTGTCTCCATTGCAAGATTTCCACTCCTTTTCTGGGGACAACACAAAGTTCAGGATTTTCTTTTAGTTTTCACTTTCAATGATAATGATAAACCAGTTAAATAGGGATGAGTCTCCCTAACAGGGGCACAGACAGCATTAAAAACCTAATAACTGTTCTAATCTATCTCCACGCTATCGGAAACTAAAAAAAAAATAGTTTTAGTTAAAACTGACCTCCAAATTATCTTTTTTCCCCCACACTTGTATCAAGTCCTCAACTGTGTTTAAATTGCTCTGAATTCCCTTACAATACTGTATAACCCCTTAAAGATGCAGCAGTGTGCCTTCATTTCCTGTCTAAACAGCATCAATCATCAATGCCCACTCCCTCTGTTTGCACCTGTCAAAGCAATTCCTTTTGTCTGCCATTAATAATTTTGTTCCCAAACATTTTATGAAAGAACACATCCTCAGTATCCCTTTATACATGCATGCTAAAGTCTGCAGCACCCAGTGGCCAGCAGGAAGGAGCATGTACATTTAAAAGGATGCTGGAAATGTGTTCTTTCAACGCTTTTAAACAAAAGGCGGGGTGCTGTGATGTGTACAGGAGCCTGCCAGTTTCTCCCACAGAACTCAGAGAAAAAGACCAGCAGACAGACCAAGTGATAACGTCTTATGCAGAATTTCACTATAGTTTACAGTTTTGTTTTTTTTTGTTTTTTTTTAACAACTGGCTGTGCGTTGAAAAATGGTATAAAAAAGGATGATCTTGGCTATTTCCCATCAACATATTCGACAGCAGCGAAGCTGATAAATCACTGAAGCAGTAAGATAATGTAGTTTGTAATTTTATTGAAAAGTTCATTCTGGTTGAAAAACCCTTCAATCCCCATGGATGTGAAGCTGGCCTCTAGGTATCCTCTGCAGTCTGAAATGAAGAATATCCTCGGTGTGATTGGCCCGTTCCGGACAAAGCAGCTGTAGGCTGAGAACAGGGGATCAATATCATCCTCCTATCATCCTCCTCTTGTCCGCCCACCTTGGATGAATCACTGAAACTGGTATTCCTTATAAAAATAACACAATTACAGAAACATCTACCAGCCTTAGGTGCGGCTTTTTCTTCCATACTGAGATATTATTTGAAAGCCGCAATCTAAATATACCACAGCGAGGAAGACATCGAGGTCAACCAACATGAGTATAAAGTGCTCTTCAATGTTTCTCGTAGATCTGCTTAGACTTGAGTAGAAAGAGCTGTTATTGTTACTCACAGATCTAGTAAGGGTTAAATGCTTGTTTAATCTGGGAGGGTGATGTAAAATAGTGGAATATTTACTTTATTGCTCGCTCCTCTTTAGTCCTGGGGTGTGAGCAGACCCTCAACCGCGTTATGCAATACAGGAGCGCATCTAAAGGCTGCACAGCTGGCGAGGAGGAGCTGCTTTGTGGGACCGGTCAACTGGCATGGAGGATGAAGTCCATCACCTGGGGTTTAAGGGACCCATCACGCCTAGCTCGCCCTTCATCCACCCCCCCCCCCCTTTTTTTTTATCTGTACGTAACAACTTCTTTTTCCCCCCAGGTGCATTCTGGCTGGTCTGATGACCTGATGGGTTCTTCCTCTTGTCATCTGACAGTGGTAGTAAGTGGTCCTAGTCCTAGACTGAACAGTGTAATGACGTGTGACCTCCATGGGCTGCAGTAGCCCATGGTGGGGAAAGTGTTACCATGGCCAGTCTGGCATGGTAACTTTTCCCAGTAGGTTTGACCATGACAGCCTGTGCTCATAGGAGTGGGCTGAATGACGCTAGATGTCATTCAACTGAGAAGCGAAGTGGAACTTCTGCGGAAGATACTGGGGTTGATTTACTAAAGGCAAATCCACTTTGCACTACAAGTGCACTTGGAAGTGCAGTCACTTTAGATCTAAGGGGAAGATCTGAAACGAGGGGAAGCTCTGCTGATTTTATCATCCAATCAGGTACAAGCAAAAATGCTGTTTTTTATTTCCCTTGAATGTCCCCCTCAGATCTACAGCAACTGCACCTCCAAGTGCACTTGTAGTGCAAAGTGGATTTGCCTTTAGTGAATAAACCCTCATATTTCATTAAAGGATTAATAATGCAATAAAAGCTACTTTTTTTTCTTTTTAAAAGAGTTTAACTGCTTTACCCACTTGAGCTCGAAGGTTTTACCCCCTTCGTGACCAGAGCATTTTCTTCAATTAAGCACTGTGCTACTTTAATGGGCAATTGCAATGTCATGCAACACTGTGTGCAAAATAAATGAATATCCTTTTTTTTCATACAATAAGAGCTTTCATTTGGTTATATTTGATCACCACTGGGTTTATTTTCTAATCATATAAATGACAAACATTATAACACCTATCCAATAAAAAAAAATCTAATTTCTTGATGAATTTAGGGTCAAAATGTATTATGCCACATGTCTTTGGTGAAAAAAAAAAAAAAAATAGAAAAAATTGTATATTGGTTTGTGCGAAAGTTATAGCCTCTACAAACACTGGTCTGTATATATACTGGAATTTAGGCAGCTATGACACTATACTAGTAATGGTGGTAATCAGTGACTTATAGTGGAACTGTGATAGTGTGGCGGGCAATCTGGCGCTAGTTGACTCTGGCTGGGTGTTACGCTAACTGACACTGACATCAATAGTGACACCAATATAGTGATCAGTGCTAATACTGTGCACTGTGTTAATGGCTGGGAAAGAATTGACATCTAGGGGCAATCAAAGGGTTAATTGTGTGCCTAACAATGTGTAATGTATTCTGCTTTTACTTTACTATCTGCTTTTTCTCCCTGCTTTGCAGGAAACAAACAGCCAGATCGCTGTTCACAGTACACAATTCTGTGTTTCTGCAAACACAGAACTTTGTGATTGGAAACAGCCATTTAAGTGAATTCAGCCAATAACATGGCAACAAGCTGGTGATGTACAGATACATTGTTCGGTCTGCCCGTGCCACTCACTCGTAATAAATACACTACGGGCAGGCAGCCAGCAGTTAAAATGACAGTCCAGCCCCTCTAATGTCTGAAGGACAGTAAACTGGCCCTTTTTGTTTAGAAAATTTGTTGACCCCTGCATTTAAGGTAAAAAAAAACCCTTGAAGAATATGTAAACCCAACATTTCATATTCCTGATATGTGCCTGCTTCACCATGTACTTTGCATTGCTTCCTTTGTTGGAAATCCTTGGCGATCCTGCCAGTCCCTCTGCTTTCCTATTAAAAACTGACCACACTAAGCAGGAGCACACAGGTCATTTCCCTAGCTATGCTGGGAACTCGCCCTGCTCTCCTCCATTCACTGGGAACATCCATGTATTGCTGTTTCTCCTCCCCAGCTCTTCTATAGCGTGGAACAGAGGGTATGTGATTAAAATAAAAGGGGGGGGGGGGGGGCTTAGTTTTTATAATGTATTTTTATATCTATACTCCAATGTTTTGCCTTTCATTTCTATTTCAACTGAATGGGTTGATTTGCAATGTGAAAGTTTACAATCATTAGAACTACTTTAAATAGTTTTTTTAAAATTGACTCATCTGTTTTTTTTTTTTTTTTTTTGTAGTTTTTTTCCTTGATTGTGCTGAGAACCAAAAAGTGAGGCGGGATGCCCACGGAAAGTGGAAGCTGGTCGGCCGCGCGCCAGACGAAACAGAAACGCAAGTCTAACAGTCTTACGTTGAAACGGACGAACAGCTCAGAGCAGGATCGGCCCGGTCTGCAGAGAGACTTGCTGGAGGGACAGGTAAATTGGCAGCTCTATGATGCTTGTAGGTTTTGTTATGACTTTTTATTTTCTGGTGTTTTCCACTGATAGCGGTGTGGTTGGAGGGCTTGATTAAGCTGCAGAATTATTTTATACCTCTTTTGAAAAAACCTTGGAGTTGGGAGCTAGTACTTCCTTGATTAGATTTTTTTTAAAAATTGTATTTGATGTGAAGGAACAAGGTAGACAATCAATACTGTTCACAGTGCGGATTTTTTTCACTGACCTCCTTTGGGCGTTGTATGGTGCAGAAGACTGAAATGGCCCGAAGCAGAAAAGTACTCGGCAAAGTATGTCCCTCGCCTTGCACTGTATAGTGATATAATGGAAACAGTATGTGGGTTTGCATACATACACAACATTTTTTATTTGTTTCGTATAGAACAGGAAAGGGTTAAAGCCCCTGTCAGTTCATACTGCTATCCGTTTTCACATTGGAGAAAATTGCCTTCATTTCTTGTCTCCGAGAAAATGTTTTTCTTTCTTTCTTTAAAAAAGTAGATTCATTCAAATCGAATGCCCCTCGCCCCCCCCCCCCCCCCCACTTAACCACTTAAGGACCGAGCCTCTTTTCTGAGATTTGTTGTTTACAAGTTAAAAACCTTCTTTTTTGCTAGAAAATTACTTAGAACCCCCAAACATTATACATTTTTTTCTAACACCTTCGAGAATAAAATGGTGGTCATTGCAATACTTTCTGTCACACTGTACTTGCGCAGCGATCTTACAAGTGCACTTTTTTTTGGAAAAAATACACTTTTTTTTTAATTAAAAAAATAAGACAACAGTAAAGTTAGCCCAATTTTTTTTTTATATTGTGAAAGATAATGTTATACCAAGTAAATTGATACCCAGCATGTCACGCTTCAAAATTGTGCCCGCTCGTGGAATGGCGACAAACTTTTACCCTTAAAAATCTCCATAGGCAACGTTTAAAAAATTCTACAGGTTGCATGTTTTAAGTTACAGAGGAGGTCTAGAGCTAGAATTATTGCTCTCACTCTACCGATCGCGGCGATACCTCACATGTGTGGTTTGAACACCGTTTTCGTATGCGGGCGATACTCACGTATGCGTTCGCTTCTGCACGCGAGCTCTTATTTATTTTACCTTTTATTTTTACACTGTTTTTAAGAAAAAAAAGTGTCACTTTTATTCCTATTACAAGTAATGTAAACATCCCCTGTAATAGAAAAAAAGCATGACAGAACCTCTTAAATATGAGATCTGGGGTCAAAACGACCTTAGATCTCATATTTACACTAAAATGCAATAAAAAAAATGTTGTAATTTAAAAAAATGAAAAAAAAAATGGCCCTTTTAGAGCTATGCGCGGAAGTGACGTTTTGACGTTGCTTCTGCCCTGCAATGATATGGAGACGGGTGGGGGCATCTTCCCCCGAATCCACCGCTGAGACCACTTTTATTTTAAACCGGACCGCGCACTGAAGAAGAGGATACCGGGGTTATGGCAGCTACCTGCTGCCATAACAATGATATCCTCCTTCAAAGTACCAACGTATAACAATGGTGGGCGGTCCGGAAGTGGTTACTTAAACCCTCATTTGACTCAGCGTTGTGCACGTCTGCAGCTCTTCTCTCTCTCCTCACTTCTGGGTCTCACTGTCTTTGCTGAGGCACTGGGAGCCATTGGCTCCCAGTGTTGTCAATCAAAGCCTGTCACAAGGGAACTGGGGCGGGGCCAAGTCCCACTGCCTGTGTCAATGGATGTAGCAGCTGGGCTCGGGAGTGAGCACTCCTGAGTGCCCCCATGGGAAGGGGCTGACCGTGGAAGCACAGGACAGAGAGGAGGAGCGCCGGCGGGGGACCTGAGAAGAGGAAGTTTGGGGCCGCTCTGTGCAATTCCTTTGCACAGAGCAGTTAAGTATAGATGGGCGATGTTTGTTATTTAAAAAAAAAAAAAAATATATGTTTTCCTTTTAGGCCTCATGCACACTGGACATTTTTACAGCTACAGTTTTTGGATCCAGGTGTTTTTTTTTTTTTTTTTTTTGCAGCCAGTAAACTCCCCATCATGTTATCCTATGTGTCCATGCACACATAGGCTGTTTTCAGCAGTTTTTGGCAGGGGCGTCTTCTGGCTGGAAAACCCCCCCAGAACTAGTGGGTTTTGAGAGGGGTTTTTCAGCTGTAAAAACGTTCTAACTCTGAAAAAAGCTTAAAAACAAAAGCTACTGCAAAAATGCTGAAAAACTCATTCTACAGCTTTCTACAGATAACGCCACTGGCATTTTTATAACATCCGGTGTGCATGAGGCCTTACAATCGCTTTAAAGCAGAGTTCCAACAAAAAATGGAACCGCTTTAAGTGCTGGTGACCCCCTGACAAGCCACATTTGGGGGGGGGGGGGAGCGGGTACCCAGTTTTTACAGGCACCCAGCTCACACTTCCTCCCCTAGCGGCGTCAGAAGGAAATTCACCTCCCCCCCTCCCTGCAATCTTGTGGGACACATCACAGGTCCCAGAAGATTGCCCGGCCATTCATAGCATGCAGCATGGCTTGCACATGCGCAGTGCGAGCCCGGCTGTGAAGCCATAGCCGGGCGCCCACAGTTAGAATTTCAGCACCCCCCGGAGAGGAGGGGGAAAGAAGCGTGGCTTCGGGCGCCTGCATTGCTGGACCGTGGGTCAGGTGAGTATCTGATTATTAAAAGTCAGCAGCTGCACTTTTTGTAGCTGCTGACTTTTAAATGGGTGGAACTCCGCTTTAAAGAGGTTGTAAACCTCCAAAAAAAAAAACAAAAAAAAAACCCCAAAAAAACATTGCATACTAGCTCGTTATAAAATAGTTACCTTAGAACGATGCCCTGGATCGGCACTCACACAGCGCTCACACGGCCGACATGTTTCCCTGAGCTACTTCCGGGTTTGCGGGCTCCGGCACTGAGATTGTCTGTAGCCGCGATTACGTCACTCCTGCGCATGCGTTTATAGTAAATATCTCCCATACGGTGCAAGTATTCACTGTACACTGCCACATTATAGGCTTAACTGTAGGTACAATTAAAGAGGAAGACTTTACTTCCTCTTTACTTAAAAAAGCTGAAGTTAGAAATTGATTCTGTGTGCTCCAGTCTTCGTAAATCATCCTCCCTGTGACAACATGGTCTCCCCTACGAGACCACAGATAACACCTGTCAAATTGTAATGGTACCCCGTTAGGGAGATTTCGCCCTTTGTTTGTCCTGTTTATCGCTATTACTGAGAGTAAAAGTAAAAAAATCCCAAATTTTGAATCCTAACTCGAACATGAATTGTCATAGTGCGAGTTATTTTGAATTTGCTTAAAGTGGTTGTAAAGGCAGAAGGTTTTTTCTCTTAATGCATTCTATGCATTAAGAGAAAAAACCCTCAGTGTGCTGCAGCCCCCCTAATACTTACCTGAGCCCCATCTCGATCCAGTGATGTTGCATGAGAAGCTCGGCTACCCAGGACTCTCGTTTCTGATTGGCTGAGACACAGCAACAGGCGCCATTGGCTCCCGGTGCTGTCAATCAAGGTCAGTGAGCCAGTGAGAAGAGAAGGGGCAGAATGGACACACGGAGCAGTGGCTCAGCTCGGGTGCCCCCATAGCAAGCTCCTTGCTGTGGGGGCACTTGACAGAAGGGAGGGGCCAGGAGCGTCGGCGAGGGACCCAAGAAAAGGAGGATCCAGGCTGCTCTGTGCAAATCCACTGCTCTAAGTAGGTAAGTGGAACATGTTTAAAAAATAACAAACTAAAAAAAAGAACACAAGACTTTACTATCACTTTAAATATGTTCACACGGGCCTTTTCTGATCTTTTACAATACAGGATATGAATCCTAATTACATAGAAGTTGTAGAACCTGCAAATCCCACGTTTTTGTTTTACTCAGATATTTCCTTGTAGATTGTCTGATTTGCAGAGTGATTTTCCTACCCCTGTCTATTTTATGGTCTGTACCAAGTCCGTTCACTGGGAATAAGAACAGGCCAGTGAAAGCTGTGGGGTGGTAAAACAAAGACTAAAGTTGTCATCTATAATAACTAATCAGAAAATATCGATAGCTATAAACTGTGTGATTTGTATAATTTGGGGAGTTGATATGTAGCAGCCTATTTATGTTCTGATAAATGTACAGTATAATCCGTATACTTTTCCCTGAAGTGTATTTCATGGTTTTACATTTTGTTGCTAAAAATCATCGTTACTAAAATCAGAGATTCTTTCCCAAGCCCTCAGTGTACATTGGTTTGATTTGTGTACTGTCTGATAACCCTTTTTGTTTATAATGTCTTATTTCCTCATTTCCTTTTTATGACCATTTTTGGCAAGTTTTGCCTAGCTGTGATTTGTATTTGTTTTTTCTGTTTTCTTCACACGCTTGTAGATTGTACCAAACATCTTCTTTCTCTTTAAAGTGTTACAACACCCAGGACCCTTCATTCACTATATCTGGTCTCCCACAGCACAGAGAGCATGGAAATGCAATTATTTTTGAAAATATAAACTGCTAAATACCTTTTCTCATCAGCAGTTATAGCAGTCTTATGACTTCTATCAGTGTCTGGTTAAAGCTTGTAGGAGGAGTTTTCATTCTACTCTGACTGTCTTATGAGGCTGCAGGACCCCTGACCCTCTGTCTTGACATTGCTGATTGGCCCTGTGTCGATCATTTGCACCCTCCTAAGAAAATAAAAAAACACTCTCTAGCAATACACACCAAACTGAGCATGTGTAGAGTGACTCCAAAGGCTCTTTCTTATCAGGAGATAGTTAGGGGACAGTGTAAGAAGGGGAGGATCGGAGAAGACAGGCTCAAATAACCTTTTTACACAATGCAGAGGATTAACCCCTTAGGTTCCACAGTTTGTATAACAATCATGCTTTACTGCATATACAGACTGATTTTACTGTTGTGGGTTTAGTAACACTTTAAGGCTCGGTTTGGCGTTTTGAACCGTATCCAATTCGCATAACATGTGAACTTGGCTGCCTTGCAATGGAGCCGCTTGACACATGTCTGGGGGCGGCAGCCGCAGTCTATTTTTGAAAAGAGTTCTGTGCGATTTTGGGTCTGGTTTAGGTACGAATTCAAGTAAAAATCTGCACCTGAACCGGTGAACAAAGCTGCATCGGACTCCTTTTAAATACTGACTGCAAACCGCAGCTGGACATGTGTGAACCTAGCCTAAGAGCCTATTCATACCATATGCACTGAGCTTTGATGGCCGAATTCGCCCAACGCATAGACAGAGCAATTTGCCTTTATGTTTTATTAGTGAAGTTCATACGAACGCGAATTGCAGCGATGCATGCTGATAAAAAAAATAGGACATCTGCATTTTGTGCAGTGCGTTGCGATGCATAACATTGCATCACAAAGTGCTGCTATGCATAGAAATGATTGGAATGTCGTTTTGTGACATTTCAATAAAGTAAATAAAAAAAGAGAAAAGAAATGGTTTTAAACACGGCCCATCACAACATTTGCCAGCAGGCACGTGTTATACTGAACATAATGCATACCTGCTGGTGTGAATGGGCCCTAACAGAACTGTGCGGATGGTTAGAACCTCCTTTAGGTATATATTTCTTTATCTCAGTTGTCACAGTTGTATGGTTGTTGCAAGAACAGAAAATATGGGGAAATCCTAACTCACCTGAGAAGTATGGAGAAATCTCCCTGTGATGACTCGTGCCAGTAACAGATGTCCAGGGTGGGATTCCCCATCATTTTGGGAAGGCTTTCTCACTTCCTTTTGTGTCACCAGTTCATTCTTTGCATTAAGGTGAAAATCCTTCTGTGGTGCAGCTCCCCCCACCCTCCCCCTTTTCCTTAGCTGAACGCATCCGATCCAGTGATGTGCACGAGCACAGCGGCTCCCGCCGCTGTCTCTCTCCTCATTGGGCAGATTGATAGCATCAGGAGCAATTGGCTCCCACTGCTGTCAGTCAAATCTGGTGGGCGGGGCAGGGTCCTGCTGTCTGTGTCAATTGAGACAGCAGCGTGATTCGGGAGCGAGCATGCACAGGTGCCCCCATGGAACGTGGGTTTTCGTGTGCCCCCATGGAACGTGGGTTTTCATGGGGGGCCCTGATGAAGAGGGGGAGCCAGGCGCGCCTGCGGGGGGGACCCCAGAAGAAGAGGATCAGGGCTGCTCTGCAAAACTCTTCCTAGAGCGGGACGCCTGGCAAAAACTGAGCGATCTGGGGGGGTTAGTGGGGTGGGGGATTTAGTCAGGGAGGTAACCAAGAACACGATGGTCACTCTGACAGAGCTCCAGCGTTTCCCTGTGGAGAGAAGAGAACCTTCCAGAAGAACAACCATCTCTGCAGCACTCCACCAATCAGGAATGTAAGGTATAGTGGCCAGACAGAAGCCACTGCTCAGTAAAAGGCACATGACTGACCATCTGGAGTTTGCCAAAAGGCAACTGAAGGACTCCTACAACGAGAAATAAAATTATCTGGTTAGATGAAACAATGATTGAATTCTTTGGCCTGAATGGGAAGGAAACCAGGCACCGCTCATCACCTGGCCAATACCATCCCTACAGTGAAGCATGGTGGTGGCAGCATCATGCTGTGGGAATGTTTTTCAGAGGCAGGACCTGGGAGACTAATCAGGATTGAGGGAAAGATAAGTGCAGCAATGTACAGGGACATACTTGATGAAAACCTACTCCAGAGCGCTCTGGACCTCAGACTGGGGCGAAGGTTCATCTTCCAACAGGACAATGACCCTAAGCACACAGCTAAGATAACAAAGGAGTGGCTACGGAACAACCCTGTGAATGTTCTTGAGTGGCCCAGCCAGAGCCCAGACTTGAACCCAATTGAACAACCCTGGAGAGATCTGAAAATGGCTGTGCACCGACGCTCGCCATCCAACCTGATGGCATTTGAGAGGTCCTGCAAAGAAGAATGGGAGAAACTGCCCAAAAATAGGTGTGCCAAGCTTGTGGCATCATACTCAAAAAGACTTGAGGTTGTAATTTGTGCCAAAGGTGTTTTTATTAACAAAGTATTGAGCAAAGGCTGTGAATACTTCTGTACGTGGGATTTTTTATTTGTAATAAATTTGCAAAGATTTCAAACAAACTTCTTTCACGTTGTCATGAATGTAATCCATTTTGGAATAAGGCTGTAACGTAAAAAAATGTGGAAAAAGTGAAGCGCTGTGAATTATTTCCGGATGCACTGTAAATCCTGTCTAATAATAAAATGTAAAGGTTTGAAGTTATGCTAGATGCAGCTTTTCATGCTATCACCCACTGTAAACTAACACCAGTGCAGTATTTTTCCTGCATGCAGCTCAAGCATAGCATTATCTCGATTATCTCTATTGGCTTTATTTCTGTGATTTTTAGCAACAGAAACCCGGGACTGATTATCTCTCATGCATCAATAATAAAGAAATATTGCTGGCCTATGACTTTAGTATATTTTGTTTAGCTTTATATCATATGCTAAGGGTGGGAATTGGACAATTTAGTCCTTGGTGTGTTAGCATACACTGTACAAAGTGTGACTTTTGGCTCATTTTGTATTGTTTTGATGATACATGGCAGTTGGAAGAGTTTGGGGGCCCATTTACAATATATGCCCTGGGCTTGCTGAACAGCCTTGCCCAGTACATAGACAAAGAATGTTTCCTTTGTCCTATTAGTTTCATATACACCACTGTGCATTGTGTGCATAAAAAGAAAAACTAGGACACGGTGCAGTCTTACGCAGCACAGCATATTGGGACACACTACACCAAATCATGGGGAACTGAGGCGCACAAAGATGAATGTTATAATTATTTAATGACATTTCAAATTAAAAAAGAGAACTAGTGCAATGTATTTCAAGAATGCATGATGCTGTCTCGTAATGCACATCAGCAGCTGCATGTGTTAGATCCCTTTCACACTGGAGCATTTTGCAGGCGCTATAGCGTTAAAAATAGCGACTGCAAACCGCCCTAAAACAGCTGCTCCATTCACTCCAGTGTGAAAGCCCGAGGGCTTTCACACTGGAGCGGTGCGTCGGCAGGGCGTCAGGAAAAGTCCTGCCAGCAGCTTCTTTGGAGCGGTGAACTCACCGCTCCTCCATCACTCCTCCCCATTGAAATCAACGGGGCAGCGATGCGATACCGCCGGCGTTTTGCGGGCGGATTTTACCCCTTTTTGGCTGCTATTGGGTGGTTAAAACCGCCCCGCTAGCGGCCGAATAGCGCTGCTACAAATAGCGCCGCTTTACCGCTGACGCCGATGGCGGCACAGTGTGAAAGGGGTCTAACACCCCTTTCACACTGGGGCGCTTTGTGGGCGCTACAGCGCTAAAAATAGCACCCCAAAGCGCCCTGAAAGAGCCGCTCCTCACACTCCAGTGTGAAAGCCCCGAGGGCTTTCACACTGGAGCGGTGCGCTGGCGGGACGGTAAAAAAAGTCCTGCTAGCAGCATCTTTGGAGCGGTGTGTATACCGCTCCTGCCCATTGAAATGAATGGGGCACCGCGGCTATACCGCCGGCAAAGCGCCTCTGCAGCAGCGCTTTGTGGTGGCTTTAACCCTTTCTCGGCCACTAGCAGGGGGTTAAAACCGCCCCGCTACCGGCCGAATACCGCCGCTAAAACAACAGTAAAGCGGTGCTAAAAATAACGCTGTTTTACCGCCGGCGCCCGCACCGCCCCGCCCCAGTGTGAAAGGGCTTTTAGAGTATAATGTGCTGCTGGTTTGAATGGGCCCAAACAGTCCTGCAAGACAAATCTAATTAGCTGGACACATTGGGGTTGATTTACTGAAACTGGAGAGTGAAAAATCTGGTGCAGCTGTGCAAAGAAACCAATCGGCTTCTAGATTTTTTATTTTTTTTTGTCAAAGCTTAACCACTTCAGGACCAGACCTATTTTTCAAACTTGTCGTTTACAAGTTAAAATCAGGTTTTTTATTTTACTTTTTTTTTTTTTTTTTTACACTGTCACTTTAAAAAAAAAAACCAAACATTTTGGATCACTTTTATTCCTATTACAAGGAATGTAAACATCGCTTGTAATAGAAAAAAAAGCATGACAGGGCCTCTTTAATGTGAGATCTGGGGTCAAAAAGACCTCAGATCTCACATTTAGACTTAGACCCCTTTCACACTGTGCCGCCACCGGCGTCAGCGGTAAAGCAGCGCTATTTTTAGTGACGTTATTCGGCCGGTAGCGGGGCGGTTTGAACTAGAACGCTAGTAACTTGAACGCTAGTGGCCGAAAAGGGGTTAAATCTGCCCGCAAAATGCCGCCGGTATCGCAGCGCTTGCCCCATTGACTTCAATGGGGAGAAGCAGTGGAGGAGCAGTGAGTTCACCGCTCCAAAGAAGCTGATGGCAGGACTTTTTCTGATGCCCTGCCAGCGCACCGCTCCAGTGTGAAAGCCCTCTGGCTTTCATACTGGAGTGAATGGAGCCGCTTTTTTCAGGCGCTATGCAGGCGCTATTTTTAGCGCTGTAGCGCCTGAAAAACGCCCGCAGTGTGAAAGGGGTCTTGGACTGCTTTCACACTGAGGCGCTATAGTGCTAAAAATAGCACCTGTGAAGAGTCTCTCCTCTCACTCTAGTGTGAAAGCCCAAGGGCTTTCACACTGGAGTGGTACCCTTGCAGGACGGTAAAAAAAAAAAAGTCCTGCAAGCAGCATCTTTGCAGCGCTGTAGGAGCGGTGTACACACTGCTCCCAAAGCATCCCTCCCTATTGAAATCAATGGGCAGCGCCGCCGGTTTTAACCCTTTTGCAGCCGCTAGCGGGGGTTAAAATCGCTTCATTAGCGGCCAAATAGCGCCACTAAAACGACAGTTTTACCGCTGACGCCCCAATGCCGCAGCCTTAAATGCAATAAAAAAAAAAATAATTTTATTGAAAAAAAAAAAAAAAAGTTTTCCCCCCTTTTTTAGGGCTGTTGGGCGGAAGTGATGTTTGACTTCACTTCCGTCATCCAAGGTCATTGAGTCGAGTAGGGCCCTCACTCGACTCAGACTCTGAGAGGAAAGGATCGGATCGTCTCCGCCGCTACCGGCAGCTCCGGTAAGCGGCGGAGATGACTGGAACATGGCGGGAGGGGGGTGGGCACCTCTCCCGCCGCCGATAAAAGTGATCCTGCGGTGAATGTGTCGCGGAGACCACTTTTATCTTAAAGAGGACTACCTGCCATTTCAGAAAATACTGAGGTTATGGCAGCTATCTGCTGCCATAACCCTGGTATTCTACGTCAAATTAATGACGTACAGCTACAGCGGTTTGCGGGAAGTGGTTAAAGTGATAATAAAGCCTGTGTGTCATTTTTAAACCAAAAAAAACCCCATGTTATATGTACCTGTTCTGAGCAGTGGTTTTGCACAGAGCAGCCTGGATCCTCCTCTTCTTGGGTCTCTCGCCGGCGCTCCTGGCCCCTCCCTCCTACTAAGTGCTCCCACAGCAAGCAGCTTGCTATGGGGGCACCCGAGCAGTGCCACTGCTGTGTCCCATTAGACACGGAACCGCGGCTCGGCTTCACCCTCTCTCTCATTGGCTCACTGACTTTGAGATCCTGCCACTAACAGAACTTCCTCTTGCAGGTTGATAAGGTTAAGCCACTGCCTTGTAAAAAAACTTCAAAGGACTAAAGAATAGGACGGCCTCAACAAATTTAGCTCACTGTGGTCTGTTGGACGTGTAAGATAAAGCATCATGCAGTGTGATGTACAGTAAGGCCCGGTTCACACTGCTGCGATGCCAGACATCACATGTGATTTTCAGCGCACTGCTGTTCACATCACATGTGATGTCTGTGCGATTCGATTCCAGCCATACAGATAGTATGGCTGATATTGCACCGCATTCGGTCCAAATACGCACAGGACCCTTTTTTCTGTTCGGACCAGAATCGGATCGCATGGGTGTTCACACCTGTGCAATTTGATTCATGTCCGAACTGTCAGTTCGCAGTGCGATATGCAAGCTGAACTGTTGGTGCATTGCGGGAACCCGCAGTGGATTCGCAGGGTTCTCGCATAGCACCAGTGTGAACCAGGCCTAACTGGGCAAGCAGTAGTTCAAGCCTAAAACTGGGTATACATGTTGATTTTTTTTTTCATTCAGCCAGCAGGTTGAACAAAAAAAACATGCAGATTCCCAATCAACACAAGCAGTGATGTAGGGATCTCTCCTGCTGTTCTATTGGATTCTGAAAGGGGGGACACTGACAGCGGTACAAACGGATCAAAATTCAGCCAGTTCATACCCTGCTTAATTTAAAAAAAAAAAAAATAAGCAAATAAAAAAATTCAGCACAAGGGATATTACTTATCGTCAGTGTGATGTGTCCCTTGTGCTGCTGTGTCCTCTTTTTCCTGAAATCTTCCTCCTCCAATCCCCTACACCCCATGACGTAGTAATCTGCCAGCATGTCAAGGGTTAATTATAATAGAACCGAGAGAGCTGTGACCGACACTCATCAAGTGTGGCTGACTATGCCTGCCCATTCCACCGTACTACAGCTTCTATGAATGAAACGTGATCTAGAAATGGAGGATGGACGGATGATTGAAACGTCCACCAATCCATTCATAGATCACATTTCATGCATAGAATAGTATTCAAAGATCACGTTTCATGCATAGAATGGTATTCATAGATCATGTTTCATTCATTCATAGCTTTTAATAATGGAGGAGCTGGACAGAAAGGCTGGGCATAGTTGGACGCTCTTCATGAATATCTGCCACAGCTTGCTCAGTTCTATTAACCCCTGCCATGCCAGAATATTATGGCGGTGGGGAGTATTGGAGGAGGAAATTTTACCTACATCAGTGGACAGCAGCACAAAGGAAGCATCACACTACAAGTAATGTCCCTTGTTCTGAATTTTTTTTTTTATAGTAAGCATTGGCTTTAATGAATTACAGGTATGCAGGCCAGGTTAAATAATTGTGGTTTTGGCTGGGTTCACACTGGTACGACACAACAGTCGTACGACTGTGAATCTTTAGGGGGAGCTCCACGGCAAATTTGAAAATAAAGGAAAACAGCATGGGTTCCCCCTTCAAGAGCATACCAGGCCCTTTTGGTCTGGTATGGATTTTAAACGGAGAAGACCCGGCAAAAGAGTGAGAAGACCTGGCAGAGGCTGAAGACAGCGGACAGAAGGAGAAGAACCAGAGAGGGCTAGAAGACATCAGCGGAGAGCGGAGAAGAATCGGCAGAGTCAGAAGACATCAGCGGAGGAGGCAGAAGAGCTGGAGCGGGGAGAAGAAATTGGAAGAGACGCCGGAGCTGCCTTAATAATTTACTTTAAAAAACTGTATACTGCGTTTTTATTTTTGAAACTTTTTTTTTTTAGGTGAATGGGTAGGGGTACAATGTACCCCATACTCATTCACATAGGGTGGGGGCCGGGATCTGCGAGCCCCCTTGTTAAACCACCAATGGCCAGGGTTGTCAGGAAGAGGCCCTTGTCCTCATCAACATGGGGACAAGGTGCTTTGGGGTGAGGGGTGCAAGGCCCCCTACCCCAAAGCACACCCCCCCCATGTTGAGGGCATGCGGTCTGGTAAGCTTCTGGGGGTAGGGGGGGCGTCCCCACCCCCTTTCCTGACCTGCTGGGCTATGTGCTCGGATAAGGGTCTGGTATGGAATTTTTGGGGGACCCCACACCGTAATTTCGGCGTGGGGGATTCCCCTTAAAACCCATGCCTGATCGAAGGGCCTGGTATGGTCTTGGAGGGGGAACCTATGCCGTTTTAAAAAAAAATTTGGAGTAGAGCTCCTCTTCAAGATAATCGGAGCACAAGTCGCATGCCAAAGTTGGATCAGTTAAGTCCGCGATCCGGCTTCAGTGATATCCAATGGGCTGAAGTAGGATCAAAGTCGGACCAAAGTAGTGCAGGGAGCACTAGTCGGACTGACTTGTGTCGGACCAGTTAAAGCGGTTGTATACCCGCTGACACTTTTTTTTTTTTTTAATACCCCTGTAAGGCAAAAGGCATAATGAGCTAGTATGCACTGCATACTAGCTCATTATGAAATACTTACCTTAGAACGAGGCATCGGTATCTTACCTGGTCCACGCCAAGGTAGCTGACATGTTGCCTCGGCGTGTCTTCCGGGTATCCAGCGCTGTGAGTGGCTGGAGCCGTGATGTCGTCACTCCTGCGCGCAGGAGATTTCTTTCCAGTAAGGTCCGGCATCTGTCGGGCCTTCAGCCGAGAATCCTCTGTGCGCATGCGCCACTGCAGTCAGCGGCTCATTGCAAGGAGAATATCTCCTAAACAGTACAGGTTTAGGAGATATTTTTTTTACCTACAGGTAAGCCTTATTATAGGCTTACCTGTAGGTAAAAGTTAAAAAATTGACTATACAACCGCTTTAAGACGGCTCCCATATAAAAACATTGCTTTTCACACATCATGCGACATGAGCTCCCAATGTCAGAGCGTTTGTCGTACCAGTGTGAACCCGGCCCGAGCTCCCATTGTAAAATAGACAATACTAGTACAATGTATTTCTGCAGCACATCAGCATTTCTGCCACTAGTTTTTACTTTAAATGTCATGAAGGAGAAGAAAGTAGAATCCATTGTGTGTTGAGAGAAAGCATTGACCTTCTGCCTGTGAATTAGGCTACTAGGATACTATAAAGGTATTGTTTAGTCTGCTTGCAGTTTGTAATTGCTGAGGTTAGGGTGAATTTTTACTGTCTTGCCCATAAGAATCTCTTACGCAGAGGTACATTTCTGCATGAACCCAAGTACTTTGATGCTCTATAGCATGATAACATGATTTATTCCAACATTTGGGATGTTGAAAAGATACAATGGAGAATAGTGTTAAAATGAAAATCTCCTGAATTCATTAGACTAAAATCACCTTTCTGAACATGTTACATGTTACACCGTATTTAGGGCACTGCTGATTCTATTGTGACAGCTGGCAGGGGATATTCTTCCCACACCCACTGTCATGATTTAAAAAAATGTGCAGCCATGTGGGTCTCCACCCTCATGGCCACATCATTCATTCACAGAGTTCTGTGATTCAATGAACTACAAGTACCGTCTTCCATTGCGGCAGACCGCTTGTAGTTCTCAATGAACTGCAAGGGAACTGATGAGTGCTCTTAGTTCATTGATCACCCTTCTCTCCAGTAACTGTGTGTACAGGAGCTATGGACAGACAGTTTTACTGAGAGAGTGCATGAGCCTGGTATTACACCAGTGATCCGCGGATTGCAGGTGTAATGCACTCACTGCAGGCTCCTAAGAGAAAAACATTTTTTATTTTTTTACCTGCTAAAAATGTGCATTTATGATTAAAGTGAACTTATCCTTTAAATATAATCGGCTTCATAGAGAGAGCAGCTTACATTCCACCTCAGGACAGCTCCAAAAAAATGTATCTATGCAAACTGCCCTTTGTTTTATCCTTTTGGTTGATCGCAAAGCTTACACAGAAGAACTGAAGTAGAGGGTGTGCTTATTATCTCAGTGTCTGTTTTTTTTTTTCCTCCTTGTTAAAGAGGACTTAAACAGTAGGAACTATGCCCCCCCCAAAAAATGTAAAATAATGGGGAAGGTCCAAGACTAGTCACTAGTATTGCCTGCAGCTAATCTTTTGTCCAGGGCTGACTTAATATGCCTTGTTCCTGCTAACAGCACTCCAGCCCCAGTCTTCTAATTGGAGAGTGAAGGAGCAGAGGAGACTGATGAGGCCTTTAGTCTGCTCACTCTGTTCTCTTGTTCCTTTCAGCTTAATACTTTTCAACATATTTGCATGCAGCTCATCTGACTTCCAGCATTGTTCCTTCCTCTTAGTCACACTGCTGATGTACACGGGTTTAAAATGGTCTGAAATCTAGCCAAATGTGTGTCCTTACACTTGCTGCATTAAAACTAATCAGTGGTTTACTAATGAATACAGAGTAACCCTACAAGGACACAGCCTTTTTTTTCTGACATTTGTTGTTTACAAGTAAAAATCTGTATTGTTTGCTAGAAAATTACCTAGAACCCACCAAATATATATATAATTATATAATTTTTATTATTATTATTTTAGCAGAGACCCTAGAGAATAAAATGGTGGTCGTTGCAGTTTTTTTATGTCACACGGTTTTTGCACAGCGGTTTTTCAAATGCAATTTGGAAAAAACACCCTTAAAGTGGATGTAAACCCGATTCACGAAATTTGTGGTGGGCACATATATCTGTTTTCTTATCTCTCTTCAAAGCCCTGTCTCTTGTAACTTTGTTCTGCTCCTTTTGTCTGTTATCAGCCATCAACTTTTGATAGGCTCTGTGAGGCACAGAGATAGGAGGAGGTTGCTATAAATAGATTAGCACACTGCTAAACTATACACAGGCAACCTCTGCATGTGTGGGGAGGGGGGGGGGGGGGGGTGTGTGCCTTCCCTCCAATCAACTGTCTCAGTCTCTCACAGTGTCTAGCAATGATCTCCTCCTACAGGGGAATCAGAAAGTGAAAATTCTAACAGGACGTGCACTTTCTAAACAGTATATCAAGGTGAAGACAGCATACATACATGTGAAACTTATGTAGGGAGATTTGTTCCATCTCTGTGTATCATCTGAGGCTGTTCACTTCACTGGGTATATGGAGGGTTTATATCCACTTTAACCACTTGAGCCCCGGACCATTATGCTGCCTAAGGACCAGAGGTCTTTTTCCAATTTGGCACTGCGTCGCTTTAACTGCTAATTGCGCAGTCATGCAATGCTGTACCCAAACGAAATTTGCGTCCTTTTCTTCCCACAAATAGAGCTTTCTTTTGATGGTATTTGATCACCTCTGCGGTTTTTATTTTTTGCGCTATAAATGGAAAAAGACCGAAAATTTTGAAAAAAAATGATATTTTCTACTTTTTGTTATAAAAAAAATCCAATAAACTCAATTTTAGTCATACATTTAGGCCAAAATGTATTCGGCCACATGTTTTTGGTAAAAAAAATGTCAATAAGCGTATATTTATTGGTTTGCGCAAAAGTTATAGCGTCTACAAACTAGGGTACATTTTCTGTAATTTACACAGCTTTTAGTTTATGACTGCCTATGTCATTTCTTGAGGTGCTAAAATGGCAGGGCAGTACAAACCCCCCCCAAATGACCCCATTGTGGAAAGTAGACACCCCAAGGAAATTGCTGAGAGGCATGTTGAACCCATTGAATATTTATTTTTTTTGTCCCAAGTGATTGAATAATGACAAAAAAAAAAAAAAAAAAAAATATTTACAAAAAGTTGTCACTAAATGATATATTGCTCACACAGGCCATGGGCCTATGTGGAATTGCACCCCAAAATACATTCTGCTGCTTCTCCTGAATATGGGGATACCACATGTGTGGGACTTTTTGGGAGCCTAGCCGCGTACGGGGCCCCAAAATCCAATCACCGCCTTCAGGATTTCTAAGGGCGTAAATTTATTTCACTCTTTACTGCCTATCACAGTTTCGGAGGCCATGGAATGCCCAGGTGGCACAAAACCCCCCCAAATGACCCCATTTTGGAAAGTAGACACCCCAAGCTATTTCCAGAGAGGCATATTGAGTCCATGGAATATTTTATATTTTGACACAAGTTGCGGGAAAGTGACACATTTTTTTTTTTTTTTTTTGTTGCACAAAGTTGTCACTAAATGATATATTGCTCACACAGGCCATGGGCATATGTGGAATTGCACCCCAAAATACATTTAGCTACTTCTCCTGAGTACGGGGATACCACATGTGTGGGGCTTTTTGGGAGCCTAGCCGTGTACGGGACCCCGAAAACCAATCACCGCCTTCAGGATTTCTAAGGGTGAAAATTTTTGATTTCACTCTTCACTGCCTATCACAGTTTCGGAGGCCATGGAATGCCCAGGTGGCACAAAACCCCCCCCAAATGACCCCATTTTGGAAAGTAGACACCCCAAGCTATTTGCTGAGAGGCATGGTGAGTATTTTGCAGCTCTCATTTGTTTTTGAAAATGAAGAAAGACAAGAAAAAACTTTTTTTTTTTTCTTTTTTCAATTTTCAAAACTTTGTGACAAAAAGTGAGGTCTGCAAAATACTCACTATACCTCTCATTAAATAGCTTGGGGTGTCTACTTTCCAAAATGGGGTCATTTGGGGGGGGTTTGTGCCACCTGGGCATTCCATGGTCTCCGAAACTGTGATAAGCAGTCAAGAGAGAAATCAAAAATTCACGCCCTTAGAAAGCCTGAAGGCGGTGCTTGGTTTTCGGGGTTCCGTACGCGGCTAGGCTCCCAAAAAGTCTCACACATGTGGTATCCCCGTACTCAGGAGAAGCAGCAGAATGTATTTTGGGGTATAATTTCACATATTCCCATAGCATGTTTGAGCAATATATCATTTAGTGACAATTTTGTGCAAAAAAAAAAAAAAAATTGTCTCTTTCCCGCAACTTGTGTCGCAATATAAAATATTCCATGGACTCGACATGCCTCTCAGCAAATAGCTTGGGGTGTCTACTTTCCAAAATGGGGTCATTTGGGGGGGTTTTGAACTGTCCTGGCATTTTATGCACAACATTTAGAAGCTTATGTCACACATCACCCACTCTTCTAACCACTTGAAGACAAAGCCCTTTCTGACACTTATTGTTTACATGAAAAAGTTTTTTTTTTTTGCAAGAAAATTACTTTGAACCCCCAAACATTATATATTTTTTTAAAGCAAATGCCCTACAGATTAAAATGGTGGGTGTTTCATTTTTTTTTTTTCACACAGTATTTGCGCAGCGATTTTTCAAACGCATTTTTTGGGGAAAAAACACACTTTTTTAAATTTTAATGCACTAAAACACACTATATTGCCCAAATGTTTGATGAAATAAAAAAGATGATCTTAGGCCGAGTACATGGATACCAAACATGACATGCTTTACAATTGCGCACAAACGTGCAGTGGCAACAAAATAAATACATTTTTAAAAGCCTTTAAAAGCCTTTACAGGTTACCACTTTAGATTTACAGAGGAGGTCTACTGCAAAAATTACTGCCCTCGATCTAACCTTCGCGGTGATACCTCACATGCATGGTGCAATTGCTGTTTACATTTGACGCCAGACCGCCGCTTGCGACAGGGGTGCTTTTTTTTTTTTTTTTTTTTTTTTTTTTCTTTATTATTTTTTTGCTTTTTTGTCTTATTTTTAAACTGTTCCTTTCATTTTTATTTTTTTTTAATCATTTTTATTGTTATCTCGGGGAATGTAAATATCCCCTATGATAGCAATAGGTAGTGACAGGTACTCTTTTTTGAAAAAATTGGGGTCTATTAGACCCTAGATCTCTCCTCTGCCCTCAAAGCATCTGACCACACCAAGATCGGTGTGATAAAATGCTTCCCCAATTTCCCAATGGCGCTATTTACATCCAGCGAAATCTAAGTCATAAAATGCTCGTAGCTTCCGGTTTCTTAGGCCATAGAGATGTTTGGAGCCACTCTGGTCTCTGATCAGCTCTATGGTCAGCTGGCTGAATCACCGGCTGCATTCTCAGGTTCCCTGTTGAGACAGGAGAGCCAGAGAAAAACACGGAAGACGGTGGGGGGGGGGGCATTCCCTCCCACGGCTTGTAAAAGCAGTCTAGAGGCTAATTAGCCGCTAGGATTGCTTTTACATGAAAGCCGACCGCTGGCTGAAAAGAATGATACCAAGATGATACCTAAACCTGCAGGCATCATTCTGGTATAACCACTCAAAGTTGTGAATGGCGTACCTGAAGACAAAAAAATGGTTAACAATAAAGCACAGTAAACGGTAAATTATAAAAAATTGCATACCTGAAAAGCAAACATGATAAAGCATAATAACAATAAAACATTGCAGAATAGAATACAGTAAAAAAGAGCAGAACAATAGAGAGAATAGAGAGAGAGAGAACAAAACGACAACTATTTTTTTTAATTTTATATATATATATATATTTTTTTTTTTTTTACACTTTTTTTGTAACTAACTTTTATAACTGTAACCAGCTCCAGGTTCGGGTCTCTCAAAATGCGATGGCATCTTGGGAGACCCTGTGAAAGTGTGCCTAGTCTGTGCAATGCTGTACCCTACGCTAATACTCAACTAGTGTATGGTAGCGTTCAAAACATTCACCAATGCAAAGGCCAGGATTGTCAGGACAGGAGGGACAATAATAGCGGGTGTCACGCCTATATCCGCGCTAGCTGCAGACACAATATCTTTTTTGGGGGCGTTCGCTGGGTAGGGGTACTCGGGAGGACATAAAGAAAATGCCTCTCATGCAGCCGACTGCATTTGGTTGGGGATGTGAATGGGGGAAGTACGGGCGCTGCAGAAGCGGTGGGTTCCCAATTAGGATTGGCGAATGCAGTAGGAAGGGCACTATGGGCACGACGGGCCTGTGTTTGTCTTTCTGGTGGCAGCGGGACACTACTTGTGCTTGCCACCTCACCAGCTTGAACTGCACTTATGGGACTCGCCACGTCACCAAGTGTTACTGCAGTGCTGGTTTGACTACGACCGGGGTGTACTAGGCCGCTGGCGCTTGCCAGTTCACCAAAACGCTACCAAAAAATCTGTTAGCGATCGCAGGGATCAGGCCTGACTCTGCGAACGCTGCAGTTATGCGTTTTAGTCTTTTGTAAGTGACAGTGATCGATCGATACTGCACTTGGGTGGGCTGGGCTGGGCCGGGCGGAGGGGCAAAACGCAGGTGCTAGCAGGTATCTGGGCTGATCCCACTAACACTGCGTTTGTGAGAACCCTAAACTGCTGGGGATGCTAGTATAGATCTGATCGGATCAGATATTGATCCGTTCAGATACTATACCACTAAGGGTGGTGTACGGTGCGTGCGTGGGTGTTAGCGGTACTGGCGCTAACCTGACGCTGCCTGGGGCTGGTGCTTGCCAGTTCACCAAAATACTACCAAAAAAACTGTTAGCGATCGCAGGGATCAGGCCTGACTCTGTGAACGCTGCAGTTATGCATTTAGTGTTTTGTAAGTGTCAGTGATCGATCGATAATGCACTTGGGTGGGCTGGGCCGGGCGGAGGGGCAAAACGCAGGTGCTAGCAGGTATCTGGGCTGATTCCGCTAACACTGCGTTTTTGGGAACCCTAAACTGCTGGGGACACTAGTATAGATCTGATCGGATCAGATATTGATCCGTTCAGATACTATACCACTAAGGGAGGTGTATGCTGCGTGCGTCAGTGTTAGCGGTACTGGCGCTAATCTGACGCTGCCTGGGGCGACGCATATCACCGCCGGGCGATCAGGGGGCTAAACCTTTATTCGGTAATAAACGGCGGGTGCCCTGACACTATAAAAAATAAACAAACTAACCAGCGTCAACCGTAACGGTTATACGGTGACCAGTGGTGAAAGGGTTAACTAGGGGGCAATCAAGGGGTTAAAACATTTATTCGGTAGTATATGGGGGTCCCTGACGCTATAAAACGCTGACGGCGAACCTAAATATTTATGTCCCTAACTAGCGTCACCAGCGACACTAATACAGCGATCAGAAAAATGATCGCTTAGTGACACTGGTGACAGGGGGTGATCAAGGGGTTAAAACTTTATTAGGGGGGGTTAGGGGGGTACCCTAGACCTAAAGGGGGGTAATACTCACTGTCCCAACACTAACTGTCACAAACTGACACCAATGCAGTAATCAGAAAAAAAAAAAAAAAAAAAACTGCTGGTGTCAGTTTGTGACAGGGGGGGGGGGGGGGTGATTGGGGGGGGGGATCGGGGGGCGATCGCGGGGGGGATCGGGGTCTTTTGTGTGCCTGGCATGTTCTACTGTGTGTGTGTGTGTTGGTGCACTCACATTGATGTCTTCTCTCCTCGGGCCGGAACGGAAATTACCGACCCGAGGGGAGATGACATCATTTCCTTTGCTGCTGTTTAGCATACAGCAGCAAAGGAATGATTCGATTGTCCGGCGGCGATCGCGAGGGGGGGGCCACGAACGGATGGTCTCCCCCTCACCACCGATCGCCGGGGCACAAAGGACGACCGCCTCGGGCACCGGGGGGGGTCCGATCGGACCCCCCACCCACGGAAGGCAAATCACGTACACTGTACGTGATTTTGCCTGTCCGTGCCACTTTGCCGACGTACATCGGCGTGAGGCGGTCGTCAAGTGGTTAAACGAATTACAAAAAGAAACAACATAATATATACCCCATTTTTTGTGTAATGTGAAAGAGGATGTTACACAGAGTAAATGGATACCTAACATGTCATGCTTTAAAATTGCTTGCACTTCTGGAATGGCGACAAACTACGGTACTTAGAAATCTCCATAGGTGGCGCTTTAAGAAATTCTACAGGTTACCAGTTTACAATTACAGAGGCGGTCTAACATTGTTGATAGAATTATTGCTCTCGCTCAGACATTCACTGCGATACCTCACATGTGTGGTGAAAAATAGGATTTTTTATAACAGCTTACCTGTAAAATCCTTTTCTTTCAATGGACATCACGGGACACAGAGCCTCAGTAATAACTGATGGGTTATATAGGTATCACTAGGTGATTGGACACTGGCACACCCTAACCAGGAAGTTCAACCCCCTATATAATCCCTCCCCTCACAGGGATACCTCAGTTTTGTAGCCAAGCAATATAGTGTATTAGAAGAGGGGCGGGACCTCCTGTGTCCCGTGATGTCCTGTGATGTCCATCGAAAGAAAAGGATTTTACAGGCAAGCTGTTATAAAAAATCCTATTTTCTTTCTCGAACATCACGGGACACAGAGCCTCGGTAATAACTGATGGGATGTCCTAGAGCAATGCTATCTGAGGGGGGGAATCACAACCAAGTAGGGTGCAATCAGACCTGAGGACCCTGTACCTCTGCCTGCAGCACACTACGCCCAAAGGCGATATCCTCATGCCTTCTCACATCCACCTCATAGAATCTGGTGAATGTATGGACTGAAGACCAGGTTGCGGCCTTGCAGATTTGAGCCATAGAGGCCCGGTGATGCACTGCCTAATAAGCTTCCGTAAGCTTGAATAATCAACTGTCGAATCCATTTAGAAATGGTAGCTTTTGACGCTGCCTGTCCTCCATTGGGACCCTCTGGCAGCACAAACAAAACATCTGTTTTGCGAATTTGAATTTGAGTTACTTCCAGGTATGCCTTGACTGCTCTTACTACATCCAAAGAATGTAGTGATCTTTCTTCCGGAGAACAGGGATCTGGAAAAAAGGAAGGCAGAACAATGTCTTGGTTTAGATGAAAATCTGAAACCACCTTCGGTAAAAAACTAGGATGAGGGCGCAATACCACTCTCTATCCTTGTGTACAATCAAAAGAGGCTCTTTACACGAAAGAGCTGCTAATTCTGATACTCTTCTAGCAGAAGAAATGGCTACCAGAAAAATTAAATGTAAATAAACTAATGCGCAAAAACCACAATGCGAACAAAGAATATATTCTTGAGACTGACGGTAAAATACCCGATAGAAAGCCGCCAACACAGATGGGTCCACTCAGCTCCCCCAGGATAAAACATAAAATATAAATGTGTGGCGCTACTCCATCAATCAGTGTCAAACAGAAAATCCGAAATCAAAGCTAGACTTATCTAGGATGTAGAAAGAAAATGGTAGAGTAGGCTCCACCACCTAAAATCAATACTAGGAAACAATATATTAACTATAATTGCAGAATAAACTCCACCTCATATAATAAATGCCAGGAAAAAGTATCCTAGAAATATATGTCACCATACAAGAGTAGATCAAAAAAAGGGAGATTCAGTTCTGCAATATGAAAAAATACATAAATATATGCAATTAAATCCAAACTGACTCAGTGCTTAGTGAAATAAATATATCGGTCACCACTCATCAGGTGAAAAAAATGTTGAATCTGTGAGTATGATAAGCTGACTTCCCAAATTGAATGCTCACAACCAGAAATCATGCACAAGTGATAATCAGTAACTCACATAGTGATCACTGGAAATAGAGTAAATTCTAATGCTGATAGCAAAATAAATAAGATGGCTCTACAACGTGAGCTGAGAATTAAAAGTAATAAAGTGACATATAGTGTAACAAAAAAATATGTTCATAAGATCAGCAAAAAATATTGTTCATAAAATGCGCGATATAAAATGAATACCCAAATGAATAGTGCAATTATGCCATACTACACTTGTGAATAAATATTAAATAATAAATAGGTAATTATAGTGAATATAAAAAAATAAATTGCAATAGGACAGCTAATCCCACCACAGAGATGCTGTCCCAAACGGTGACAATAGTGCAATATAGTCCATACAAAAGGTGCAGTAGTGGTGGGTGATATTCACAAAAAAGTCTTTAAACACAGTGCAAAAAATGTGCAGTGACTGGTACTTTTCTTCTATGCACGTTCTAGTGCATCTCCCAGGTGTTTCCCCCAGCCTCTCACCTCCAGCAGCGGCCCCCAATGGGCCAAGTAGAGCGGGTGAATATTTCTAGGAGAGGATGTGTTTCCTGCAGCGTGTCTTTAAACATCAAATGGGTCTGTCTCTCTGCAACTCATCCCACAGCTCCCAGCACTCTCAGCGGTCCCAGCAGTTAATTAAGAACAGAGGAGAGGTCTCATGGTGTAGTATTAAAAACACATTTATTGAAAAAAACGTAGTAACTTACATTCAAATTAGCAGCAAACAGTAGATGTGAACACAGCTTCCGGGTTCGGCCGTCCCCGAGAAGCATCGGCACCTGACTCCTCCCACCACGTGACTTTATCAAAGGGATGACAGAAAAATTAACTTCCTTGTCAACAAGACCAAAGGAATCTGACGTATTGGTTCAAAGGGCTGTTTCTGTAACACAGACAGAACCAAATTCAAGTCCCAGGGGTATAGGGGTGCCCTAACCGGAGGATTAAGACGCGTCACCCCCTGCATAAAGTTTCGGACCAAAGCATGCGAAGCACCTGGCCCTTGATGGTACTCAAGGCCAGCTTCATCTCTAATCCCAATTGTAGAAAATCAAGAATTCTCCCTATCACATATTTTCTGGGATGCCAACGCCTGGATTCACACCAGGATACATAAGCTTTCCAGACTCTATGATAAATCATTCTGGAAGCTGGCTTTCTTGCATTGATCAAGGTAGATATCACAGGACCTGAAAGCCCACGACTCTTCAGAACGTGGGTTTCAATAGCCAAACAGTCAAATTTAGCGTTTGTAAGGCAGGATCGAACACTTGACCTTGAGATAACAGGTCTGGGCGTACTGGTAGGGTCCACGGGAAACCCACCGTCATCCTTACTATTTCCACATACCAAGTCCTTCTGGGCCAAGCAGGGGCCACCAGAAGTACTGACTTCCTTTCCTGTCTGATCCTGCGAAGGAGTCGTGGCAGTAGCAGAATAGGCGGGAATGCATTAATCAGTGAGAATCGATGCCACAGAATCGCCAACGCATCCGCCCCGCATGCAAGAGGATCTTTTGTCCTTGCCACAAATCTTTTTGTTGAATCAGGATGCAAAGAGATCTACATCTGGAACCCCCCATCTTTGGCATATGGCCCAAAAAACATCGGGATGCAGAGACCATTCCCCTGGAAGTAACTGCTGGCGACTTAAATAGTCCTCCTGCCAGTTCTCTATTCCTGGAATGAAAACTGCCGATATGCATGGCACATGCTTCTCTGGCCAGACTAGGATCTGGTTCACCTCTTTTTGAGCAGCTCGGCTCCTGGTGCCTCCCTGTTGATTGACATAAGCCACTGCTGTGGCATTGTCGGACTGGATCCTGACCGGGTAACCCTGTAGCCTGATAGTCCAGGCCTTTAGGGCTAGATATACTGCACGGATCTCCAGAATGTTGATGGGTAAGGTCATCTCGGTTTTGGACCATACCCCTTGGACCGCAGACTGTTCCAGAACTGCTCCCCAACCTGACAGACTGGCATCTGTTGTTACCACCGTCCAGGTAACCGGTAGAAAGGATTTCCCCTTCTGCAGGTTTTTGGGTATTAGCCACCAATTGAGGCTCTGACGCACTGCATAAGACAGGTGCATCAGAAAGTCTAATGCCTGAACCTTCCTGTTCCAGGCTGACAGAATACTGTGTTGCAGTAGTCTTGAATGGAACTGAGCATAGGGAACTGCTTCGAATGAAGACACCATCTTTCCTAGCAGCCTCATACAAAGGCGGACAGAAGGACCCTTCTTGGTCTTGACTGCCAGAATCAGCTCCCTTAAAGCAGTGATCTTTGCCGGAGGTAGAAATATTTTCTCCTGGCTTGTACCTATGCTCAGACCCAAATACTCTAGTCTTCTTACTATTTTTAGGAACTACTTTTCTAGGTTGAGGATCCAACCTAGGTGTTACAGATACTTGACTGTGGTCCTCAAGTTCCCGTTCAAGGAGGCTACGGACCGGTCTATCGAGCAGGTCGTCCAGGTATGCTATGACAGCTATACCCTGAGCCCTTAATCTGGCCAGGGGAGGAGACAAGATCTTTGTGAACACTCGAGGTGCAGTGGCTTTCCCAAAAGGCAGAGCCACAAACTGGAAATGGCACCCTCCTACCTCGAATTGCAGAAACTTCTGATGAGCAGGAAAAATGGGCACATGCAGATATGCATCTCTGATGTCTATCGATGCCAGAAATTCTCCTCCTTGCAGGATGGAGACTACTGTCCGAATTGATTCTATACGGAAGGACTGAATCCTTAGGAATCGGTTCAGATTCCTTAAATCCAGAATGGGTCTGACATCCCCATTTTGTTTTTGGACTGTAAAAAGGTTGGAATAGAAGCCCAATCCTTGATCCTTCGCAGGAACCACCATAATGACCTCCTGCGACAAAAGTCGCTCTAACGCTAGAAGGAGCGACTGCTTTTCCTCTGGATCTCTGGGGACACTTGATCTGAGGAAACGAGGCGAGGGAAATTCTTGAAACTCCAGCTTGTACCCTAAGGTTACCATGGAGAGTACCCATCTGTCCTGGAAGTCCTCCTGCCAGAGCCTTGAGAACTGTAGCAGTCTTCCCCCCACTCGCGAGCGCGGGCGTCCCTTCATAAAGAGGTCTTGGTGTCTTGCCTAGTAGGCTTCTTCCCCCAGGACTTCTTTTGTCCCTGGGGTTGACTCTTGTTTCTTGACCCAGACTGAGGAGGCCGTCGAGACTACCTGGAGGCTGAAGCCCCTGGCGCTGGGGAAAGAGTACGTTTGAAAGAGGGACGCTTACTCTTCCTCTTAACAGGTAAGAGAGTGCTTTTCCCACAAGAGATTCTCTTGATATAGTTATCCAAGTCCTCTCCAAACAACCTTGCACCACGAAATGGAAACCCAGCCAACAGCTTCTTACATGGTGCTTCGGCTGACCAATTTTTCAACCATAGGATTCTACGTATATGCACCAACCCCAGTGAAAGACGAGAGGTTTGCATGATAGAATCTCTGATGGTGTCAACCACATAACATAAGGCCGCTGGAAGGTTAGCCAACCCCTGGGCCTGCTGTTCAGGTAAAACTTTGATGACCTGCTTAACATGGTCTCTTAAGTATTGACAGACTCCAATCGCTGCTACTGCAGGTTGAGCCACTGAACCTGCTAAGGAGAAAACATCCTTCAATAGGGATTCCATCTTTTTATCCACAGGATCCCTGAGCATCTGAGCATTGTCTACAGGACAAGTCAGACTATTATTCACGGAGGAAATGGCCGCATCAATGGCCGGTATTCCCCACATTTTAATAAACTTTTCTTCCATAGGATAAAGTGTTGAAAACTTTTTCGGTGGAAAAAAACGTTTATCCGGGTGATCCCACTCAGAATAAAGGAGCTTTTCAAGTAAATTATGAACAGGAAAAGCATGTGCTGTTTGAGGAGGTTTCAGTGACCCTAAAGAAGAAGAGGGTTCTTTAACTGATTCGGATAAGGGCAACTTAAATGTGGAGCGGACCAATCCAGTAAGGATCTGTACTAAGACTTTCTCCTCTTGGGAAGCCGAAGAGGGTCCCTCCCCACCTGATTCCTCCGAAGAGGAATCGTCCGTCCCATCCTGATCCTCTGAGAGGGATTCTTCTCCTTTATCCCAGAGCTCCTCTGCCTGAGGGTCTTGGGGAACAGAGGAAGGCCTAGTGCGTTTTCTTCCACTGAGTGAAGATGTAATCACGGCCATTAATCTTTCCTCTAATGATCTAATCCATTAATGGTTGAGGAAAAAACCTCCTGTGTAATGTATACAGGGGCTGAAGTGCCAGAAGCAGGTGTAGCCCCTGACCCCAACGGCTCTCCCTGACTAGCCATCCCTGGCCCCTCAGGGGGGAAGATGCTGCAGAAAGGGGGCCCTTAGAACCTGAATGAGATCCCCTAGAGCCTCTGGTTCTTGGGGTATTTGAACCTCTTCTACCCATAGTGCCAAGCAACAAGGTGGAGGTATCACAAAATGAACACTGACTGCTGAGCGATGTAGTCTGGCAAAAGCCTTGCTACCAAATGCCCAGTCTGGTGTTACCTTAGTGAATGCTGCCTAGGAGAATGCCTGTGTCCCACCTTACATGCGACCGTCAGCTCTGTGTCCCTTCAAAGGCTTAGTGCACCTGTAAAGAGTGCCTTTAATAGCCTGTAGCCAGCACCTGTGGGTGTCTGAGGACGCTGTGCTGACGCCCCCCCCCCCTACCGCCCCCCCTTCGTTTTTCGAAAAAAACATGCGCTTCCAGCGCGATCCGACCCTCCGGAACAGCATGGAGGAAAGGCTGGGGGAGGAAGGAGAGAGGCCGGTAGTGATGGGGCTTGCACGTGGCGGCGGTGAAAGTGCGGTGTATAACCGCCTCACAGACCACTTGCGGCCTCCCCCTAGTCTGGGGGGAGATATCCCTGAGGAGAGCCCCCCATCCCATCCTATCTGGAGCCGGCTGGAGGAGCTTGTTGCAGCGTGAAATCACTGAGACAGAAATCAGCATGAGAAGGTATGTGCTCTTAGCAGCCCCCGGTGGTGACAATAGGCATAGCATGCATTTACCTTAAAGGAGAAAACCTACTAGAATTAAAAAATTCTGTGGAATCTCCCTTACCTTATCCAGCCGCAGGGTTCTGTTATCAGACCCAATCTTCACCTCTCACGGTGGGCTCCGTTTGAAAAAACCTTCAGATACTGGGGCCCCCTACGAATAGGCCAGAAATAAGGATAGAAAACCATTTTCTGATATGCGGGGTCCAGCTCTCTAAAAAGAGGAAGCGTTACAGGTAAAACCTCGTTTCTTCAGGTCACGAGGCCCGGGTACCATCCAATTCGGCCTAGAACAGACACTTTGAAATGGATCCGGCTTGCCTGGCTTGCTCCAATATAGGATATAGGATATTCCCTTTGGAGCTCAGCACAGGATATCTTTACACGTCCATCACCTAAGACACTGACATAAAAACTGAGGTATCCCTGTGAGGGGAGGGATTATATAGGGGGTTGAACTTCCTGGTTAGGGTGTGCCAGTGTCCAATCACCTAGTGATACCTATATAACCCATCAGTTATTACTGACGCTCTGTGTCCCATGATGTTCGACACCGTTTACATATATGGGCGTTACCTACGTGTGTGTTCACTACTGCACGCAGGGACTGGGTCGTTTAACAACTTTTTTTTTTTTTAACGACATTTATACAATGTCCCTTCAAAAAAAATTTTTTTTTTGATCACTTTTATTGCTATCGCAAGGAAAGTAAACATCCCTTGCAATAACAATACAGCATGACAGGTCCTCTTTATGGAGAGATCTGGGGTCTAAAAGACCCCAAATTGCTCCTCTACCGTTAAAAGCAACAGATTGAAGAAAAAAAAATTATTTTGCTTTAAGGAAAAAAAAATAAAACATGTTTACATGGTCCGAGAACCGGTGTTCTGTCCAAACAGCCAACTCGCCTAAAATCTCATACCAAGCCGGTGACACTCCAGCAGCAGTAATTGCAGATTTCGACTACTGTTTTCACAGAACACCGGCAGCGTATACACTGCAGTACACAATATAATGCGTGGACATTGTTAGTCTGCCCGCTAGTAACCAACAATGTGGCCGCCTCCAAGGCGGTGACAACATTTTTTACTCCTTAGCCAGTGTTGTGTCAAAACAGCCAACTCGTCGTGTACTGTAGTGTATACGCTGCCGGTGTTCTGTGAACAGCCAAGTCAATCTGCAATTACTGCTGCTGGAGAGTCACTGTAAGTGGCGTAATTGGAGATTTTGACAAGTTGCCTCTTTTGACAGAACACCGGAAGTGATGTATGACATCGTTACGGTCCTCCAAGGGCATAGAGATGAGAGGTGGCCATCTTGCTATTGCTTGTCTCTATGGCATGCAGACCAGACGGTGCCGACTGGTTCCCTGGCTCAGTGATTGGCAACATAAGCCCGAGAAAGGGGGGTGGGGTTACCTCTCACGCCACTTCTAAAAGTGATCCCGCGGTGAATCCGGAAAAGGAAATATCGGGGTTTGGGCATAACCCCCAGTATTTAACGTGAGAGTCATGACATAATTTCACAGTTAGGTGGTCGGCAAGTGGTGTGCTTCCTAAAAGCTTGTTGTAGGTAGGCTGTGTTTTCTGTGTGCATCAATTTTGCTTATGTGCCTTTTGACCTTACCTTCAAAAAAAAAATACTGGTTCCCTGTTGTACTGAACTTAGGGTCTCCTGGTCCCTGAAAATAGGAACTTGACTCGGGCTTCACTTGTTGCATGCTTGTTCTGGATACGTGACATGGAAATGACTAAACCTGAGAAGATCATTTTCCAGATGAACGCCATATGTTGATCAGAACTTGTTTTTGAGCCCTGTAGTGATTAAATCTGTTTGCACAATTTCAGAGATGCAGTGTCACGATTTCCTGATGATGGGGACCTTATGCAGCTAGGAATGCTGCGTGTCTTTCACGCTGACTATATAAAAACTCTGCTTACCGAGCGGTTTTGGTGACCTGGTGACATACTTTTCTTCTGCAAATATCAAAGCCAGAAAGTCAAACAGCTGTCCTTTTTAGAAGGTTTAGCAATCTTTAAATTTCTCACCCTGCAAGATAAAGAATTGGCTTTTATTTAAATTTACATGCTCCATAGTGATCTGTATCTGGGGGAAAAAGTTCAGCCCACCGCTCCACCTTGTCTTAGACACCTCCTAGATGGGAATTTTTCTTTTTGTCCTCCCAGGTTACTTTTAAATTAAATTGCTTTTAATTACAGATTTATTTTCCCCGTCTTGTGTGTATGAATTGACAGTATAGTAGTCCATAGCGACCAATTAACAGATTTAGCAGATTTGAAAAAAGCTGCCGTCTGGTTGCTGTAAGGCAGGCCAATAATTGTGCGATCTTCTTTATCTCTCTGCAACCACGGGTTGCAGGAAAGAAAATTGCTTTATTTCCCCATCAACCCAGTTAGTGTTGATGAGGGAATCCCTCCCACGGAGCTATTCTGTTCTCCCGGGGAATTTTTCACTGCTGGGAGAACACAATGATTATTGCTAACGGCTAAAGCCACTGGCAATAATTGCATGCTAGAAATCCGACATGCTGATGGTCCCCAAGTCGATCGATGTGTCAACCTGAGTACAGTCAGTCTACCCATAGATTAAGGCTGAAATAACAAAATCGACATATTGTATTTTCCGGCGTATAAGACAACCTTTTACACTAAAAAAAAAAAAAAACACACAAAAAAAAAAAAAAAAGGCCAAAAAGCGGGGGTCGTCTTATACGCCGGGTACAACATGCCGCCCGCTGGATGTCAGCCCAGCGGATGGTGGATGTGCGGTAATACTGCATGTAGCTTCAGTATACACTGCTGAGCCAATCCCGGTGAGCAATGTATTCTATTAATGAATACAGTAGCCTGCTCGGATTGGTTTTGAGAGTCAGAGATGCGCTGGCTGATGATGTTACAGCCTCTGCCAATCCGAGCAGGCTTTGTATTCATTAACAGAATACATCGCTTGCTGTAATTGGCTCAGCGCAGTATGGCTCCAGCAAGAAGAAGGAAATATGAAGCCTCGTAAGGGGGGTCGTATTATATGGTGAGTATAGGAAAAAACTGGGGAAAAAAATGGAAAATTAGGGGGGTCGTCTTATACCCTGGTTGCCTTATACGCCGGCAAATAAGGTAATCAATTAGAATGGTAAAATAGTTGTCAACTATTTTCATAATCGATTAGTTGGTTAGCCGATTAGTTGACCGGCACATAGAATGCATTGTTTACATATCAGGAAATATAGTGCATTCTATGCATTAAGGTAAAAAAACCTTCTGTGACCAGCCCCCATGTATACTTACCTCATCCCAATCTCAATCTAGCGATGTACCTGAGAGCAGCAGCGCACTGCTCTTTCTCCTTCCCACAGTACTCCAATGCAGCAGTGGGAGTCATTGGCACCTGCTGCTGTCAATCACAGCCTGTGAGGAGGAAGCAGGGGGCGGAGCCGAGCCGCACTGTGTGTATCAACAGAAGCACACAGTGCGGCTAGGAATCAAGCCCGCATAAGTAACCCCCATAGCAAGCGGCTTGTGATAGGGGCACTCTGAAGGTAGCAGGAACCAAAAGTGCCAGTGGGTGACCCCAGAAGATGAGGATTGAGGCTGCTGTGTGCAAAACCAAAAACCATTACACAGAGCAGGTAAGTATGACATGTTTAAAAGAGGAAAAAAAATCGCATGTTAACAGGGCTCTGTGCAGGGAAGATCAACATCTGAACCCAGAGAAGCTGGAAGCTAAAAAGGGATTACATTTAAAGTAAAAGTTTACCAGTATTGTGCATTCTATTTAAAATGATTATATCCATGCAAACAAGTCTCGGCCTTTTAGTACTACCTAAATATAAAAGATTTATATCCCCTCTCCACCCTTTATATAGCTTCATCTCCTAGGTAAAATACCCCGTATATCCTACTCTGGATATATTCTTATTATTATAAATATATGATATAAACTTTACATAATAACTAATTTTATACACCACACTTTTTTAAATGTTTTATTCGATTAATCGAAACAATTAATCGGGCAAATAATCATTTATGAAAACAAATGCCCTACCATACGTGGATCGAATATTGGCCGGTCCCTGCTGAACTGGCCAAGATTCGAACCATCTATGGCAGGCATTACTTACAATGTCATTGTTGTTTCCCACCTGCTGTAATGCTGAGAGCATTGCATTGTCAAATCATGAATTATGATCACAGGTGTTGGCTGGAGGGAAATGTTCTTCTATGAGTTTTTGGTTTTTAGAAATCATTTTTAAATAATGCATCCATAGTAATTATTAAAGCATTTATAAACTGCAGCCACGGTACACGCACTGACGGTGTACTATAGACTAAGTAAGTTGTAATGAATGCTGACCCACACAGTTTATTGATCTCCCTCCAGTCGATAATTTCCTGCCACATTACTGCATGTTTAAACACCACTTCTGCTGCAATGTATTGCTTTCCTAAGTTGATTCATCTTTGCACTGAATTATGTGGCTAGACTGGGCTCAAGACACTGAAAAGCAATACACCTCTGAATTGAAAGCGGTATTAAACACAAAACCAATAATTTAATTTTTTTTTTTTAACCAATCATTAGATGTGGTGGCTGCACTTTTTAGGCACTCACCACCCCCCCCCCCCCCCCTGTCTATCCCTGGTGATCTGGCAAGTAACACACTTCCTGTATTAGAGTGCCACCATTCTGGATGAAGGAGCAACAGACACACCTTTGGACAGCAGCATTGTCAGTCTGTGGTTTGGAGAGTGCTAGATGTACTAGCAGATTCAGATACATTAAACAGTTTGAAGTTGAACTCCAGATAACACTTTTGAACCACTTCATGACCAGGCTATTTTTTGCGATCCGGCACTGTGTTACTTGAACTGACCATTGCACTGTCCTGCGATGCTGTACCCAAAAAAATGCATGTCCTTTTGTTCCCACAAATAGAGCTTTCTTTTGGTGGTATTTGATCACCTCTGCGGTTTTTATTTCTTGCACTATAAACAAAAAGACAGACAATATTAAAAAAAAAACAAAAAACAATATTTTTTTACTTTCTGCTGTTAAACACTTCCAATAAAAACGTGAAAAATCTAATTTCTTCATCAATTTAGGCCAATATTTATTCTGCTACATAAATATTGATTGGTTTGTGCACAAATTATGGGATATTTTTATGGAATTTTAATTTTTATAAATTTTTTTTTTACTAGTAATGGCGGTGATCAGGGACTTGTAGCAGGACTATGATATTGAGGCGGACAAATCCGACACTGACGCTTTTGACACTTTTTTGGGAACCAGTGACACTAATACAGTGATCAGTGCTAAAAATATGCAGTGTCATTGTACTAATGACACTGGCTGGGAAGGGGTAACATCAGGGATAGTTCATCCTATGACAGTCAGCTCCATCTAGTGCCCATAATGCCACATAAAATGGAAAAATACAGCTTTATGGGCACTAGATGTAGCTGACAGTCATAGGATGAATGTATTTATTTCCTATGATCGTCAGCTGCATCTAGTGGCCATGGGATGCTATGACTCTCAGGGCAGTGGCACTTTGGACGCATTGGCTTGTATGGCTTTGGGATTTATTTGAAGATGTCGTTGTCTTACAAAATCTCTGCTGCTTCCAAGCTATCTAGCAGTACTCTTGTGTTTTGGCTTGGTGTATAAAATGGCCCTGCATAGTCTGCTTTTATATAGCAAAATCTTAATCGAATGTGAAATTAGGCTAAGTGAAAGAATGATGAGCATTATGTAAAAGCTAGACTAATTTCTACATTCGACTTTAGACATTTTTTTATTGGATGCAATTTTATCCATTTCCTTTAGCGCTGAATCCATAGAAATCACTAATCCCTTTTAATGTTGTAAAGAGAACTGTAGAGAAAAGGGAATGTTCTGTAGAGTAGGAGGTTGGGGAAAGTATTAATTACTAATTCTTTTGTTGTATTATAAGGCATTTAGTGCATTCTTCAAGTGTGCTGTATAAATTTTGCTGCAGTCCTATGTAATCTCTGCCTCCACTCTGTTCGTTTGGTCATGGCGGTACAAAGACGTACATATGTAGGGAAAGTTATGTGTGCCTTTCTGGGGTGATACAAAGAGAAAGAGAGCAAAAAAAGAAGACTGGAGGGGGACAAAAGTTAGAAACCCGGTCCCTGGATTCATTGATTTGCCTGTTTATCATTTGTTATGTAGCTCTCTCTGTTTGTTCTATTAGCTACTGTATTTTTCGCTCCATAAGACACACCTGACCATAAGACTCACCTACTAAAATATTTACCTGTGCCAATACAATGCAGCTTGACCTGTGCCAATAAAATGCAGCCTAATCAATGCCATGAAATGCAGCTTTATTTGTGCCACCTCCACCTCGCACAGACCGACATTTCTTATGCATCCACCTGTCACTCAGAACACAGAGAAGCCTGAGCGGCCCAATGGCCATGCTCCATTCAGCCGCTTGGGTTGCTCTGTCTTCTGTGAGTGAGTGACAGGCCCAGGGGGAGATTGCCCGGAACTCGCGGGAGACGGCCACGCTGCCGCCGGACCGGTTTTGTAGCATGGCAGCGGCGCGGGGGGGGGGGGGGGGGGGGGGTGTCGGGCCTGGCCTGTATTCGCTCCATAAGATGCAGAGACATTTTCCCCCATTTTTTGGGGGGAAAAAAGTGCATCTTGTGGAGCGAAAAATACGTTATTTAGGAATAACAGCGCTGGTAATTACCCCACAGTCTACCCCTTCAGATAATTAAAAAAAGGAAAATGTCGTTTCATTTTATTAAGTATGTATTTTGAGTTATTATTGTAACATTTTCCTTAAAGTAGGGGTGCCCAACCGCTGACCCGTGGGCCATATGTGGTCCGCAGAGCCCTCTGATGTGGCCCGCAGTCTCCTGCTCTGGGATGGCAGATCAGCAAGTCGACCCACTATCCCAGAGCATCAGTGTTCTGAATAGAGAGGAAGCACGGCAGAGGGAGCAGAGCCGCATAAGCCGATTCTTCCTGTATAGCGCTGGCTCCTGTCACAGGCGGAGTGATACCATATGCACTCTGCCCGGGACAGCAACAGCTGGCAATACCTGTAGCAAGGGAGATTCCTGAATGGAAGATTATTATTATTAAAGGTCAGTTTATATTCTAAAATAACACTCTATACATGGGCATATCTATTCTGCAATGGTTACTGGGCTACTTTCAAACTGATCTGCAGGTGCACCTGCGGGTTACTTGCATTAAACCATAGACTTCTGTTATTACCTGCGGGTTTAGTATGTTTTCAGAAAGTGCACCACACCTGCAGGATGTAATAGAAGTCTATGGCAAAGTGCAGCTAACTCGCAGGAATGCCACAGGTGCACTGCACCCACCATGCAAGTAAACTGCAGCGCAACAGTATGAGGGCAGCCTTATGCCCCTTTCACACGATCGGTCCAATGGACTCTCAGGTGGACCTCCTGTGGAGCGGGTCATCTCTTCTCTTTTGGTAGAAATGATTGGCTGTCCTTATTTCTGGACTGAGCACACTCGCATATTGACATGTGAGCGCCAGTCTGACCCAGGCACTGTAAGCTCAGGAAACGTGAAGCGGCGCTCACTGGGGGTGTGTCCATGACAGCCTGGGCTTACAGGAAGTAGGTTGGATAAAGCTCACATTAGGTTGGATAAAGCTCACATCATTCGCCCAGAAAAGGATTGGATCACAGCGTAGGTGAGCTTCGAGAGCTGTTTATTTTCAACAGCTGCTGGTAAATCTTTTTTTCTACAATTAAAAATAAATAAATTTGGATTTGGGCTATAATAACAGTTGAGAGAAAGATATCAGACAAGCATTGAATGCATTGTTTTTAATGAGTCTGCTGACTGATGTAATTATATTGTGAAAGGGGAATCCGTAAAACACATTGGATATGTAGAATTGCAAAACATGCAGAGCCTGTGTATTTAATGAGAAAATAAGGCTTGCCCCTTGTGAATGTTTATAAAACATTGATTAGATTTATATCAAGCTGATCTTTTTCATATATTGCATATTGATAGGACTGTCCATGCCCTATATAAGGGCACACAAATATTTGAACACCTTCAGAAATATATATATCACAAATATATGAACTTAGAAAAACAAGGTGGTGTCTACTCTTCCTCCCTATGTGTAATGTTATACTTGTATTGTCTCATTTTTAAATAATTTTGACAGCATTATCAAACTCACAGAGAGTAAAATTCTTCTTTTCTACCTTTTTGTTTTTCCTATGTAGGATTCCAAGCTGCCATCCTCTGTGCGCAATACACTCATGGATCTTTTTGGACAAATAGAAAGGGAATTTGAGAACCTTTATATTGAGAACTTGGAATGTAAGTACTGCATGAGTGCTGCTGATCACAAAGTTGTGGAAACGAGACTCTTTCCTGGTTTGAAATAAAGAAATCTGTGGCATGAGAAAGTGTCTGACGTGCCTACTGACGTGGAAATTCCCCCATGCGCTACACGTAATCCATGTCTTCTACGCTAATAAATCACCCTTTCAGCCTTTTGATATAATGCATCTGTGTACACCCGTATCTTCCCAAGTAACACAGACATGACCACCATCCTCACATCCTTAGCTCCACCAACAGCCAGCCTCTAACCATGGGCGCGATGTTTATTTATATAATAATAGAGCTTGATTGCTTCACAATCAGCCAATCAAGCACAGGCAAACAGGAGGAGTTATACAAATCTCAACCAATGAACAATGACTAGGGGAGTTTATGAGCGTGTCTGGGCAGGGGCAGTGTGTATGATTCCCCGCCCCTTGTACCTCTAAGCTGTGTTCTCCAATAAGACAAAGAAAGCCACATGGCTGGCCTAAGAACTCATGAACACTGCCCCCCACCACAACGCACACAAAGACTCCCGTTTTTACTGTTGGCGCGAATCTTTATTCTGCATTGTTCAGAGAACAACGCATACCCGGATTATTCTACCATTCCAGAGGATGGGAGATTATCTGCAAAGACACACCATAGCTCCTCCACATGCTGATCAGACACACAGAGCGACAAGAGCGTACACCCCCCCCCCCCATAACCGATAATGTCTTCGCAGAGTGAACACATTCCCCCCAGGCGATCATCTGTGCATTGCACAGGGGCCCTTCGCTGGCAGACATATCCCCACTCTGCTAACACTTCTCTGCATCCTCAAGAAGCTCTCCACTACCAATATGGGTCCCAACTGGCGTCAATCTGCCCCAGTCCGCTCTTTAGAGCAGGCTGCAGGAGAACTAGCACTGGGAGACACTGTGACAATACATATTAAATACATCTTAATAAAATGTCCACAACACTACCTACACTATAATACCAAAAGTATTGGGACACCTGCCTTTACACACACATGAACTTTAATAGCATCCCGGTCTTAGTCTGCAGGGTTTTGCGTTGGCCCACCCTTTTACAGATATAACGACTTCAACTCTTCGGGGACGGCTGTCCACAAGGTTTAGGAGTGTGTCTGTGGGAATGTTTGACCATTCTTCCAGAAGTGCATTTGTGAGGTCAGGACAGTAATGATAAAGGTGGTTCATTGAACACAGTAATATCTATATAAGTGTCAAACAACTATACAATCAGGTGAAAAAAACGCGTATAAGGGGAAAATATGTCCCCTGAGTGAATAAACCCTTACGCATGTGCAAAAGTAAATGCTAAAATGCAAAATAAATTAGGTGAAAAAATGTTTTTATATGTAAACCCTTTAAAAATAAACGTGCAATTCCTCTGTATTATATATGTGTGTGATAACTCTCATGTGTTCCAACAGGTGAGTTGGATTTACACTTGCCCATCTTACATTATGAATTTGTACATTTACAGCACCCCAACATGAAATTGTATAATGGTGTATCGCCCCCTAGTTTGGGGTTACTACTATCCGTGAAAAAGCACACTATTTAGGGGCTATCAACATCCGTAAAAAATTAACACATATCAACAACTTGTGTAGTAACTAAAGTGCACTGTGTCTAATGGATAAGCAATAAATTACTGGGACTCTGTGTTATTGTATACTAGACCCCCTCAAGGCTCATATATGATTTTTAAAAATAGAATCCATACATCAATTAAATTATAAGCAGCATATGTACAAACACCATATATAAAAAGTCTCTATGGTGAAACCAGGCAAAATTGAATGTCTTATTTAGAGAGACAGGAATTCTATAGGAGCCCAGGTTCGATCAGCATGCAGTTGTAAATGCCAAAAGATAATGAATGGTGACTTCCGTGCATGTAAAAGCTGGTGACTCCAAGTGCTCCCCCCCGTGCTTCCCCACTCACCAGAATCAGTCACCCCTGCAGGGGTACTGTGCAGAGGTGTGGGTGTCTTTGGGTGGCTGTCTTTTGTAGATGTCTCTCTCGAGCTCCGCTGCTCCATGGGATCGCTCCGGTGATCCAATATAGGAGTCCCCTTCTAGTAATCCAGGCCTGGGTATCTTCACAACTCCCCACCTCCGTTCTGCTAAATCCTCCTCACTCTGTGCAGGCCAGTCAAGTTCCTCCACCCCAAACTCACTCACCCATGTCTTTATGGACCTTGTTTTGTGCACAGTCAACTTGCAACAAGAAGGGGCCATCCCCTAACTGTTCCCACAAAGTTGGGAGCATGAAATTGTCCAAAATATCTTGGTATGCTGACACCTTAGGAGTTCCCTTCACTGGGACTAAGGAGCCAAGCCCAACCCCTGCCCCCCCACAAAATGATTTGGACCAGTGCACAAATCAAGGTCCATAAAGACATGGATAAGCGAGTTTGAGGTCGAGGAACGTGACTGGCCTGTGCAGAGTCCTGACCTCAACCCGATAGAACACCTTTGGGATGAATTAAAGCAGAGACTGCGAGCCAGGCCTTCCCATCCACATCAGTGCCTGACCTCACAAATGCGCTTCTGGAAGAATGGTCAAACATTCCCATAGACACACTCCTAAATCTTGTGGACAGCCTTCCCAGAAGAGTCAAAGCTGTTATAGCTGCAAAGGGTGGACCAACTCAATATTGAACCCTACAGACTAAGACACCATTAATATTCATGTGCATGTAAAGGCAGGTGTCCCAATACTTTTGGTAATATAGTGTACATTGTGTGCTACAGTTTAATATTTTGACACTTGAGCCATTGCAGCTGAGTTGCAGTGAATGCAGTCAACCACATTGAGCAAAGCCCATTCAATGGTACATTTTGTATGATTTTTTTTTATATATATAGATATAGATCTATATAGCGCTAACATACTTACACATGTACCATTTAACTCATTAAAGGATAAAAAGAAGTGTGGCTGGTAATGGTGCCTGGGGTGAGGATTAGCTGCCCCTTTAAAATAGTAGGAACTAGATTGGTGATGTAACAAACGTAAAGGTGTTGGCGCTCAAATCATCATGAACAACAAAATATTCAACATACCGTATATATTGGTGCAAGTGAACCATATGCAAACTGCAAACTATAAAAGTCCAAAGTGACAATCCCAACACCATAATATATAAAGATTCTTCTGGTTTGAAGTATCTTCAAGTAAATGCTTTATCACGAGGGCTCATGAGGTAGATGGCAACTCACCAGAGGTGTTTGACCACTTTTTACGGCAGGTCTAAACACGCTTTATTGAATAAACCAGTATGATCCTGGGTAAAACATCTCTGCACTGTGGGACCCCCTCCGACAAAGGATTTGGAAACAGACTCCACCAGGGACACAAAGAAGAGCACTTGTGGTGTAGTACGTTTTAATAAAAATGGTTTAAAAGTGATAACATTTGCACTCACATGTGCCTGTGCCAAGCTCGGCACTAAGGTATCTACAGCCTGTGCGGATGGGTATATCGAGCTCGTATTGGCGTACGATCCACTCCTCGTTCTGGATATACCATTTGCTTGGAAGTCACAAATGGGACCCGGAAATTGAGAATTCCCGCTCCTGGGGATTTGTTGTTTCCGGGTCCCATTTGTGACATCCATTTTTTAGGAGCCTTGAAAGCATTGCACCAGCGATCAGCAGATTGATGGTGCCATGCAGGACTCCTGCAGACTGTCCATGTAAATTTCCTAGTTTTACACTGACAGTGAAGAATCAATGAACTACCAGAGCGCTCAACAGCGCCATGGTAGTTTATTGAGAACTACAAGCCAACATCTGCAAAGTATGTTGGTATTTGTAGCTGATTCATTCACAGAACTCTGTGGATAAATGACAAGGCCATGTGGCCAGAGCACCGCACAGCCGCGCTCTTTAAAAAAAAAAAGTGACAACTGGCACGGGGAACTTCTCCCTGTATTGCTGTCACACAGAGGGCTTGATTGGCCGAGCCGCTGCAGGAGCAGGTACATGTTACACACTTAAAACTGGTGAAACGTAACATGCTCCCGAAGGTGCACTTATCCTTTCAATTGCTTGTTTTTGACAAATTTTTCAGTATCTAGACATATGTCAGGGCAATACCAAATCGCCATCTCATTTCAACCCCCCTCCCAATCCTAATCAGCTATTTCCTCGATTCTTTAAAACCGTGCAGAGCCAAGCTGTCAAAAAAAAAATAAAAAAATAATCTGACAAATGTTTAACATTCCTAGGCACTGAGAGATAGAGAAGAGATACAATGTAGCTTTTAGGGATCAAAGGGAAGAACTTCGGTCTGTAAATGAGGTCAGTTTAACCACTAAACCTTTTTTGACACTTGTTGCTTACAAATTAAAATCAGTATTTTTTGCTGTAAAATTACTTAGAACCCCCAAACGTTTTATATATATATATATATATATCTGAGACTCTAGAAAATAAAATAGCAGTCATTGCAATATTTTATGTCACAATGTATTTGTGCAGCGGTCTTTCAAACGCAGTTTTTTGGCAAAATATACACTTCAATCAAGTAAAAAAAAAAAAAAACACAGTAAAGTTAGCCCAATTTTTTCGTAACATGTGAAAGATGTTGCGCTGCAAGATTGTGATCTTTATTCTAAGCAAAAAAATTGCAATTATCATATTACACACACAATAAAAAAAAATCTATCTATCTATACTTCTGATTATTGGCAGGGTCTGAACTGTCGGTCTGACAGCTAGATTTTTTTGTGCTACAACAGGGTACATAGAGGCAGTAAGAGGTCTCTAATGCATTTAGTACTGAACAGCACTTCAAAGGTTATAACTGAGTAAGCACTATTCAGCGTGAAACATGCTTTTACATCACAACAAATAAACGACACTAGATTGTAAGAGCTTTTGGCTCATTCATTTTACATCTGTGTCAGTATCTGTTACCACCTGATGTTTTTGTTCTAGACATATGGCATTGAGGGTTACCAACCTCCTGCATCATTTTTTGCTGACAGAACATGGAAAATTTACTGACAACCTGGGAAAATGATAGAACTCCTATTAGAAACTGAAACAATCATATTTAAACATAAACACCATCTGTAAACAATGACAATACCCATAACAGGTAATTGGCTCGGTTTACATTTAGAAAGTTGATACAGCATGACAAATTATCAGCCACACTGCTGAGTTACAGTTGAAATGATTTATATTATGCATGTCAAATAGACCAATGGGCATGACCAGATTGTGTCTAATAGTGGGAGTGGGCCAAAAGAGGATGATTAAACAGAACCGCTCCCTGACCACCTACCATTAAATGAAAATAGCTGCTGCTTGGGTGAGTACACACTGCCATGGCCCTAATGCTTAGCTTTATAGCAGCATCACCTGTCAAACTTGCCCGTTGAGCTCAATGGGGCTGCGCAGGAGCCACAAGCCAAATACTTGGCTTGTGATAGTGACACAGTATTTCAATGCAAAATTTCCATTCAGCTAGAAAAAAAAACACATTCCGGAAGCAGTAGTATCGCCCCCTGCACTAACAGTGGGAGGGTCTTAAAGGGGCATTAAATACCAGGAGTGTGTGTTAAGCACAGCATGCAGGTTTTGGGTGTGAGCTGCACTACAGCTTGCAGGTTTTGGGTGTGAGCTTGCTACAGCGTGCAGGGTTTGAATGTGAGCTTGCTACAGCGTTCAGGGTTTGGGTGTGAGCTTGCTACAGCGTGCAGGGTTTGAATGTGAGCTTGCTACAACGTGCAGGGTTTGGGTGTGAGCTTGCTACAGCGTGCAGGGTTTGGGTGTGAGCTGCGCTACAGAGTGCAGGGGTACTCCCACCCCCAAACCCCCCTCCTTAAGTTACCTGATAGAGAACTGCTGCTGCAGAAGAGCAGGATAGGTTACTCAGGAGGAGAGTGTAGTGTAGCTGTGGGGCCGTGGGCACAGGCTTCAGGAGCTGTTGACACGAGACAAGCACTGTGATCCAACTACCTATTTTTGCAGAGAGGCGGCAGGCGGAGCACGGTTGAGATCACTCCACAGCCGGAACTAGAGGAGCAGGATTGGCAAATTTGCCTGCTCCTTCCCCTGCTAGCTCCAGCCTGCTTCTATTTAGAAATAATCCCAACTAGCTCCAAACTCTGCCTGAATCAGTGGCTGCTGTTGCTGCATCAAGCTGTCAAGAGGCCTTTTCTTACACTTGCCGAGCCAACACAAACCTGCCTGAAGAAAGGACTGATTTTTACTGACATAATATTTCTCAAACTGACATTTACTGACAGCTGTAAAGATCACTTTTTTTTTTTTTTTTTTTTTTTTACACAAGCTGTCAATAAATTTGCTGATGGTTGGTAACCCTGATAAAGGGGGTAGGTGCTAGCTTTCTTAATCTCAAAGTAGTGTGGATGTTGATTGGTTAACTCTTCTTTTACAATGCAGATAAAACCTTTTGATGTTTTAGTTCAAAATTATTTTACTACATCAAGGCAAAGTTGTTTTAATGTTATTGTCCAAGGACAAAGATTAAACACACGGATAACAATTTTAATTAAGCAGGAATGTATATGAAGCCTAAGAACTGTTTCTTTGATTAAGATTTTTTAATACAAAGGAATCTAAGAGGCTGCCTGAATTATGGCTCAAATAATTCTTTCATGTCTGGTTATGTTTTATTAAGGATGGACAGAACAGATGGCATGGAAATTACAAAATGACAGGCATATTTTATTAACGTCCACACTGCCCCGATCCATGTGTGCTCTACATTGATCCGACTCCGATTTTGTCCTACACTGCCCCGATCCATGTGTACTCTACATTGATCCCACTCCCTGTCTGTCCTACATTGCCCCTATCCATGTTTGCGCCACATTGATCCCACTCCATGTCTGTCCTACACTGCCCCCGATCCATGTGTACGCTACATTGATCCCACTCCATGTCTGTCCTACACGGCCCTCGATCCATATGTGCGCTACTTTGATCCCACTCCATGTCTGTCCTACACTGCCCTCGATCCATGTGTGCGCTACATTGATCCCACTTAGTGTCTGTCCTATATTACCCCTTCTTCATGTGTCTGCTGCTTTCCTCCTACTTTGTGTCAGTCCTACACTGCTACTGCTCCATGTATCTGCTGCATTTTTTTGTCCTTCCTAAATTGGGATACACTCTAAAAGAAAATTTAACAAACGATCGTCTGGTTTTTCTAGGTTGTTCGCAGCTGGTTAAACCTGAGGGTGCTACTCATTGTACGAAAAATCTCTTGATGTAGGAACGTTGTACGTAGATTGTATTGTTTATTGTTGCCGATCATTCTTGTACGAAAACCGTGCACATTAAACTAAACTCATTAGTTCTGCTTACGTACGAGATAAATTTTGGTTTGGAAGGTCTGAATCGGCTGGCGAAAGTTTTGTACAAGCTATACGAAAATCCTATGATCATTCCCCGTACAAAAATGTTCGCCTGATTTTCTTATAGTGTGTACCTTACCTAACTCTTTGGATAGATTAGGAGTATTGCACCAAGGATCACATAGATTTAAAGTGGAAGTGAAGGCAAAACCTAACTAACTCTAAACCTACTCTCAGCAAAATTCCAAGCCTAATCTATCTAGCCCTGTAAAGAAAAAAAACGCTATACTTACCTGTTCTACAGTTGCTCCGGTCTCCAGCGGCGTCCTCTGTGTGCAGGTAAGTGGGCTGGGAACACATAGCGTTACTATGGGGCTTCTGTTGGCTCCCTCTCCTATACATTCCTACACACTGAAGGTGCCGCTAACAGCTCAGCCTGAGGCTGGACCGGAGTGGCTGCAGAACAGGTATAGTCATTTTTTTCTTTACAGGGCTACATAGATTAGGCTTTAGAATTTGGAAGAGTAGGTTAAGAGTTAAGTATTGCCTTTACTTCCACTTTAAGGGTAGGTTTGCTGCATGAAACCCAGCCAGATGCCACCAAGCTTACAGCAGTACATGCTGGCATCACAAGCGCTTCTTGGGGTTCTCAGTCCAGCACTTGTATATGAACCCTTGCTTTGAGTAGTCCAATGCCAATATGGTGGCTCTACCAATAGACATGCAGCCAATTGTAAATATGTGCATTAAAAGCTGCTTAATAACTATGACATTTACTTACATGCTGAACAGTGAAGGATTTTAAACGTTTCTCCAGAATACTAATTCCTGCTTTTGTTATATTGAAGTGCGACGTGAAATAGACACATTGAATGAACGCCTGGCAGTAGAAGGACAGACGATCGATGGAGCTGAATTAAATAAAGGTCAAATGAAAACAAAAGGTAAATGGTTTTGTTGTATAGCCAATCTTGTTATCAAGCCTAAAACTGCTGTGTCAGTGTGCAGATGTTCTCTTGAACATTTTGGTGCCATCTAGCTATAAAAGTGTGAGCATAGAGAATGTCTGAGACTGGACTTCTACTCCAAGGGTCTACTGGTTTATATGTATCTGTGGATGGAGGCTGAGCAAGTGGAGAAGCGCTAGTATCTGCCCTTTAGACCCCTTTCACACTGGGGCGCTTTTCAGGCGTTTTTCAGGCACTTTAGCGTTAAAAAAAGCGCCCGTAAAGCGCCTGAAAGAAGCCTCATCTGCAATCCCAATGTGAAAGCCCGAGCCCTTTCACACTGCCAGCGCCCGAAAAATGCTGGTAAATCGCCGCTTGAGACCCCTTTCACACCGGGGCGTTTTTCAGGCGTTTTTTGGGCACTGACACTTTGAAAGGGCTCGGGCCATTGGCACACCCAGCCCGGTGGCAAAAACACGAAAGCGCTGCAAAGAAGCTGCTTGCAGGACTTTTTTTGACGCCCTGCCAGCGCAGCGCCCCAGTATGAAAGCACTCAGGCTTTCACATTGGGATTGCAGATGAGGCTTCTTTCAGGCGCTTTACAGGCGCTTTTTTTTAACGCTAAGGCGCCTGAAAAACACCCCAGTGTGAAAGGGGTCTAAGTCTTGGTTCACGCCCCTGTGTGTGGCTGCGGGTGCGGGAATCACATCTGTTCCGCAGCCAAATCGCGTTGCTCTTAGGAGACGCGCATGCTTGCCATTCATTCTGAATAAAAAAAAAAAACTGCCCCCCCCAACCAATTTCAGCATGCAGAAAGACCACATGATTTCCCTGTGACCGCATTTTTAAAAAGATGCTTGCATAATTTTTTTTTGTGAAAACTCAGGCACAGTTGCCCATTCATTTGAATAGGCTGCTGTGCTGGCATAAACACTGCCCACAAAAACGCATAGGTGTGAACCTAGCATTAAAGCTGAACTATAAAAAAAAAAAAACTAAATTTTATTATATTTGTTTTCCTTTTAAAAAATAATACTTTTTTGGAATTGTTTCCTCCTGGGGGTTTCCTCTAAAGTTGGCCATAGATGAATAGAAATTTAGCCTGGTTCAGCACGGACCTGGCGAATTCGATCCATCTATGGGTGAGGCTGGTTATACAGAAGTCGATCTATCTCTCGATCAACTTCTGTAGAACCAGCTTATAAATTTCCTGTGTTGGGCTAAGGGCCAGTTTACACCATAGAAACGCAGTCGGATGCGTTTGAGATGCTTTTCTGCATGTGTGTTTTTGACGCAATTTTGATGCGTTCCATGCGTTCTTTAATAAGGACGTGTGTTCCAGTGCATTTTTGGTGCGTCCCAGTGCGTTTTTAATGAGTTTTACAGCGGTTCAGCAGAGTCCAGTGCAGCAAAAATGCAGCATGTTTTTTGCTTTTTTTTTCTTGAACTGGAACTGCAAGCCCTTGTGTGAAATTTGCCATTAAAAAACCATATAACCTACTTTCTATGCGTTTTTTATGCAGAAAAAAAACACGCTGGGCTGCATGTGGCCCTAAAACAGCGGGTGACTAAATCAATCTTTGGTTGGCTCTTTTTGGAGTACTTTTTATTGACTTTGGATACTATTTTGTTTTTTTTTTTTGTTTTTTTTACAATATTGGCACTTTATGTATATTTGGTTATGTATATGTTTGTTTGATTTACCGATTGTTTAATGCAACACAGATAATTTATATTTTGATATTGGAAGGGATATCTTATTTTTGTTTTTGCAGCTTTATATTCTTTTGTACACCATTTTGCACATTTTCCTTTTTATTTATTTACTTTTAGAACCAGCTTCTTGGAAAATTTTTGATCAGTGCCCTCGGCTGTAGTTGACAGTGCTGATAAGTGTATTATGACAGAGGGGAACTCTCCCCACTGTCACAATACAATAGCTCCATGGGAGGGATTCCCCCAACCACCTAAAATGTGTTGTTGGGGAATCGATTAATTTTCTGTTGTTCAACCTGCTGGCTGAATGGTAGAAAATGAATCATATATGGCCAGTGTCCCAAGTATGTTTGTGTTTTTTTTTTTAATTTCCTGTTGGCAAACTCAGGTTTTGGGTCTTTTTTTCTTGTTTGGGAATTGGTTGTTTTTGGTAAGTTCTGGTTAATCGGCTTCCTGCTGACTCAGGTTCAGTATTTCCTTCTGTGTAGAGCCATTCCCCTCTGGTGTTGTCCTTCTCCATTCTGGTCTGGACAGTTGGGTTGTTCAACTTGCTTGGGTCCCAAGTCATTCATTCAGAATTGGCAGTTGATTCTTCAGTTGGCTTCTGGGCTTTAAGCAGCCCCTGGCCTCCTAGTGGGGCATGTAGTGATTTTTTTGCTGTCTTTCCCATCGCTCAGTTGGGCTGCTTTTGGATGTCCTGACTGTATCTGAATTACTGTGTCCCACAATGGATAAGAGGGGAAATATTTCCTTATTGATTTGTCTGCTGTCTCTATCTTTTTAGACAGAATAACTATAAAGTTTAGGGAGAAAAGGGGCCAAAGGAGGCCTGCAGCACAATAAAGCCTTCTTAAACAGAAGGTATTGACATGTCTCGTTTTACCACATATCCCAAAAATAAGAGGTTTATTCCTCATTTCCAGACAGTGGAGGGAGTCATGAAAATCCATTCCTTTATACCCCAAACTGCCAAATGCAAATTCAGAACTGCTGATGCATAGTGCAAAATATTGCCTCATAATAAAGTGATATTAAAAGCATTTTTTTTTGTTTTAAATAACAAACATGTCAAACTTACCTGCTCTGTGTAGTGGTTTTGCACAGAGCAGCCCTGATCCCCCTCTTCTTTGGTCCCCCGCCGGTGCTCCTGGCCCCTCCCTTCTGCCTAGTGCAAACTGCTCTGTGTCCGTTTACACACAGAGAGTGGCTCGGCCTCGCGCCCACTCTCTTCTCATTGGCTCACTTGCTGTAATTGACAGTAGTGGGAGCCAGTAGCTCCCGCTGCTGTCTCAGCCAATAAGGAGAAAGAGACCCCAGGAGAGCCGCTGCTCTCGTGCACATTGCTGGATCGAGATGGGGTTCAGGTAAGTATTAGGGGTCTGCTGCACACAGAAGAATTTTTACCTACATGCATAAAGGTAAAAAAATCTTGAGCTTTTACAGTCACTTTAGAGAACCATTTATTCCAAAAAGTAATTCAGACATTTTGGTCATCATCAGTGCAGTGTATGGAACGGTGGTAGTTTCTTCTACGAAATTAAAGTAGAACTATAGGGGAAAACTTTTTTTTTTTTGGATAGAGTAAGGGAGGGTTATAATCCCCTGTCAAATTTCTTTTTTTTTTTCACCATCTGTGTCCAAATGCGGAGATTTCCCTTTGCTTCCTGTCCCATAGCCAAACAGGAAGTGAGGGGAAATCCCTGCAAATTAATGGAATCCCGTGGGGCTCTCCAGGTCACCAGAACTAGTGTCTCCATTGGAAGAGTTTCCCTCAATTACTTTTCTGGAGACAACTCAAAATTTGGGAATTTCTTTTACTTTTGCTTTCAATAATAATGGTAAACAGGACAAATGGAGAGGGTGAATCTCCCTAACGGGAGCACAGAGAGCGATAAAAACTGACAGGTGTCCTAATCCCTCTCCACTCTATCCAAAAAAAAGAGAAAGTTTTGCCTTTAGACATCTTTTACACTGGAGGCATTTTTCAGGCGCTTTAGCGCTAAAAATAGCGCCTGTAAAGCGCCTGAAAAATGCCTCATCTGCAGTTCCAGTGTGAAAGCCGGAGTGCGCTTGCAGGACGTTAAAAAAAAGTCCCGCAAGCAGCATCTTTAGGGCCCTTTAGACACCTTTTGGGGCTAAAGCTCAGAAATAAAAAGAGAGAAGGGCGCACCGGCCATGTGTATTATCTTTTGTAAAACATTTATTTAAGTAAATGATAAAGGAAATTACTCACAAGCAGTAGAGTATCATGTGCCATGAACCTTGGACATCAGCTTGCAACAAGTGGTTAAAATGATGAACAAAGCCTTCCAAAGGTCTATCAGAGGAAAATTCATAAAACACTGCTCACTAACGCGTTTCGAAGGGCTCGTCCCTTCTTCATCAGAGCTCAGCAGCTGAGCTCTGATGAAGAAGGGACGAGCCCTTCGAAACGCGTTAGTGAGCAGTGTTTTATGAATTTTCCTCTGATAGACCTTTGGAAGGCTTTGTTCATCATTTTAACCACTTGTTGCAAGCTGATGTCCAAGGTTCATGGCACATGATACTCTACTGCTTGTGAGTAATTTCCTTTATCATTTACTTAAATAAATGTTTTACAAAAGATAATACACATGGCCGGTGCGCCCTTCTCTCTTTTTATTTCTGTGTCTGCTAGGATTCCCCATCCTTGAGGGCAGCAAGGCCAGTGTATCCCTTTGATCTATTGGGTCGACCACTTGTGCGCAGGAGTCATTTTCTGTTTTTCTATTGGGGCTAAAGCTCCCCTGCCCATTAAAATCAATGGGCAGTGCCTGCAAAGCACCTCAGCAGCAGTGCTTTGCGGACCCTTTTAACCCTTTATTCGGCCGCTAGTGGGGGTTGAAAGCACCCCGCTAGCGGCCAAAAATCGCCTCTAAAGCAACGGTAAAGCGCCGCTAAAACTAGCTGCGCTTTACCGCCAACGCGGACGCGCTGTCAGTGTGAAAGGGCTCTTAGTTATACTTTAACACCATTTTACTCTGAAATACTACTGAAATACGAATTAAACTAAAATAGTTCAGATGACTAAAATGGCAGTTTAGTCAAAAGATTATGACTAAAATGAAATTTGATGTCCAAATTAATACATTTTTTATAACAAATTTTTGATAACATTCAACAACCATATGACTTGTGTTGCAATTTTATGTGTTAGTCCCCTTTCACACTGAGGCAGTTTTCAGGCGCTTTCGAGCTAGAAATAGCGCCTGTAAACTGCCTCCCATTCATTGCAATGGGTGCTTTCACCCCTGGGCGGTGCATACAGCGCTCCCAAAATGCCTCTGCCTATTGTAATGAATGGGCAGCGCTTCCGAAAGTGCCGCAACACGGGAGTTTTTAATCCCTTTTTTGGGGTTAAGAGCGCCGCGCTAGCGGCCGAGAAGTGGCACAAAAGCGCCACTTAAACATCGGTAAATCGCCGCTAAAATGAGCGGCGCTTTACTGCAAATGCATGGGCGGCCCCAGTGTGAAAGGGGTCTTATATTTTATTTTACTTGCTAATTTTTTCCCCACAAAAGTTATTAGATTTTTACTCCAGGAGTCTATAATGAGTTTGGAAATTCTAAAGAAATGCTTAAATGCATTACAATGTAACTAATCCCATAAGATTTTAGTAGACTAATGCCGCGTACACACGAGCGGACTTTACGGCAGACTTTGTCCGGCGGACTTTTCGACGGACTTTCCTGAATGAACGGACTTGCCTACACACGATCAACCAAAGTCCGTACACGTACAAAGTCGGCCTTGTACGTGATGATGTACGACCGGACTAAAACAAGGAAGTTTGTATCCAATAGCTGCCCTAGCGTAGGTTTTTGTCCATCGGACTAGCATACAGACGAGCGGACTTTTCGACCAGACTCGAGTCCGTCGGAAAGATTTGAAACAGGTTTCATTTCTAGGTCCGTCAAACTTTTGGGGAAAATGTCAGCTGGAGCCCACACACGATCGAATTGTCCGATGGACTCCGGTCCGCCGGGCAAAGTATGCCAGAAAGTCCGGTCGTGTGTACGCGGCATAAAATGTACTTGATTAAAATATGAATTAAACTAAAACAATTCAGATGACTAAAATATGACTAAAACTAAATAGAAATTTGGTGTCAATATTAACACTGATATGGAAACCACTGCTTTGTTGGAGTAGGGCTTGTAAGCAGTTTGGAATAAATGGCTCTATTATATTAGGCAATGTATATTGGTTCTGAATGTGCATTTGGTTGTTTGGGAAGTAAACAAATGATTTGCATGGCTCAGCCCCCTGTCCTGAAATTGAGGAACCATCCTCTAATTTGGGGATAAGTGATGGAATGAGATGTGAATACCCATCAAGCCTCTTCTTCTTGGAGTCATGTTTGTGGCGTCAGTCTTGCAGTGCCTTATGGGACTTGTAGGACCAAAGTTTATCTAGCCCTGCCTTAAGGTTTTGCTCGTTATCTGTAATCTGAAACATGCACACACATAACGCATGGTGAAAGTATTCTCTCATCTGCACCTTGTAAAGGGTTGTTAGGAGATGACTTTCTCCTTTTACAAGAGACAAGAAAACTGTGGGGGTTATTTACAAAAGGCAAATCCACTTTGCAGTACAAGAGCAAAGTGCACTTGGAAGTGCATTCACTGTAAATCTGAGGGGTAGATCTGAAATGAGGGGAAGCTCTGCTGATTGTATCCAATCATGTGCAAGCTAAAATGCTGTTTTTTCTTTTCCTTGCATGTCCCCCTCGGATCTACAGCAACTTTACTCCCAAGTGCACTTTCAGTGCAATTTCAAGTGGATTTGCCTTTCGTAAATTACCCCCACAGTCTACCCTGAGGCTTTACAGCTAAAGAATTCCTATTTTGGCATATTGTGGAAATTCTTTGGTCTTATCTATTATGCATGTTTAAAGTCTTTATTATTTTTTTTGTTTCCAGCTAGCCACAGTACCAGCCAATTGTCCCAAAAGCTGAAGACCACTTACAAAGCATCTACTAGCAAGGTAAACCTCATATTTTATAGCTTTTGTTTTTGTTTGATGAAAAGAGAGCACTTCACTATAATTTAAAAAATTTACTTTCTTTTGCAGTCATAGTTTACCTGTTTGTGCACACAAGATCAGTGGGTTTCCAATCAAAGCAGGCTGATCACCTATGCACATTGACTCTGCACCAAATCAAAGCTACATACAAATCAATATGCTTAAATTGCAGTCTGTAGTATCACCACAATTCCTTTTGTACACAAATGTTTGTTAAACTACCATTGGTTAGTATGAATACATATGAATATATCCTCATGTGCTCACTGTGCTTGTGGAGCCTCTTAACTTGTTACCACTAGTATAAAGAACATCGGATGGGCCAATCATATAGAAAGAATTTAGGCGGCTTTCTCAAAACCTTTAAAGGATAATTTCATATTTTGTAAAAAAAAGAAATAAATGCACATCTTTTTGCAGATAAAAAAAAATGTGCATTTATTATTATTTTTTTTTAAATTAGAAGCCTACAGAGCATTGCACCTATGATCTGCTGATCATGAGTGCAATGCTCTGTAGGCTTCTAATCTCAGGCTCCTGCAGACTGTCAGTGTAGCTGTCTGCTTGTACCACGTATGGGCACTGCCAAACTGAATGGCAGGAAGAATCATTAAACCATCTAGAGCGCTCATCAGCACCCTGGTAGTTCATTGAGAACTACAAGCCGTCAGCTTCAATGGCTGGTGGCATTTTTAGTTCCCCCCATTCACAGAACTCTGTGAATGAATGACATGGTCTTTTGGATGGAGCCCTGCACTGCCATGTGTTTTTTTTTTTTTTTTATTGTGACAGTGGGTGCAGGGAGAAGATCCCCAGCCCACAGTCACAATGGGAGCTGCTGCATCTTTAACATGTTATGTGCTACACCCCGGTTGTAATACGTAACGTTATAGAAGGTGAACGTATCCTTTAAAACCCCTCTCCGCTCTAATCAGGGAGTGCTGAATGGTCACTTGTAGTTTAGTTAATTGGTCTTACACATGGCATCTCAGGAAACAGAAGTGCCTTCAGTCAATACTCTTAGAGCTTGTGTTGATGGCATCCGTTTAAGATACTTCTGAGATCATTCAGTATTCTTTGAAAGATGCATTGGACCTGCATTTCACTTGCTCCAAGCAGATTTTTTCCTTTCCCAAAGACTTGTATGGGAATGCAAAACTCATTTGAGGCAAATAAATGTTCGTCAACATTAGCCCTTAATGCATGTGTGGTTGCACTTGTTCTTATGTGCAGATCTTAAAGCAAAACTCAAGAAAAAAATAAAATAAAAAAATTCTCCCATGCAGTGCATGGGTTAACTGCTCGTTTTGTCAAGGGGCGCACCGAGAGGCTATAATAACCTGATCCTTTGATCCTTCGGAAAACAGCACTTTCCCTGTTCCTGCCGTTCTCGTGTCCAGAGCTGGTCTATGGGTGTGATAACGTCAGGAAAAAGTCCATTCACAAGACTGCTAGCATGCAGGGGGCAGGTGTGGCAGGGATCAGCCTTGCGCTTGAAGGATTGGTGGATTAGGTAAGTATATCTGTGCAATCCCCTAGACAAAAACGAGTGGTTAACCTGAGCAGTACAGGCACCGCCCCACTGCATGGGAAAGTAAACATTTTGCTCAGAGTTCTTCTTTAATTGCTTCCCCCTGCCCCCCCATACACATCAATAGGAAACAACTTCAAGTGGGTTAATACAGCTTAGAAGGAGGTCACCTGCACCTGCCAGTGAACTTTAAATGTTCTCAGAAGAGTCTCAAACTGATCTCAACTGACAAATGCATTTTCCAAACAGATCCATCAAGATCTATTTATATGGTACAAGAAAGATTTCTAGCTATGTTCTGCTATATACATACAGAACAGTGTTATTACACCTAGGTCACTATTGGGCAGACCTCCCTTGTTCTAAGTGAACTTTGTTATTAGAAAATGTATATACATATTGTCACATGCAATTTGCCAAAGTGCTATTTCATTGCTTTTCTCCAAGGAAAGCTTATTGGTTAGTCCTTGACAATTACATTAATCACAGTTGTAAGAATAGACCTTCATAGAAATTGCTTTGAATAGTGACCTTATGTGAGGATAAAATTGGAAGAAGGGCTAATTAGTTCATCTGTGGCCTCTCTGAAGACTTGCCCTCATTTTTCTCTGTGACATGTCATTAAAGTTCACCTGTCTTTATACTCCTATGTGGACAGTCATTTGTCAGCTACACTGATGTGTCATACAATTTAGCCTGTAGGAACTGTTTTCATCACTGTGGGAGAAGATAGGTTAGGCTTTTTACATAAAATTAAATGCAGTGTGTAGTAAAGGTGGTAATATTTAACCTGAAAAAAATGGTTGATGTAACAACAACTTTTGGGCCCTATTGGGGTGTGTTAATGAGCACTTCTAGTACTTATTTCTGCGTATAGATCATCCTCATATCAAAAATTATTTGACAAGAAACGAATCATTGATGTTATCACAGCTGGGGCTCATCTGCTGTTTTGGGAAATTCCCCTTAAAGTAACTCTAAATCTACTGGCAGCCACATTTTAAGACCAATCTAGCTAACCCTGTAAAGCAAATATCGCTATACATACCTTTTTCTGCAGCTGATTCGGTCCGGTCTCAAACGGAGGATGCTGTGTGGAAGAGAGAGCCGACAACAGCTGGGAAATGCCTGGGAATTGTCGGCTGCCTCAACTGCACACGCCTACACACAGAAGCCACCGCTGACAGCTCAGCGTGGGACCAGGCCGGATTGGCTGCAGAAAGGGTATGTAAAGGGATTTTTGCTTTACAGGGTTAGATTAGTCTTAGAATGTGGATGCAAATACGTTTAGAGTTAGTTTTAGGCTGAACTACTTTAACAATGTATTTTACAGCTTCCAAAATGGTGCAAGATTCCAGGCATAGACAACCCCTGCTCAAGCACTCCTAAGGACTTATGACTGGGCAAATTTATTGCTAAAAGGGAAGCCTGCCTTTGGCATATGACCACCACATTCGTCCTTTGGCCAAGTCAGGGAGTAGAATGCAACAGATCCTGGTGCCATACGAGTCATGCAAGGATTGGCATATGTCTGCATGTCCATTGATCTTGGATAGACGTCTGCCTCTTCAATGTCAACTTTGACCCATTGCAGCCAAGCGTAATTATCCCTTAATTTATTTGACTTTAGCTGCTTGAAATCTGGTTCTATGGCTAGTAATAGTTAATCCCATTTAACTGGATTTATTAAATGTGATGATCTACGACTACTTATACCATGATCCAGATAAATGTAAACCTTCATAAACATGTTGGTTCTATGGGCCTCTGCAGTCTGGACCACTTTATAGAAAACTCCTGTCTGACGCCACAGTCATAATTTTAGTTCTTAAAGTGAACCTGTAACTACAGTAAATAAGCTCCAGCCGGTAAGAGGCTATATACTTACCTTTCTGATGGCCCTTGAGTTGAAACACATTGTTGATGGTCAATCGTAGGAGACATCCAACATTTCGAAATGTGTTGAATGCAAGCTCCACACTGCACCCAGTGGTTTTTCTTGCTGGTTCTTACATCCTGGAGTTATGTATAAGCCAGCGGCAGAACCCACAAATCTGGTATTTGCCACACCTGAAAGTGTTGCATGTCTGCAGCAGCTGGGGATCACCAACATAACAGTTTCAACACAAAGGCTGCCAGAAAAGGTAATTGTATAGAATCTTGTTTTTCAAGCTGGGGTTATTTTACTTTTGATCCTGTATTGACAAGGTCTCTTTAGGAAATTCATAGGTTGAAATAGGGCCTGATTTTATAAGGAGGTAAAAAGAAAGCGGCCCCCCTTTATACAAAAGATTGTGTAAAACAATATAAAAGATATATAAAACGTATAATTAAAAACTTGTTTTATTTTATTAAATGTATCTTGGGAAGTAATATTTTGCTGGCCATCATCTGTAAAACTCAGGACTGGTATATTGTATCATTTTTCAAAAATGAATTTTGGCGGCTCAAGCAAACAACACATAGAGCACTATGTCTGCGTGTGTGTGGACATATGTGACCTCAGAATGCCATTGTGTCATGCATTTAAAAATGTGTGACTGTCACTGAGAATTTAAACCAACTTTGTGTAAAAGCTCCGGCCCCCCCAAGGTTTAAATCTGGCTCTGTGTTTAAATGTAGATATAAATTTGGTTATTTTTCTGCAAATAGAATGGGGCTTAGGCAGGCCATACATGGTCTGAATCTCGGCCGTTTCCTGCTGAACCGGCCCAGATTCAAACCATGTATGGACAGGCTGAATGTAGCAAGTTGATCGATCAATCAACTTGGGTACAACCAGCATGCCAGGTTTTACTTGTGATTATCGCTAGCGGTTGCTATAGCCCCTAGCAATTATCACTGTCTTTTCCTGCCAATGGGAGAAGATAATGGCCCAATAAGAGGGATTCCCTCATCAACACTGTCTGTGTGGATGGGGGAATCAAGCTAATTTCTTTCCTGCAACCAAATAAATTTGCTCCGTGTATGGCCGACCTTAGGAAAACTAGACTAAAAGACTGGTCTCTGAATCTGAACCCTGTAGCAATCAATTCTACTTTTCACCCTTTTTTTTGAGGCCCTATTCACAGCACAATTTTTACGCATTCTATGTACTGATCATTGTGCAGGAACTTTTGTTCCTTATCAGTAAATTGTTCAGTAAAGTGTTACGACCTTGTGAATGAGGCCATATAGCGAATGGTAAAGAAAATACAAGCTTTTACCTGAATAAATGTTATAGGCAAAGCCTCCATTTTCATGTCCTCAAGATGTCACAGGTAACCCAATGTATCTCACTTTGAATCGCAGTAGTGTCTTAGTGGACTGAGACTGCATTTAAATTGGCCGTTTATTTATCTTTCACTTAATTTATGAGCTTAATAAAGATTATTACAGGATGATTTTAGGAAAAACAGAATTTTCTAAATTTCTTTGTGATTTCTCTATATAGTGTAATGGTGGAGATATCGGAGCTCCTGAGACCATCAGCTCCTATTCTAGATCTGTTAAGTAGCACTGCTTAAATCAGAGTTTCTCCCATTTCTGTGTTTTATTAAAAGTCAGCAGCTACAAAAAGTGTAGCTGCTGACTTTTAATAAACACACACTCACCTGTCCCACGATCCAGCGATGTGGCCGCCCGAAGCCTTGGTTCTCTCCCGCGCCTCTCCCCGGCGCCGACATCACTAGTGTGGGCACCCGGCTGTGACAGCTTGCGGCTTCATAGCCAGCTGCACACTGCGCATGCGCGACCTGAATGGCCAGGCAATCTTCTGGGGCCTGTGAGGTGTCCCAGAAGATGGGAGGGAGAGGAGAACTTCCGCTTGAAGCCCCACGGAAAGCCTCAGCGAAGCCTTGCGGAAGCTCCTCCGAAGCCTAACGGAAGCACCAAGCAAAAGCAAGGTGTAAACAGGACTGTAAGCTAACCATTTTATTTAGTGACAGGAGCTTTGACTGGCGTTCAGAGAGCTTTAACAAAGCGTGTCCGAAGCCTTGTTTTGAGGTAAGTATAAACTAGCCCTAAGAGTGAATCGGTTATTGCATGGGGATCATAATATTAAAATTGTAGGCAATTATTTAAGGGCTCATTGACACTTGCTTTGGCTTCAACGCACTTTAATGGGTAGTTTACACTTGCTTCAAAACAAGGCTTCGGACAGGCTTTCTTAAAGCTCTCTGAGCACTAGTCAAAGCTCCTGTCACTAAATAAAATGGTTAGCTTACTGTCCTGTTTACACCTTGCTTTTGCTTTTCTTTACTTAAGCTTTTCTTCAAAAATTATACCTCATGTACCTTTAGTGGTAGGTTTTCAAAGCCTTCATAGACGTCTACGGCAAAGCTCACTTGAAGCATCACAAAGCCCCACAGAAGCCTCATCAAAGCACCAAGCAAAAGCAAGGTGTAAACAGGACTGTAAGCTAACCATTTTTTTTAGTGACAGGAGCTTTGAGTGGTGTTGAGAGAGCTTTAACAAAGCCTGTCCGAAGCCATGTTTTTGAAGCAAGTGTAAATTGGCCTATGATGAACACCCAAATACAGGATTACTGTTGCCTGCAGTCTGTTTCTTACAGGAAAGTGAAGGTGAAGCACAATTTTGTATGCGTACAACACTGTGGGCTGTGTTTAAATGATTTATTATCACAAAATATTGGACAATGAATTGCATTTAAAGGATCAATCTTCATTCTGTAAAGCATGGTTACATATAGTATGAAAGGTTTCTACTTTTGCTTGTAAACGGAGCTTCATGGGGTGGGGTGGGGACTCGTCCCTTTTTTTTGTTTAAAAAAAAAAAAAATAATGATATACATACATTTTTCTAGGCATGTTTTCAGGTTTATATCAGTCAATATCATCCCCTTGGATACATAGCTACAAGATGTACAAATAGATTGTATAATTATCTGCATGGCATAACTCCATTCTGTTTCTTGTTCAAGACATACCTTCCTTTTAAGATTTATTCTTGGGGGTCTCTGCTTTTAAAGGTCAAATATAGAAATGCTAAATATTTGTTCTCTTGGTCTTGCTGTAGCGCTTACATTATTTCTCAGACAAGGCACATCGTCGCATCTCCAGAGGGCGGAGCTGGGAATTATGGGGTGGAGACTCCTGGGTAACTTCTGTGTGCCAGTGTGCATGTGTGGGTGTGGACCTGAATGAGCATTCTCGGAGCCATTCGTTTTTTTACCCTGTCCTTTAAATGTTGCTAAATTCCTGCTTGGTAGAACCTAATTCCAACTAAATTGCTCAGTACCTGTGTTACCTGAGATTGCTTTTTTAGAGATATCATATCTATCAACTGACCCTTTCTACCAGCAATTTGGCCAGTCTTATGACTGTGCCCGGTGTGCAATATGTTCATCTCAATTTGCGGGAAGGTAATTGACATGTTGAGAAGGAACCAATAACAGCATATGTCTGTATGTTTTATATCTATTCTAGACTACGTTTTGGTGCTCTTTCAAGGAAATATCTCTTAAGCTAGTTACGTAGGATATCACAATTGTGTATTCACAACTAGCATTCTTTCTCAGTGGCTTAGGATTGAGGAGCACTGGCAGCCATTGAAAAGCTAATTGTTGGTCTTTTCTGCTTGCCAACTGTTAGCTGTCCTATGGTGGAAATTATCAGTAGATGTCAACAGCAGCAGACTTCTAGACATGAGCTGGGAGTACACCTTTGGATAGAAATCCTTAGAAAAAACACGCTTCCCATTTGAACTAATGTTAATCATTTTTTCAATGTTCTGTTAAAGTAAGCACAGATGAGTAGGTCTTGGGATGCGTTTTAAACAACGCTCTTCCATGTTCTACTGTTAAATTGCCTGATTTTCCCGTAGCTCTTGCCTCTGCCTTTCAGTCTATGCTTTCTTCTCTCTCCATTGGTTTCATAGACCTCTTTGCTGATATGCATAGCACCTAGGGAGGCAGCAATTGCCTGCTGCTTGGTCAGAACTTTAAAACAGAAGATGGGAGAGCACAGACAGACAGTGCTTATGATTTGTATTATCTGGTGTCCTATAATACAGAATGCCTGTCAAGCCAAATCGTATTAATTCACTTATCTTCCGCCAACCATGGATGTTTATATAATACTTAAATGTAAAATGTATCCCCATAATTTTCAGGCTTCCTGAGTAATTACTTCTTGGCTCTTTGTTTTAGCAAGGATTATACTAGGTCTAATGGAAAAAGTAGGCTAAAATCTGGACGAGTTCCAACTAATAAACATTTCAAACCTTCCAGTTGAGTTGCAGTATGTTTGTTTTTTTTATTTCAATTTTTTTGTTCTGTGAACTCTTTTCCATCATTGTACAAAACAGCAGTGTAAAATCATTTCATGAGGTTATACAGTATGTAGCTTCAGGTGTCAAGGATCAAGTGCTTTTCTTTCAAAATCTTTACTAGGAAAATACCAGTATTTTAATCTCACTATGCAGAAAGCGTATAATTAATTTTAGGTGGGCACAGGTGGGTTGATTCATCCATCAGTTTAATATTTATTTTCCATAGACTCCAGTATTTATGTATACTAGTAGTAAATGAAGGGATCAGTTTACTAATGCTTGTTGCTCCTGCAGCTGGATCTCCCTGGCCTTTTTTCTAGGGTGGTGCCTTGTATTTGTTTTATTGGTTTAGTATTATTACTCCTATCATCGTGTTCCTTGTGAACAAATTTACATATGGCATACCTCAGGGCTCAAAGCTACTAGCCAGGCCTCAAGGGTTACTCACCAACAGTTGCCCCACCCAACCCCTACACTGCCCCGCCCCTAATTCCGCCCCTAAACACGCCCTCATAAATTATCTTATGAAATGTTTTATGCAGAATTAAGTTCTAAAAATAAATATTAACAACAACTTTATCTGTGCCCAACAATGCTGCTTTAACTGTGTCCACCAGTGCAGCCTCCCCGTGTCCACCAGTGCAGCCTCCCCGTGTCCACCAGCGCAGCCTCCCCCTGTCCACCATGCTGGGGAAGAGAGGAGAGGAAGATGATTGCCGGCCAGATGATCAGAGCGCCGAGGGACATCACTGGAACAGCTCTCATTTCAATAGCAGTTGTGTTCCCGCCGCTCGGCGTCGCATACAGGCCCGCCCCCTAACCGGGGAACTTTGATACACATCGCTCGTCCCGGGTGATCTGTCTATCAAGATCCCGGGACCAGGAGGCAGAGCTGTGTGTGACGGCGGGGAACACTCTGCTATTGAAATGAAAGCCGCTAGTGATGTTCCTTGCAATCTGATGATCCAGCCACCTGCTCTCCTCTCTTCCGCTCCAAGCACTGCGAGAAGGACTCCCATATAACCCGCCTGCCGGTGGTGCTCAGCCCCCCCCCCCCCTGCTCCCAGGCAGCTAACGCTCGCCAGACCTCAAAATCCACTTGCAAAGTGCGAGCAGGCGAGTGGAATTTTTAAGGGCTGGAATACCTGATCTAAACTGACTTCTTAAGTTTTGACATTTCCTCTCCTGATATAAAGGCTGCTGTATGAGGAATTGCAAAATGCTGCTTACACATCATGTTCAAGTAGTTGCATTTAAAAAAAAATAATTCTGCCTAGGCTTGATAAGTACGGTAAGTTTTAGGACATCGCTGCTCCATGTATCACAGATCTGGTTTAGACCTACAGTTCCACTTTAGGGGAACCAGACACCGAAACAGAGCAGGGGAAAAGAAGACAAGCCTCAGATGTGCTTAAGACGGGAGATTCCAAACAGTAAATGGTTGAAATCGAGGCATGGAAATTAATTTGATTAACCTGTCAGGCTTGGCTCAACTTGGCCCAGTAGTTATGGCCACATCAACTGCTAGACATTATGTGATTGATACGACAGGATCTTTCTTTACAGGGAACTCCAGTTTGTACCATAGCCAGTCAGCCTCTGACTGGCCATACTGGGACTTGGCACTTTTCTCCCTGAGTTCAGAGTGCTAGCGATCTTCAATGTGGGGCATTGCCTAGTGCCGCACAACCTTTCTCCTTAAAATGTCCCTGTCTACTTAGTACGCACACGTTGCAGCCCCATTTATTTCCATCAGTGAGCCATATTTCAGCCAATATTTTTCAATGACGGGGGCAGGGCTTACTCTCCAAAAACCTGCTCACTGTCCTAAATGCACACCATAGCTGCTGACCTAGGCTTTTAACCATGTGACCTGGCTGTCATGATGATCAAATTTGTTTATTACATAAATGTTAGTCACTTACCTTCAACTAGTCTGCAAGTCAAGAGTTTGGCCATTTCTGGCTGTGTGCTGGATGTGTTGCACATCTGTGATGTAGAAGTATCAAAGCCAGAGACAGCTAAGAGATCAAGTCAAATTATATGAGAGGTCTTCAAAAAGTTTCCGCACTATTCTATATTTAGCAGAGTTAAAAAAAAAAAAGTGTGGAAACTTTTTAAACGCTCGTATTTTAGAAGTGTGCAAATGACCTCAATAGGAAGCCTAAAAAAAATAAATAAACTCGGCACAGTATCCACAAGTGTTTTAAAGGACAAGCAGAGAAATCTATTAGGTATACCAGAGAAAAGGGCACATTAAGGACAAATGAGATCTATTAGGAAAAAAAAAATCCTAAGGTTGAGTTGAGTTTTAGTTCGATAACCAGGTAGCCATATAAAAGTGAACCCTAAAAACCTCTTTTGGGGGTTGCGTTTATTTTATATTTATGTATTTTATTTGTGCCAGGTTCATTTTAAATGCAGTTGAAAGATATGATTCCTAACAAAACAGCAGTGCTTTTTCCATTTTGTTTCCATTTTGTGCAATTTGATTACTAACTGTTAATGCATTGTACACATTATTTGTAGATTAACTTGTAATGGATTTGTTAACAGCTGTGCTCAGCATTGCATTTGAAACAGGCTGTCCTCTTGTGTTCTTAACTCTCAAGTACAAATTTGTTATTTAGTGGTTCTTGTGGCATATAGCTTCCCTTCACTGACTTTTTGTGGGGTTGGAGGACTTCTCTGTCATGTTAAAAATAGAGAGCCGTTACCCAAAGCATTTGCACTGAGCAGACATTCCACGGTCATGTACTCCCTCCAGAGACAGACATCTGTTAGCTGCAAATGTCATGAGCATGACAACCTGTTCTGTATATTTAGATTTTACTGTCCCAATCAAGGTCATCAAAATATTCGTCGTTCTATGCCGTACAAGTGAACCTCCTGCACAAAAGACAACTCCTAATTTTATGTTACTACTTCATGTAGAAGTTTTCATTATTCTTTTCCAGATTTTGATAAACTACCTTGAGAACTTCTAATTGCTAGAACCCTTGTATAGAAGTAGTAGTATTGTTCTTGTGTAAAGCGACTACTCCTCCTCCGAATGTTAAAGCTAATAGGTGCAAATAAAGTCTAATGGCTGGCCTATCACTTGATATGGTTTACTGAAGGAGCTGGGCACATAATACTGATACAGCAAAGCTGTACTCAGGGGAATACAGAGGCCACCATTTGGAAAATGCTAGTTGCTTTGTGTCATGCTGACCCTCTGTCTTTAATAGTTTGTCACCGTCCTGGAACATGTATGCGCCAGTGCTTACGGCCGACTTTCTGTGTTCACAATGCAGCAGGGCAGCCACTCAGCACAGGATCCTGAAGCTAGTGGAGATGACTGGAGTAGTGGCGTCTACCTCAGTCATTTACATCTTCCAGCTGCATTGGCCAGGTATGATATGTACAGCGGGTAAAATAAGTATTGAACACGTCACCATTTTTTAGGTAAATATATTTCTAAAGGTGCTATTGACATGAAATTTTCACCACATGTTGGTAAAAACCCATGCAATCCATACATACCAAAAACTGAAATCAAAACAAATAAGTTATGAAATTAGGTTATGTGTAATAAAATGGAATGAAACAGGGGAAAAGTAATGAACACGTGAACAAAGTGAGGTGCAAACAGGCATGGAAAGCCAAGAGAAATATATATAAAATTACCTCGCTTCCCTACACCCCCCAAGCTGCAGTCCTAATCCTCAGGTATAAGAATCAAGTAAGTAAAGCAATTTAAAAGAACCGCGCTAGAGAATTATAAAATTAAGTGGACTCACAAATACCTCAAATAATGTGATACACTCAACCTATTAATTTAAATTGTAAACCCAAATGACAACACAATATAAATGTGATAACTCAAATAATCAAAAAATTGTGTTAAACACTTAATACAGATATATATGAAAAGTGGCAGAAAAAATAGAGTCCGTGACTTTAAAAGTGACTTCAAAAATCAACAGTCCTTATTGTAAAAAATTCCACCGATAGTGATTGAAAACTTTTAGTGAGTAAAAACATCTCGTGAACAGAATCCACCACCTGTATAGATATGTGTTTACCAGAGGTAAGCTTTAATGAAGCTTATGCCAGAAATCCACTCTGTGGGGACACCAACATTGATCTCAGCATGGAGGGAGGATCACCCGGAACTCACCGACAAAAGGGCCAAATAATCAGCAATGGAAACCCAGGGAAATAAAAAATACATCCTCCATAGTGTGAATCCGTTTTAAGCAGTTTATTGAAAGAGATAAAAGTAGCGCACTTACTAGAAATGACGAATAAAACAGCGTATAATAACAATCAGCCGGCCGGCCTGCATACACCCGTTCACTGTGGGATGGAAACGATGACGTCAGCGCATCTGCCTTCCGACGTATGTTTGTTATGATTGTTATTATACGCTGTTTTATTCGTCATTTCTAGTAAGTGCGCTACATTTATCTCTTTCAATAAACTGCTTAAAACGGATTCACACTATGGAGGATGTATTTTTTATTTCCCTGGGTTTCCATTGCTGATTATTTGGCCCTTTTGTCGGTGAGTTCCGGGTGATCCTCCCTCCATGCTGAGATCAATGTTGGTGTCCCCACAGAGTGGATTTCTGGCATAAGCTTCATTAAAGCTTACCTCTGGTAAACACATATCTATACAGGTGGTGGATTCTGTTCACGAGATGTTTTTACACACTAAAAGTTTTCAATCACTATCGGTGGAATTTTTTACAATAAGGACTGTTGATTTTTGAAGTCACTTTTAAAGTCACGGACTCTATTTTTTCTGCCACTTTTCATATATATCTCTATTAAGTGTTTAACACAATTTTTTGATTATTTGAGTTATCACATTTATATTGTGTTGTCATTTGGGTTTACAATTTAAATTAATAGGTTGAGTGTATCACATTATTTGAGGTATTTGTGAGTCCACTTAATTTTATAATTCTCTAGCATGGAAAGCCAAGACACTAGCTGAAATCTATCAGTAATTAGAAAGCAATCCTGCCCCTTGTCAGTGCAAATAAATAACAGCTGGTTTAGTCTCAACGGATGGCCTATAAAAAGGTGTCTCATTACCAAGGTGTCACACAAAAAACATCTCATGATTGGTAAAAGCAAAGCGCTCTCTCAAGACCTTTGCAACCTTATTGTTCCAAAACATACTGAAGGCATTGGTTACAGAAGTATTTCTAAACTTCTAAATGTTCCAGTGAGCACTGTTGGGGTCATAATCCGGACGTGGAAAGAACATCATTTCACCATAATGCAGCCACGGCCAGGTGCTTCTCACAAGAATTCTGACAGAGGAGTTAAAAGAATTACCAGAAGAGTTGTCCAAAAGCTAAGGACCACTTGTTGGAGAGCTTCAGAAAGACCTGGAATTAGCAGGTACAATTGTTTCAAAGAAAACAAGTAATGCACTCAACTGCCATGGCCTGCATGCATGCGCACCACACAAGACTCCATTGCTGAAGAAAAAGCATGTTGAAGCTTGTTTAAAGTTTTCTGCACAGACAAGCCTGTGAAATACTGGGAGGATATAGTCTGGTCAGATAAACCAAAATTGAACTCTTTGGATGCCATAATAATACACAACTTGTTTCGAGGTCAAACGGCACTGCACATCACCCCAAAAACACCCCCATACCAACAGTGAAGTTTGGCGATGGGAACATCATGGTGTGGGGTTGTTTTTCAGCATACGGTACTGGTAAACTTCTTTTGATTGAAGGATGGATGAAAGTATGTACCGAGACATTCTTGATAAAAATCTGCTGCCATCTACCTGGATGATGAAGATGAAACAAGAGTGAACAGTTCAGCAAGACAATGATCCCAAACACAAAGCCAAGGAAACTCTCAATTGGTTTTCAAAGAAAATAAAGCTGCTAGAATGGCCCAGGCAATCACCTGACTTAAATCCAATAGAAAATCTATGGAAAGAACTAAAGATCAGAGTTCACAGAAGAGGCCCATGGGACCTTCAAAATTTGAAGACTGTGTGGAAGAGTGGGCCAAAATCACACCTGAGCAATGCATGCGACTAGTTTCTCCATACAGGAGGCGTCTTAAAGCTCATTACCAACAAAGGATTTTGTACGAAGTATTAAAAAAATTTCAGTTAGTGTGTTCAATACTATTTACTGGTTTCTTTGTATGTATGGATTACATGGGTTGTCACCAACATGTGGTGAAATAGCACCCTTGGAAATATATATACCTAGAAAAATGGTGACATGTTCAATACTTATTTTACCCGATATGCATAGTTACATTGGTCTCAACTGGACCAATGTTTAACATGCCGATGCCTGCAATTCTTCTTTAAAAAAAGACCTACATATTATCTTACTATCTATTATTTTATCAGCTGTTTCAAGATACAATAGGCTCAGTAGCAACATTTGTCGATGTTGCAAAGCAGAGTCTTCTCTGTGTTTCTTCAGACTTTTATGTTATTTATGGTAATCAGTAGCCTTTGAACTGACTATACTTGGGTCTGGCTATCTCCACCCAGCATTGAGTACAGGCAGCTCTCCTAATATTCATGGTTGTGTTAATTCCCCCACAACATCTACAGTCTGTGGTATTTGCTATGCATTCCAGAAATGTTTTAAACCTAGCAACGTTTTTGTGAATGATATGTAGGCCAAAATGCTGTGGAACAATTGTGGAAACTGATATTTCTACCAACAGAAGGTAAAGTCATCCAAAGATCTTACCTTGTGAGTATTGCTAGGTCTCAGCAACGCATGCCCAGCATATACCGTATATACTCGAGTATAAGTCTTTCCGAGTATAAGTCGAGGCCCTAATTTACCACAAAAAAAAATGGGAAAAACTTATTGACCCGAGTATAAGACGAGGGTGAGAAATGCACAGCTACTTTAAGTGGAAAAGAGGGTCAACAATGCCCATTTGTAGCATCACTGTGCTCATTTGCATGCCTCACTGTGCCCATTTGCAGCCATAGGTCCCCTGAACTTCAAACTCGGTAGTTAAGGGTTCCTAGATGCCCCCTAGCTGCAGCCAAAATTTGGAGTCTCTGAACCCCAAGGGTCCCGAAATGACATTGCTGCAGATAGACACAGTTGACCGAATTTGGGGCCCCGTATCTCGGGGCCACTTAGTGCTAAGAACCCCAAATTTGGAGGGCAAACCCAGTGGAACTAGCCCCATAACATTTTCAAAGCTGGGGTTTCTAGCACCAAGTGGCCCCGAGATACAGGGCCCCAAATATCAGTTCAGAAAATGTCAAGCACTTTTCTGCAGCAGAGAATGACATTTTCCGAACCAGTTTTGGGGCCCCGTATCTCAGGGCCACTTGGGGCTAGGAACCCCAGCTTTGGATATGTTATGGTACCAGTTCCACTGGGTTTGCACACCAAATTTGGGGTTCCTAGCACCAAGTGGCCCTGAGATATGGGGCCCCAAAGTCGGTTCAGAAAATGTCAAGCACTTTTCTGCAGCAGAGAATGACATTTTCCGAACCGATTTTGGGGCCCCGTATCTCGGGGCCACTTAGTGCTAGGAACTTCAACTTTGGATATGTTGTGGTACCAGGTCCACTGGGTTTGCATACCAAAGTTGGGGTTTCTAGCACCAAGTGGTCCTGAGATACGGGGCCCCAAAGTCGGTTCGGAAAATGAAATTTTTTGCTGCAGAAAAGTGCTTGACTCGAGTAGAAGTCGAGGGGGGCACTTTCAGCACAAAAAAATGTGCTGAAAAATTCGACTTATACTCGAGTATATACGGTACTTTAATTGATATTTCATTTTACAGATGAAGTTGTTTTGCATATGTGAATGTAGATTAGCTGTGCAGAACAGAATTTGTTAAATTACAGCAATAGCTGTGATAACATTAAAGAAGGTTTAGTTACTTGTGGCATATGAAGGCAATCTGATATCTTAAAAGGTATAACAAACTTGCAGTGTTGTAAGGAGTAAATACAAGCCAAGTGTTAAAGCTAGTATTTTAATGTATCGAGAGGTTTAACATTAACAATTTTTTTTTATCGGCAACCTACTATAAAGGTACAGTAATACCTTGGATTGCGAGTAACGCGTTTAACTAGCATTTCGCAAAACGAGCAGGATTCAGGCCTCTGCGGTGTGCAGTACTGCATTTGGCCAGAGGTGCTGGGGCGCCGGTGACACTCGGAGCGGCTCGGATGCACTCTGAAACACTCCGTTCCCGAGTGTTTCCAAGTCCAACGGTTTCTGAGTATTTCCAAGTCACTCCGGCGCCCCCCCCCCACCACCTCTCGCCACATTCAGTACTGCATACAATAGAAGTCAATGTGGAACAAATTATCTTTGTTTTCAAAAGGTGTTATAAGGCTGCTGATCCAGAGGTGCATCGCCGTGCACCTGTGGCTTTCCTGCGGGTTAGCTTTCCCTGAGCCATAGACTTCAATTATATCCTGCAGGTTTGGTGTGCTTTCTGAAAGCCCACTAAAACTCCTGAATGCAGGAGTTTTGATGCACTTTCAGAAAGCGCACCACACTTGAAAGATATAACAGACATCTATGGCAAAGCACAGCTACCCTGCTGGAAAGCCACAGGTGCACTGCGCTGCACCCACAGTGCGGGTAAACCACAGCACATCAATGTGAAAGCAGCCTTGGACCCCATTCACATGATTGATCCAAGTAGGTCTGCCTGTCCCTTTCATTTCTTTTTGTGATTGTGTTTAAACAGTGGGTAAACATCCAATGGGGATTGGTCCCACAGAAAACGATGATCCTGATTGTTTAAAATCTTCACTATGCTATTCAAAATAAAAAAATTAAATTCTGAAGCATTTCATATTATTGTGGCCCATGACCAATTACCAAATCGCTTAAGTGGCTCTCGCTCTTCAAAAGGCTGAGCACCCTTGCCATAGAGTGTACCCACTGACCTTCCATTATTAATTATCTGCCTTCAATTAAAAGGATTGATTTCTCCATATTACAGCACATGGGTCTCTCTGCTACTTTGTGAAATGTGTAAATCTGGTTGTGATTAAAGTGGTTGTATACTCTGTTAGACCCCTTTTACCTAAAGGTAAGCCTATAACAAGGCATACCTGTAGGCACAATGAATATCTCGTAAACTTGCACAGCGTAGGCGATATTCAGTATATGCGGTGCTGCCGATGTCATCAGCGCATGCGCACTGAAGAAACGGCCTGCTAGTGCGGTTTCTTCAGGACTCCTGCGGCTCCCATGGGCATACGTCATCACGGCTCCGGCCAATCACAGCGCCGGAGCCGCGAACCCGGAAGTAACTTCGGTGAAAGTTGTCGGCCATGTACTTGGGAGTGCCGACGCCGATTCAGTGCCTTGTTCTGAGGTAAGTATTTCATAATGAGCTAGTATATGATGCATACTAGCTCACTATGCCTTTGTCTTGCAGGGTCCCCCCCCCCCCCCCCCCTCCGAGGTTTACAGCCTCTTTTAAAGCACTTCACTGCTTTGTCATTGTTAACAGAGACCACTTCCAATGTTCAGCAATTAAGATTATAAATAACCTGAGTGTTGCAAAACTTGTGAACATAGCCAATGAACAAAAACTCTCCAATCTGTCTCTAGAGATCAAGTTATTCAACTGGTGGGAGAAAGTGAAGACAGGCTGTCAACAAATTGAATGTGTACATATATATCACACACAGAAGCGTGGTTTAGTCTGCAGATTTTGGGGCAGGAAAATGAATGTGTTTTTAAATCTGCTGATGAAGTGGAAAACTAAAATCTCTCAATGTTCTTAGGGGTGGAGAACAGAAAGAAAGGCTCACTTTATAACTGAAATTCAGCTTAAAAAGAACAGAAATATCCATGTAGAATGTGTCAAACACAGAATACAGAAACATTAAAGTGGAAGTCCATGATAAAACTAAAATCCCTGCATCTATAACCACCAACATTCTAACACTATCCTATATAGCCCTGTAAAGAAAAAAAATCAGTATACATACTTTTTTTTAAGGCGATCAGACCCGATCTGCCCACCAATCATCAGGCACATCTGCCCGACAATCATCAGGCACATCTGCCGCCCGCCAACATCTGACACATCTGCCGCCCGCCAACATCTGACACATCTGCCGCCCGCCAACATCTGACAGATCTGCCGCCCGCCAACATCTGACACATCTGCCGCCCGCCAACATCTGGCACATCTGCCGCCCGCCAACATCTGGCACATCTGCCGCCCGCCAACATCTGGCACATCTGCCGCCCGCCAACATCTGGCACATCTGCCACCCAACATCTGGCACATCTGCCACCCGCCAACATCTGGCACATCTGCCACCTGCCATCTGGCCACAATCAGGCACATCAGCCCGTCAACAGCTGACACATTAGCCCGTCATTATAAAGGGGTTGAGGGGCGGGACTTTGAGTGAAGCACACGGATGCAATAGAGAAATGAATTAGAGAATGGTTTATTATTTGAGTCACTTCCTAGAACATAGGTTGGAGGTATACAGTTCGTTACATATTGTATATCAATACTTCAAGATAAATCATCACACATAAATACATTGTCCAACCAAAGTTTAAAACAGTATTTTACAAGTACACAGGTCACGTAATAACATGATTAATTGCATTGCAGAGAATACTCATAAAAGTAGCTTGTGCATTAAAGCGTCATTAGAAATACTAGTCAAGGTAAGATAAGTAGGAAAAATCATCTAAAAACATTCATAATGACTCTGTTAGGAAATATAAGCCAGAATTTTACAGTTGCACGGGTCACTTCAGTGCGTGATTAATTGCAATGTAAATGATACTGAAAACAGAAATAGGATGCATTAAAGCATCACTTAAAGAAGAAGGAGAAAATATACTTGGTGAAGAGAAACGGCCGTGGTGAATTCATGAATATATTGTTGTAACGGTAGTTGTTAGCTCTACGCGTTTTGGGACCTTAAAGTCACTCGTCAGGAGCAAGACAGTATTAATCATCTAAAAAATGAAGATAGAAACATCAGTGGTAATCTGAAAAATACGTGGGAAAATGCAGAAAATGTGAAACACCCACACATATCCATACACTTGTCCCACAAACTTACATGAGTGTGACCGCACACAAGGGAGAGCACTGCCGCACGAGTCAAACCGGACAAAAATGCCACATACCGGAGCTGAGGGGGCCCGTCCAGGCAACGCAACCCGCAGCAGGCAACATCCCCAACACGGTGAAGGTGGAGTGGTGAGGGGGAGGTGTGGTGAATAGGAGAAAGGAATAGCCCCAGGAGGGGGAACCTGCTGAAGGAAAAGAGCCTATGATTGTAGTGCACTGAAGTAAGAAAAGGGTATGAGGGAATATAAAGTGATGCAGAGTAAGAGGTAGTGAGAGACGAAATGAAGAGACAGAGTGAGATAAGAAGAAGAAAAAGAAAAATTAGCAGTGGGAAAAAAAGGAGGGAAAGAAAGGGAGAAAAAGAGGGAAAAAGGAGAAAAAAGTGAGGATTAATAGGGTGAAAATATAATTACCTGCTGCATACTAAGTTGGACAAGAGAGCCAAAAGGAAAGTGATGTGAAAAGAAAGCTGAGCATAAAGGACAGAGGTGCCGATCACAGCTTAGGGGGAAGCCTCCGCCGGGTGAGCCGTCCAGAACCAGCCTCCAACATCATGAAGTAGCAGAGTAGGGGACAGGGGACGCACCAGGAGTGTGGCCGCCATCAGAGCCCGGCGTGTCCAGTCCAGGGCGTCAACCAGGTATCCCCACTGCTAAGGATGGAAAAGCCGGCCAGCTGATTTTTAATTCTGCCGCCCGCCATCAGGCACATCTGCCGCCCGCCATCTGACACATCTGCCGCCTGCCAACATCTGGCACATCTGCCGCCTGCCAACATCTGGAACATCTGCCAACATCTGGCACATCTGCCGCCCGCCATCTGGCACATCTGCCACCCGCCATCTGACACATCTGCCACCCGCCATCTGCCCACAATCAGGCACATCTGCCCGCCAACATCAGGCACATCTAGCCACCCACCATCTGGCACATCTGCCGCCCGCCATCTGACACATCTGCCCGCCAACATGACGAAAAGATCTTGCAGTGCAGAGGAGGCTCTCCAAATACTCCAGAGTATGTCGGACGAGAGTAGCGGGGAATTCTCTCCGTCAAACTCGGATAGTGACTATGAGCCAGTGGAAAGCAATGGCTCCGAGATGGAAACAGAGGAAGATAGAATCCTAACAAGGAGAATCAGGGGAAATGAGCAGGAGGAGACATTCACCAGCAGCGCAGCACTCCCGGGCATCCATCAGCAGGCATCCACCAGCAGCGCAGCACTCCAGGATGATATGCAGGCATCCACCAGCAGCCCAGCACTCCAGGATAATATGCAGGCATCCACCAGCAGCGCAGCACTCCAGGGCATCCACCAGCAGCGCAGCACTCCGGGATAGGCAGGCATCCACTAGTAGTTCTGCAACCTTCCTAGAAGATAGGCCAGATGCTAGCAATGGAGCATCCCATCAACGAGGCAATGCCCATACTAGCCTCCCAGATGTTCTACTGTATCCAACATGGCTGCCCGATACGTCAGTGGAACCTGTAATTCCCCTTTTTACAGCCCAGCCAGGCCCTCAGATGCAGACGGAAAATGTAACCCCACTTTATTATTTTCATTTATTTATTTTTTACCAATGATCTCCTAACCTACATTGTGGAGCAATGTAATCTATACGCCAGCCAACATATAGCCAACAATCGAAGTTCTTCATATGCCCGTCCTTTTGTTTGGAAACCCCTCAAAAAATGAACTGCATTCCTACTGGTCTACCCAACCTATCCACCACATGCCGGTCTATTCGTCATTGATGCCCAGAACCCGTTATGGGATGATTATGAGATTTTTACACTTCAACAACAATGCCCAATGCCTCCCTTGAAATCATCCCAGTTACGATAAATTATTCAAAATTCGGCCCCTAATCAATTTTTTTTGCGCCAGCTTCATGCAGATGTTTACCCCTGATATAAATATTTGTGTAGATGAATCCCTAGTACACTTCACTGGAAGACTCGGAATAAAACAATACCTCCCCAGTAAAAGAGCCAGACATAGGGTAAAATTTTATAAGGCGTGTGACAGGGCCACGGGTTACACATATGACTTTATAATTTTTGAGGGAAAAGACAGACAGCTAAACCCCCCTGGATGCCCTACCTACATGGGAACAAGTGGCAAAATTGTCTGGCAGCTGATCCAACCATTGCTTGGGAAAGGTTACCACCTATATGTAGACAATTTCTACACTAGTCTCCCACTTTTCCGCCATTTGTATTTAAAGAACACTGTGGCCTGTGGGACAGCACGGACCAACCGCAAAGGCTTCCCACAGAGATTGGTCGCCAAGAAATTGAAGCAGGGGGAAATGGCCAGTATGTGGGCTGAAGGGGTACTAGCGGTGAAGTGGAGAGATAAAAAAGGAGATGTCTACATCCTTTCCACAATACATTATGACACCTTGGTGGAGCTTCAGAGAAGAAGAGGCCCCATACAGAAGCCAAAATGTGTGCATGGGTCAACCTATACATGGGGGGGGGGGGGTGGATATGAATGACCAGATGATGCAGCCCTACTTGGCCACCATGAGATCACTGTTTTGGTACAAGAAAGTTGCCATTTATTTTATGCAACTTGCCCTATTCAATTCATATATTATTTTTTCTAAGTGCACCCAAAGTTCCCTAACCTATCTAAAATTCCAAGAAGACGTTGTCACAGCCCTACTCTATCCCCAAGGCCAAGCCCCTCAACTAATTTGCTCCGATTCATTAGCCAGACTTAGCCATGAAAGGCACTTTCACGAAATCCTCCCTCTTACCCAAACAGGTCACAAATCCCCCAAAAAATGTTGTGTGTGTTCAAGTAGAGGAATTCGCCGTGACACCCGACACTACTGTCTCCAGTGTCCCTCCCAGCCAGGCCTCTGTATTGGAACGTGCTATCGGAGCTATCATACTTCACTACACTATTAGTAAAGTGAAGATGATTTTTTTCCAGTTTCCACTATCTGCTATTTCTGTGAATGACCCGACTATGCCTCTGCCAAACATTTTTCTGCCTTCAACGTGAATTGACCTTGGCCTGTTAAATGAACTTGCTTTTTGCCTGCCTCCTGAACTGATCATTTGCCCTGCCACTGTACAGCACAGGGGTCTCGCATATGTGAGGGGCTCCAGAAAAGGTTTTCCGAGTGGAGAAAACATTTTTCTCCAGGTTTTTAGTTTTCTCGGATTAGTGTCTGGAGACTCAGAGGCTTCGTAGAGATTTGGGTGGGAAGAAGCCTCTACCCCTGTCCTCAGGTCTTACCTGACCAAGGCCCAATATACAAAGTGCTGCCTGCTGCCACCTGAACTGGTCATGCCTCTGCCTGCCACATGAACTGGCCATGCCTCTGCCTGCCACATGAACTGGCCATGCCTTTGCCTGCCACATGAACTGGCCATGCCTTTGCCTGCCACATGAACTGGCCATGCCTTTGCCTGCCACATGAACTGGCCATGCCTTTGCCTGCCACATGAACTGGCCATGCCTTTGCCTGCCACATGAACTGGCCATGCCTTTGCCTGCCACATGAACTGGCCATGCCTTTGCCTGCCACATGAACTGGCCATGCCTTTGCCTGCCACATGAACTGGCCATGCCTTTGCCTGCCACATGAACTGGCCATGCCTTTGCCTGCCACATGCACTGGCCATGCCTTTGCCTGCCACATGCACTGGCCATGCCTTTGCCTGCCACATGCACTGGCCATGCCTTTGCCTGCCACATGCACTGGCTATGCCTATGCTTGTTACCTGAACTGCCTGCTAAACCTTGGAACCTTGGACTGTACTGAACCATGTTCATACTTTTCCATATCTGTCTGCTGCCTGGACAATTCCTGGACATTTCCTTTGGCTGTCTGGACAAATACTTTGACTGCTCTGGAATGGTATTCCTGCCTGCTAAAACCACAGGTGAGCTTTTTTTTTTTTTTTTTTTTTAACCTTTTGCTCAGCAGAATGTATTTTGGGGTGTAATTCTTGGTGTGTACATGCTATGTGTTAGAAGCCTGGAAGTGCTACTTGCATGTTGGGCCTATGTATGTGGCCAGGCTGTGGAAAAGTCTCACACATGGGGTATCGCCATACTCAGGACGAATAGCAGAATGTATTTTGGAGTGTCATTTTGGCTATGTACATGCTATGTGTTAGAAAGATCTTCTAGATTGACAACTTTGTGAGAACAAAATAGGTTTTCATTTTCTTTCCACATTTTCCAAAAACTTGTGGAAAGAAATTACATGTTCAAAATACTCATTATGCCTCATAGAATATACATTGGGGTGTTTTCTTTCCAAAATGGGGTTATTTTGTGGGTAATTCCATTGTCCTGGTGCTGCAGGGCCTTCAAAAATGTGATAGGTACTCAGGAAATGAAATGTGTAATTTATGCCTTTAGAACACCTGATGGTGCTACATGGATGTTGGGCCTCTGTGTGTGGCCAGGCTGTGGAAAAGTCTCACACATGGAGTTTTGCCATACCCTGGACGAATAGCAGAATGTATTTTGGGGTGTAATTGCAATTATGCCTGCACCGTGTGTGAGAAATAACTTGTAAATATGACAATTTAGTGAAGAAAAAAAAAAAATATTTTTTTTTTATTAATATTTCTTAATTTTCCAAAACATTGTAGGGAAAAAATTTCAACTTCAAAAAATTCACTATGCCTCTTACTAAATACCTCAGACTGTCTTCTTTCCAAAAAGAGGTCATTTGGGGGGTTATTGTACTGTCCTGACATTTTAGGGCCTCAAGAAATTAGATCAGTGCATTAGGATTGATACATTTTCAATAATGCATAGCATGGCTTGTAGACTCTAACTTTCACACAAACCAATGATCATATACTTATCAGGATTTTTTTTTTACCAAAGACATGTGGTAGAATACATTTTTGCCTAAATTTTCGACAAAATTAAATTTTTTTTGGTTTCTTTTTTCGCTTACCGTATATACTCGAGTATAAGTCGAGTTTTTCAGCACCTTTTTTTGTGCTGAAAGTGCCCCCCTCGATTTCATTTTCCGAACTGACTTTGGGGCCCTGCATCTCAGGGCCACTTTGTGCTAGGAACCCCAAATTTGGTGTGCAAATCCAGACGAACTGGTACCACAACATATCCAAAGCTGGGGTTCCTAGCACCAAGTGGCCCCGAGATACGGGGCCCCAAATTCGGTTCGGAAAATGTCATTCTCTGCTTCAGAAAAATGCTTGACATTTTCTGAACCGATTTTGGGGCCCCGTATCTCAGGGCCACTTGGTGCTAGGAACCCCAAATTTGGTGTGCAAACCCAGTGGAACTGGTACCACAACATATTCAAAGCTGGGGTTCCTAGAACCAAGTTGTCCCGAGATACGGGGCCCCAAAATCGGTTCGGAAAATGTCATTCTCTGCTGCAGAAAAGTGCTTGACATTTTCTGAACCGATATTTGGGGCCCTGTATCTCGGGGACACTTGGTGCTAGAAACCCCAGCTTTGAATATTTTATGGTGCTAGTTTGCACACCAAATTTGGCGTTCCTAACACTAAGTGGCCCCAAGATACAGGGCCCCAAAATAGGTCAACTGTGTCCATCTGCAGCAATGTCATTTCAGGACCCTTTGGGTTCAGAGACCCCAAATTTTGGCTGCAGCTAGGGGGCATCTAGGAACCCTTAACTACCAAGTTTGAAGTTCGGGGGACCTATGGCTGCAAATGGGCACAGTGAGGCTGCAAATGGACATTGTTGACCCTCTTTTCCACTTACAGTAGCTGTGCATTTCTCACCCTCGTCTTATACTCGGGTCACTAAGTTTTTTCCCATTTTTTTGGTGGTAAATTAGGGCCTCGACTTATACTCGGAACGACTAATACTCGAGTATATACGGTATATCACAAAAAATAAAAAATTAAGTGGTGAATAAATACCACCAAAAGAAAGCTCTATTTGTGTGAACAACATGATAAAAAATTTCATTTGGGTACAGTGTAGCATGTCTGAGTAATTGTCATTCAAAGTGAGAGAGCACTGAAAGCTGAAAATTGGTCTGGGAAGGAAGGGGGTGAAAGTGCCCAGTATTGAGGTGGTTAAGTATAATGGCACATAAGCTTCGTGCTGAATGCAATGAGCTGTTATTTTTTTCTTCACTTTTATGTTGCTTTGCTTCTAGCTTCAGGTTGAGCTTTTTCTGCTCGATTCAAGATTGATGACTGAACTTTGGGTGTGAGTCACACTGTTTGAAGTTTGAGCCTTTAAAAAGGTTTGCTATAAATGATGGCCGCATAGCAGCTGACCTACTGATATATATTACATTGTGTATGTAAGTTTGAGTCTCTTTCTGAGAAGCAGTAAGTATCGTTTGACAAATTTGATACTTGAACAGATTTCAGGGCAGCTACATTTATACAGTAATTTTTGTTATGCTTTTTCTTTGTTTTAAAAAATTTATAGATTCAAACTTTTTTGAGATTTACCCTAGTGCCAAACTCTACTGGTTTGTTTTGCTTCCTAATAAATATCTATTGTATATGGTAAAGTGCTGGTGTGCCGTAGCAAATAATTGTGCATATATCAACATGTGCATCAATTCATAGAACATATTCAAAATTCATCATTATATGGAAATAAAAAACTAGATACGACATACCAGCTTTTTAATGTATACAATAGATATTAGGAAGCGCAGCAAACACCAGTCAAGTTTGGCACAAGGGTAAATTTTACCATTAATGCTGCAGCATCCTAGCAGTGGACAATTATTGTATTTTCCTTTTACCCACATGCACATTTTGGTTTTCTTTTTATGCAACATTTTATCTCAATTTGTATTTGTCTTCTGACACCTTGCACGAGTGACACTTGGGCCCCATGTACACGGGACGCTGAGGTAAAGTCCTCTGAACTAATTTTTTTGACACCTTGAAACCGGCGTTTAAAACGCCCGTTTAGCCGCGTTTGCATGCCGCGTTTAACCGTGTTTGCGTCTAGAAGCGTTTATTAAGATTACCTCATTTAATACCCTCCCCAAGCTCAAAAAACATTGTTAGTTAACTATTTCAGCCATTTTGACCAGAGTGAGTAGCAACAGCAAAGAGAGCAGTTGTCTACTTGTATTTTCCTGTGCTTTTTTTTTTGCAATGGATCCAATAATGAGCATAATTTGGATACAGCAATGCCAGTGGTGTATTGCATTGCATCAAGGGCAAGTAATTAAAACATTTTTAACTATTTTTTTTCCATTGTTTTCCATTATTTTTTGGTCTTTTCAGGTCAAAAAATAGTGTACCTTTTAAGTTGTGGATTGTTATTTGCCACGTCACCTGCCACAAGTTGTGGATTGTCCACTTGCCACGTCACCTGCCACAAGTTGTGGATAGTCCACTTGCCACATCACCTGCCACAAGTTGTGGATAGTCCACTTGCCACGCCACCTGCCACAAGTTGTGGATTGTCCACTTGCCACGTCACCTGCCACAAGTTGTGGATTGTCCACTTGCCATGTCACCTGCCACAAGTTGCGGATTGTCATTTGCCACGTCACCTGCCACAAGTTGTGGATTGTCACTTGCCACGTCACCTGCCTCAAGTTGCTTGTTCAAATCTAACAACATATGGGTCAACTTACAATTATACTTCTGATAACCGCAATCCTAGTGGTGTATTGGATTGGATCATGGGCTCATTAGGGTATATAAATAGTCTATGAATCATTGCAAGCAGTTTCATTTTTTTTAAATATTTTTTAATGGTTTTTCATCATTTGCTATCATTTTTGAGATTTTTAATGTCAATAAAATAGGGCACCTTTAAAAAAACGCTTATAAACGAAAAAGCGGCTAAACGCCGGTACCGCGTTTAGCCACTGAAACGTGGAAATCTTCTGCGTCTGAACCCATTTTTTTTGCTTCCAAAGAAACGCTGTTAAACGCAACTGCAAAAAAACGGCAATAAACAAGACTGTGTACATGGTCACATAGAATAACACTGAATGAGTTCAGGGGCAGTTGGAAAAAACGTCCAACTGCCTCTGAATGTGTGTTTAGCAGCGTCCCGTGTACATGGGGCCTTATAACACATTAGCTTTTTTTGAGATTTCCCTGAAATATTTAGTTTTGTTTCTCCGCCACCTCACGCATGATTATAACAAATTTGTTGGATTTCTATTTTAGTGTTTGATCCACATGATGTACTATAGAATCCTTTGAAGAAGTGGGTCCTTTGTCTATCATTTTATGTTGTAGTGGTGGCAACAATGTAAATGTAAAGTATATTGGCGTAATTTTGCCACTGCAGTCCACTGGACCATTAGGAAGCCAGCATGACATTTAATCACAAGATGGGAACTTTTCTGCCTTTCCTTCTCCCTCTCTAGAAGGTGTCTTGTCCATTAGAGTCTTCAGGAAACGTGATAAAACACAAGCAGATCGAGGTACAGATTGTGGAAGTCCCAGAAGCCACTGTAATTGGCACATTCAAGTGGTAGAATGGGAACATTTTGTCAATGGGTTTCTCAGACTTTTAAGGTCAACAGATATCTGACTCCAAAAATAAAAGATGCACTCATACAAGGGCTATATCAAGGCATGCGTGTGGCTTTTATATGTGCTTCTCTTGTCCTCTGTGCATTATCAGATTTAAGTGCCCATCAAAAAGAAGTGTGTCTTCACCATTAATGAGAAGGGTTCTGAGACTGTAAGTGTTTGATCAACTGTGGCTTCAAAGGAGATTTGTGATCTTATTTAGCCCATTTTTTTAATCGTTGCATGTTAAAATCAATATGTTACAAGTAAACTGACTTCCAAGATGGGCTTCAGCTCATGCTGTGAAGAAATAGATCTCTGAGGAACTTGGGCCTTTCTGGTCATACACTAAGCGATTTTTGGCTGGTTCCTGATAAGCCAGATGGCATTTGGTTAGTGGGTAGCCTTGCTATGTTTGAGAGAAGTCAATCCTTCAATTGACATTTGTTAAAGGAACCTGCTGGAAAATTTTTGGCTGAACAGTGACTGCATCCATTCAGTTGCAATTGTTGTTTGGGATTTCGGACAACTGCCACCATAGACTGTCAGAATACAATAGCCCAGCAAGGGGGTTTGTCCATCTGCACTGTTTAGAGTGGATGGGGGGAATATGTTAGATTCCTTTCATTAAGTCTTCAGGGTGAACTAAAAAGCTGTATAGCTTTATTTGTCCTTTTTACCCAAGACTAATATAATTTTGTTATTCTCTGACCTGTTTGTCCTGTGGTTGTCATAGAAAAGCAGGTTGAGCCCATTGTCCAGATTTATTTTTGCCCTGCTGTGGACTGTGTCTCTCCTAGAGAATTTTAAGATGTAGTCAAGCCAACGGCAAGATATAATCTTGTTATTTTATGGGCAACATACAGGCCCTCTAGTGGTTGAAAGCTGGGAAGCTTCTCATGAAGCCTCTAGTGGCACATCTGTATAAATGCTCAAAACACCTTAACTGGTACATCTTCATTAGAAGGAACTTCTTTTCATACCGTGATGCTGCTCATATTTTTCCCTGTGCAGTCCTAACAGTCCTAAAGAGATGTCTCCTCCTCTACTTTTGACTACTTTGTTTTTTTTGTCAGTACGTGGTCCGTCATTTGGAAGCAAGATTTAGATTGATCAGTAATTCTCAAATTGTAACTAAAAAACCCAGCTATTTACCAGCCACAGACCAGTATGTATATGCATCAACTAGCAGTCACTTGTAACATATGTATGTCACTTTAATGTCTACTACTTGACATTGTCTCCCTAAATGTCTAATGTATAGATTTGGTTCCTTAAGAGGAAAGAGGGTACTGAGCTGCAATTTACCTACTAACCAGAGGGAAACTGGCTGCAAGACTGTGCGTTACTTACTGCGTTTCTCAGTTTAATTAACGGATTTCTATTTTTTTTTTTTTTTTTTTTGTGTTTGCTGAAAGTGTCTGTTCCAAATTCTATGATTTTATTTATTTATTTTTTATTTTAGATTGTTTCCAGTTTCAAGACTACAACCTCTCGGGCGATCTGCCAGTTGGTGAAGGAGTATGTTGGACATAGAGATGGGCTTTGGGATGTCGGTGTTACACGAACACAGCCGGTGGTTCTGGGCACAGCTTCTGCTGGTAGCGTAAATAACATTAATGATATGTTTTGCATAGTATGTAGCATGCCAACAACACAATATCCTGTGTCTAAACAAGCTGAATGCACAGATAAGCATTTTTTCCTTTTTCAGCAAAATATTATTTACATCTTTAAAGCAAACCTGTGCTTTGTCAATGCAATCTAAAGCAACATGTTTGCATTGAACCCCCCTTTCCAGGAGCTCATAGGTCTTTCCAGTACCCAGTACTTGTTGATAAGTAGGATTACGCGACTTATTGCTTTGATCACAGCTAACCATGCAGATGCTTGATTGCCAGTTTGGTATTGTATCATTTTGATGTGTACAAGGTCCTCGGCTCTGCATAAGCTCGGACTAGAACTTTATGGAACTTACACAGGTTCCCTTACCCTTTTTCCTGACTGCTGAATGGCATGCCAGGAAAGCAGAAAGCAGACGAATATAAACTGCTGGGAAGGAAAATGATAGTGTGAACATCTGTTTACCCATGTAGGTACACTGCAATTATATTTGAAAATGGTGTTTTGAGATGCAAACACAGAAACCTGCAAATATTTTTAAGGCATTGTTTAATAGCACCAATTCACCCCATGCTCTTTTATTGGGAATCTGTTGATCCTGCACCATGTCTGCTTGTGTACATACACTACTGTATAGGCTTCTTGCTGCCTCTCACAAAAAGCACAATTAAAAGAAAATGCCAAAGCTAAGATGTTTTTTTTTTTTTTTGTTCATTTTTGTTGACGCATTATGTCGGTACAATACATCAGGTGAAAAGGGGTACAGATTCTTTAGATACATATCAATTCTCAAATGAAATGGTGTTTACCTGTGTCATACCTGGAACAGCGAGTATGGATTCCTTATAACGGTAGGCCACATAAAAGACCTATTTTGGTCTCAGAAGTCTGCCTAGATATTCCTCTCAAGAGCTCTAAGTGCTGATGCAAGCAGTGAACTGGCTCTTGGGAGGAATCACACAAGTATTAAAATGCCTTGATGGTTGGATATCAGTCTGGAGAAATGTGCATTCTGATGCAAACTACCCTAGGTAATGTCCACACATGATGCTGAGCCTCCATGATTGAAAGAACTGAAGTTTAATATTTGAAAAGGTGAGGGCCAAGAACATTATGCCTGGGGAGGAAAGGGCTAGATAATGTTGGACATCCTCCATCCAAATAATGAGGCAAACTCTATCTGACATGCTGCAACTTCTAATGAGAAGATCACAGTGTACAGTTAAATTTGAGTAAGCAATATTGGTACAGGAGATGAGCTTATACAGCTGTGCAAACCTGAAAGTAAAGCTAAAGTTCAATTTTAGGAATATGCAGATTAAAGGTTCAGTCTTGGCCCAGGTAAACTTTAAAAAAAAAAATATGAAAACAAAAATGTTGCATTTTACTTCCTCACTAATTTTCACAAAGTGAATATTCCCAAAATCAAATGCCTGGATATTTCTGCAGCTATTTATGCCATCTGCTGGTTTATAGTAAAGATGCAGCCTAATATTATAGAGACATTTATTCTAATACACCTACTTCGGTTTTGTTAGGTTGGCTTAGTTGAGGGCTTTTGTGTTTCTTTAAGCCCACTCTACTATAATCTGTCTAGGTATACTGTCTTATTTTGTAGCTCCAAAGAAACTAATACAAAATCAATAGTGGAGGCCGGTGTTTTGACACCGCCGTCTAAACTCTACTTTGTCATGACACTCAGTCCCTCTGTTATTGACAAAAGACAGAGAGGCAGACAGCTACATAGGTTCCCAGCACTACGTAGCCATTTGTTATCTTAAACCTGAACTTTTTTTGAATAGAGTAGGTAAGGGTTATCCATCTGGGTCTCATTAGGGAGCTATATCTTTACTTCCTCTCCTCTAGACTGCCCTAGTGAGAGAATATCATTCCAATGTGATGGAAATCCTCTTATGCCACGTACACACGATCAGATTTTCTGATGGGAAATGTTGGATGCGAGCTTGTTGCCGGTAAGTCCGACCGTGTGTATGCTCCATCGGACAATTGTTGTCGGACTTTCCGCCAACAGATGTTGGCTAGCATGTTCTCAATTTTTCCGCCAACAAATGTGTGTTGTCAGACTTTCCGATCGCGTGTACACAAGGCCGTCGGACAAAAGTCCAAAGTACAAACGCGCATGCTCGGAATCGAGGACAAGCCAAAAGTGTTCGTAATGGAGATATCACATGACTATTGAACTTACTTTTTATCGGCTCTCCGTACGTCACTACGTTCGTAATTGGTGGCCAACATTTGTGTGACTGTGTGTATGCAAGACAAGTTGGAGCCAACACCCTTCCAACAAAATTCCACGGTTCAGGGCATTTAGAATGTAAATCTCCCTAATGGCGGTACATACAGCAAAAGAAAACCTGGAAGTAGTTCAGATCCCTCACCACTCTGTTCCAGTCTAAAGAAGGTGCTTTTAGGTATACTTCAACCACCTGCTGTCCAGCTATTGCATGTAAACAGGTGGTGTCTTCCTAGAGTCGAGAGTGTGTGTGTGTGTGTGTGTGTGTGTGTGTGTGTGTGTGTGTGTGTGTGTGTGTGTGTGTGTGTGTGTGTGTGTGTGTATATATATATATATATATATATATATATATATATATATATATATATATATATATATATATATATATATATTCCCGCCCACTCCCACAACACGCTCTCTGATCTCTGTGTCCTTCGGTCACAATCACCAGAGCAGTGTAATGTTACTATGTTGACATTGTGCTGCTGTGACTAGTGATCAGTGGCAATAAATGAAATCTTCAAAATAATTACAATGCCTTCCAAAAAATACTTTTGGGAGTTTACTTTCCAAAATGTGGTCATTTTGTGAGTGTTTCTACTGTCTTGGCATTCCAGGGCCTCCAAAATTAGATAGGTAGTCAGGAAATTTGATGTGTAATTTATGCCCCTTGCAAGCTGGAAGGTGCTCCTTGTATTTTGAGCCCCGCTATGCAGCTTGGCTCTAAAAAAAAAATTCTCCTGTGTGGTATCCTCATACTCTGGAGGAATAGCAGAATGTGTTTTGAGGTGTAATTCTAAGTATGCCCACGCTGAGTGTAGGACATTTCTTATGAACAACTTTGTGTAAAAATGAATACATTTCAAATTCTTAATTTTTCAAAAACTTGTGACGAAAAATGTGATCTTCTAGACTCGCCATGTGTCTAAATTAATATGGTGGAGGGTCTACTTTGCAAAACGTCTTCATTTTGTGGATGTTTTTCCTGTCCTGGCAGTTCAGGGCCTCAAATGTGATAGTAAAGAAAACAGATGTATTATTTATGCCCATTGAAAGTCTGAAGGTGCTCCTTGGATTTTGGGACTCTTTGTATCTAGGCAGTAGAAGTCTTGCATGTAGTATCCTCATACCTGGGAGGAGTTAAACGTGTATTGAGGTGTAAGTGTCAATTTTAAATAAGTGTGAATACCGCGCTCGGACCATACAACTCCTAAAAAACCAAAATAATATATAAAAAAGTTGCGCTAAATTAATAATATGCAAAAACTGACTAGCATATATAACCTTAAATTAATACAACTGAACACCTGTAAATATAAACTAATGAAATCAAAAATGACAAAGTGAATAAATGTGATTAAAAATAAATATAGAAAAATCAAAACCTCAATGAATAATTCAAAGTGTCCATAAAGAGGTAATGCAATAAAGCGTGTCTTCTCTTATGTGAGAAGGGCTAGTGTGTAGAAACATATATGTGATAAAGTCCACAATAACAAGGTCTTGATGATGAATTTAGTGCTTCAGTGTCAACAAACGAAAGACAACTCAGATATGCGACTCTGTATATGACGACTCTTACCAGAGATGATGGACCCCCTAAAGAGCGGGGTCGGACGAGCAAGCAGAAATAGCCCTCTGCAGGGACATAGGATCCTCCAATAAGTGTCAATTTGCCTGGATTGTATGTTAGAAAACAACTTAAAAACTCTCCATACCTCTTACTAACTACCTTGGACAGTCTGCTTTTCAAATATTGGTCATTTTTGGGGTGTTTGTAATGTCCTGGCATTTTAGTAACTCGAGCAGTGAGATAAGTAGTCACTACTACATCAGGGTTGTTAAATTTCACATATAATATTCACCTTGAATCATGGAATTATTTTAGTAAAAACGAATGCTAAAATGCATTGCTGGAGGCAGCGTGGTGTTGTTTAAATATTTAAAGTTGCTTTTACCTGTACAGACTACCAAACAAGAAAAAAAGAGATATGGTTTCTTGACCTATAGTAACCTGCATCCTTTTCCAAAGATGGCAGACCAGAGGTGGTCAGAAAAGGAAAACAAAGTGAGAAAATAATGCAAATGTTAAAGCTTTGTGCTGCTCCATGTAACCTTGATGTCCTAGTGCCATTATAGTAAACACAGCCATCGCCACAAAAGGTTTAAAAGGAATTTTTCCCGAAAACCTGGAGCTCTTGCAATATGCAGATGTTCTTTACCAACTTTTGCAAGTTGATATTGCACGCAGCGGAATCCTGATCCAAGAATCTCCCAGGCTGCCCTGCAGCTAATTATTAGGGGCCTGGTGATGCCTACCCTGTAAGTTTTTAGTTTGAGGAACTTGCATGAACACTGGTTTTCTCTAAAATAATTATTTTTTTCATGTCCATACTTTTTCATGTAATTTTTTTATTTTGTTTGTAAGCCATCCATGCATTTGTTTTTGCAGATCACACAGCATTACTTTGGAGTATTGAAACAGGAAAATGCCTTACCAAGTATGTCGGCCATGCTGGATCAGGTAAAAACAAAAAAACTGAAATTCTATGGTAATGAGGTGTTAACCATTAAGTAACACTTTTAGTTACTGGGACAGGGATTAAGGGGGAAGTTTTCCCTGTATGGACACAGATTGTAACCCCCTTTCCATTTTCATCCAGAACTGAAAGAAAAACAGGTTTGACTGGAGTTTACTGTACATTTGAAGGATAATTGCACCAGTAGGGTCAGGGGCATGCACTAAGCTAAGCTTGGGGCCCTGGTTAAAGATAACAAGGGCCAGACTACCCAGTGCCTGTCTTGAACTTATTTTCTATAGCCAGACCCCATCCTCTATTGGGCCAGATTTAAAGAAAGCTAGTAAACACTGTACAAACTAGACTTTTTGCTTTATAAAGTTTCTCTTATGTTTAATTGATGTAGAAGCTGGGGAGAAGGGGGTACTCATATTTAAGATACAATTTCAGTTGTTCTTTAAAAAAATCCCCTGGACTAATTCTTGTCACAGCATGGCCCCTAATGTTATTGAAAAATTCATGCCGATGTATCAACCAGATAATAGAAAAGAAATAAGTGAGGGAATGTAGTCTGTGAATTATGAGTTTTTTTACCTACTATCTAAAAGTCTAGCCTGTTTCTGACTTGTAAAATGCATTGTGGTGTATGATTAGAGGTGCTCAGTGGAGTTGGTAACATTTGCTCGGAGATAATACAGGGGTTTGGCGCAATAACCTAGCAATTATCAATACATTTCTTTAGTTTTGGAGAGGTAGGGCCTAAATACGGTATGTATAAACTTTTGTTTTTATTGTTACAAAGCAGCCAATTTTTTTTTAAATTAAATAAAGTTGGGTAGCAAAATGTATTTTTCTTTGAAATTAAAGGAACAAACACTAAAACATTTTAAACCCCCATGGTAGTTAAATAGAACATTTACTTATACAGATATATAGTATATCATACATTAGACCTTTAGGAAGACATTAGGAAGAAGCAACAAAGTTCTTTGTGCCCTTCTCCTTCAGAAGAGGGAGAACTGAGGCCTGTGCATTCACATTTTTGGTGGTATTAGTAATCTATATGATACAGGGAGGAAAAAAAGTATTTGAGACCCTGCTGATTTTGTACGTTCGCCCACTGACAAATAAATGATCAGTCTATAATTTTAATGGTAGGTTTATTTTAACAGTGAGAGATGGAATAACAACAAAAAAAAAAATCCAGAAAAACGCATTTCAAAACAGTTATCAATTGATTTGAATTTTAATGAGTGAAATAAATATTTGACCCCTTTGCAAAACATGACTTGGTATTTGGTAGCAAAACCGTTGTTGGCAGTCACAGAGGTCAGATGTTTCTTTGGTTTGCACACATCTCAGGAGGAATTTTCAAATCTGGTGCTTTCGGTTCTACAGAAGCCTCCGTTTGAAAATATTTGAGAAATTCCCCTGCTCACTCTGTCACAGAAGGTGGCCTTCTTGGTGGCTATCACCTCTGCTTGCAGGGTGTCGGAATTGGCGGCGCTATCCTGTCGCACGCCCTACCTGGTGATTCATAAGGACAAGGTGGTTCTTCGTCCTTGTCCTTCATGCCTTTCAAAAGTTGTTTCTAATTTCCTTTTAAATGAAGACATTCTGTTGCCTTCCCTGTTTCCCAGGCCGCAACATCCGAGGGAATTTGCCTTACACACCTTGGATGTGGTTCATGCGATCAGGGTGTATTTGGCGGCCACTAAGTCCTTTTCGGGGGTCAGACTCCCTGTTCATGGTCGCGGACGGGCCAAAGAAGGAGCTGTCTGCTTCCTCGGCGACCATTTCTAGATGGATCAGACAGACTCAGGCCTATTCTGTTAGGGTTCGGGTTCCTCCCTTCCCGGTGAAGGCGCACTCTACTCGGGCACCGAGTGCCTCCTGGACCTTCCCTCATGAAGGGGTTTTCTTGCTGTTCAGGTTGGGCTCCAGTTGTTCTCCTTGAGCTCAAGGTTGTCTGGTTGCCCTTTTTTTTGTTGGCTGCCCCACCCCTCATGTTTGGCACTGCTTTGGGACATCCCTATGGTTCTGAATAAGGAAGCGCTGTGTCTGTCAATGAACGAATGAGAAAATAGGATTTTTGACTTACCGTAAAATCTGTTTCTCTGAGTTCATTGACAGACACAGCAGCCACCCCTCTATGGAGTTTTTAATGCTTCTGACACTGCTTGGGACAAAACTGAGGGCCCTATAGCAGAGAGGGGGGGGGGGGGGTATATTACCCAGGACTGCCCATGGGCATAGCCAAGTCTTTTTTCTGTCTAGTGTCCTACTCCTGTAGGGGGCGATATAACCCTATGGTTCTGAATAAGGAAGCGCTGTGTCTGTCAATGAACTCAGAGAAACGGATTTTACGTTAAGTCAAAAATCCTATTTCACTCATTAAAATGCAAATCAATTTATACATTTTTTTTAAATGCTTTTTTTGTGGATATTTTTGTTGTTATTCTGTCTCTCACTGTTAAATTAAACCTACCATTAAAATTATAGACTGATCATTTCTTTGTCAGTGGGCAATCGTACAAAATCAGCAGGGGATCAAATGCTTTTTTCCCCTCAGTGTTATAAAGTATATAATTATATGATCATTTTTGTAGGATCTTGCTGTTTGCACTAGTTTATTGTTCAGTCCATATGCAAGTAACTCCGAATTCAGCTTTTATTGTTAAAAACCTCATGAAAAGGAAAGTATTTACCTACCATATGCTTTTCCTTATCATTGTTCTGTGTTATTGCTGGTAACCTTGTACTGTGGTTTAATTTTGAATATTGTACTTATTAAATTTGTAACATTTCAACGCTTTAGTAATTTGCTTTCACTGGATAATTCAAATTTTTTTTTTTCTTTTGCAGTAAACTCAATAAAATTTCATCCCACTGATCAAATTGCATTAACAGGCAAGTATAGCAGTTTTAAATCATTTGTAAAATTGTTGACTTGTTGCATTAATGGGATGGGGATTGGGGTAAAGTGCTTCATCAAAACTTGCTGAAACTTTGCTTCTACACAAACCGCTGAATGCACTATTAATAATAATACTTATATTGGAACGGATTTACCCATCCAAATATTTATAATTTGGTTTATTTAGTCTTGTAATCCATGTAAATCCTTATTTATTTATTTTTTTTTTTTCTTTTTAAGATATTTTTTTGGGGTTTAAAGACAAACCAACATACAAAGAAAAAAAAAACTTTGGTTGTTCATTGGTATACATAAACAAGCAATACACTCTTTCAGTCAATAAACAAATATCAATTCACTTATCTCGTGCGATTATTAATTGCATAAGTACAGGAATTGACCATACCGTCAGTGTAGACTTCATATATCTACAGTGGAGATCAACACATTTAAAGTACGTGGCATGACCAAGAAATGACATTATAATGTATTCACTCTGGGATAAGGGTCAGAGGGCTCGCTATCTATCTATCCCAAATTTTGTGGAATGTCTTTTTCCTTTTCCGGAGTTCAAAACTAAGTTTGTATAGTAGTATAGAATCATTGATTAACTTTAACCATAGGAATTTCAGGATGGTCTGTGTTCCTTTCCAAGACAGCAAGATACACTTTTTAACATAGAAGTACAGAATGCGGAGTAGTCTCTTAGCATGGGATGGTATGTGTAAGTGACCAAAGATGCCTAGAAGGCAGTTATTGGGATGGACAATGTTGGGGAGACCCAGTGCCGAGAAGATGAAAAAACCTACCTCTGCCCAGAAGAATTGAACCATTGGACAGTACCAGAAACGGTGTAGGAAATCAGCGGTTTGGCCACAGCCTCTAAAACACTCAACCGAGGGGGTTAGCCCCATTTTATGTAACCTAGCTGGAGTAAGGTGAGAGTGCTGAAAGATTTTAATGTGTATAACTCGGTCCCTGGATGAGATAACTGAGATCTTGTATGTATCACTAAATTCCGACCAGACATCATCCGTGAGGGAGATGTCCATAGAGGTCCATTTCGTCTGAGCCATACGGAATCTAGGGTTAAAGTCAGTTGTGAGGACAGCATAGTAAGTGGAGATGAGTTTAGTGGGGTTAGCAGTTTCTCCATTGGGGGAATAGTTATAGGGACGTCTAACGAGCCAAACTGGGCACAAACAGCATGTTGAAGCTGATAATAGTAGAACAGGTAGGAGCGTGGTAGGTCAAAGTCAATGCGTAGTTGATAGAAAGATTTAAAACCCTGTGTATCATATAAATGACATGGGTATTTAACCCCTTTAGAGTACCAGGTATTGGGTAGGGAGTACAGTTCCTACAGGTTAGGATTAAACCATAGAGGGTTATTGGGAGAGGTCGACCAAGATTGTTTGGATATCTTCGAAACAACTGAGCGAAATAACGAAAGAGAAGTAGCTAATATGGATATGCCGGGATGAGCTGGAACCCGGCCTCTATAGATAATGTTATGGAGGGTCTCTAGGGAAGAGGCAATGGCTCCCTCAGTGGTAGTGCATGCATTTGCGGCAGCCGGGTGTAGCCAATCATGAATATGGACCAATTGAGATGCTAGATAATAGAAATAAAAGATCGGAAACGCCAAACCTGCCAGATGTGTCGGCAGCCTCAGCGTTTCAAGAGCCACCCGGCGGGGGGTCGGCCATTCCATAAGAAGGCCGCGCAGATCGTGTCTATACGCTTAAAAATGCATTTAGGGATTTTGCAAGGGGAGTTAGCCAGAACATACAATAACTTGGGTAGATATATAATTTTAAGGGTGTTGGTCCTGCCCATGAGATCCAGAGGCAAATCCATCCATTGCTTGGTTTGTTCTTGTAGCTGAGTTAATAAGGGACCTAGGTTATTAGCAATGTAGGAAGATAGAGGCATCTGTACCACAACTCCTGAGATACCTACAGGAGGACGCAACCTGTAGTCTGGAGTCCGGGTAAATCTGGGGGAAAGCAGCGGGATCCAAAGGAAAAATATTGGACTTATCCCAGTTCACCCGGAAGCCAGAGTAGTCACCAAACGTGTTAATTTCAGAAAGCAGAGTGTGAAGTGACTCATGAGTATCAGCCAAGTATACCAGGGTGTCATCCGCGTTCAGCGAGATTCGTTCCTCTATGGTAGCAATGGGAAGACCCTTAGTTAAGGGGGAGGAGCGGGTGCATACAGCAAGAGGCTCCATAGCTAGAAAAAAAAGGAGGGGTGACCAAAGACACCCCTGCCTTGTGCCCCTAGTAATTGGGAAAGAATCGGTAACGTGAGTTAACTCGGATACGGGCCACTGGGGAGGTATAGAGGAGTCTTATCCATGCTATAATGCGGGGGGCCAAAACCGTAAGGCCCCTTTCACACGAGGCGGGCTCCGCTTCTACGGAGCCCGCCTCGGTCCGCCGGCTCAGCGGGAGATCAGTCCGTTGATCTCCGCTGAGCCGGCGGATGACAGGTCCCTCTCTGCTCACTGAGCGGGGAGGGGCTTGTCAGGCGCCGCTGCCGCCTATGGAGAGATCGGAAGAAAACGGACAGCGTGTCCGTTTTCGTCAGATCTCCCCCGATCAAATCCACCAGCGACGGACCTGGACGTAGAGCCATCCGTCTGCTTTTAGCGGATCGGACCGGGTCGGATGTCAGCGGACATGTCTCCGCTGACATCCGACGCTCCATAGACTAACATGGAGCGCCCGTTCAGGTCCGCCGTCAAAACTGACAGGCGGACCTGAACGGTCCGATCGTGTGAAAGGGGCCTATAGCTGCAGCACCTGAAAGAGATATGGCAATTCCACACTGTCAAAGGCTTTACAGGTGTCTAGGGACACGATGGCACGGGTGGGGGGACAGTCATGGGGATACTGTATATTGTGGAACAGTCTGCGAATATTTATTCTAGTAGATCTACCAGATTAAAGCCTCCCTGATCATTATTGACCAAGTTCGCAACCAATACTTTGGCTAGGATTTTAACACCCACATTAATGAGAGATAATGGGTGATACGAGTCCCATTTGAGAGGGTCCTTGCGAGGTTTTAATAGTATAATCAGAGCTTCCCGCATGGTTGGGGGGGGGGGGGGGGGAGAGTTCCGATCTCTAGGGTCTTGTTGTTATAGGTATATAAAATAAATGGGCAAAATTGATCTTGGAACTGGGCATACCATTCGGCCGGATATCCATCCAGGCCTGGTGTCTTATGTGTTGGTAGTTCGTAGGATTCGTGCTATAAGGGAACGTGGAGGAGTACGGTGTGCGTGCTCGATGACATATGAGAAGGAAGGTGCATCAGTGCCAAAAATGTCCCGCAGCCAGGAGTAGGGAAACTTTTCAGGGTGGGAGTCCTCTGTGCGTTCAGGAAACCCCACAAAACGGACATTAATCCTGTGTGAGCCGCTCTCTAAGTCATCGAGTTTAGCGCGGAGAGCTGCCATCTCACTTGTAGTATCACGCACTGTAACAGACAAGGGGTGCACAGCATCTTCCAGGGAGCTTATACGTTCCTCTGTGGCCCCGGTTCTATAACGTAGGTTCTGATATACTGTTTCAGGAGGGAGAAATCCATACGTATGGAAGCTATCTGAGTGGTGAGGGAGGCCTTACAATCCTGCATGGCCAGCATAATGGTAGACAGGTTGGTCTCATTAGGGGGAGAATCTGTGTCCTGGCAGCCTTTGTCATGCTGTGGAGATTCCTGGGACAGCAGGGGGTCTAACTGGGTGATGAAAAGAGCAGGGGATGATTCATTCACCCTTGTAGCAGAGCCCCTGTCAGAAGAGGAGAATACCTGCAGCGTGTCTGATGGCCCTGCCTGCGTCCCAGCGATATCTTGCTGCCGAAACTGAGAGAGTTGTTCCACCGTGGTTGGGGGCCAGGGCGGCCCATATTTTACCATCTCAGCCAGGCCTGGTGGATGCCCACAGCCGTAGGGAAGGATTTGGTGCTGTTTGCGGAGAGCGAGGACACAGAATGAAGGCAGGATGGTCGTTGAGAGCCGGAGCGGTGTTGCTATGCAGCTGCTCGCTCCACCATCAAGCCACGCCCCAATCCATGTAAATCTTTCACACAATAGAGCCCACACCCACAGACTTCTCTGCAGACAGTCCTAGCTTAGTCAAGGACTCCCCGAAACTGTCAGTTTGGTCAGTGATGGAGAAGCAGTGCGCTGTTGAGAACATCACTTTGTTCTCTACTTTTCTCAACACTTTCTCTGTTATATGGAAGGGTTGTGTACAGTGCAGCAGATCCCTGATTGGGCATACAGGGCTTCCTCTCCTCCTGTAGGAGTACTTCTGTGTAGGGGATTACCGGAGGCTGCAATTGGGGCAACTTAAAGTGAAGCTCCACCCAAAAGGGGATATTATGCTTTTAAGGCCTCCTCCCCCGCTCCTGCTTGTGAAATGGAGCTTTGGTGGGTACCCGATTTATTTTGACAGGTGCCTGCTTCCACTTCGGAAGTGGTAGTTCTCCCCCCCCTCCCTTCCAGACTCTTCTGGGACACATGACAGGTCCCAGAAGACTGCAGGACCAGTCACAGGGCGCAGCGCCGCTCACGCATGCGCAGTGAGCACCCGCCTGTGAAGCCGCACGCTATCGCAGCTGGGTGCCCATGGTAAAGATGCCAGCACTGGCAAGGGAGGACACAGGGAGAAAGCGGCTGCACACCGCCAGTTTGTGGGACATGTGAGTGAGTGTTTATTAAAAGTCAGCAGTTACAGTTTCTGTAGCTGCTGACTTTTGATTTTCACTTAAGCGACTGGAGCTCCGCTTTAAGGTACCTTTTAACAACTGTATGTAAAAACATATTAAAAAAAAAAAATAAAATCTGTTCTTGCCTATAGATATACAGTACTTGTCAAAAACAAGACCTTTCCCCATTTTCTGCCATGGCAACTCTCATTATTTGAAGATCTTTTTCTGATACTATACATGGATTCAATTTTGGATTTTTATTCCTGCTTAAAAATGCAAATACCTAAGAGCAGGTAGTTACAAAATCAAGCCCCTATCTACAGCATAACCTCATATACAGGCTTATCTCTAGGTGATTTTAACAATGGAATCAGGAGCAGAGTTTTATCTGTATGTGAAAATGAAACAGGTGGACAGGTATGCCTGCATGACTTCAGATGGGATAGGGAAGTTCCAGCTCCGCAACAATTACTGTACAGTACATGGACTTTTTTCCACAATTTCTGTTCTCAAATCTTTAGACAATTCTTTGCTGCTCTTTCCCTTCTCCATGCTCCATGTGGCACACAGAGACACACAACAGAAAGGTTGAGTCAATTTTTCACTATTTTAACTGGTTGCTGGTGTGATTTCTATATTGTCAGCACCTGTAAATTGATACAGGTGAGTTAAATTACAAAGGAGCACCACAAACATAGAATGCAATTATTTCTTACGATTTTGAGAAGGTGCCAAGATCAATTTTTGGAGTTTGCTTGGAATGTGTCAGATTTGGCTTTTTGTTTCTTGACTTTTTCGTGTCATACCAATACAAACGAAAGAAATAAACATGAGAATGCCAAAACATTTGTAATTGCAACAATTTTTATGGGCAAAATGGTGCATTATCTGACAGAAATGCAGGGGTGCCAATATGTTTCGTCATGACTGTATAGTTGTTGTACATTCAGTCAAAACTGTATAATAATTATCCTCATTTCAGAAGCCTTTTACATTATCTATAAGGCACACTGTCCAAAACCTTTCTAGCATATTTGCTAGCATTGTAACAATCAAATGCCATGCTTGGCTAATGGGCGTATGGGAGCCGCCACCACCATGAATGTTCAGATACCCTTGTCTATTTATTGTAACTGATCATTGTCAGCAGAATCTTTTTCTGGTGTATTGGCATTAGGCAGAGTTATTTGTTTGCATTTCGACTGCAGTAATATCCCAGACAGACAAGGAAGATGCATGGGGGTGCATGGAGCCTTATTAGAAATATATAAAATAAAAATGTATTTACATTGAAGGATGTGATTTGACTCTGTTTTCTGTCCTGCAGCATCTGGGGACCAGACGGCTCACATCTGGCGCTACGTGGTACAGTTACCCACTCCACAGCCGACGGCAGACACCAGTGTAAGCTTGCCACTGAAATAAAGACATTATCCTTAAGGGTAGCAGACTACAATGATATGGGAAATATTGATGTTTGTTTCAGTTACTACATGATTATATCTACTGGCATACATTTTCCCTGACATTAAGGAGATTGCATAAAAAAAAGTACAGGCCTTGGGGTGGATGTTTTTTTTTGTTTTTTACATTATTGCTACTTGTTATGCACATTCCATAACACAGCAAATCCTATCCTGCTGACTGTTCTTTGCCAGTTGGTTGTGCAGCCAGTGAAGTCAGAGCTGCTTAGCTGCCTACATGTTCCAGCTTAGTGACACAAAGTATTTAAGCCATTGAATAAACACAACAGCCAGGCAACTAGCAGTCAGGGGAGAGGTCATTTTGTGCCTTTCCTTTAGCCCAGAGATTGTAGATTTTACACATCACTTTCTGACCTGACAGAAAGAGAAGGGAAATCTTAAAGGATAAATTCACCTTTTGTTAAAAAAAAACTAAAAAAATACATGCACGTCTTTTTATTTATTTCTTTTTTTACTCTGCAGCCTTTAAAGCAGTGCACCCACAATCAGCAGATCATGGGTGCAATTCCAGGATACTTCCGTCTCTTAGTAAGCTGTTTGCCCATACCTTCAATACGGGGAGGCAGTTATTGAATGGTAGGAAGAATCAATGAACTACGAGAGTGCTCACCAGCGCCCTCACAGTTAATTGAGAACTACAAACCATCAGGCGCAGTGGCTGACAGCGGGTGCTGGGAGAAGGTTCCCCACCCATTGACCCAAAGCAGGGAGCGCTGACAGCGGTAGGTTGTTGCATAGGAACATGTTACATGTTACACCCTAAATATGCATGTAACATGTTCCTAAATGTGAACTTGGTCTTTAACCACTTGACCTCCAGAAGGTTTACACCCCCCCCCCCTTCTGTCTGACCAGGCCATTTTTTTGTGATACAACACTGCATTTCTTTAATGGACAATTGTGCGGTCATGCAACGCTGTACCCAAATAAAATTAAAGTCCTTTTTTTTTTGCACAAATTGAGCTTTCTTTTGGTGGTATTTGATCACCTCTGTCTAGGAAGAAAAACACAACAAATCTTTTTCTGTATAACATTTACGTTCTATAAAACATATCCAATAAAAAAAAATAATTTTTTTTAAATTTCTTCCTAACTTTAGTCCATTATGTATTCAGTTACATATTTTTGGAAAAAAAAATTCCCAATAAGCGTATATTGATTGGATTGTGCAAAAGTTTTACAGCGTCTACAAACTATGGAATTTTTTTTGTTTGTTTATTAGTAATGGTGGCGATCAGCGACTTATAGCGGGACTGTTGCGACACTTTTGATACTTTTTGGGGTCCAGGGGGATAAAGTACAGTACATAAAATAATGACAGTGCAGGAGATTTACTAAATTGTGGTGTAGCTGTGCATGGTAGGTCTTATTTAAAACAATTAGTTATAGAATGAATTGACAGGGATTTTTGTATTCTCCAAGACCGATATGATATTATTATTTTTTAAATATCTGCTTTTATTTATGGTGGTACATATGAAATTTTAAGGAGGAGAAAGTGATGTCTCCATAGCACCCACTCAGACTACTATTTTCATAGTGCAAGTTGAAAAATAAAAGCATCTGATTGACTGCTTTGGGTAACCGTTCCATTTTTAAGAGGAATAACAAAATTATTTTATTCTGGAAGGTGTATACTATTTGCTGTAACGCTAACCCTGAGATTGATTCATTTTAGCAGATTTCTGGAGAAGAAGAGGTGGAATTTTCAGATAAAGATGAGCTTGACCAGGATGGAGATATTTCCAGTGACTGTCCCACTGTTCGAGTCCCAATCACGTCACTGAAAAGCCATCAGGGAGTGGTCATAGCAGCAGATTGGCTGGTTGGCGGCAAGCAGGCAGTCACTGCGTCTTGGGACAGGACAGCCAATCTGTATGATGTAGAGACATCTGAGTTGGTCCATTCTCTTACAGGTATGATATGAATAGTGATATCAGTGCACAGCGTTGCTAGTCAGAGCATTTCTGAGTGGCTCCATTTTTCATGAAACTAGAAGTCTCATAGGGGCAGATGTATGTAATACAGATGTGTGAAACTTCACACATGATATCTGTGATATTACTCTTAGCCTCACCCTGTGCTGAGATTTTCCAGCTCGCAGGACAACATTCTAAACGTCAGCAGTCTGGAAGTGATTGTCACTGGGGCAGGTTAAAGTGGATGTACACCCTCACATATGCCCAGTGAAGTGAATAGCCTCATATGATACACAGAGATGAAACATATCTCCTTACATAAGTTTTACATCTATATCTGCTGTCTTCAGCTTTATATATTGTTTAGAATAGTGGTTCTCAACGCCAGTCCTCAGGACCCACTAACAGGCCAGATTTTAAGTATTACCTTGGGGAGATGCAGGCAAGAATACTGCAATCACTGAGCAGAAAATTATATCACCTGTGATGTATTTCAGATCTAGAAAACCTGGCCTGGTAGTGGGTCCTGAGGACAGAAGTTGAGAACCACTGGTTTAGAAAGTGCACGTTCTGTTAGATTTTTCACTTCCTCATTCCCCTGTAGGAGTGGATTATTGCTAGACACTATGGGTAAGCTGATTGGAGGAAAGGCACACACCCCCTCCCCACACATGCATAGGTTGCCTGTGAATAGTTTAGCAGTGCGCTAATCTATTTATAGCAACCTCCCCCGACACACACTTATATCTACCATCTCGGAGAGCCTGTAAGAGGTTATCGGGCTGATAACAGACGAAGGGAGTGGGAGACAGCTACGGGACATAGTGCTTTGACGAGAGATAAGAAAACACTGCAGATATACAGTGGGGACGGAAAGTATTCAGACCCCCTTAAATTTTTCACTCTTTGTTATATTGCAGCCATTTGCTAAAATCATTTAAGTTCATTTTTTTTTCCTCATTAATGTACACACAGCACCCCATATTGGCAGAAAAACACAGAATTATTGACATTTTTGCAGATTTATTAAAAAACAAAAACTGAAATATCACATGGCCCTAAGTATTCAGACTCTTTGCTCAGTATTCAGTAGAAGCACCCTTTTGATCTAATACAGCCATTAGTCTTTTTGGCAAAGATGCAACAAGTTTTTCACACCTGGATTTGGGGATCCTCTGCCATTCCTCCTTGCAGATCCTCTCCAGTTCTGTCAAGTTGGATGGTAAATGTTGGTGGACAGCCATTTTAGGTCTTTCCAGAGATGCTCAATTGGGTTTAAGTCAGGGCTCTGGCTGGGCCATTCAAGAACAGTCAGAGTTGTTGTGAAGCCACTCCTTCATTATTTTAGCTGTGTGCTTAGGGTCATTATCTTGTTGGAAGGTAAACCTTCAGCCCAGTCTGAGGTCCTGAGCACTCTGGAGAAGGTTTGCTGCCACCACCATGCTTCACTGTTGGGACTGTATTGGGCAGGTGATGAGCAGTGCCTGATTTTCTCCATACATACCGCTTAGAATTAAGGCCACAAAGTTCTATCTTGGTCTCATCATACCAAAGAATCTTATTTCTCACCATCTTGGAGTCCTTCAGGTGTTTTTTTAGCAAACTCCATGCAGGCTTTCATGTGTCTTGCACTGAGGAGAGGCTTCCGTCGGGCCACTCTGCCATAAATCCCTGACTGGTGGAGGGCTGCAGTGATGGTTGACTTTCTACAACTTTCTCCCATCTCCCGACTGCATCTCTGGAGCTCAGCCACAGTGATCTTTGGGTTCTTCTTTACCTCTCTCACCAAGGCTCTTCTCCCCCGATAGCTCAGTTTAGCCGGATGGCCAGCTCTAGGAAGGGTACTGGTCATCCCAAACGTCTTCCATTTAAGGATTATGAAGGCCACTGTGCTCTTAGGGACCTAAAAGCGGGGGTCCACCTATCTATCGTTTTTTTTTTTTTTTAGTTCATTCACAAACTTTTCTTCTCAGCATTACATACTCACATATTGTGTGTAATATGTCCGCCTGTGTCAGATTTCGTCGGAAAGAATAACTTATATTATTCACTGCAGGCGGTTTCCATCTTCATTGTGGGCATTTGAAGCCCACAAGCATTTATTTCCTGGATGTGGTGAATGCTGTGCTCCCAGCATTCCCCGCTCGTTCCCGCACATGCTCAGTGGCATCCTGGGAAGCCTGAGACTAGCTCCCAGGAGTCTGGTAGAGGCTAGAAACACGCCTACTCCCACAGGAGGAGAACCAGGAAGTGCAAAGAAGAATAGAAAAATAAAAGATAATTACGGCGATTTAAATTTTTTTAAACGGCATGTCAGCATCTAGACAAGGAAGAGAATACATACAGATATTGTTCAAAATTTGGGTGGAACCCCGTTTTAAGTGCAGCAGAAATTTTTTTGTAACCTTGGCCAGATCTGTGCCTTGCCACAATTCTTTCTCTGAGCTCTTCAGGCAGTTCCTTTGACCTCATGATTCTCATTTGCTCTGACATGCACTGTGAGCTGTAAGGTCTTTTTTTTTTTAACAGTAAAGTTTTTTATTTTATTAAACATTTAAGACAGTACGAACAATGTCAGCATTTGTTGAGGATCCGACATGAATCAACAGACTACAAACTTATAGCAGTACATGTGTAAAACATAAACTCCTCCATACCATCTGCTAATACAATAAGCATAAGCTTGATCAAAGAAGCAACCGGGGGGCCCAAGCCTGTACAGGATAAGAGATGTGTTATCGTCATATAACTTTTCCTTGATGGGATAATTTGAGAAAATCTTTACACACACCATTAGTGTGCTATTGATCACTCATCCTCACCACCTCCCGGACTAGGGAGGAGGGGGGGAGGGGAAAAGAAACATAGGCGCCCGTGGTCCCCCCCAACACCTGGGGTCACCCGCCCGCACCCATCCAGCTTGACCACACCTTGTCGAATTTCTGAGGACAGTTCCTGCTTTCATAGGTTAAGCGGTATAGCGGCAGTGCATTGTTTACCGCCGCTTCCCATGCACCTTTAGTAGGGGCCTCTTTGTTCTTCCAATTAAGGAGAATTTCTCTCCTGGCGTAGAATATGGAGTATGTTAGGCATTGTTTAATATATCGGTCACCCTCTATGTCCTCCAAATGACTGAGTAATAGGACCGATGGGTCCTCTGGTACCTCGGCTCCACACACCACCCCCAGCTTGTTTGCCACCGCGCTCCAATATGGGCAGAGCTTGGGACAGGACCAGACCATGTGAAAGAACGTTCCCACTTCTAGTTCGCATCTAGTACAGGTGGGGGTCTTTTCAGGGTATATTTGTGCTAGTCGCTGAGGCGTATAGTAGGCTCTATGGATACATTTTAGTTGAATAAATCTATCTTTGGCTGCAATCATGGACGGGATAAACGTGGACAGGCACTCTTCCCATTCCTCCTCCCCCAGCGAGGGAATATCTGTCTGCCATTTGATTCTGGTTCTGTCGGTTTTAACATTGTGGGCCACTGTTAAATACAAGTAAAGAGAAGACAGGGGTTTCTCCAGCATCCCGGAGATCAAGAGACACTCGATTGAATCTGGCTCCAGCGTCACCTGATCAGGAAACTGGGACCTGAGGGCGTGCTGCAACTGTATATATCTGAAAAGGAAGGAGCTTGGTAGATTATGGGCCTGTTGCATCTCTCTAAATGACAGAACTCTCCCCCGTGACATCACCTGTTTTAATTTGGTGATGCCTCGCCTTGCCCATATTGCCGGGTCTGGGACAGTGAAGAGGTGTGGGAGCATAGGATTGGCCCACAGTGGGGTATGTGGGGACACAGTGGCTGGTTGCAATAGAGCTGCCCTAGCGGACCTCCATACCTGAATGGTGGTCTTCATGGGGCCTGTAACTGCAGGAGTGGCCTTCATTCCCCTGTACGGGAGGTTGGAGAGTGCCGCATAAGAGCCCATGACCGCCGCCTCCAATGTGACAGCCGGGTTTTGGCGGGGCTGCGAGAACCACCACCTCACCGTTACTAGGACAGCCGCCCAGTAATAAATTAGAAAATTCGGCAGAGCTAATCCACCCCCCGAAAGAGGAAGATACAATATAGCCTTAGCAACCCTTGGCGCTCTCCCAGCCCAGATGAAAGCAGTCACAGCACTCTCTAGCTTGCGGAAAAAGGATTTAGGTATTAAAACTGGGGTTTGCCTAAAGTAATATAGAAATTTTGGTAAATAGAGCATTTTCAATAAGTTCCCCCTACCCACCGGGGACAGAGGGAGAGATCTCCAAGTGGAGCATTTTTGTTGCAGTTGAGGCAGTAATGGGTAAACATTCCTGTCCAGGTACTCCTTTAACTCACCCCCCACACGTACTCCCAGGTATGTGAATTCTCTCACCCACTTCAATGGAGTATTTGTGTCTATAGGTGGTAGGGAACTGCTAAGGGGAAAAAGCACCGATTTGTTCCAATTAATGCGGATGCCCGAAAACCGACCGAATGTGTCGAAGAGGGCCAGAGCTGCCCTCAGGGAGTTCGAGGCATCCGCTAGATACAGGAGGGAGTCATCCGCATACAGCGAGATTTTCTCGGTGACAGCTCCCACCTGTATCCCCCTGACCATTTCATCTGCTCTAAGTAGGATGGCTAGCGGTTCGAGTGCCATAGCAAAGAGGGCTGGGGAGAGCGGGCACCCCTGCCTCGTGCCCCTCTCCAGGGAGAATCTCTCCGAGAGGGTGCCATTTGTGCGGATACGGGCCATGGGCCTGGCGTACAGCAGTCGGAGCCATGTCAGGAATTTAGGCCCAAAGCCAAACCTAGAGAGCACCGCCCATAGGTAGCCCCACTCGACGGAGTCAAACGCTTTCTCCGCGTCGAGTGAGGCCACCACTCCCGAACCCCTCGACTCAGCCAGAGCTATATGCGTGTGCAGTCTACGAATGTTTATGTCTGTTCCCCTGCCCGGCATAAAGCCTGTCTGATCTGGATGAATTAGGGCCGTAATCACCGTATTTAGTCTGTTGGCAAGGACCTTTGAAAGGATCTTAGTATCTACATTAAGTAGGGAGATGGGGCGGTAGGATGAGCATAAGGTCGGGTCCTTTCCTGCCTTGGGAATGACGACAATCACCGCCTCATACATAGAGTCAGGAATAGATTCCGCAGCCATGGATTTTGACAGTAGGGAATGGATTTTGGGTGCCAGCTGTTCTGCATACATTTTATAAAGTTCGACTGGAATGCCGTCCGGGCCAGGGGTTTTGCCCGTCTGCATCATTTTTAATGCTTTTAGAATTTCCTCGACACTAATGGGAGCGTCTAGTTTATTAGCATAGGTAGGGGTAAGAGTTGGTATATCAATATTGTCCAAGTAAGCGGTCAGCTCCGCAGGGTGGTAATCCACCCTGGAGCGGTATAATTTCTTATAGTAGGAGGCAAATTCCTTGTTAATGTCTTCTGGGGAGGTGAGCATAGATCCCCCATCATCACATATTTGTCCTATTGACATCCCCCCCGAGTGTTCTCTAGAGAGCCACGCCAGGAGGCGACCCGTCCTCTCCCCCTGCTCAAATATCCTCTGTTTTTGGTGCAAAAGTCTCTTTTGGGTTAGCGACGTTCGCACCATGAGGGTCTCTCTCAGAAGCTCCTGCAGTCTCCCGTATGTCTGGGGGTCAGGGGAGCTAACGTAGAGAGCCTCCTGCCTTCCTGCCTCCTCTTCTAGGCGTGTAAGTTCCTTTCTCCTGTCCCTGCGAACCCCTGAGATGATGGTCTGGAACTGTCCCCTGGTGAACGCCTTAAAAGCATCCCAGACCGAGGCCGCCGAAGCAGACCCCTCGTTCTCCACCCAGTATGTCTCCAACTGCTGTCTATACATCGGCTCCACCTCCGCATCCGAGATCCAATACCTCGACAGGCGCCAGAGTCTGTCAGATGGGGCCACCGAGGCATCTAGATCCAGGAGAAGCGGGGCGTGGTCCGAGATTCCCCGGGGGAGAATTTTAATTTCACAAACTCTAGGCAGGACAGAACCCCCCGCGTAAACTAAATCAATTCTCGAGAAGGTTCTGTGCGACGCAGAGTGACAGGTATACGCCTTTTCATGTGGGTGCTTCCATCTCCATAAGTCAAACATACCATAGGTGGCCGCCCACTCTGCGAGCCCTTGCGAGGTCGCACCAGTGGGGGTCAGTCTGTCCAGACCTGCATCCGGCACCAGATTAAAGTCTCCCAAGATTACTACGTTGTCTGTGGCAAATTCCGCTATTTTCGCAGTTATTTGATTCAGTATTTGAAGGGAGGTCGGGGGTGGGAGATATAGGCCCACAATAACCCATGGAACATTGTAAAGCAGGGCATGCAACACCACATATCTACCCCCCGGATCCAGAGCCAGGTCAAGGAGCTTGAAAGGGAGTGTCTTGAGAATTAATATGCTTACTCCTCTTGAAAAAGAGGAGTATGTCGCATGATAATGATACCCCACCCACGGTTTTTTAAGACTAAAGGTCCTTTTCCCCACCAAATGTGTCTCCTGGAACACACATACATGGGGTTGGTAGGTCTTAACAAACTGAAAGACCAATGAGCGCTTCACCGGAGAATTCAGGCCCCGTGTGTTCCAGGAGAGCAGTCTAAGGGAGGTCATCTAGTTTGTAGAGAAGTATATTAGGATCAATGGGAGGTACCAGCTCCTTGGCCAAAGGTCCGGGTCCAGGTGGGCTAAACCAGGACTTTAAGCAGCATGGAATGATTTGTAGGTAATCTGCCTGTAGCACTGTCAAAAGCAAAAAACTTATAAAAACAAAAAAAGCAAAACAACACAAGTGGGTCTGCAACTGCAGGCCATGTAAACCAAACATCCCCCCCACCCCGCCCCTCCCCCCAACATGGCAAGAGGGGCCTCATTCCCATCCAACAAAAAAGGGGAAGGCTTAGAGCCATCATGAGGGCAGTGTGCAAACGGCGCTCAGCCTGTCACCGGCAAATCAGCTTCTTGTTATCCGGCACGGATAGTTTAGTGTGAATCACCCGGGTCCCCGGGGGCGCTTACTTAAACTTTCAAAAGTTGCGTATCATATGCCTGCCCCAGTCAGTATTGAACTACAGCTTGGGTCCACACCATGCCCCCCATTCTTAACAGGAGGTGCCATGCATAGGAAGTCTCGGGCCGGCAAGTCCAAATACAGGGTCCATAACCCCTCTGCCCCCACCCCTCCTGAGGCATCGATGAAGGAGAGTCCCCTCCGTGGAAGAGGAAAGACAAGAGCGGGGAGGGGGGCACGCCCTGGGAGCCATCCCCGGCAAGGGAGATCACATGGGCAAACCAGGACCGGATCAGTTAACAAGTTCCAGGATCACCATTACATGGCCTCTCCCGAGTGGCACGATGAGACAAGGTGCATCCTGGGAGGCCAAGTTACCCTCCCTGGGTGGCTGCATTAAGTTTGGTCCTCTCAGACATTATATGGTGCACATGCACCTGTATGAAAAGGTCTCAAAAAGGGATCAGTCGCGCATTCCAGCAGGCACATGTGTGTGTGTGGGGGGGGGGGGGGCAAACCGAGGATTAAATCAGAGGGGGCAGCACATGAACAGAACAGAGTGAGCGGGATTTAGGGGCGAAGAGTCTCAGCCCACGCTGCAGCATCCCTGGGCGACGTGAAAAATTGTACCCTCTCTCCATCCTGTACCCGTAGCTTAGCAGGGAAGAGCATGCTGTACTTCACACCCTTTTGTCTCAGCATGGCTCTGACTTGGTCAAAGCATTTGCGGCGGCGTTGGGTCTCCACTGAGTAGTCCGGGAATATAAGCAGGGTTGCATCACCCACCTTTAGGTCTCCTTGCACCCTGGCTGCGCGGAGGATCGTGTCCCGATCTCTGTAATGCAGGAGCTTGAATATAAAGGTGCGCGGTGGGGCTCCCGGAGGTCCCCTAGACGCTGGCATCCTATGGGCTCTCTCTATAGAGAAGTGGGGAGAGAAGGCGGCCCTGGGGAGCAGCTTAGGCAGGAGATCCTCCATGAATGCGACCGGATCAGCCCCTTCAGCCCCCTCAGGAAGGCCAAGGATCCTCAGGTTGCTCCTCCGATTGCGGTTCTCCGCGTCTTCAGCTCTATTTTCGAGGTGTTTGACTTTCAGTTTCAGGGCCTGGATGTCCGCATGATGCTCCCTCTGAGTATCCTCCACATCTGATACCCGTCTTTCCGCCTCGGTCACCCGGTCCCTGAATTTGTCCATGTCCCTGCGGATGAGGGCAGTCTCCGTCTGTACATGGTCTATTTTGGTGGTTAAGGTTGCCTGGCAGGTAGTTATGGCCAGCATTAGGGCATCAAAAGCCGCAGAGCCCGCCTGTATAGCTCCGTCAGGAGAGGAGGCCGACGGCGACGCCATCTTGGACGCCTCGTGTGCGGCGGATCTCGGGGCAGAGCGGGTCTTCACCGGGGTGTTAGTGTACCTGTGCTGGCTCGATTTCCTCCCCGCGGGCATTGCCCAGTCCACACACCAGAGCCTCCAGGAGCGATAAGGTCCAATTCCGCGATCCTTCACACTAGGATAGCTGTAGGATTGATGGCCGGAGACGGGAGCTCAGCTAACACACGTCTGCTCCCAGCGCCATCTTGGACACGCTGAGCTGTAAGGTCTTACCGTATATAGACAGGTGTGTGGCTTTCCTAATCAAGTCTAATCAGTATAATCAAACACAGCTGGACTCAAATGAAGGTGTAGAACCATCTCAAGGATGATCAGAAGAAATGGACAGCATCTGAGTTAAATGTATGAGTGTCACAGCAAAGGGTCTGAATACTTAGGACCATGTGATATTTCAGTTTTTCTTTTTTAATAAATCTGAAAAATGTCAACAATTCTGTGTTTTTCTGTCAATATGGGGTGCTGTGTGTACATTGATGAGGAAAAAAAAATGAACTTAAATGATTTTAGCAAATGGCTGCAATATAACAAAGAGTGAAAAATTTAAGGGGGTCTGAATACTTTCCGTCCCCACTGTATGTGCCCAGCACAAATTTCATCTGGTTTACTTCCACTTTAACACTGCAGTTAACTAGTGGCACACAAACTCTAGCTGCCACCATGTGTTACAAAAGAAACATGCACAGTTTACAGCATCTACTATTGTAATTATTACCTCTAAGAAAAAATGTCTTTTTCACTCGCTGCCACACTCAGACAGGAACGTGAGTGTGTATATATACACTACTCAAAAAAAATTAAAGGAACACTTTGAAAACACATCACATCTCAATGGGGAAATATATATTGCTGGAAATCTATACTGATATAGACTGGTTAATGTGTTAGGAACGAAAGGATGCCACATTGTTTGATGGAAATTAAAATTATCAACCTAAAGAGGGCTGAATTCAATGACACCCCAAAAATCAAAGTGATGCAGCAGGCTAGTTCATTTTGCTGAAATTTTGCATTGCAGCAACTCCAAATGGTACTCAGTAGTTTGTATGGCCCCCACGTGCTTGTATGCATGCCTGACCATGTCGGAGCATGCACCTGCTGAGACGATGGATAGCGTCCTGTGGTATTTCCTCCCAGATCTGGACCAGGGCATCACTGAGCTCCTGAACAGAGTGAGGTGCAACCTGGTGGTGTCAGACCGAAACATAATGTCCCAGAGGTGTTCTATTGGATTTAGGTCAGGTGAGCGTGGGGGCCATTCAGTGGCATCAATTCCTTTATCCTCCAGGAACTGGTGGCATACTCTCGCCACATAAGGCCGGTCATTGTCATGCACCAGGAGGAACCTGGGACCCCACTGCACCAGCGTATGGTCTGACGATGGGTCCATGAATTTCATCCTGATACCTAATGGCAGTCAGGGTGCATTGTCTAGCCTGTAGAGGTCTGTGCGTCCCTCCATGGGCATGCCTCCCCGGGCCATCACTGACCCACCACCAAACCGGTCATGCTGAACGATGTTACATGCAGCATAACGGTCTCCATGGCTTCTCCAGACCCTTTCATGTCTGTCATATGTACTCAGGGTGAACCCGCTCTCATCTGTGAAAAGCATAGGGTGCCAGTGGTGGACCTGCCAATTCTGGAGTTCAAGGTGTTCAAATGTCAATCTAGCTCCACGGTCCCAGGAAGTGAGCACAGGATGTCTGGGCCTCAGGCCACCCTCATAAAGTCTGTTTCTGATTGTTTGGTCAGAGACATTCACACCAGTGGCCTGCTGGAGGTAATTTTGTAGGGCTCTGGCAGTGCTCATCATGTTCCTCCTTGAACAAAGAAGCAGATACCGGTCCTGCTGATGGGCTTAGGCCCTTCTGTGGCCCTGTCCAGCTTTGTTAGAGTAGCTACCTGTCTAATGGAATCTCCTCCATGGTCTTTGCTGGTAGACGCAGCAAACCTTCTATTAATGTCCCATCCTGGAGGAGTTGGACTGCCTGTGCAACTTCTATAGGGTCCAGATATCGCCTCATGCAGCCAGTAATGACACTGACCCTAGCCAAATGCAAAACTAGTGAAAAACAGTCAAAAAAGATGAGTATTTTCGGGGGTGTCTTTAAAATCAGCCCTCTGTAGGTTGATAATTTTAATTTCCATCAAACGATGTGGCATCCTTTCGTTTCTAACACTTTGCCCAGTCCATATCAGTATAGATATCCTGCATGATATTTTTCCCCATTGAGATCTGATGTGTTTTCAAAGTGTTCCTTTAATTGTTTTTGAGCAGTGTGTGTGTGTGTGTGTGTGTATATATGTATATATATGTGTGTGTATATATATATATATATATATATATATATATATATATATATATATATATATATATATATATATATATATATATATATAATTTTACACTATGGTAGCTGTCTGTAAAGAAGCAATACATTGTTAATTTCTGGTTGGTGCATTCAGACATTCAGCTTAATGATTTCTAAATATTGTTTTAATGAGAATTAAAGAACAATTAGTGGAAGAAAACGTTTAAAGTAAAAGAATATCACAGACAATTAACAACAGTAAAACACGGATTCAAATAGAGTTATACTTAAAGAGGAGCTCCAGTCGTCTTTGTGTTTATTAAAAGTCAGCAGCTACAAAAAAGTGTAGCTGCTGACTTTTAATAAACACACACTCTCCTGTCCCAGGATCCAGCGATGTGGTCACCTGAACCATCTCTTCTCTCCCTCTCCTCTCCCTCCCCCTCTCCTCTACCTGGCACCGGCATTTCAACTGTGAGCACCTGGCTGTGATAGATTGGGGCTTCACAGTCAGGTGCACACTGCGCATGCGTGAGTTGCGCTGCTGAATGGTCCAGCAGTCTTCTGGGACCTGTGACATGTCCCAGAAGACTGCTGGGAGGGAGGAGGAGATGAGACCCTCTGCTCGGATTACTTAGGCCAAGGGCACCCAACCTTTTGAAAAGTGAGGGCCACTTAAGCAACTTGGTAACTGATTGCGGGCCACAATGGGCGGATGATGGCATATGCAGAGCAGACACGGACGCCGCCCACTCTACTCTATGGGCCCTTCGATCTGATCTGCCCAGATAGAAGGGAACAGATCCCTTTCTGTTTTTTCTTAGCGGATCGGATTGGAGTTAGGACATAAGTCATTTTACATCTGCCGCTCCATAGAGGTAAATGGAGTGTCCGATTTGGTCGAACGATTTTGTGAAAGGGGCTGAAGGCTGCCCTCACACTGATGTGCTGCCATTTACCCACCCTGCAGGTGTAGTGCAGTGCACCCGTGGCTTTCCTGCGGGTTAGCTGCACTTTTCCCTAGACTTTTATTATATCCTGCAGGTGTGGTGCATTTTCTGAAAGTGCACTAAACCCGCAGGTAATAACAGAAGATTTTTAGCGTGTCTTTATAGTTTTGATGGTAAGAAAGAGCTGCAGTTTCCAATTGCTTTCTTCTTTTTCACAAGTAATCAAAGTGTCTAAGGTGTGTGCTGAAGGGCCTGGAAAGTTTTTTTGTTTTTTTTGGTGATCGGCAGACACACCCCCATAAAAACGTTTATAAATATATCTATTCCCAAATGACCAGGTTTTACATTTAGACAACCAACATATATTGTACAGAATGAAATTATGATTTGATAGAAACCATACATCAATGAATCAGATGCAGTGGCGGCTGGTGCTCAATTTTTTGGGGGGCAGTAAACAAACCTGGTCCCCTCACTCACCCCCCTCCCCATCACTGGATTGATCGCCGTTTTGTAAGTCCTGCACTTACCCCATCCAGGTTGTGGCTTCGGTTGCTTCTCCCGGCCAATCGGGTCTTAGGACTACTGGCCAATCTGGTCTCAGGACCCACTTCCTGATTGGCCGGGAGGAGAAGCAGGAAGACATTAGACAAATATCAATTTGCTAATGTCACACAAGTGGGTAGCCTGGGGCGCAGTGCTCGGCACCCCAAGCCCACCCATTTTGAAGCCAATTTAGAGCCTCAGGCTCTAAAATATACTTCAAAGAAGAAAAAAAAACCCCATTGAAATCCATGCGTCCAGCACCCTGCATGGAGATTAGGGGGGCTGCGCCCCTTTATGAGCGGCCGCCATTGATCTGATGCATATATTAGATTTCTTGTGTATCAACTTGCTGAGCATCATCATATGGTCATATTACAGTGACAGCAAAACCTTTATCTATGTGTAAGCCCAACCAACATGTTAAATCAGGTCATGGCTGATATTCTATAACAAGCTGTAGTTCATATTTAAGAGCTGTACAAAGAATGTTACAGTAACACTACAATGCCATATGTTTTCCTGTATAAATGAGTCTTAAGTAGTAGGAATAAAAACACATTGTGGAGGAAAAAAAAATGTGTTCTCATAGTAACTGGTATAGTGTTTTTATTTCTAAAGCTGTGTAACATGCCTAATAGACTTAGTAAAGGGAAAAAAGAAAGGTAACCAAAGTCTGAAATATGTATCTTTCCAGGACAAATGCTGCTGTAGGCTTCCTGCAGTGTTGGTTATTTAACCAATAGTTTAGGTACGTAAGAGCACACAGTATCTCACAAAAGTGAATACACCCCTCACATTTTTGTAAATATTTTATTCTATCTTTTTATGCGACAACACTGAAGAAATTACACTTTGCTACAATGTAAAGTAGTGAGTGTACAGCTTGTATAACAGTGTATATTTGCTGTCCCCTCAAAATAACTCAGCACACAGCCATTAATGTCTAAACCGCTGGCAACAAAAGTTAGTACAAACCTAAGTGAAAATGTCCAAATTGGGCCAAAAGTGTCAATATTTTGTGTGGTCACCATTTGTGTGGTTCACCAGAGCTTCACAGGTTGCCACTGGAGTTCTCCTCTTCTCCTCCATGACAACATCACGGAGCTGGTGCATGTTAGAGACCTTGCGCTCCTCCGTCTTCCATTTGAGGATTCCCCACAGATGCTCAATAGCGTTAAGGTCTGGAGACATGCTTGGCCAGTCCATCACCTTTACCCTCAGCTTCTTTAGCAAGGCAGTGGTCATCTTGAAGGTGTGTTTGGGGTCGTTATCATGTTGGAATACTGCCCTGTGGACCAGTCTCTGAAGGGAGGGGCTCATGCTCTGTTTCAGTATGTCACAGTACATGTTGGCATTCATGGTTCCCTTAATGAACTGTGTGTCCCGAGTGCCGGCAGCACTCATGCAGCCCCAGACCATGACACTCCCACCGCCATGCTTGACTGTAGGCAAGACACACTTGTCTTTGTACTCCTCACCTGGTTGCCACCACACACGCTTGACACCATCTGAACCAAATAAGTTTATCTTGGTCTCATCAGACCACAGGACATGGTTCCAGTAATCCATGTCCTTAGTCTGCTTGTCTTCAGCAAACTGTTTGCGGGCTTTCTTGTGCATCATCTTTAGAAGAGACTTCCTTCTGTGTTGATAGCCATGCAGACCAATTTGATGCGGTGTATGGTCTGAGCACTGACAGGCTGACCCCCACCCCTTCAACCTCTGGATATGATATATGAATGTGAATAAACCACAAACAGGACAGGACAAACAGGAACTCTCCGTCCAATGAATCCGAATGGTCAGCAGGGGGAACCTGCTGGAACTTCCAAAACTGTTTACCAGGCCAATTAGCAGCACCTCGTCTTTGCTAAAGAGACCTCGCCATGTCCACCTAGATGGAGGGAGGGAGGGAGAGATCTATATATTATTCATATATTCTATTTTTTAGCGCGGTTCTTTTGATTATTCTGATTTATGTATTTTTGTGTGCACACAATTAGAACTGCAGCTCAGTATATTGGGAAGCGCAGTAATTTTTATTTTTCTGGTATATTTGCTTACTCTGGATATGATGCTGAGCAGGTGCACTCAACTTCTTTGGTCGACCATGGCGAGGCCTGTTCTGAGTGGAACCTGTCCTTTTAAACAGTTGTATGATCTTGGCCACCGTGCTGCAGCTCAGTTTCAGGGTCTTGGCTATCTTCTTATAGCCTAGGCCATCTTTATGTAGAGCAGCAATTCTTTTTTTTTTTTTTTTTTTTTTTTTTAGATCCTCAGAGTTCTTTGCCATTAGGTGCCATGTTGAACTTGCAGTGACCAATATGAGAGAGAGAGAGCCATAACACCAAATTTAACTCACCTGCTCCCCATTCACACCTGAGACCTTGTAACACTAACGAGTCACATGACACTGGGGAGGGAAAATAGTTTATTGGTCCCAATTCGGACATTTTCACTGTGTACTCACTTTTGTTGCCAGCGGTTTCGACATTAATGGCTGTGTGCTGAGTTATTTTGAGGGGGCAGCAAATTTACACTGTTATACAAGCTGTACACTCACTACTTTATGTGACAGACTCACCCGGGACAGAGGCTTTTGAAGGGGACTGAATGCTAGCCTCTTGCCTACCGATTATGGGCCCTGGCATTTGTGGGAACAGTGCTCTTTGTGAGCTGTATGCCTGGGGACCCTTGAGGTGGTGTTACTTTAGATTCAGGTCCATGTCCTCCAAGACACACAGACTCTGGGAACCCTGTATAAGCCATATTAGAAATGGTGACTGATTCATACTGTTGGGACACATACTTTTAGATGCTAATGTCATCAACTCCAGCCACCTGTCTGTTGTCTTCTATATTGTAAACGAGTCTAGTCTGGCTTGCCACAGCTTCTAATGCCCTGTACACACTCCGTTGGAAAACGTGCGATCGGATTGTGTTGTCGGAAATTCCGATCGTGTGTGGGCTCCATCGGACTTTTTCCGTCTGAATTTCCGACACACAAAGTTTGAGAGCAGGATATAAAATTTTCCGACAACAAAATCCGATCGTTTAAGTTCCGATCATGTGTACACAAATCCGACGCACAAAGTGCCACGCATGCTCAGAATAAATTAAGAGACAAAAGCTATTGGCTAATGCCCCGTTTATAGTCCCGACGTACGTGTTTTACGTCACCGCGTTCAGAACGATCGGATTTTCCGACAACTTTGTGCGACCGTGTGTGTGCAAGACAAGTTTGAGCCAACATCCGTAGGAGAAAATCCATGGGTTTTGTTGTCGGAATGTCCGATCAATGTCCGATCGTGTGTACAGGGCATAAGAGTATTTCACCCATTGTTGTTTGTGCTAATTTACCCCGCTATTGTATGAAGGAGTTCTGGGTTGATATTTATGATAATGTTGATTGTGTCTTCTGAGCTAAAAGACGGCAAGTCTGTCCTAAAGGTCATGTCTCTGAGTCATCTAGGCTGTCTAAAGGATTACATAATTAGCTCATGTTAATTAGGTTTCTGGTTATAGTTTGTATTGTCATCCTGCTGTATATACATTCATGGCTGAAATTGTTGGCACCCCAGAAATTTTTCTAGAAAATCAAGTATTTCTCACAGAAAAGTATTGCAGTAACACATGTTTTGCTATACACATGTTTATTCCCTTTGTGTGTATTGGAACAAAACAAAAAAAGGAGGAAAAAAAGCTAATTGGACATAATGTCACACAAAACTTAAAAAATGGCAATTCTTGGCACCTTTAACTTAAAGCGGGATTCCGGCCAGTGAATTTTTTTTAAAAATAAGTAGACTTACCTGTCCTGGGTGCCCGCGATGTTGGCCACCCAAGGCCGACCCGTCCCTCGGCTCTCGGGTCCCGGCACCGCCATCCTAAGTAAGGGAAACAGGCAGTGGAGCCTTGCGGCTTCACTGCCAGTTTCCTACTGCGCACGCGCGAGTGGTGCGGCGCTCTGTGAATGGCCTCGTGGTTTCCTGGGAACACACACAGTTCCCAGAAGGCAACGGGGCCGCTCACCGAGGAGCATTACACGCCGCGGAAGAGGAAGATTAGGAAGACTGCCTAGCAACAAGGGTTTCAAGTAAGAAAAATGTTTTTTTCACCTTTTTTTTAATTTTTGGTGCAATTTTTTTTTTTGGGTGGCCCTCCACTTTAATATTTGGTTGCACACCCTTTGGAAAAATAACTGAAATCAGTCACTTCCTATAACCATCAATAAGCTTCTTACACCTCTCACCTGGAATTTTGGACCACTCTTCCTTTGCAAACTGCTCCAGGTCTCTCTTATTGGAAGGGTGCCTATTCCCAACAGCAATTTTAAGATCTCTCCACAGGTGTTCAATGGGATTTAGCGCTTGACTCATTGCTGGCCACTTTAAAACTCTCCAGCGCTTTGTTGCCATCCATTTCTGGGTGCTTTTTGACGTATGTTTGGAATCATTGTCCTGCTGGAAGACCCAAGATCTCGGACGCAAACCCAGCTTTCTGACACTGGGCTCTACATTGCGACCCAAAATCCTTTGGTAATCCTCAGATTTCATGATGCCTTGCACACATTTAAGGCACCCAGTGCCAGAGGCAGCATAACAACCCCAGAACATCATTGAACCTCCACCATATTTCACTTTAGGTACTGTGTTCTTTTCTTTGTAGGCCTCATTCCGTTTTCGGTAAACAGTAGAATTATGTGCTTTACCAAAAAGCTCTTTCTTGGTCTCATCTGTCCACAAGACGTTTTCCCAGAAGGATTTTGGCTTACTCAAGTACATTTGGCAAACTGTAGTCTTGCTTTTTTATGTCTCTGTGTCAGCAGTGGGGTCCTCCTGGGTCTCCTGCCATAGCGTTTCATTTCATTTAAATGTCGACGGATAGTTCACGCTGACACTGATGCTCCCTGAGCCTGCAGGACAGCTTGAATTTCTTTGGAACTTGTTTGGGGCTGCTTAACCACCATCCTGACTATCCTGTGCTGGAACCTTTCATCAATTTTTCTCTTCTGTCCACACCCAGAGAGATTAGCTGTGCCATGGGTTGCAAACTTCTTGATAATGTTGTGCACTGTGGACAAAGGCAAATCTAGATCTCTGGAGATGGACTTGTAACCTTGAGATTGTTGATATTTTTCCACAATTTTGGTTCTCAAGTCCTCAGACAGTTCTCTTCTCCTCTTTCTGTTGTCCATGCTTAGTGTGGCGCACACAGACACACAATGCAAAGACTAAGTGAACTTCTCTCCTTTTTATCTGCTTTCAGGTGTGATTTTTATATTGCCCACACATGTTACTTGCCCCAGGTGAGTTTAAAGGAGCATTACATGCTTGAAAAAAATTTCTGGGGTGCCAACAATTTTGGCCATGACTGTATTTGTGTGAGATCTCAAATAAAAGGCTATTCCTGATGTACTCCAAGACTGGTGTGATCTGATGTTTTACCCTACACTGAGCTACGACTAGTGAATGGGAAAGCTAAGGGGTCTTGGATTGTGTGGTACCAGACAGATGAAGCATTTATGGCAGACAGCTTGAGTACGGGGGTCCGTCACACTTTACATTGTAGCAAAGTGTCATTTCTTCAGTGTTGTCACATGAAAAGATATAATAAAATATTTACAAAAATGTGAGGTGTGTACTCACTTTTGTGAGATACTGTATATGCCCATTTACAATTGATATAAAAAGTCTACACACCCCTTTTTAAAATGTCAGGTTTCTGTGATGTAAAAAAAAAAAAAAAAAAACATGAGACAAAGATAAATAATTTCAGAACTTTTTCCACCTTTAATGTAACTTATAAACTGTACAACTCAATCGAAAAACAAACTGAAATCTTTTAGGGGAGGCAAGTAAAAATAAAAAAATAAAATAATGTGGTTGCATATGTGTGCTCACCCTTTTATAACTGGGGATGTAGCTGTGTTCAGAATTGAGCAATCAAACATGGTGGAGGTTCACTGATGTTTTGGGGTTGCTTTGCTACTTCAGGCACTGGATGTCTTGACTGTGTGCCTGGCATTACGAAATCTTAAGACTATCAAAGAATTCTGAGGTGCAATGTAGGGCCAAGTGTCAAAAAGTTGGGTCTCCGTCAGAGGTCATGGGTCTTACAGCAGAACAATGACCCAAAGCACATGTGAAAAAGCACAGAGAAATGATTTAAGACAAAGCGCTGGAGAGTACTAAACTGGCCAGCTATGAGTCCAGATCTAAATCCCATAGAGCACCTGTGGAGAGATCAACAGCAGTTGGGAAAAGGAACCCTTCCAATCTGAGAGACCTGGAGCAGTTTGAGAAAAAAGTGGTCCAAAATTCCAGTGGAGAGGTGTAAGAAACTCGTTGATTACTGGAAGTGATTGATTTCAGTTATTTTTTCAAAGGGGTGTACTACCAAATATTATATTGAGGGTGCCAATTATTTTGCCCAGTCCATTTTTGGAGTTTTGCGTGGAATGTGTCAAATTTAGCTTTTTGTTTCTCCACTTTATTGTGTTTATACCAATACAAACAAAAGTAATAAACATGAGAATGCCTAAACATTTGTAATTGCAACAATTTTCTGGGTGAAGTGGTGCATTATCTGACAAATGCGGGGGTGCCAATATTTTTGGCCATGACTGTAGCTATTACATCTAAGAATTGACAAGTTGCAGTATGTTTGCTTTTGGATTTATTACCACTTTAGGGCAACTAATCAGATTTCATATTAAGAGCATTTAATATTTTGTTATTTTTCAGGAAGTGCAGAAAAAAGTAGATCTTTGGAGGAGAGGGAACAAAACAATTTTGACTTTGTAAGGATGGGACTCTAGAATAGGTAGGCGGTATCTTAAAGGCCAATGAGGATGGATATTTATACTTTAGCCAGTATAAATGGAGATGGTGTCCATTATTATTATTATTATTATTATTATTATTATTATAATACAGGTTTTATATAGCGCCAACAGTTTGCGCAGTGCTTAACAAAATAAAGGCAGACATTACAGTTACATTACAATTGGGTACAAGAGGAATCAGAGGGCCCTGCTCATTAGAGCTTACAATATAAAAGGCAAGGGTCAATTGATACAAAAGGGATGAGCTGATGGAGGAAGTAAAACTGTGTTAGAAGCAGGATAGGCTTCTTTAAAGAGAGGTTTTCAGGGATCGTCTAAAGATGGATAGATTAGGGGACAGTCAAACAGATTGGGGTAGGGAGTTCCAAAGGATGAGAGAAGCTCTGGAGAAATCTTGGAGGCGAGCATGGGAGGAAGTGACAAGGAAGCTAGAGTGCAGGAGGTTTTGGGAAGACCGAAGAGAGCAGCTTGGTTGGTATTTTGGGACTAGGTTAGTGATGTAGCTGGGGGCAGAGTTATGGATGGCTTTGTAAATTATTGTTAGTACTTTGAATTTTATTCGTTGGGTGAGTGGAAGCTAGTGGAGGGATTGGCACAGAGGGGTGGAGGACACTGATTGGTTAATAAGGTGGATGAGCCTTGCAGCGGCATTTATTATGGACTGAAGGGGGGATAGTCTATGTTAAGGTAATCCAATGAGGAGGGAGTTGCAGTAGTCGAGGTGAGAGATAACCAGGGAGTGAATTAGAAGCTTGGTGGTGTCATTAGTTAAAAAGGGGCGTAATTCTGGAAATGTTGCGAAGGCTAAGGCGGCATGATTTGGACAGGGATTGTATGTGGGCCTTAAAGGACAGTTCAGAGTCTAAGGTTACCCCTAGCACCGTAGCATGTGGGGACAGACTGATAGATGTGCCATTTATCTTGACAGAGAAGTCAGGGGAAGGGGCACTTGGGGGGGGGGGGGGGGGGGAAATATTAAGAGCTCAGTTTTAGGTTCAGTTTGAGGAAGTGGTTTGACATCCAGGCTGATATGTCTGTTAGTAAATCAGTGGTGCATGAGGAGATTGATGGGGTGAGCTGAGGGGCAGAAAGATAGATAGATTTGGGTGTCATCAGTATGAAAATGGTAGTGGAAGCCATGGGTGTCATCAGTATGAAAATGGTAGTGGAAGCCATGGGAGGCTATCAGCTGACCCAGGGAGGACATGTAGATCGAGAATAGTAGAGGTCCATGGACAGAACCTTGGGGGACCCCAACGGTAAGAGGAGTTGGAGAGGAGGAAGGGGAGTTGTAAGTGACACTGAAGGTGCATGAGATAGGTAGGATTCGAACCAGCGGAGATAAAAAAATATCGCCAAAAACCCTTGTAGCCCTGCCCAGGGTGTGCACACGCATGTAAACCCTGGTCGCACCACACGTGTGACATATCACAACAAACATCAGAGTGAGAACAATAATTCTAGCACAAGAGGTACTAGCTAACTCTAAACTGATGAGCTGATAAAAATTTGCATTTAATAAACAGTTCCCAAATATCACGTGTCAAAAAATATGCAACTGTCACCTTTTTATTCTACAGGGCCTCTGCTTTCAAAAAATATACAATGTTCTGGGGGGTTAATTAATTTTATTGCCAAAAATTAAGATTTCTACATGTATGCGAAAAATAAAATGCTCTGCAGCCAAACTGGTTATTGAAAGTCTCACAGAAAGTGACTTTGAAAATTCAGACTTTATGTACTATTTACATTAAAATGATTTGGATTGTTTGTTTTCTATGGATTACTAAATTTAAGCTGATGTAGCAAAAGTATATTTTTGTTTTGTAGAATTTCACTAATGGATCCATAATAAGATATTTTCTGTTTTAAGGTCATGACCAGGAATTAACCCATTGCTGTACTCATCCCACACAACGCTTAGTGGTGACATCTTCCCGAGACACAACCTTTCGCCTGTGGGATTTTCGAGACCCGTCAATACATTCTGTGAATGTTTTCCAGGGTCACACTGAGTAAGTGTACATTTTCTCAATACTGAATATCACTAATGTTGATGCTTTTTTATATGTTATTACATCATAACTAAGCATTCATGGAATACTATGCACTTATGGCACATTATCTAGTTCCTGATGGTACAAAGCACATGTAAAAATGTTGTCCTATCTTCCTAGGTACAAGTAGCAAGCTTTGATACCTGTCTCCCATCAGGACCTGAATAATGTAGAAAAAAAAAATGTTCTTTAGGTTTATTCTTCTCTACATCATATTACGTTAAAAAAATGGCAGTAGAACAATATTTACAGGTGTCAGACCAGAAAATTTTGTGCCAATGTGTCACAAACGTCTCATAATAATAGAAATCTTATGACCTGTTTTGTTGAGTGATGGTCTCTTCATATCTGATGATAAACTCTTTTGAAAGTATAATTACTGTATTTATTGGTATATAACACTCACTTTTTCACCATGAAAATCGGGTGCAAATAGCGTGTGCGTGTTATACACCAATACCTGAATTTTAGCTGGCTCGGAGGGGGGGCGGGACGAGCGCCGTCAGATTACATACAGTGAGAATCTCCTGTCTACTTGGCGGCCTCTGTAATAGGGAGTCCCGTCTCCTGGGCCGCCATTGGACCACTGTTCTGTCTATCATAGGAGAGTCTCACTGTATGTAATCTGTCGGCGCTCATCCCGCCCCCTCCCTGTCCCCTCTAGGCTGCAGATGGGCATCGATCAGGCTGCACTGATGGCAATGGTGAGGTTGCAGATGGACATTGATCAGGCTGCATTGATGAGGCTGCAGATGGGCACTGACCCTTATTTTGCTTCAAAGTTCCTTATTTAAAATTTAAGTTTTTTTTTTTTACTGAAACTTCCAAACTTCCCTCTTAAAATGAATGTGCGTGTTATACGCCTGTGCGTGTTATACGCCTGTGCGTGTTATACACCGATAAATACGGTATGTTGTTTAACATAAATGCCAGTATCTGTGGTATCATCTCTCTGCACAGCAGATATTAGACAGAGTTAAAGGAAATACACTTTAATCTTTGTTGCATTGGCTACCAGTAAAGCATGCTTTCAGGCACTTGGAGCTGGAGTGGGAATATTCAGACAGGTTATAGGCTAACAAAGAAGACTTCCAAAGCACGATTGCTGGCGTCACTTCTGGTCCATTGACCTGGCGGGTGACACTGAAGACTAAAACAGTGAATAGTACTGTCACCGTACTGGCTATGCATTGGGGGCATGGGGAGATTATCACAAGAGGTACAGAAAAGAAAGACAGATATTTTTTATTTTTTTTAGGTAACATAGCTCACATATTTATATTTAGCTGTTTGGCAGAAATGTGGCTTCAAGGGCCAAAATACCTATATTTAAATAATATTTCACATTGATATGCTTAAAGTAGAACTATAGGCAAAACTTTTTTCATTTTGGATAGTGTAAGGATGGGTCATAACTCCTGTCAGTTTTTTGCCATCTATGTCCATTTAGGAAGATTTCCCTTCACTTCCTGTTCCATAGCCAGAACAGAAAGTGAAAGGAAATCCCTGCAAATGAAGGGAATGCCTCAGGACCTCCAGGTCATCAGAACTAGTGTGCCCATTGGAAGATTTCCCCTCTGATCACTTTTCTGGGGACAACCCAAAATGTAGGATTTTCTTTTACTTTTATTTACAATGATAATGGTAAACTGGACAAATAGAGAGGCTGGATATCTGTAACGGGGCCACAGACAGCAATAAAAACTGACAGGTGTCCTAATTGCTCTCCACTCTGTCAAAAGCTTAGAAAAAAAAAGTTCTAATTGTACTTTAAAAACAGTACTTTGAACTGACTTGCTATGCAGATAGAGTTGTACTTCTCTGGAAATTTCACCTAATGTCTATACACTTTGGGGATTTTTAGCACAGAGTTAGTTTGAAATAATTTTAGTGCTATATTATATGTATCTATGTGATTGTGCATTGGGTTATGCAGCTACTTCTTATGAGATTGGACACATGCAAACAATGACAGCCTAGTATAGCCAACTCTTCTTACTCCCAAATGCATTAGGGTATTTTCTTTTTCTCTTTTAGCTTCTTGCACATATTCCTCTCTGTTAATTCCCCAGTCACTCATTGGGATCTCAATTTGCTTTTGTGTCTCTTGAAAAACCGCCCTCTGGTATATTCCCCCGGTCTACTTTCACTTACAAAGTTGCCTTCTTTGAGCATGTCCTGCTCCATGACATCCCAAGGAGATTTGCCTCCACTGGTCTGGGTGTGTTATGTGCTGTTCCAGTGTGTCTCTCGGACTACAAATTTCTTTAGGCTTCATGTACACTACAGCTACCAAATTTGAGTTTAGGAGCTTTTGCCATTTTTTTTGCCAACGCTCCTGAACTCAACTCCATAAAAGCCTATGTGTCCATGTACACACAGGCTTTTAGGATTGTTTATGAGCTGCTGTGGTTAGGGGAGGTTCAACCTCTTTCTCCTGAACGTGGAAGAATCTCGTTCAGGATAGGAAGGTTTTGACCGCCGGCTGCAAAATGTGTTTTGTGTTTTCCCATGGCCGGCGGTCATAATAGGCTATGTGTACATGAAGTCTTAGATAGGCTGGCTTTTTTTGTGTCTTACTTGAGAGTCCCTGTAGAGGACAACCTGCTTGTGCCACTATTGCGCAGTGTATTTGTCGTCCAATTCAAGCCTACAGACCTGGGGACAATGCTCCCCCTTTCTCTGTCAAAGCAAGCTCCACTAGGGCAGTTGGTGCTTCATGGGTTTTCAACATCAGGCATCTGTTTCTGCCATCTGGTCTTCTGTTCACATGTTTAAGTTTTACCATGTAAGTGTTCATGCCATATTCAGTCTTTGAAGATTCTGTGAGCCTTGTTGAGACCCTTCTGGTAAAGTTTGTCAGTCAGTGACTGCTGCTATTGTTCTGTGTATTCTGACAGAGGTGAGGCCTGCTGTAGCATATAATGTCCTGGAGGGGGGTTTCCTATATCCATCTTGCTTGTGTGGATGGGGGAATCCTTTTTTTTTTTTTTTTTTTTTTTTTTTTTTTTTCCTTCTTCGTTCAACCCACTTTATTGCTGAAATGCTTGAGATATGAGGTCTCTAGGTGGTTCAATCCTTTAGTGTCCCCTATAGCTGAAACATTTACTTTTTAAACGAGGGTTCAGATTTGTTGCTACACATTGCAGGTCTCGGCAGACAGTTGCAGAAAATAAAGCAGGGTACAACCATGCATACACTCTGCAGTTTTAGGAGCATAAAAGCTATAAACGTTCTATTTACACCTGAGGTAAGTAGCCTACACTTTCAGGACTGCATATATCCATAAACTGCTTCTCCTGCAATTTGTACATATTATATTCCTCAGCATGGTGTACAGTACTACGGGAATGTTATCATTGTTTTCTGGTGGAACTTGGAGCCAGCAGCAATGTGGGCTCCAAGCTACAAGACTGCTCTGTCACTAGCAGCAGTGGTCTCCCACAATGATTAGGGTTCATGCTGATTGGTTTCTATTCATGTTATTACCACAACTGCCAATCATGGTTCTAACATCAATTTGTTTACAAAAAAACCTGCTGGGTTAAGCCAGCTCTATATAGTACATGGACTGACATTTGTCTGGTTCAGCAGGGGCTGGCCAAATTTCAATCCATGTATGGGCAGGGTGGTTGTACAGAAGTTGATCTACGAATCCACTTCTGTAAAACCACCCTGCCAGAATTTTGCCGCTCGAGCAGTGATGCCGCGTTTTCTGAAAGCGCATCAGAAATCCTGCATGCAGGATCTTTGGTGCACTGTGTGAGTTCAGCTTTAAATTCAGTTTGTGTAAGCACTTGGATTTAAATTGGTACCAGCCTGTTGGAATCCCCTGTACTCCAGAGCTCAGAATGGGAGAGGGAGGAGCAGCACAAAGAGCCAATCAGTTCATGTGCTAGCAAGAGACCTGCTGATAGGTTGGAAGAACAGAGTGACAGACACAAGCTCATCAGTCTGCTGTGCGTTTTGTAATCCATGTGAGACAAATGTCATACAGTTCACCATCAGCTGCTTTTGAATTTATATATATTTCTATAGGGAGAGAAGCAGTGCTGAATGGAGTGCCTGGTCAACACTGGCCCAAAGTGTGGTTATAATAATTTTTGTGGTTTTAAACCGCAGTGTGCAATGGTTAAGCACAGGAAAACACCTGATTTATCAAATGACAATTTAGATAAGGCTGGCAGGCGGCATCCTCTGCATTTTTTTTTTATTACACCAGAGGAATACACTAATCTGATTGGCTCATGTACCATCTGCTGTACACTGTGATTAGGAGATGGCATAGCGTTCATTATGCTATCCAGTCTTCTCTAGCCCCACCTTCCCTTACCCTGTGGATACAAGGTGCAGGAGGATCAAGGTCGCTTTCACACTATACAATGTGGTTTGGCCGCAGCACAGTGTACCTGTGGGTTTCATGCAGGTTACCTGCATTTTTACATAGACTTTCTATTGTGTCCTATGTTTTCGGTGCATTTTCTGAAAGCGCACCATGCTGCATCTTTGGTGCGCTGTGCGTAATCAGCCTAAGGGGTTGCCCCTGGCCTGGTTGTTAGGCACTGATGATGTCCATGGCTGCCTGGTTTTGCATGCAATTTGTGGTGATCTGGATGTGCTTAATGTTTGGACTTTTTCTATTTAAATTGTAAAATATATCCTAGCTGTACTTATCCTTAAAATCCTTGCAGGAATGCATTAATAGATATAAATCATCCATGCTGAATCTCTCACACATGTTTTGGGAAAATAAAAGGAACTTGAAAAAATGTGCAATACAGATTAAACGTAAAAGTCACAGCTGAAAAAAAAAAAAACAATAAGAAAGATACTGTATATTGAAGCTCCACTCCCCACTGTTCCGTCCCTCCGTTCTTAGGAGTTCGCTCTGCTGATTTGCTTATAATTTCTGTCTGATTTTGGTGCCAAGAGTTTGAAGATTACCTTACAAATTTAGCCCAGTTTTCACAATTTCCATATACATTTTCATGTACAAAAGCCATTTCCTAAGACCCACCTATGCACTTTAGTTCTCTTTGTAATAAATTTGGATTTAAAACTGTCCTGTAGAGATTCCAATTTATAAATCCATAAGCTTATTACTCGCTTCTAAGTAATACTTTTGAGTTAGAGTGGCCTATCTGAATGAAGATTTGCAGCTGAAATATGACTTCCATGGACTGTGCAAATGCTCGCCTTGCCTTTTCATAATTTCATTGCTACTATATCTTAATAAAGAGCTTTTCTTAAGAGCGCCTGGAGCTGTGCGATAAGGCTCGGGTGCCAGGGCGCTGCAAAGACATGCACACATTTTAACAAGGCTTCAATCTGTCCTGCGTTGGCCCATTAACTAGCCTATTAATATATGATCTGGCACATTGTTTACTGAGGCAGCAAGTCTTTATATAAAACAGAAAATAAATAAATAAAATAAAACGATAATGGTTTCATTAAAATAATGCGGATGTATTAATAACTTTGCAATGGCATCTTCAGTTGTTAGTTCTTTGCCCAGCAGATGGCATTGTAACACCGCAAAAGCCAACGGCATATTGGGCCTTATGAGATGCTCAGAAAAAAGGAAGCTAGGGAGAGAGACGGATGTGGTTTGGTAGGTTTGGATAGGCTTACCTTGTTTGCACCTATTAATGAAAGCAAACTGGGTTGAGGGTTTACGGAGGATCATGGTGCTGGAAGGCTCCAGTGGTTTTAGGAAGGCACAGGGGGTTTTATGTCAAAGGTTAAGGAATTTATCTTGTGTCTTTTATTACCAGTACAAATTACTGCTGCCAGACAAATCTTCTGCCTGTCATTTCATACTCTGTAAATCCACCTTGTAGACATTTACTAGGCTTTGTTTTCTTGGAATTTACAAGGCTGTTTGTTTTCTTTTAAAAAGTTTGTTTTTTTGTCAGTCTTTGAGTCTACATTGGCATTGCCGAGTATGACATGCCTTATGCTAGAACTCTAGCTAAACCCTTTAAATAATTTTGGACAGCATGGGAAAGCTTGGGGTATGTTTCAGGCTGTCGTCATTGTCTGTGCCCCTTTTTCTTCTATTGCATGTCCAGGAGACCCCCAGTGGAGATGGAAGTTGATCTTTTACATAGGAGGGGAATCCAGCCTTGACCGTTGTGCAAGTGTCCTTATTGGGAGTTAGTACTTACTGGTGACAACTGTTGAATTTGTCTCCACTGTGGCAAGATTTCCTGTAAGTGCCTATTGTGCAATGTAAACCTGTCCAGGGTTTTTGAAAAAATAAGGAACGGGGCATGGAGAGGAGAATGGTGTATTTTTTCGTAAGGGTAACTTTTAGAGTTGTAATTATTGTAACGTTAATCAGAAAGTAATGATTAATTGCAGACATGGTGTGGTCACCTGTTCTCTCTCCTCCAAAAACCCTTAGTGGTTGACCTCATCCCCCATATTTCAGCATTTTAAAGGGTCTTTTATATTTCAACCATTATTTAACCCTTTCATGTGTAAACCTATTTCTGACATTTATTGCTTACAAGTTAAAAATCTGTATTTTTTGCTAGAAAATTACTTGGAACCCCCAAACACTATATATATATATATATATATATATATATATATATATATATATATATATATATATATATATATATATATATATATATATATATATTTATTTTTATTTTTTTAGCAGAGACCCTAGAGAATAAAATGGTGATCGTTGCAATATTTTATGTCACATGGTATTTGCACAGTGGTCTTTCAAACACAATTTTTTGGGAAAAAATACACTTTCGTGAATTAAAAAAAAAAGAAACCGTAACGTTAGCCCATTTTTTTTTTTTGTATGATGTGAAAGATGATGTTATGCCGAGTAAATGGATGCCTAACATGGCATGCTTTGAAATTGCGCACACTTGTGGAATGGCAACAAACTATGGTACCCAAAAATCTCCATAGGCGACGCTTTAAAAAAAATGTAACGGTTACCAGTTTAAAGTTGCAGAGGAGTTCTTTTGCTAGAATTATTGCTCTTGCTCTAACAATCGCGGCAATACCTCACATGTGATTTGAACACCGTTTACATATGCGGGCAAGACTTACGCATGCGGTTTCCTTGCTGCGCAAGCTTTCTTATTTATTTTATTATTTTACATTTTCACTTAAAAAAAAAAAAATTCTGATCACTTTTATTGCTGTCACAAGGAATGTAAACCTCCCGTGTGACAGTAATAGGTGGTGACAGGTACTTTTTATGAAGGGATCTGGGGTCTAAAAGACCCCAAATCCCTCCTTTGCACTTCAAAGTATTCAGATTGCCAAAAACGGCGATTCTGAATACTGTCATTTTTTTTAAATCAGTGCCATTGGCAGCTGAGTTAACCTGGAAGTAATGTTGCGACGTCACTTCCACGTTTTTACTTAGGAGACTGAACAAAGCCATTTCCGGCTTTTTTCCAGTCTCCGCCTAGGCGGCGGAAGTGCCGGTTCGTGGATCGGGTCTCCTGGTGGGACGAGAGGTCTGGAAAGAGTGGTGGGGGGGGGGGGGACGTCCCCTCCCGCTCCTTTAGGATAACAGCCAAGCGACTTTCAGCCTCATCAGGCATAACCCTGGTTCAACCCCTTCAAGCCGATATGTGCAAACGGTTGGCGCTAAGGGGTTATATCATGTTTGCATCTGTTATATGAATACTTTTGTGATGCATCAAATACATTATGCCGAATCAAGCTCACTTCCAAAATGGTTTGATATTCATTGCTGATATTTTTTTTTCCTTTATGTACTAAAATGCCTTGAAATAAAGAGTTTAATTAGGAAAAAAAAACTAGAAAATTCTCAGCTGAGTGCTCAGTGGGGGACTGAGTGGCTCAGTGACTGCACCCTGTCAGACGTGAATTAATTTTTTTTTTTTTTTTAAATGTTTTATTTCAGTGCAATATCGGATGCAGTCACTGTTTAGGCCATCTGTGGAGATTCCTCCATCCACATGGTTTAGGAATCTGTTGTACGGCTAGTTTACACTTGAGAGGTTTCCAGCACTAAAACACAAACATTAAAGTGATTCTAAAGCCAGGGCATATTTTTTTTTTTTACCTTAAAGTGTTACTAAACCCACAACAGTAAAATCCATCTGTATATGCAGAATAGCATGCTTCTTCTACTCAGTGTGGAACTTAAAGCAGTTGTATACCCCTTTAGCACATTTTTACCTACAGGTAAGCCTATAATAAGGCTTGCCTGTAGGTAAAATGAATATCTTCTGAACCTGTACGGTTTAGGAAATAATTCCCCTGGCATGCAGATGCTGACGTGAGCAGCGCATGCGCAGTGAAGGTCCGACGTATCATGCCGGAATGGAGGCTAAATGTCAGCTCCCTCGGCATTGACCGGTAGACTGTGCGTGGACTTTATTCTAAGGTAACTATTTCATACTGAGCTGGTATGTGGTGCATACTAGTTCATTATGCCTTTGCCTTTAAGTTTTTTTGGGGGTTTTTTCTGCATATACAACCGCTTTAAGGGGTTAATCCTCTGTATTGTGTAAAAAGGCTCTTTGATCCTATATGCACAGATCCTCCCCCTCCTGCAGGGTCTCTCCGGACAAGGCCAGATAATACACAGTCAGAGAGGTCCCCCTGCACATGCTCTGTTTGGTCTCTATTGCTGGAGAGAACATTTCCTTGTTGAGCTGAGCTTTTCCGGTCACATGGTATTGACATCACACATGTGGGCGTGTAAACAGATCCTAAATGACAGCCCAGTCCCTCCCTCTTCCTCCATGCCCAGTAACTAAAAAAGAACACAGTGGGTGGGATGTCGCATCTTGATTGAAGACCTGCCTCCCATAACAGCATGAGGACACAGGCTGTAGTGGAAATCTCCTACCTGAACACTCAGCACTCGGGCTAACCCTGCAGTTTATCACGTGACCGTGGTATACAGATCAGCCAAAAAAGGTATATAGTGGCAGTATGCTAATGAAAAAAGAAGAGTTTTTAAAGCTGTGGGCACTGCTGGGGGGCAGGGTTTCGTATTAACTATATTCATATTACGGGGTTTAGTAACACTTTTTAATGCATGCCCTGCATTTAGGTAAAGAAATGAACAGGGAAGACACTTATTGAGAAAAGAATGCTGCACACCCCGAATGATATAGGAAAAAAGGGAAATGTCCCCCATGTGGGGTTTTCTAGGCAGCAAATGAGTAGAAAGGTGATAACGTGGTTTAAAATTGTTTAGATTTTATTATTAGCATAATCTCAAAATTGACAATGACAGTTAAAATATGAGCTGTGGAACAGGAAATATGAAAGCAACAACACAAGTAAAAGTAAACCTAGTATTCTACAATGTTTGAGCGCTACAATGAGAATTTAAGTGAAAACTGGCGCGTTTCGACCCCACCGGGTCTTCAGAGGATTTGGGCGCTGTAGAGGAATATTATTTGTATTGAGATTCATAAATATAACCGCAAAAATAAAATAAACTATAATAGTGGTGGACATTTTTCAGTATAGTTACCAATCACATTGTGTTGAGCAATTTCTCCTGAGCCTGAAATCCTCTAAGACCTCCCTCTATCTCGGCAGGGGTCCCCGGCCAGCCGGCACGCCACCAGAGGGAGCCGACAGTTCATGCGTGACTTACGAGGAGTCACACAGGTGGATAGATTCCCATTTGTCAGGAAGGGGCGTGAGGGCGAACAAGCAGCACCTGCAATTGAGGCATCAAGTAACAATGCTATCAGTGCATTTTTATAGCATGGAAAGGAGTATTAGGGTATTCCCAATAATTAAATAATGGAAATAGCAGATCTATTAATTAGTTTTACTATTATATGTGTTTCTAAAACCAGCAGCATATAAGCATTCCCGTACTTGTATCAGGATAGAATAGAAATAATACTAGGTTTAAATTATCCTTATATTAAAAACGAAAAAATATAATATAAATGGGGTTATGGTGAGTTTGTTATGTTTATGGAATAAATTAGGTTGAAATATGATAAATGTGATTGGTAACTATACTGAAAAATGTCAACCACTATTATAGTTCATTTTATTTTGTGGTTATATTTATGAATCTCACTACAAATAATATTCCTCTACAGCGCCCAAATCCTCTGAAAAAGACCCGGTGGGGTCGAAACGCGTTAGTTTTCACTTAACTTCTCACTCTAGCGCTTGAACATTGTAGAATACTATATTTACTTGTGTTGTTGCTTTCATATTTCCTGTTCCACAGCTCATATTTTAACTGTCATTGTCAATTTTGAGATTATGCTATTAATAAAATCTAAACATTTTTAAACCACATGTTATCACCTTTCTACTCATTTGCTGTCTAGAAAACCCCACATGGGGGACATTTCCCTTTTTTCTACGGTAAAGAAATGTCCCATTATTTGTATTGCCCCCTCACCCACCCTTATACTTGCAGTTCCTTGAAAAAGTATTCGTACTAATTGAAATTTTCCACATTTTGTCATGTTAAAACCAAAAACGTAAATTTATTTTATTTGGGTTTTATGTGATAGACCAGCACAAAGTGGCACATAATTGTTAAGTGGAAGGAAAATTATAAATGGTTTTCAAAATTTAAAAAAAATAAATATGTGAATAGTGTGGTGTGCCGTCCAGCCCAAATGATCTCTGCCTTCGCCTTAGTCGACATCACAGAGACTCCTGAGTTCCTGTTAAAGACTTGCTTGGCTGACATTTCTTCTGGCTCCAGATCCTGCTTGCTGTTTCACTACGCTGACCCCTGGCTAACCCGACTTTCTGGCTTGTCTGACTATCCGTTCCGGTTACCGAACTTTGGTTATGTTTTGACTACGTTTGTTCTATTTACTTTTATTATTAAACAAGGCTGATTTAACTGTACTACTGTCTCGGTCTGATTCATGGTTTCTGACAGATATAAACAGGGCCAAGGATAAATCCAAGGAAAAAAACAAGCTTAGGAAGGAAAATGATAAATGGTTTTCAAAAAAGTTTACAAATATCTGAAAAGTGTAGTGTGCATTTGTATTCAGCCCCCTTTTACTCTGATAACCCCTAACTAAAATCTAGTGGAACCAACTGCTATCAGAAGTGTATCGCTGTATATCGGTCAGGCAACGCACTGACACCTTTGCGGCCATTGAGCTACATGCTGGGTGCTCAGTGTGCTCCTGTACCTTTTTAAAAAGGGGTGGGCTCCCCTTCAGTCCACCTGCCCTCCATCTATCCATCAGAATGCATGTGCTTCCACTGTGGAGACGCTTATAAGTTAGTGTTAGGGACCACAGATACCAGGGTGCTGTGACGAGGCTCTGTGGCTTACGCATGCATTTGCAAATGCGTGCAGACTAATCCCCTGCTTTCTTTATTGTACTTCATGGGACACAGAGCCTTAAGTAATTACTTAATGGGTTATAGGCCACCGTCAGGTGATGGACACTGGTATACCCAATCCAGGAAGTTCACTCCCTATATAACCCCTCCTCCTTCCAGGAACACATCAGTTTTTTCGCCAGTGTCTAAGGTGTTGGTCACGAGTGAAGATGTGCTCTGAGGAGCTCCAGGAGGGATCCATGCTGGATTTAATTAGCCTCCATAGACCAGATCCATCCAAAATGCCACTGAGGTCAAAGTGGATGGTACCTGGGCCTCGTATCCAAAGCACGAGGTTTTGCCTGTAACGCCTCTTTGTAGGGCTGGACCCCGGGACCCAGGGCTTTGGTCATGCTACATTACCTAAAGCTTTCCTGATGGGGTGCTTTTTATAGGTCCAAGGGAGTGGAACCCTGATCTAAAGGGACCCGGTCCTTAAAGGTTTGCTAAGCGCAGCCCGCTGTGATGGGTGAAGATTGGATTGTCTGTTAATTCAGCAAATCCTGCGACGGGGAAAAGGTAAGGGAAGAAACTTAGGAACTGTAAAGTCCACCTATGCTTTCTTCTTTAAGGGAAAAAAATGTTGTCATGCCTTAATTCTCCACTAGAGGGAGTCTATGCACATAGCTTAATCTGATGTCTTCACTGTAAAGCTCAGTGTCAGTCTGTGTGTGGCCGCAGCAGCTTGCGCAGGGGGATTCTCTCAGGTAAGAGATCTGCCAAAATACTTTTTTTTTCTCCCCCCGAAGGGCCAGAGGGTTAGGGAAACACCAGCAGTGTACCCCCCTTGTAATACCCCCCTCCCCCCCGCCGCCCGTGTGTGAATGAGGGAACATTTTAAAAAACGAAAGAGGGGGGCGGGTTTACGGAGGGGGCGAGGCATAAGCGCAGCGCCGTGCAACATCCACAAGGATGCACAGCAGGCAAGCAGGAAATAAAAATACAGCCGGAGCAGTCTCTCCTCGGCTGACAAGGAGGAGCAAGCAGGCTGCACACGGACACAGGAACTGTGGGGCACGGAAGGGTGTCAAGTGGCATTCCTGATACAGGAAGACTTTTTTCCCAGCACTAGGCTGAGCTAAATAGCGGCTTTACTGTCATGACCATGTTCAGCGATTAAGTGCAATTTAATAGTGCCTTTGCTTTTGTGCTTAGGAATATGCGTACCAAAAAAGACACCACAAAGACCAAAAAGGTACCAAAGGTTTCACCCCCAGGTGTCAGGATCTTCAGTCTCATTTCCACGCTGTCATCCTCACCTGAAATACCAATTATGGCAAGCCAGGGTGAGCCATTGGAACAAATTGATGGTGCAACTGCTTCTCACATCTCAGCCCCTGTATACATGACTGAAGATTTTCTTTCCTCCACCCTGCAGGGCCTGGAAGGAAGATTAACGGCTTTAATCACATCCTCCATTCAAACGGATAGGAAGCGTGCTAGACCCTCCTCCCCCACTTCAGACCCTTTGCAAGGGGAACAGTGGGCACAGGATGAGGTATTACCCTCAGCCGATCAGGAGGAAAGACACACCAATGATTCCTCTGTGGAGGAAACAACGGTAGATAAACCTTTTTCAGCCTCACAATCTGAGAAGTTGCTGATTACACTCTCTTATGGAGATGGTTCGTTCTACTTTCATGCTACCCCTAATGGGAGTCTCCTGAAAGCTTGGTTTCTTCTTTGGGTTCTTCAAAACCTTCACAGCCTTTGCATGCGTTTCCTGTGCATGCATTACTTGAACAGTTTATTCTTGCTGAATGGGATCACCCGATAAGCATTTTCTCCCTCCAAAGAGATTTTCAGTTCTCTATCCCATGGAGGAGAAATTCACAAAAAAATGGAAGGTACCACCAGTTGACGCTGCGATTTTTAGTGTGAATAAAAGTCTAACTTGTCCAGTAGACAATGCACAAGTGCTTAAGGATCCAACAGGTAAAAGGTTGGAATTCCTGGGGTACAAGCTGGAACTTTGGGACTTTCCACCGTCTCATTTCCTTAGGTTAAACGCTCCCAAAGATCCAGAGTAAAGACTATCTCTATTTCAGGCACTAGACCGATTAATATCTCAGGGGGTGATCATACAGATCCCCACAAAAGAGCAAGGTTTGGGGTTTTTATTCAAACCGTTTTATGGTACTAAAACCAAATGGAGATGTCCGACCCATTCTAGATCTAAAAAAATCTAAATCGGTTCCTGAAGATCCGCTCCTTTCGCATGGAGACGATCAGGTCAGTAGTTTCTATCCTATTAGTAGGAAAATTTCTGGCGTCTATCGACATCAGGGATGCATATCTGCATGTTCCTATGTTTCCCGCTCACCAAAGGTTTCTGCGGTTCGAGGTAGAACAGCAGCATTTCCAGTTTGTAGCCCTGCCCTTCGGGCTAGCCACAGCACCCCGGGTGTTTACAAAAGTCCTGGCCCCACCTCTAGCCAGGTTAAGGGCACAGGGCATAACAGTCTTGGCGTTCTTAAACGATCTCTTGCTAATAGACCAGTCAGTGGCTCGTTTGGAGCAAAGCGTACGCATTACAACCAGTTACCTGGAAAGTTTGGGTTGGTATCTCAACCTAGAGAAATCTTCCTTAATACCGCTAAAAAGGCTGGAGTACTTGGCTCTGATCATAGACACAGCCCCGAAAAAGGTGCTCTTGTCTCAGGCAATGCTCAACTCCATAAGAGAGCTGGTGCGGATGGTCAGGTCAAAAGGCGATCCCTCCATTCGCCTTTTGCATGAGGTTGCAAGGAAAGATGGTGGCTTCATTCGAAGCAGTTCCCTATGCCCAGTTCCAGCCAAGATTGTTGCAAAACAGTATCCTGTCTACTTGGAACAAAACAATTCAAGCTTTAGACTTGCCAATGCGGCTGTCCCCAAAAGTGTCCCAAAGCCTCAGTTGGTGGTCACTAACCCAGAATCTGCTGAAAGGAAAATCCTTCAGACCAGTTATCTGGAAAGTGGTAACGACAGATGCCAGCCTTTCAGGCTGGGGATACTAGAAGAGACAACTGTCCAGGGACAGTGGTCAAGAGCCGAAAGAACCTTGTCCATCAATATCGTAGAGATTCGGGCAGTACGTCTGATTCTGAAGGCCTGGGCTTCAGGTTATGGGATTGTCCTGTCAGGATCCAATCCGACAATGCCACAGCTGTGGCCTATATCAATCACCAGGGGGGCACCAAGAGTCTCTCAGCGCAGAGAGAGGTGAACCATATTCTAACTTGGGCAGAAAGGAATGTTTTCAGCAGTCTTCATTCTAGGAGTAGAGAATTGGCAGGTGGACTATTTGAGTCACCAGCAGTTATTCCAGGGGGAATGATCTCTTCACACCGACATTTTTTGGACTATTTGCCAAAGATGGAGACTCCGGATGTAGATCTTCTAGCGTCCAGGTTCAACATGAAGTTAGTCAACTTTGTGGGCAGAACAAGGGTTCCACTCGCATGCAGAACGGATGCGTTGGTGACCCTGTGGGATCAGTTCTCACTGATCAATGCATTTCCCCCTACTCAGTTGCTGCCTCAACTTCTTTGCAGGATCAAGCTGGAAAGAAAGCTGCTAATTCTGGTTTCATCAACCAGCATGGCCCAGGTCATGGTATGCAGAAATCGTAAAGATGGCAGTGGAGGGTCCATGGTCCCTCCAACTACGGCCAGATCTGCTCTCACAGGGACCGATATTCCATCCTAACTTACGGCCTCTAAATTTAACGGCTTGGCTATTGAAACCCACATTCTGAAGAAACGTGGGCTTTCTGGGTCAGTTATCTCTACCCTGATTAATGCAAGGAAGCCAGCTTCCAGAACTATATATTATAGGGTCTGGAGGGCTTATGTTTCCTGGTGTGAATCCAAGGGTTGGCACCCTCGGAGATATATCATAGGCAGAATTCTTGCCTTTCTACAATTAGGGGTAGAGATGAAATTGGCTTGAGTGCTACTAAGTCTCAGCTTTATCGGTCTTATTTCAAAGACCACTTGCTACACATTCTTTAGTATGGGGTTTTATGCAAGGGGTGATGCGACTTAATCCGCCAGTCAAACCTCCCTTGAACCCTTGGGACTTGAACTTAGTTTTGTCTGTGTTGCAAAAACAGCCATTTGAACCGATACAACATATTCCCTTAGTCCTTCTGACAAGGAAGGTATTTTTGGTTGCTATATCCTCAGCAAAGAGGATTTCGGAATTGGCTGCTCGCTCTTGTAAAGAGCCATATTTGATTTTTCATGAGGACAGAGTGGTGTTACGCCCTCGTCCAGACAAAAGTGGTTTCAGGTTTTTTTTTTTTTATAAATTCTTTATTTTCTGACAGTCATATATCACATGCCACATGAAACATTTCTTTTAAACATCATATCAACATATACAGCTTCTTTTTATCATAATATAACTACTTAGCACGTTTCCTTACAAAATAGTTCTAAATCTCTTCTGTTCCAAAGGCAAGTATATCTTTCCCCTTTCATTTCCCATAGCCCTTATACCCCCCTCCCCCCCCCATCCCACAGATAAAGAAGAAAAGAGAGAAAAAAAAAAAAATTTCTACCCCTCCAGGGGGGGGGGGGGGGACAACCCCCCCTCCTCAGTTCCATTCGATCCTACCTAGCCCCCTTCTCCTGTTCTCTAGTTCTGTACTCTACTAGAGGGGACCAAATCCTCCAATATTTCTCATCTTGTTCTTTCAGCATCATAGTCAAGTTTTCCATTTGTTGAATTTCTACAATTCTAGCCCACCACTGGAATTTAGTCGGAGGGACTGTACTCTTCCACAGAGCCGGTATACAAGCCTTTGCGGCAGTGAGAAGATGTTTAAGCAGGGAATTCCTATATTTTTCCACCGATAGGGGAACGTCATTTAATAAGAATGCAGCCGGGTTGCTCCCAAGAGACACGCCTGTAATATCCTTAATCGTTTCCTCGACCATTTCCCAGAAGCTCTTAATTTCCTCACATTCCCAGAATATGTGTAACATCGTACCCACCCCTCTCTTACAACGCCAACATCTATCTGATACCTGTGGAAAATTTTTTTGAAGAGCTGATGGTGTTCTGTACCATCTAGTAAGGATTTTATATCCTCCCTCTTGGTATCTGCTAGCAATCGATGATTTATGTACTGATTTTAGCATTTTAGCCTTCTGTTTTTGAGTAAACGTTACTCCTAACTCTCTCTCCCAGGCTTGCATGAAGTTGAGCTCCTGTGGGGCTTCCAGGCTTGTTAATGTTTCGTAAAAATATGATAGGGAGTGCCTCATACTTTCACCATTTAAGCAGTTCCGCTCAAAGCTAGATAGCTCCTGTATTACTGGGAATGTTTTGATTTTTGAGCGGATATACGCTCCTAGCTGCATGGACCTGAAATAGTCCAGGTCTTCTGTCACTTCTCCCTCTATCTCGCCTCGTGTCATCAGACGGCAGTCCCTAGAAAAGTCTATGAGCCTACTTTTCCCTTTATGTTTTAATACCTCATACCTCCGATCGATTAGGCCTGGTAAGAAATCCGGGGCGCCCAGTACCGGGGTCATTGGGCTCGGATTTAGTGAAAGATTTGTTTTTTTAAAGATCATATAAATAGAGCAGATGTTTGCCCCTGTTAGCGGATGTTTTTTCACTATAGTGGGTAATTCTGATTTTTCTATCCATGCTATTCCTTCCAATGGAATTTTAGTCGTCGCCTGTTCTAACTGTACGTGTGGCTTCCTTACGGAAGCACACCATTCCACCACTCTCGCTAGTTGTAGGGCTTCCCTGTATCGCACTGGGTCTGGAAAACCAATACCTCCTTTTCCTTTTGGGAGTACTAAAATGTTTCTCCTTACCCTTGCTGGTTTACCTGCCCAAATGAACCTCAGGAACCTTGATCTAAGGTCCTTTAAGAAGTTCGATGGGATCTTTATTGGCAATGTTTGCAACAAATAGAGGACTCTAGGCATCACGTTCATCTTTATAATATTTGTCCTTCCAAACCAAGTAAAGGTTTCCCTGTCCCATCTCCTAAAATCTTGTTTAATTTGTCTTAACAGCGGGGCATAATTTAGTTCAAACACTCTACTAAGCTTTTTTGGGATTTTGGTCCCCAGATAACTTATATGGGAGTCTGTCCACCTAAAATTGAATTGTGATTTTATCTGGTGTGTTTCAGTTGTCTTCATTTCCAACCCCATAGCTTCGGACTTAGTGTAGTTTACCTTATAATTTGCTAAATCTCCAAAATTATTTATCTCACTTAGAAGGGAAGGGAGGGATATGATTGGAGAGGTTATAAAGAAGATCAAGTCGTCAGCATATGCTGCTAACTTGTGTTCCTCTCTCTCTGTCTTGATACCCCTAATATTGCAATCAGCGCGTATTTTCCTTAGGAAAGGTTCCAGTGTGAGGATGAAGATAATTGGTGATAGGGGGCATCCCTGCCGCGTTCCATTTTGTATCACAAAAGGATCCGACAGTCTGTCATTAACCTTAACCCTCGCACTTGGAATTGAGTAAAGGTTTGAGAACCAGCTCAACATTCCTTCACCCAGTCCGATATGTTGTAAAGTTGTTTCAAGAAAAATCCAATCAACCCTATCGAAAGCTTTTTCTGCATCCGCTGAGAACAATATAAGGGGTTCCTGTCTGCACTGTGCAGTGTATATTGCATTTATTACTCTCTGCGTATTTTCCCTCCCTTCCCTTCCTGCCGTGAATCCCACTTGGTCTGGGTGAATCAGTGCCGGAATATGCTCTTCTAATCTTAACGCCAGAATCTTAGAGAAAATTTTTAAATCCACGCTCAGCAGCGCAATTGGCCGATAACTAGAACATTGGGATGGATCCTTTCCCTCCTTCGGAATTACTGCTATATGTGCCATCAAAGTCTCTCTAGGTATCCTCCGTCCTTCCCGTAGGGAGTTAAAGGCCGCTGTGAATCTCGGAGCCAATTTCTCAGCAAAAAGTTTATAGTACAACAGGGTATAACCATCTGGGCCCGGGGCTTTCCCTACCTTTAGAAGGTTTATTGCTTTCTTAAATTCTTCTATTGAGATTGGTACGTCTAGTTCTCGTACTACCTCCTCCGTTAACCTTGGCATTTCTGAATTACATAGGTATTCTTTTGCCCTCTCTTGTTTGTTTCTACACCTCTGTGGGGGCTGGTGACCATCCAGCTGGTAAAGACCCTCATAATATTCTCTAAAAATCTGTGCCATCTCCTGTGACGATTTCGCCACCTCACCCCTCTGTGTTTTAATACCCGACAAATGAGGATGTGTTGAGGCATCCTTGAGGGCCTTTGCCAGCATCCTACTTGGTTTGTTCCCGAATTCGTATAGTGTCCGCCTTCCCCGTTTCAGTTTTGCTTTTGCCTGTTCAATAAGAAGAGAGTTCAGGTCCCCTCGGAGGCCACCTAGTTTCTCCTCTAGTGACTGTGTCTGAGATTTTTTATGTTTTAATTCTACTTCCCGGATTTTTTTAAGCAAGTCCTCAATCTGTACATTAAGCTTTTTTTTCCTATACGCCCCTAGTGATATCAAAACTCCCCTCATCACACATTTGTGTGTTTCCCAGACACAGAATGGGGTAACTTCATTCGACTCGTTTGTCAGAAAGAAGGAATCTAGTTCCTGGCTAAGTTTTTGCTCATACTCCTTGTCTTTTAGTAGTGTTTCATTAATCTTCCAATGCCATTCCCGGCGTTCCTCCTCCCCTAAATCCAGCGTGCAATCTGTCGGAGCATGGTCTGACAAGGTAAATGAACCTATTTCCGCACTCACCAGTGATGTTATGACTGTCTGTGATATCAAGACATAGTCAATACGAGTGTATGTTTTGTGTTTTGGCGAAAAGAACGTGTAGTCCCTGTCTTGGACATGGAGTGACCTCCATGTATCTATTACTTGCAAATTGCTTAATAATTTCTTAACTCTTCGTATTTTTGTCAATGAAAGATATGATGCTCCCCTGGACGTGTCCAGGAGCGGGTCTAATACGAGATTTAGGTCTCCTCCTATCACTAGAATACCCTCCTTGTGTTGATGTATCATTTGTAGGCAGGTTTCGAGGTAACTGACCTGTTCTTCATTTGGGAGGTATAGGTTCACCAATGTGATCCTCTGTGATCCAATTTGTCCTTTTACAATTAAAAGGCGGCCCTCCTCGTCTGTGACTACCTTTAATTCCTTCCATGGTATCTGTTTTGAGACAATGATTGCTACTCCATTGGTTTTGGCACTCGGAGATGCACTGTGATAAGCTATTGAGAATTTATGATTTGCAAGTTTTGGTATTCTGTCCCTTCTAAAATGTGTCTCCTGGAAGAAGCCAATCTGCGTCCCCAGCCTTCCCATTTCCGCAAGTAATCTGATCCGTTTCTCCGGAATATTCAGTCCCTTGACATTGTATGAGGTGAATTTTATTCTAGTCATATTTTTGCGATCTATTGGGAACTATGAGGAGAGGGGCCCCCCAACCAGAACCCCAGAAGAAGAAAAAAAAAAAAAAAAAAAAAGCACCCACCTCCCCCTACCCCCCGTTCCCCTGTACCAGTTAGGGGGTACGATCCAAACGGCGCGGATCCTCGGTGCCGTTGGGAAAAAAAAAAAAAAAAACCCACGTTATAAACGCCTCCAACTTTTCCTCCACTCGGAGGGGAGACGTCTTTTGTAGGGGAATGCCCCTGAGCACGAAAAGTTTGAGCGTGTATATATCAATAATAGCAGTGGCACGCCCTTTGATAATAACTGAAGAGTGAGATAACCAAGGAAAGTACAACAAAAGTAAAACCAGGAAGAGAGAAGGGAAAAACGTGAGGGAGACCTCTTCCTTCGGCATGTTTGTTCTCCCCAATCCTCAGGGCAGCGCCCTGTATCTTCCCTTTGCACAACATAAAGAAATCAAATCTATCTTGTACAGTTATATTTACATTTCCATACTTATTTTATAATTGTTAACATATAGCCCCATCTGTCCCCCCCACCCCCCCCCCACACCCCCCCCCACACCCCCATCCAACCCCTTTCCTACCCCTTACTCCTAAATACCCCATGCATCCCCCCACTCCACCCCCATCCTCCCCATCCCCTTCCCCCAGTGCCCCCACCCCCCCACCATCCCCAAAAAAATGGGGTGATGGATAGGGGGGGGGGGAGAAAGGAGAAGAAAAAAAAAATAAAAATAATTTTTTTTTTTTTACAATTTTCTCGTGTCCTCCCCCTACTTATCTCCCTCTAATTCATAGGGGCCACTAGGGGCCCCTGTCACTTGGTGTAGGAATATTTGTGCTGACAAAAGATGTGATATTGGTATCTTTGCTCCTTCCCCCCTCTCCCTCCCCCCTCCCTCCCCTCTTACCCCTCCCCCCACCTCCCCACTCCCCTCCCCTTTCCCGCCTTTATGTACACCCAACCCACCTCCCCCCTTCCCCTCTCCCTTACGTGTACCACCCCCACCCCTCCCTCCTCCCCCTCCCCCCTTTATGCCCTCCCCATCACTTTCTTCATGTGCAACCGGTGTATCATGTGTTTCCAAAAAGTCCACGTGCTATATATCCATAACACAACAATTAAATTTTCCATTGCCACAGCACACCACAAATAGGGAAAAAAAAAAAAAAAAAAAAGGTGACATTTCATCAAATACATCATGTGCTTCTGAATACCCAAGTGCTATCACTCCAAAACACAACAATAGTTCACCCACTCCCTGTGACACACAACAACAAAAAAAAAAAAAAAGGGAGAAGTGGGAGTAGCAGCGAGCCTTCCACTGGTATCACTTATAATGCGTCACATTACTATGGGATACCTTCCAAAAAAAAATACATTTTTTTTTCTTTTTTTTCCTTTAAGGGGGCGGAGCAAGGGGGGGCACCCCAGGGGGGGGGGGGGGGGAGTCCTAGGAGCCTTCCGACAAGTCCAGGGTAGGGAGAAATTAAGGAAAATCAAAGACAGAGAACTAAACAAGAAGAAACAAGTCCACCAATAAGTTATAATTCTGCTTCCTTCTCCTAATTTCTACTCCTCTGCAGTTTCTTCTGTTGAGTATACTCTCCCACATTCTCAATAGGAATATCAATCCAGTCAGGAATCTCCACCACTTCTGAGTCTAAGAACTTAAATAAGTCCGGTAGTTGCTCTGGCACCATCAGGGCAAAGGTGTGGCCATCCTTTTTTATAATTAATGAAAATGGGTGCCCCCATCTATAAGTTGCACCTTTTGCCCGTATTTGATCCAAAAGTGGTCTCAGTAACCTTCTCCTTCTTTTCGTCTGCCAGCTAAGGTCTGGGAACACCTGGACCCCCTGGCCTGCGTGTTCCAACACCCCTTTCTGCCATGCTGCTCTCATTATATCCTCTTTCACCCTGAAAAAGTGAACACGGCATAGCACATCTCTGGGGGGCCCTAGTTCCGACATAGGCCCTGCCGGACTCCTATGAACACGATCCAATTCAATATGGGTATCAGGTGTTTTTCCTAGATATTTGTTAAAGATATCGGTTACTGTTTTCCTCAACTCAGGTGATTTTATTATTTCTGGAATCCCTTTAATGCGTACATTATTTCTCCTGCTTCTATTCTCAGATTCCTCTGCTTGTAGCTGCAACATTAACAATTTTTGATGTTGTGTTTTAAACTTCCTTTCCAGCAAATCTATACGGGCGTCTGCCGAGGACTGTGATGACTCACAGCTACACAGTCTTTTATCCATTACCTCTAGCTTGGCAGTTACTTCACACATTTCTTCCCTTACCGCCACTTTTAGGTCGCTCAATAGGGCTTGTAGTTCCTCTTTGGTTGGTAACGCCTGTATGAGCTTCCTAATGTCCTGTTCGCCATCAACAGCCAGTGCAATAGTTTCCCCCTTATTAACAGAACATACCTGAGTCTCTGTAGTAGCCCTGGTCCGGGGCATGATTGGGGGGCTTACTTCAGCGGTTTCTGCCAGCTCCGTGCGGATGTTCCCGGCTGAATCGCTTATGGTAAACGGGATAGTTGGTTCCTCCGTGGCCGCTTGCTGTCTCTGGGCGGCCCGGACAGCACGCTGTGAAACAGCCCCGGCCTCCACTGACATGGCTGGCTCTATCTTTGCAGCTAGGTACTTGGTAATGGACGGATATCTGGATGCTTCAGCCCGACCTATGCCCTTCTCTCGTCTGCGTCCCGGCATATACTCGCCCCGGCATCTACTCGTGGTTCTCCTGGCGTCTCTCACTCAGCCCGCCAAACCCGATCTCCTGCTCGAGCGCGCCACTGCGAAGCTCCGCCTCTCACTCCGTCATGCTCAGACCGCACCCCCCTGCGTCGGTCAGTCACCTGGCACTAAGTGGTTTCAGGTTTTCACCTGGACCAAGATATTGTCCTGCCATTGTTTTATCCAAAACCATGTTCCAGGGAAGAAAAGTCACTACATTGTCTTGATGTGGTGAGAGCAGTGAAAATCTATTTTAAGACAACTGCTCAGATTCGTAAGACTAATGTCTTATTTATTCTGCCAGAGGGTCCTAAGAAAGGACTGACAGCGTCGAAATACACTGTCGCTAAGTGGATTGGGCAAGTTATAATTCAAACTTATAATTTAAGCGGTAAGATTCCCCCTTTTCAAGTTAAGGCGCACTCTACCAGGGCAGTTAGTGCTTCTTGAGCAGTGCGTCACCAGGCCTCCATGGCTAAGATCTGTAAGGCCGCAACTTGGTCTTCAGTGTATACATTCACAAAATTTTATCAGGTGGATGAAGGAGGTATGAGGATATCGCCTTCGAGCGCAGTGTGCTGCAGGCAGCAGTATATGTCCTCAAGTCTGTGGGTACCCTGCGGGTTGTCTCTCACTCCCCTCAAATAGCATTGCTATGGGACATCCCATTAAGTAATTACTTAAGGGTCTGTGTCCCATGATGTACGATAAAGAAAATAGGATTTTTTTTTATTTTTAACAGTTTAACTGTAAAATCCTTTTCTTGGAGTACATCATGGGACACAAAGGTCCCTCCCTTCTTTTTGGGGTTTAAGTATATTGCTTTGCTACAAAAACTGATGTGCTCCTGGAAGGAGGAGGGGTTATATAGGGAGTGAACTTCCTGGATTGGGTATAGCAGTGCCCCTCTCCTGAAGGTGGCCTATAACCCATTAAGTAATTAAGGCTCTGTGTCCCATGATGTACTCCAAGAAAAGGATTTTACAGGTAAGCTGTTATAAAAATCCTATTTTTAACGCATACTGTTAGACAGGTTTATTTGGTTGTCTTCAAGCTGGTCGGTAAGTAAGCTTGTTTTTTTCCTTGCATTTATCCTTGGCCCTGTTTATATCTGTCAGAAACCATGAATCAGACCGAGACGGAAGTACAGTTAAAGCGGGGGTCCACCCACACCGCCCAAAAAAAAAATATTAAAAGCCAGCAGCTACAAATACTGCAGCTGCTGACTTTTAATGCATGGCCACTTACCTGTCCCAGGCTCCAGCGATGTCGGCAGGCGACGCCGAGAACTCCCATGGGAGTCTATGCCGAAAGTGGGTGCAAATACCTGTCTTAGACTGGTATCTGCACCCCCCTCCCCCCTGAAAGGTGCCAAATGTGACACCGGAGGGGGGGAGGGTTCCGAAAAGCGGAAGTTCCATTTCTGTGTGGAACTCCGCTTTAAATCACACTGGTTTAATAATAAAAGTAAATAGAACAAACGTAAGTCAAAACATAGCCAAAGTTCGGTAACCGGAACGGATAGTCAAAAACAAGCCAGAAAGTCGGGGGAGCCAGGGATCAGTGTAGTGGAACAGCAAGCAGGATCTCGAGCCAGAAGGAATGTCAGCTAAGCAAGTCTTTAACAGGAACGCAGGAGATAGTCTCTGTGATGTTGACCAAGGCGAAGGCAGAGATCATTTGGGCTGGACGGCACGCGACACTATTCACATATTTATTTATTTTTAAAAAAATTTGAAAACCATTTATAATTTTACTTCCACTTCACATTTATGTGCCACTTTGTGTTGGCTATCACATAAAATCCCAATAAAAAACATTTAAGTTTTTGGTTGTAACATGACAAAATGTGGAAAATTTCAAGAGGTGTGAATACTTTTTCAAGGCACTATACTTAAGTTCTCACTTGAAGCATTGTGCCCTTCTCTAGAGGCTCTCTCCTCTCTCCTCTTTCCTTGCATTCACAGGACGGAGAGGCAACAGTGAGAACCATTGGCTCTGGCTGCTGTCAATCAAATCCTATTAGCAGAGAATGGGGGTGGGGCTGAGCTGCGCTGTGTACAGTGGGGACGGAAAGTATTTTGGCCCCCTTTAAATTTTTCACTCTTTGTTATATTGCAGCCATTTGGTAAAATCATTTAAGTTCATTTTTTTTCCTCATTAACCACTTGACAACTGGGCACTTAAACCCCCTTCGTGACCAGACCAATTTTCAGCTTTCAGCGCTCTCACACTTTGAATGACAATTACTCAGTCATACAATACTGTACCCAAATGAATTTTGTGTCCTTTTTTTCATACAAATAGAGCTTTCTTTTGGTGGTATTTGATCACCTCTGGGTTTTTTATTTTTTGCACTATAAATGAAAAAAGACCGAAAATTTTGAAAAAAAACGCATTTTTCTTCGTTTCTGTGATAAAATTTTGCAAAATATTAATTTTTCTTCATAAATTTTGGCCACAATTTATACTGCTACATATCTTTGGTAAAAATAACCAAAATTAGTGGATATTATTTGGTCTTTGTGAAAGTTAGAGAGTCTACAAGCTGTGGTGCAAATCATAAAAAATTGATCACACCTGATGTACGGACGGCCTATCTCATTTCTTGAGACCCTAACATGTCAGGACAGTACAAATACCCCCCAAATGACCCCTTTTTTGAAAGTAGTCATTCCAAGGTATTTAGAAAGATGCATGGTGGGGTTTTTGATGTCATTTTTTCCCACAATTCTTTGCAAAATGAAGATTTTTTTTTCCCCCCCACAAAATTGTCATTATAATAGGTTATTTCTCTCACATGGCATGTGTATACCACAAATAACACACCAAAATATATTCTGCTACTCCTCCTGAGTATTATGATACCACATGTGTGGGACTTTTTCACAGCCTGGCCACATAGAGAGGCCCAACATTCAGGGAGCACCATCACGTGTTCTAGGAGCATAAATTACCCATCTAACTTGTTGACTACCTATTACACTTTTGAAGGCCCTGGAGCACCAGGACAATGACATGTGACACTGACGTGGCACTGATGACAGATGGCACTGATACGTGGCACCGATGACAGATGGCACTGATACGTGGCACTGACACTGATGTGGCACTGATGACAGATGGCACTGATACGTGGCACTGATGACAGATGGCACTAATACATGGAACTGAAAACAGATGGCACTAATACGTGGCACTGACAGATGGCACTAATACGTGGCACTGATGACAAATGACACTAATATGTGGCACTGATGACACGTGGCACTAATACGTGGCACTGATGACAGGTGGCACTAATACGTGGCACTGATGACAGGTGGCACTAATACGTGGCACTGATGACACTGATGACAGATGGCACTGATACGTGGCACTGATGACACATGACACTAATGACAGATGGCACTGATGACAGATGGCACTTATACGTGGCACTGGGGACAAATGGCAGTGGGAACAGATGGCAGGGACATGACAGCAGGGACAGATGGTAGGGACATGACAGCAGGGACAGATGGCAGGGACAGATGACAGGGACATGATGACAGGGACATGATGACAGGGACATGATAACAGGGACAGATGGCAGGGACATGACAGGGACATGATGACAGGGACAGATGGCAGGGACATGATGACAGGGACAGATGGCAGGGACATGATGACAGGGACAGATGTCAGTGAGGACACTTTATTTTTTCGTTTTTTTTTTTCACTTCCCGCCGCAGCGGTTCGTTCTCCCTCCTCACACGCTGTCTCTGTGTGAGGAGGCAGAGCCGCAAAACACCGGCGATGAGAGATGATCTCATATGTTTACATATGAGATCATCTCTCATTGGCACCGCCGATCGCGCTGAAAACGGCCGCTAGGATTGGCCGTTTTCAGCGATCTGTGACTGGCTGTGTCCAAGGGACACGGCCAGCACAGAACTTTCTCGATGCATGCCCGCGGGAGCGCGCAACGCGGAAGTAAACAGGAGGCCGTCCAGGGACGGCCTCCCGGCAATTGGAGTCCGCGCTGTAGCCGTCTTTCGGCTATAGCGCGGACGCCTAGTGGTTAATGTACACACAGCACCCCACATTGACAGAAAAAACACAGAATTGTTGACATTTTTGCAGATTTATTTAAAAAAGAAAAACTGAAATATCACATGGTCCTAAGTATTCAGACCCTTTGCTGTGACACTCATATATTTAACTCAGGTACTGTCCATTTCTTCTGATCATCCTTGAGATGATTCTACACCTTCATTTGAGTCCAGCTGTGTTTGATTATACTGATTGAACTTGATTAGGAAAGCCACACACCTGTCTATATAAGACCTTACAGCTCACAGTGCATGTCAGAGCAAATGAGAATCATGAGGTCAAAGGAACTGCCTGAAGAGCTCAGAGACAGAATTGTGGCAAGGCACAGATCTGGCCAAGGTTACAAAAAACATTTCTGCTGCACTTAAGGTTCCTAAGAGCAAAGTGGCCTCCATAATCCTTAAATGGAAGATGTTTGGGAGGACCAGAACCCTTCCTAGAGCTGGCTGTCCGGCCAAACTGAGCTATCGGGGGAGAAGAGCCTTGGTGAGAGAGGTAAAGAAGAACCCAAAGATCACTGTGGCTGAGCTCCAGAGATGCAGTCAGGAGATGGGAGAAAGTTGTAGAAAGTCAACCATGGAGCCCACATGGAGTTTGCTAAAAAAAAGACCTGAAGGACTCCAAGATGGTGAGAAATAAGATTCTCTGGTCTGATGAGACCACGATAGAACTTTTTGGTCTTAATTCTAAGTGGTATGTGTGGAGAAAACCAGGCACTGCTCATCACTTGTCCAATACAGTCCCAACAGTGAAGCATGGTGGTGGCAGCATCATGCTGTGGGGGTGTTTTTCAGCTGCAGGGACAGGACGACTGGCTGCAATCGAGGGAAAAATGAATGCGGCCAAGTACAGTGATATCCTGGACGAAAACCTTCTCCAGAGTGCTCAGGACCTCAGACTGAACCGAAGGTTTACCTTCCAACAAGACAATGACCCTAAGCACACAGCTAAAATAACGAAGGAGTGGCTTCACAACCGTTCCATGACTGTTCTTGAATGGCCCAGCCAGAGCCCTGACTTAAACCCAATTGAGCATCTCTGGAGAGACCTAAAAATGGCTGTCCACCGTTTACCATCCAACCTGACAGAACTGGAGAGGATCTGCAAGGAGGAATGGCAGAGGATCCCCAAATTCAGGTGTGCAAAACTTGTTGCATCTTTCGCAAAAAGACTCATGGCTGTATTAGATCAAAAGGATGCTTCTACTAAATAGTGAGCAAAGGGTCTGAATACTTAGGACCATGTGATATTTCAGTTTTCTTTTCTAATAAATCTGCAAAAATGTCAAATATTCTGTGTTTTTCTGTCAATATGGGGTGCTGTGTGTACATTGAGGGAAAAAAATGAACTTAAATGATTTTAGCAAATGGCTGCAATATAACAAAGAGGGAAAAATTTAAGGGGGCCTGAATACTTTACGTTCCCACTGTATGTCTATGGACGGACACAGCCTGGCTTGGGAGCGAGCCCATACGCGCACCCCCATGGGAAGTGGCTTCCTGTGGTGGCACATGGAGAAGAGGAGGAGCCAGAAGTGCCAGTGTGGGCCCACAGAAGAGGTTTGGGGTCACTGTGTGCAATACTATTGCACAGAGCAGGTAAATATAGCACGTTTAATATTTTAATTAAAAAAAACAAAAAACTTCACAACCACTTTAAAAAGGCGTTTCTTTGCTCCTTACCTTGGGTACAAAATGAGTGAGAGAGCATAGCAAGTTGCACCCCAGATTGTGCCTCATCCTTGAAGGATGCTTATACAGAAGGCGTAGCAAGCATTCTTTACACAACTTCCCGCCTTCCTCATCTAAACAGAAGTGTGTATGAATGTAAATTAGGGAACTTAGATTGTAAGCTCCTTGAGGGCAGGGGCTGATGTGAATGTACAATATATATGTAAAGCGTTGCGTAAATTGTCAGTGCTATATAATACCTGAAATGAATCAATAAGTTGGCGCTGTAGGACACAACATAGAGAATTCTGCACACCTAGTTAGATGAACAATCAGAGGTACCATATGTGACTCTAGAAACGGTCACCTACCTGTTTAGCTTTGGTAAGCCAAACTGCAAATATTGTAATGACTTTTTGCCATGTAGGGACATCAGAGAGCGTACATGCATTAACATATATGTCTTCCCCGCAACTGGTTTCAATTAAAGTTTATGTTTAGCCTAAACTTTTTTTCTTAGTCTTGGACAGAGTTTGAGAGAGGTTAGAAGTCCAGCAATGTGTGCACTGCTATCTGTGACTCCATTAAGCCATACACAATCTCTGTACAATCTGTACAATCTGCTATAGATTTACCAAAGCAATATGAATACAAGACTAAACAACCTATTTAATACGTAGCAAATCAGACAGACCTTTGCACTGCATTGTAATTCTAAACTATATCAGATTGTGTAGTATATGGTCAGCCCAATGGTGGTCGGACACGCTTTTGATTTTATTGTCCAGTACAAATCTTTAAACAATTGAATAGCCATAACTTCCCTTACAATCAAATTAGACTGAATTTGGATTGGATTCGATCGGACTGGGCCAATAGCCAGGACAGGACATATTTAGTCGTTTTGCATCGATCAGCAGCACTGAGATACTATGTCCATTAATATGATCATATTTTGATCAATCAGGTTATGAGATTACATAATGGAGACAGAGATGGGATTGATACTTTACAATGGTCACTTAAATAAAGATCAAAATCCACTTCCTTGTGTGTGTGTGTGTGTGACAAAATGATCAAATCGGTTGTCGACTTCAAATTGATTATTCCTATCGAATAACAAAGATAGTAAAAGAAATTGATAGTTTATCAAATGTGTATGGCTAACAATAGCGATTTCCCCTGCTTCCTGTCTTGTTGATGACATTTCACCAGACAGGAAGTGTGGGAAAGTCGCCAACAGCAAAACATAAATGAACATTTTTTTTCTAATTAGAGTAGGGAAGACCAGAAACCCCTGTCAGTATTCCTGTCAGTGTCCGTGTTGCAGGTTTTCCCTCCCTTCTGTCTGGTGAAACTGTTGTCACTGTGTCAGAAAGGAAGGGAATCTCTCTAGTGAAGCATTGGAAAGGGCCCTAATTCTGCCCCTCTATCCGAAACTAAAAGAAGAAAAAAAAAAACATTGTATTTGGGTGCAGAGAACGTCTTCATCCCTGTCAGAGAGTGAGCAGTTCCTGCGGGTATACTTACCTGACAAGGTGTTCTGTATGCTACGCCAGCAAATACAAGCCCAGATTTGTTCTTTGTAGACAAGAACTAGTTTGAGCCAGAGGCTGCAAATGGCAAAGAACTGCGTTCTAGTGAACCGTTCCCATTATGAAGTTCTGTCTCTCTCTGTTTAAAGCTGATTTGTGTGTGTGTATATGTGTATGTGTATGTGTGTATATATATATATATATATATATATATTACAGTATCCCACAAAAGTGAGTACACCCCTCACATAAATATTTTTCATGTTACAACACTGAGGAAATTACACTTTGCTACAATGTAAAGTAGTGAGTGTACAGCTTGTATAACAGTGTAAATTTGCTGTCCCCTCAAAATAACTCCACACAGCCATTAATGTCTAGACCGCTAGCAACAAAAGTGAGTACACCCCTAAGTGAAAATGTCCAAATTGGGCCCAATTAGCCATTTTCCCTCCCCGGTGTCATGTGCCTTGTTAGTGTTTCAAGGTCTCAGGTATGAATGGGGAGCAGGTGTGTTAAATTTGGTGTTATCGCTCTCACTGTCTCATACTGGTCACTGGAAGTTCAACATGGCACCTCATGGCAAAGAACTCTCTGAGTATCTGAAAAAAGGAACTGTTGCTCTACATAAAGATGGCCTAGGCTATAAGAAGATTGCCAAGACCCTGAAACTGAGCTGCAGCACAGTGGCGAAGATCATACAGCAGTTTAACAGGACAGGTTCCACTCAGAACAGACCTCGCCATGGTCGACCAAAGAAGTTGAGTGCTCATGCTCAGCGTCATATCCAGAGGTTGGCTGGGAAATAGACGTATGAGTGCTGCCAGCATTGATGCAGAGGTTGAAGGGGTGGGGGGTCAGCCTGTCAGTGCTCAGACCATACGCCGCGCACTGCATCAAATTGGTCTGCATGGCTGTCGTCCCAGAAGGAAGCCTCTTCTAAAGATGATGCACAAGAAAACCCGCAGTTTGCTGAAGACATGCAGACTAAGGACATGGATTAGTGGAACCATGTCCTGTGGTCTGATGAGACCAAGATAAACTTATTATATTGATATTTAGTTCAGATGGTGTCAAGTGTGTGTGTGGCGTCAACCAGATGAGGAGTACAAAGACAAGTGTGTCTTGCCTACGGTCAAGCATGGTGGTGGGAGTGTCATGGTCTGGGGCTGCATGAGTGCTGCTGGCACTTGGGAGCTGCAGTTCATTGAGGGAACCATGAATGCCAACATGTAATGATGAAGCAGAGCATGATCCCCTCCCTTTGGTGACTAGGCCGCAGGGAAGTATTCCAACATAACGACCCCAAACACACCTTTAGGACGACCACTTCCTTGCTAAACAAGCTGAGAGTAACGGTGATGAACTGGCCAAGCATGTTTTCAGACCTAAACCCTATTGAGCATCTGTGGGGCATCCTTAAACGGAAGGTAGAGGTCTCTAGCATCCACCAGCTCCATGATTGATGTCATGGAGGAGTAGAAGAGGACTCCAGTGGCAACCTGTGAAGCTCTGGTGAACTCCATGCCCAAGAGGGTTAAGGCAGTCAGGAAAATAATGGTTGCCGCACAAAATATTGACACTTTGGGCCAAATTTGGCCTTTTTTTACATGGGGTGTACTCCCGTTTGTTGCCAGTGGTTTAGACATTAATGGCTGTGTAATGAGTTATTTTGAGGGGACAGCAAATTTACACTGTTATACAAGCTGTACACTCACTACATTACATTGTAGCAAAGTGTAATTTCTTCAGTGTTGTCACATGAAAAAAAGATATAATAAAATATTTACAAAAATGTGAGGAGTGTACTTTTGTGACATTCTGTATGTGTGTCATTTTAAATAATATATATATTAGGGCTGTTACTGATTAAAATTTTCGTGTTCGATTAATCTTTTTTTTTTTTTTTTTTTTTAATCGTTTAATCGACTAATTTCGATTAATTATAAGGCACATACAGATCCAACTACTTTTAGCTGATCTCCTTGCATTGCAACTCTGCATTAGTCAGTGGTAAATGTGGTATACAATCACCCGACACTAGTTAGTTTCCACAATCCATGACTTAACTTCACAGTTCACACAAATACGTTTTAAATTCAAACTGTAGCACTGACGTAAGTAATTTTTTTTATTAAACTTTAGGAAAAACGTAGAAAGTTAAGTTTTATAATTAAAATTAATCTAGTATATTGACTGTCAAATTTGGTTATCAAATTTGCCTATACTTAGCTCACTGAATGATCCCAGTTAACCACATCCATATTTACCATCACTGTCCAGGCTGTCCGGTGACGTCACGGACATCAACGTCACCGGACTCCTCCCCCCTTCCCTTCGTTGGTAGACGGAGGCACTTGGGGGGGAGTCTGGTGACGTCTATGTCCGTGACGTCACCGGATCTCCGACGGAACTCCCTGAAGACCTGGAAGCTGGCGGAGAGGTGAGTACCGATCAAAAAAATGAACGAATAATCGAGGAATTAAGCCTGTGAGTACTCCTCCACACCCCCCACTCTTCTCCCAGCATGTAGTATTAGCCGGTTCTAATCTCAGCTTTTTTTAACTAAATCATCACTTCTATAACTTCATTCTCTGCATTTTGCCATCTAGAATGCATTAACTAAGCAGGAGACAGAATGATGTATATGGGGAACGAAGGCTGCAGTAATGGGATCAGGGGAATCTTTCACTGCTGGATCCCCAAAAGTCTCATTGGGTAATTATTAGCTGCTCTGCCCAAATCAAATATTCAAGGTGTTCCTTAATCCCCCTCCCGCCCGCCCTGGCGACCATTTAAAAACTTCTGAACGCCCAGGGGCAGGAAGGATTGGAGATCTTGTGACCACTGTGATTGGCTGTCATAGTGGTCACAGGTTTGGGAGCTGGTCCAGCCAGCTACTGCTCATTAGGGGGAACCAAGAGCTGTCTTTGACAGCGCAGTCTCTGTGCTGAGAGCCGTGCAATCCTGTATGAATTTGACTACTTTTCAGGCATTACTTTTCAGGCATTAGATTGCAAGCTTTTTTTTTGGGGGGGGGGGGGGGGGGCTATTGTTGAGGGCTGTATTAAACTTTAGTTCTTCAGGGAATAATAAACATTTACAGGTGCACTTTAAAAATGGAATTCTGAGATTCCATATGCAAAAAAAATGGTTTTCTGTTAGTCACATACGATTTTATATGCTCTATTTTCCTGATCAGTTTAAAAGGCCATTCCATTTGTTTCAGTAATTAATTTTTGTTCCTGTACTTTTACTTCTCTTCTTTTCTGACTTTAATTTGATATCTCTTTCCCACAATTCCCTGTTTTTGCCATCTGCTTTTCACTTGCTGGCACTTTAATGTGCGTCGCTCATTTTTCCATTAGAATTTTTGTCACAACTCATTTATTTTATGGGACATTTTGGAATCTGTGTAGCTGTCTGAGATAGAATTGCCTGCCATAGATGAGCAAAGTCAGCCTCTCACTGATCACTTTTACCATTCGAACAGGTAGATGTGTCCATCATTTATAAGGTGCCTTTCATGACATCTTTCTTAAGTGCCATTGAAAATAGAAAGGCGGTGAATGATTATATATGTAATCTTGATTTGATTCTGCCATTGAGAATTTATGCAAAATGAAAACCTTGCACAAGATATATTTTTGAGATGATAAGGATAAAAGAAAGAGGATAAAGTACCCACAGTGCTAAGATAATCGCCCAGTCCTGCTAATAGCTACTACACCGCCTCTGGATGCAGCAGCACTCTGCTATGGCTGCATTTAAACTGGCCAATTAACTGCAGCCACATTGTGTGTAGCCAAAACTCTGCAGAATGCCGACTCTTGACACATACTGACTGGGTTCAGGGTTGGCCGTAGGATCTTTTTGCATGTAATCGCTCAGTTGAGTGGCTACATGTGAACAGCAGAGGCGCCAGCCATTGATTTGTACAGAGTACAAATTTTACAGCTGCGACTGACAGTTGCAGCTGTTCACACACTGTGTGAAAGCAGTGCGTACTGATACTTGCCAAGGGCCATCCCGGGCTGCAGATAAACTGCCATGTAAATGTAGCCTAACTCTTTTATCTGCTGACCTACTAATGGGTTCATATGATTTCTCCAAATTAGATTCCAACAGTACTCCTTCACAGCCCTGTTGAGAGCACTTTTTTGCAGCACACAGAATGTGGTCGTCCCCCAGTGGGTCTCAAATACCCCTCCTTTTGTAGAAGTATGAATGTTTTAACTTGATGGACTTGTTTTCTTTTGAAAAACTTGCCAACCAACTATGGGGAGAAGGGCCATCCGCAGACGCTCTTAGGTAGGGTCCCGCTGGTTGGATCTCCTCTTCAGTCCAGTATTGCCCTTTCTCTTTTGGATTCCTATAGTTCTCCCAGCAAAGGAAAGAAATGAATGAGGGATGTCATCGCCCTCCCCAATCCCTCATCCCTTTTACTCAGTATTACTTTAATTACATTATGATTTTGACCAGGGGGTCTCCAAACAGTTTATTGTCCTTCAGACTTTAGGGGGAATGGACTGTGACCAGTGGGACTAGAAAAAGCCCCAGCGACTGTGGGAGTATAAAAAAAAATACATAACGCCTGTGGTCAGTAGGAGGAGGAAATGTGCCCCATTTTTGGTGTCAGTGGGAGGACTTGTACCCCATTGTTTGTGTCAGTGGAAAGAAACAATGCTTCATTGTTGGTGTCAGTGGGGGATATTACACCCCACTGTTGGTGTCAGTGGAAGGAATGGTGCCTGATCAGTGTTAGTTGAAGAAATCATGCCTTGTATCAGTGGGAGAAACCACGCCGAAGGGCCAGAAAAAGGCATAAAAGAAAAAGGGCCAGAAAAAGGCAAGCAAAGGGCCGCAGTTTGGAGACAACAGATTTAGACTCTGATGCTTGCTTTGAATTGCCTGATTCTGGAACGGTTTCTGTGTTTTCCCCTGCACCAAATGTGTTGGTTTTGTGTTCAGTTTTACTGTCTGTATTTGTCCGCTTTGTTGAAAAATCCGAAAAAATTTATAAATAAAATCTATTTAAAAAAAATGTGAAGGTCACTTCAAAAGCTACTGTTCTAGGAAATTGCTGAATTTATGAGGTGAGGTATCTGCAGGAACCTCCAAAACCTTGATGTTAAAGTAGGACTATAGGTAAAACTTATTATTTTCATTTTGGAAAGAGAAAGGAAGGGTTATAAACCCTGTCGGATTTTTTTTTTTTTTTCACCATCTGTGTGTCCCGTTTCGGAGATTTCCCTTCACTTCCTGTCCCAAACAGATTAAATTTAAGGGAATACCTTTGGGATCCCTCGGTCACCAGAACTAGTATTTGATGGGTGCGAGGTACTTTATACTGTACTTGCAGCAGTCATGTTAAAAAACCTTGATAGGTGCTCCTTTATGCTACACTATACTTTCCTTCTAAATACCTCGTTTTCACAATATGACTTTGGTGTGAATATTAAAAAACCCCAGTTAAAAGTTTAGAAAAACAATTTGCATATTGGGTAGGAAAGACTTGGAGTCCTCCTCATATCTTATACAAAGCTGAACAAATGCAAGATGTAAATATCTGCATGGCAGCCTCATCACCTCAAAGCTTTTCCAGCCTGAACAAAGAAGAGTCTCAGCTCCAGTGATGCACTGTTGTGCTGTGCACCAGAATGATGTAGTCGATTGAGTATATAGACAGCACTTTACAGGCTACCTGGCATTTATCTAACCTTTTAGAGGTTTTCACAGTTTTGAACAGCTCTTCATTTGAAGGAAATATCCTGTTTTTCCCATGGAGCAGAGTCCTTATTTACCTTAACGCAAGCTTCAGTAGTAGAAAACGTTCCATATGATGCAGTTCGTCACTGAAAATGTATTTTAAAATGTTGACAGCTATTCAGAAGTCATGTCTGAACAGCTTTCCATTGAATCAGTGGTGCCAGTAATTGCCTCATTACCATAGATCTTTCATTCAAATTTTGCTTTATTAGTCCAATCAATATCTTCTGGTCCTCAGAGTTCAGATATACCCCTGTTCCATTTTACGGATGGTTTTTTGAGCTTGTGTTTGATGAGATTTGTCCTTTGATGTGAAGTTACTAATTAGCTCCTGTCACTTGGTTCAAGCGTTTTATTCATTTAAACTTTTTGTCATTCGCATAACTACTGTACCTCCCTATGAGGAAAAGAAGAACGTGTGTTGTACTTTAATATAACTGGTTCTTACAAGGTAAAGAAGAGGTCACCTAGAACTGCAGTCTAGAGAATTGTGTTACTGCTATTAATCCAGATCAGCCATTCTCAACTCTAGGGTTCCTCCAGAGTTTGCTAAGAGTCCTTGAGCTGTGGCTGATTGTCCTCTTATTTGATGGTGCCTGCATAGTTCTAGGGCCTTGAAAGAGCCAGCTGCCTGACACCAATAATCTTTTTAGCTGTCTGTAAGGGTGGCATTCTGACCACTACTGTAAGTCTGAGGGGGGGCATTTTTCTCACTGTCCACCATTGTAAGGAGCATTTTCCCCACCGACTCCTGATAAGTTGGTTTTAGCAGGGGTTCACCTAGGCCTGAAAACTATATCTAGTGTCCCTTGGGAGTAAAAAGTTGAGATAGAAAGTTGATTCCTACAAACGTACCTGACGTCCACCACTGTGAAAAATAATACAAATGGTGAAGTGCATGTACTCGGTTGTGCTTCTAACTACCAGTAATCTTAATATCAGCTTGGGGAGAACCCTGCGCTTTAAGCCCAGGCTGCATTGAAGGCCTCAGTTTTTCTCCAAGTTGATATTGTAGCAGAACTTTATTGAAAAATAAAAAGTTCACTTTCTTGTCAGTCTGCCAAAGCCCAAACAAAATTAGCTGCAGAAAACCTTGAAAAATAAAAATTTCACCATATATAAAAATTACTTGCCCCATTCCATGCTCCTGAAAGATGTGGATGACCTCGCCGCCCCCCACTGCTGCTTCCAGAGAAAGCTGGGATAGCATGTGAGAATGCACCCCAGCCCAATGCATGAGTGAATTTTCGCAGGACGTGCCCAGGAGGTACTGGTGAGCTGCTATGCGTATTCTTTAAATTTATATTTGTAAAATCTTTATTTTTAATTTAAACCTGTGCGAAGGCTAATTTTTATGGGCTGTGGGGGCTGGCAGGAAAGTGGGTCCTTCATTTGCAAAAAAGGTCCCCTTGAAGCCCTAACTTTTCCACCTGCTGAACCTCTTCAGTTGAATAACAGGAAAAGGGCCTTAGTGATTTGAAGGGTACATACGATGAGAATATCGGACGAATGATAGTTTTGTTTTTTTTTTCTTTTACATGCTGGTCGAAAATTAAGAGGTTACTAAACTTAGGAAAGTTCTCGTATGACAAAATGTATTGTATTCATTTCAGAGTATGCGTGGTCTTACTCTTCCGATTTTGTTAAGACGAATATTGTGCTGGTTAAATGAAAATTGTGTGATCTGGTGTCATACGAGAAAAATGTTTGTTTGTTTGTCCCTTCAGATAATTTCGGATGAAATGCCATGATCGGCTCTCAAACAGTGTATCAGATTATCAAAGAACTAAAAACATTTTTCATGGGACTTTAAATGAGGTACAACATTTGCATAAAAAGATTTGACCAAAAGATAAAAATCTTTGTATGCTTCATAAACTTTCAATAAACTTTGATTGTGAAAAAGAAAAAAAAAATTCTTCTTCATCCTGTGGGACCTGAAGTCATGTCTGGGATGTTTGCTCACTCGCACATGTCAGCACCTGGTATTGCCCCTCAGTTTTCCTATTGGGGTGCCATGTCTTTGCCCCCCCCCCCTCCCCTTGCGGTGGTTTCCATTTGGAGATGTTATCTTAGATTGCTATATAGCTGATTTATTTTACAATGGTTAAATGCTCCTGAGGAAGTGAGATTATTGTTACAAAACGTGTTGCGTTAAAGAATGTACCCATTTATGTTTTGTAAAAAACTTGGAAGATTGGAATTTTTATATGTATCATATGAATACTATGTTGACTGTATGCAGAGACAAAGTAGTATTTACAAATCGGCTTGCTGTTTTTAAAAAAAAATTCTTATGTAAAAGTTTTTCATCTATTGCTCAAAAAATCTTTTTATGCAAATGTTCCACCTTATTTAACCACTTCAGCCCTGGAAGGATTGACCCCCTAATGAACAGGCCATTTTTTACGATATGGCACTGCATCATTTTAACTGACAATTGCGAGGTCGTGCGGCATTGTACCCAAACAAAATGTCCTTTTTTCCCACAAATAGAGCTTTCTTTTGGTGGTATTTGATCAACTCTGCAGTTTTTATTTTTTGCGCTATAAAAAAGACTATTTTGAAAAAAAAAAATTTTTTTTACTTTCTGCTATAATACATATCCAAAAAAAAATTCTAAAAACTAATTTATTCATCGGTTTAGACCAATATGTATTCTGATACATATTTTTGGTAAAAAAAACGCAATAAGCATATATTGATTGGTTTGCGAAAGGGTTATAGCGTCTACAAAATGGGGAAAGATTTAGGGACTTTTTTATTTTTTTTATATTTTTTACTAGTTAATGGCCGAGACCAGCGTTCGTTTTTTAGCGGGACTGCGACATTGCGGCGGACAAATCTGACCCCAATTGACACTTTTTGGTGACCAGTGACACCAATACAGTGATCACTGTATAGATGGCACTGGCGGGGAAGGTTGTTAACTACTTCCCACCCGGCCAATGTACATAAACGGCCGGGTGGGCGCTCTCTCCTTCTGAGTGGACGTTCAGGAACGTCCCTCAGAAGGAGCGGGATCGCGCGCGCGCGCGTGCCCGCGCAGCGGCGCGATCCCGATGCGCTCGTGTCCCCCGGACACGGCGCATCTCGGATCGGCAGGAGGGCTCTGTGATTGGCCCTCCTGATCACATGACGGCCGTGTCCAATCACAGCTGTCATGTGATGTAAACACAGCCGGTTGCTAGGCGATCAGCTCTCCTCTCCTCACACGGAAGTTGTCGCTGAGGAGGAGAGGAGAGGGGATCGCTGCAGCCGGCTGATGATCAGTGAGTATGAGCTGTTTTTTACAGCTTTTTACTCACTGATCACCAACCTAGTGTCAACACACATGTAAATACATACATGTAAAACACACACATGTCCCCACATAATGTAAAACACAAACATGTCCCCACATAATGTAAAACACACATGTCCCCAAAACACATGTCCCCAAATAATAAAAAAAGCTGTCCCCCACATATGTCACACTAAAATCACATGTCCCAATGGTAATCTGCACACATATGTACGTGATCACCTGCACACATCTGTACATGATCATTTGCGTACATATGTCCGTGATCACACAAACCAATTATTATACACTTAACAGGATTTTTTTTATCAAAAACATGTAGCAGAATACATTTTGGCTTAAATTTATGACAAAATTCGATTTTACTGGATTTCTTTTAAAACAGAAAAAAGAAAATATTGTTTTTTTTCCAAATTTCCACTATTTTTGCGCTTATATCGCAAAAAAAAAAAAATGGAGTCGTGAATAAATACCCTTAAAAGAAAGCTCTATTTGTGCGAACAAAATGATAAAAATTTCATTTGGGTACAGTGTAGCATGACCGAGTAATTGTCATTAAAAGTGCGAGAGCGCTGAAAGCTGAAAATTGGTCTGGGAAGGAAGGGGGCGAAAGTGCCCAGTATTGAGGTGGTTAAAGTGGTGTTCCGGCCAAAATTATACTTTTTAAATAAAAATACCCCTATAATACACAAGCTTAATGTATTCTATTAAAGTTAGTCTGTAAACTAAGGTCTGTTTTGTTAGTTTATAGCAGTAGTTTGTTATCTTATAAACTTACAGCAGGCCGTGGCCATCTTAAGTGTGGGCATCTGAAGCCAGACTGTATTTCTTCCTGGATCTCATCCTTGCAGATCTCGCACATGCTCAGTGCAGCACAAGCAGTGTAATAGGTTTCAGGTCAGGTTTCCATAGCAACGGCAGTTTCAGAGGAAGTTGCCGCCCCACATGCTCAGTGCAGTACAAGCAGTGTAATAGGTTTCAGGTCAGGTTTCCATAGCAACGGCAGTTTCAGAGGAAGTTGCTGCTCCTTCCCAGAAGGCATTGCAAACAGGAAATGATGCGATGGGCCGCGACCAGGGAGGAGGAAGTGAAAAATGAACACAGCAGATATACAGTAGGTGATGAGAAAAAAATAAAAAAATATCCAATTTGTTTACAGTGCACAGTTTAGTGAGGGATGCTGAAGAGTTGTAAAAGTGGGTGGAACTCCACTTTAACACTAGGGGTAATCAAAGGGTTAACTGTGTTCCCTAGGGAGGTGCTTTCTAACTGTCAGGGGAACGGACTGACAGAGTAGAGAGAGATCACTGTTCCTGATCACTAGGAACAGCTGCTCTTTCTTTTCCCCCTGGTCAGAATGGGTCCCGCGGGTGAGCTCCCACGGTGCACACGCTCGCTGTTTCTAATGCACGGACCGATGTGCAGATAGATCGGTTCGCGCAGCTGGACCATCCTGCCACAGTATATGTGCGGTCCGGAAGTGGTTAAAGTCCCATTAAAAATGTGTTGGGTTCTCTGTATATTCAAATAGGGGATAGAGGCATCACATAAGGCACCAGCACACATTATTATTTATATGAACGATCAGATTATTGTATAATCACTGTCCATCCGATTTTCTTATCATACGTACTAGGCTTTAACCTCTAATTGGAAAGTCAAAGCCTTTTGTAAGGTTTTGTTAATGATATTGGAAAACTGATTGGAAGACAAGTGCAGGTTTTTAAAGGTGCAGGACCTGCAGTTGATGTCAGTTAAAGCAACTGAACACGTGAAATTAAAAACTTTTTTTTTCTTCTCTCCCTTCTTTCTTCAACTATTTTATGCTGGGTAAAAATATAGCCATGGGAATAGCCATTTTAAGGGGTAAAGAAACCAACTGAACTCCTCTAAACCTCCCTCACTTGCATAAGCCATCTCTGAGCTATGTCTACAGGGTTTTACCGGTGGGTAAGTAAACAGCTGGGGAGAGTATGGATGCCTGTTGGAGCAGAAAGTTTTGGGAAACTTTCATAAAACTTTTTCAAAAGTTTCCCTAGCCTTTATGTGCTTACTGGCTATATGATCGTGGCGTTACTAGCTTGTATAATATACATTTTTTTAGTTTTGGCATAATGTGTGTGATTAGGCAAATGTGCAATTATACTGTATCTTAAAAAATAAATTATATATGGATGAGCTGTACTGAGACATCAGAAATTTACAAAAACGAGTAGAAGTTGTCACAGTAATTTTTTCCTGGTAAAGTGATGATTGGGTATCTCATTCTCTCATTTTACAGTAATAAGTGAGCTTTGTAATTTTTTTTTTTTGGTGTGCAGCACAGTGACATTTTCTTGGTAAAGCCTCAACCAATAACCTAATTGTGCTCCTTTACAGAACATAGGGGATTAATGTTGACATTTAAGAAAGCCAGCATGAGTGTGGATTCTTCTCCTACCAGTACCTTGCTGAGAGTATTAACAAAAGATAACGAGATGTTGCTTCCTTCAGGCATCGCTTGTATCATGCAATTTTTGGAGATGCTCAAAAGGTGTCTTATTGGTGTACTTGTCTAGTTAGATCTTGTCATCAACACCTTTTAAGACGTTTGCTGGGAAGAGCATAGTTAATTTTGAGACTTAATGCCAACTCTGATCATACTGCATCAGCATTTCATGGTCCAGCATCCTTCCCATCATATTTTTATTTTTTTTTTGTTTCCCTGTGTATGTGAAATTTCAGCAGATTGTTATGCAAAACAGTTCTCGGTCTCTGTGTGACTGGGGAGACAGCTGTTAGTCCTAATGAGGAGTGCTAGCATCACAGTATTTCCGTTGATTGAGACCCACAGAGGGAGCAGAATGTTCCAGATCGGGCAGTGGTGTGTGGTGAGAAAGTGCCACGCTGTCAGCTGGAAGTACATGCTCGGCTGCTCCCTACGACAAGATAAATGAGTTTTGCTGGGGTTTGGCAGAGTCTGAATCTTTTCCAGAGGAGAGGAGCATCGTACCAAACTCCCAGAGCGACCTGCTGCCTAAAGAGTCTCCAGCCTATACAGAGGCTGCCTCTCTGACTTCCTCCCCCATTGATCTGCATTGCTTGTCATACCTTTGAGTTATTAAAATCCTAATGTCTTATAGCATCCCATTAAGACATGGTCCACTGGATGTCCAGATTTTTTTTATGTGATCTAACCTCTGGTTAACCCTCATACTTTTTTCTAAATGGGTGCCAGATGTAAAGAACTGATCACATTTGCTCTCGGGGTCCCAAGGAAAAGAATTTTGTATTCCAACTGAACAGCGGTGAAGGAAATAATGCTTAAACATTTATATGCAAATTGATTTGGCTTGAAAATCATTGTTGACTCAGGATTCCTTTAAAACCATCCTTCGGTGTTAAGTTGTGTGAGTGTTTTTTTCCCATTCTCTTTTTCTTTACTTATGTATTGGTTTGCGTTTCGGAATCCATACGCAGATCTGGCACATATGGTGATCAAAAATGCAATAATTGTCTTAGTGGTTACAATTCAGTTGTTGTCACATTACATCCCAAATGCAAAGTAAAGTTTTTGTTTTTTTATTAAAGCCAAGGGATATGTAGGGATTTGTGGCAGAAAAGGGTTTTCTAATTTTCCAAACACATTTACCATCTATGTGATGTCTGGCTTTACACGGTAGAGACAGCCAGGTACGTGGCCCTCAACCTGCACTTTTTTACTGCTTTCCTAAATGCGATAATTTTCCAAGAGGAACACCCTTTTCTGTTGTTGGCAGAGTTGTTCAGCAGTGGTGCCATTGTCACCAACAATTTCCATATAGCGCTAGGTTCCACGCTATGTTGGCATTCATCAAAAGGAAATCTGCACTGGTGGTTTTTGGCAGAGAGTTTTTGTTGAAGACAATGCAAGAAGGCAAGCCAATGGAAGCAGTGGGATGCTTTGGGGAATGTTCTGCTGGAAATCATTGGGTTCTGTCATTCATGTGGATGTTACTGGCATATACTAAATACCTAAGCAATGTTGCTGACGAAGTACACCCCTTCATGGAAACTGTTTTTTACTGATGGTAGTGGCCTCTTTCAGCAGGATAATGCTCCCTGCCACTCTGCAAAAATAGTTCAAGAATAGTTTGAGGAAAACAACAACGTGTTTGAGGTATTGACTTGGCTTCCGTCTCAAGATCTCAATCCAATTGGGCATCTGTGGGATATGCTGGAAAAACAAGTCTGATCCTTGGAGACCCTCTCAGCTTGGTGCCTGATACCACAGCATACCTTCAGAGCTCTAATGTGTTCATCTCTTAACAGGTCAGGGCTGTTTTGAGGGCAAAAGGGGGACCTACTCAGCGAGTGGTCATAAAGTTATGACTAGTGCGACTTATCGTGCGACTTTGGACACACAAAATGTATTTCTTTTTTTTTTATTTATTTATTTATATCAGGAAACTGGTCCACAACTGGTCAACAACGTTACATTTTGTTATTCAATAATGCAATTACTAACACATAGTACATGAATGGTGATATATGTACATGAATAATATCTTAACTTTCGTATGTATAACATCAGCTTTTATCTCTTATGATAAGTGTTAGTTGGCCCAGGGTGTGACTGACGTTCTTGTTAATGACTGTCTACGCTGACATCTATAGATTCCTGGTATAGAATATCATATACATGGGGTTGTTTCATTTACAAAATGTATTTCAATGAAACCCATTTCAATCTATGCGACTTAAGTTGCAGCGACTTTGAAAAAGTTCCTGCACTACTTTGATGTGACTTTCTTGCGACTTAAGTACCAGAGTGTAAAGTTGCATCAAAGTAGCACTTGAAATCGCACAACTTTGGCGTTGCACTAGTGGGAACAGAGCCTAAGACCCTCACAAAGAAAGTCGTGGATGCCTGTGAGTCTGGAAATGGATTTAAAAAATTGCGAATTTTTTTTAAGTCAATCATCACTCTAAGGAAAAACAGAGTCTTTTACCTTTTGAAGCTAGGAGTTTTTTCACTTCTCCCAGTCCTCTATGCTGAAGTCCAAGCCTGGGATTCCATTTTGCCTTGGTCTCTCCAAGTCTGCGAACAAGTCCTAATCAGAGTGGGGGGATGCCTGTCAGCATTGCTAGCACCTAATCTGTAAGCATCTCAGATGCTTGGGTGAAAGTTATGGTATCCAGGGACTATAACCCTTTGCTTAGGTGGTGGTCTTTGCCTCCTTTTGAGGCAGTTCTGTATGCTCAATTCCACTCCAGATCACTGTAACTTGACATTATAGCAGCATGGGACGAGAAGACACTATTATTAGACAGTCACATGCACCTGACACCCAGGACCAGGTTATCTCTGGCTTGGCAGCTCACAAATCCAGCCCTGAAATCGTGGCAATCCTTCCTTCCATTGGTCTGGCAGATTCTCACAATAGGCATCAGAATAGGCAGGCTTGGAATCTGGAGAGTGGTCTCTCCTCACTCGTGGGAGTGGCCTGTCTTTGCTCGTGGGAGTGGCCTGTCTTTGCTCGTGGGAGTGGCCTGTCTTCACTCTGTCGTAGGTTGGGAACCGTGAGGTTTCTCTCCAGGTTCAGGGAACCCCTAGGCATAGGAGAGCATCCCTTAGGTGTCTTTGCGGGATCTATTCAGCCTGATATACGCCTTTCCCTCTGAAACGCCTTCCCCGTCTAATTCACAGAATTGAAACCGAGTATTCTGGTGCTACCCAACGCACTGAACTGACACAGGTGGATGTGCTACTCAGGCCTCATCAGACTCCTGGTAGACTCTTCCACATTGCTCGTCTGTGCCAAGGAACTGGTTACCACCTTGCTTTATGCTTGCTGGTTTTAATGACATGGCTGTTGAAGTTCAGGTCATAAAAGATGGGGCCTATATGATTCCAATATTCTTCTGCTCCTAAAATCTAGGAAAGGCGCCTCTTGCAAGGTCTACCCTCGCACCTGGAAGGTGTACTTTGCAGGGTGTAGGCAGGGAATTTCCTTCTCAGGGGGTACAATCAAACGTCTGATTGGACTCTTCTTTCCCCAAGACCACTTGCCTCTCATTCCATGGTGAAAGCCTTTGTTCAGGGTGTTGCTTACATAGTTCTGAGAGTAAAGCTATCTGAATCTTGGGGACACCAACCTGGATCTGTTAGCTCTTCAAAAACCAACCCTTAAACCTATCATAGAGATTGCTCTTAACGCTTACCTTAAAGCCTTATGCCGCGTACACACGAGCGGACTTTACGGCGGACTTTGCCCGGCGGACTGGATTTCGTCGGACAATTCGATGTGTGTGGGCTCCAGCGGACTTTGTTTTCTCAAAAGTTGGACGGAATTAGATTTGAAACTTGTTTAAAATTTATCCGTTGAAATCGAGTCCGGTCGAAAAGTCCGCCGTCTGTATGCTAGTTCGACGGACTAAAAAGCCACGCTAGGGCAGCTATTGGCTACTGGCTATGAACTTCCTTGTTTTAGTCCGGTCGTACGTCATCACGTACGAATTAGACGGACTTTGGTGGATTGTGTGTAGGCAAATCCGTTCATTCAGAAAGTCCGTCGGAAAGTACGTCGAAAAATCCGCCGGGCAAAGTCCGCCGTAAAGTCCGCTCGTGTGTACGCGGCATTAGTGTTTTGGGGTTTTTTTGTTTTGTTTTTTTATGCAAGCAGTGAATTTGACATTTTGTCAGCCTCTTGCTATCCTTGTACAGCAGGGCTTAAGTGTGAAAAGAAGCAGTAGCACAAGCAGCCAATCAATTCATGAACTGATGGGAAGAGAAAGCAGAGTGACAGTGAATTGATATGATTACTGTGCTGCTTTTCCTTTCACTTTTGGGTCACAGCCTGATGCAGGTCCAGGATGTCGTGGGCTCAGAGAAAGTTGGTTGAATGATGCAGGCCATCAGACATCTAGTGTCCATAAAATTTCAGCTTGCAAAGCTCTGGAATAATGAAAGGTCTGGTTAAGTGTGTGTGTTAAACACCAAACATTTGTTATGTCACAAAGCATTATTTTCAAATTTTAACTTTTTCTGTATAAACTTAGCCCCACTACTTTTCCATCTCCAAAGTTTTCCTTTCGTCCAGTGCGGTAGCTGTCAGTCATTGTAAAGAACAAATAGAGAGACTTAGTAAGCAGAAAGAGGTAGGAACCAACTTGAATTTAACAGGCAAATTTAAGATTTGCATGTAACCACAGCTGCAGAAACCTCGGGGGCGAAGACGTGTATGGCTCCTCCATTGCACATGCAGATGCATGATTCTATCCTACGGCCTTATCTGGACTGTGAACCTCTGTAAGGCCTGGTTTACGCTTATGCATTTTTTTAGTGCGTTTTTAGTTTTGCTGAAATGCACTACAGTCCATTTAACATGGTTTACTATAGGTCACGATCACATCTGTGCATTTTATGAAAAAGGTCAGAGACCAGCAGGTTGTGTCTTTGGTTTCATAGACTTCAATGGATCAAAAACGTGTATTGAAAAATGCAAAATGCACCTGGAATATGCATCAACTGCAACCTGCATTGGTGTGAATCAGACCTTACTGACCTGAGCTATTAGGTCATATAGGAACGTTTTGAGATACCTTCTTGTAGATATAAGGTTGCATGAAACCATCATTCTTTCTTCATATGAAGACTGATTTCCCTTCACAACATACCTTTAAAAAAATATCAGCTGTTTCTGTATCATATCTTTAGTGCAGTTTCCTAAAGATGATCTGTAGACAAGCAATAAAGATAAAATGGCACTAGACCACTGCCTAAGGATTTGTATTTCTTTCTCGAACACCACGGGACACAGAGCTACAGTAATTACTGATGGGTTATATAGGTATCACTGGTGATTGGACACTGGCACACCCTATCAGGAAGTTCAACCCCCTATATAATCCCTCCCCCCTCAGTTTTTACGCCAGTGTCTTAGGTGATGGACGTGTAAAGATGTCCTGTGCTGAGCTCCAAAGGGAATATCCTAAGATCCTATACTGGGGCAAACCAGGCGAACCGGATCCATTCAAAGTGTCTTTTCATGGCCGAATTGAATGGTACCCGGGCCTCGTGTCCGAAGAAACGAGGTTTTACCCGAAACGCTTTTCTTTTTAGAGAGCTGGACCCCGCAGATCAGAAAATGGCTTTAAACTTCCTAATTTCTGGCAGGGTGCTTTACGGTCCCAGAACTGTTGGATCCCCCTATTCGTAGGGGGCCCCAGTCTCTGACGGTTTTTTCAAACGGAGCCCACCGTGAGAGGTGAAGATTGGGTCTGTGTAAACAGCACCCTGCGGCTTGATAAGGTAAGAGGAGATTCCACAGAATTTTTGAGTTCTAGTGGCTTTTCTCCTTTAAGGTAAATGCATGCTATGCCTATTGTGACCACCGGGGGCTGCCAAGAGCACAAACCTTCACATGCTGACTGTCTGTCTCAGTGTTTTCATCGCTGCACATGTCTTCAGTGTCTCAGGCCGGCTGCAAAGGTAAGATGGAATGGGGGATTTCTCATGTTTGAATGTTCCCCCCCAGGCTAGAGAGGGGCCACAGGGGTCTAGAAAGTGGTTATACCACTCGGGCTCTGCGACCTCAGGCCACCATCTCTGACTATAGCCGTTCAGGCAGATCTTACTACCAGCCTCTCTCCCTCCTCCCCCGCCCCCAGCCTTCCTCCAGAAGCATGACAGGAGAGTCGGCCAGCGCGGGAAGTGCTCGTTTTTTTCAAAGGTAGAGGGGGGGCGGGACGTTAGCACAGGTGCTTAGACTCCCACTCAGGCCAGCTGCAGGCTATTAAAGGCACTCTGTACAGGTGCATTCAGCCTTTGGAGAGACACAGAGCTGAGGGTCGCATGTAAGGTGGGACACAGGCATTCTCCTAGGCAGCATTTACTGAAGTAACACCAGACTGAGCATTGGGTAGCGAGGCTTTTAGCCAGACTACATCGCTCAGCAGGCGGTGTTCATTTGTATACCTCACACCTTGTTGCTTTGCACTATGGGTAGAAGAGGTTCAAGCACCCCAGGAACCAGAGACACTAGGGGATGGCTAGCCAGGGAGAGCCATCGGGGTCAGGGGCTACACCTGCTTCTGGCACTTCAGCCCCTGTATATATTACACAAGAGGTTTTTTTCCTCAACCATTAATGGTCTAGAGGAAAGATTAATGGCCGTGATTAAGTCTTCACTCAGTGGAAGAAAACGCACTAGGCTTTCCTCTGTTCCCCAAGACCCTCAGGAAGAGGAGCTCTGGGATAAAGGAGATGAATCCCTTTCAGAGGATCGGGATGGGACGCATGATTCCTCTTCGGAGGAATCAGGTGGAGAGGGACCCTCTGCGACTTCCCAAGAGGAGAAAGTCTTAGTGCAGATCCTCACTGGATTGGTCCGCTCCACATTTAAGTTGCCCATACCTGAAACTGCTAAAGAATCCTCTTCTGCTTTGGGGTCACTGAAACCTTTCCAAGCAGCACATGCTTTTCCTGTTCATACTTTACTTGAAAAGCTCATTTATTCTGAGTGGGATCACCCAGACAAACGTTTTTTTCCGCCGAGAAAGTTTTCTACACTTTATCCGATGGAAGAAAAGTTTATTAAAATGTGGGGAATACCGGCTATTGATGCCGCCATTTCCTCCGTAAATAATAGCCTGACTTGTCCTGTAGACAATGCTCAGATGCTCAGGGATCCTGTAGATAAAAGGATGGAATCCCTATTGAAGGATGTTTTCTCCTTAGCAGGATCAGTAGCCCAACCTGCAGTAACAGCGATTGGAGTCTGTCAATACTTAAGAGACCATGTTAAGCAGGTCATCAAAGTATTACCTGAACAGCAGGCCCAGGGGTTTGCTAAACCTTCCAGCGGCCTTATGCTTTGTGGTTGACGCCATCAGAGATTCTATCGTGCAAACCTCCCGTCTTTCACTGGGGTTGGTGCATATACGTAGAATCCTATGGTTGAAAAATTGGTCAGCCGAAGCACCATGTAAGAAGCTACTGGCTGGGTTTCCATTTTGTGGTGCAAGGTTGTTTGGAGTGGACTTGGATAACTATATCAAGAGAATCTCTTGTGGGAAAAGCACTCTCTTACCTGTCAAGAAGAAGAGTAAGTGTCCCTCTTTCAAACGGACTCTTTCCCCAGCGCCGGGGGCTTCAGCCTCCAGGCAGTCTCGACGGCCGCCTCCATCGGGGTCCAGAGACAAGAGTCAACCCCAGGGACAAAAGAAGTCCTGGGGGAAGAAGCCTACTAGGCAAAACACTAAGACCTCTGCATGAGGGGGCGCCCCCGCTCACTCGAGTGGGGGGAAGACTGCGACAGTTCTCAGAGCTCTGGCAGGAGGATTTCCAGGACAGATGGGTAATCTCCACGGTAACCTTCGGGTACAAGCTGGAGTTTCAGGAATTCCCCTCTCCTCGGTTCCTCAGATCAAGTGTCCCCAGAGACCCAGAGAAGAAGCAGTCGCTCCTTCTAGCGTTAGAGCGACTTTTGTCGCAGGAGGTCATTATGATAGTTCCCGCAAAGGACCAGGGATTGGGCTTCTATTCCAACCTTTTTACGGTCCAAAAGCCAAATGGGGATGTCAGGCCCATTCTGGATTTAAGGGATCTGAACCGATTCCTAAGGATTCAATCCTTCCGCATGGAATCAATTCGAACAGTAGTTCCCACCCTGCAGGGAGGAGAATTTCTGGCATCAATAGACATCAGAGATGCATATCTGCATGTGCCCATTTTTCCTGCTCATCAGAAGTTTCTGCGCTTCGAGGTAGGAGGGCGCCATTTCCAGTTTGTGGCTCTGCCTTTTGGGATAGCCACTGCACCTCGAGTGTTCACAAAGATCTTGGCTCCTCCTCTGGCCAGATTAAGGGCTCAGGGTATAGCTGTCATAGCATACCTAGACGACCTGCTCTTGATAGACCGGTCAGTAGCCTCTTTGAATGGAAACTTGAGGACCACAGTCAGGTATCTAGAACACCTGGGTTGGATCCTCAACTTAGAAAAGTCTTTCCTAAAACCAGTAAGAAGACTGGAGTATTTAGGTCTGATTATAGATACAAGCCAGGAGAAAATATTTCTACCCCAGGCAAAGATCGCTGCTTTAAGAGAGCTGATTCTGGCAGTAAGGACCAAGAAGGGTCCCTCAGTCCGCCTTTGTATGAGGCTACTAGGGAAGATGGTGTCTTCATTTGAAGCAGTTCCCTATGCTCAGTTTCACTCAAGAATGCTGCAACACGGTATTCTGTCGACCTGAAACAAGAAAGTTCAGGCATTAGACTTTCCGATGCACCTGTCGCATGCGGTGCGTCAGAGCCTCAATTGGTGGCTCATACCCGAAAACCTGCAGAAGAGGAAATCCTTTCTACCGGTTACCTGGACAGTGGTAACAACAGATGCCAGTCTGTCAGGTTGGGGAGCAGTTCTGGAACAGGCTGCGGTCCATGGGGTATGGTCCAAGACAGAGAGGACCTTACCCATCAACATTCTGGAGATCCGGGCGATACATCTAGCTCTAAAAGCCTGTACTATCAGGCTACAGGGTTGTCCGGTCAGGATCCAGTCCGACAATGCCACAGCAGTGGCTTATGTCAATCATCAGGGAGGCACCTGGAGCCAAGCTGCTCAAAAGGAGGTGAACCAGATCTTAGTCTGGGCAGAGATGCATGTGCCATGCATATCGGCAGTTTTCATCCTGGGAATAGAGAATTGGCAGGCGGACTATCTAAGTCGCCAGCAGTTACTTCCAGGGGAAGGGTCTCTGCATCCCGACGTCTTTTGGGCCATATGCCAAAGATGGGGGGTTCCAGATGTAGATCTCTTTGCATCCCGATTCAACAAAAAGATAGACAGATTTGTGGCAAGGACAAAAGATCCTCTTCCATGCGGGACGGATGCGTTGGTGATTCCGTGGCATCGGTTCTCACTGATTTACGCATTCCCGCCTATTCTGCTACTGCCACGACTCCTTCGCAGGATCAGGCAGGAAAGGAAGTCGGTACTTCTGGTGGCCCCCGCTTGGCCCAGAAGGACTTGGTATGCAGAAATAGTAAGGATGACGGTAGGTTCCCCGTGGACCCTACCGGTACGCCCAGACCTGTTATCTCAAGGTCCAGTGTTCCATCCTGCCTTACAAACGCTAAATTTGACGGTTTGGCTATTGAGACCCACGTTCTGAAGAGTCGTGGGCTCTCAGGTCCTGTCATATCTACCTTGATTAATGCAAGGAAGCCAGCTTCCAGGATGATTTATCATAGAGTCTGGAAAGCTTATATAACCTGGTGTGAATCCAGAGGTTGGCATCCCAGGAAATATGTCATAGGTAGAATTCTTGATTTTCTACAATTAGGATTAGAGATGAAGCTGGCCTTGAGTACCATCAAGGGCCAGGTCTCTGCTTTATCAGTATTATTTCAGCGGCCACTTGCTTCGCATTCTTTGGTCCGAAACTTTATGCAGGGGGTGATGCATCTTAATCCTCCGGTTAAAGCGCCCCTAAAACCCTGGGACTTGAACTTGGTCCTGGCTGTGTTACAGAAACAGCCTTTTGAACCAATAAGTCAGATTCCTTTGGTCTTGTTGACAAGGAAGTTAATTTTTCTGGTGGCCATCTCTTCTGCTAGAAGAGTATCAGAATTAGCAGCTCTTTCCTGTAAGGAGCCTTATTTGATTATACACAAGGATAGAGTGGTACTACGCCCTCATCCTAGTTTTTTACGGAAGGTGGTTTCTGATTTTCATTTAAACCAAGACATTGTTCTACCTTCCTTTTTTTCCAGATCCCTGTTCTCCGGAAGAGAGATCTCCACATTCGTTGGATGTAGTAAGAGCAGTTAAGGCCTATCTAGGGGCAACTGCTCAGATCCGCAAGACGGATGTTTTGTTTGTGCTGCCAGAGGGTCCCAATAGAGGACAGGCAGCGTCAAAAGCTACCATTTCTAAATGGATTCGACAATTGATCATTCAAGCTTACGGTTTGAAACAGAAGATTCCTCCGTTTCAGATCAGGGCACATTCCACAAGGGCTATTGGTGCTTCTTGGGCAGTGCATCACCGGGCCTCTATGGCTCAAATCTGCAAGGCCGCAACCTGGTCTTCAGTCCATACATTCACCAGATTCTATCAGGTGGATGTGAGAAGGCATGAGGATATCGCCTTTGGGCGTAGTGTGCTGCAGGCAGCGGTACAGGGTCCTCAGGTCTGATTGCACCCTACTTGGTCGTGGTCCCCCCCCCTCAGGTAGCATTGCTCTGGGACATCCCATCAGTAATTACTGTGGCTCTGTGTGCCGTGATGTTCGAGAAAGAAAATAGGATTTTTTTTAAAACCGCTTACCTGTAAAATCCTTTTCTTTCGAAGGACATCATGGGACACAGAGGTCCCGCCCCTCTTCTAATACATTATATTGCTTGGCTACAAAACTGAGGTATCCCTGCAAGGGGGAGGGATTATATAGGGGGTTGAACTTCCTGATAGGGTGTGCCAGTGTCCAATCACCAGTGATACCTATATAACCCATCAGTAATTACTGTGGCTCTGTGTCCCGTGATGTCCTTCGAAAGAAAAGGATTTTACAGGTAAGCTGTTTTAAAAAAATCCTATTTTATTTTTTTTTTTATTAACCCTGGCAGACTGCACAATAAGGTGCTTGGTCCTCACGTCCACAAAGGCCAGCTTGGTCAGCACAACCTGCTTATTGAACAATTAATGGTGCCACACAGCCTTGTTTCTGAAAACATCCTTATCAAGACCTCATCATTCTGAACATGCATGCTACCGTTACATCAGGGGCGGACTGATAACTCATGGGGCCCCCGGCCAATAGGAGATTATGGGGCCACACAGTATACACACACACACAGTATACAATCACACAGTATACACATACATGTACACACAGTATACACAGACAGATGTAAAAAAAACACAGATTTATACATACTATCCCTGGTTTTACTGAGGCTAGCAACCCTGATGGGGCCCCCTAGTGGCCCAGGGCCCTCGGGCAGTGCCCGAGTGGCTCAATGGTCAGTCAGCCCCTGCGTTACATTCATTTCTATGGAGAGCCATACTCATGTCGGTCTCCAGTGGTCCTGCAGAGTATGACTTCCCCATAGGAATAAGTGGAGCTGCAGCGGGCATGTGCAAGCTGAAGAAGCCCTAGCAAGGATGTTTTTAGAAGCAATGTATTTATTGCAAATGGTGAAATCTCACTGTGTAAGATCTAGGGGAAAAGGAAACTCCAAATTTCACTAATGTCTAGGCAGCTCAGGAGGAGAATAGACTAAACTTGCCTTATGCAGAAAACAATGAAGTCTTGCTATAACTTCATCTTCTATATCCCTGTGTAATGACTGTTCAGACTTTCACTGTTCACTAGAGGTATCCTCTGCTTATTCATTTTTTACTCTTCATATGCCCAGTCTGAATTAACCAAGTTTTCAACAGGTTTACAATAATTTCAGTAGTTCCTCTTTTTAAAACCGTTTTCTTGCTATTCCTTTAATCCAGATTTATTTATTAATCATTGACCAGATTGATCCTTTCAACTTGGCATGCATATTATGATTTGAAAATGTACGAAGTGTACTTTTGCATATAAAACTTGTTTCTAGTATGCAAATTAAGTCTACAGTATTCTGCAGGAATAAAAAATATTTTTTAAGGCTTGAGAGAAAAGACTGACAAGTTAATTACTGCAATGTTTCTTTTTTTTTCTTTTTTTTTTTCTTCTTTACTCAAATCCTTATTAAAAGCTTCAGTACAGTTTTATTCAGGGCTCAAGGGTCACTTGTAATGTGTGTACTAGTCTGTTTGTGAAAGGGTTAATGGACAGCAGAACGGATTTAGGTGCCATATCATTTTACGAGGAATGTTGCCGCACTCTGAAATTACATTAAGCAACTTTGTCTCATTAATGCAGTATGGTCCGTCCTAATTAGAACCTAATTTGATGTCAATTTAAATTAAGAGGGCTTGCGTAAATTGGGCCTTTGTGACCTGGATAGTGCTAATCTCTAATCAGCAGACTGAATGGAACATGAAATCAAATTCCCGCAGTACCGGGGAAATGACAGAAACAACTGACATTTTAAATTAAAATTACAAAATTCACCGAAATAGATGTTCATGACCCCTGCTAAGGCATGTGTCAGGAAATCAAATGCACTGGAAGGATAAGCTGACAAACCTGAATTAATGTGATGATTTCGGACAGAAAATGTGCCATGGTTTTTTTTCCCCTGCATTCTAAGTAGGCTAAATTTCATCTTGAAACTTTGTGCCTATTTCTCTTTGTGGAAATACAGATCTGATCTTAACATAGATCTGGGGCTGTACATACATAGCTCAGTTTGGGTATTACTTGTGATTATTGGACCATGTCAGTGTAAGTAAAAATGTAGTACTGTATTTTCTAAGCACAAAACAGAATAACTTCATTATGGGAGCATTGAACTGGCAGATATCTCTGTGGCCAGCCAGATAATGCACTCTTCAGATCCTGTCCTCAAAAGCATCATCACTACACAGATCCTAATGAAGGTTTTCATTTGATTCCAAAAAAAAGTAAAACTTTCTTTTTAAGGTAGCACAGGAGTCTTAACACATAGAGATCACTAGAGCTGGCCAGACATGGGCACATCGTAGCTGGAGTGGTCTTCACAAGGACTGGACAATCCAGTGACTTTTAGCACATAACGATGTTTAGTGCTGATACAGACTACCATATCATTCAGGGGACAATAGAGGGAATTCCATAACATACAGCGGTTAAAATAAGTATTGAACACGTCACTATTTTTCTAGGTAAATATACTTCTAAAGGTGCTATTGGCATGAAATTTTCAGCACATGTTGGTAACAACCCAAGCAATCCATACATACAAAGAAACATACAAAGAAACCAAAACAAAGTTCAGGAATGAAATTTTGTGTAATAAAATGGAATGACACAGGGAAAAAGTATTGAAGACGCTAACTGAAATGTATTTAATACTTGGTACAAAATCCTTTGTTGGTAATGACAGCTTCAAGATGCCTCCTGTATGGAGAAACTAGTCGCATGCATTGCTCAGGTGTGATTTTTGCCCCACTCTTCCACACAGTCTTTAAATCTTGAAGATTCCGTGGGCTACTTCTATCAACTCTGATCTTTAGTTCTTTCCATAGATTTTCTATTGGATTAAAGTCAGGTGATTGGCTGGGCCATTCTAGCAGCGTTATTTTCTTTCTTTGAAACCAATTGAGAGTTTCCTTGGCTTTGTGTTTGGGATCATTGTCTTGCTGAAATGTCCACCCTTGTTTCATCTTCATCATCCTGGTAGATGGCAGCAGATTTTTATCAAGAATGTCTTGGTACATTTTTACATGCATCCTTCCTTCAATGATATGAAGTTTGCCGGTACTGTATGCTGAAAAGCAGCCCCACACCATGATATTCCCACCTCCAAATTTCACTGTTGGTATGTTTTTTTTGGGGTGATGTGCAGTGCCATTTGACCTCCAAACATGGTGTGTATTATGGCAGGGCTCACAATTTCAAGTTCCGAGCTACTAGCCAGGCCTTAAGGGTTACTCGCCACCAGTTGCCCCACCCAATCCCTACCCTGCCCCGCCCCTAAACACGCCCTCATAAATTATCTCATGAAATGACACCTAAATGTTTTATGCAGAATTAAGTTACAAAAATAAATATTAACAACAACTTTATCAGTGCTCATCAATGCAGCCTCACCTGTGCCCAACAATGCAGCCTCAACTGTGCCCAACAATGCAGCCTCAACTGTGCCCAACAATGCAGCCTACCTGTGCCCAACAATGCAGCCTACCTGTGCCCAACAGTGCAGCCTACCTGTGCCCAACAGTGCAGCCTACCTGTGCCCAACAGTGCAGCCTACCTGTGCCCAACAGTGCAGCCTACCTGTGCCCAACAGTGCAGCCTACCTGTGCCCATCAGTGCAGCCTACCTGTGCCCATCAGTGCAGCCTACCTGTGCCCATCAGTGCAGCCTACCTGTGCCCATCAATGCAGCCTACCTGTGCCCATCAATGCAGCCTCACCTGTGCAGGGGAAGAGAGGAGAGGAGAGGAAGAGGATCATCAGAGAGTGGGGAACATCGCTGTTACAGCTTTCATTTGAATTGCCGTGTGTTCTCGCCGTCATCTAAAGCCCTGCCTCCTGGCCCAGGTACTTTGATATACGTCACACATCCCGGCATTTGACGGGGTGATCTGTCTATCAAAGTACCCGGGCCAGGAGGCGGGGCTGTATGTGACGGCGTGCTATATCACTCCAAATACCCACGTCTCGCTGCACCGTCCTGTGTCAGTATCTCTGCTTAGGATAGTGTCCAGCTCACACCTTGCCGCCTACGAAAGTCCAAGGGCTGCTGTCCCGAGAGACGTCACGTGCGTGATGATGCCACGCTACAGAGGTCAGTCGTTGTACACAGGTGCACTTTAAGGGTGTAGTATCTATGCTTTACTGAATAGAAGGGAACAAAAATATTTTGCTATATACTAACCTATTACTAATGTGTGTATTTTTTTTTTTTCTCTTGTAAGCACTGTGACCTCTGCTGTATTTACCATGGGGGACAATGTGGTGTCAGGAAGTGATGACCGTACAGTAAAAGTCTGGGATTTAAAGAACATGAGATCACCCATTGCTACTATTCGTACAGACTCGGCAGTAAACAGGTACAAGGAACATGTTTTTATTAAATTATATGCAGCATGCAAGTGTATTTTTTGTATTTTGCAAAGATTGTATTTGATTAAATAGAACAACATTTGGCATAGCTCTTTCATGTGATTTATTTGTGGTTGTTGGATGTTTTTTTGATGAACATGCAAAGTATTTTCTCCCTGCTGCACGCTCCACACAGGTATATCACTGTTTTCATCCCTACCTGTTAAAGAATACAGCAAGGAAGCAAAAAATTGTTCTTTATCACTCAGACAGAAAATGTCAAGTCTTTTAAGAAGGAAAAGTCCTTAGAACATGCCTTTACCTTCTTAACAAACTCTGTTCTTAAGACACAATCCGACAGTCCAGGAGAAGAAGCCTCTTGTATTACCGAGGATCACAGCTCTGCATGTACAAACTCAGCCCACACTTCTTTATGGACTTCAATAGAATGTGACTGAACAGAAGAAAAGCAGCAGCCTTGTACACAGTTCATGCTTTTACATTTCTCTTTCTCTCCATCTCTAGGGAGGTATAGGTGTGTGTGTGTGTGTGTGTGTGTGTGTGTATATATATATATATGTGTGTGTGTATATATATATATATATATATATATATATATATATATATATATATATATATATATATATATATATATATATATATATATATATATATATATATATATATATATATATATATATATATACACACACATAATATATATAATTTTTTTTAATTTTTTTATTTTAGATTTCAAAGTATTTTATTATTTTGTAAGACATAACAAAGTACAATTCAAGACATTGTACGTCGTGCAACGACGTTTTTCTTAAGTAAAAGAGAGAGAGAAACAACTTAATTGATCCAAATATGATTAAATGTAAATAAATGCAAATAAATGTAATAGGCAGCAGCCTGACATTGGGCCTCTTGTATTCAGATGTGCTTAGGTAGAGAGACAAACTGTACTTTGGCTATGAATTTATACCAGTATATATGTGTGTCTAGGGTGCCCTCTCCCATCGCAGCACCCCAAATGGGATCACTCTGTGCCGCGAGGGGATAACGCCCCCCAGGAATAGCAGGTGAGCACAGTCCATGTCATTTTTATTGAGGTGTGGAACCTCTAGTGAGGTCGGATTGTAAGTATAGGGGCACATAAAGATTCACAGATTGCTCGGTCAAGAAGGTTTAAGGTCGTCATTGATTTTCTGGGTATGGACTGCAGCTTTGGTCCAGTTTATCCAGGGTAACCAATGTTTCTTGGCTTTGGATGGACGACCATTACTGGAAGCCATCATTGTTTCATAGCTGAAGTGGAGTGAGACCAGGTCCTTTGTTTGTGATATGGAAGGGGGAATGTCTGATTTCCAATTTCTTGTTATGTTGAGTCTGGAAGCTAATAAGATGTGGGTCGTTGTGTGTCTGAGTGGGCCTGGTATAGCCTCTATGTTTAGGTTTAGAAGTGCCATTTCGGGCGAAGGTGGGATTGTAGTTTTGTTGATGCCGGTGAGCAGATTAAACGTGTCTACCCAGAATTTTCGGATGGAGGGGCATGACCAAAAGATGTGGAACATGTCTCCTTTTGATGATTTGCAACGCCAGCAAATGTTGGGGGTGTTAGTGTTGAATTTGGCTAGTTTATCTGGGGTTAAGTACCAACGGAGTGATATTTTCTGTGTAAGCTCCCAAAGTGTTGAACATTGGGTTGCATTGTATATGGACTTGAGAGCTAGTTGCCATTGTGTGTCAGTAAATGATTTTGCGAGATCTTTTTCCCATTGATAGTGGGGGGTCATCTTAGTGAAGGATCTTTTAGTCTGTAGGAGGTTATAGAAGTAGGATATGCCTTTGGGCTTTGGTGAGGGGTTTATGAGGAAGTCCCATGACTTTTGGGGGATGTTGTAGAGAGGAAGAGGTATTTTATTGAAGCAATGTTGGATGCGGAGGTGCGTGAAGCTTTCAGAGGCGGGGAGAGCAAATTCCCTCTGTAGTTGGGAGAAGGGTTTAATTTGATTACCTCGTAAAAGTTGTTGTAGTGTATGAATTCCACTATGGGACCATTTGGAAAGTACTAGGTCAGGTATTAAGTGGTGAAGCGTCTCTAGGGGTATGTTGTGGAGCGTGTTAGGGGGATTGTATTCTGAAGGGGATATCAATTGTTTCCAGGCGTAGACTGAAGCCTTCATGGTCGGGGAGATGGAGGGTGATATATAGGATCCCAGAGGAATGCTCATCAGCCATGTTTTTAGGTTTGGGCGTATCAGCGATGAATTTTCTATCTGTGCCCAAAGAGATTGAGTGGTAGATTGAAACCACTGGGGGAGTTGTGCAAGTATTGCTGCGAGATAGTAATCTCTAAAATCTATGGAGCCTGTGCCTCCCGCTAGTCTGTGTTTAATTAATTTTGTGTGTGCACATCTGGGTTTTTTCCCATTCCAAAGACACTTGTTGAAAATTGATTGAAGGGTTTTGAAAAAGGAGGCTGGGACTGGGATCGGGAGTGTGCGAAAGAAGTATAATATTTGGGGAAGACATGTCATTTTGAAGGCTGCCAATCTCCCCGACCAGGAGAGCTCGTGCTTAACTATATTTTGTGTATCAGATTTAATTTTTTGTAGGAGTGGGAGAAAGTTAGAGGAATAGATATGTCTAGTGGTTTTTGGGAGTTGTATTCCCAAGTATGTGATTTCCTTGTCTGCCCATTCAAAGGAATACTGTGTCTGGAGTAGATTCTTGGTGGTGGAATCGATATTAATAGCTAGAATTGAAGATTTGGTTGTGTTTAGTTTATAATATGATATCTTCCTGAACCACTTTAGAGTTTCTTGTGCTGCTGCCAGGGAAGATGGAGGGTTGGTGAGTATTAGAATGACGTCGTCTGCGAAAAGGCTAATTTTGTGGCAGATGTTACCAATTTGGATTCCGGATATGGTAGTATTGGTTCTAATATGTTGTGCTAATGGTTCCATTAGTAGGTTAAAGATAAGTGGGGACAGGGGGCACCCTTGACGCGTGCCATTGGTAATGGGGAATGGTTTGGAGAGCATACCCTGTGTAAAGACCTGGGCTGAAGGGGTAGTGTACATAGCCAGGATGGCTTTAAGGATGTGATCCCTGAACCCGAATCTCTGTAGGACCATTTTGAGGTAGGTCCAATGAACCCTGTCGAACGCCTTCTCTGCGTCCAATGAGAGGAGCAGAGAAGGCGTTCCGGTGGATTCCGCATGATGTAACAAGTTGAGCATTCTTCTAGTGGCATCTGGTGCCTGTCGTCCTTTAGTGAATCCCGTCTGGTCTCTGTGTATGAGGGTAGGTATAATGTCTAATAAGCGTGAGGCAATGGTCTTAGCATAAATTTTCAGATCAAGGTTGAGTAGGGAGATTGGTCTAAAGTTTTTGGGGGAGTTTGGTTCTTTCCCTGGCTTTGGTATCGTAACAATTAGTGCATTTAAATAATCATTCGGAAGTTTAGAGGAGGAGGCAGCGTTGTTGTATAGTTCAGTAAGTTGTGGGACAATTTGGGGGGAGTATTGTTTGTAATATTCAGCTGTTAAGCCGTCTGGACCTGGAGTTTTGCCATTAGGTAGGGAGTTTATTGAGGAGAGAATTTCCTGATCTGTAAAGGGCTTATTGAGTTTCTCTAACTGGTTCTCATTCAGGGTAGGTAGTTTGATGGATTGAAGGAAGAGGTTGATCTCTTCTGGAGAGGGCTGTGGAGTATTAGTGTCGCGTTTCAAGTTGTAAAGGTCGCTATAGTAATCGCTGAATGCGTCGGCTATGTCCTGGGGGTTGGTCTGGGGAACGTTAGTGTGGGGGTGAATGATCTGGGCGATTTTAGTTTTAAGTCTTATACCCCTAAGTTTTGTTGCCAGAGATTTTCCTGCTTTGTTGGAGGTGGCATAGGAGGTGGCTTTAATTCTACGTTGGAGGTATTCAAATGATTGAAGGAGTAAGGTTTTCAGTTCTTGTCTTAGATTGAATAGTTGGTGGGTTAATGGGTTTTGGGGTTTAGTCTTATGTTGTTGTTCTAGGGAGGCAATTTGAGTGGTTAACTCATCTATACGCTGCGTCCTCCTCTTTTTGTGGAGGGAGCTTAATTTGATTAACAAACCTCTAATACATGCCTTATGGGCATTCCACACCACCCCATGGTCAGACGCTGTGCCTTTGTTTATAGAGAAAAATTCTGAGAGATGTTGGGAAATTTCTGTTGTGTACTTTTCATTTTGTAGTATATAGTTGTTTGCGCGCCACAAGAATGTGTTGCGTTGTGGAGTGGAATCTGAGATAGAGATCGATATTGGGGCGTGGTCTGACCATGTTGTGGCGTGGATTTCAGACTTGCAAATATTCTGGAGTAGCCATTTATCTGTAGCAAAAAGATCAATTCGTGAATATGAATTATGCATGGGAGAATAAAAGGTAAAGTCCTTTTCAGAACCATGGTGGCAGCGTGGCGATGGTCGCCTCTTCGCAGGAGCTGTTGTGTCCATGGTAACGTCTGGAACACTGTTGAAGTCCCCGCATAGAATCACATGGCCTTTTTTTATCTGTTTGATTAACCTCTGTACTTTATGCATGAACTTCATCTGTTGAGTGTTTGGTGCATAGATGTTGGTTAAAGTGTAGAATATTTTGTTGATGGTGCACACTAAAATTAAGTAACGACCGTCGGGGTCGATTAGTAGATTGGATAAGTGGAAGTCCACCGAGTCCTTGATTGCTATCATGACTCCCTTGGATTTGGTAGAGTGGCAAGCATGAAAAATGTGTGGGAACTGGCGGTTGTTGCATAATGATGAGTCTGAGTTTATCAGATGTGTCTCTTGGATACAGAGAATGTCGCTCTGGAGAGCTCTGGCGGTTTTCCATAAAGAGTGGCGTTTAGCCGGGTGGTTCAATCCTTTGGCATTAAGTGAGAGGACGTTTAGTGGCATTGTGGTGTGGGATGGAAGTAGATCTGAGTGAGAGTCACTTACAGTTAGTTGTCCTGGTCAAGGATATGGAGGATCCTGCGATCTGTGGCTGATGACAGAAGGAGTTCGGTTCCCTGGTAGGGAGACGGTTGGCTAGGGGAGCTGCGGATAGAGCAAAATGTTAATCACACTTTGTAATAGTAGCCCAATGGTCAAGCTGCCGATAAAGCAACAGTGCTTAGTTGAGGGGAGCAACGTAGAGGAGGTGTAAACACCGCTTCAGCCTCTATTTGGGGGTAAACAGTTTGTAACGAAGGGAGCTGAACAAACAGTGGAAAGTTGCGTGGTCTCCAGGGGAGGAGTGAAGTAGTAGTAGTTAGGCCTACTATGACAATAACAGTGGGGACCCTTCAGCTAGGGTGTTGATCCCTGCGGTTGCGGGCATGAGAGGGGCCACTGCGGGTTGGTGGGGTCTTGGGAGATTCTGTGATTATTCCCCAGTTGTGGAGGAGGTGCAGGCCTTTGTTTAGGTCATGTATGGTGTGAGACTGTCCATTCCTAGTGACCAGAATAGTCGCAGGGTGGCGCCATTTGTAAGGGATTTTGTTGTTTTGTAGCCCTTTTGTGATCGGGTTCAGGTTTCTTCTTAGCTGGAGCGTGTGTTTAGAGAGATCCGGAAAGAACTGGATTCCCGTGTACGGAGCTGGTAGTGGAGATTTGTTTTTGACCCCTAGCAGGAGTTTCTCCTTGATGTGAAAGAAGTGGACTCTCATTAAAACATCTCTGGGAACAGAAGTAGCGAGGTGGGATGGCTTGGCTATCCTGTGTATTCTGTCTATGATTATGTCCCTGGGAGATGCTTCTGGGACAATGACGTGCATTAGTTCTTTCGCGTATCTTGGTAGATCAGCAGGCAATATGGTTTCGGGGACTCCACGCAGTTTGACATTGTTCCTGCGTGATCTGTCCTCTAAATCGGCCAGCTTGGCGCGGATCCATGCCTGTTCCTCCCTCACATCTTCACACACATCTATTACCTCATTAACTGTGGCTGTGCAGTCACTCATATTTTTTTCAATGGATGTCACTCTCCCATCTATAGTGTGTATGTCTGATGAGATTTTAGCAAATAATGAGGAGAGATCTGTCATGAGGGAGGTCTGCAGGGATAGTAGCATGTCCTTTAAGGTGGTGTCCATCACAGGCTGCCCCGATGTGGGGAATGATGCCATAGATGAGTGCAGGGCCTGGTTGCTGAGAAGGGGGTTGAAAGCCTGGGCCTCAATTTGTGAGGAGGGCGGGCGCTGCGGCAGCGCATCAAGCCTCATCTTAGCTTTCGCTGGGCTATTTAGGAGGTGGTCGCCTTCCAGGGGGTGTGTGAGTAAGGCTGGGGGGTCAGATGAAGCGGATTCTACCGGGATTTCGTCCGGTAGATCCGTGTAAGATTCGTTCGGCGCGGCCTGGCCGGCGCCATCTTGACTTTCACTGACCTGCTCCGCCGGCTTGTAAGAGAACTCTGTGAGTTTCTTGGGCTTGTATTCCGGGTTTCTCTTTCTGGATATGCTGGCCATGATCCCAAGTGTCTCAGGAGCAAGGATGGCGCTGGATTTAGTTGTCTGTGCGGCCTGGGTAGCTATAGTATCTCCCCTGTGAGACGAGCTGAGGATTCAAGCGTCCATCTTCAGCTCCGGTCGGCCACGCCCCCCCTAATTTTTTTATTTTATGTGTGTATAGATGGATATTTTTTTCCCCCTAAAAATATAACTAAAAGCAAAACTTTTTTTTTTTTTTTTTTTTAAGTTTCGGATGGAGTGGAGAAGGATTAGAATTTCTGCCAGTATTTATTGCTGTCTGTGCCCCTGTTAGGGAGATTCGCTCTTTATATTTGTCCTGTTTACCTTTATCATCGAAAGTAAAAGAAAATCCTGAATTTTCGGTTGCCCCCAGAAAAGTAATTGAGGGGAAATCTTTAAATGGGGACACTAGTTCTGGTCACCTGGGGGGTCCCCAAGGAATTCTCTTAATTTAGAGATTTCCTCTCACTTCCTGTTTGGCTAAGGGACAGGAAGTGAAGAAATTTCTGCAATGGGACACAGGGGGCAAAAAATAATCTCACAGGGGTTGTAACCCTCCCTTACTCTATCCAAAATGAAAAAAAAAAAAACGTTTTGCCAATAGTTCTACTTTAATTCACCAGTTACAAGTGAAAAATAGCATACGTTGAAATCCATGGTAATTTCTTTTTTTTTTTAATTTTTAGAAAAAAAAAATGTAATATGCAATACGCTAATAATAATCTTCTTCCCAGCCTCTCAGTATGTGTACTGCTGTTTAATTAAACTCGGAATCCATGTTTATGAAAATAAAGACAAATGTTACAGCAAGTATTATTATTTAAAACCATAAAGGGCTCCCTTAGAACAATTTCTATGAACTTTAAAATTACTGGATATAAGTAAAAATACATTGAAAGGAAGTTGAAGCCCAATTAAACCCCCTAATTACTGCAATGCAGTAAGGTTGCATGTTCAGTAATGAATATGCCTCTTTTCTACTTTTTATTTTGCAGCTACGTTACGTTAAGTTAATATCCCAGCATTGGCCCAATTGACAGCCCAGCTCTACGATTTGTTCCCACTGAATACTGCTCCAATTAACAGCATTGTGCAAAGACCAGAAACGGATGTTGATTAGAGCAGTGTTCAGTGCGGCATGTCAGTCAGCATTAGAGCTTGTGTGTGAGAGCTGTGGTCCGACTCTGCTGTGTGCTGACAGCACAGGGTTTTTAAACCATTGATGTGGTGATAAACGGTAAAAAGTGGCATATTTTCTACATTATATGCAAACCGACTACATTACAGTAATACATTAAGAGGGTTCAGCTGAGCTTTAGGATAAACTGATGCAGTATGGGGTACTTGGAAATCTGGTAATTTTTTATTTATTTATTTTTTCTACAAAGCAGTTTATTTTTGGCAAAGCAGAAATAGAGCAATTACTTGCTGGTAGGGACAGATGATTGCTCATGGATGCGTTTGTCCCAGGGCGATCATCTGTTCCTAAAGTGATTGTAAAGGAATTTTCTTTTTCCCAAACCACAAACATCTCTATACTTACCTGCTCTGTGCAATAGAATTGCATAGAGCGGCCCTGAACCTCCTCCTCTTGGGTACCCCGCTGGCTCCTCCTCTCTGTCCTGTTCCCCCACAGGAAGGCGCTTCCCATGGGGGCACTTGTGCATGCTCGTGCCCAAGCCCCGCTGCTGTGTTCATTGCCCTCCCCTCTCCCTCGTCACTGGCTTTGATGGACAGCACTGGGAGCCAATAGCTCCCGGTGCCCTAGCAAAGCCAGCGAGACACGGAAGTGAGAGGAGAGCAGAGCTGCAATTGTGCACAGTGCTGGATCGAATAAGGGCTCAGGTAAGTATTAGTGAGGTGAGGGGGGATGCTGATGCCTAAACATTGTTTATACCTTAATGCAAGGAATAAATTTAGGTAAAAAAATGTTTTTGATAATAATTGTCACGTCTATCCTATCAAATATGTGATACTCCTTTCCAAGTGAACAAACTTTTTGCCTCAGAAAAGTGTGTAGCTGCCCCTTTAAGTGTATTTCCACTTGAACTATTTCCAACAGTGTAAATAAGGTTCGGCGCTATCACCCTAAAGAATACAAATGAACTTCGAGAAAATGTTCCAAATACAACTTCTTAAATGTCCATAAGAAAAATAAAAAAAAAAATCCCAAAAAACTAGATAAAATATAAATTAATAAAGTCCCATCCACCAGTGTGAAAAGATGTTCTTAACACAAATGGATATTTCTCTACTCATTTTAACAGTGTTTTCCACCACATGTGTCACTCCAATGCACTCACCACACTAATATGACCCCCTAAGTAAAGGTAAGGTCATAAGCGCTTAATCCAGAGGCTCGAATATGCTCTTCAGATAGTAATGCATCCACCGTCCTGCTACTTCCCCCAGTAATGATGTTTGTAGCTCTTAAGGTAATGCACACCAAAAAAGATAAAAATTCTCAGTGCAGTATTTATTAAAAGAGTAAATCTATCCCCAGAGTTTAAAGTAATGCATTTACATTATAAGGAGCCCAGTTTCTCTGCACCAATGCACTCAGCCTGTTTTGTATATTCTCGCCACCGCTCTTCTCACGGGAGTCGTGTGCTTTCCAAGGCCCAGAACCGCTTCTGTATACATACAACGGATGATGGCAGTGAGTGTCTTTTTATTCAATATTTACCTGAGCTTGATCCAGCGACGTGCACGAGAGCAGAGACTCGCATAGCTCTCTCTCCTCATTGGCTCAGACACTGCAGCAGGAGCCATTGTCAATCACATCCATTGAGGAGGGGGTGGGGCCAATCCACACAGCCAGCTCTCGAACAAGCGAGCATGCATGAGTATCCCCATAGCAAGCGGCTTACTATGGGGACACTCGGCAAGTGGGAGGAGGCTAGAGCACCAGTAGGGGACCCCAGAACTGGAGGATCAAGGCTGCTCTGTGCTAAACCATTGCACAGAACAGGTAAGGATAACATGTGGTCACATAGGGCTTGTAGTGGCGGTCCAAACTGGAGGCTTCAGGATCTCCCCACCGACACAGGAGCAGGCGTCTAAATGCACCAATCCAGAATGTAGACAAACCATGGAAAAGAGACCACTGAAAACTAACCCGACATCAGCCAGCATTACCCGGCCATACCCACCTGAAACATTTTGCCCCACTGGAGGTTGGTCGCCTCTAAACGCATCAGGGGAGTGGCCAGAGCAGCATTTAGGAGCAGAAAAAAAAATTGTTTTTGTAGAGTTTTTCTATAGCATTTTTCCAGCAAAAAAACAAACAAACCCTAAACGCTTCTAAACTCTACTAAAATGCTCCTATCGCTTCTTTTGAGCTTTTTTTTCTTAATTTACTGTAAAAACACTAATGCGCTAATGCTTCTAAAAGCAGCTGCATAAACTGTTGGCACTATATAAATCCTGTATAATAATAAAAAAACTACTAAAACGCTAATACAAGCCGACACAAAAAACGCTATTATCAGCATTTTTCATCCAGTATTTTTTGTAGCATTTTTTGAGCTTATAAAAAATGCTAGTGTGCATGGAGCCTAAAAGATCCTGCATAACATACAAGCCTAAAGTATTCACGTTGATGCGCGTATGCGTGTAAAATCTGCAGCAGTGTCCTACTTTTTTTTTTTTTTTTTTGTGCAGGGCTAAATGCATTGCTACATTTTCTTATGTAGAGGCAACTGTGTGTGTATGGGCTCATTGATTATTATTTTAACTGCATACAACACAAAGTTATGCATCAAAATGCATTTTTTTTCCTGCCCATACAAATTAGCTTCATGTCTGCCAAGAATGAACATATCTGTTTTGGCAGACTTTCCTGTTACTGTTTTGGTCCTTTCATAAAAAGTGAAAGTTTTTTTTTATTTCACGTACGGTTCTGTAATCCGTTTTTGTTCTCCAGGAACCCAGCATTGAGTCCTTTATCTTAGCACGTGCCCCATTGTACAACAAGGAGCAAGAAATACATTATGGCATTGCTTTATCATTTGTATGCATCTCACTGGTTCCAGACAAACTGTAATCACATTTCAGTGCTGCAAGAGGAAGCAACATGGATCCAGTCTGTAGCTTTATATAAATAAAATTTGAATACTCCTTATTCTCTTACAGCCAAGAAATTACAAGTGTGAAATAGGACAAACGAATGAGCTGAGACATTAATGTAATGGAGTACGATTGCTGTTTCTAGGTTTTCCATTTACCACTACTGCTTGACATTTTATGATGGCTCAGCATTTGTTGGAACTTATGTTTTTTGTTGTGCAGATTTTCACAGTAAAGTAGCTCTTTAACCATTTGACCTCTGGAAGGTTTTACCCCCTTCACGATCAGGCCATTTTTTGCTCTTCAGCACTGTGCTACTTTGACTGGCAATTTCGTGGTCATGCAACACTGTACACACATTTATATCATTTTTTTTTCACACAAATAGATCTTTCTTTTGGTGGTATTTGATCACCATGGGGTTTTATATTTTTTATTATATAAATGAAAAAAGACCAAAAATTTGGGGGCAAAAAAAAGATCTTTACCACTTTCTGCTATAAAACATGGGAAAAAAAAAACAATACATGTGTAATAATTGATATGTGTGAAAGTTTTATAGTGTCTACAAACTATGGTTTATATTGGAATTTACACAGCTATAGATGCTATACTGTAATGGCAGTGATCAGCAACTAGTCCGACTATAATAGGGTGGCGGGCAATCTGATGCTAACAGACACTATCTGGGAGGGTCACTCACTGACATCATTGGTGACACTAATACATTGATCAGTGACAATACTGTATACTGACAGTGTACTAATGACACTGGCTGGGAAGGGGTTAACATCTAGGGGCAATCAAGGGGCTAATTGTGTTCCTAAGTGCAATGTGTGCTGCTTTTACATTCTGATCTGGCTGTTCCTATGCACACAGTGTTCTGTGTGTTTGTACACACAGAGCTGTGTGTGTGATTGGACGATCAGCAGGTTTCAGCTGAAATCATTGGCTAAAATCTGCTGCCAAGCTCATGCTGTGTCCAATCACAGCGTGGATCAGCAGGGGCGCACACATCCATGCCCCAAACCCAAAAGAAGTCCAAGTACATGTACATTCTTTACTGAGAAAGAAATCAAAATTTTAAGCAAAGTACGTTTTCAAGCGACAGGAAAGTGTCCAATCTACAACTTTGCAGTTTCGATGGTGTTCAAGTAATTTAGTGGTAACAAAATATAACATTTGTATACAGTATGGTCATTTGTTATCTCTAGTTTTTTTATCTCAATTCCTTCTGCTTCTTTTGTCTTCTACTGTGCCTGGGCTATAAAATGTATTTTTCTGCCATGATTTACTTTAAATAAACCATCTCCATAATTCTTCCTCCATTTTGTTGGGTATGTAACTCACCAAAATGTATTGAAGCTTCTCTGTTTTTGAGCAGAAAAATCTCGCTGATCATTATTTTATCTTTCATCAAATAGTAGTAATGTATATCAGTTCAAATAAGATGATATTTAGCAATGACTACTTAGTGCAAGATCTAAATGATCATCTCTGGTAGATACAATGCTCACCTTTCATTTGTTAGTAAATGGAGCTAAGCTTGCCTTTTCTCCATTGGTCCCCATCCCTCTTCGACATCTTCTCCAGGGCTTTTGAGCAAAAAGTTCTCACCGATCATTATTTTATCTTTCACCAAAAAGTAGTAGTAGCAATTCAAATAAGATCTGTTGTTTAGCAATGAGTGCTTAGTGCAAGATGTAAATGACCATCTCTGCTAGAGATATTAATTTATCCTCATTGCCTATGTCCCCTCCACATATTGTTTACTACACAGTGTTGTTGCGGTCTTCCCCATGGTGTTCTTTGATAGCTAACCCACACCAAGCTGTGTACTGTGGCAGTTTTCCCACACAGTGTTTTCACTACACTTATGGAAGGTTTAGTGCTGTAGGTTCCACATTCTCTTTGCCCCCCCCCCCCCCCCAACTAACCACACTACATTCTCTGTTAGATCACCACCGTTATCCACATTACATTATGTGGCAGCTCTTTCCTCGCTGTTCACATTACATTATGTGGTCACAACCAGTCCTCATTTGCCTCCTCTTATCCCCCCACTCCCTCCTCAAGCCAGCGCCCTGCAACCAATTTGAAGTTCTCTTTCTTCCCTCCTGTGCACGAATAGCTCCCACCCTGTCCCTTTTCCCACTAGTGTCAGCTCTACAGCTTATCAAAGCATATATCACCAGCACACCGTAGATCTTCAAGACATTTATGAAAGTGATCACAGCAGTTAGGATTCAACATTTTGGGACCACACTGGACTCCTTCATCAGGCTGGTGATCATTTTTGCTTATAAATTCCCAACATTGGGATTGAAAGATAACTGCATGGTGTGTCTGGTTTTATTTAATTAAACCCAACTCCAGGAAACTCAAAACTTCTACGTGCAGTGGGGCTGGGCCGCACTGTGCTGGTTCACTACTCATTTAGGTCAAAGGGACATAGAAAGGAAGAGTTACTTACCCCATCCACCGCTCCTCTGCTGCTCCAGTGGTCTGAGGTCCTGACGTCGTCGGGTCCATAGTCCTGCATGCGCCGTCCACCACAAGGGGGGAACCAGGGGAGTGCAGTATCGGGGTAAGAAAAATGCTTTTACACTACCCTAGACCTACTGTAAATGAGCAGGTATACCTTGCGGTGTGGGCTCGGTCCCAGAGGTATTTTCTGATTTCCTTTACTTGGGCTTTATACACTATTGCTTAGAGAGAAATCCTATAAACTGTTTACCACAAATAACTCATAGTGGAAAAGAATAGTGCTCAGCCATGATCAGTGTTACCAATTCTTGTCTCCTGATAAATTTTGTCTCAATTTTCCAGGATTAACGTGTCTGTTGGGCAGAGGATCATCGCTCTTCCACATGACAACAGACAGGTCCGGTTATTTGACATGTCCGGAGTTCGATTAGCACGACTTCCTCGTAGCAACAGACAGGTAAGCAGATTCGGTTACAATGTTATTTTACATGACTGTGGAGTAGAGGAGAACATTGATAAAAATTAGAAGCCAGTAAATCTCAAATTCCTGCTAGGCTAAGGCAGCATCTTTTTCTTTTTTTTTTGCTTTGGAAATTAAATGGAGACTTAAAGTGTATATAAACCCAAAGCCAAAAAAGTAAAAAATATATATTGCAGATTGCCAATCCTTAGGTGTGATGGCTTCATTAGTTTTAGTTTTTTAGACTTTTTTTTGCCCTTTATTTTCACTTGACCATACAGTCAGTAAGTGTTATTTTTCAACTTCCAAGTTGAAAAAAAAATGGCAGTTATAGGTTGAGAGAAACCATTTAACACCGACAGGAATGTTTACAATGCTCAGCTTTCATTTTTTAGTAAAGCAGAGCTAAGCTTACCTTTTCTCAAACAGTCCCCATCCCTCTCCGGCATCTTCTCCTGTGTGCTGGTCTTTGGCCATCTTCATTGGCCATCATGGGATTATGGCCTACAAGCAGGCAGGTAGTTGTATTTTATTGCAGAAGAGACATTGCATGTTTCTTCCACATTAAAGAGCCTAACTGCTGTTTGTGAGGGCGGAACTTTATGTAGATACAGAGATTGGAAAGAATGGACTTTTCAGGCACATTTTTCTTTTGGTTAAAAAGTAACCATGTTTGTTTATTACCAATCATTGATAAAAAAGACTAGGACAAAGATAAGACATTTACATAAGTATATGTGGTTTAACCACTTCCCACGCGTCCTATAGCAGATTGATGGCCGGGAAGTGGTTCTGTTATCATGACTGGGTGTAGCATCACATATGGCGACCCATCACATTTGGCTACCCGCTGGACTGCGCATGCACAATGCCGCTATATGCGTTCCAGCACTGTGGTGATTTGCACTTGCGCAGAATTTTGTGGCCACACCCCTGAGTCCAGGTTCAAGCCCCACCATCCAAGTAGACATAGAGTCAGACTATAATTATGCCAAGCGAGGAGAGACCGTGCCCGAAGTGTGGCGAGCGAAGCGAGCCCGCAAAGGGGCCCTGTGGCAAATTGGTCTTACAACAGTGTTGGAGCGCATATGGCGGCGGCGCGCATACGCACTCCAGCGGGTAGCAAAATGTGATGGTTGGTAGCCGAATGTGACGTGACATTTGCACCATATGACGTCCGGCAGGATAACAAGCCAGTGCATAGCGCCGTGTCAGTCTAACTAGCCGCATCTCCGATCATGGTAAGGAGCCTGACAGAGGCTTCTTACCATGTGATCAGCTGTGACCAGTCGCAGCTGATCATCGTGTGAACCAGGAAGTGCCGGTAAACGGCATTCCTCGGTTTGCGCTGACAGGGAGAGCCGGTCGGCTGCTCTCCCTGTCAGGGTGGGGGGGGGGGGTCTGTGCTGATAATCAGCACATTGATCATCAGCACAGCCCCCATTAGATGTGCCAATCGGTGCCCAATAGCTGCCAGTCAGTGCCCCTCAAAGTCTCCCAGTGCCCACCATAGTGCCAATCAGTGCCCAGCAGTAACACCTGTCAGTACTTCATCATCAGTGCTGTCCATCAGTGCGGCCTATCGGTACCCATCAGTGCTGCATATCAGTGTCACCTATCAGTGCCTATCAATTCTACATATCGGTGCCAACTCATCAGTGCCGCTTCATCAGCGCCTGTCAGTGAAGGAGAAAACAAAATTTTATGACAGAAACTAAGAAAAAACTTTTTTTTTTCTTTCAAAAATTTCGGTCTTTTTTAGTTTGTATAGCAAAAAATAAACCCCCCCCAGAGGTGATCAAATACCACCAAAAGAAAGCTCTATTTGTGGGAAGAAAATTATAAAAATTTAGTTTGGGTACAGTGTTGCATGACCGCGCAATTGTCATTCAAAGTGCGACAGCACTGAAAGCTGAAAATTGTCCTGGGCATGAAGGGGCGAAAGTGCCTGGTATTGAAGTGGTTAAAAATATGTCTCAGTGACCAACCATGCAGTCCAGAGTTCGAATTGAAAGTCATTGGGCTGGGTCTACAAAGTAGGCTACAAAGGTTTTTTTTGCCTTGACTATAATCCCAAGAGGGAGTACATGTATATACATATAAGATGACCTAATTATCGAATAAGGTACAGAAAAAAAGCATAATATCTATATGCTATAAACGGCTTATTCATTTGACAAAAGGCATATACTGTGTTACAGACATACACACACATGCATGCAAACAGCAATAGTCGCACACATGTGAGATATCACCATGAACGTCGGTTTTATCATGGGCAGTAATTCTAGCACTAGAACTCCTCTGTAAATCTAAAGTGGTAACCTGTAAGGGCTTTTAAAACATCACCTATGGATAGTAAAATTTACGTAATTTGCACACACCCTTGCAACAGTGATAATTTTTTAAAGCGTTACATGGTTGGCATCTATTTACTTACCGTAACATCATCTTTTATATTTTACAAAGAAATTGGGTTATATTTTGTGTACTTTTGCATTAAAATTTTGAAAAAAAGTATTGTTCCAAAAAATTGCGTTTAAATAAAAATAAAAAACATTGGGCAAATACTGTGTGATATTTAAAAAAAATGCAAAACCCATCAATTTATTCTCTAGGGCCCCTGCTTTAAAAAATGTATTTATCTGACTCATTTTCTAGCAAAAAAATACAGATTTTTACATGTAAAAAAGTGTAAAAAAAAGGCCTGGAGCTGAAGTGAGTATTCACCAATACAATATAAACCATTTTTGATTTTATGTTTAGAAACGCTTTAACCCAACATTCCATATAAGTTTGTACGGAAATGATTCACCTTTTTAAAAGCAATACTTTTCTCCTAGCCTGTTAGTTCTTCCCAAACTTTCTTCAAAGTTTTATGAAAATAGGAACAAAGTTTGTAGGTTTTTCCGTAATCTCAAAACATACATATCCAAAGTTTTGTTGTATACTTTTTGGGTTACAGCCAAGTTTTCAAATCTCTTGTGCTCCCCCCTCGTGTCGGAAGCCTGACTCTTTCACCATAGGTACATATTGGCTTCCTTTCTACTGTTCTCAAGAATCCTTTTATCTGATTGGAACAACCTCCTCCAATATAGAGAACAGTATGCCTATAACACGTCGTCCCGCCTTCCGGTGCTTCTCCCGGCTCGCACCTGCGATCGGTGAACCGGAGAAGGAACTGACCGGCGCCTGATGCTGACCATAGAGATTTCCGCCGGGCCAGATGGTCCCCAAAGTCTTTATGATTGTTCAGAGGCCAGGCGCCATGTTATGACAGAATGCCGCTGCCCTCGGCTGGGAAACTGAGACCCTTTTTTTTTTTTTTTTTTTCAGGCTTCCCAGCCTAGAGGTGAGATCTGGGGACTTATTGACCCCAGATCTCACTGTAAAGAGGACCCATCACGCACTATTCCTATTACAAGGGATGCTTACATTCCTTGTAATAGGAATAAAAGTGATCAAAAAAAAAATGTAAAAAGAAAGCATCAAACTAGAAAAATAAAAGTAAAATTTAACAATAAAAAGAAAGAAAAAATATAAAGCGCCCCTGTCCCCACGTGCTTGCTCACAGAAGCAAACACATACCTAAGTTGCGCCCACATATGTAAACGGCGTTCAAACTACACATGTGAGGTATCGCTGCAAATGTTAGAGCAAGAGCAATCACGCTAGTCCAAGACCTCCTCTGTAACTCGAAACATGTAACCTGTAAACATTTTTAAAGAGTCGCCTATGGGGATTTTTAAGTACCGACGTTTGTAATTTTGAAGCGTGACATGTTTGGTATTTATTTACTCGGCATAACATCTTTCACATTCTGCAAAAAAAATTGGGCTAGCTGGTTTTTTTTTTGTTTTTTTTTAATGCATGAAACTGTTAGTTTTTTTTTTTTTAATAAAAAAAAAAATAAAAAAATGAATAATTGCTGTGCAAATACCGTGTGAGATAAAAAGTTGCAGCAACCGCCATTTTATTCTTGAGGGTCTCTGCTAAAAAAAATATATATAATGTTTGGGGGTTCTGTGTAAGTTTCCTAGCAAAGAAAATTATGATTTATACATGATTTATACATGTAGGAGAGAAATTTCATAATTGGCCTGGTAGGCAAGTGGAGAATTATACAAAAAAAAATTACTTGAACCCCCAGGTCCTTTTTTTTTTTTTTTTTTACTACTATTTCTTTATATTGGATTTTGATATTTTCAAGTGCAGCAATGTATAAATCTATAAAGTTGTAGCACTGGGAAACACTTTTTGAAAGATAAATAGTGCATTTTATATACAACTATATAGATCAGACCAAAATGAGGGACAAATGAGGAGGAAAGAGGGAGAATTTGTTCCAAATCGGGGACAGTCCATCAATAACAGGGACAGTTGGAAACTAAGCTATAACCCAGCTACAGTGAAAGAAACAAGGCCATTTGTAGTAAGGACTATCATGGGTGCTCAACCTGTGGCCCTCCAGGTGTTGCTGAACTACAAGTCCCATCACGCCTCTGCCTTTGTGAGTCATGCTTGTCAGTGGCTTGCAATGCCTCATGGGACTTGTAGTTCCACAACAGCTGAAGGGCCACAGGTTGAGCGCCCATGGATGTAGCTAGTTTTACAATGCAACTACATATTTGGGTTTCTCCCAGCTATGATGTCTCTTTAAATACATGTAAGGAATTACCTGAAAAATGTTTGTGGTACAGTTAAACCACCAAGAATCCAAGAAACTGGCATCTGAGACCATGAGTTAGGCTTTGGTAAGCAGTGGAGGGGTTCTTTCAAAAGTGGTTGTCAAGAGACAACATGGACCTGTTTTCAAATACAATAAAGCTGAAAAAATGACACCTGAAGTTTAGGTGAATTTTAGAGCTTAAGTTGGATAATAGAACTGCACTGTACGTTAATTTTCTTTTTGTTTGGACACAATTTTAGGGCCACCGCAGAATGGTGTGCTGCACCGTCTGGAGCGAAGATCACCCGACTTGCAACCTCTTCTCTTGTGGCTTTGATCGCCAGGCCATAGGCTGGAACATCAACATCCCGGCCCTGCTGCAAGAGAAATAGTCCTGAGATGGCACACACTTGTGGATTCTGTGTTTTTACCATGAACACTATTCTTTTTGTCGCAGGCACTTATTAGCCTGCCATCATTGTGAGATCCCAGACATGAGTGCTTTGTAAATGTGTCCTTGTCCCCCTCTACATGGCATATCCGGGGAGGGGGGGAAATTCAGTGACAGCAGGCTCTTTCTCAGATAGTTTTATCCATGACGTGCATTTTATCTGAGATATCATCCATTACAGTGGCTTTGCGCAGGGCGCCTCCTAGTGCTCTGCGTCTGTCATTACCCAGCATAGATGAGCATTAGGGTATTACATTTCTGTGAAATAAATGTGAACTATATGTCATTGTTGTGAAGGATGTAATAGTTGCATTTATACATGGGCGTATCTGCCTCCTGTAAGGCAAAAAATACTATAAAGTACAAAAAAGTAAATTATAAACTGTTACAGAAATAAACTATGAAAAAAGAGTGTATATTTCACTCGCTGCTTAGTTCAGCATTAAATAATGAACCCATCACAACGCGTTCATTGGTTCCGGTGTTATTTTTATTTGTTTGGCTCAAGCTTTAGCATTTTATTGTTTTTTTTTTTAAATATGTCTATTTTTTATTCATGGAACTGCTGTATGATTTCAAGACATAAAGCATTTAACTAGTGATAGAGGTTTTTTTTTTTTGTTTTTTTTTTTTTTTAGAATGTTTCAAGATAGTATTATTCTAAAGACTGTGCTCCTAGTTTAGAGCTGACTTTAAAGGACTTTGTTCCCAGCTGTAAAATTTGCTTCTGGTTTTGTTGTTTCTTGAAATGGGAAAGTTATTTCATGACAACTATTTGCAAGGTGCCAGTGGCAGAAATTCATGCATCTCTTTCAAAATGGTAAATTACTTAGAAAAAAAAACTATTCTAAAGATTTTTGTTGTTTTGGAACTACAGTGACCAGCATGGAGTGGGCTTTTCTTTCTCTGCAGCATGGATGAACACTGGTGGGGTACATTTCATAAAGCATCTTTGTATCTTCTTAAGGCAAACTTGTTCTTTGCTTATGAAGAGAAAAGCATACAGTTCACTTTAAAGCCCTTCACCCCAGCAGCCTTTACTCACCATTCCATTTCAATTCGGGATATGGAAGAGCATGTGACTAAATTTCTGCAGCCACTCTAGTCCCTCTCACCCGGCCACTCTGTTCAGCTACCTGGAGTGAAGAAAATACACTGCTTAGTGATTGATCCAATGCTGTCAAATGGATACGGGAATATAGTCAGCCCTGGCTAAGCTCCAACTAGACACATGGGTGCTCAACCTGTGGCCCTCCAGCTGTTGCGGAACTACCACTCCCATCATGCCTCTGCCTTTGGGAGTCATGCCTGTAACTGTCAGCAGCTACCAGTGCCTCATGGGACTTGTAGTTCCGCAACAGCTGGAGGACCACAGGTTGAGCACCCAGGAACTAGAGCTTACACAGGGCTCTCATTGACTTAGTATAGCCATCTGGTGATATTGGGTTAATGATGTCATGAGCATCCCTGCCTCTTTGTGTACACACTGAATGCACTGGATTGCATCAGAGCTGGCCAGCTCTGACAGCTTTCTTCCAGATTTGGCTGAACACGGCTTCGGACTGAACCCAAGTTCAAAATTATTCCTGATGGCTAAACAGAGTGGCAGAGACACAAGAAACAATTAAAAAGAACCCGTTGTTGTGCCCTGCATTCTCAAAGCACGAGTTCACTTTAATTACTTTTTGCATCTAAGCTGATTTGCCCAAGCCTCTAAGGGCTCGTGTGCACACAGACTAGGTTGACCGCCAGCCACGGGAAAACGCAAAACACTGCAAAATCACACCTCGATTTTGCAGACCGCGGTCAAAATGTTCCTATCCAGGAAGAGGGAGGTTAAAGGAGGTTGAACCTCCCCTAATCGCAAAAGAATAAACATCAAAAGCTCCTAAACTCAAATTTAGAAAGCTGTAGTGTACATGAGCCCTAACAGTCATAAGTAAAATTAAAATAAAGCTGGCCATAGACGATACGGTTTTCTTTCCTGCAACTGTGAGTTGCAGAAAAGAAAATTCGTCAATTCTCCCATCTACACAGTTGAGGATGATGATAATGATGGAGGAATGCCTTCTGCAGAGCTATTGTGTTCTTACAACAGGGGAGGGAGGTACAGGGGAGCCATCCCTACCTGGAGAACACAGTGATTATTGCTAGACCCTATAGCCAATGGCAATAATCGCTTCCTAAGAGTCCGACATGCTGGTTGTAGCCAAGTCGTTAAATGGATTGACTTGAGGACAATCAGCCTGCCCACACATGGTTCAAATCTCAGCCAGTCCCTGCTGAACGGTCCGAGATTTAAACCGTCTATGACTGGCTTAAGCCTCTGTAGCCACAGCTAGTTCTTAGTAAGTCATGGCTGAACAGGTCTAAGCCAAGAAAAAAAAGTAGCCCATTCCCATGATGAAACAGAAGCTTTCCTTATTCTGCTACATGTAAGCTGTGCTGATATAGGAGGTGGACATAGACACATTTTCAGGAAGAAAGGAAGATAGTTTAAAGAAAGAAAGATGCGTGTTGGCCTTACTCCCATTCTATCGGGATGATGCCTGGCCAAAATAAAGAAAACCTGCAGTAAGAGAATGATGGAGGCTACTATTGATGACCCCACATTAAAGTGTTAGTTGCCTGGCTGTCCCTCTAGCTTGAATGATGACCTGGAACAAGTATGTATATTATGAGTTCTGGCGGTTGTCTGATTTTTCCATTAGACCTGAGTTCATTTAAATATGAATCAAACCACTGCTATTGTAATGGGAATGCTGGTTCTTGTAGTTCCACAACAGTTGGAGGGCCACAACCCAGCCAAACAATCTCCTGTGTGCCTGTACTTGTGACAATAGAGATCGGGCACACAATGTGAGTTTCCATCACAGGAATATTAAAGCAAATTTAAAGCACTTTAGCTCCAAGATGCCGTTCTGAACAATTTGTAACACTTTCAAATAGCATTGGCAGTGTATGTGAGATGACCTTCTTAGGAATGACTTTGACAACTTTGAGAACCATTTCCAAAAATAAAAAAGCTGCAATTTCAAAGGGTTTTTTTCTTTTCAAACGATAATGTTTCATACCCATTGCAGATTATTTTTCTATTTACATTTCAATGCTGGGTTGTTAAGTCGTGTTATAAAATGTTGTTGTTGACTTGGTTGCTTTTGGAAATATGTGAATCTATGATTAATAAGCAAATAGATGCTACAGATTCTCCACTTTGAGATAATTGTCTATATCTCAACTGCCTTTTGTATTATTTACACATGAATAAAGATACAATCACACTCCAGGAGATGTCTAGGTGAAGCTTTCACTGGAAAATGCTTTTTTTAAAGAATAAAATGTAATACTGTAGTTCTATGTCTCCCTTTAACTGTAAATATAGTATTTACAGTTAAAGGGAAACATTAAGGTTCAGTTTGATCTTATTCCTTTATGTCTATAAACTGATATTAAATATAATATATCATTACTATGATAACTTGACAACAAAATGTTAATTTTATAAGTTGACGTTAAATAGAGGGTGCTTTCGTTTTGCATTAGATGCAGAGCTATCTAATGGGAAAGCCCAGCACTGATTCTGCACTGGTTGTTATTATAATACAGGATTTATATAGTGCCAACAGTTTGCGCAGCGCTTTACAACATCAGGGCAGAGAGTACAGTTACAATACAATTTAATACAGGAGGAATTGGAGGGCCCTGCTCATCAGAGCTTACAATCTAGTTGGCTGCTACTGGAGAATGAAGATTTATGTGGTGCTGTACTTGGAGAGGAGAAGGAGATAAGTGTGTCCCTTCTCTGTGTGATTCAGCTCTCTGCATCCTAAGGTTGTGTTCACACTTCAGCATTTTGAATCGCGGGCAGATTTGCCACCATTCTGCCCGCGTTTTCAAAGCGCCAGGGTGTGAATGACAAATCTCAGAATACACATTGCGGTTTTGCCACCATTGACGTGCGATAAATTGTGACGCAATTGCGGCAACCTGCATTGCATAAAGCGTGTCACCCAAAAGTAGCTCAACTTTTTTTTGGGCGACACGCTTTATGCAATGCAGGTTGCCAGCAATTGCGTCACGATTTATCGCACGTCAGTACCGCACCGCGATTTTAGGTGCCATTCAAATGAAGGGCCTCTCAAATGTGCGTTCTGCAATTTGTCATTCACACATCGCACTTTGAAATCGCAGGCAGAATCGTAGCAAATCTGCCCATGATTCAAAATGCTGAGATGTGAATGCAGCCTAAGACCTGGTATTCAGGTATGTATCACAAAGCAGCAATCCAGCTGTATGAAATTCTGGAATACTGGACTTATGCTGGCCATACACTATACAAAAAATCATCTGAAATTCGATCATTTAGCCAGTTCGTTTTTCGGCCAGTTAATGGGCACAAAATTGATAATCGGGACGTTTTTGAGCCAAATAAGGACAAGTTTGGAAATTTTTTGCCGAGCGAACGATAAATTGAAAGGTTAATGTGTTTCCCGTCTGAACTGTTTACACTAGGTATATATAAAAAAAAACTAACAAAAAATTGATTTATGTCCAGTGAACGATTTATCAGTCATTACATGATGGTACTATCGTTTGCTCTCATGGCCGAATGTTTGTGTTTCGAAAGTGGGTTCGGACGATTTTACGTATAGTGTATGGCCAGCATTACACTCACTACCTGCTGACTGCACAGAAAGCTAAATATGACTTATTTTATTTATGCAAATATATTGCATTATAAATGTTTTACTTAATCCTGAATGGATTATATAAAGAAACTTAAAACACTAATACAAAACAAAACTGAATGTTCACAAATGCCAAGAGCCTAGTCAATAAAATGGAGGAACTGGAGCTGCTACTACACGAGGAGGATGTGGACCTCATAGGAATATCAGAAACGTGGTTTCACAGCTCACATGACTGGCTGGCAAACATTCAGGGGTATTCCTTTTATTGGAGAGACAGAGAGGGTAGGAGAGGGAGAGGGGTTTGTCAGGAATGATTAACGAGTAGAAGAGTGGAATGACATCAGTGATGGGGCAAGAGGGGAGATGGAGTCTGTATGGGTGGAACTCCAAAGGGTGGAAGTAAACAGAAAATTACTATTGGGTGGGGGGTTATGTTACAGGCCCCCTAACCTGGGGGAAGAGGTGGAGTTGGATCTTCTTTCACAATTAGAAATGACAGCAAGACAGGGAAATGTCATCATAATGGGGGAATTCAACTATCCTGACATTGACTGGGCAGAAGGGACAGCCCACTCATTAAAGGCCCGCCATTTCTTAAATGTTCTACAGGACAGTTTCATGCCCCAATTGGTAGATTCCCCGACTAGGAGCAATGCATTGCTAGACCTTTTAATTACAAATGATACAGATCTGATTGCAGATGTGGAAATATGGGAAAACTTGGGAACTAGCGACCACAGGATTATTACATTCCGCATAAATCATAGAAAAGGGAGGCATGAGGGGAGTACAAAAACACAAAATTTCAAAAGAACCAACTTTTCTAAACTCCGCTCAAAGCGGCAGGATATTAAGAAGGACCAAATCCTTGAAACATTGAACACAGAGGAAAAATGTGAATGCCTTAGAAACATTAAATAAAAGTATCACCGGGTGCTTTTCAAGGGGTAATAAATATAGAAGAACAAAGGTTGAACCAAAAAGTAAAATGTCAAATAAAGGACAAAAAAAAAATGGCCTTTAAAAAGTACAAAGTGGAGGGGTCAGTGTCAGCATTCTAACAGTACAAGGAATGCAATGAGGTGTAAGAACGCATTTAGGGCGGCTAAAAAAGAATGTCGAAAAAACAATCAAGTAGTTGCGTGCTGCTACCTAGTGGTAAGTGAAATTTTTTTTTTTTTAAAAGCTGCTATCACCTATGTATTCCCATATCAACAGCAATTAAATAAGATATCTATGATAGCGCTGCTGATGAAGCTAATATCTATATGTGACTATAAAGACATACAATTCATAGTAAAGTGTCAGTGCCAATAAATAAAGTGCCAAACAGTCAATATGTGCAAACAGTTCATTAAGAGTCCATGAAGGATACAAATAAATGAAAGTCTTCTTCTAGAAGGTGCTCAAAAAACTTTGCTTCACAACTAATTTCACTCCGTGACTTGTGCTCCCTTCACTGGGTGCAGTGCAAGCTCACCTCCTTCTTAGACCCTAACAGCATAAAATGCGTTCTGAGCACAGTATGACTCTCCTTTAAAAATGGCTCCACACTGATCACCAGCAGCTCCAAGACGACATAAAAAGACAAGAATGCTTCCAATAGTGCAGTACCTAGGTGTTAATCAGAATAAACCTCGCCACCCCAGCCTCATATATTGCACTGACATTTATTTGAATAAAATATAGCATAAAAACAAAATCAAGCAGTTCTCACGTAATGCATGTAAATCCCACCGCCAGGTTCCACCTCTGCGCGTTACGTCACCATCCTTGTGGCTTCATATGGAGATATCTATGTGTTAGCAGCACTATCACATAGATATCTTAAGAATATGAGAGACATATAGCAGAGGAGAGTAAAAAATAATCCCAAGAAGTTTTTTTAAGTATATTAACAGTAAAAAGGCGAGGACGGAACACCTAAGCCCCATAAAGGATTAGAAAGAGAAGATGGTTACAGATAACAAGGAGAAGGAAGCTGTGCTAAATGCTTTGTTTGCCTCAGTCTTCACACAGGAAAAGGATGGATATATTGACCAAGACAATATTGTTAGCAACACGCCACAGGATCCACCCTTGTGGCTAACGGAGGCAAGAATCCAGGAAAGGATTAGAGCAGCTTAACATAAATAAATCACCGGGACCGAATGGCTTACACCCGAGAGTCCTTAAAGAACTCAGGTTATAGCCAGATCGCTATTCCTAATCTTCATGGACAGCTTACTGTCGAGATTGGTACCAGCTGATTGGCTAAAAGCCCACATGGTACCAATATTCAAAAAAGGGCAGAGATCTATTCCTGGGTATTATAGGCCGGTCAATCTAACGTCGGTAGTTTGTAAACTATTTAAGGGGATGATAAGGGACTATATCCAAGAATTTGCTGCTGAAAACAGTATCATTAGCAGTAATTGACATGGGCTTACGAAAGGTCATTCTTGCCAAACCAACCTATTAACATTCTACGAAGAAGTGAGCTGCCATCTAGATAAAGGTAGGCCGGTGGATATGGTGTATCTGGATTTTGCAAAAGCATTGGATACAGTCCCCCCACAAACGTTTAATGTACAAGCTGAGGTCCGTAGGCATGGACCATAGGGTAGGTACCTGGATAGAAAACTGGCTACAGGGGCGTGTCCAAAAGATTGTGATAAATAACATATACTCAGAATGGTCTAGAGTGGTTAGTGGGGTACCCCAAGGCTCTGTCCTGGGACCAATTCTGTTTAATTTATTTATAAATTATATAGCTGGTGGGATAAATAGCTTAATCTCAGTGTTTGCTGACGACACAAAAATATGCAGGGCAATAGCAACACAGCAGGATATAGAAACTTTACAAGAGGACCTGAATAAATTGACCACTTCCGGACTGCCCACCGCACATATACTGAGGCAGGGCGGCCCGGCTGCGTGAACCGACATACCTCTAAATCGGTCCGTGCATTAAATACAGTGGGCATGGTGCATGAGCTGGTCCGGCGGCCTCGACGATTGCCGACCACTCGCGATCATGGTACAGAGAGGCAGAACAGGGCATGTAAACAAGGCAGATCCCCTTTCTGTGGTTTCTAGCAAGAGATATACAAATAAACCGCCCCTGAATCTCTCTTACTCCACTGCGCCAAAGAAAAGTGCAAAGCTGTATAAAAGATGTGTAAATGAATACAAAATGTGTGTACATACACAGTGTTTAGTGAAAAAAGCTGCCACTTAAATAAATACGTAAATTGATCAGAATCCCAAAACTATACCTCTCACATGTGTACAGATAGAGACAGCGGCGCTAATATAAATTGTGTAAAATAATGAGTCAGAGCAGCATGATGCCTATGACCCTCTACTTATACATAAAAAATAATAATAATAGTGTCATGCAAAAAATTATTTTTATCATGAATTTTTTTTTTTTTTTTAACACCCAGTGAAAAGTGTCACTATAGATAATAAATTACAAGAAATGAATGATCAGGTTCAACAGTTGTTTTTCAATCTTCTTGTGTGAAAAATCTTCTAGTCTTCCACCACACCACCGTGATAGTGACACCACTCCCTCTGAAGAGCGCACTCACCAGATTGTATAGCCTCCCACTCTCATGTTCGGCAAAACAGCAATTGAACCACACCTGGGTTGCATGTGATGAACTGTGACTCCAATCAAGCCAGCTCCATATGTGAAAAAATGAATAAAGTGCTCCACATAGCGTAATACCATTTTGACAGATTTATCAAAATCACTCCAAACACACTTCAATGGTTACACTCACTTTTAAACTGAAACATAAAAGCCTTTAAGAATTCCATTTGAAGAAGTCTTTTCAACAAAACATGTCTTGGGCATGGTTACACTGCTTTCCATCGCACTGACATTAGACGCTGCTGTCTGAGGAGGACTACAACGATCGGATGGCTGGGCCTTAGAAGGTTGGGTGAGAGATACACCAGATCACACTTCAGGTCCGCTGTGACTGCAGTGCACCGTTGGATCACTGATCCTGTTGCTTGCTGTGCTTGCTGTGGATTTTTTAAAGGCTTTTATGTTTCAGTTTAAAAGTGAGTGTAACCATTGAAGTGTGTTTGGAGTGATTTTAATAAATCTGTCAAAATGGTATTACGCTATGTGGAGCATTTTATTCCTTTTTTATCACATATGGAGCTGGCTTGATTGGAGTCACGGTTCATCACATGCAACCCAGGTGTGGTTCAATTGCTGTTTTGCCGAACACGAGAGTGGGAGGCTATACAATCTGGTGAGTGCGCTCTTCAGAGGGAGTGGTGGAAGACTAGAAGATTTTTCACACAAGAAGATTGAAAAACAACTGTTGAGCTTGATCATTTATTTCTTGTAATTTATTATCTATAGTGACACTTTTCACTGGGTGTTAAGGAAAAAAAAAAAAATTCATGATAAAAAAGATTTTTTTCATGACACTATTATTATTATTTTTATGTATAAGTAGAGGGTCATCTGCATCATGCTGCTCTGACTCATTATTTTACACAATTTATATTAGTCCTGCTGTCTCTATCTGTACACATGTGAGAGGTATAGTTTTGGGATTCTGATCAAGATCCCCTTTCTGACAGGGAACAATACTGAGATCTGCTGTTCCTAGTGATCAGGAACAGCGATCTCTGTGTTGGCCCAGTAAGCCCATCCCCCACACAGTTAGAACACACTCAGGGAACACAGTTAACCCTTTGATCGCTCATTTCATTAAACATTGATCAGTGCATTTTTTTTTTTTAGCACTTATCACTGTAATAATGTCACTGGTCCCCAAAAAGTGTCACTTGGGGTCAGATTTGTCCGCCGCAATGTCACAGTCCCGCTAAAAATGGCAGATCGCCGCCTTTGCCAGTAAAAACAATAAAAAAAAATTAAAAGTCCATAAATCTTTTCCATAGTTTGAAGACGCTATAACTTTTATGCAAACCAATCAATATATGCTTATTGCGACAGGAACCTGCCGTGATGGGTGAAGTGAAGTTTGGGCTCTTAGTTTCTAAGCTGCCCTGTGCCTGGAGGGGTAAGTGAAACCCCCTTTACTTATTATTGTGAGGTTTCCCAGTAATTGTAAAAATCAGTCAAGCTAGCTAGAGGCACCTGTGTTCGGTGACCAGACAGGGGAGTTTTGGGCTAGCTGTGGGTGTTTGTACGACGGTGCGCCATTTCGCCTTGGTTCACCAGGGCGCACGTACGTTCGCAAGAGTGCTGCTATGATCAGTTAGCAGTTTGGCGGCCATGGCGCACGCAGCTTCGTTGCACATGTGCAGTAGCCTTTTATTTGGGCGCACGAGGAATCTTGTCATATGTACAGCCGCGCCCGTTCGCCGGGACTACGTGCATGCGTACGCATGCACAGAATGCTCCGGCACTCACCCAGCTTATTTAAGTTGTGTAGGCCAAGCATGCGGTGCTTCCAGAAGGCAGCTGTGGGACACAGAGCAGGCTCTGAACAGACACTTGCAGCGGTTCATTTTCTTCCTTAACTGGGTCGCGTAAGTCCTCAAGTGTTGCTTGGCAGGCTAAAGGTGCTTAGCAGGATTGTTACATAGGGGCTTGGCGAGCCCTATTAAAGGGTCTCCCTTCTGAGGTGTTTTAATACTACACCCAAGTACTCTCTTTTTGTGGCTGGTAAATGTCTTCAAAAAAGAGGAGCGGGACTAACACTACAGGGAAGGGCACACCTACGTCATCAGTAGTTCCTGACGAACCTATTCATATACTTAGTGTTGTATCCCCTGAAAGACCAGAGGCTTCCAGGCAATCTGAGCCGCTGTGTGGTATTGTGCCTACAGTAAATGCTGCTGCTTCACCTTTTACCACTAAGGATGAACTGTCCTCGGCCCTAGCCGGGTTAGAGCACAGGATTGCTGGCATGATTGCCTGCATCCCGCAGGGTAGCAGGAAGCGTGACAGATCCCCCTCCCTGGAGCCTCCTAGTCTGGAGCAGGAATGGATTGAGGATGGGGAAGAGCTTAAAGCTCAGGACTCTGTGGAGGGCCCGGCCGATGAGTCTGCTTCCGAGCAATCTGGACAAGAAGATATCCAGTTGATGTCTGCCTCTCAGTCGCAGAGGCTTTTGATCCTTACTCTGACCGAAATGGTTCGTTCTGCCTTTAAGTTGCCTCTTGCAGAGGTGACTGAGCCCCCCTGGTCCTCTTTGGGATCCCTGAGGCCTCTTCAGGCCGCACAAGCTTTCCCTTTACACCCCCTGTTGGAACAGGCGGTGTATGCTGATTGGGAACATCCTGACAGCATTTTTGTTCCTCCTAAGAGGTTTTGCCTTTTATATCCCATGGATGAAAAGTTCATTTAAAAATGGAGCATGCCAGCAGTAGATGCAGCAGTCTCTTCCTTAAACAAGAACTTAACATGTCCGGTAGATAACGCACAGGGTTTGAAAGAAAAAAAAAGAAAGAAAGAAACAAGAGAGCGCACCAGCCTAGCGCATTATCCTTGGCAAATTTTAATAAATTAAAAACAAGGTAAAAAGCTACTCACAAAAGTCGCAGGTTAATTTTGCATATCAAACGCACAAAGGCAATAGATCCAGTGGTAGGCAGCTGTCCAGATCCCAGGAGGGAGGCACACGGACCGCCGCTGGCTTACGCGTTTCGAAGGTTTGACCTTTTTACCTTGTTTTTAATTTATTAAAATTTGCCAAGGATAATGCGCTAGGCTGGTGCGCTCTCTTGTTTCTTTCTTTGTTTTTCACTATTAGGATAATCCCATCCTTCGAGAGCAGCAAAGCCGAAGCCCATAGCCCCTCTTGAATTTCTTTAGCTAACACACCAGTGCGCAAGAGTACTTTTTTCAGGGTTTGAAAGACCCTGTTGACAAGAAATTGGAGTCATTGTTAAAGGCTTCCTTTTCTTTGGCCAGTTCAGCTATTCAGCCAGCTCTTGCAGCAATTGGTATCTGCCAGTCCGTAAAGGATCAGGTCAAACGGCCTGACAGGCCTAACCAGGAGGATGATCTGCCTGAAAGTAAGACAGATATTTCTCAAACGCTGTGTTTTGCTATTGATGCCTTAAAGGATACAATACAGCAGGTTTCTCGTTTGGCTCTCTCGTCTGTACATATGCGCAGACTTCTGTGGCTTAAGAACTGGTCAGCTGAGCTTCCTTGTAAAAAGTTATTGGCAGGTTTCCCTTTTCATGAGGAGCATTTATTTGGTGATCATTTGGACAAATATATCCAAAAGATTTCCGGAGGGAAGAGTTCTCTACTTCCTGTGAAGAATATCGATATTTTATCGAATATTGATTTTTAATTGTTGTTTGTAAGTGCATAGGGTTAAGGGGGGATTTGATTTATAATAAAAATCTTAACAGAGTTACGCTATGGGGATTATTTTCCTTTATGTTTGAGTCTGAGGAAACACCTATGATCACATGAGTGAGATTAACGTGATTTGGAGTGCACCAATCCATGGTCCTGATGTTTTAATTGAGATGCCCTGGATGATGATTTCCTGATATTGTTTGGGCATAAATATCCAAAGCGTTATTTGACAGATTTCTGGTAAGTGCAATTCCTGTGGGAGTGGAATCACGCGATGCGGTGAAGGTGGACTCTCCATACACCTGATGAATTTCTATGAATTGTTATTCAAGCATCTTGACCGAATTTGTCTCACTGGGTGTTTCGTACTATTGTCATCTAACGGTGTACAACATTATTTGGAAACGCTGCTTTGCCTTAAGGACCTTTTTTAGGAATGGATTTTATGGCTTTTGGATCATATAGGAAAATTTATTATAAGATCTGAAAGACTTATATTGCTTGGTGTGAAGCCAGAAAATGGCATCCTCAGAAATACGTGATTGGGAGAATTCTCTTTTTTTCTACAGTCAGCTGTGGAAATCAAATTGGCTTTGAGTGCAATCAAGTTTCGGCCCTATCAGTATTCTTCCAAAGGCTTTTAGCCTCCCATTCACTGATCCAAACCTTTATGCAGGGGGAAACTCTCTTGCTTCCCCCCATTAGGTCACCTATGTGTCCTTGGGACTTGAACTTGGTGCTGTCTGTGTTACAGAAACAACCATTTAAACCTATCAAGGAAATTCCATTAGACTTGCTGTCACACAAGCTAGCCTTCCTGATGGCCATCACCTCGGCTAGAAGGGTGTCGGAGTTGGCGGCCCTTTCGTGCAGGGAACCATACTTGATCCTTCACCAAGACGGAGTCGTGTTACGACCTGTTCCATTCTTTTTGCCAAAGGTGATGTCGGCCTTTCATTTAAATCAGGACATTATTTTGCCTTCTTTTTTCTCTCAGCCTCGTTCAGCAGAAGAGAGACGACTGCACTCCTTGGAGCAGTCAAGGTTTATTTGTCTAGATCTGCGGAGATCCGAGGATCAGACTCCTTTTTTGTTTTACCAAAAGGACCCAAGAAGGGGCAGGCAGCTTCCATTGCCCATTGGGTCCGTCAATTGATCATTCAGGCTTACGGTCTGAAACATAAAGCTCCTCCCTTTAGGGTGAGAGCCCATTCTACCAGGGGTTAGGAACCTCCTGGGCTTTTCGCCATCAGGTATCTGTGGTCCAGATTTGTAAGACTGCTACCTGGTCTTCAGTGCATAATTTCACAAAATTTTATTAAGTGGATATTCGAGCAGCCGAGGATTCGGCCTTCAGCCGCAGTGTACTGCAGGCTGCCGTATCAGTTTAGATGGCTATTGTTTGGCAGGGTGCCTCCCTCCCCTCAAGGCTATTGCTCTGGGATGTCCCAGTAGGTAATGAATATTAGCCCGACTCTGTGTCCCATGATGTATGAAAAAAAAATAGGATTTTTTTGTCATACTTACCTGTAAAATTCTTTTCTTTGAGTACATCATGGGACACAGAGATCCCTGACTCTGTATCCCATGATGTACTCAAAGAAAAGGATTTTACAGGTAAGTATGACGAAAAAATCCTTTTTTTTTTTTCATACATCATGAAATTGTCAGTCTTTGTTTATAGCACAAAAAAACACAGGGGTGATCAAATACCATAAAAGAAAGCTCTATTTGTGGGGAAAAAAAGGCATCAATTTTGTTTGGGTACAGCATCGCATGAATGCGCAATTGTCAGTTAAACCGTTGCAGTGCCATATCGCAAAAAATGGCCTGGTCATTCAGATGGTAAATCCTTCCAGAGCTGAAGTGATTAATGGAGTGGGCTACTACATGGCAAATGACGTTTAACATTGAAAAATGTAAGGTGTTTTTTTCTAGGCAGGGGGCGTGACCGGATGAGGGTGTGGATGGAGTGTGAAGTGGAGCGAGCAGCGTGCTGAGAGTCTCCTCACCTCACCGTTTACCTGCTAATGCCGGATTGTCGGAGCGTACGGCCGTCTGCTACCATTAGGCAGTCTGGTACCTGGGGCTCGGAGTGGTCGGTGCGAGGCGGGCAGGCGAGGAAGTGTCCCTAGACGGAGAAGCCAGGCGCCGGTAACCTGAACAAGCCAATCACATTGAGGCACCCTCGCTGGAGCCGCGGTAGCTACTGCACCTGCGTGCCTGGGGGCTAGTGGAGCGGCTTACAGTGCGCCGCTACGGAGCGGTGAGAGAGGAGGACAGGTGGACAGGTGACTGTGGAACTGGAGACCTGCGGTGAACCTGCGCCAAATTGACTGTGATACATTGCGGAGGTTGGTTGGGGGCTGGACGCTGAGCCCTGGGAACCCGGAGACCGGAGCAGGTGAGCGGGACTTGGAAAGAGGGTTCAAACCCTGTTAATTTACTACAGCTTATAGCACTTGGCTAAAGGACAGCTTGTGTGGGACCCTGTGACCCTATACCATAAACAGGGGGACTGAGGAGTGTACGGGTGCCTGCGGTATATCTGTTTAGTATACCAAATATCCAAGCTGTTTAATACGAATACCGGCCGACTGGAGACTGCAGGGCTGTTGATAGATCCTTGCATTAAAGGGACAGTACTTGCCTGTGTAATCCCGGCCAGCCCTTTTCTTATTTCCTGGCTCCCCTCTTATTTTATTTGTTTTCCCCTGGTGGCATTGGGTATCTGGCTATATAAAGTTAACAATGGCAATGTCAAGGAGGAGAGGGGAGGAGCCAGTTAATATGGAGAACTTGGGGCCCCAGTCATTGCGGTCAGCAAAGGAGAAGGGGAACCAGGCGGCGGCAGCAGCAGCAGCAGCAAAACTGGAGAGGTTTGCACATACCCCTGAACAGACTCCCACCAAAAATGGGCAAGTATCGCAAGTTAAGACCTCCGGGGATAGGAAAAGTCAGGGACAGGTATCATCAACTCCAGCTGGAGCAGGGCACAAGAACCCGAATGTTAATAAAGGCACAGGGGCAGTGGAAAAAGCTCATTTACCAGTACCAACTACCGTCTCCGTCACAGAGGCAGAACCTACCTTGAGGGAAGTATTACAAGCAATTAATTCCTGTAAAACATCAGTGGAGGGGTTAAGCTGCCAAATTAAAGAGGTTAAAAATGAACTGTTACTAATAAAACAGGAGTTGCAAAAGGCAGTAGACAGGATAACTGGCTTAGAGGGAAGAGTAAGCCAAATAGAGGATGATGTTTTTCCCCTACAGCAAGATGTTAAATCCATGAAGGAGCAATTGGGTAGAATTAATGAAAAAATGGATGAAATGGAAAACCGCCTGAGAAGGGACAACATAAGAATAGTGGGTCTCCCAGAGAGATGTGAGGGGCATAGTCCTATTGCCTTTTTGGAAGGATGGCTTACAGAAATATTCGGAAGAGATGCATTTTCTTCACAGTTTGCGATTGAGAGAGCCCATCGGGTCCCTTTCAGGACCCCGCTCCCTGGAGGGCGCCCCAGGTCCTTATTAATGAAGTTTCTGAACCACTGTGATAAGATAATCTTACTACGTAGAGCCAGAGAGAAGGGGCTTGTCCTTTATAACGGAGCAAAAATTTCATTTTTTGCGGACTTTTCACCGGAGCTGCAGAGACGCAGGGAGGGTTTTGTGGAGATCAAACGCACCTTACAAAAATTTGAAGTCAAGTATGCTTTATTGTATCCAGCTAGGTTACGGGTAGAGGCAATTGGGGAGGTTCTCTTCTTCGATTCCCCGGCAGGAGTAACACGCTGGTATGAAGAAAACAAACAAAGACTGAAACCCAAAGAACGGAGCCCAGAGAGTTAGGGTATCCGATAAGAAGATAAAAAGACTCGGACTGTGGGAAGCAATATTGATTTGGTATAGAGAGGAAGAGGGATGGTGTATAGTAAAGTAAGAATGGGGGAGGATATCACACTTAAAATTTGGCACATGTGGATACTATTGGTGGGGGGAGGGGGGGAATGTTAGGAAGGGGTATTTTGCAAGGAATATATGAGGTGGTCACGAATAAAGCCCCAGGGGCAAACCTGGTAAGGTGGGGGAGGGGGGGGGGAGGGGAGGGGGGGATTGGTGGGGGGGGAGGGAGAGGGGGGGTGGAGAGGAAGGGGGGTTGAAAATTTATGTCAGAGAGAAACTAAAATGCACTTAGCCCTTGGGGGGGTAGTTAGGGAGTTAGAAGGGGGGGAGGGGGGATGTAGGATTAAGCACATGTGGGGTAAATACGATAAGAACACTAAGAACACTATGAATAGGAATATGGAAAATAGAGGGGGACACTTAGAATGTTCACTAGTAAGGAAAATAATAGTAAGGAAGCCCTATGGGCCTTAAAGTACAGAGGGTAACCAAGGGAACTCTTTTTCTTTGTTCTTTTTCTTTTTTTTTTTTTATACGTAGTGCACATCACGGTATTAACAGAGGGGTCTCATTTTAGCTGCCCTACGGGTTTTGGAGTTATAAAGGGTAAGGCGGTGCTATTTTCTGGCACAAGGCAATATACCAAGTTCAAGGTGCCCATTGTCTTTAGTTTTAGTAAATCTGGTTTTCTAAGGGCCAATTCTTGCCTATTGCTCGTTTGATGCAGTCTAAGTTTCTTAAAATAGGTTCCTGGAACATACGGGGGATGGGGAACCCAAATAAGAGGTCTGCCATTTTTTCGCTGCTGGAGATAAGGGGGGTGGGTCTGGTCTGCCTACAGGAGACCCACTTGACAAAGGACACAATGAAATGTCTCCCAAGTAGGAGGTTTCAGGCCCAATACCACTCGGTCTATTCCTCCTACTCTAGGGGGGGTGAGTATAATGGTGACAAGAAGTATGATGTTCTCCTGTAGGCATGCCAGGATAGATAGTATGGGTCGTTATGTTTTTTTACATTGCTCAATTGAAAATAGAATGTATGTTATTGCTAATATTTATATCCCCCCACCTTTTAAACTAGAAGTGTTGTACAGCCTAATGGAGTTTATGTTGGATAAAACAGACACCCCGGTGATAGTGTTAGGGGATTTTAATGAGGTGTTGAATAGAGAGCTGGATAGATTTCCACCGAGAGTCCAAACAAATAGTGTAGCAGAGGGCCGGTTGGGCCAATTCCTAGAGGAGGCAGGCTTGTTGGATGTTTGGAGGGCCCGGAACCCTGGAGTAAGGCAATATTCCTGCTTCTCTGCCTCCCACTCCACCTTCTCCAGGATAGATATGACCCTGGGGAACGCGGAAGCGGTACCAATAATAAAGGATGTAGTATATTTCCCGAGAGGGGTCTCGGACCACTCCCTGATGGTGGCCTCAGTGGGTATAGGGGGCAGGGAGGCTAGAGGGTTTTGGAAATTAAGCCCATATTGGTTGGAGTTAATGGGGGAACCAGAGAGGATAATAATAAAGTTAGAAGATTTTATAAAATTCAATGAAGGTTCAACTACAGCAGGCCTACAATGGGACACATTGAAGGCATTCCTTAGGGGCATTTTGATCCAGGGGGTGGCAGGGGTCAAGAAGAAGGCAAGGGAGTGGGAGGAAGGGATCAGGAGGGAGTTGGAGTTGGCAGAGAAGCAATTTTTAGAGGGTCCTACACCAGAGAAGCAGAAGCTGTGGGAGGATAAACAGGAGACCTATAGAACAGCAGTCCTGAAGAGGGGTGAAAATAAGCAACTTTTCCAGAAACAACGGACCTTTGGGGAAGGAGAAAGTGTGGGACGTATGTTGGCTTACTTAGTAAAAACCAATTCCTCATCCTCGATGATTCCTACAATTAGGACCCCAAATGGCGAGATATCTTCTCAGAGTTTAGAAATTACGAACACATTTGAGAAGTATTATGAAAATCTGTATAGGTCGCAGGGGATTGTTGGGGAGGAGGACATGGATAAATTTTTTAAGGATATACGGGTTCCCACGGTTACTGAAGAGGATAGAGAGGGTATAGATGCACCAATTACATTAGCTGAATTACAACAAGCCGTAAATGGAATGGCAAACCAAAAATCTCCGGGGCCGGATGGTCTCCCGGGGGAGACCTATAAGCAATACGGGAAGATCCTCCTGCCAGAACTGCTGAAAACACTGAACTGGGCTCTACAGGGTAGGCCTGTCTCTATGACCGAAACAAATATTATCTTGCTCCCTAAAGAGGGGGGCGACCCGTTGGAACCGACGGCATACAGGCCAATATCCCTGTTGTGTGCGGACGCCAAGATCCTGGCAAGGGTGTTGGCTGCCAGGCTCAACAAAATTATGCATAAACTTATACATGTGGATCAAACGGGATTTATTTCCATCAGGACCACGAGCATGAACATCAGGAGGGTATATATGAATCTCCAGACCCCGACAGAGAACATGGGATCAAGAGCAGTAGTGTCTTTGGACAACTAAGGCCTTTGACAGTTTGGAGTGGGCCTATCTCTGGCGGGTTCTGGAGGAGTTTGGCCTGGGTCCTGCTTTTAAAAAGTGGATAAAAATACTGTATAGGGGCCCAAGTGCGAGGGTTAAGGTTAATAAAGAATTCTCAGGGAAAATATGCTTAGAGAGGGGGGACAAGACAGGGGTGCCCTCTGTCCCCCCTGCTTTTTGCCCTCGCCATGGAGCCATTAGCAATTCATATTAGGTCCAGTTCAAAGATTGAGGGGTTCATAAGAAGAACAGGAGAGGAGAGGATTGCCCTGTATGCCGACGACGTCCTACTGTTTCTTGGAGATATGGGAAACTCTCTTAGGCAGGTAATGGATATAATGGAGAGGTTTGGCAATGTGTCAGGACTGGTGGTGAACTGGAGGAAGTCAGCTCTACTGCCATTAGACACCCCTAATAGTCCGGTCTTGACGGGAATTTCACACTTAAAAGTAGTTTCAACAATTCGTTATTTGGGTATAAACATGTCAAAAGATCCCAATCAGTACATTGTAGGTAACCTAGTTCCACTACTGGGTAAATTTAAGTGTAAAATAGATATCTGGAACCGGCTGCCCCTGTCTGTAGCAGGGAGGGGCAACCTAATTAAGATGGTTTGGTTGCCTCAACTGCTGTTTTTGTTACATAATTCACCAGTGTGGGTGAATAAAAGGTGGTTTAAAAAAATCGATACGCTATTTAGGGAGCTGTTATGGAGGAGGGGGAAGGCTAGGATCAGCCTTCAGAACCTACAATTGCCAGTTAAAGAGGGAGGAATGGCCCTCCCGCACCCAAGGTGTTATTTTCTGGCAGCACAGTTGCAGCATATAGGGGGTGGAAGTGCTGACAGAGGTTTGTTAACTCTGGAAGCGCCCCATAAAACAGTGGTGGAGGCATTGGAGGCAGACTCACTACTCGGTAGCGGTCCCACAACCAAGTTAATAATAAAAGTTTGGAAGGTAACAAAGACTTTAATGGGATATGTTGGGTTTACAGAATATGCCCCCCTCTGGCACAATAGGAACTTGCAGGAGATAGTGGTTATGGGGGAATTTAAGGAATGGGCGAGGTGGGGTATAAATAGACTATCCCAGCTGTACAGAGGGAACGTATTAAAAACTTTTGAGGATCTCCAAAAGGAAAATGGCATTCCGAGACAAACATTCTTTAGGTATTTACAAATGAGAGCGGCTTTGGAGGTACAATTCAGGGCAGGTCCCCCAGTTTGGACCGATGCTGCATTGCTTCAGAAAGTGGTTAAACCTGGGAAGATAAAGGGTTTTATTTCAGGAATATATGCGCAACTGTGCAAGAAAAGTACTGTAAGATTAGAGCATCTTGGCTGCAGGGAGGGGTGGGAGAAGGATGTGGGAAAGTTAACAGATACGCAATGGAGGAAAATACTGGAGATAGGACAGGAGGTTTCAGTTTCACCCGCACAGAGATTTTCTCATTTAATGTTGCTACATAGAGCATATTACACTCCAAAAAAATTATTCTGTTTTGGTGTAAGATCAGACACCAAATGTCCTAGGTGTGGGGAGGAGGGCGATTTGATACACATGGTATGGAGGTGCCCCAAACTAGTCCGTTACTGGCTGGGGGTAGTAGATTCCATTGGTGGCAAGTGGGGGATATCTCTGGAGACAGACGTCAGATTTTGCATCTTTGGATATAGAGCGTGGGGCGCGGAGGAGGCAGCGGCTAAAATAGCAGTTTTGAGATGCCTTTACCAGGCCCGGAAGCTTATTATGCAAAGAAGGCAAACAGCCCTTCCCCCGACAGTTGATGAATGGGTTAAAATAGTAAATGATGTAATATGGAAGGAGAGAGCCCTATATATAAGAAGAGGGAACCTTAAAAAATTTGAAAGGATGTGGAACCCTTGGTTAGTAAGCATAGGGTGTCAGGATTAAAGGAATGGAGGTAGGACCTGGCTTAGGGTAGGAGGAGGGTAGGGGAAAGGAGGGAGGACTAGGGGAAAACAGCTTTCTGCCGTCTTAATATACTGCACGAAGCGTAACCGTTGGATAGGATAAGTAGATGTAAAGGGTACAGGGAGGAATGGATGGGGGTTATACGGCCCCCCTTCTAGTGAATTATGTCTACATGAATCCGAGGATGTTTTAATATGTTGTATGTAAAATTAAGAAATGTTAATAAAGATTATTTAAAGAGAAAAATGTAAGGTAATGCACTTGGGGGGTAAAATGATAAAAGCAAGTTTCTCTATAGGGGAGAACCCCTAAGGGATTCCAGGATGGAGAAGGATCTAGGGGTCCTAGTAGAAGGCAGACTACAATGCAATAGCATGCAGTGTCAAGCTGCGGCTACCTAAGCCAGCAGAATATTAGCATGCCTTAAAAAGGGAATTTACTCCAGAGATAAGACGATTATTCTGACATTTTATAAAACTCCTGTTCGGCCGCATCTGGAGTATTCCATCCAGTTCTGGTCATAAATCCTCAGAAAGGATGTGCTGGAGAGAGTCCAGAGAAGGGCAACTAAATTAATATGGGGATTTGAGGACCTCAATTATGAGGAAAGACTACAAACAATAAACTTATTCTCCCTGGAGAAGAGACGCTTGAGAGGAGATATGATTGCAATATACAAATATCTCAACGGTAATCCCAGTATAAGTATGAAACATTTCAGCCCCAGGCAGTGTAATAGGACACGGGGCCACATGATGAGACTGGAAGAGAAGCGGTTTAACCTTAAGCTGCGTAGGGGGTTTTTCACTGTCAGGGCGGTAAGGATGTGGAACAATCGGTGGTGTCGGCAGAAAGTATGGATAGTTTTAAAAGACTCTCGGACGTGCATCTTAATGAAAACAATTTAAGTGGGTATGGGAAATGATTTTTCTACACACACACACACCTACACAGGTTGAACAGGATGGACTGTTTTCACTCAAGATCAATCATATTTTCAATTGACTTTGGGTTAAAAGTTGGGTAAAAGTTTTATGTGAATATTGACTGAAAACATTATAGACTCCTATATATTGCTATACATACTACATGTTTTATAGTATATATAACTTCTACTAAAAGTAAAACACATTTTGTAGGGGAAAAAAGTTCCCCACCAAATCTGTTGTATGTTAAGCCAGAATGTTAGATAAATGTGTTCCAGATTCTTACCTCCTTCTGTTCTAATGGTAGAGACTATTCCACTAATTTCTTCAATCTGAAAGAAGTGGGAGAGGCCGCCTGTTACAGTCGCATAATCTGTCGTGTTGTGGAAGGTCAGTGTTCCAGTCACATGAACAGGAAATTTCGAATTCTGGGGCTCTGTATGTAAAAAGTTTGCCCCCCCCCCCCCCCCCCCCAGTGTTGTCAAGGGTGAAAAGAAGTTGATTTTTTTTTTGCTGGGTTTAGAAACTCATTGCTGGATTCAGATGTGTAATTCTTAAAGCAGAACTAAACCCATCTTTTAAATTGCTTCCCAAAACAGTTACAGTCAAGGTGTGCCATGAATAATAAGTGTCACAGTTGCTTGCGCTCTCAACTGAACAGGGCAAGCTATCAAATGGCTGGTGTCATAACTGATTACATGTGCAGCACCATGGCAACTGTAAATCAAACAGAGGCTGAGATGGCAGCTTCTATGGCTGTAAAGGATTGAAGGTGTTTACTTTAACTTCAGTAACTTTATATTACAAAAAGTGTTGTAGCACAAATATATATAAATAAATATATATACTCACCGGCCACTTTATTAGGTACACCTTGCTAATACCAGTTTGGACCCCTTTTGACTTTGGAACTACCTTAATTCTTTGTGGCATACATTCAACAAGGTGTTGGAAACATTTCTCAGAGATTCTGGTCCATATTGACATGATAGTATCACGCAGTTGCTGCAGATTTGTCAGATGCACATCCATGATATGAATCTCCCTTTCCACCACATCCCAAAGGTCCTCTATTGCAGTGGTTCTCAACCCTGCCCTCAAGCACCCCCAACAGGCCGTGTTTGCAGGTTTTCCTTTATCTTGCACAGGTGCTATAAATCAGAGTCAATGGCTTGGTATTTTGGACAGCTATTTTATCTAAGGGAAATTTCCCAAAACATGCCCTGTTGGGGCAGGGTTGAGAACCACTGATCTATTGGATTGAGATCTGGTGACTGTGGAGGCCATTGGAGTACAGTGATCTCATTGTCATGTTCAATAAACCATCAGTGAGATGGTTTGAGCTTTGTGACATGGTGCATTATCCTGCTGGAAGGAGCCATCAGAAGATGGGTACACTGTAGTCATAAAGGGATGGACATGGTCAGCAACAATACTCAGGTAGGCCGCGGCATTTAAACAATGCTCAGTTGGTACTGAGGGGTGCAAAGTTTGCCAAGAAAATATCCCCCACACCATTAAACCACCACCAGTCTGAACCGCTGTTACAATGCAGGATGGATCCATGCTTTCATGTTGTTTACGATAAAATTCGGACCCTATCATCTAAATGGCGTAGCTGAAATCGAGACTCCTCAGACCAGGCAACATTTTTTCCAATCTTCTGTTTTTCTGTTTTCTGTTCTTAGCTGACAGGAGTGGCACCTGGTGTGGTCTGCTGTTGTAGCCCATCTGCTTCAAGGTTCGATGTGTTGTGTGTTCAGAGATGGTATTCTGCATACTTTGGTTGTAACAAGTGGTTATTTGAGGTATTATTGCTTTTCTATCATCTCAAACCAGTCTGCCCATTCTCCTCTAGCATCAACAAGACCTTTTCATCCACACAACTGCTGCTCACTGGATATTTTTTCTTTTTTGGACCATTCTCTATGAACCCTAGAGATGGTTGTGTGTGAAAATCCCAGTAGATCATAGTTATTGAAATACTCAGACCAGCCCATCTGGCACCAACAACCATGACACGTTCAAAGTCACTTAAATCCCCTTTCTTGTCCCATTCTGATGCTCACCACGTCTAGATGCCTAAATGCATTGTGTTGTTGTGTTGCTGCTATGTGATTGGCTGATAAGCATTAAAACATTAGATAAGTATTAGACATTAATGGCTGTGTGTTGTTATTTTCAGGGGACAGCAAATGTACACTGTTATACAAGCTGTACACTCACTACTATACATTGTAGCAAAGTGTCATTTCTTCAGTGCTGTCACATGAAAAGATGTTATAAAATATTTTTAAAAATGTGAGGGGTGTACTCACTTTTGTCAGATACTGTGTGTGTATATATATATATATATATATATATATATATATATATATATATACAGGGCTTTTTTTTCAGGGGGAACTTGGTGGAACTCAGTTCCACCACCTTTGGCTCAGACCCTTTGGTGCCTGCTCACCACAATCATTTGTAAACAGAAGTCTGGTTTCTGTGTTTACAAGTGACAGCTCTGTATGTAATACAATCCTGGTATTTAATGCCCCTTTAGGACCCTCCTACTGTTTTTGTGAAATTTGGCTAAACACACCCACTATTTGATGTGATTTGGAGGGTGTGTGTAGGGGGAGGGGTTTTGTGGGGCCGTGGTTAAGTTCCAGCACCTTGTTTGAGAAAAAAAGCCATATATATATATATATATATATATATATTATACACTTTTTTTTTCACTAAACTTCTGTTATGTTTACACTTCTGTACCTAATGACCCACCAAAGATCAAAAACAACAGCTATTAGCATTCTTGTACACTTGACCTTTTTATTTTACAACTGCCTGGAGCTGCACAGTCTTGATTTAGAATAGTGACCCTGCTGGATTCTTCTCATCCTGTGCAAATGCACCATGGCCTCGTCATTTCTATAGAGAGCTGTACTCAAGGCAGCCTTCATCGGTCATGGAGAGTAATAGGGCTCTCCCCACATGTATTTATGGGGTCATGGCAAGATGAAGAGGACTCTGCAGAGATACTTTCTGAAGTTAGGCGGTGCAGATCCCAGCAGAGCTGCATATTGAAGATTGCGGAATGGAGGACTGAATAAGTATTTCCCCAGGTGTTTTTTTTTTTATAAGGGTTGAGGGCATGCCCAAAAGAATGACTTTAACTAAAGGTACAGTTGTCTTTTAAAAATGTAAATGCCTGTCTGTTGCATTGTGTTTAATGCACAGTGATTGTGTTGTCTGTTAAGCGTTGCATTAAGACATCCCAATAATTTAAATGGGCTATTGATGCACCACAAAAGGACTAAAAATCACACCTGCAGCTTTTGTGGTAATGGAGCTCAGTGTAACACACACTGTTGCTTTAAATGGCTCCACAAAGTGTCAATGTATGAGGTAATGTACACATAACGTTAACACAAAATCCTCATGGAAAAGAAGCCTAGCTGCATGTTTCTGTAGTTTCACCAATGTGTCCAGCCCTTCTCTCATTCGTGTGCTCTTTTCTAATATTCAAGATACCATTCAATAGATTAGAGCTCAAAATGTTCCTGGTTGGGCCTGCGCTTCATGGGTATAGTGATCAATATCTGGAACAAGGACAGGTAGACCTTCCAATTTAACAAGGAATTTAATAATATTAATAATACAAATGGTGCACTGCTGATGCTCAACTACACCCATAAATATGGAAACTTGGTTCTGCACTAATTTTACTGCACAGAATAGTTCCTGTAGTTTTTACATTGCCATTTGACCTGTTGGTATCTGCAAATTATCTGCAATTAGGCATGTCTATTTCAATAGTTTTATTGATATTTCAAATAGAAAGGAAGAGTTACAGTCATTGAAATATAAGATTGTTAATAATGGACAAAAAAAATCATAAATATTACATATACAGAGCGTAACTAAATGACTGTTACAAATGATTCAACTTAAGATAATATAACTTCAAAAGAAAATAACTCAAAAAGTTAAGGGAATGAAGAAAATTAAAAAGAGAGAAAGAAAAAAAAAATGAGGGGAAAGAAGGAGTACACTATATGTAAGCAATATAGTATTGATTTATAAACAATTTGATAAATAATCTATCCAAGGTTTCCATATCTCATCAAAAGAATTTTGTTTGTCCATGGAGAGTTCCAAGATTTGGCTATTGCAATTCTAGCAGCAGTAAAAATGAATGCTATACGTTTTTTTTTATATGTTTCCGAGAATGTTCATTAGGATAGCCTAATAATGCTTGTTTAGGAGATTTTATTAGGGTAATATTGGTCAAGGAATATATCAAATCATAAATCCATATCCAAATTTTTTTTATTCTTTGACACGTCCACCAAATATGGAACATAGTGCCATCCATTCCACATTCTCTGAAACATAATGATGATGTTTCAGGGATATATTTTGCTAATCTAATTGGAACCATATACCACCTAAGTAATACCTTATAATTAGCCTCTATCAGGTTAGTATTAATAAAAGATTTAGAGGCATATTGTGCCAACTTGAACCATTCATCAGTCAAAATGTTTTCATTGAGATCCTGTTCCCACTTATGTATATAAGATTTTTCAGAATTAGAAATGAAAATAGAATACATTTTCGAAATGTGACCAGAATGTTTACATAAACATTGCATTGAAGTGGAAGAAGTCAGGTCAAATGAATGTTGTAATGACTGTATACAGTGGGGACGGAAAGTATTCAGACCCACTTAAATTTTTCACTCTGTTATATTGCAGCCATTTTCTAAAATCATTTAAGTTCATTTTTTTCCTCAATAATGTACACACAGCACCCCATATTGACAGAAAAACACAGAATTGTTGACATTTTTGCAGATTTATTAAAAAAGAAAAACTGAAATATCACATGGTCCTAAGTTTTCATACCCTTTGCTGTGACACTCATATTTAACTGTGCTGTCCATTTCTTCTGATCATCCTTGAGATTGTTCTACACCTTCATTTGAGTCCAGCTGTGTTTGATTATACTGATTGGACTTGATTAGGAAAGCCACACACCTGTCTATATAAGACCTTACAGCTCACAGTGCATGTCGGAGCAAATGAGAATCATGAGGTCAAAGGAACTGCCTGAAGAGCTCAGAGACAGAATTGTGAGAGAGGTAAAGAAGAACCCAAAGATTACTGTGGCTGAGCTCCAGAGATGCAGTCAGGAGATGGGAGAAAGTTGTAGAAAGTCAACCATTACTGCAGCCCTCCACCAGTCAGGGCTTTATGGCAGAGTGGCCCGACGGAAGCCTCTCTTCAGTGCAAGACACATGAAAGCCCGCATGGAGTTTGCTAAAAAACACCTGAAGGACTCCAAGATGGTGAGAAATAAGATTCTCTGGTCTGATGAGACCAAGATAGAACTTTTTGGCCTTAATTCTAAACGGTATGTGTGGAGAAAACCAGGCACTGCTCATCACCTGTTCAATAGTCCCAACAGTGAAGCATGGTGGTGGCAGCATCATGCTGTGGGGGTGTTTTTCAGCTGCAGGGACAGGACAACTGGTTGCAATCGAGTGAAAGATGAATGCCGGCAAGTAGAGTGATATCCTGGACGAAAGCCTTCTCCAGAGTGCTCAGGACCTCAGACTGGGCCGAAGGTTTATCTTCCAACAAGACAATGACCCTAAACACACAGCTAAAATAATGAAGGAGTGGCTTCACAACAACTCCGTGACTGTTCTTGAATGTAATAAAAGTGTACACTGCGCTAAATTGAAAAAAATATATGGTGTGGAGCAGCTACTTACAAGGTGACAACAACCAAAGAAACATGTGAAAATAAAAAGTAGCGCATAGATTGTGCCAAAAGTCTTTAATCAAGAAAACAACTGAAAAAAACAGATATCCACAAATAATGAACATAACAGTGAAAAAACTTATAAGTCTCTCAATAAGGGTGAATAAAGTCCTATCGGTGAATGGGGAACAAATGACATGGAATGTCCCACTGAAAACCATGCGTGGATACGGGGAGGCAGATGTTATAACACGGGTGAATCAACAAATCATCCCCAAGTTGTATCTCACAACGACATGCGACTTGGTAAAGATGGTGTGTAAGAAACTCTTACCAGATAGGATGGACTCCCTTGTCAGCGACAGGGAGTCACTCGAGCGGGTTGCCTCTCAGGGCTAGTGAACGGACATCACAGCTCTGCGAACCTTCTGGGTCAAACTCTGCGCGGATCTCCCGGGGCCGCCAGGTGGGTCCTCCCAAAGGATGGCCGAGGTGCGGATCAGAGGGAAGAGTGCGTCACGTACAAAAACTGGATTGAAGGCTGGTTGAATCTCTCAGTAAGTATGTGGAGAAAAAATAAACAAGCTCCACATAGTGTAGATGAGCAAAAATAGGATTTTTATTGCTAAAAACGCCAGATAACAATAAAATGTGATCACAGAGTATAAAATCAAAAATGGGCAACAAGAAGGATGCTGGAAGCGCCCGACGCGTTTCAATCAATGGATCGTCTACTGGGGCATACAGCATCCCCTCCAAGTTGCCTAATATTTATAAAAAACATTCCAAAAGAGCAAATTGTATGTGCTGTCAAACAACATTCCCCATTGGATGAATGGGCTCACATGATCGCACCTGGCTAAACCTAGCAGGTGTGAAACATCATGCATTTGCATACATAGTGTGTGATCCTGGCTAAACCTAGCAGGTGTGAAACATCATGCATTTGCATACATAGTGTGTGATTAACCTGTTGTATGTCACCAAACAGACCTCACACGCATGGTTTTCAGTGGGACATTCCATGTCATTTGTTCCCCATTCACCGATAGGACTTTATTCACCCTTATTGAGAGACTTATAAGTTTTTTCACTGTTATGTTCATTATTTGTGGATATCTGTTTTTTTCAGTTGTTTTCTTGATTGAAGACTTTTGGCACAATCTATGCGCTACTTTTTATTTTCACACTGTTCTTGAATGGCCTAGCCAGCGCCCTGACTTAAACCCAATTGAGCATCTCTGGAGAGACCTAAAAATGGCTGTCCACCAACGTTTACCACCCAACCTGACAGAACTGGAGAGGATCTGCAAGGAAGAATGGCAGAGGATCCCCAAATCCAGGTGTGAAAAACTTGTTGCATCTTTCCCAAAAAGACTCATGGCTGTATTAGATCAAAAGGGTGCTTCTACTAAATACTTAGGACCATGTGATATTTCAGTTTTTTTAATAAATCTGCAAAAATGTCAACAATTCTGTGTTTTTCTGTCAATATGGGGTGCTGTGTGTACATTGAGGAAAAAAAAGGAACTTAAATGATTTTAGCAAATGGCTGCAATATAACAAAGAGTGAAAAATTTAAGGGGGTCTGAATACTTTCCGTCCCACGCTGTATAATCTGAAATTTGGGAATAATAGCGTATTTCAGAATGAGGAAATTGAAATTTTTCTCGGAGTGTATGTATTGTTAAAACACCCTTATGGTCATAAAAATCGGCAATTCATAATAAACCCTTATTCGTCCACCAAGAAAAAGCTTGTGGATTTAGACCCGGGACGAATGAGGGGTTACTGATTTAAAGGAGCTAAAGGAGAAATAAATTTATAAGTCTTGCTTAATCTATCCCATAAACTTAAAGAAAAAGAAAGTGTAGGACACATTATAGGTGGTCTATTGTTGTTTTGCAACCATAAGAGATGGCTAATAGGTTTTGATGGTTAATGAGAAGATTCAATTTTCATCCATGTTGGTTGTGATTAGGGTTGTCCCGATACCACTTTTTTAGGACCGAGTACAAGTACCGATACTTTTGTTCAAGTACTCGCTGATACCGATTACCGATACTTTTTTTTATGTCACGTGACAGTTTTTTTTTTTTTTTTAAACAATGCTTTCTTTTTTTTCGGGGGGGGGGGGGGGGGTGAACGGTGTCTGTGTGTTTTTTTTTTATTTACAATTTTTATTTTTTACAATAATAATTTTTTTATTCATTTTTGCAATATGTTTTTTTTTTTTTTTTAAATCAGCCCTGTTGGGGGGCTTTGGTGAGATATCAGGGGTCTTAACATACCCCTGATATCTCCCCCTTGAGAAAGAGACAGAGGATAGAGATTCCCCAGTCCCTTTCTCTGCAGCCTCAGCTGCACTGAGAATGAATGGAGAAGACAGCGGCTCCTCTCCATTCATAAACTGACACATTGTAATCACAGGAGATTACAATGTTTCAGTTATGTGAATGGACAGAGTCAGCTGACTCTCTCCATTCACACAGGAAGGAGGAGGAGGACGGCGGACCGGAGGGGACAGCGGAGAGGCAGAGGAACGGAGGAACGGAACGGAGGGGGACAGATAAGGAGAGGGGGACAGAGGAACGGAACGGAGGGGGACAGCGGAGAGGCAGAGGAACGGAGGAACGGAACGGAGGGGACAGCGGAGAGGCAGAGGAACGGAGGAACGGAACGGAGGGGGACAGATAAGGAGAGGGGGACAGAGGAACGGAACGGAGGGAGACAGAGGAGAGGGGGACAGAGGAACGGAACGGAGGGAGACAGAGGAGAGGGGGACAGAGGAACGGAACGGAGGGAGACAGAGGAGAGGGGGACAGAGGAACGGAACGGAGTGAGACAGAGGAGAGGGGGACAGAGGAACAGAGGGGGCATGGAGGAGGATGCAGTGACAGTCAGCGGTGATCGCGTGGGGAAGTTACAAGCACCGATCACCGCTGTATGTCACTGAAAGCCGCGGGGGGGAAGCTAGTAACTCCCCCACACGCCGATCACCGCTGACTGTCATAGTATCGGCGGAAGCATCGGGAGCATTTGCCCGAGTACAAGTACTTGGGCAAATGCTCGGTATCGGTGCCGATACCGATACTAGTATCGGTATCGGGACAACCCTAGTTGTGATGATATTGAATGAAAACTAATTAGTTGTGCCAATTGTGAAAGTACTTAGTCAAATCTGGTAATCCTAAACCACCTTGTAATTTAAGTGTATGTAGAGTGCGTGCATTTACTCGAGGTCGTTTATTCATCCAAATAAAATTGGATATCTTTCTTTGGAATAATTTAAGATCCGACATATGGATTGAAATAGGTAATGCTCTGAATAGATATAATAAACTAGGTAAGATATTCATCTTGATTGTATATAATCTACCAAATCATGAAGGTGGAGAACTCGTCCAGTGTATAATTGGATAATTGGCTTTATAAAGAGTATGAAGGGAAGGTGTAAGAAAAATTCCCAAATACGCTAGACTCTCCTTTTGCCATTTAAAAGGAAATGAATTTTGTAATGTTTGGACTGTATCTATACTAAGATTTATGTTTAAGGCCTCAGATTTCGAGTGATTGAGTTTAAGACCAGAAATGTTAGTAAAGTATTGCATTGTGTGGTATAGATTAAGTAGCCAAATTATTGGTGAAGAGAGGATCATCAGAATATCGTCTGCAAAAAGAGCACATTTATGTATTCTGTCACGACAAAAAATTCCCTTGATATCAGGATAATTTCTGAGTTTTATTGCTAAGGGTTCCAAAGCCAAGACAAATAATATCGGAGAAAAAGGACATCCTTGTCGCGTACCTCTACAAATATTCATACTTTGTGAACTACAACCTTTTACAATAATTTTTGCAGTGGGTGTATTGTATAAGGCCTTTAGTATATTCAAGAAATTCAGACCAAATCCATATATCCATATTTTTCCTTGTCTTATACCATGGTTGTCCCAATTAGAATATAAAGCCGAAATTATGTTTATCAATCTCCGAGTTTGATCGGGAGATTGTCTATTTGGAACAAATCCTACTTGATCTGGATGTATATATTGAGATAAAAATGAGTTAAGTCTGGCTGCTAATATCTGCTAATTCACATCAATAAGTGAAATTGGGCGAAAATTCTCACAATTACTAGGGATGAGCTTTCTGTTCGGGTTGAACATGAGTTTGACTCAAACATTGGCTGTTCGCCCATTCGTTGAAAACCGAACATTTTGGGCTGTTCGCGCCAAATTCGAGCACAGATAGTCTTGTATATATATATATATATATATCCACTGCATACAGTTTAGCTAGATCTCACTGCAGGCCGTTCCTGGTGTACTGTTTCTAATATACTTCTGGCAGGCAGGTTATTCAGTTAGCTGCAGTGTATGTCACCCAGGCTCAGAGTAGTTTGCCTGCCAAAGTGGCCTATTCCATTGGCTCCATGTCAACAGTCACTCCTTCACTAGCCTCACCATCATGCACAGAGGAGTCCCCCGAACTATTCGACCACAGGTCGGGTACATGCTGCAGGAGGATGCGCAGTGATTTGAAGGCTCCGATGATGGTACCCAGGTTGAGGAAGGGAGTAACGTCAGCCTAGAGAGAAGGGGGTGGCCAAGAAGGTCAAGGAACTGGCAGTCATGTTCCCCCAGCTGCAGCATACTGCCAAGCTTGCTCCAGTGACGAGGAGGGAGGGGATGATGAGGTCACTGATTCTTGGGTGCCTGATAGAAGAAAGGAGGAGGAGGCACATCTCCAACGAGGTAGGATGCCCTTCAGGGGCCAGCTTAAGGGCAGCCACCCTATTACATCACACCGCAGAGCTAAGCAGGTGCAGGGTGCTGCTGACTCCCCACATATTTTGAAAAGTTCTTTGGTGTGGGCCTTTTTTGACACGTGTGCAGCAGATCACACTATTGCTGTTTGCAACATATGTCTGAAGCGTATCAAGTGTGGCCAAAACAGCAGCCACTTGGGCACCACATGCTTGACCAGACATATGACGACCTCCCATGCAGTCCGTTAGCAACAGCACTTAAAATACCCACATCAAAGAACAAGGCGGACCTCTCCTTGCTCCTCATCAGCTGGGTTCTCCAAAATCACTATACCTCCAGTCCTCTCAGAAACCTGCACTGAGAGGAATAAAGGTTTAGCAATAGGTGTCCCAAGTACTTGCAGCCAATCTGCTATCAGTACATCTCCATCTGATTTTAGCAGGCAAATTTCCCTACCCCAGTTGCTAAACCGTCGAAAGAAATTCAGTCCCAGCCATCCACATGCTCAGCATCTGAATGCTAGCTTGGCTAAATTGCTAGCATTGCAACTGCTGCCTTTTCAGCTGGTAGACTCTGCCCCCTTTCGTGAATTTGTGGAATGTGCGGTACCACAGTGGCAGGTTCCCGAATGCCATTTCTTTCATGGAAGGCCATTCCGGCTCTCTACCAGCATGTGGAAGGCAATGTCTTGGCCTTGTTGGACAGGGCAGTCAGCAGTAAGGTGCATATTACTGCTGACTCATGGTCCAGCAGGCATGGACAGGGACGTTACCTTTCTTACACAGCGCACTGGGTAACTATGCTGGCAGCTGGGAAGGATGCAGGACAGAGTTCAGTATTGTTGGAGCTTGTTCCACCACCACTCCTCCAAAATGATAGTGGTGATTCTGCCACAGCTCTCTCCTCCACCCCTCCTCTTCTTCTTCCTCTATGGCCTCTTCCTCTGCAGATTTGTCCTCTGAACCAGCGGTGCTCCGTAGGCGTTCAAGGGGCTACGCAAGCACTCAGGCAAAAAGATGCTTGAGTTGGTCTGCTTAGGGGACAGGAGCCACACTGGGGCAGAGATTCTGTCAGCTCTGCAGGGGCAGGCTCAGAGGTGGTTGACTCCACGCCAGCTTCAGCCAGGAATGGTTGTATGCGACAATGGCACCAACCTCCTCCCTGCCTTCCGACAGGGATACTTGACCCATGTTCCCCGTTTGGCTCACGTCCTGAATTTGGTGGTGCAGTGGTTCTTGAGCAGGTAACCGGGCTTACAGGATCTCCTGAGGCAGGCCAGGGAAGTCTGTGGTCATTTCCGCTGGTCATATAATGCCAGTGCTCGGCTGGCTGACATTCAAAGAGAATGCAACCTGTCCAAGAACCGCCTCATTTGTGACATTCCCACCAGGTGGAAATCAAGTCTGGCAATGCTACAGCAGCTGCACATGCAGCAGAGGGCCATCAATGAGTATCTGTGTGAGTATGGCACCAGGACAGGGTCAGGGGAGCTTGGCTTTTTTTCGCCACGCCAGTGGCTACTGATCAAGGATGCATGCACTGTCCTGTCAACATTTGAGGAGGCCACGAGGATGGTGAGCAGTGACAGTACATGCATCAGTGATACTGTCCCTCTTGTCTTACTGTTGGAGCACACGCTTCGTGGAATAATGGACAGGGCACTTGAGGCAGAACAGCGGGAGGAAGAGGAGGACTTCCTTACCTCTCAAGGCCCCCTTTATCCAGATACTAGTATTCCTGCAGGCCCGCTGATCACACAGGAAGAAAAAGAGGAGGAGGAGGATTGTGTCAGCATGGAGGTGGAGGATAACACTCAGCATCAGCAGCAGTCTTCAAGGGATTGTTTGCAGTCCCCAGAAACCCATGGAGTTGTACGTGGCTGGGAGGAGGTGGTTGAGGATCATGTGATCCTTAGTGACCCAGAGGACTCAGGATCGAATGCCTCTGCAAACCTATGCTGCATGGCCTCCCTGATCCTGCAAAGCCTGCGAAAGGACCCTAGGATTCGTGGTATCAAGGCGAGAGATCATTACTGGCTGGCAACCCTTCTTGAGCCACGTTACAAGGGTAAGGTTGCAGAATTTATTCAGCCTTCGCAGAGAGAGCAGAGGATGAAATATCTACGGGAGGCCTTGCAGAAAGGTTTGTGCAATGCGTTTCCAGAGCCTGGGAGGTTACAATTTCCTGGTGCTGGACAACGCGTTGCTGAGGCTTCGTTCAGTCACAGAAAGAGCGGTGGAGAAGGTGACCTGCTGACCAATGCCTTCAGGCAATTCTTCAGTCCTTAGCGCCCAGGTCTGATCGGTTCCAGCAACCATCGCCATTGTCTGAATTTCATGGTGCAGGAATATCTAGGGGCAAGATCAGACTTGGAGACCTTTTCACCAGAACATCAACTGGGTTACTGGGTCTTGAGGATGGACCACTGGCCAGAGCTTGCTCAATATGCAATTGAGCTACTGGCCTGTCCTGCATCCAGCGTTCTTTCTGAACACACATTTAGTGCTGCTGGAGGCTTTTTAACCGATCACAGAGTGCACCTGTCCACAGACTCTGTTGATCGGCTCACATTCATAAAAATGTATCAGTCTTGGATCACCAGCTACCAAGCACCTGATGCTGATGTAACCGATTGATTTTTCTATGGATGTGGGATCCCTTAAAGACTGCATATGAGTGACTATCCTATTATGCTGAGTGACTATCCTATTCCTCCTCAATTTTCATGATGATAGCCTCTAAGAATATTTTCAGTTTAGGGCACCACTACCACTACCTAAGGCCCAATTTTTGTGCCCCTGTTTAACAGGGGCACGTAATTATAATATTTGATCAAATATTTAACAGCAGGGCTCGTTCCTGCGCTCAACAAGAGTATCTGTGAGGCTTTACAGTGTTGTGCCACCACCACCGCCTAAGGTCCAATTTTTCTGCCCCTGTTTACCAGGGGGACGTAATTACATATTTTGATCTTATATTTCACAGCAGGGCCTGTTCATGCGCTCAAAAAAAGTATCTGTGAGGCTTTACAGTGTTGTGCCACCACCACCGCCTAAGGCCCAATTTTTCTGCCCCTGTTTAATAGGGGCATGTAATTACAATTCTTGATACAATATTTCACAGCAGGGCACATTCCAGCACCCACCAAGAGTACCCATGAGGGCTTACAGTGTTCTGGTACCACCAACACCTAAGGCCCAATTTTCCACAGAGTGTATAGGGCAGGCCGTATAGTATATACAGGCGGTCCCCTATTTTCAAACATCCGACTCACAAATGACTCCTACTTACAAACGGAGGGAGACAACAGGAAGTGAGAGGAAATCTACCCCTAGGAAGGGAAATTCTCTCCTGTAAGAGTTAATATGGGAAACCAGTGTCTCCCCACTGATGCTTTATTACCAATCCGTGTTTCCCTAATAACCCAAAATTTTCAAAATCCAATTGTCATTGGGACAGAAAGTGAGGGGAAATCTTCTGAACAGGGGCACAGACAGCAAAACAAATGTTACAGGTAGGGATGCACCGAAATTTCGGCCACCAAAACATATCTGCCGAAAATGGCCCTTTCGGCAAAAAGCCGAAAGAGAATTCTTGCCGATACTGGCGTCAAAAATGGGGCGGGGCCTGGGTCAGGGGTGGGGCTCAGCCCCCGCTGGCGCTTATCAGGGGGGCTTCCTATATCGTAGAAGAGAGGTGACGCGCCGCTGCCTGTTTGATTACAGCGCCGGGAACATCACAGCTTTCATTTCAATAGCTGTGTGTTCCCTGCTGCGCGCCGTAACATACAGCCCCACCCCTTGTCCGGGCACTTTGATAGATAGGTGATCTGTCTATCAAAGTGCCTGGACAAGAGGGAGGGGCTGTATGTGATGGCACGCAGCGGGGAAAACACAGCTATTGAAATGAAAGCTGTGATATTCCCGGCGCTGTAATCAAACAGGCGGCATTGGCTCTCCTCTGCTGACACAGGCTGCACTACTGGGGACACTGGCTGCACTAGAGGGGACACAGGCTGCAATGGGGACACTGGCTGGCTGCATCTGACGGGCACTGGTGAGGCTGCATTGATCTCTTGTATCATGTCCGCAGTCTCTGACTCTCTGACCATGTCCGGTACCATCTCCTCAGTCTCTGACCATCTCCTGTACCATGTCCGCAGTCTCTGACCATCTCCTGTACCATGTCCGCAGTCTCTGATCATCTCCTGTACCATGTCCGCAGTCTCTGACCATCTCCTGTACCATGTCCTCAGTCTCTGACCATCTCCTGTACCATTTCCCCAGTCTCTGACCATCTCCTGTACCATGTCTGCAGTCTCTGATGATCTCCTGTACCATGTCCTCAGTCTCTGACCATCTCCTGTAACATCTCTGCAGTCTCTGACCATCTTCTGTACCATCTCTGCAGTCTCTGACCATCTTCTGTACCATCTCTGCAGTCTCTGACCATCTTCTGTACCATGTCCCCAGTCTCTGACCATCTCCTGTACCATGTCTGTAGTCTCTGACCATCTCCTGTACCATCTCTGCAGTCTCTGATCATCTCCTGTACCATCTCTGCAGTCTCTGACCATCTCCTGTACCATGTCCCCAGTCTCTGACCATCTCCTGTACCATGTCTGTAGTCTCTGACCATCTCCTGTACCTGATGAAGTCACGTGTGGTGTGACGTCATGCGTAGGGATGGGACAGGCTGCATACACTATCAGAGGCTTACGAGCTCGCCACTCGTCGGATAAAACTGCTCTTTTTTAAATCTTAAATGTGAGTACCTATATTTTTGAATAAAAAGAAGTATTATTTACCAAACAGGATTACACTATTGGGTCTCTTCCTGCTTTATCATCCTTTACATCCCCCCCGCACTACATCTGAGGGAACCCCATCCAAGGATCTAGGTCGGTGAGGGACGCGCTGGAGCCCCTAGGTGGATGCTACAAAAGCTCTCCTGGTTACATCCTTTTGCCCTATTACCTTAAGGTAAGGGGCCATTACCCACTTGAGTGTCTGCACACGAAAAAGCACCTGATGTGATTCACCTTAGCACTTTATTTGCAACGTGTGCATGCTAGGACGTTGCTGTCACACATTTTAATTTCAAAAGGACTTTTTTGTTTTGTGAAAGTTTTTTCCATTTTTTTCACTGTTTTCATTTTTTTCTTTTTTCTTTTTTCATTTTTTGGGACACCTATCGTATCAATTTCTGATGACGCTTTGCACATTATGCACTTTATCTAAAGTATAGCAAATTACTACCCCATTATTTAGAGGTTTTCACATTGCACATATTGTTTGCACTGTACACACTGTCACTTTTGAGCTGTGGATGCACACAGCTTCAACCACTCTGCACTTTATTTAGGATTGTTTCTCAGATACTGACTTTGAGTCAGCTATATATTACGGTCATTTACTCTCCAATATGTGTGTTTTATTATATTAATCTTGGTCACGTTTTATGTTATTTTATATCCAGATTAGTGATACGCACCACTCTCTATTAGTCACTCAACCAGTCTAAATATTATTTTTATTTTTCTGGTGATACAAGTTATGACTATCACTTAAGCCACATTGGTTTTTGTATTCAGGATTAGCGCAGCACCACCCATTTATATATTCATTCAAAAGGTCAGGTGTTTACCTAAATCAGCGCATGCAGCTTTTCCACCCCCAGCCGCCTCCATATCTGATAGCGCGGGAATAATTCTCCTAAACAATGTTTGATGGCTGATTCCACTTCAATATAGGTAGAAGGATCATTTAGGAGGGAGGCATTTAATCGCCAAGAGGAAGTTTTAGGTTTAAACCACATATCCGATAAAGTGAAACGTACCGGGGAATGATCAGACCAGGACACATTAAGTATGTTAGCGGAAGTAATTAAAGGAAGTAATAATGACAACGCAAATAAATGATCTATTCTAGAATAAGTTTTGTGTACTGGAGAATAAAAAGTAAAATTACGAGTAGTGGGGATGAGATGTCTCCAAATGTCTATGAGATCGTAAGAGTTTAATAACTGAGCCAAATTATTGCTCTGTTTTGGAATGCGTTTCAAAGTGGATCAAAGTGGATTTGATTTATCAAGTGTCCAATCTAGAGGCATGTTGTTACTATCTCCCCCTAAAATAACATGACCATTAATGTGGGGTATCAATTCATTAAGCATCGATTCAAAAAACTTCAATTGTCCAACTTTCGGAGCATAGTAGGCCTAGGCATGTCTAAATGGTCTGCAATACATTTGCTTTACTAAAGATATGTATGATTGACGGATACATAACTGAGACCAAGAGAAGGACAATGGAGATATTTTTCAGCACACCATGGATTGACAAGGTAGTGTCCAAAATGTTTTTGTTTTTTTTTGCATGATCACATCACAGAGAAGTGCAACATTTTGGAGTCACGCAGGACCCCTTTGTCAGGTGTGGGATGGAATGCCTGACGAAGGGGTCCTGCATAACTCCAAAACTCTTGGTCTCAGTTATGTATCCGTCAATCATACATATAAAGTGTATATGTATACAACTATGTGTACAACTGGTAACAGGAACTACTATTTGTAAGGAAGATTGGCCCATAGCCTAAACCTGTTATTTTAGAAAACAGAATGCAAGCCTTTTTTTGTTTTATTTTTTATTTATGGATAGCGTGTGAAAGTTTTAGAACCTCTTCCAGAGTTTTACTGCTGCCCTTGGCTTTGTTACGGTGGCCATATATTATATGATCATATTGCTGATCAATTTCCTGTGTGGGAGAAAAATACGATTGGAAACTCGAGCATACACTTAAGTATCACTAAACCTACATTGTGAAAAAACGATTAATAAATGGTGTATTACATGCTGTTCATACTCACTATGAGATTTGTTTTCTGTATTCAGCAAAAAACCTGGTGGATCCTGTTCTTTATCTCCATCTTCTGCTCACGTCCCCAATTCTGCTAGGAATTTTGCAGCTGTGGTGGCAACTTTGCACATGCTCAGTTTTCAGTGAGTTCCTATTGAAGACCATTTCCTCCCTATCACATCTGAGCAGCCCAAGTGACTTTGTATACACAGTGGTAAATGACAGCCCACTCCCTCCCTCCTCCTCCATGCCCACTAAACAGTTAGGGTCGGTTCACACTGGGGCAACACGACTTCAGCGCGACTTTGTACCACGACTTCAGCGCGACTTCAGCAAATTACAAGGCGACTTGAAGTCGCCTCCATGACAGGCGACTTCGCCTGTGGCCAATCACAGGGCAATCAGCTCTCTAGGAGGGAGGGGGGGAGGGAGGGGTTTTCCCTGCAAAGTCGCTTGACTTTACAGAGAGATCCGACTTGGAGGCGACTTCCATTGATTTCTATGGTACAGGTCGCCTACCAAGTCGGATCAAAGTAGTACAGGGAGTACGCTCTGAAGTCGGAGCGACTTCAGTAGTGTCTACTAAGACGCTAGCGTTCACTCCCATTGAATCTATTTCTGGGGCGACTTGGGGCGACTTGAGGGCGTACAAGTCGGATCCCAAGTCGCCCCAGTGTGAACCGAGCCTAAACCACTTCAGCCCCAGAAGATTTTACCCCCTTCCTGACCAGAGCACTTTTTGCGATTCGGCACTGCGTCGCTTTAACTGACAACCGTGCGGCCATGCGGCGTTACACCAAAACAAAATTGATGTCCTTTTTTTCCCACAAATAGAGCTTTCCTTGGTGGTATGTGATCACCTTTGCGTTTTTTTTTTTTTTGCGCTATAAACAAAAAAAGAGCGTCTATTTTGAAAAAAAAGCAATATTTTTTACTTTTTGCTATAATAAATATCCCCAAAAAATATATAAAAACAACATTTTTTTTCCTCAGTTTAGGCCGATATGTATTCTTCTACATATTTTTGGTAAAAAAAAAAAAAAAAAAAATCGCAATAAGCGTATATTGATTGGTTTGTGCAAAAGTTATAGCGTCTACAAAATAGGGGATAGATTTATGGTGTTTTTATTTTTTATTTTTTTATTAGGAATGGCGACGTTCTGCGATTTTTATTGTGACTGCGACATTATGGCGGACACATCGGACACTTTTGACACCATTTTGGGACCATTGTCATTTATACAGCGATCAGTGCTATAAAAATGCACTGATTACTGTGTAAATGACACTGGCAGGGAAGGGGTTAAACATTAGGGGGTGATCAAGGGGTTAAGTGTGTCCTAGGGAGTGATTCTAAGACCCCTGGGGCGTTTTTCAGGCGCTTTAGCGTTAAAAAAAAGCACCTGTAAAGCACCTGAAAGAAGCCTCATCTGCAATCCCAATGTGAAAGCCCAAGTGCTTTCACACCGAGACCCCTTCCACACTGGGGCGTGTTTCAGGCGCTTTAGCGCTAAAAAAAGCACCTGTAAAGCGCCTGAAAGAAGCCTCATCTGCAATCCCAATGTGAAAGCCCGAGTGCTTTCATACTGGGGTCGCTGTGCTGGCAGGGCGTCAAAAAAAGTCCTGCAAGCAGCTTCTTTGTAGAGCTTTCGCGTTTTTGCCACCGGGCTGGGTGGGCCGATGGCCCGAGCCCTTTCAAACTGCCAGCGCCCGAAAAACGCCCCAGTGTGAAAAGGGTCTTAAGCAGTGCTTTACCAGTGTTTATCGGGCACTAGCAGTGTGAAGGGGCTCGGGCTTTCACATTGGGATTGCAGATGAGGCTTCTTTCAGGTGCTTTACAGGAGTTTTTTTTTAACGCTAAAGCACCTGAAAAACGCCTGAAAAACGCTCCAGTGTGAAAGGGGTCTAACTGTGGGGGGGATGGGCTACCACTGACATGATAGCGATCACTGCTCCCGATGACAGGGAGCAGTAGATCCCTATAGAAAAAGAAGACCAGAGCATCTAGAGAAAGGATTCTTCAACGAGGAACACACAGGTATAAGGAAAGTTCAAATGGGATACTTTATTAGTAAACAATCCACCCACAGTAAAAATATTTGCAACAATAACCTCCACCAATGGAAATAAAATCGTAAGTTGTACTGATAACAGACACACCACACATAGCCTCCTCATACACTCAAACTCCCCGGGGTAGCCGGCTACCAATTGAGATCGCACAAATGGAAAGGCAATTATAAGGCAGCAAAAAAATTCAATAAAGTGCCAGAAAAAATGGGATATGTCCTCAATATGAAGTAGCAGTCTCTATTGAAAATAATTAGTGGCTGACATGCCAGTATATTGTGAAAGGAAGCGGAGTGCACTGAAGTAAAAAACAGCTGAAATATAATTCAGAATGAGTCCTCGGAAGGTAAATTAAACGTGCACTGATTTATAACACATAGAAGGTGTTGAAAGTCTGTAAATAACAGTAGTGGAAGCCAGATCACATATAGCAGACTGATGAAACAGACACATACCTTCGCTCCATTCTTGTAGAGAGCTGTAGGTGCATGTAACAAATAAGCTTACCTCACCTAATGTCTGGAGGTGTTGATAATTTGATCAAAAGTCACCTGTAGTAGAGAATCCCAGGGGGTTCCAAGGAGGAAAATAATTCCGTTGTTTGTTCACAGCCAACCAACAGGTAACCAAGCCCAGGGCGGGCTAACCGGAGCGGATATAAACGCTTCCACAAGCCCTTCACGCTCTATGAACGCTTCCCACTAGCACGCCAGGCGCTTCAGCCGTACAGCGCTTTCTCTAGATGCTCTGGCCTTCTTTTTCTATATGCATTGATTTGGTTTAGAGGAACCAACCTTTTTGTTACATCCAATTTTCGAACAATTTGGTACTAGGTATAGTGTCCTTTACTAGGCATATTACTACGGTCTACTTGGTGTCAGTTTGGTACACACATATAACCCGGACATTTTTATTAATTAGGAGTTCCCTGACCTACCTCTTGTTTTACTAGAAGTAGATCCCTGTCATGTCACTAGGCAGAACAGGGAAATGCCTTGTTTACAATGAGTCCGCGGGACCCGTGGGCACAGTCACGCTGTATGGGGCGGGCGTGCACGGGGGGGGGGGGACGTACAGGTATGCCCATTTGCCCACCGCTGCCATTGTGACGATGTATATCGGCGTGCGACGGTCAGCAAGTGGTTAAACACATTTGGGGTGGGATATTACATTTTTTTTTTTTAAACTAAAATAATTACAGTGTCATCATCCATAAACAGAAATAGAAGGGACAATGTACATTAAACAGTGTGTGTTTAGTATCACTTTAATGATCATAGTGGTCTGTCTACTTTTCCTAAAATCAGATTTTCCATCAGAACAATTATGATTGGTTTTGTTCAAAATCGATTGATATTGTTCATATGTGTCTTTTGATCCTATTGTCCAGTTCTATGAAGAACCGTCGATTGAGATCATTATGTGTATGACCACCATTAGAAAGAGTTTTCCTTACGATCTGGATCTGAAGCCGCAACACAGAAATTTAAAAGGACAAAAGAGGGCTCACCAGCCTTGTACATTACCCAATGCCCAATTCATTTTAAATCTAAAAGTAATATACTTACAAACAATGCTAAGCATAGAGCCTATAGCAAATATCCAACAGAACAATCAGCGGAAAGGTATAGGTGCCTGTGAAGAAACTGAAGATATTGTTGTTTACATCACAGTTCTATAGTAACAGTACAGAACATTTTTGGATTTTTATTTTAATTTTCTTTTCCTTTTTCTTTTCTGGGGCAAGATTTCTGTAGCCTCTAGTGTCCACGAGTCATACTATACTATGCTATACTATGATTTGCTATGCTATACCACAGGGTTGCGATGATTAGGTAAAACCCAGCCCCCTCGTTACAGGGAGGGGGGGCCATAGGCATACCCTTTGGTACCCAGATAATATTTAAAGTGACATTAAATGAGGATTTTTATTTAAATAACAAACCTGTCATACTTACCTGCTCTGTGTAGCCGTTTTGCACAGGACAGCCCCGATCCTCCTCTTCTCAGGTCCCTTACTGGCACTCCTGGCCCCTTCCCCCTACTGAGTGCCCCCAGAACAAGCAGCTTGCAATGGGGGCACCCAATCAGGCTCAATCCAGAGCTGCTGCTCTGCATGTCTATTCAGACATGGAGCCGTGGCTCAGCCCCGCCCCCGCTCTCCTCGTTGGCTCACTAGCTGTGATTGACTGCAGTGGGAGCCAATGGCCAGAAAAGTCTAATATACAGAAATGATTGGCTAAAAAAACAAACTGCATTTTATGCAGAGAATGCAGGCGTATGACCACAGTTAAAGCAACCTAAAAAGGAGGCTTTGCAGGACTGGTCACACAGATAGAGGGGACCTACAGATGCATGTAAAAAGGTATGTCAGAGTTTAAATTATAAAGTATAATTTTCTAAAGAAAATGCCTGTACTTCAGATAAACCTCAAATGCGTGTGCATTGTGTACGTGAAAATATTGCTACCCATCACCTTTTAGTACCTTATTTTCATAATAATACTTTTACATAATGGAATTTAAAAGGGGAACTGGGACTTTATTTCAGGCAGATGGCGAATAGAAAAATAAATACATTTGTGGTAGGCCAATGAGTTTATTTTCACACACGGTATAAGATCGAACTCAGTATGAAGTACATTGAAACCACCAATTATCTGAATTGAAGTAAAGTACAGTTCATAAATACATACAATAAATTGTAAAATTACACATTCTAAACAGTTCATGCAATTATAACCTTAAAAACAAAATAGCAGCACATTCCAGTTGGCAATGAAGGAGTATATGCTCCGTGTCGGAAAATGACAATTGTAACAAGGATAGTGATTATATGCAATGATAATAGACTAAAGCAGTTTGCATTCTGTCAACGCGTTTCGTGTAAACACACATCAGGAACAGATGCATCAGTTGGTCTGTAAGAGATATAGATAAACAGATACTGGTAAGTTCTGGTAAGAACCCCAGCATCAAGGGAAGGGAAATGAAAAGGTCATGAAATGGTTACTTACGTGGGACTGGAAAGCAGGAGTATGTAATGCTGCAACTGGGGGGAACTGCTAGGGTAACTTGTCTGTCATGGGAGCTGAGGGGACTAGACCACGCATGGGGCAGGGGCTCAAACTCAAGATCCCCAGGAAGTTAGGTTCTCCGTATGGTGTAAGTGGTAATGCCGAGTGAGGCTCCGAGGAAGTCTGTAAATAAATGTGATACTGTGAAGAGCTATCATATAATAATGATAGTGTAAACCAAGGGAGAACTAAGTGTCCAAGGCGGAAGATAGGTGGAAGGAGTGCAGAGGTTTACCAATAGCAACCATAGGACCATCCCAAGAGGGTGAATCTGAGGGCTCAGAGTGTATAAGACAAACATGTGAAAAGAAACAGGTGTCTACCATATAGCCCAGAATAGTTACCTTGTGTGTGGATGTATAAGGTGACAAGTTGCACAAAAAGTGTGGCATGACCCATGGTGCAGATAAAGTCATGAACAGTAACCCTACATAATGAAGGTAGTGTTCCTTCCTATAGGTATTTCATATCAGCATTACATTGATAGACTTTCTTTCAAGTCCAGTGAGAACAGGAAGTAGTAAGTATCTGATCCCCCCTCACCTTATTGTTAAGCATTGCTTTCAGTGTGCTGCACATATGTTGACAGCTATTGAATAGTGAAATCTCTCTGTAGCAGGCTAATGTAATCTCCATCATAGTCTAACCCATAATTATTTCTGTCCAGAAGGTCAACTGGAGGAGGGTCAGTATGATTTCCAATGGTGTCATGATTGGATAATTGATTAGTACTATCCTTGTTGTTTTCCTTAGTAGGATATTCATTGGTGTTCTAAAGGGGTAATAACTGGAATGCCTTGTTGGGGTACTTTTTATTTTATTAATTTTAGTCATTCACATAGCGCCAACAGTTTACATACTGTATAGTCACATCAGACCCTGCCTTCAAATAGCTTACAATTTTAGGTCCCTATCTCACGTACTAGGCTGGACGATCTGGAGATCTGTAGAGTGCTTTATCTGGTAATCCCAGGTACGATTCCAGGAGGTTTCTGGGGAGAAGTCTTATTGTCTTCGTTGAGAATGCAGGGGCCCTTGTCTCCCAAAAATGGGGACCTTCTAAAAGAAATCCTGATTAGCTATTGGTGCTTGCCCTCCTTCACGATTTGTTGAAGAATATAAGGCAAATCTGCATGCTTTATGTACTGATCTACACCTTCATGCTTTGCAGGTTTATTTTATTGTTTTGTTATTTATCTTTTTTAGTTAATAAGCAGGTATACCTTAATATGGCTATCAAGTACAGGTCACGTGTGTTATGTTCTGCCTATTATTTAATAAAATGTCATCATTTTCCATGACATATCTATAAAAAACAGCCTTGCTGGTTTATCAGCGATAAAAAGGGTACAACATAAAGCAGCATTGTCTTAATTTTCTTTTAAGAGATTATTTAATCATAAGAAAGCATGCACATCAGACATCTGTGGGTTTTTCCCTCCGTTGTACTGAATGGCTTTGGCTCCACAAATCTAGATCTCTTTTAAAACTTATATTGCTGATTTTATCTCCTGCTAAAAATTGCTGGAAGTCGTGCAGGGTTTAGTGAGACGTAAGAGACAATTGAAGCAATTTTTTTCTCCCCTTGCAACCTCTACAAGGTTACTTAGTGTCTGAAACTTGAGAAATTAGGTTAGAAATATCTTAGGTTTAACAATAACACAATAGTCTGGGTTGGAAAGCCACGGGTAAGCACATAGTGAAATCAAACCAGTATAGCCGCCACTATAGAGCAAAATAGACTTCAGTGATGAAAGAGGAATCACTGTGTTACAGGGTAGATTGATCCATAGGTACATTCCAGAAAAGCAGTAACACACCACTAAGTGGCAATTACCTACAGCCACCAGTGGTGATCTTTCTCCAGCTGTGGTAATAAAACCTAAAATATATATGCACTGAACAAAATTATAAACGCAGCACTTTTGTGTTTTTCCCTTATTTATCATGAGCTGAACTCAAAGATCTACAACTTTTTCTATGTACAAAAAAGGCCTATTTCTCTCAAATATTGTTCACAAATCTGTCTAAATCTGTGTTAGTGAGCAATTCTCCTTTGCCAAGATAGTCCATCCATCTCACAGGTGTGGCATATTCAGATGCTGATTAGACAGCATGATTATTGCACAGGTGTGCCTTAGGCTGGCTACAATAAAAGGCCACTCTAAAATGTGCAGTTTTATCACACAGCACAATGCCACAGATGTCGCAAGTTTTGAGGGAGCAAGTGACTGGCATGCTGACTGAAGGAATGTCCACCAGAGCTGTTACCCTTGAATTGAATGTTCATTTCTCTACCATAAGCCATCTCCAAAGGCGTTTCAGAGAATTTGGCAGTACATCCAACCGGTCTCACAACCGCAGACCATGTGTAACCACACCAGCCCAGGACCTACGCATCCAGAATCTTCACCTCCAAGATCATCTGAGACCACCACCCAGACAGCTGCTCAACAATTGGTTTGCACAAACTGTCAGAAACCGTCTCAGGGAAGCTCATATGCATGTTCGTCGTCCTCATCGGGGTCTAAACCTGACTGCAGTTCATCGTCGTAACCGACTTGAGTGGGCAAATGCTCACATTCGATGGCATCTGGCACTTTGTAGAGGTGTTCTATTCGTGGGTGAATCCCGGATTTCACTGTACTGGCCAGATGGTAGACAGCGTGTATAGCGTTGTGTGGGTGAGCAGTTTGCTGATGTCAACGTTGTGGATCGAGTGACCCATGGTGGCAGTGGGGTTATGGTATGGGCAGGCGTATGCTATGGGCAATGAACACAGGTGCATTTTTTTGATGGCATTTTGAATGCACAGAGATACCATGACGAGATCCTGAGGTCCATTGTTGTGCCATTCATCCACGACCATCACCTCATGTTGCAGCATGATAATGCACGACCCCATGTTGCAAGGATCTGTACACAATTTCTGGAAGCTGAAAACATCCCAGTGATTGCATGGCCAGCATACTCACCGGACATGTCACCCATTGAGGATGTTTGGGATGCCCTGGATCAGCGTATATGACAGCGTGTTCCAGTTCCTGACAATATCCAGCAACTTTGCACAGCCATTGAAGAGGAATGGACCAACATTCCACAGGCCACAATCAACAACCTGATCAACTCTATGCAAAGGAGATGTGCTGCACTGCGTGAGGCAAAGGGTGGTCACACCAGATACTGAGTGGTTTTCGGGGACCCCCCCCCCCAATACAGTAAAACTGCACATTTTAGAGTGGCCTTTTATTGCGGCCAGCCTAAGGCACACCTGTGCAATAATCATGCTGTCTAATCAGCATCTTGATATGCCACACCTGTGAGGTGGATGGATTATCTCGGCAAAGGAGAAGTGCTCACTAACACAGATTTAGACATATTTGTGAACAATATTTGAGAGAGATAGGCCTTTTGTCTACATAGAAAAAGTCGTAGATCTTTGCGTTCAGCTCATGATAAATAGGGGCAAACACAAAAGTGCTGCATTTATAATTTTGCTTAGTGTATATATATCGGGTAAAATAAGTATTGAACACATTACCATTTTTTTAGGTAAATGTACTTATAAAGGTGCTATTGACATGAAATTTTCACCACATGTCGGTAACAACCCATGCAATCTATACATACAAAGAAACCAAAACAAATAAGTTCAGACAATAAGTGTAATAAAATGGAATGGCACAGGGAAAAAGTTTTAAACACACTAACTGAATTACTTCGTACAAAATCTTTTGTTGGTAATGACAGCTTCAAGACGCCCATTCTTACACACAGTCTTCAAATCTTGAAAGTTCCATTGGCCTCTTCTATGAACTCGGATCTTTAGTTCTTTCTATGTATTTTCTATTGGATTCAAGTCAGGTGATTGGCTGGGCCATTCTAGCAGCTTTTTTTTTTCTTTGAAAACAATTGAGAGTTTCCTTGGCTTTGTGTTTGGGATAATTGTCTTGCTGAAATGTCCACCCTCATTTCATCTTCATGATCCTGGTGGATGGCAGCAGATTTTTATCAATAATGCCATTTTTCCATTGATCCTTCCTCCAATAATATAAAGTTTGCCAGTACCTTATGCTGCCCACGCCATGATGTTCCCACCTCCAAACTTCACTGTTGGTATGGGGGTGTTTTTGGGGTGATGTGCGGTGCCATTTGACCTCCAAACATATTGGGGGTCATTTACTATAGCGCCGATAAATGATCCTGCAGTCCCAGAAAATAGCGCCCAATTAAGACTTTAACTCTCAGAAACTGGGCACTAATGCATTACCAGGCCCCTTGACTCTGGTATGAATATTAAGGGGAACCCCACATCAAAATTTTTTTTTAAAATTGCGTGGGGGTCCCCCCAAAATCCATACCAGGCCCTTCGGGTCTGGTATGGATATTTAGGGGAACCCTGTGCCAAAATTAGAAAAAAAAATGGCATGGGTGTCCCCCCAAATCATACCAGACCCTTATCCGAGCATGCAACCTGACAGGCTGCAGGAAATGAGGGGAGGGGGATGAGAGATCACCTCCCCTCCTGAACTGTACCAGGCCACATGCCCTCAACATGGGGAGGGTGCTTTGGGGTCCCCCCCAAAACACCTTGTCCCCATGTTGATGGGGACAAGGGCCTCATCCCCACAATCCTTGCCTGGTGGTTGTGGGGGTCTTTAACAAGAGGGACCCCAGATCCCGCCCCCCCCCCATGTGAATAGGTATCGGGTACATTGAAGCAGTGAAATGTGACAAAAACCAATAGCCATTTTTTGACAATTCCTTTATTGTAGAATAGCTCTGAGTGGTCTTTTCCCCCGAGCCATGTCTCTCGCTGTCATCTTCTTCTTTATTTTTGGAAAAAAGGGGGCGGGCTTTCTGTGTGACAACAGATGGTCACGCCCCATGGCTGTGTAAGAGATGCCAGACAGCGTTGGACAAAACAATGGAGGAAGACGGCGGAGAGGAAGAACGTGGTGGCGAGGAAGAACACAGCAGTGGGAGAGGCGCGAACAGAAGACGGCAACAGAAGATGATGGCGGGAGAGACAGCACCAGGAGAAGATGACGACGAGAGACACAGCTCGGGGGAAGAAGACAACTCAGAGCTATTTTACAATAAAGGAGTTGTCAAAAACTGGCTATTGTTTTTTGTCACATTTCACTGCATTTTTTTGGTGAATGGGTAGGGGTACGATGTACCCGATATCCATTCATATAGGGGGGGGCGGGATCTGGGGGCCCCCTTGTTAAAGGGGGCTTCCAGATTCTTATAAGCCCCCCACCCACAAACCCCCAGAGCCACCGGGCAAGGGTTGTGGGGATGAGGCCCTTGTCCTCATCAACATGGGGATAAGGTGTTTTAGGGGGGACCCCAAAGCACCCTCCCCATGTTGAAGGCATCTGGCCTGGTACGGTTCAGGAGGGGGGGGCGCTCTCGTCCCTCCTCTTTTCTTGGGGCCTGTCAGGTTGTGTGCTCGGATAAGGGTCTGGTATGGATTTTGGGGGGACCCCATGCCAGCTTTTTTTTACTTTTGGCGTGGGGGGGGGGGTCCCTCCGGGTCCTTACTAGACCCAAAGGCCTAGTATAGACCTGGGGGGAAACCCCATGCCATTTTTATTACATTTTGGTGTGGGGGGTCCCCCCTGAATCCATACTAGACCCAAAGAGCCTGGTATAGACGGGGGGGACCCCATGCAGTTTTTTTGGGCTGGCATTTCTTTATACTTTCAGTGGGGAAGCCGCTGACAGCTGATGACTCATTGGTTGTTAAAGATGCGGCGGCTGGCTTCCTGGCCCCCCGGTTAGGAGCCAGCTATACACAGTGTGAAAATAATAACAGCAAAACACATCAAAAATCACATCACAAACGCAACAGTTGCATTACTGGTGCAGTTCCATTGAAATCTGTTACCCGCAAATCGCTTGAAAATGTTCCCGACCATTTCCAAAAATGCACTGCCTGCAAAACGCATAGGTGTGAACTAGTACCATAGGAAACCATGTTAAATGGAGTGTTTCTGCAAACTGAAAAACGCACTAAAAAATGTATAGGTGTGAACCTAGGGTCAGGGCCAGTTCACACTGGAGCGATGCGGAAACCCTGCGAATCCAGTGAGGGTTCCTGCACCGCATACAACTCACAGGCAGTTCACACTGCCATATGCGAACCGCTGGGAGTGTCAGTAGAAAACTAATGACACCCCCAAATCAGTTCGCATATCGCAGAGCGAACTGCAAATTCAGACAACACCCATGTGATCCGATTCTGCTGCGGACCAAAAAAAGGGTCCTGTGTGAGTTTGGTCCGAATGCGATGCAAATTCAACCATACAATCTGTATGGCTGAGTTTGCATCACACAGACATCGCATGTAATTTGCAAATCACATCCGATGTCGGACAGCACAACAGTGTGAACTGGCCCTAAGGCCCCTTTCAGACTTCTGCGACCTGTCCTGCGACTCCTGTGTCCATATACCTCAAGATTACACTGGCATTGCTTCAAATCACATCAAATCTGCTGCAAAAAGCGCTGCAAAATCGTGGGACATTCAGGTTGCACAAGTGTGAAAGGGGCCTAATGGACCTCAAGTTGTATGAAAAGTTGGCCAAGTGTGAAAGGAATCTAATGAGATTCATTGACAACACCTTTGAATTAGGCCCCATTTGCACTTGTGCGACCAATGCCTGTGTAATCTTGCGGTATATGGACCTAAAGTCACATCAAAGTCAAACCAAATTAGTACAGGGACTACTTTGAAGTTGTTGCAAGTTGTTGCTGGAAAAGTTGCCCAACTGTGAAACAAGTCATATATATTTTAATAGAAAGTTAGCTCTCATTAATATTTGCATATTCCCTACTGATTAACATCAGCAGAACAAATGCTGGAAGTGATGTGTGCACATGGGCCAGAAGCAAATGTGTGGTGATGCCAAACAAATCAATGAACCCCGCCCACACCAAATCTAACTACCACATCCACCCCCACATTTGAGTAAGCACAAGTACATATCCTACGTTTACCCGGCAAATGAACAGCACCTCCTCTTTGCTAAAGAAGAACCTTGCCATGTCCACCTAGATGGAGATCCTGACCAGCACAGGAACTTCTGCGTCATTACAATGACTAATTTCCTGGTCAGAAGGTGAAACCATGCTCCTTTGATCGCAGCTGCGAATACTTGATCGCAACCAGGATTAGAATTTATTTATTTTTGTTTCCAAATATGCGAATCTGTATTTTTACATATAATGATATTTGAAGGTAAACTTAAGGGAGTTTGATAAGAATTGGTGTCCCGAAGCTGAATTACAAAGGCCCAGCTTGAGCCCTGTTTCACACCGACAGCGGGAGGAAATCGTGTGAGCTCAGCTGAACTCACATGATTTCATTCCCGCATGTCAGTCCCGACTGCGGGGGGGAATTTCAGAGACATCTGTGCAGGTTTCTGCACTCATGTCAATAAAAATTGAACCCCGAAGTCGCTAAAAAGTAGTACAGAAACTACTTTTGGAAATTGCGGCACCGCACCAATTAGAACGGTGCAATTGCCACCAATTTGACATGTCAAATCGCACCAATGTGAACCAGGGCTGACACATACAACACTGCTTATCCACCAGCTGGATTCATTACCTGCAATTCTCCACAGCTGTTATATATAAAGATTCCACATTTATCATTTACTTGCAGGTTTGCTGAAGAGATTTTTTTTGGTGCACAAATACATATAGAAGTTATAAGATATAAAAGATATTGCACCTTCCCAAAACCACCACCCCCAAAACTAATTAAAAAGAAGAAAGAAAAGAGGAAAAAAAACACAACAAACAAGCTCAATAATGTACTTTTATTTTGCCAGTAGAAACAAAATTATGTACATTCATTTACTAGCTTCAAAAAAATTTCTACAGGATATATGGTGCTACATTTAGCAAAACAGTTAGCAATTGGGTTTTAAGGGCCCTGCTCCTAGGAGCTTACAATCTAAAATTTGTCTAAACCTTAGCGTGGACGCAGCTGTACTTTCAGTGTATAACGGGCAACACATCACATTTTTATCTGCAAGATTATAGAAACATACTTAACAGTCATTATTTTTACAAAGCATTCCAATGTAATATTAAAAGGCAAATATTCAAAATATAACGGTGAGTATGTTCTGCTGGAAGCTGCATTTCTGTGTACATGATTAAGCAATGAGATCAAAGAGTAGAAGGTCAGCACATGCTCCCAAACTATGTTTGCATGGTCAGACAGGAACAATACACACACAACATTGACAGCATGGCCACATAAACCCACTTTTGATGGAAAAAATGCACAAGAATTTCAGCAAACAGCCCTAGTTGGGCATTTGTCAATAAGCACAATATCATTCCTTCTCCCCCACAAATAACAGCAAAAAACGAACCCTTCCTACTGCAGCCCTTTCTATAAGATAGGTTGTAATGTAAGCACACTGACACACGCCCAATAGAAGTACACGCCCACCAGGATCTTTTAATCTGTCTCTTCATGTATATCTGAAGTGATTGCACCTGATAAGCAGGAACACATAATACTATTTGCAACTGTGTTAGCCCTTGGCTATGTGCATCAAATCTCCAACTACAGGCCAAAGATCGAAGTCCATTTGCATGCACATAAACAAAGCAACAGTTTTCTAAGCATATATACCTGTGCAGTGTAAACCCTACAATTTTAAATGTCCAAGTCCCTGGGCATGATTAGTGCTAACAAACATTAACATCAGTCCTTGGCTGCAATGAGCTTCCAATATAAAGTCCAAAACAAACTTTCTTACATTAGAGACTATTTCGACAGGAGACAAATAGGATGCCAGCATGTCTAGATTGTGGTGAGAAACCCACACAGGGAGAACATATAAACTTCACAAGCATTAGCATGTTGGGGAAATGAACCAGCAACCCCAGTGTTGCTTGACAGAATTGCTACCCACTTAGCCAGCAGGCAGCCCCACACATGTCTGCATCTCTGTAGTGTGAACTAGCCCTAAGTCCATAGCCATGCTCCGTGTCACAAGCAATATACAATATATTGGCCTAAGTATTGGGACACCTGCCTTTAAACGCACATGAACTGTAATGGCATCCCAGTCTTAGTCCATAGGGTTTAAAATCCTTTGCAGCTATAACGGCTTCAACTCTTCTGGGAAGGCTGTCCACAAGGTTTAGGAGTGTATCTATGGGAGTGTTTGACCATTCTTCCAAGTGCATTTGTGAGGTCAGGCACTGATGTTGGGGCGAGAAGGCCTGGCTTACAGTCCCCACTCTAAATTCATCCCCAAGGTGTTCTGTTGTGTTGATGTCAGGACTGTGTGCAGGCCAGTCACGTTCCTCCACCCCAAACTCACTCATCAATGTCTTTATGGACCTTGCTTTGTGCACTGGTCCAAATCATTTGGTGGAGAGGGCATTATGATGCAGGGTTGTTTTTCAGGGGTTGGGCTTGGCCTCTTAGTTCCAGTGAAGGGAACTCTTAAGGCGTCAGCATACCAAGACATTTTGGACAATTCATGCGCCCAACTTTGTGGGAACAGTTTGGGGATGGCCCCTTCCTCTTCCAACATGACTGCACACCAGTGCACAAAGCAAGGTCCATAAAGACATGGATGAGCGAGTTTGGGGTGGGGAAACTTGACTGGCCTGCACAGAGTCCTGACCTCAATCCGATAGAACACCTATTGGCATCCAACATCAGTACCTGGCCTCACAAATGCACTTCTGGAAGAATGGTCAAACATTCCCATAGACACACTAAAGCCTTCCTAGCCTTCCCAGAAGCTGTATAGCTGCAAAGGGTGGGCCAAATCAAATTTTAACTCTACTAAGACTGGGCTACCATTAAAGTTCATGTGTGTGTAAAGGCAGGTGTCCCAATACTTTTGGCTAGATAGTGTAGCTGGCAAGATTTACAATGGTGGTGGAACCATCCTACACATAAATATTACATTTAGACATAGTCTTAGGACCTGGGAGATGAGACAACTTCTCTACATGAAGTGGCATAATTGGGATTCAAACCCAGACGCTCAGGGATGCTAAGCAGAAGTTTTAACCTTTAAGCCACTGAGCTGCCACATGTGACAACCTCAATTACCGCTACTGTGCTCCATCAATTGCTGCCAGTGTGCCCAGCAATTGCTGCCAGTGTGCCCCATCAATTGCTGCCAGTGTGCCCCATCAATTGCCGCCAGTGTGTCCCGTCAATTGCCGCCAGTGTGCCCCGTCAATTGCCGCCAGTGTGCCCCGTCAATTGCCGCCAGTGTGCCCATCAATTGCCGCTACTGTGCCCCATCAAATGCTGCCAGTGTGCATTGCCCAGGAGTCGGGACTCACCTGTCTCGCAGCGGGTCACGGTGGTGTCGTCCACGCTCCTCGATGTCTCCGGTCCTCTCTATCAGGCGTCTAAACACAGCGCCTGTTTTTTCAGTCAATCAGATGACAGGTAACCAGACCCTAGCACCTGATTGGCTGAGAGGCGGGTCAGTTTAGGAAAGCGATTTATTCTGAGTAAAACAGCGAACGCACAGCATTGCGCCCGCTGTTTACCATTTTGGAAGCCTATTAGAGCCTACGGCTCTAATCAGGACACCTATTAGAGCCCACGGCTCTAATCAGGCACTTCAAAAAACCCCGCCGCTGTAATTCAGGTGCCCGGTGCCGCACAAGGGGCCGGACACCTGAATAGGGGGCGGCGACCATAGATTCATGCAATCCATGATTCTATCTATGGTGAGAGAGAGGTGACAGGAGAGAGGGGGCGGCACTCCTGCGCCCTTTATGGACGCACTGCCACTGCACCTAGTTGTACAGAGACGGGGAGTTTATCTCTTCTCCGACTTTTAAAGATACTTCAGTGTAGAAATCACCTTTTTACACAGTTTAAAAGCAGATTATCTTTAAACAATATACCACATATTTCAGTACCATTTAGGTAATTATATCATGATCTAAACATTATTTCCATGTGCACTACTCTAGGTTTTAGCAGAGTAAGGGTTTGGGTGCTATTTGGATTCAGAGAACTATAGTAGATTCGATTTTGGGAGTATTTTTTTACCAGCGCTATAGTGAGTACCAGTTTAGTGCTAATTAGCGCCGCGGTGCTATAGTAAATGACCCCTGGTGTGTATTATGGCATCCAAAGAGTTCAGTTTTGGTCTCATCTGATCAGACTATATTCTCCCAGTATTTCACAGACTTGTCTAAATGTTGTGGTCTTGCGTGGTGAGCGTGCATACAGGCCATGGCGGTTGAGTGCATTACTTATTGTTTTCTTTGAAACAATTGTACCTGCTAATTCCTTTATGAAGCTCTCCATAAGTGATCATTGGCTCTTGGACAACGCTACTGATAATTCTTTTCACTCCTCTGTCCGAAATCTTGCGAGGAGCACCAGGTCATGTTTTGCAACAATAAGATTGCGAAGGTCTTGCGAGAGCTCTTTGCTTTTACCCATCATGAGATGTTTCTTGTGTGATACTTTGGTAATGAGACACTTTTTTATAGCCATCAGTTGAGACTGAACCAGCTTATATTAATTTGCACTGACAAGGGGCAGGATTACTTTCTAATTACTGATAGATTTCAGCTGGCGTCTTGGCTTTCCATGCCTTTTTTTGCACCTCCCTTTCTTTCTGTGTTCAATACTTTTTCCATGTATTCAATACTTTGTTTACCCGCTATATATTTTCCACTTAAAAAGTATTAAAATAAAAGCCTACTCAAAACTTTTTACATAGTTTTGGTTAAAGTGGAAAGGCTTGGATGTTTTGCCAGCTTTTTATAGCTGTCCAGGTGCCAGCTAAAGCTATTACAAAGAGTAGGAAGTCCAAAGTTGACAAGACAAGTGGGATCAGATACCAAAGACTGATGCTAGGACATGTTGCCAACACAACTTTGTGGTGTTTAAAATCTAGTCCCATTGTTCCCCTTTCTATTATAATGCCAATGTTTGTTGTCCACTTGTCCATGTAAGAATGATATGGGGATGAAAGGTCACCAAGAGCTGAGCCAAGAGATCAGCTTTGGGGAATAAGGGCTGTCTCTGTATTTCTGTTCAAAGTAAGTGAAGGTTGGCCCACCTAATTTAGGGCTAACCGTGGCCTTAACAAAATGTAATTTGTGGATATTGAAACAATTCCAAACTAGGAACGTTTTAGGTAGTCTGAAAGGCATGGAAAGATTTGCTAGGACATACCTTTTTAATACTTTAGTGACACATTGATGCGAATTGCCCAGACCATATTTGTTTAACTTGATTAGGGTCTACTTTTTTTTTTTTTACAGATGATGATTAGTTTCTCTTTAGAAATGTTTTCACCCAAGATTCACTTAACATTCCCCTAAGGTTCACACAATCGTCTAATTTGATTCAATTGTAAAAAATATGACTCCTGGGTGAAAACTGCGTGAAGCATGCGTTGAAACATTTATAAATAGACCCAACTAATTTGCCCACTTAATTCATTTTTACATTTCTTTTTATTTGCTATAGTGTTTTAATAAATTCCCTTCTTAGGTTTCTTCTTATAAGTTGAAAACATTTTTTTAAAATATTTTTTAAACTTTTATCATTTTGTGAAAACTTTACGGTCTTCTATAAGAAAAGTAAAAAAAGTATTCCTTAGAGTGCAACTAGAAAAAAAAGTGCCATCTGTTTATAAACAAAGCCATGTGAGTACCATGCCAGAGGAAGACCAGGAATTGTCAGTGGCTAATGGGTCTTACAGCTAGGTGTTGAACAGAGCTGCCTGCTCCTGGCTTTAAAAGGAAATAGATTAAAGCGGTATTAAAGCCAATGCAAACACTTATTATGTTGCAGCTTATCATTTGCATTCATTTTCTTGTTTAGGCTTTCTTTTTTCTATCTTTATCTGGTGATCCAGCTGGTAAGTCTGTTGTTTTTCAAAAGAACCGCTCTCCAGAAAAATTTATCAGGGTTCGTTCAAATGTGCATCAATACCATGTTTTTAAGCAGCATTTATTAGACATTTTTAAAGCCTCATCACCACCCTTTAGTGCCTGCCATGAATATAACAATGGGCACCACACGGTACCTTTGTGTTGTGTCATGTTAGAAATTAAGCAGCATTTTGTTTTCATGAGGGATTGACAGTTGTCAGCCATCTCCATTGATCTCAATGGTAATGCTCTATAAGCACACTTTAACAGCACCTATAGCATTTATGGCATGTTAGTGAAGCATTTATAAAGTGTTAGCTGGGCATTGGAGGAGAGATAGTGGAGGTTCCTGTATCCCAGAATGCATTGGGAAATGATAGAGAACTAGGACAGAGAAGTTCCAGCCACTTCTGGTTTGTGTGGTAATGCCATTAGCTTGTGTGTGTAGGCAAAAGCATCAACCAGGCAACAATACTGACAGTGCCAGGTAGGAGCAGAAGCGTTGAGCATTATTGCCAGTGGCAATTTTTGTGTCAATAGGGTTGAGCTGGACCAAGCCAAGTGTCAAAGAGAGCAAAGTCCATCTTGCAGATTATTCACAAAAATATCTGCTATCACATCACAACCTACCCATACCTCAAAGCAGATAATTTCCTCTATATCTATTCACCTTTAGGTATTTCTCACTAGAAAAGCAACACTTCCATGGGCATTTATCAAGCATTCTTTAAGTTTTTCAATGCTTAAGAAACATGAAAACAAACATTTATTATATTGCAGCTTACCGATTCTCAGATGTGGTCACTGCATTCGTTTTCTTTTATTAGACATTTTTTCTTTATTTGCACCTGGTGATCTGGCCAGTAAGTCTGTTACTTTTCAACAGCCCAAGCTTTATTAACAATAATAAAGTGTCTAACTTAATATTAGATCAAGCTTATTTCTTGTGCAGTATATGTATATCTAAAACTAGGGTTGCACTGATACCGATACTAGTAACAGTATCAGTGCTATATGGGGGGGATTGGGGCTTGTAACCTCCTCCACCGTGGCACTGATTACCCCCCACTTTGCCCTGTGTCCTTCTCTGGCTTCAGGTGTCCTCCCTTCCTCCCTCCGGTGTCCTCCTCCCTCTCTATGTGTCCTCCTCCAGGTCCCCCTCTGTGCTCCACGGTTCCTTCTCCACCCCCCCCCAGATCTGTCAGGATGGAGAGCAGATGAAGGAGCCCATCTTGGTGGTGGGTCAGGCAGCGGGTGACGGCGGCGAGCTGTGGGATGGGCAGCGGGTCAGGCAGCGGCAAGCTGTGTCCTCCATGCATCTCTTCTTTCTTCCTGCTAGGCGTCCAATAGGAGTGCCTGTTCTTTCAGCCAATCTGGTTGCGGGTATTAGATCCGCACTTCCTGATTGGTGGAGAGGCTGTTCAGTGTTAGAAGAGCGAATATTCATTTGTTTTTCTAACACACCTGGGTGGGCTCTGAGTGCAATGCTCTGCGCTCCGAGTCCACTTTATTTTAAAGCCTATTAGAGCCCGTGGCTCTAATCAGGTGCTTCAAAAAAACAGCCCCTCCGCTGTGATTCAGGCGCCTGGATGCCTGAATAGGTGGTGGCCGTGGCGGCCATGGATAGATTCATGCTATGCATGCATCTTTCCATTATACATATAGGGGGGGTGGCATGATAGAGGGGGCGGCGCCCGTGCGCCCTTAATGGACAGGCCACCACTGTACTTGGCATTGAAATTGCATACAGCTTTTGGAATACAATACTGCTTTATCAGGCCAACATGGGAAAAGAGGATTTAATAAGACTTGTGGACCAAAAATCAAATATCCTTGTGCTTACATAGTTGGGTAACGCTATGCAGGAAGTTGATGGAGAAGGTTAAAGATAATGAGTGGCAACACCCTCTGGCACTTACTATTTAAGTGAGGTGTGGTTTGGAAGGAGGGGCCTATGAGGCTGTGCCTTGCCTACAGCAGACTGACTCTCTGGGGTTGACTTAGACCCCTTTCACACTGAGGCAGTTTTCAGGCGTTTTAGCGCTAGAAATAGGACCTGTAAAGCGCCTGAAAACTGCCTCCCATTCTCTGCAATGGGTGCTTTCACACGTTCAGAAAAGTCCTGCAAGCAGCATCTTTGCAATGAATGGGCAGCGCTTCTGAAGCACCTGAAAAGTGCTTCAGAAGTGCCATAACACGGGAGTTTTTAACCCTTTTCTTGGGGTTAAAAGCACCTTGCTAGAGGCTGAAAAGCAGTACAAAAGCGCTGCTTAAACAGTGTTAAAGCGCTGCTAAAACAAACGGCGCTTTAGTGCGAATGGCCGGCACTTTCAGTGTAAAAGCAGCCTCACTAAAATTGGAGAGTGCAAAATCTGGTACAGTTCTTTATAGAAACCGACCAGGTTCCAGTTTTTTTTTTCTTGTGAAAGCTTAATTGAACAAGTTAGAAGCTGATTGGGTACCATGCACAGCTGCACCACATTTTGCACTCTCCAGTTTTAGTAAATCAACCCCTCTGTGTAAATGGTTGTTGAGTCTAAGGCCCCTTCCACATGGGGTGAGCTCTGTTGGAGTCCACCTGCTCAGCGGAGAATCTATCCACTGATCCCTGCTAAGCAGGCGGGTGGCTGGTCTGTGTCCGCCCTGCTTATGCAGGGTGGTAACAGACACAGCCTGCTCTCCTCTATGAGCAGTCGGCTGTAAACAGACCGGACGGAATAGACCTGTTCATTTACACCCGACTGCCATCCAATCCGCCAGATGGGCGGGGAATGGATCCCCATCTGTCTGTTTTTAGAGAATAGGATCAGATGTTGGCAGGTTTCAATGGAAACATGTCCGTTGACACCCGCCATTCCATAGAGGAGACTGGAGAGTCTGATCAGTCCGCTAGTGTGAAAGAAGCCTAATCGACAGTTGGCCAAGTCCAAACAACTCCCCCCTTGTGTATTTTAGAAAAATATTTACATACATACCTTTTTTCCAGCTATCTTCTCACTCATCACGATGCAGGCTTCCTTTTCTCATCCGGCAGCACAGAGGGCAGCCCCTGCGCCCTAATAGACGGGCCGCTGCTGGATCAAAGTATTCAATTCCATCTTGCAGAAAATTCTCAGAAATGTTTGCTATCACACCACAACCTAGACAAGCCTCAAAGTAGATCATTTCCTCTACATCACTTCCCCTTTAGACACTTCACACTAGAAAAGCAACACTTTCATGGGCATTTATCAAGCATTCATTAAGCTTTTTCGATGCTTACAAAACACAAAAACAAATAATTATTACATTGCAGCTTACCGATACTTAGATGTGGTCGCTGCATTCATTTTCTTTTATTAGGCCTTTTTTCCTTAATTTTCACCTGGTGTAAAATGTATGTAAAATCTTTCTACTAAAAAGAAAAAAAATATTTGCTGTAACTGGTTAAAAAGTGTTAGCCGAAGTGTGGCTTTAATGGCTTAAAAAAAAAAAAAAAGAAAAACTGCATTTTGGATTGGTAACATGCAATATATTTTTGATTTGGAGTTTAATACCGCTTTAATTAAATTGAATGAAGCTCTGCACCGTTTAACCCAGCACAGGACCAATGATGGACCTTAATGCAGTAGGTCTTCTGGGGATATCTCTGAAGAGAAGATGAGTATTGCAGCAAAAGCTGCATTTGTATTTCAAATATGCTGGGCTATTTATTTTTTTCTTTATAGAAAATCGTAATTAGTCTTTAAACTTAAGCCTTATCCTCCATGTTAAAAATTTCATGTATGCATTGATAACATAAGCTCACGATGTCTCACTGAACATTTATATACAGTATAATAAAGCAGCCTCATTACTTACTACATAATTCAGCAATTGTCTAACAAGTCCTCAGATCTGGAATCTTGAGGGAGCACTAATATTGAACGGCAGTGCAGTTGAGTAGTGTCTGCTGTCACTTTAAATAGAAGAAATGCTATGTTTAATCTGTTGATCTGCATGCTGCTTACGGAAACCTTGGCGCAGAGATACCATAGTAACAGATTGATGCAAACCCCCGGCAAAGGTGAAAGGAGACATGGGAAGTGAGGATAATTGTCCCCACCTGAGCCTGATAAGCTGGACTAAAGTCAGGAAACAAATAAAAGATAACATCTAAGTATCTTGTCATATGTATATTTCTCGGTTTCAAAATGGCACTGAAGCTGTTTTTAAACGGCAAAAAATATTCAGTGGGATGCTTCCAGCAAGCTAATGTCTTATAAGAAGAGAATTGTATACAAAATAGGCATTATCCATGGTTATAAGTTGAGGTTTTCATGTATTTTAAAAGGCAAATGTGAAACTTCACCTACCATATTGATTATGCACTGTTAAACTGTCTGGTTTCTGTGATGTAAAAAAATGAGACAAAGATAAATCATTTCAGAACTTTTTCCACCTTTAATGGAACCTATAAACTTTACAACTCAGCTGAACAACAAGCTGAAATCTATATAATAATATGGTTGCATAAATGCGCACACCCTTAAACTAATACTTTGTTGAAGCACCTTTTGATTTTTAACAGCACTCAGTTTTTTTGGGTATGAGACTATCAGCCTGGCACATCTTGACTTGGAAATATTTGCCCACTCTTCTTTGCAAAAACACTCCACATCTGTCAGATTGCGAGGGCATCTCTTGTGCACAGCCCTCTTCGGATCACCCCAATGGAGTTTCTTTTTATAATTTATTTATTTTTCTTTTATATAAACAGGAGAAAAATGAACAATCCTTCTGTATATTACATTCCATTTCTGCACATACAGCCAGACAAGAAATAGAAAAACAAAAAAAAAACATGATAATAACTCGTTACATTTCATTCCATCTACTCCTGTCTGTTTCTAATATATTATCCAATAAAGATGGATAAAAGAATGAACCCAAATAAACATAAAGAAGTCACAAAAGAGGCAAAGAAGACAAAGAAATAAGAAGAGTAATCTTCCTCTCTCATTTCCGCCCTCCATGTTGTTACTCCTTGCCGCGTCAGAAGGGGGGCTCTTCCCCCAGACCTGGCCGTAATACTCCAACTACCTCTCAGTATTCCGACTGCAGTTCCTATTTATAGTCCATTTCCCCCTCCTTTCCTTACCCCCCTCCCAAAACAAAAAAAAACAAAAAAAAAAACATTTAACTCCCCTCCCCCCCCCCACCCCCCCTCCTCTTTAATTTGTATCAATTCGTTTTTTCCCTTCCTCTGAAGAAATAAAACAGTTCCATGGCGACCATGTTTTTAAATAAATTTCCCTTTTTTTTCTAGTTGTCCAGACTAGATCTTCCATCCTGTTCACTTCCTCTACTTTCCTAAGCCACATACTCACTGTAGGGGGTTGTGCCTGTTTCCACTTAAGCGGGATACATGCTTTAGCTGCATTCACCAAATGACACAAAATAGAGTTCCTATATATTTTCCCCGGAATCTCTGACAGATGCAAAAGGAAAAAAGCTGGGTCTTCCTCTATTTCCACATCGCTAAATTTTTGAATTATCTCCCGACCCCATAGATTTTCAATCTGATTCAGATCTGGGCTCTGGCTGGGCCATTCCAAAACTTTAATCTTTTTCTGGTGAAGCCATTCCTTTGTTGTCATGCTGAAAGATGTTTATGTTCAGTTTTCTAGCAGAAGCCTGAAGGTTTTGTGTCAATATTGACTGGTATTTGGGACTGTTCATAATTCCCTCTACCTTGACTAAGGCCCCTGTTCCAACGGAAGAAAAACAACTTCAAAAGTATGATGCTGTTACCAACATGCTTCACAGTGGGTATGCTGTTCTTTCGGTGATGTGCAGTGTTGTTTTTGCGCCAAACATATCTTTCGGAATTATGGCCAAAAAGTTCAATCTTGGTTTCATCAGACCATAACACATTTTTCCACATTCTTCTGGGAGACTTCAGATTTGTTTTTGCTAAATTTAGTTAGGCTTGGATGTTTTTCTTCATAAGAAAAGGCTTCCGTCTTGCCACTCTACCCCATAGCCCAGACATATGAATAATATGGGAGATTGTTGTGACATGTACCACACAGCCAGTAGTTGCCAGATATTCCTGCAGCTTCTTTAATGTTGCTGTAGGCCTCTTGGCAGCCTCCCATACCAGTTTTCTTCTCGTTCTTCTTTTGGAGGGACGTCCAGTTCTTGGTAATGTCACTGTTGTGCCATATTTTCTGCACTTGATGTCTTCACTGTGTTCCATAGTATATCTAATATCTTGGAAATTCTTTTGTACCCTTCTCCTGACTGATACCTTTTAACAAAGAGATCCCTCTGATGCTTTGGACCATGGCTTTTGCTGTAGGATGCAACTAAGAAAATGTCAGGAAAGACCTACTAGAACAGCTAAACTTTATTTGGGGTTAATCAGAGGCACTTTAAATAATGGCAGGTGTGTACTGACTCCAAATTAACATGAGTTTGAATGTGATTGCTTAATTCTGAACACAGCTACATCCCCAGTTATGAAAGGGTGTGCACACTTATGCAACCACATTATTTTAGTTTTTTTATTTATACTCCACCACCCTAAAATGTTTCTGTTTGTTTTTCAATTGAGTTTTACAGTTTATAGGTCACATTAAAGGTGGAAAATGTTTTGAAATTATTTATTTTTGTCTAATTTTTTTACATCACAGAAACCAAAAGTATTGGGACACCTGCCTTTACACGCACATAAACTTTATTGCCATCCCAGTCTTAGTCCGTAGGGTTCAATATTGAGTTGGCCCACCCTTTGCAGCTGTAATAGCTTTAACTCTTCTGGGAAGGCTGTCCACAAGGTTTAGGAGTGTGCCTATGGGAATGTTTGACCATTCTTAGAGAATTTGTGAGGTTGGGAACTGATGTTGGACAAGAAGGCCTGGCTCGCAGTCACCGCTCAAATTCATCCCGAAGGTGTTCAGGACTCTGTGCAGGTCAGTCAAGTTCCTCCACCCCAAACTCGCTCATCCATGCCTGTATGGACCTTGCTTTGTGCACTGGTTCAAATCATTTGGTGGAGGGGGGATTATGGTGTGGGGTTGTTTTTCAGGGTTGGGCCTGGCCCCTTAGTTCCAGTGAAGGGAACTCTTAAGTCGTCAGCATACCAAGACATTTTGGACAATTTCATGCTCCCAACTTTGTGGGAACAGTTTGGAGATGGCCCCTTCCTGTTCCAACATGACTACACACCAGTGCACAAAGCAAGGTCCATAAAGACATGGATGAGCGAGTTTGGGGTGGAGGAACTGTACTGGCCTCAACCCGATAGAACATCTTTGGGATGAATTAGAGCAGAGACTGCGAGCCAGGCCTTCTCGTCCACATCGGTGCCTGACCTCACAGCCTGACCTCACATCTGCACATCCAGCTTTTGTCTGCCGAAAAAGCAAAATGTCAAAAGCACCGTGCTAACAATTCGAAAATCAGCAGACAGCTTGTTGTACAAATTTTTCCATCGGATTTTCGTATCGTGTGTACGGGCCTTTACACTGGGATGCCATTAACCTCCCTGGCAGTAATCCCAAGTGTGGCTCGGGATTAAATTTCAGTACCATTAATGGTGACCCCGAGCCACACTCGGGATTGCATTGCGGAATCCTGGTCCAGTGTACTTACCTTGTCACCAGGATCCTGCGAGGTCCCCCCGCTGGGTCCGCGGGCTCCATCCTCTGCTCGATGCCTCTGTGTTCCAGGCTCCGTTCCCTGTGAGCGTTGCGATGCATGGGGGCAGAGTCCGGTGGCAAATACAAAAAATACACAATACATAACACATGCAGTACACTGTGATCTTACAGATTACATTACTGTATCAGATCATTTCACAACCCTTTTGTCCCCAGTGCTTTGTCCAATGCCCTGCATGGACTTTTATATTATATATACTGTTCTTTCTGCCTGGAAACTGGATATTGTCCATAGCAACCAAAAAGTGTCCCTTTATGTCAAAAGTGGTTTTAGACCAGCTAGAAAACAGCGATAGTAAATTAGAATCACTTGCAGAATTGAGCTATAGTGATTTGTGGGAAATTAATTTTATTATTATTTTTTATAATTATTTATAGTTATTTATTATATTATAATTTATGATTTTGTGTTTCAAACTTTATCATACCCGGGATGTCTACTAGACTCTTGTTTAGATAGATTTAAGTGTGTTATTACTAAGAATTACAGGCCTACCATATAAAATGCCAAATTTCTATGCAAAACAATATACCGCTTTGAGACGCAAAAATCGGACATAATCATACCGCTAGAGAGGCTACAGTTCATGTGCGCATAAGGGCAGGCGTACCAATACTTTTGGTAATATAGTGTATTTACAAATGTGTGTAACTAAAACCTCCGTATTTTTAACACAAATTGTTCTACGATGCAATTCTTATGTTGGTGGTTAGCTGTGTGTTGGGAAATTTTTGGATTGTGTTTGTTCTGTGAAGAGCCCTTCCATTAAAAAGCTATAAATTGATTGGAGTGGTTTGCCAGAATTTGTTTCTAATGCCGCGTACACACAGCCGGACTTTCCAGCAGAAAAGGTCAGACGGAATCATTCCATCGGATATTCCGATCGTGTGTGGGCTTCATCGGACTTTGCCTTTCGAAAATTCTGACGGACCTAGATATAGAACATGTTTTAAATCTTTCCGATGGAATCAATTCCTATCAGGAAAACTGTTCATCTGTATGCTATTCCGAAGGACCAAAAACAACGCAAGGGCAGCTATTGGCTACTGGCTATTGAACTTCCTTTTTCTAGTCCCATCTTACGTCATCACGTTCTAAACGATTGGACTTTGGTGGGATCGTGTGTGGGCAAGTCCGTTTCAGCGGAACTCTGTCGGAAACACACTCAGAGTTTATTCTGACGGAAAAAACAGTCATGTGTACGCGGCATTACAGTGGTCAATTGTTGGTCTGTATCTACCCATCTGCAATCACACCATACCACATACCCTGTTTCCCCAAAAATAAGACCTAGCGTGATTGTCGGGGATGGCTGCATTATAAGCCCTACCCCCCAAATAAGCCCTAGTTAAAGTCCTTGTAGGTCTTATTTTCAGGGTAGGGCTTATTTTCGGGGAAACAGGGTAGGGCTTATTTGGGGGGTAGGGCTTATATTGCAGCCATCACTGACAATCACGCTAGGTCTTATTTTCGGGGAAACGGGGTATCTCCTTTCACAGAAACAAAATAAAACTGGCTAATTGTCTAATATTATCTACACCATGCTACATCCCATACAGTATAAAAGTTGGTGTTTCTCAGATTGCCATTTAGCTTGCCACTTTCCTCATCATCTATATTGGCTGTATCTCGCCCCTGTTTGCACAAATATCATGGCACTCACCCCTGAACTTTTTTCTCCTTCTAACTAAGGCTATACCTAAGGCTAGGTTCACACTAGAAACCAGTGCAGGAAACCAGTGTTCTGTGCGGGTTACCTGCACCGTGTTCAAAACGCAGCGGGTGCCAGTGTTAAGTTATAGATAGCCCAAAGGCAGGTCACAAACACAGTGCATTTGCCTGCACCGGACCGCATGATACAAAAGTTCCATTGGATCCGATTTCAGTGCGTTCCCAAAAGTAATACATGCATTTGGTGCGATTTGAGCCCATTTAAAACGAATGGGTTCAATTTGCACCACACTAAATCTTATGTGAATTGCACAGGAATGCGCAGCATGTTCCTGTGCGATTCATAGACTGAACCAATGATAAGTCATGAATCTGCCAGCTTCTACTGTCCTTTATAGCAGAATGATTCCTCTTCCGCTCTACAGTAAAAATGTGTTTTTAGCATTTTATGTCAAGTTTCTTTTTTTTTTTTAAATGATAGATCAATACACAAAACATCAATTTGACAAAATCAACTACAAATTCATTGATCAAAGAAAAATACAATAAGGGCTCATGTTGATGGGCTTTTGTTTGCTTCAAACAACCTTGCTTGAAGCCGTTCAAATGCAGGTCTGAAGCGGGTCAACTGCAGAATAAATGCACCTGTCAATGTATTCTGAATGCTCTTAGACATGTTGCTAACCGATGTCATCAACACAAGCACTTAGAGTGGTCAGTTTGGTAAATAGGTATTTTGGAGATTTGAATGTTGGAATTTTAAATCAATATGAATATTGACCACTAGAGGGCATTAGAAAGCTTTACATTACAATAAATACAAACAATGCAATTTTGTCCTATTGTCTTCTAGCACAGTGTAAGTTTATAATTTATGTGCCTGTAAGGCATTGTAGTCTACTATAATTGGTATGTCATGGATGCCGTGCTGTTTTCTTTGAAATATGCCCATCTCAACAAACTATTTACGAGAAGAAAAATCATGTATAGGAAAACTTTTGATCCAAAGGAATTCTAATTCACTGAACTGTTTTATTCATACCGAGCACATTCAGAAGCAACAGGACAGGACATACATCTCTTTGCTTTCCAGCACTGGTCCTGGTGAACGTCCTGGAGCAAAGCCAATTTTGTGCAAGAACTACCAGACGGATTTTAGAAGTCAGAAAGTCTGAAATATGCTCTCTGGTTGGTTGCTGTAGATTGTTGCATCTTGCACATTACTTTGTCTAAATAATTAAAAAGCTCTACATTTTTTTTTAAATTTAAATAAACTGTAATTTAAGCAAACAACATTTTTGATAGTGAAGGTGAGAATAAAAAAAAAAAAAAATCAGGCGACATTGATATATTTTAGCCTTCACGGTTTTGCAAATTATTTTTATGCCTTTTTCCTTTGCACTGCAGAAGATTTATCATAAAGCCATTATTCTCCTTTAATTATTTATTAAGGTTGCTTTTAACAAAATGTACGTTTCAAGGGCAACATTTGCTTTCTGTGTAACTCATTGTTTTATTGCGGGTTCATAGCAGTTATGCGAAAATGAAAAGTTGAACCTTTTTTTTTTTTTTTTTTTTTTTTACTTTTTCATGGAAAGTTTCTTGTTGCCCCTGGGATGTGTAGTTTTAATCTATAGAAAACAGGCAGACACTGTAGTTTTATGGTGTAATGTGGTGGGAGATGTGTAGTAAGCTTTAACTCTATCAATCCTGGAGCTTTTACCGTGTCTGCTCACATATGGGTCCAGCCCAGTGCGCATGATTTAATATACAAACTTCCAGGCTCCTCTAAAGGCCCATACACACGATCTGACTTTTTGACAACAAACATGCAAATTAGCTGTTTTAAGGCAACATCCTACCGTGTGTACGCTCCATCGGACAAACTTTTTCGGTTTTCATAGGACAAATGTAGGCTGTGCGAACAGACAAACTTGGCGGAAACAAAAGACCTACGTCGGCAAGTCCAATCGTGTGTACACAAATCCATCAGACTTTAGTACAAAGTACAAACACGCATGCTCAGAAACAATGCAAAAGATCAGACAGCAATACAGAAGTTGACCAAAGGGTGGCGTCAGAGAATTGAACGTCCTCTTTTGAAGTGTCGTCAGTACATTGAAACAACATTACGTTCCTGTTTGTTGCCTAAAAAGTCCTGCCGTGTGTATGCAATACAAGTTCACGGCCAACGCCCTTTGGACAGAAATCCACAGAAAAGTTTGTTTAAAGTCCGATCGTGTGTACGAGGCTTTACTGTGAACATGCAGCACTTTGCACACCAGGTGAGAACACTTTTTATAGCTTTGGTAGAAGTTCCGCTGTTTATACACATTTTCATATACAGCCTTCAAGATCGTTGCCATAAGGAAAAGCTATAGAACATGTCACTGGAGTCCTAGTACTGGATTGTTAGAAAATAGGCAGGCATGACTATGCTCTAACTTTTAAAAAGTTACTATTTGAATGGGGGCACAAAGGGACCCTTGGCAAAACAGGATGAAAAATGAGACGTACGTTCTGGCTGATTCTAGTTCCTTCTATGTACAAGTACACTGTTAATGCTTATGGCAAATTCTATTGAAACTAACTGAAAATATATTATTTCCAATGGTAGTTTCCCAACATACATGAAATGAATAGCAGCCTATGAGCAGGGAAATCACAGCAGCTTTGTTTAGAGTAACAATACTTTTTTGACCACCAGCCAGGTAACCACTTTTCATATCCAGATCTTCTGGCTGCAGCTTCTGATCAAGAAAAATTTCCAACTTCTCCCATTGACAAAAGTTCCACAAACAATAGACTTCTGTCTTACTGGTATGGTCACACACTGATCCGAATTCGGCTGGTGTCTGCTGAACCTGTCAAAATTTGAATCAGTGTATAGCCAGCTTTACACTGATTAGATCTGTTATCCATTATTATAAATGCTCTGCTGCTGGCCAATTTTACACTGCTGTATCTTCTGCAGTATCTTAATCCTTTAAATAAAACCCCAGTCTGTGTTCTTTGTCTCCAGTAAATTTGGACCTAGCCTTGCTATTTAAAAATTGGCTTGCTGCTGGCTAATTTTACACTGCTGTGCCTGTATTCTTTGGCCTACACATTATACATTTTGGCCTATTCTCTCTCAGTAAAAATGTCTCGTTGTATCTTCGTCTTCTAATTTTTGAGAGTTTATTATAAATTAGCCAACAGCAGGAAAGTTTCACATTAGTGAGAACAGGGACAACCACAATGATATCCTGGCCAATTCCTATTTGGGCGTCAAAGCAGATATATTACCATTCAGTGAAAAGGCGTGTGTTGCTCATAAAACACCCTGAAAAAAAATATTTTCTTTCTTTATTTTATATATACCGTATATACTTGAGTATAATGCCGCGTACACATGATCGGACTTTCTGGCATACTTGGTCCGGCAGACTTTCCGACGGACTTTGTCCACCAGGTGCGCCGGACTTTAAAACGGACGGACTTGCCCACACACGACCGGACTTTCCGGTGGGCTAGGTCCGCCCGTCTTTCCGACGGACTTTCGCCGGAGTTACGGCGGACTTTCAGAATGAACGGACTTGCTCACACATGGACAAGTTCGTTCATTTTGAACGTGACTCAGGTACGACGGAACTAGAAAAGGAAGTCAATCTTGCCGCTTTTATCGGCGAGATTGACACCTAGCGAGCCCCGTCGCGGGTCATACCAGGCCCTTAGGTCTGGTATGGGTTATAAAGGGAACCCCCTACACCGAAAAAACGGCGTGGGGTCCCCGCTAAAGTCCATACCAGACCCTGATCCGAGCATGCAGCCCGGCCGGTCAGGAAAGGGGGTGGGGACGAGCGAGCTCCCCACCTCCTGAACCGTACCAGGCCGCATGCCCTCAACATGGGGGGGTGGGTGCTTTGGGGGAGGGGGGCCCTGCAGGGCCCCCCCCAAAGCACCTTGTCCCCATGTTGATGAGGACAAGGGCCTCTTCCCGACAACCCTGGCCGTTGGTTGTCGGGGTCTGCGGGCGGGGGGCTTATCGGAATCCGGGAGCCCCCTATAATAAGAAGGCCCCTAGATCCCGGCCCCCACCCTATGTGAATGAGTATGGGGTACATGGTACCCCTACCCATTCACCTGGGGAAAAAGTGTCAATAATAAAACACACTACACAGGTTTTTAAAATAATTTATTAAACAGCTCCGGGGGGGTCTTCCTCCTGCTTCGGGGGTCTTCTTCCGGCTTCGGGGGTCCCTCTGGTTCCTCTTCTCCCGGCGTCTGGTTGGTTCTTCTCCACTCTCTCTGGCCTCTTCTCCCAGTGTTCCAGTTCTTCTGCCAGCTCCTCCGCTGTCTTCATGCCGCTCTTTTGCCAGCGGAGGTCCGGACTTCTGGGCTTCTTGTCTTCTTCCCTCTTCTCCAGATGTTGACACGACGCTCTCTCCAGCTGGACTGCTCTCTGAGCGCTCCGCTGTGACTTATATAGGTGGAGACCCTGGGCATGCTGGGACTGTGACGTTTTAGGGGGCATGGTCAACATCACCCGGTGACCACGCCCCTAAAACATCCCAGTCCCAGCCGGAGGAAGACCCCCCGGAGCTGTTTAATAATTTTTTTTAAAAACCTGTGTAGTGTGTTTTTTTATTGACACTTTTTCCCTAGGTGAATGGGTAGGGGTACCATGTACCCCATACTCATTCACATAGGGTGGGGGGGCAGGATCTGGGGGCCTTCTTAATATAGGGGGCTCCCGGATTCCGATAAGCCCCCCACCAGCAGACCCCGACAACCAACGGCCAGGGTTGTCGGGAAGAGACCCTTGTCCTCATCAACATGGGGACAAGGTGCTTGTTGTCCCCATGTTGAGGGCATGCAGCCTGGTACGGTTCAGGGGGGGGCCACCCCCTTTCCTGACCGACTGGGCTGCGTGCTCGGATCGGGGTCTGATTTTAGGGGGGACCCCATGCCGTTTTTTCGGCGTAGGGGGTTCCCTTTAAAATCCATACCAGACCTAAGGGCCTGGTATGCCCCGCACTCGCCGCAATAGGAAAATTTGTTTTTCCTATTGCAGCGAGCGCGAAATGCAATACCCTGCCCTTGCGTCATATCTGGTCCGTTGGACCAGCATACAGACGAGCGGGCTTTCTGTCGGACCAGCACACAGACGAGCGGAGTTTCCGTCAGAAACTGAGTCCGATGGAAAGATTTAAAACATGTTGCAAATCTAGGTCCGGCGGACTTTTGGGAAAAAGTCCACCAGAAAAGCCTGCCGGAGCCTACACACGGTCGGATTGAGTCCGCCGGACCAGAGTCCGCCGGACCAAGTATGCCGGAAAGTCCGCTCATGTGTACGCGGCATTAGTCGTCCCGAGTATAAGTCGAGGCCCTAATTTACCACAAAAAAATGGGAAAAATTTATTGACACGAGTATAAGACGAGGGTGAGAAATGCAGTAGCTACTGTAAGTGAACAAAGAGGGTCAACAATGCCCATCTGCAGCTGTATACCTCCCTGTGTCCTGTGCATGTGTCCTGTGCATGTGTCCTGTGTATATGTGCATGTGTCATGTGTCCTGTGTCATGTGTATATGTGCATGTGTCCTGTGTATATGTGCATGTGTCCTGTGTATATGTGCATGTGTCCTGTGTATATGTGCATGTGTCATGTGTCCTGTGTCATGTGTATATGTGCATGTGTCTTGTACCTGTGTCCTGTGTATGTGTCCTGTGTATGTGTCCTGTGTATGTGTGCATGTGTATGTGTGCATGTGTCTGTGTCCTGTGTATGTGCATCCTACCTGTGTCCTGTGCATGCCTCCATGTGCCGCTCTGCACCGATCAGCGTGTGCTATTACTATTCGGCGGCCATTCACTGTTCAAAAGCCGTGCCTCCTCCTCGTCTGTGATAGGCAGAAAACTCCATTTCCCAGCAGTCAGCGGTCAGCCTATCACGGACATTCTTTCATCCTCATACCACGGACGAGGATGAGAGAATGTCTGTGATAGGCTGTATACTGACTACTGGGAAATGGAGTTTTCTGCCTATCACAGACGAGGAGGAGGCACGGCTTTTGAACAGTAATTGGCCGCCGAATAGTAATAGCACACGCTGGCCGCCGTATGCTTGCATGACACGCTGATCATGTAGGCAGACACACAGCATCTCACAAAAGTGAGTACACACTCACATTTTTGTAAATATTTTATTATATCTTTTCATACTGTGTACTCACTTTTGTTGCCAGCGGTTTAGACATTAATGGCTGTGTTGAGTTATTTTGAGGGAACAGCAAATTGACACTGTTATACAAGCTGTACACTCACTACTTTACATTGTAGCAAAGTGTAATTTCTTTAGTGTTGTCACATGAAAAAATATAATAAAATATTTACAAAAATGTGAGGGGTGTACTCACTTTTGTGAGATACTGTATACTTAATATTCTATTTGATTTCTTTATTTTCAAACTGAAATTTATTATATTTGGGGGCTACTGTTGTATGCGAGCCAAGCTCATTTTAGAAGTGTATTTTTTTGTGTATTTTCAATGTTGCCCTCAAAGTCACTTGAAAAGGCCCTCTCCCACTGTGTAGTTTTTTTTTTTGCACTATTTTCACAGGATTAGCTCCTCAGTAAACCTTTACCAAAATACTAGGTAAGTGAGGTCTGTATATAAAAACTCTGAACTCAGCTGTGAATAAAGTTGGATAATGCCCTTGCTATGGATGTAGGCCATTTGGGTACCCCCTGAAGCTTGGTTGAAAAACTCCCAGAAATGGCACCCCCCTGTCCTGCCTTGTTGTTAGGATATTACTAGAACACTTCCTGCTCTTTCTGCTCAACCCAACTACCACAGGAGGTAGCTATTTCTCAAATTCAGACCCCCTCACATGCACTCTCTCTCCCCCTGTTGCAGTAAAAAATAGTGAACATGTGTGAGGGTTTAGGAGCTCACTCCTGTGATGATGGGGGTGAGCAAATATAGCTGGGAGTTACTTAGCAACATCCTTGCAACGAGGCAGGGCTGGATGTTTCCATCTCTGGGAGTTTTTCCAGTCAGGATTCAGGAAGTATGTGAACGGCCTATTCCTGTAGCAAGAGCATTACCCAGCTTTAGTCAAAGCTGCACAGTTTGTTTTTATCTACAGGCGCCCCTACCTGACGAGGCAGTATTTAGTTAAAGGTGAACTAACCATTCAATACACATCTTCAAGGCGGTGTCCAGTTTCCCAAGCTTTTTTAATAGTAGTTTGCCTATTAGTAGTAATAATGGCATGAATGCTGAAATAGAGACATTACTATTATAAACTGTGGGGATTGTTTACTAAAGGTAAATCCACTTTGCACTACAAGTGCAAAGTGCACTTGAAATTGCACTGAAATTGCACTGAAAGTGCACTTGGAAGTGCAGTCGCTGTAGATCCGAGGTGGACATGCAAGGAAAATAAAAAACAACATTTTAGCTTGCACATGATTGGATAATAAAATCGGCAGAGCTTCCACTCATTTCATATCTACCCCTCATATTTACAGCGACTGCACTTCCAAGTGCACTTTTAGTGCAATTTCAAGTGCACTTTGCACTTGTAGTGCAAAGTGGATTTGCCTTTCGTAAATAACCTCCAATGTCTACTGTCTTCTGTAATCCAAAAAAAACCCACTATTGTGAATTCATGCATCACCATAATATTAGTACACATTTCTTGGAAATTATATAGATCAGGGGTCTCAAAGTGGTGGCCCTCCAGCTGTTGCAAAACTACAAGTCCCCCATGAGGTATTGCAAGGCTGACAGTTACAAGCATGACTCCCATAGGCAGAGGCATGATGGGATTTGTAGTTTTGCAACAGCTTGAGGGCCGCCAGTTTGAGACCCCTGATATGGATTATTCATCTGTTTTGCTTTCCCTTACCTTAGAGCAGGGGTCTCAAACTGGTGGCCCTCCAGCTGTTGCGGAACTACAAATCCCATCATGCCTCTGCCTGAGGGAGTCATGCTTGTAACAGTTCAGCCTTGCAATGCCTCATGGGACTTGTAGTTTTTCAACAGCTGGAGGGCCGCCAGTTTGAGACCCCTGCCTTAGAGGATCACTATATCAGAAATTCTTGTATTCTTTTTGATAAATCAATGTACATTCATTATTCAGTATATGAAACACATATATTTAAATTTCACAAACCATTATATATATTATTCCCCACATTTACATGCTTAGCCAGCTTTCCAGGAAAAGTAATGTATAACACTATAACTTAGAATCCAGGTAAGAAGAATAAAGTGAAGTAATCACATTGCCTGTAAATGTTGTCCCATTCCACCCTACTGAAGGAGGGAGCTGTCCACAAGATCATTGTGCTGAAACAGACAGCCAACAGTCCCAGTGTGTATAATGGTGCAGACAATACACTGTATATACAGACAGGAATTATCTTCTTTCTTCACGTCTACCGGTTGTACTGAATTATCATCCTAAAGAGTAGTTTAGTTTTAGCACTTTCTACACTCACCTAGCCTGTTTTCATTATCTGCTTATTATTATACAATAAAATAATGGGCTTGCAAAAAAATATCCTAATATGACACCTCAGATAATGGTTTCTCTTAATATTCCTAGATATTTTCAAATAGGGTGCTGATTATATTTATACATTATGTTTTAATAATTAGACAACAAATATTTTACGCTATCTGATCCTTTTTTGTACACAAAATGCAGCCTTAATAAAAATTCATAGTTATATAGTTAGTCTATTTGAAAAAAGACATTAATAATCAATAAGTGCAAATGAACACCCCAATTGTATCTAATAATCAATGCATCACTTGATATTTCTGTTTTAGAATTTTTTGGAGAGGAATTTAAAGTGGATGTAAAGGCTGAAGGTTTTAAACCTCGTGTGCAGCAGTCCCTCCAACCCCCTCCCCCCTTCCTTATACTTAACTGAGTCCCATCACATTCCAGCGATGTGCACGAGAGCCTCGGCTCTCCAGGGACTCTCCCTCCTCATTGGCTGAGACAGCAGCTGGAGTCATTGGCTCCTACTGCTGTCATTCACAGCTAGTGAGCCAATTGGGAGAGAGAGGGGCTGGGGCCTAAGCTGCGGTTCTGTGTGTGAATGAACACGCAGAGCATTGGCTTGGGAGTGAGCCTGCATTTATCAGTTAACAAAATGGAAAGTAAATGAACAGAAGAGAAATCCAAATCAAATCAATATTTGGTGTGACCACCCTTTGCCTTCAAAACAGCATCAATTCCTCTAGGTACACTTGCACACAGTTTTTGATGTAACTCGGCAGGTAGGTTGTTCCAAACATTTTGGAGAACTAACCAGAGATCTCCTGTGGATGTAGGCTGCCTCAAATCCATCTGTCTCTTCATGTAATCCCAGACAGACTTGATGATGATGAGATCGGGGCTCTGTGGGCACCAAACCATCACTTCCAGGACTCCTTGTTTTTCTTTACACTGAAGATGGTTCCTAATGACATTGGCTGCATGTTGGATGTTGTTGTCCTGCTGCAGAATAAATTTGGGGCCAATCACACGCCTCCCTGAAAGAATTGCATGATGGATAAGTGTCTGCCTGTATCTCTCAGCATTGAGGACACCACTGATCCTGACCAAATCTCCAACTCCATTTGTAGAAATGGAGCCCCAAACCTGCAAGGATCTTCTACCACGCTTCACTATTGCCTGCAGACACTCATTATTGTACCGCTCTCCAGCCCTTCCCGAACAAACTGCTTCCTGCTACAGCAAAATATTTAAAAGTTTGACTCATCAGTCCAGGGCACCTGCTGCCATTTTTTGCACCCCAGTTCCGATGTTTTCCTGCATAATTAAGTCACTTAGCCTTTTTTCTATGTCCTACTCATAAAAATATAGGAACTGGGCTGCAGAAAAATGGCAGCAGGTGCTCTGAACAGAACTTTTTTTAATACAGATTAGGTAGGATGGGTAGGAGGAGGAGGAAGGGAACATTTTTAAGAATAGATATAGTTTGGCTTTTGTCCCACTTTAAGGGTTACGTACACTTTAGGGACCATACAAACTGAATATCGGGCAGCATCAGCCGGTTTAATAGAAACCAGCCAACATTTGACCAATGTGTACTGCAGCTGGTCTGACAGTAGCCGGCAACCAATCAGCGTTCTCAGAGTGCTGACTGATGTGTTCTGGTGGGCCGGCGGGGGGCTTGTGGGGGGTTGGCCCACTGGGTTGAACGAAAAAAAAGAAGACTAGTGTGTACCAGGCTTTAGGTATAAACAATTTAGCACCATCCATTTTTTTTTCTGCAGCATATGCCTCTTCCTTACAAACATACAAATTGCCGATGCCCCCACCTATGACTGGCCTTCACAGCAAGGAGAACATGAAAGGGCAACACATGCAAAACAAAACCAAAGAAATTCCCAGTTCAACTCACAAACCAGTCTGCTACCAACTAAATTATCCTATCTAACAGTTTGCGTTAAAAACAGGGGTTTGGTTAGCACACATTTGCAAATACATGCGTAAGCTGCAGAGCTGCTCCAAGGCACCTCATTATTTCTGCAGTCCTAACTCTTGTAAATTTATGAGAGCCTCCATAGTAGAAGCACATGTATTATAATGGATAGGCAGAGGGCAGTTAAGCCTGGAGGGAGCCCACCCAGCCTTAAAGGTACAGGGGCACACTGGACACCCAGAACATAGCACAATGGAAGCAAAGGTGTCCAGTGTGTCCCCTCACTAATATTGCATCAGTAACAAACAACTGGCCACTGTGCCCACTTATAACTTGCCTTCACAGCAAGGAGCACATGGAAGGGCTCTTCCTTACTACCCTATAAATTGTTATCCCAGGTTGACATGTCTGCACATGATACAATACACATATCTTCTCCCAGATTAGACAATCTATGCACATTACAGTAGATAGAATGCAGATGTTCCCTGCAGAAGTGAAGAGGTTAAAGTGCTGTGGTCCCTCTAGGGCAGTATTGTGGTTCAGTGACTCGATGAGGGTGGAAGAGTTGTGTTTCTGCAATACGACATTGTTTACCCTAATGAGCTGCTAATGGGATTTAATTGCTGTGCTGTGGTAAAAGGCGTGACAATTAATGTGGATGCTGTTAAAATCATTGTGTGACTCTGAATGCTTAGTAATGACTTCCAGGACACTTATCAGGAACAGTGAGCTGCATGCAGGCACTGAGCAGAGCTAAGCTTCGCTCTATACACAGGGGAGAGGCAGACTCTGCACTAACAACACCAACTTACAAAACGCACAAACTTCACTCCTCATTCTGCAAACTGACTTCTGTTACTGCTTAAAATGCATTCAAATTGGCCTTTACCCACAAGAATGCAAAATCCATGCCGTGTAAGCAGCTCTGCATACACATCCGTAAATATCATTCAGTCATTTGTACAATCAAAGAGTTTCTTGTAAGCTTACATTTTTTTTCTCCCACTTTCCAATTTTTAATAGGCACTGTTGACTTACAGCCACCACCTGGGAAGGTGATGTCACCACTGCCCCCTGGGAAGGTCATGTCACCACTGCCCCCTGGGAAGGTCATGTCACCACTGCCCCCTGGGAAGGTCATGTCACCACTGCCCCCTGGGAAGGTCATGTCACCACTGCCCCCTGGGCAGATCTGGCTAGTAAACTGTGAAGGCACTCTCATGAGATCTTGGTGGAACAAGGCAGAGCAGAGACTACAGATGAGATTCTCACTCAGATCTTGCAGACGTCATCAGCGGAAGCACAGAGAAGAAGGAAGAAGAAGTCAGGCAGCAATGACGTGTTCTTTTTTTTTTTTCATGGCAACACAGGTAGTGGAGTGTGTGTTTGTACAGTGCCTAATGAGAAAATTTGCAAGCAGACATCTCTTTTTTGCAGAAGAGTCATGATAGGTCTTTTCTGTAATAAGACAAACTGGCCTGTCTGCTCGCGGTCTTCTTATGTATGTACACTGAGCTGCACATGCGCAGCTCAGGATGTATTCCAGTCACACTCTGGCTTTTCTGGAATGACTGACTACAGTGCGCATGCATGGGATGATGTCATTCCCTGCTGGCTAATCAAGAAGCTGAAAATCTGGCACCTAGAATAGCCTTGGAAGAAGATGACATCAGCCGGTGAGGGATGTAAGCGCTGCATCGCTAGAAGTTGGAGGTGAGTATTTTGCTGAGTTTAGTTCCGCTTTAAATAGAAGTTGGTTCTTGTATTTCACCAAAGCGATTTGAATAAATCAGTGGTGTATTAGGACCTATAGAATATGTTACCCAAACATTTCACATTCCTGAAACGTGTCTGTTCTACCATGTACCTGTATTAAAGAGTATCCTGCTCTCTTTGTATTTCTTTCCTTTGGGTGAAATACCCGGTGATCCTGCCGGTCCCCCTGCTTTTTTAATTCAAACTGACCTCACTAGGCATGAGAGCTCATCCATCTTAGCGCGGCCAGATATCTGTGTGTGTGCTGGGAGAAGAGCCTGCCTGTCCTCCAATAATCAGACTTTTGCTGACATGCCCCTCCAGATCTGTATGTACAGTTGTGCTCATAAGTTTACATACCCTGGCAGAATTTATGATTTCTTGGACATTTTTCAGAGAATATGAATGATAACACAAAAACTTCTTTCACTCATGGTTAGTGTTTGGCTGAAGTCATTTATTAACAATCAACTGTGTTTACTCTTTTTAAATCATAATGACATTGGAAACTACTCAAATGACCCTGATCAAAAGTTTACATACCCTGGTGATTTTGGCCTGATAACATGCACACAAGTTGACACAAAGGGGTTTGAATGGCTATTAAAGGTAACCATCCTCACCTTTGATCTGTTTGCTTGTAATTAGTGTGTGTGTATAAAAGGTCAATGAGTTTCTGGACTCCTGACAGATCCTTACATCTTTCATCCAGTGCTGCACTGACGTTTATGGATTCTGAATCATGGGGAAAGCAAAAGAATTGTCAAAGGATCTGCTGGAAAAAGTCGTTGACCTGTATAAAACAGGAAAGGGATATAAAAAGAAATCCAAGGAATTGAGAATGCCAATTAGCAGTGTTCAAACTCTAATCAAGAAGTGGAAAATGAGGGGTTCTGTTAAAACCAAACCACGATCAGGTAGACCAACTAAAATTTCAGCCACAACTGCCAGGAAAATTGTTCGGGATACAAGGAAAAACCCACAAAAACCCTCAGGTGAAATACAGGACTTTCTGAAAACATGTGGTGTGGCTGTTTCAAGATGCACAATAAGGAGGCACTTGAAGAAAGATGGGCTGCATGGTTGAGTCACCAGAAGAAAGTCATTACTACGCAAATGCCACAAAGTATCCCACTTACAATACGCCAAACAGCACAGGGATAAGCCTCAAACCTTCAGGCACAAAGACATTTGGAGTGATGACACCAAAATTGAGCTTTTTGGCCACAAGTCAACAAGGCCTATGATGAAAGGTACACCATTCCTACTGTGAAACACGGAGGTAAATTGCTGATGTTTTGGGGATGTGTGAGCTACAAAAGTCACAGGAAATTTGGTCAAAATTGATGGCAAGATGAATGCAGTATGTTATAAAAAAATACTGGAGGAACATTTGTATTCATCAGACAGGAAGCTGCGCATGGGACGTACTTGGACATTCCAGCATGACAATGATCCAAAACACAAGGCCAAATTGACCTGTAATTGGCTACAGCAGAATAAAGTGAAGGTTCTGGAGTGGCCACCTCAGTCTCCTAACCTCAATATCATTGAGCTACTCTGGGGAGATCTCAAACGTGCAGTTCATGCAAGACAGCCCAAGAATTTACAGGAACTGGAGGCTTTCTGCCAAGAGGAATGGGCGCTTTAACATCTGAGAAGATAAAGAGCCTCACCCACAAATACCACAAAAGACTTCAAGCTGTCATTAATGTTAAATGGGGCAATACACGGTATTAAGAACTGGGGTATGTAAACTTTTTATCAGGGTCATTTGGGTAGTTTCTGTTGTCATTATGATTTAAAAAGAGGAAACACAGTTGACTGATAATAAATGGCTTCAGCCAAACACTAACCATGAGTGAAAGAAAAGTTTTGTGTTATCATTCATATTCTCTGAAAAATGGCCATGAAATTATAAATTCTGCCAGGGTATGTAAACTTATGAGCACAACTGTATGTACTGACCTAAATATGGTTACCAGTATTATCAGCAAGAAAAACAAAGGATACATTTAGGGCTGACTTATGCCTTCTTCATAGTGAACATGCTGCTCTGGGCAGGGCCAGTGCAAGGATTTGTGTCTACACAGGCAAAGGTGCATTTTGGTGTCTGCCCCCCACCTCACCGTTCCTTGCCATCCCCCTTACCTTCACAATGAAACCTCCCACCCCCACTGTCTACAGCCGCCCTGGTACCTCCTTCTCGTTGCACCTGTATTTGTGATGGGGTGCAGTGTGAAGGACGTTTCTTTTCAAATTCCTCCAGGACAAAGCTCCCCCCCAATCCCCCTCTCAGGCAGAGCTGTGTCCCTCCTCCCTGGCTCCTCCTCCTGGCTGTGTACAGGAAAACATCAGAGCCGAGGAGTGGGCTTCAGTCTGCTCTGCACTGTATGCAGCTGTGCTAGTATAAGGCAGCTGGCAGGGAGAGAGAGAGATGAAGCTGCTTTACAGAGATTGCAGCATGTGGGACACCAAACAACCTGCACAAGCTTTGGGGCAGGTGTCACTGGTGCCCACACTAGCGCATCCCTGCTGGGGAAGACACTGGAGCCAAGTGCTGGAATTTTCTTCGGATTTGACCTTCATCTTCACCTTTCTTCATGTGACCAGCACTGGAAATACCTTGGGGCAGCAATTTCTCCAGGAATAAGCATTTAAGCCCCTCTGTAAGGTCTTTTTAAAATTGAAAGTATTCGCATGCCTTATTCTAGTCTAAAAATAAGAGGATCATTTTCCATTTCAGGGCAGTAGGTGGAACAATTCTAATCATTGCTTTACACCATACTGACCAGATGCATACCCAGTACCGCTGGTGTACAGTACAAATACTACCTAATATTATAGAGACATTTATGTTGTATCCCAAACTGCATACAGCTTGCTATCTGGCCATCATCAGTGCACTCTATTGAAACCATGGCTTCTGTTACAACAAGTATATCTATTCCAACAAGGCTGTTAACATAGATTTACATAAATATATAAATACATGTCCACTTTAACGTGCATTGTAAGTAAATGGAGGCAACATTACAATTGCTAGTGTTCATCTATGACATTATTAGACACAAAGTTCGCTGTGTGTGGGAAAACGTCACTCTCCACAATATCATCATTATTTTAACATGAGTATGTTCTTAATAAAAAGGCAGCATCATAGGTGTGCACAGCCTATTGCATGTGTGTGTGTGTCTACATACAGTATATATGATCCCGGCACATTGATCTCCCTGCCGGCACAGTGAAAGAGAAGAGCATAAACACTTCTCTTATGGCAGAGTTGGTAAGAGGGAGATCTTTCCCATGTTCCTGCTGCTACACAGGGCGATAATACTAATGTGAATGGGGTGATTAGGGTGTGCCTGGACACACCCGGCACACCCTGTGTGCACGCCTATGGGCTGCATATTTATTTAAATAACCAATCAGTGAAAATTGCACAGTTTCTTTATTCACATGTTACACAAAAATATTATGCCATTTCCAGACAGCAAGACCATCATCTTTCTGCTGCTTACATGTCTTGCAAGGACACAACCACAGCCATAGCTGGGATTGGCTTTGGGAAATAGGTTGGAGAGCTAAGTACCAAAGAGTGATATTGATGTATATAGCATATAAATACATTTTGGACAGTTGTGGGCCTGTAGGCAGGTACAGTCTACTTTCTTCACTGCAGGTGGTGCTCTTCCTCAGCGGCACTGCAGTTGGAGAGGAAGTCAGTGTAACATGATTCCTCTATGGTTTCCTGGGTCACTAGGGAAGCTATCCCATTGGATGTTGCCACCCCATGTGACTCTAGAAGTCATTTTGGGTCAGACAGAGCCTTTTAAAGACCCTGGCTCCCAAGTTATTTGTGAGTTGGTAATGTAGGGAGGGGTGCCTTGCCTAGTGGGAACAGAACTAGCAGCAGAGAAAGGTTCCTGACGAAAAGGGAAAGCGCAGAGCTCGCAACTTCTCTGGACACCTGCCTGCTTGACGGCCAGGTTACATTGTACCCCTTTCCACAGGTGTTGTCAGTTTGGCTGAATCCTGCTCTTTACACGCTGTTGGAACTGTGAGTGTTCCCAGCTGGGTTGCCTTACTACCAGGTTATTTGTGAACTTACTCTGCATTATTTAAATACAAGTTCTTTCATTACACCTGGACTGAGTGTATAATTGCCGCCGCACAGCGCTGCACACCACCTACAGGCCTTTCAACCTGTAACAACAGTCTGGGCAAGGCCCTTTTCTGTTCCATCATGACTGTGGCCCTGAGCATAAAAACAGGTCAATAAAGTTTTATGTGGAGGAATATACTGTAAATGACCTGCACATGAGTCCTCAACCTTACAGAAAACCTTTGGGATAAATTTGAATGACGCCTGAGAGCAACATCAATACCTGTCCTTACAAATCATCTTTTGGCTGAAGGGCCACAAGTTTCAACAGACATACTCTTGTGGAAGCCTTCCTAGATAAGTGGAGACAGTTAAAGCAAATTCGTATAAATGCCCCTAGCTTTGGAACGGAATGTCCAACAAGCTTATATGTATGCTATGTCTATAGTTGTGATGGTCGGGTGTCTACAAACCATTCCAATTTGAATGGCTATAACCAGGGGCGTTGCTAGGGTGTGGCTTTTGGGGCTATAGCCCCGAATCTGGGGCCAATAGCCCCGAGTCTCTGCAGGGGTCCCCAAAGGGGAGGGGAGGCTCTCTGGGGACCCTTATGTAAGTGGGGGGCTTTCTGGGGACCCTGATGCAAGGGAGAGGCTCTCTGGGGTCCCTGACTTTAAGGCAGAGGCTCTCTAAGGACCCAGATTTAAGGGGGAGGCTTTCTGGGGACCCCAATGTAAGAGGGTCTCTCTGGGAACCCTGATGTAAATGGGGGGCCCTCTGGGTACCCTGATGAAAGGGGGGGCTCTGTCATGACTCTGATGTAAGGAGGAGACTCTATGGGGACCCTGATGTAAGGGGGGCTCTCTGGGGACCCTGATGTAAGGGGGGACTCTCTGGGGACCCTGATGTAAGGGGGGACTCTCTGGGGACCCTGATGTAAGGGGGGACTCTCTGGGGACCCTGATGTAAGGGGGGACTCTCTGGGGACCCTGATGTAAGGGGGGACTCTCTGGGGACCCTGATGTAAGGGGGCTCTCTGTGGACCCTGATGTAAGTGGTCGGCTCTCTAGGGATATATATACACACACACGTATATTACTGTATATACATGTGTATGCCCGCCCAAGCGTATGACTTTCTTTACTACGCTGCTATGGGCTCTAGCCCCAGATCTTTTGTAGACCTAGCAACGCCCCTGGCTATAACATATTTGCATATTGTAAAGGTAGCTGGTAATGTAGGTCAGTGTTTCTCAACTCAAGTCCTCAAGGTGCCCCAACAGGTCATGTTTTCAGAATTTCCCTCAGATGAAACGGCTGTGGTAATTACTAAGGCAGTGAAACTGATCAATTCTCCTGTGCAAAATAATGGAGAGCCTGAAAACATGACCTGTTGGGGCGCCTTGAGGGCTGGAGTTGAGAAACACTGCTGTAGGTGACATTGTGACTCAAAGCACTGATTCAATCATGAAGCTATAGGTGCAACATGTTAATACACTGAGTGAGTCATGAGTTAGTGGAGTCATTTTTACTTTAATCAACTTCTGATCTGGGCAGTGGGAAAAGAAAAGATGAGCTAATTGTACTTGATCACATTATTTTCCTTTCAATTTCCTGTTATTGCTCTGGGCATCAAAACAGCAGGCATCAGAGTAATTATGACTGGGTGCTCATTTCACACTCCGTTCATACCTTGCATGTGTTTAATTACAGAAGCGATCACATTCTTTTCAATGCAGACAGGTTGTCTTCTGCGCTTTTATGTTACGCTTTTACGGTTCGAGGCTTAGGTTTTACATTTGGTGTCTTGAAGCCTCAGGGCAGTCCTCTCATGCTGTTAGTTGATATTTTTAATGTGCCTGCACTGCCTGATGTAATATAGCCTGAGAACATTAAATTAGACATTGCCTTCCTTGCACTGCACAAAACCCAGCTGTCAGTGTTATTTTTGCATCTGTGCGGATTGGCAGTGTCTTGTCTTTAAGTTCACAGGACTGGCGCTGAGCCTTTACTAGTACTTCCTAAGTTGTTAAAGAGTCAGAGGACAGCCTTTCTTGTCTACAGGGTTGTTGGAATTTCCCGCACTTCTAGCTTTGTCAATCAACTTTTTCATACCACAGTTTAGAAGATTATGTTTATAGGTACATGAGTCTGCTTATATATTAAAAGTGATGCAGCTTCATGCAGATATAAAACACACACATTAATGCAACTTTGTAATCATTAAAGTGTATCTATGGTCAAAATATAACATCATATATTCATTTCCATATTGTATTTCAATTATTTCTAGCCTGCTCCTATTAATCTAAGGGACCTTAAAGTCTGTAAACTTGCTTTATGAACATCCCCCAACATCATTTACATCATTATATTCTCATAGTTGTCAACATTGTAAAAAAAATTATAGGGACACTTTTTTGGCTGTAGGCGGAGTCTTATTATAATTAGGGGGCGGGGCATGTGTTTGTAGGCATGGGCGCGCTTTACATGGAATAGTGGGTGTGGCTTAAATGGGCACGGCTCAAATGGGGTGTGGTTAGAGTCTGAAATGAATGAGGGATGGAGGGAGAAAGAAAGGGTGAAAGAGGGAGAGAAAGAGAAAGAAAGAAAGAAATGCATAATCAGTGGAACCCCTGAGCGTGTCACCTGCCACCAGATGCCATTGGGTGCCCCCAGCAGAGTCCGTCCTTGCATCAGGTGCTCCCAGCAGAGTCCGTCCTTACATCAGGTGACCCCAGCAGAGTCTGTCCTTGCATCAGATGCCCCCAGCAGAGTCCCTCCTTACATCAGGCATTCCCAGCGAAGTACCTCCTTACATCAGGTGTCCTCGGCGGAGTCCCTCCTCACATCAGGCGTCCCCAGCGGAGTCCCTCCTTACATCAGGCGTCCCCAGTGGAGTCCCTCCTTACATCAGGCGTCCCCAGTGGAGTGCCTCCTTACATCAGGCATCCCCAGCGGAGTCCCTCCTTTCATCAGGCGTCCCCAGCGAAGTTCCTCCTTACATCAGGTGTCCTCCGCGGAGTCCCTCCTCACATCAGGCGTCCCCAGCGGAGTCCCTCCTTACATCAGGCATCCCCAGTGGAGTCCCTCCTTACATCAGGCGTCCCCAGTGGAGTCCCTCCTTACATCAGGCGTCCCCAGCGGAGTCCCTCCTTTCATCAGGCGTCCCCAGCGAAGTTCCTCCTTACATCAGGCCACCCCAGAGGAGTCCCTCCTTACATCAGATGTCCCCCCATTTGAGCCCCCCTTACATCAGGGGTCCTCCCATTGGAGCCCCCTTAATCAGGTGCCCTCCTATTGGAGCCCCCCTTACATCAGGTTTTCGCCCATTGGAGCCGCCTTACATCAGGTGTCCCCCTATTGAAGCCCCCCTTACATCAGGCTTTCCCCCATTGGAGCCCCCCTTACATCTGTTGTCCCCCCATTGGAGCCCCCCTTACATCAGTCGTCCCCCCATTGGAGCTCCCTTACATCAGGTATAGCGGTGTCTCCACCGCCATTATGGTTTCCCTGTTCCCCGAGGGGGAGCAAAATAGAGGCGGAGCCGGCCGCGTGGGTACAATAGAAATTAAGCTGTGGCGCCCATAACAGATCAGAGACAGACCAGCAGCAGGGCGGGGTGTGCGACGCTGCAGCTTAATTTCTATTGTAGCCACCCGTGTTCTTCTTCTGGACTTCTTAAAAATGGTGGCTGGTGGAGACATTGTCTCCGTCGGCCACAGACCTCTAGCGGTGACGGCGGCGAAAAGCTGGAAAAACCGGATTTCCTGGGACATTTCTCGGGACACAATAAAATCGAGAAAAGGGTCTAAATCCCGGGAATGTCCCAGGAAATTAGGGACAGTTGGCAAGTATGTATTCTGTGACACCTGTCCATTATGCCCTGTGAGTAGGCACAGCTGTGTCACACATTTCACAGAGTCTGCCTTCTGAACTACAGAGGTGCTGAGAGGCGCCAGTACAGGAATCCCTGTATACAGGCAGCAAGGTATCATGGGATATGTAGTCCTTATAAAATGAAAGTAAACAGCAGAGGAAAAGCTGCAAAGCATACAGGGAATCCAAGAAAGCAAAGCGATGGCCAGCAGACAGGCAGCACTCAAAGCATGAAAGGAATTTTTTTTTTGGTTTGTCAAAAAAACTATTGCTTGTATTGTTATTAATGCTTATGTTATAAATGAGAGTGTATGATATGACCATAATCTTTTTTTAATGCAGTAAGAGCAATGCCGCGTACACACGACCGGACTTTACGGCATACTTGGTCCTGTGGACCGGAGTCCGTCGGACAATTTGATCGTGTGTGGGCTCCAGCGGACTTTTTTTCCCCAAAAATTCGACAGACCTAGAAATGAAACATGTTTCAAATCTTTTCAACGGACTCGAGTCAGGTCGAAAAGTCCGCTCGTCTGTATGCTAGTCCGACGGACAAAAACTGACGCTAGGGCAGCTATTGGCTACTGGCTATGAACTTCCTTGTTTTAGCCTGGTCGTACGTCATCACGTACGAATCCGTCGGACTTTGGTTGATCGTGTGTAGCCAAGTCCGTTCATTCGGAAAGTCCGTCGTAAAGTCCGTCGAAAAGTCCACCGGACAAAGCCGTAAAGTCCGTATGTACGCGGCATTAGAGTGTCTATGGTCAAAATTTGAAATCATATATTCATTTGTATCTATATCTTAATTATTTTTAGCCTACTCCTATTAACCACTTGCCCACCCCCTTCCTGCCCAGGCCAATTTTCGGCGCTGTCACACTTTAAATGACAATTGCGCGGTCATGCAGGTCTGTACCCATATGTAATTTTTATAATTTTTTTCACACAAATAGAGCTTTGTTTTTGTGGTATTTATTCACCACTGGGTTTTATATCTTTTGCTAAACAAAGAAAAAGGACCAAAAATTTTGAAAAAAAACTAATGTTTTTCTTATTTTCTGTAAACAAATTTTGCAAACAGGTCATTTTTCTCCTTCACTAATGTGCGCTGATGAATCTGCACTGATGGGCACTGATAGGCTGCACTGATGGGCACTGATGAGGCGGCACTGGTGGACACTAATGAGGAGGCATTTTGAGGCTGCACTGATATGCAGCTCTGATAAGTGGCACTGATGAGGAGGCACTGATTGGCAGCACTGATGGGCACTGAATGACAGTGCTGATGAGGCGGCACTGGTGGGCATTGATGAGGAGGCACTGATGAGGCTGCACTGATATGCAGCACTGATGGGGGGCACCGATGAGGAGACACTGATTGGCAGCACTGATGGGCACTGTTTGGGCTGCACTGATATTTAGGACACAAACAGTGCAGATGTTCCCTTTCACACTAGCTGGTTACCGGCTATCTCCTATCCTCACGCTGTGACAGCATGAGGAAAGGAATGCCGATAACTGGCAAGTGTGTTTACATCATGATCAGCTGTGATCGGACACAACTGATCATGTGGCAAAGAGCCACTGTGATTGACTCTTTACCTTGATTTGTGATCAGCTGTGTCTGAGGTACACAGCAATCACAGAGCGAACCGCGTGCGTTGTTCTGGGAGGACGTCAATAGACTGGCTACAGCATGAACAGCAAGTGGTTAATCTAAATGATTTTGAAATTTGTTAACTTATTGTTTGGTAACCTTTGAGTGCAGCACTTATTATTATTTAAGAGTAATTGCAATTCTACTTCATTAATCACATGTGAAATTCAAACAACATAAAATCACATAAACAACAAATGCCTATATATATATATATATATATATATATATATATATATATATATATATATATATATATATATATATATATATATATTAGACCATGTGTCACCTGCCCCCAAATCAGGGGGGGGGGATCTAGTGTAGCACCCTCTAGCTTAGTGTGCTAGATGTAGATAGCTTTTGTAAGCTGTAGTGTAGGAATTTGGTCTGGCTGAGAGCCAGGCCTGGGTTGAATCTGGGTCAGGGACGAGTGACTCAGGGAGGCTGGATGACTCATCAAGCAGCACCTCTAGTAACTCTCCCTGCTCTCTGGAGCCTTGGAGAAGCTGCCAGAAGTAGGGGGAGTGGAGTCTGGGAGGGGCTGCTTGGAGTATTGACGAGGGCTCCAGCAGTTGGGCTGGCAGGGGGTGGACACTTCCTAAAAACTCTGGGGTCATACCAACAGGGGAAGTTGGGTGGAAGATGGAGATGGCTTGCTGAGGAGGCCCCTTAGGGTACCCCCTAGTCTGGGGGGTGACCTTGGTCCTGGGGCTCGGGTGCTGGACTGACTCTCTACAGCACACAGAGGAATCCTTTCCTGGATGCATGGGAACAGGTGTGAGGACAGCGGGAGAAAGAGTCAGCATGTCCAGGAGATCTCCAGGAGAAGTCAGCCAGATGGGCTGGTGAGTGTGCAGTCTGGGAGAACTTTGGTGTCAGTCAGGCTCTGTTTTGTATTAAAATTTTCCTTTGAAACTAAATAAAAGGATTAATGAGAAAAAAAAGAAAGAAGCTCTCTCTGGTGCATATATTCCATTCCGCCAAGGGAGTAAATATACCTTGGAGCGACTGCGCTTTCAACCAACCACTAGTAGTTCCCTCAGTGGCGGCCCGTTCATTAGGGGTGCAGGGGCACCACACCCTGTATTCTGCATACAGGGCACAGGATGCGTGGATTTTAATGTGGGCTTTTTTTTTTTTTAAGCATGTGATTAGAGCCGGAGGCTCTAATTGGCTTCAAAAAGGTGGGCTCTTCACCCCGAGCCCAACCACTTGTGTGACATTAGCAAATTAATATTAATTCACTAATGTATTCCTGTATAGCCTCCTGGCCAATCCTGACACCCGACTGGCCGGGAGTCTTAGGACCAGCCTCCTGTTCGGCCCGGAGGAGAAGCAAGGGCCCTGGCAGCAGCAGTCTTTCCTAGGAGCTCCTAGCAGAGCATCGTCACCTTGTCCTCCTCCCTGCATTTCTTCCGCAGTAAGGTAAGGCCATTGATCACACGCGTGGGGGAGGGGGCGAGGTGGTGCTGTTAGTGAGAGAGGATCACAAACTATTGAGCGTTCATGATTGTTTTTACTTGTTGTCTAATTGCTCTTTAAGACCCAATCTGTTGATAAATGGCTTTGTGTGTGAAAAAAAAAGATTTGGGTATTTATTGTAAAGTTTTGTTTTATGGCACATATTGATGTTGTCATTATACAGTAATGCCCCGTACAAACGGTCGGATTTTTGGATGGAAAATGTCCGATCGGAGCGTGTTGTCGGAAATTCCGACCGTGTGTGGGCTCCATCGGACATTTTCCATCAGATTTTCCGACACACAAAGTTTAAGAGCAGGCTATAAAATTTTCCGACAACGAAATCCAATCGCGTCAATTCCGACCGTGTGTGGCCAGTTCCAACGCACAAAGTGCCACGCATGCTCAGAAGAAATTCCGAGACGGAACAGCTCGGTCTGGTAAAATTAGCGTTCGCAATGGATACAACACTTTCGTCATGGTGCATTGTTAAAAATGGTTTAATACAGCGCACTCTCTTCTTCTTTATAATGTGAGAAGAATGAAGTATTTTTGCTGCTCATATTCACACAGACTTCTCACAAACTTCTTTCTTTATTATTTATCAGGATTCCCTCAATATATTTTGATTTGTCACATCTGACAAAATTATTTTTGTGTTGTTTTATTTATTTATTTATTTTTTAAAGGCAAAAATTTTTTTTTTTTTTTAGGTTTGTATTTTTTTCAAGGCTGATCTTTGTTTTATTTTATTTTTATTTTTACTCCAGAATATTTTTGTGTGTGTTTTGTGTGTCAAGTTACCACAACACCATTATTATCTTGTATTATTTAATCTCAAGGAGATTGCTTGGTGTTGGTGTCCCTTGTTAATTTCACATTGTACTTTAGAAATGTACCTGAATCCTCACAAACAAACTGTCCTTTTTGAAGGAAAAAACACATAGGCAAGTATAATTGAAACAAAAATTCCTTTATTAAGGGCTCAGAACCAAACAAAGAGGGAGGCAACGCTGGAGAAACAGCAGAAATTGGCGAAGCCTTGGACCCCCAGGGCAGACATCAATTCTTTAACATCAAAATTGGTGGCCTGAGGAGTCCATATGTAAGGGAGTGCAGTCTGGTCCAGAAGTCCCAGAGATCCGGAAAGCAGCAGATGACATCTGTGTCCCCAGGCTGTGGTACCACAAGAGGCTGCATCTTTTGCCAGACCAGACTGGACCCAGGGTCATCACTTTCTGGTCATTTTTCCATGCTTCCTTCCTGGCTGTGGCTCTGATGTTGGAGATGTGGCAGGAGGAGGAGTAGGACCTGGAGGAGGACTAGTAGGACCTGGAGGAGGAGGAGGAGTAGTAGGACCTGGAGGAGGAGGAGGACCATGTGTGAGGTCACAAATGTGGGTAGCAGATGTTATTTGGCCCCTCAACCCCTTATTGAGAGCTTCCAAAATTAATTACTCACACAGTAGTCGTTGGCCCTCCTCCATCCGCTGCATTTTGCAGGCAATTATGCCAGCAAAGTCCTCCTCCACAGTGTGGGGGGCTCTCAGGGCCTCTGTAGCCTTCCAAAAGAGGCCTATGGCAGCCTCCTCCAGGGTACTCCTCTTCCTGCCACTTTCTCTTTGCAGGTGTAGGGGAGGGACCTGGATATCAGGCAGCCTGCTCGGCCCGGCCACCTCCTGGCTGAGACTTCCCTGTGTATGAAAAAGGGACATGGTTTTAGTTTTTGCATCATCAATCACAATCATAAATTAGTACTCCAAACTAACATCTAGTTAACATCATTGATTGGACAAGCAGAAATATTTAGAGAAATGCTATACCTGGCTCAAGCTGGGCTCCTCCACATGTTGCTGCCTGGAAGGCCCAGGTTGGGTGTCAGAAGCCTCAGCTGGGGGGGAAGGAAGCATGGAAGGAAGACTGGAGAGTGATGACCTGGGTTCAGTCTGACCTGCGAGAAAATGCAGCCTGTTATAGTACCACAGCCTGGGGACATAAACGTCATTTGCTGCTCTGGATCTCTGGGAATCCTGGACCTTCTTGTGCTCCCTTAGATATGTGCTCCTCAGGCCACCAATTAGGATCTTCAAATAGGTGATGTCTGCCGTGGGGATCACCTGCTTCACAAATTCCAGCAATTGATCCAGCGCTGCTTTCCTCTTTGTTTGGTTCTTATAATGTGGGTGGTTTATTTCCCATAGACAAGGCAGCTCCCTGAACATATCTATGAAGATTGCCATAAAGTCGGTATCTTTCAAGACATCCATTTTCACTGCAAGACACAACACAAGACAAACCCTAATGTCATGCAAAACTCTCCTAATCTTGTTACAATATAGGCCTCAGTCTAGAAGCAGTATAGGCCCAAGTTTGGCTCTTACCTATTTTATCACGATCGGCGCCTCCGATACTCCTTCCTCCGCTCACAGATCGTACGTACTACGCACGCGTGTTACGCTTTATACACACTGCGCATGCGTGTAACTCTGCCCGCCCCTGACGTTCTTTCTAGTCTATTCCCCACCCCTTTTCATTCGGCGCAGTGGGGGAAGAGCACATAGCGGAGACACAGCAGGTGCGTGCTAATTATAGCAACGAGGAGGAGGGGGAGGAAAGCCTGGAGCCGGAAACGTCTGGATCCAGAAGGAGAAGATTTAAGGCCTCAAATATGTCCTTTGGTGAGATGTTGGAGATGGTGGACATCCTAAAGAAGGCCGACTATGATGGGAAGTATGGACCTTACCCCAACCCCAATGTTTGAAAGGCCAAGATCATGGCGAAAGTGGTCAAAAGTCTGCACCGGAATTTCGGGGTATGACGATCGAAAGATCAGCTTAGGAAGTGGTGGTCGGACCTGAAATTATGAGAACACGAGCAGTACAGAAAGATCCGGAGAGTGCTGCAAAAAGTAAGTAGTTGTGCTGTGTTCCTATTCTTTTTGTCTTTATTACGTTCGTGCTGCTCCATGTGCTTTTCTTAAGTGTTGTACAGTTTAAAATGGCAACTTTCATGTTCATGGGCACATTATTCGTTCGTATCAAACATTTTTCTTTCGGCCTATAAAACACCATTGTTTTGGCCATATGCATTTGCCCACATTTTTTAGGGCCTACTTGTATGAAAATAATTTGGTTGTGTAGGTGGGTTTGTTACTAGAATGAAATGCAAACTAGATTCTGTGTAAGGAGAGGACACTCAGCAGCAGTTTTCACATCTGGATGCTGGAGCACTAGTGTGGGACACAAGAACACCCTTTCATTAGGGGGCCCACACAGGTGCTCCAGTGTATACTATAGGGGTGTCTCCATCTGTGAAGCTTGTACAAAACAGGTAAAGTATTGAAGCTTGACAAAGGACACACAAAATTCTACATCTTGGAACTCTGCCAAAATAGACAATTGTACCCCACTTCCAAGCAATGTTTCATCTTTATAGTTCTGCCATCAAATATCTGTGTGCTCTAAGTATACCATTTTTGTTTTACATAGGGGAGAAAAGACTCGGAGGACACCCCTCATCCGAGGAGACCACAGACCCCCACCTCTGGAAGAAGGGGAAATCCCCCAAACACAAGAAGAGCAAGAGGAGGAAGAAGACGTGGTGGAACTAGTCACCACAACAGGTGAGTGTCTGCGACCGCAGGCTCAGGTAAGAGATGGGTGGCGGCATATTTATAATACATGTTTTTTTTTTGGTTTCTCTCTTTTTAGGTGATCGTGATGTTGTGGATCCAGGGCATTTCACCTTGGAAAGTGCACAGATCCTGATCGGGGAGATCATGGGGTGTAATTTAGCATTGGAAAACCTCAAGAAAAACATCAATGATGTTATTAAAAAAAATAAGAACATCATTGATGTTTTGGGGAGAGTTTAGAAAAGCCAAATTTTGAAGATGCACACAGTGGGTCAACATGTGCTATCTGCCATCACGTGAGATCAATGGACGCGTTTTGGGGGTGCAACCCCTTCCTCAATAATAAAGTAGCTGAGAGGAAGGGGTTGCTCCCCCAAAACACGTCCCTTGATCCCCAGTGATGGCAGCTAAATTGGTGTGCATCTTCAAAATTTGGCTTTTCCTGGGGTGACTTCACCCCATCTGAACGCAATATCAAACACAGTTTCTAAATACTCATGTCTGATATTGCCTTCAAGTTCTACCAAATGTGAACTTTGTAAGTTCAAGATTTGTGTCTTTCTTGTTGTTTTGTTGTTTTGAAACATGCCTGTTTTATCTTAAATGGACATTTCTATTTTTGATAATGCCACCCCAAAAATTGTTATACAACAAACATGTTGGTTTGTTTTAAAAACCTTTTCTAAATGCACATGTGATTGTGCTGGTATTGAAAAGATTGTTATTAATCAAGAATGTGTGGATTATTGTCTCAACGCTACAACACTTTCGTGGTGCTCTAATTGCTGCTTTCTGTGACAATGGGTGTTATTTCCTAAGGGCAAATCCACTTTGCACTACAAGTGCAGTTTCAGTGCAGTTTCAAGTGCACTTGTAGTGCAAAGTGTCTTTGCCTTTAGTAAATAACATCCAACAGTGCTTTGTAAGGTTACTCAATCACGCCATTTTCTGGACTCACCACATATCTGTCAGGGTCAGCTAAAACAAACACAAGCAGTAAATGTCAACAAAGATTTGCTTAATTTTTTTTTATTTGATCAAGGTTTCACAAATTGTCTGGCATATTGATGGCCCCCCTACCCGCAAAGAACTCAAGGTATCTTAGCCGGACATCACGGGCACTCAGGGAGGGCAAGCCAGGATGGCCACTTTCAAGCGCCGTCAGGGTTGTTTCATTTATAATTCCGGCCTCAGGCCCAACTGAGCCAGCATAGTTGGCAGAATGTTGCCGTAAAAAGTTATGTAGAACACAGCATGCCAGGATTATATAAATCAGTTTATACTCCGCCATATGGATGGGTGTAAGAAATAGGCGGAACCGGCTGGCCATGATTCCAAATGTGTTCTCCACCACTCTTCTGGCTCTGGCCAGCCGGTAATTAAAAACCCTCTGGTCCGAGGTGAGGGTCCTCATATGGAATGGCCGCATAGATTGGTCCCCCAGCGCAAAAGCTTCATCCGCAATGAAGACGAATGGGAGTCCTTCCACATTGTCTTCTGGAGGTCGCAAGTTCAAGCTGCCATTCTGGAGACGCCTGTAGAACTCCGTCTGGGCGATGACTCCACCATCAGACATCCGGCCATTCTTCCCCATGTCCACATACAGGAACTCATAATTAGCCGACACCACCGCCAACATCACAATACTATTGAACCCCTTATAATTATAATAGTATGACCCCGAGTTGGGTGGTGGGATGATGTGGATGTGTTTCCCATCAATTGCCCCTCCGTAGTTAGGAAAGTCCCACCGCTGGGCAAAGTGGCAGGCCACAGTCTGCCATTCCTGTGGCGTGGAAGGAAACTGTAGAGGAAAAAAAAATTAGTCTTTTTGCACATTAAAACATGGAAAGCAGATAAGACACAAACATTCTTAGGCAACATCAAGATAACATTTATTAAGGGGAATTTCACAACACCAAAGTATTAGGTACACCTATCATATTCCCCCTCCCCCCCCTCTCCTGGGCTATTTCTAACATTATAGGGGCGGGGAGCTCTTGGACAGGTAACCCTCTCCACTTCATTGAGAGATGAATGCCTAAATAATGTGTATTACTTTGAACAGCCCCTCCTTAGTTACACTATTGGCAGCCCACTGGACAGATAAGAAGTGTCATAATACAAAGATATAAATACACATTGTACACATTTTAGCACATTTGGATATTCTGCTATTACCTATCAAGATAATAATAGAATACAAAAACCTTAAACAGTACCATTTGAAAGTATTCAGGCAGGCCCTTGCACTACATGCTTTGGGGAATTCATCCATACATCTGACCACAAAAGAGATGGGTATAGTGTGTATGGGTTTGGCAAAGTCAGCAGATAGATGATTGAGGATAGATAGAGAATTAGTATCAGCTGACTTAGCAGTTGGGGGGAGGGAGGGTTAAAAATGATTTGGGGACACCCCAAAAAAAAGCCTCTGGCTCTCTGCCTGAATTTAAAACACAAATCACTTTTAAAAACAGTTTAGGGGTGTTTGGGTTAAAGCACTACTATGGAGCTGATAAAATACATTGTTAAGTGACTACATGAGGTGAATATAGGGCCTGTAGACCATGCTAGGGAGGTAAGTGAAGGCAAATATGTATGAAGGACAACACAAATAATTACATAAAAATCCAGCATGAATGAGGACAAAGGGGACATTCACAGCATATTACAATCATGGTAATTAGGGAATGAGGAAAGAAATACAATACATTATCAAGCATTAAATACAATAAAATGTGATGTTAAAGGATAAAAATCTTACCTTAATATACTCCTTCTGCAGGACCTGGATGATGGCAGAACTGGTCTCTGGGATAATGATACCCAGAGCCTGGGGGGAGATGCCTGTCGAGAACTTGAGGTCCTGCAGGCTTCTCCCCATCGCCAAGTACCGCAGGGTGGCAACGAGCCTCTGCTCCGGAGTGATGGCTTGCCTCATGCAGGTATCCTGCCTGCTGATATAGGGGGTCAGCAAAGCCAACAAACGGGGAAATACGGGGTCCGTCATCCGGAGAAAGTTCCTGAAATCATCAGGATTATTCTCACGGATCTCACGGAGCAAAGGCATATGACAGAACTGGTCACGCTGAAGCAACCAATTCTTGGTCCATGAACTCCTCCCCACCCTGTTCATGGACTGGACTTGTGTCAAGGTCAGGACCCCAACACCAAGCCCCCGCACAGCACGAACTCTACGAGGAGTACGTATACGCAACATGGTTAGAAAATGGTCGGCTGCTCAGAACGAAGTAACAGAACGCACTGAAGAACAGCAAGGCCTGTGAAGAGCGACCTGAAAAACAGCAACGAACGAACAAGAACACAATGACTAATGAAAGTCACGCGTAGCTTGCTTGCACGCACTGAAGAGCAGATACAAACCCACAAACACAAACTGAACCGCAGAAAACGATCTGAAAGCCACGAGTCTGAAAAAGCAAGAATCGTCTCTCATCAAACTTTTACTAACACGAGATTAGCAAAAGGAGCCCAAAGGGTGCCGCGCTTGGTTCTGAACTGGCCTTTTCTAGTCTCGTCGTACGTGGTTGACGTCACCGCGTTCTTGGCGATCGGAAATTCCGACAACTTTGTGCGACCGTGTGTACGCAAAACAAGTTTGAGCCAACATCCGTCGGAAAAAATCCTATGATTTTGTTGTCGGAATGTCCGATCAATGTCTGTGTGTATGGGGCATTAGAGTTTTTATTCTCCATCTATCACCATAGGCTCTGATCAGAAACCCTTCTTCCGCTGGTCAATGGGAGGAATCTAGATCAAAGTATAGGGAGTGGCGCTGTGTTAGGAGTATAAATAAAAATCCAAGTGTATAAATAAAAGTGTAAAGATAAAAAATGTGAAATTTTTTGGTATAATCCAAAAAATTACTAGCAAAAGAATTTTTTATATATATATCCTTGTGTTAGTGAAAAACACCTTGACTAGGTGAAAATTAGTATCATATGTGCAAAGAATCGCAACTATCAAGCAGCATCACTAAATAACATAAATACATCTTCACATGAATAAATATAAAGTGATGAAGTGCCAAAACCAAATCATTGATAAAGTGTCCAAATCGCAGCTAAAAATCACAAAACCATATGTTGTTTGGTGCAAGAAAAAGTTCATAACAATTGTGCAGAAAAATCTTCTTAGGTGATAAAGTGCCGTGCTGTAACAACTGGTAGTCCCCCCAATGTGGTTGCACTCACCGGAGCGCTCCACCCCTGCAGGGGTACGAGCGTGTAATGTTGATCCTGTCACTCCAGTCCAATAGGTGTCAGTTTCCTTCCACGCATCCCATTTCCAAAACACAGCTGTATACACAGAGAGGTGGGGACTTCCTGTCCCTTGGTATTAAAAGTCCCCACTGGATATCCGCTTGAGTGAAAAATGTTAGAAGAAAAAAATCCACATAGTGTGATTCTGTTTTAAAAAATATCCATTTATTTGCAAAAAAAACAGTCCAGTTGCATTAGGCTGGTAACACACTAGCGGTAAAAAGTATCTAAAAAATGTGTAAAAAATGTTAACAAGCTGGGAGAGGGAGTTACACAGTCTCCTATGTTCTCCCTGTAGTCCGGGGCGCAGCGTCAGCGTGAACCGCCGCTTGCGTTCCACCGGTCAAAGTTCCGGAACCACGATCCGCGGAAGTGACGTTGTGCGTGCCAAGATAGTCCCGCCTTACGCGTTTCGTCACACGGACGTCATATTTTTCTTCTAACATTTTTCACTCAAGCGGATATCCAGTGGGGACTTTTAATACCAAGGGACAGGAAGTCCCCACCTCTCTGTGTATACAGCTGTGTTTTGGAAATGGGATGCGTGGAAGGAAACTGACACCTATTGGACTGGAGTGACAGGACCAACATTACACGCTCGTACTCCTGCAGGGGTGGAGCGCTCCGGTGAGTGCAACCACATTGGGGGGACCACCAGTTGTTACAGCACAGCACTTTATCACCTAAGAAGATTTTTCTGCACAATTGTTATGAACTTTTTCTTGCACCAAACAACATATGGTTTTGTGATTTTTAGCTGCGATTTGGACACTTTATCAATGATTTTTTATTGCTTATAATTATTGCACATTTACACATTATTGGTGGACACAAGGATATATATATAAAAAATTCTTTTGCTAGTAATTTTTTGGATTATACCAAAAAATTTCACATTTTTTATCTTTACACTTTTATTTATACACTTGGATTTTTATTTATACTCCTAACACAGCGCCACTCCCTATACTTTGATCTATACTCTTGGGGGATCACTTAGGTGTTCCCTTCCTACCTAGGGGGCTGCAGGTGTGAGTCAGTCTATGAGCGCGGATTCGTTGAAATATTTAATGGGAGGAATCTGCAGGGTGCCCTATGCCTGACAGCAGCTGCATTGCATTGTGTGGTTTGTCCACTTGTTTGCCATCAATGCCACCCACACTATCTAGGAACTCACTCCTGCAGAATCACTCCATGCCTGTATAGAGGGTGTGTTCATGATGCCCAGGAAGTGGCTGGAGGAAACTGGATTTTATACCACCCAGAAGTTCCTCCGAGGTCATAGCCTGCAATAAAAATGTACACGCTATCTGTATGGGGTACAGAGGGAGTTGAAGGAAGTTTCAGACTGCATAGGAAAGTAAGTAAATGCCACACTACATAAATGTTTTTATGGTGAGGCTGGAGTTGGGCGCTAATGAATAACTATATAATTAATTGATCCTTGGTAATTAATTGGGCCAGACAGCTGCTTATCCAGTATAACACTGAACTCTTAGAAATACTTGTTAGCTTCTGTAATATCAATAGGGGGCTTAATTGCCAGGGTAACCGTATAGTATAGTTGCTTTGGAAAATAATCACCTTTAGCAATGTGATGTCCTATTCATGTAGTTTATTAATTAGTTGGTACTTCACGGCAGGAGGCATGATCTGTAAATCATTAGCTCCTATGTGTATACTGTGATCAGAAATAATAATTTTAAGTAGAGTATTTTTATTCTTGTAAAGGCTATTTGGAGCAGGCCCATGGATCTAACTTAAAGTGTAACTATGGCCAATATAACATTACACAGCACTCTTTGTTCTGTTAAGTTCCCCATTGTAATACTCTGTGAACGTTTTATTATCTGGTGATTCAGCCAGTAAGGCTGGGTTCACACTATCTGCGACGCGGCTCGCAGCAGGGGGTCCGGTGCGTCCCCGTTCATTGTCTCAGGTCCGAATTAGGTCCGCATATTTGCCTGAATTCGGACTTGAAACAGAGCCAAAGATGCACAAGACCGTTCTGCAGTGCGCTCCGTGGCCACCCTGGAGATATGTGAACCGGCTCCATAGAGAACCAGGCACACTCTCCTGTCATGCGAATTGAAAACCGCATCCAACTCACATAAGTGTGAACCCAGCCTTACTTTTTAACTTCCTTCAAAAGACCGTGCTGAGTGTCCAGCAAATGTGACAGCTAGAGAGTGGAGACAAACCACAACACTGACAGGGGTGCTATGGATGGTCAGCTGTAATTTATATAGCTAAACCTTTATCCAAAAAAAGGAAATACAAATTCTTGCTGCAACTGCTTAAAAAGCATAAGGTGGTAGGCTTTCATTTGTTAGTCATGCACCTGATAGGACATCGAGATGATGAGTGCAGCCTCTCTTGCGTCTCCTATCCAAGCACCCCCGAAGGTGTATAAGAGGGCGTATAGGGACAGAAGGACACGAGTGCCGAAGGATGTAGCTTGCAGAACCTTGAACTTGATATGCCAACCATGAAGATCCAGCAGGACATGAAAGCAGGAGAATCAGTTGAGCAGGCAGCAGGATAATCATCAGAAGTTGCAGGGGAACTTTGACTTGAACGAAAGTTTAGGATGGCAGAGATGACGTCAGCTGGCCTATGCACATAAGCAGTACAAACAAACGGCCTTGCTGTTAAGGCAAATTATAGGTTGGAGCACTTGCCCGCTTGTTTGTACTGTTGGTTATTTGAAGAGGGGCGCACTGGACACCTTCTATTGTGCTATTTGCTGGGTTTCCACTGCGCCCCTGTGCCTTTAGGAGGAGTTGGCTCCCTCCAGGCAAACCTGCCCTCAATCTATCCATCATTATATATGTACTCCTACTATGGAGGCTGCTCTCAAAATTTATAGAGTTAGGACTGCAGATAATATCGGGGTGCCTTGTCGCGGCCACTGCAGCTTACATATGTATATCCAAATGTGTGCAAACGAAACACCTGTTTTTAACATGAACTGCTAGACAGCACAATTCGGTTTGTTGCAGGGTGGCTGGTAAGTTGAGCTGGGAATTTTTCTTTGTTGTTGTTTGCTATGCATAGAAGCAGGCAGCTACATCAGGGCATAAGGTAAGTAGACACTCAACAAGAGTGTGGAGCACAATCAGATGCACAGGCATAGTCAAGATCAAGCAAGCTAATCAATGTACCTAATCAGGAACTGTATCAAGGACAGGGATAAAGTGGTGGTCAGGAATGGGTAGAGCAGAATCAAAATCAGATCAGGAGAAAGCCAGGTCAATAACAGGAATTACAGTATATGCAGAACATATGTCAGGGAGCAAGGAATATGCTGAAAACCAACAATGAGTTAGGTTAGAGCATCCCTTTAAAAGGTCATCTGGTGCCAATGCTGACTCAGGGCATGCACACACAACGTGATACACATGCACAACCAATGTTCGTGCAGAAGTACGCTCATGTGCATGCACATTTCTCAGAGCCAGCTGGTTAATAGCAATTCCCTGATATCACAAGCCCATCTAAATTTACAAGTTTATCTAACACTGACATCTCTACAGGGTGACAAAGCTGCTGACCAAGGGTGACTACACTGCTCCTCCATAAATACAGTAGAAGAATGTGTGTAGCCACCTTAGCATAGTAGGTTTGTCACTGGCTGGATTACCAGGTGACAATTAAGGAAAAAAGCCAAAAGAAAGAGAAAAGGAATTCAACCATCACCTCATTCATACGTGCCCCGTACATATGTTCGGATATTCTGTCAGCAAAAGTCCGATGTGAGCTTTTGGTTGGAAATTCGGACCGTGTGTATGCTGCATCGGACTTTTGCTGGCGGAATTTCCGCCAGCAAAAGATTGAAAGCAGGTTCTATATTTTTCCAATGGAAACAGGTCCTATCGGAAATTCCGATCGTGTGCAGCAATTCCGACACGTAAAATTCCTACACATGCTCGGAAACAATTCGACGCATGCTCGGAAGCATTGAACTTCATTTTCTCGGCTCGTCGTAGTGTTGTACGTCACCGCTTTCTTGACTGTCAAAAGTTCAGAGAACTTTTGTGTGACCGTGTGTATGCAAGGCAAGCTTGAGCGGAATTCTGTTGGAAAAACCATCCAAGGTTTTTCTGACGGAAATTCCGATCGTGTGTATGGGGCATAAGGACTACCAAGCTGCAATATATTAACTTTTTGTTCTTGGGTTTAGATACCATTTAACATTTATTTAAAAGGACCCCAACACACACAGAAAACATCTGGTGGTAATGTATGTCATCTTGCAATACACAAGTCACTTCATATACAGTGATTGCAATACCATAGTACCAAATTGGACCTTTGCTGCATTTTAAGTTAGCTAAACATTGTGCCTAAAATTAGACACCACATGATGCCGAGTCTTGTCTTTATCAACTAGAAAAGCCTCCTTTTCTGATTTATTTTCACTAGTAAATAGGGATTTTAAAAGTACAGTATAACTAAAGACAAAACTTTTTTTTTTAGTTTTGAATAGAGTGGAGATGGATTAGAACACCTGTCAGTTTTTATTGCTGTCTGTGCCCCCGTTATGGAGATTCACTCTCTCAATTTGTCCTGTTTACCGTTATCATTGAAAGTGAAAGTAAAAAGAAAATCCCAAATTTTGAGTTGTCCCCAGAAAAGTAAAAGAGGGTAAATCTTCCAATGGGGACACTAGTTCTGGTGACAAGGGATTCCCTTAATTTGTAGGGATTTCCTCTCACTTCCTCTTTTGGCTATGGGACAGGAAGTGAAGGCTTCAAATAAGGGGGAGATCGGGGCGCAGAGCATTGAGCCCTAAGCCCACCCAGTTGTGTGACAATAGCAAATGAATATTTGCTATTGTTACACTGATTATCCTCCCAGCCAATCAGGAAGCTGGTCATGAGACCCGTCACCTGATTGGCCGAAGGGAGATCCGATCAGATTGGCCGCCAGGAGGAGGAGGAGGGAGGAGACGCAGGGGAAGCCAGGAAGCAGCCGGAGAGAACAGCCTGAAGAGAAACCGACACCGCCCGCGAGATGGGGTAAGGAGGGACCCTGACCTACTAACTGACCGACCCGGGGGGGTGCTGCCTGTGACTCCGTGACCGACCGGGGATGGGAGGTGGGTGCGATTAGTGACCCGACCGGGGGGGGGGGCGGTGGGGGGGTGTTAACGGGTGGATCGTTTGCCGCCCCTCCAAAAGAAAAACACCAGTTGCCACTGCTCTTTGCAGGACATGAACATGTTCCACATTTTATAATTTACAATATCTTGCAAGCACAGAAAAAAATACCCTTTATTCGGCCAGTAATGTGCAGAGGTCTTAATTTCCTATTTTGTGAACAGAATAATTATTGCGCAGGTATACAGACTAAATATAAAAGTGCAAGCTGCTGGCAACAACACAACAGGACCAATCGTGATAAGCGTGAAACAAAAAAATTTTGCCGCGCTAAACATAGATAATGAATAAACAGGTGTCCATGAAGTGTGAACAACTGGTGCTGTTCTGAACAATGCAGGCGAATTAGCACTGATTTCTTATAATAAACTGTCAAGCAGTTTTACACTATGTAGCTGTTTTATCTTTCCTTCATGGGCCCTACTATGGAGTAAACCTTACCATCAACCATGATAGTACCACCATCTGCAACTTTAATAGAGGAAGCTTATTGGATCTTCCATACTTCTATATCAAGCCTGTGCCATGTACCTGGTCAGAGGACAAGGTGCAGAAAGGGGTTCCCTTGCGGCTGAGTACAGGGGACCACTGAAGGTGATGACAGGGAGTGCTATGCCCAAAGAAGCAGGGGTTGCCAGCTGCAATAGGCTGAGTGATGAGATGTCTGCTGGATGGCGGCTGGACAAGCAGGATGCACTGCTGGGCAGGGGTCCCTCAGTACCAGATGAGACTTGGCCGAAGGGAGAGCAAGGAGCAGGGTCAGGAGCCAGGCCAGTAGTCATACACGAAGTAACAGCCAGGGGTAAGGCAGCAAGCAAGTTCAGGAGTAAGCCGGGGTCATACACTGATAATCAGGCAGCAGAGGAGTCCAGAAGAGCAAGCCAGAGGTCATACATGGGTACAGCAGACAGGAGCAGAGTCAATGGAACAAGCCAAGGGTTAAAGCCAGGAATGGAGACAAGACAGGTCAAAAGCAAGCCAAGTCAGTAACAGGAAATCCAATAGTATCATCAAGGACAAGAACACATGGGGGGAGCTGAAGATTATCCAGAAACTAGTGGCTGATGCTGCTGGCTTTAAATAGGCCACTGGGCACCAGAATCTGCCACGCATTGCATGCGCCTAGGCACATGAATTTACACGGCATGCGTATTAGCGAATTTCTATGTGCCAATGGTGAATTTCTTTGTGCCAATCTACGATTCTGCTGGTCGTTAGTAGATGTGCCAGTTCTTCTGCAGGCTGTTCTCTGACAGCCGGTCTAAACTCTTATAACTTGGAGTCTAGACCTCTGGTAAGGAGGCATGTTATGTCAATATTGGTGGAGGTGCACTTGGGTGATCAAAACGCACAACACGTATACTCTACACTTATACTCTTATACTGTACTGTAACTGCATGTTCATCAAGGAATGTTGTTCAAACTTGATGGACACTTAATTTCCTATTATGGACTGACAACGCACATCATGTTTGTGGACTGAGTGGTGTCAGCCTTGCCCAAAATCATTTGCTTTACTAATCAAACACTCCCAGTCTCAGATCTCTACAACATAAAGGCTAATCATTTATAGTCCAATATAAGAACTAGGGGGACTAGTTATCATGTTGTTCTATATACCAGTGGTCATCAACCCTGTCCTCAGGACCCACTAACAGGCCAGGTTTGCAAGATAACTGAAATACATCACAGGTGATATCATTTGCTGCTCAGTGATTGCAGTATTCTAGTCTGCATCTCCCCAAGGTAATACATAAAACCTGCCCTGTTGATGGGCCCTGAGGACAGGGTAGATGAGCACTGCTATATACTGTTTGTATATCAGACAGAGAGAAAACATCTAATTGCAAACCTTTCTTCACCTAATAACTGTTGATGACTAAAATGGCAAAGACCAATAAATCAATGTATTCTGGTAAAAATAGCTGGGGTTCCATTTCCTTACAGCACTACACCAATATAGCAATTGTTAGACGTCACTTCAAGTGTATTCACCTCTACCTCCATGTTATAGTGAGCAGTGTTGAATGAAAAGGATTTCTTTGTGTACTTCCAGACATACTGTGGATATGTTTCTAGTAAACACAAAAGCAACAATAACAAAAGCTATTAACTAGGCACAGGGACTGTTACCTGTTTGATTTTGAGGAATATTAAGACTTTGAAGGGGACATTCAACATACACATTAATAGCCAACAGACTGACTTGACTCAGCAATATAAAGGAAGAACAACAGTGAATTGCCAAAAACTTTTAGTTAGTCTAAGGTAACTGTGCTGGGAGTGCACAGCGTGCACGCTCCCAGCCCAGGTGTATAGGCAGCAATTTACGCGCTAAGGACCAGGCGTAGAGAGGCTGCATATTTTCGTACGGCCAGTGCCAAGGGGTTAAAGAGGACATAGGAGGCTTCTTAAAAAAAACAAAACGTGTTAATAAATACATTATGATAAAATAAAATATAATATAAAAATAAAAATAATTTAAAAAATTTAAAAGCATCCTGTCACCCCTGTACACACCCAAATGCAAATGTGTGTGTAGTTTGTGCACGTGTATGTAAGCATAAATTGCACTGCACAGGCAAGGCATCACCACAAACATCAGAGTAAAAGCAATAATTCTAAGGCTACAATTCTGGTTAACTCTAAACTGATAACCTGTAAAGGCTTTTAAAGCAACACCTATAGAGAATTTTGGGTATCATAGATTTTTGCGGTTTCACTGGCGTGTACAATTTTAAGGCTTGACTTGCTTGGTATATATTTACTCAAGGCAACCCTATCTCTTATATTTTAGCTACAATATATTTATTATTGTGTTTGGCTGCACTAAATATACTTTTAGTGTATTTTCTCATGAAAATATGCATTTGATAAACAGTTGGGCAAATAAGTAGCGACATAAAAAAAAAAAATGCAACTGCAGCTATTTTATTCTACTGGGCCTCTGCTTTTAGAAAATATAATTCTATGGGCTGTTTAAGTATTTTTCGAGCAAAAAAAATGCAAGATTTTCCTGGTGGAAAAGTGATTAAAAGAGTGACCATTGCTCTGTGTATGATGTCAATTAAAGCAACTATCAAAGTAAAAAAAAAGTTTTTTTCATAAGTAACCCCTTAATAACCCTTAGTTCTCTCTAATCAGCCTTAATTAACCCCCCAGTCTCCCCTTAGCTGCTGATTTTGCTGCTTTTTTAAATTTACCTTTTTCCATTCATTAATAAACATTTGTAATTTTCATTCTCCTTAGTGATGCATTTTAAAAAAAGCGCATCATTTAAAAATATGCCTCTATTTTATTTGTAAATAACTTTGTAATGTAATAGAAACTCTGGGCTAAGAAGAAAAAAAAGCAAGTTTTCTCTACTGTTTTGGTATTTTTTTATGTATAGAAATGTCATAAAAATATTTTTACAAGACCAAACCTTGTTGGCAAAATTAAAAATAAATATATATATCTGGCTGAAAACATAAACCTACCTTTAGTTTTATTTATGGTCACACAATCTCTTTCAAACTTTTCCCCTTATTTTTCTCTATTTCCCCTTTGAGACATTGGGCGGAAACAGGTCAGATGTGACATTTAATTTCTTTAGTTTGTTTCATTTGTTTGCCTTTCACATTTATGTTAACTATAGCATTTTGATATGCTGTAGAATCATAGCTTTTTTTTTGTTTTCCAGTTTTTGAATCATATGTATGTTTGTTATAGTAGTATTTAAATTTAATAAATTGTTGTTTTTTTTTTAATATATTCTTTATTTAATTAATAAGAGGGTGTGTAAATCCTAAAAGACTTATATTTAAACGTCATGAGCATTGGAACAATTATCAGAACATACTTGAACTTACAGAAGAATTCCACATACAAATAATGTATAATGTAATTCATCATAGTTAAAGTATAAGTATGCAATTAGTTGACCATAACTTTCTGTAGCCTTTAACCTAAATGGTTATGTGGGTGGGAAGCCTGGAAAAAAAACAGAAAATTAACTTAAAGATAATTCCTATCTATTCCTGGACACCCAAATAAAAAAAAAATATAATAATAATAAATAAGTAAATAAATATATATATATATATATATATATATATATATATATATATATATATATATATATATATATATATATATATATATATATACATATATATCGTATATACTCGAGTATAAGTCGATCCGAGTATAAGTCGAGGCCCTAATTGACCACAAAAAAATGGGAAAAACTTATTGACCCGAGTATAAGACGAGGGTGAGAAATGCACAGCTACTATAAGTGGAAAAGAGGGTCAACAATGCCCATTTGCAGCCTCACTGTGCCCATTTGCATGCCTCACTGTGTTCATTTGCAGCCATAGGTCCCCTGAACTTCAAACTCGGTAGTTAAGGGTTCCTAGATGCCCCCTAGCTGCAGCCAAAATTTGGGGTCTCTGAACCAAAAGGGTCCTGAAATGACATTTCTGCAGATGGACACAGTTGACCAAATTTTGGGGCCCCGTATCTCGGGGCAACTTGGTGCTAGGAACCCCAAATTTGGTGTGCAAACCCAGTGGGGTTTCTAGCACCAAGTGGCCCCGAGTTACAGGGCCCCTAATATTGGTTCAGAAAAAGTCAAGCACTTTTCTGCAGCAGAGAATGACATTTTCCGAAAAGGTTTTGGGGCCCTGTATCTTGGGGGCCACTTGATGATAGGAACCCCAGCTTTGGATATGTTATGGTACCAGTTCCACTGGGTTTTTACACCAAATTTGGGGTTCCTAGCACCAAGTGGCCCGGAGATACGGGGCCCCAAAATCGGTTCACAAAATGTGAAGCACTTTTCTGCAGCAGAGAATGACATTTTCCGAATCGATTTTGGGGCCCCGTATCTCGGGGCCACTTAGTGCTAGGAACACCAGCTTTTGATATGTTTTGGTACTAGTTCCACTAGGTTTGCACACCAAATTTGGGGTTCCTAGCACCAAGTTCGGTTCGGGAAATGAAATTTTTTGCTGCAGAAAAGTGCTTGACTCTAGTATAAGTCGAGGGGGGCACTTTCAGCATAAAAAATGTGCTGAAAAACTCGACTTATACTTGAGTATATACGGTATATATAAAATTATATATTGCTTAACCCTATATACAGTATATATATTGTACACAGTGTATATATATATATATATATATATATATATATATATATATATATATATATATATATATATATATATATAAAATATAAAACAAAAGGGGGTGTTAAAGGGGGAGGAGAAGGATGAAAAAAAGGGAGGTGGTGTGAGTAGAAAATGAGCTACAGTAAACCTCCTCCATTCAACATCTTATCCCCTCTCCTGTAGGGACATTGGTCTCAGATTGATCTAAAATAGATTTATATTCTGCAGAAATTGTAAATTCTTGTCAACAAAACCACTTATTCAAAAATTTGTCATGAGTACCTCTATCAGAATAGATAAGATCCTCCATTATGTTTATATCCTTGACCTTAGTCAACCACAAATGGTAACAAACCATGAACTGTATTAAAAAGGAAAAGTTTAACATTGTAAAAAAAACAATTATGAGGGTATGAAGGAGCAGAATAGTTTAAATGAAATAGACCTTAAAAAGGACGGGTCCTCTGATGTACCCAAAAGCCGGACACTACCTACCAGTCTATGCCGGCCAAATAAATGTGAATCTAATAAAGCATTTTTTTCCTAGTGCTTTCAGGGCCTTATGTACAGTATTTTTTAAACGTAAGAGAGAGAGATAAATAAACCCCTCACAAAATGCTTCCCTGCAAGCAAATGTAATGGAATTCGCTAAAAATAAACCACAGACAACGTACAAAAATGCTTGGGCAGATGAACTGTTCGTCTGAACAAGATAAAGCTGGCAGAGTGGAGGCAGCTGAGCATGTATATAAAATTAAGAAAATGCATAAAATAAATACATGCTAAACAGCATATTACATTCATTGTGCTGGAGAAGACAACATGCAAACAAGATAAAAAAATACATTACTACTGAAAATTGACTTTCTGTAATAATCACATGCACATTACAAGAAGTTTTCAAAGATTTATGTATTGTCAGCTTTCATTTAGAACAGAGTTCTGGCTCTTTTTTTATGAAATGGCCACATTTTACATCTCCCATTGAAAAGAGGTAGTGATGTTTTGTGCTGATCCCAGAAGGATGTTTTGAAGCCTTATAATAAATATTTTGTTATTCTGGGACACCCACTGGGTGCTGATTTGGAGGGTAGGCTACGTTATTCTCTCACGAGGTCAGACTTACCATTAGGCACAGGAGTGATGTAGGTGGAAGAGGGAAAGAGGAGGCTTTTCCCTGTAAAGTTATGGACCTCATCCCATTTTACAATCCACATAAATACCGTCATTTAACATTCATTTAATGTCACAGAATTTTAAGCCAGTTTAGGAGCTGGAAAACAAGAAAATGTTGTATAAAGAGAGGTGATTCTGGGAGGTGTTACATTGGCTCCAGTGATCAAAATCTGACCCTTACCCTAAATGATTTGTCTCAGCTGTTGCTGTTATTGCTCTTTAAAATATCCAAAATAAAATCAATGATGTGGTTGTATAAATGAGTCGCTGACACATGAGCAATATTAACCCCTTAATGACTAAACCTTTTTCTGACACTGCTTAGAAGTTAAAATCTGTATTTTTGCTAGAAAGTTACTTAGAACCCCCAAACACTATATATATATATATTTTTAGCAGAGTCTCTAAAGCAGGGATATGCAATTAGCCAGGGGCGGACTGACCAGTCGGTCCATTCGGACGTGGACCGAGGGCCCGACCGCTGAAGGGGGCCCGTCAGCGCCACCTGCTGGAACCAGCTTGGGGTCCAGGGACAAAAAACTTGCGGCCGCGGGCCCCCGGCGACAATCTGTGCTGCCTCAGACAGTGAGGGGTGAGGGCGAGCATCGCTGGGTCACATAGAGCAGTGATTTCCTTTTTACCCAGCGTCCGCTGTCATCGGATGTCCCGCCTCCTGCACTGGCTCTTTTGATAGACATCACACAGGAGGCGGGACATCTGATGACAACGGACGCTGGGTAAAAGGGAGATCCCCGCTCTGTGTTACCTGGTGGCTCTCCTCTCTAACCCCCATACACCGATCAGACTGCATGGAGGGGACACTGGTGAGGCTGCATGGAGGGGACACTTATCAGGCTGCATGGAGGGGACACTGGTGAGGCTGCATGGAGGGGACACTGATCAGACTGCATGGAGGGGACACTGGTGAGGCTGCATGGAGGGGACACTTATCAGGCTGCATGGAGGGGACACTGGTGAGGCTGCATGGAGGGGACACTGATCAGACTGCATGGAGGGGACACTGGTGAGGCTGCATGGATGGGACACTGATCAGACTGCATGGAGGGGCCACTGGTGAGGCTGCATGGAGGGGACACTGATCAGGCTGCATGGAGGGGACACTGGTGAGGCTGCATGGAGGGGACACTGATCAGGCTGCATGGAGGGGACACTGGTGAGGCTGCATGGAGGGGACACTGGTGAGGCTGCATGGAGGGGACACTGACGAGGTTGCATGGAGGGGACACTGGCAAGGCTGCATGGAGGGGACACTGATCAGGCTGCATGGAGGGGACACTGATCAGGCTGCATGGAGGGGACACTGGTGAGGCTGCATGGAGGGGACACTGACGAGGCTGCATGGAGGGGACACTGGCAAGGCTGCATGGAGGGGACACTAGTGAGGCTGCACAGAGGGGCCACTGGTGAGGCTGCACAGAGGGGCCACTGGTGAGGCTGCACAGAGGGGCCACTGGTGAGGCTGCATGGAGGGGACACTAGTGAGGCTGCACAGAGGGGCCACTGGTGAGGCTGCACAGAGGGGCCACTGGTGAGGCTGCACAGAGGGGCCACTGGTGAGGCTGCACAGAGGGGCCACTGGTGAGGCTGCACGGAGGGGGCACTGGTGAGGCTGCACTGAGGGGACACTGGCGAGGCTGCATTGATGGACACTGATGAGGCTGCATTGATGGGCGCTATTTCTAACATAGACTCTCAAATGGACACAGAGTGGACATGCACACCACGTCATTATGTGTTGCACCGCGCGCATCCGTGCACTGGGCCTGCTGCAAACCTCCTAGTTCTACTGTCCCGTATAGGGCAAAGGCGGCCGACTCCCTCCAAGTCTCTCCCTCACCTCGGCAAACAGTGCCCGGTACGGTGGAATGAGGAGAGGACACATCAGCCAGCCACAGCAGGGCCAGGGCACCAGCCAACTGTAACCCACCCACCCACGGTGACGCACCCACACCAGGGAGCCAGCCAGCCACAGCAGGGTGCCAGCCACAGAGGACGCGGGAGCCAGCCAGCCACAGAGGACGCAGGAGCCAGCCAGCCACAGGGAACGCAGGAGCCAGCCACCGAGGACAATGGAGCCGGCCATCCACGGCAGGGTGCCAGCCACAGAGGAAGCGGGAGCCAGCCACAGAGGACGCAGGAGCCAGCCAGCCAGCCACAGAGGACGCGGGAACCAGCCACAGCTATAGTAGCCATAGTTAAGGTAAGAGGAGAGCTACTCAGTGCCAATTTTATTTCTACTTTGTGAGAGGTTGGGGCAGGGGTGAGAGTCATGGCACAAGGAGGGGGTCCAGTGAGGACCAGAGTAAATGAAGGTGTTCACTGTACACTCTGTTAGAAAGAGGCCCCCTCCAGGTCCCATTATACTCCTTTGTAGTCTCTAATGGGTCCTGGAAGGGGATCTCTCTCTAACAGAGACTCTCTAATGGACACTGCTAGAGAGAGACCCCCCTTCAGGTCCGATTAGACTCTGTTGTAGACTCTAATGGGGCCTGGAGGGGACGTTTTCTAACAGGCTGTCTAATGGACACTGTTAGAGAGAGACCTCCCTCCAGGTTCCATTTAAAAAAAGGCAGAAATTGTACTTTGTGCAAAATGTAGAGGCGGGATCAGGGGTGGGCCATGGGCGGGGTCAGAGGTGGACCATGAGCTGGGCCTGACAGGGGGCCCTTGCTTTATTTGGTCCGGGGGCCCTGGGTGTTGTCAGTCCGCCCCTGCAATTAGCGGACCTCCAGCTTTTGCAGATCTACAAGTCCCATGAGGCATAGCAAGACTCTGACAGTCACAAGCATGACACCCAGAGGCAGAGGCATGATGGGACTTGTAGTTTTGCAACAGTTGGAGGTCCGCTAATTGCTTATCCCTGCTCTAAAGAATAAAATGGGGATCGTTGCAATATTTTATGTCACGCTGTATTTGCGCAGTGGTCTTTCAAATGCAATTTTTTTTAAAGAAATACACTTTCAGGAATTAAAAAAAAAACAAAAAAAAAACCAAAACAGTAAAGTTAGCCCAATTTTTTTTTTTTTTTTTGTATAAGGTGTGGTGTAAGGCAACATTGTTTAATATCATATATTTCTGGAGTTTTACTGCCTTGTTGACAAAGCCATTTGATCTATGTTGGAAATTGCCATCTTGGAATGCCAGTTCAGAAAGTTTACCCAGCAGGGTGTTTGTGACAAGGAGTCATAATTGGGAATTCATATCCTAACAGGATGTTCTCACATAGGCCTCCTGATGTGAGGTATGGTGGTAGAGGAGCACTAGATAAGACCTCCTGGGGAGGTTACACCAACATCAAAGGGAGGGGGAGGGGAGCACATGAATCCACTCACTGACCAGCGCGTCCTCCTCTTCCTCCACATAGGACTGCACAGCGACGCCGCCAGACACTCGGGGCTATTGAGCCCACATTCGGGGCTCCAGCCTCAATAGCCCACCCTTAACGACGCCTCTGCCTTCGTCCAATATCAGCCAGACTCTTAACCTGTGAACCTCCAGGTCAGATCCTGAGTAAACCCCTTGATTTGGCTCCAACTGCTTCCAGAAAATAGGCCCCCCAGCTCCCACTGGGCTGGGGCCTATATGGACTCCTGCAAAATTCAGCTACACCATCCCGAAGGGCAGCAGCCCTTTAGGCTGGGATCTTACCTTCTTGAGTAAGAATCCCCTTGCTCCCCCCCCCCATGGATTGGCTGAGACCATATAAATATTTAGGCCAAGGGTCTACCTCTTCCAGCTCACTACATTATGGAATCCACTAGAAGGCAGGGAGAAGTAGTCAAGCCTGCAGTTAATGAGACCCAGAGCAGCCAAAAATAATCACACATCATTTCAATGTTTACAAGGAAGCAAAGAAGAAGTGAGATCAACAAAAAAGTCCAAATAAAAATCAAAATAAATGCAACTGAAGTGTTAGTCCACAATGGAGTAGGTGCAAAAAGTGCTTCACAAACTTGCAGGAGTACAGTGACACTCCCTTTTGTATCCCCACTCACCAGAACAGGACGACCCCCAGCTTTGCAGTCCAGGGGTCACTTCAGGCTTGTAAATGGTATCCCACACACGTGGATTGGTGTCAAAACATCAGATGGTGGATTGGTGTAAACATCAGATGATAGATTCCAATAGGAGGCTCTCAACAGGATATACAGGCACCCATAAGTGAAAAGAGGATGGACTAATAGTGAAGTACTGTTATAAAAGTTGATTTAATGCGCATAGGGATCGGTACTTACAAAAAGATGGCTAAAAACAGGCATGGATATAGAGATGTACAGTAGATACAGGAAGCAGCCGTTCATAGCGTGCGTTCCACAGACCGGAAGTGACGTTAAACCAGGAAATTATGTCAATGCATTTCGTCCTCCCTCAGGGCGTCATCAAGGACCTCTGAGGTCCTTGGTCCTTGATGACGCCCTGAGGGAGTGGGGTTGCAAAAGGGGGTGTCACTGTACTCCTGCAACTTTGTGAAGCATTTTTTGCACCTATATCATTGTGGACTAACACTTCAGTTGCATTTATTTGAATTTTTATTTGGACTTTTTTGTTGATTTCACTTATATTGTGTGTTGCGAGCGCCATATTTTTTTATCCACATTTATCCAAGTGATTAGCACCTTGTCTACAGCAGCTGCATTTCATTATCACTTAGTTGTTTCCATCAGCGCAAGTTTATATTTAGTAATATATTTTAACAGGGAAGCCAAAAAGACTAGATTTACCTGAGCCTCTCCAGCAACCTATTCTAGGAGGGTGCTACATTTGTATATATGAAATATAAAAAAAATGTTTACAACCTCAAAGCTTTTCACAAATTGAACAGTTCTTGTTGAGAGCCTAGTTTCCTACATTGGTAGGAGTTGCTAAAGGGTCTAGCCAACCCTCCTTGCCCAGCTCAAAACCCTACAGAATACCTTGCAGTAAAATACAAGATCCATCTATTGGATCACGCCTCCCTCCCTTTGTAAAAATCACTACAGATATAGGAGTGAAATTTACCTGTAAGGAAAAAATAATATATTCATACCTTACCCCTAGGTGTCTAGGCAACGGTGAAGTCACTGTCTTTCTGGTAAGTCCTGATAAGTGCTCCAAATCAGATGAGAAGACACTCCAGTTCAGTACAAAGCATCTTCATTCACAGGGTTTAAAGAGGTTGTAAACCTCCAAAAAACAACAACCTGCAAGACAAAGGCATAATGAGTTAGTATGCATGGCATACTAGCTCATTATGAAATACTTACCTTAGAACGATGCCCTGAATCGGCGCCGGTACACCAAGTACATGGCCGACACCTTTCACCAGAGTTACTGGTTGTGATTGGCCCGGAGCTGGATGACCTCACTCCCATGCCAGCGGGCTGTTTCTTCAGTGTGCATGCGCCGATGGCGTATGCAAAAGTGTATATAGTGAATATCTCCTAAACTATGCAAGTTTAGACAGATATTTACAATACCTACAGGTAAGCTTTATTATAGGCTTACCTGTAGGTACAAGTGGTGTAACAGAGGTTACAACCACTTTAACAGAAAGGATAATGACATACTCCTCATCTAGGCATGGCACGGGCTATATTCAGTAAGGGTAAGATAATGATATAGCCTAACTTTTTCCCTTGAAGCTATGTTTTTGCTCATATAACCTATAGTAAATTTTATAGAGGAGGGTGCGCTGATATAATAAGCGCACCTTCCATTTAACTGCAAGGTCCACTTGAACACTTAATCCCATTCAGTATTTGGTAGATGCTGAAGATAAACCACTGGACACAATATCTACCTGGGTCTACAATAGTGAAATCCTAGATCTACACTCCAATCTTGTACAAGTATTAATTTTCAACCTTACAGTGGATGTAAATCCTAACAGTTAACTTCTCTTATTTGCCCCTTTTTTGTCTGTTACAAATACCATTAAATGTGTTTTATTATATTATTGATAAGTGCAAAAACCTGTTTTGATCCTGACAGAAATCCAGATGTGTCCTGTGCACACTATAAAACAATGAATCTCTATGTTAGAGTGACGAGGAGAGAAGGAGGGATACAGGATCCTAACAAAAGACATCTGGGCAGGTCTGATACCATTCCTTGCTATTAGTCCAAAAACATGGCATGTGTTGTCAGTTTGAAACAGTAATTTCAGTAATTTAGGAGCTTAGTGGTAGGTAAACAAGTATTTTTCTGTGGTTGCGGGGTCTTTAAAGGGATAAAACATGGGCAAATGTGCATTTGCATTTACTGCTTGTGTTTTTTTTTTTTGCCCCCCTGGTATTCAGTAAAGTTTTATGCTGGTGCACAGTCTAAGTAAATGTGAAATATAAAGATTTAATGTGTACTATTTTACAAAAATGTAATACTTTCCACTCTCCTGTCAATCTATACAGATTTATATTTTATTGTTTTCTGCCTTCTGAAGTGTTTGATGTACAGTAAGTCAGAGCAGATTATAGAAACACCTGTGAAATACGGGACTATAAATACAGATAAAACTGCAACGAATATAAAATTCCCCACCAGTGAAGCCTTTCAACACAGAAGGATCTGTCTTTTAGCTCTCATTCCAGTGCTAACTGTTTTATAAAGTGTAATTTAAACTAATAATCTACTTTGATTGAATCATAGCACACTGTGCACCAACTAGGATATGCATTACTCTGCTTTTTGATGTGTTCCCTGGCTTCCTTAATCTTTGTCCTAGTTAACACTATGTGGCTTAATGTAATTAAGTATTAAAATAAATTTGTGTTTGCTGTAAAGTCAGAAAAGTTCAGGCTTGGCTGGTTTGTTCTCCGGAATCACAGAGCTCCTGCTATGTTCTATCACGTCAATTTACAGGTTTAACAAGCTATCTGGCCCGTATAAATGGCAAATTATAAGATTCACATATATTCTTCTATTACTTATTTTAATTATTTAAAAAAATGCCTGTGAGTGTGTAACATTTACCAGTTGCAGCCATTAGGTGGCTAGCATGATATAAAAGAGCCACCTATTCAACAGACTGACTTATTACTGCTGTGAATCACCCATGACCTGATTATATACTCACAGATGAGTAAGAACAGTTCCCATCTGGATTTTGTTTGCCCTTGCATTCTTATTAGAAAGCCAAGCATGATCTGCAAACACAATGTCATGAAAGCAACCAGTATTAAATGCTTATTTGGAAAAAAAAAAGATTTTCAGCAAATAATAAAAATAATTCAAAAGTTTAAGATTCTGCCTTTACTGATGTTCATTGCAATAAGAAAAAAGCAGAGCTACAGGTGAGCACTGGTAAGGTAAGTGTTAGCGGGTGAAGGGATGCCCTATCAAGAGAAGCTGTCACTTTACCCTTAATGGGCCAGTAAAATAAATTTATAGTAGTTTAACTGATCCTTTATCCAGCACTCCTGGGTATGGGAGAACATGCTAAAGGGGTTGTAAACCCTCTGCGTTTTTCACCTTAATGCATTCTATGCATTAGGGTGAAAAACCTTCTTTAGTGCAGCAGCGCCCCCCAAGCCCCCCTTATACTTACCTGAGCCCCGTAAGTCCCATGACGGGAACGAGCACACCAGCTCTGTCCAGTGTCTCGTGTCCTGATTGGATAGATTTGAGAAGAGCAGGAGCCAGGAGCGTCACGGAGGGACCCCAGAAGAGGAGGATCGAGGCCACTCCATAGTCCTGACCGGTGACTCAGAAAGTGTTAAAGTCATTAGTGTGGCATGGCGGCCAAGGTAAAGGCATTTTCAATAAAGGCCAGCAATTTCAATCCTAAAATATCTGTCTGGACCTGTATTAAATCTCACTCATCTGGCTGTGGGCATGGCTTAAGGTGCCCTAGCAGTGATAAAAAACTGCACTCACAAATGCCTAAATGCTAGGTAAGAGTTTCCGGTCATTTGAAATCAACATTAAGGCACAACTTCAACTTAGATGCAAGTAGCACTTGCACGGCTAAAGTGATATTAAAGTTGTTTTTTTTTTTTTAAATGACAAACATGTCATATTTACTTGCTCTTTGCAGTGGTTTTGCACAGAGCAGGCCGGATCCCCCTCTTCATGGGTCTCCCGCTGGGGCTACTGGCCCCTCCCCTCCTGTCAAGTGCCCCTAGAGCAGGCAGCTTTGCAATGGGGGGCCCTCGAGCAGGCTCTCTCCCGAGCTGCGGCTCCCAAGTCGCTCTTGAGCCGTGGAATGGAATGCATGAAGGTAAAAAATCTTTAGCCTTTACAAACACTTTAAATTTCACACTTCATGGGTGAACCTTTTGTACTGTTAACACTTGAGCTCTCCAGACAATCCTTCTGTTAGAGGACACCACTTCCCAGGTGTGCAGCATACAGGGACTGGTACCGCAGAGCATGTACCGGCCTCCACCAATCCAGTATTACCGTCACCTCTTTCCCAGTGACTAATCCTACAGTTGCTATGGGACACAGGGAATGCTCTCTCTCCATTCTATGCGCTTGCTCTCTCTCCCTGGGACCCTCTGCATCTCTCTATCCTCCGTGACGTCAGGCTGGGTCCCTAAGCCATGGGTCCTGTTCCAAAGAGTGGGGAAGCAGCCGCTAGTGGAGGTGCCAAGCGCTTATCTCCCTCCACTACCAGAGTAATTGTCACCTTTGCCATGTAACCCATCTCCTGACTGATTGGCTGCCTTGCATGTGACACTGATACTGTAGTCCTTTGGCAATAATCCATAAAGGCCATAAGTCTGACCCCACTGGAAACCCCGACTGATCTCCCCTCACCCCAACCCCCCCCCCCACCCCCAAATGGGGTGATCCACTCCAGTAGGGTAACAGCTACATTTTGGCAGTATTTACCTAGGAACTCCACACAGGGGAATGAAGTGAGTCCTTTTTATACAGTTTGACCTGTAGGGGGCAGTAACCTGCCAGAAAATGGCAGGAAAAATGTTAACCTGTCCAGCTTAGTTACTTCCAGCTCACAGGTCAACCTAAGTACACAAAATTAAGACATTGTAACAATTTGCACCTGGCCGGCCCAATTAACTTGAAAGCATGCGTGCAGACAGGAAAAACAGGAGCACAGAAAGAAAAACACATTTACCCTCTTGTATGCACCTGCCTAAATGACTGCATTTCTACAAGATAAAATAAATGACAAATTAAAGAGAGAAAGTGATGATGACTGTAGACAGACAGATATCTCTCTGAGAAGGACAGATGGGGAGATATCTGCATGCCCCTTCCTGCATGTAGTAATTTGATTTTTCTCAAAGGTGAAGGATTGAGCCTTACAGAGAATGGAAATGCTCTTGTGAAATAACAAGTTCTTAAAATTGTCTGTGTTCACTATTGTCCTCTACTAGCTCAGATGTCGCCTGATAGCCAGACTGGCTTGCTTTTACTGGACCATTGACAGTCTCTGTAAGCTTCCTGCATAATTAATGGAACTCAAATGCAGAAACCAGACTGCAAAAAGAATAAAGAAACAGCTTGATGATCTAAATCTACAATCAAATTACCACCTGCAGTTTGAAAAGGATTGGCATTTGAAGGGCACCTCTATTCTGATTCTGGACAATTATTGATGGGGAAGAGGAGTCAAGTGTTCAGTGGGTAATCTATCAGAATTTCCGACAGTATGTCCCCAGTGTTTCAGTCAACAAAAGCCTTAGTATTGGTGGTTTTCCTGGCCCATTGGTCTAAGAAGGAAACTCTGGTTTGTTTCACTTGTTACTTACATTTGAAGTGTTACTAGTAAAATAACACTGCACTTGCTTTCCTCAAACATAATAATGAACACATTGGGTTTTTTTTAGCAAGGGGTAACCTGTTAAATTAAAGCTAAACAGGACACACCTACAGGTACATACCTCCACCAATCATGCATACTTCTCCAGAGGGCCAAAAATCAAGTATGTTTTATTACACAAATACAAACTTCATTTCTGTAGTGCTTAACCCTGAAGAGACTGCTGGAAATAACCCTGGTCTCCTTTACTTGTTCAGAGGCTGCCAGCCGAAATACCAGCTCCAGAGCCCACCGACAAAATTCAGGCTCAGTCTAAGGGTGTCTTTTTTTGTAGATTTATTGCAATACTTGAGTACAGACAGACAGAGGGACGAGGGTGCAGGATAATCAAAAATGCTAGCAGGTACAGGAGGAAAAATTCTCAAGTAAACGTTTTCAATAGAAGTAACCTCTGATGTCTAACCCTCAAAGCACAAGCACCCCTAGAGCTTTAGGCAATGTCCTACTCACATTGTCCTGAGACAGTTTCCAACCAGCTTTCCTGCGACAATCTTCTCAATCTTCTTTGAGTCCACATTCCTGCAAGACCCTCAGTCATAGTGAAGTAGCAGATTTAAGGCAGAATATCGGTAAATGACGTTGCCGGACACAGGACTCTAGTTTTCAGATTTATTCCACCTTTTTGGCCAAAAAAGTGGGCACGCTTGACCGACTCGTTTCTATATGTCAAGTGTGTAAAATACAGCTCATACAGTGTACATATAATTTCAGCATATTGCGTCACAAGCGAACAGGCGGCACACTTCCGTTATACAAAACATTCTAACCTTTTAAAAATCAACCTAAAATCAACCTACACATGCTAAACCAGACAGTTCTGCAAAACATTTTTAAACCTTATGAAATACTTTCGTTTTCCTTGCACAAAAAGAGGAACTCAGCAGGTTTCTGTATGGGAGGGGGAGTGAGTAAGTCCAGTGTCTTTTAACCACAACCTGTCATAAGTAGTTTCAACATGAAATACAAGAAATATGATTCTTAGCTGAAATTCTAAATCAGTCTTACTACACACATAACTATGGCCATATAAACTGACCCTCGTTGCCACTTCATTCCCCCCTTTGATCATAATCATAGCGATTAATATGAGCGAGATTAAGCATCACTAGATAACATACAGTTTTTTTTTTTCTTTATGGTGGCCTCACTAGCAGGCACAAAACATTCTTCTACCGAGACTATTCCCCATTGTCAGCTCCAGTCGGGTCTCTCATTACCTTACAAAACACTGGGATAGTGAGCCTTGGCCCATGGTAACAATTATGCCCCGTACACACGGTCGGACTTTCCGACGGAAAATGTGCGATCGGAGCTTGTTGTCGGAAATTCCGACCGTGTGTTGGCTCCATCGGACTTTTTCCATTGGATTTTCCGACACACAAAGTTTGAGAGCAGGCTATAAAATTTTCCGACAACAAAATCCGATCGCGTCAATTCCGACCATGTGTGGCCAATTCCGACGCACAAAGTGCCACGCATGCTCAGAATAAATTCCAAGACGGAACTGCTCGGTCTGGTAAAATTAGCGTTCGGAATGGATATAGCACTTTCGTCAGGCTGCAATGTTTTAAATTGTTTAATGCAGCGCACTCTGTTCTTCTTTATAATGCTAGAAGAATAAAGTATTTTTGCTGCTCATATTCACACAGACTTCTCACATATTTATTATTTCTGTTGATTTCATCAATATAATATTTGTATTTGTCACATCTACCAATTATTATTTTTTTTTTTGGTTAGTATTTTTTTCAAGCCTGATCTTTTTTTTTTTTTTTTTTAACTCCAGAATATTTTTGTGTGTGTTTTGTGTGTCAAGTTACCACAACACCATTATTATCTTGTATTATTTAATCTCAAGGAGGTTGCTTGGTGTTGGTGTCTCTTGTTAATTTGACATTGTATTTTTGAAATGTACCTGCCTCCTCACAAACAAACTGTCCTTTTTGAATGAAAACACACATAGGCGAGTATAATTGAAACAAAAAATCCTTTATTAAAGGATCAGAACCAAACAAAGAGGGAGGCAACGCTGGAGAAACAGCAGAAATTGGCGAAGCCTTTGGCCCCCAGGGCAGACATCAATTATTTACAGCCAAAATTGGTGGCCTGAGGAGTCCATATTTAAGGGAGTGCAGTCTGGTCCAGAAGTCCAAGAGATCATGAACAGCAGCAGATGACATCTGTGTCCCCAGGCTGTGGTCATACAAGAGCCTGCACCATTTGTCAGACCAGACTGAACCTAGGCCATCACTCTCTGGTCTTCCTTCCACGCTTCTTTCCACGCTGTGTCTGTGGTGGTGGAGGTGTGTCAGGAGGAGGAGGAGGATGGTCCAACTCACACAGGTGGGTATTGGGTGTGATTTCGCCCCTCACCCCCTTAGTTAAGGCTTTATAAATATGGTCCTCACACATGAGGCGTTGGCCCTCCTGCATGTCCTGCAAAGGCTTCTTCGCGAGTGGGGAAGGCTCTGAGGGGCGCAGAAGCCTCCTGAATCAAAGTACTGAATCCTGCACATTACTCCCCTTCCTGGGTCTTTTGTTTGGAAGGCGGAGGGAAGGAACCTGTGATTCGGTCAGGCTCTTCCTGGGCCCGGCCTTCTCCTGGCTGCCACTTAGCCCCGCCTCCCCCTGGCTGCCACTAACCCCCGCCTCCTCCTGACTGCCCCATTCCACAGCCTCCTCCTGTGTGCCACATTCCACAGCCTCCTCCTGGCTGAGGTCTTCCTGTGTATAAAAAAGGGACATAGTTTTAGTTTTTTATTCATAAATCACACACAATTTTCACCTCATGACTGTTGCAAATTGAATGTTAAGAAATATAACAGACTATCATTCTGAGCCCAGCATTTTTCATTCTTGTCCCAATTTTTGGTGCCCACTACTGTCTATTGATATATAAAACACTTTATTAAATCAGCAATTAGTGATCAATAATAACATCCAGTAAACATCATTTATTTGTTGACCATAAATCTGTAGAAGAATGCTATACCTGGCTCCAGCTGGGCTCCTCCACTTCTTCCTGGCTGGAAGTCCCAGGTTGGACATTGGAAGCCTCAGCTGGGGTGGAAGTTAGGGTGGAAGAAAGAGTGGAAGGAAGGGTTGAGAGGGATTCCCTGACATCAGTGTGGTCTGACAGAAATCGCAGTCTCTCATAGTACCACAGCCTGGGGACATAAACGTCATCTGCTGCAGCTCCTGATCTCTGGGAATCCTGGACCTAAGATATGTGCTCCTCAGGCCATTAATTTTGGCTTTTAAATAGGGGATGGTTGCCATGGGGACCCCGGCTTTACCAACTCCAGCAGTTTCTCCAGTGCTGCCTGCCTCTTTTGTTTATTATTGTATTGGGGGTGTTTGAACTGCCACAGACAGGGCAGCTCCCTGTATTTGTCTATGAACAGGGGGAGGAAGTTGTGATCATTGAAGCCATCCATTTTATCTGCAAGACACAAGACAAACCCTAATGTCAGGCTAAAGTCTCCTAATCTTGTCCCAATATAGGCCTCAATCTAGAAGCAGTATAGGCCCAAGTTTAAATCTTACCTTCGTTATCACGATCGGCGCCTCCGATACTCCTTCCTCCGCTCACAGATCGTACATAAAACACATGCGTTTTACGCTTTATATACACTGCGCATGCGTGAAACTCCGCCCGCCCCTGACGTTCTTTCTAGTCTATTTCCCGCCCCTTCTCGTTCGGCGCAGTGGGGGAAGAGCACATGGTGGAGACACAACAGGTGCGTGCTAATTACAGCAACAAGGAGTAGGAGGAGGAAAGCCCAGAGCCAGAAACGTCCCGATCCCAAAGGAGACGATTTAAGGCCTCAAATATGTTCTTTGGAGAGATGTTGGAGATCATCGACATACTGAAGAGGGCCGACTATGACGGGAAGTATGGACTTTACCCCAACGTCAGAAAGGCCAAGATCATGGCGAAAGTTGTCAAGAGTCTGCAGAAGAATTTTGGGGTACGACGTTTGAAAGATCAACTCTGGAAGCGGTGGTCGGACCTCAAATTAAGGGAGCACGAGCAGTACAGAAGGATCAGGAGAGTGCTGCAAAAAAGTAAGTAGTTGTCCTGTGTTCCTATTCTTTATTTTTCTAACGTTCGTGCTGCTCCATGTGCTTTTCTTTACTGTTGTACTGTTTAAAATGGCAACTTTCATGTTCATGGGGGCCTTATTCGTTCGTATGAAACATTGTTCGTTCGGCATAGAAAACACCATGTTTTGGACATATGCATTGAATACATTTTTGCTAGCCTACTTCTCTTCAAATAATTTTGGTGTGTAGATGGGTTGGTAACTAGAATGAAATGCAAACTAGATTCTGTGTAAGGAGAGGACACTCAGCAGCTGTTTACACATCTGGACGCTGGAGCACTAGTGTGGGACACCAGAACACCCTTTTTATTAGGGGGCCCACACAGGTGCTCCAGTGTATACTATAGGGGTGTCTCCATCTGTGAAGCTTGTACAAAACAGGTAAGTATTCAAGCTTGACAAAGTAAAAAAATATTTCTTTATCTTGGAACTCTGCCAAAATAGACAATTGTACCCCACTTCCAACCAATGTTTCATATTCCTATTTCTGTCATAAAATGTCTGTGTGCTAAGTATACCTATTTTTTATTTACATAGGGGAGAAAAGACTCGGAGGACACCACTCATCCGAGGAGAACACAGACCCCCCACCTCATGAGGAAGTGGAAATCCACCAAAGCCAACAGGAGGAGGAGGAGGGAGACGTGGTGGAAATTGTCACCACAACAGGTGAGTGTCTGCGACCACAGGCTCAGGTAAGAGATGGATGCCGGCATATTTATAATACATGGTGTTTTTTTTTCTATATTTTTAGGTGATCGTGATGTTGTGGATGAAGGACATTTCACCAGTGAGAGTGCCCAGATCCTGATCGGGGAGATCATGGGGTGTAATAGGGACTTGGAAAACATCCAGAAAAACATCAATGATGGTAAAAACAAAATGAAGGTCATCATTGATGTTTTAGGGAAAGTTTAAAACCCCTTGAAATCCCTAATGTAGTTGGCTTTTTTTACTAAAAAATTTGTGGCACCTTTTTTTACATAGCGTCGAAAAGCCAAACTTTGAAGATGCACACAGTGTGTCAACATGTGCTATCTGCCATCACGGGAGATCAATGTAGGTGTTTTGGGGGTTCAACCCCTGCCTCAATAATAAAGTAGCTGAGTGGAAGGGGTTGCACCCCCAAAAAACGTCCCTTGATCCCCCGTGATGGCAGCTAGCACATGTTGACATTCGGCAAATCTTCAAAATTTGGCTTTTCCAGGGGTGATTTCACCCCATCTGAACGCAATAACAAACACAGTTTATAAAGTTGAACTTTGTAAGTTCCAGATTTGTGTATTTCTTGTTGGTTTGAAACATGCCTGTTTTACCTTAAATGGACATTTCTACTTTTATTAATGTGACCCAAAAAATTGTTATACAACAAACATGTTGGTTTGTTTTAAAAACCTTTTATAAATGCACGTGATTGTGCTTGTATTAAAAAGATTGCTAATCAAAAATGTGTGGATTATTGTTTCAATGCTCCAAAACTTTTGTTGTGGTAAAATTGGTGTTTTCTGTAACAATGGGGGTTATTGGAAAGCAAAAATAAAATTTAAGTACAGCGCTACGTTTAGAAAGAAAGTGAAAAGCAGCCAACACACCTATAGACTCAAGGCAGAAAAAAAACAAAAGAAACAAAAGTGTGGCGCTATATATCACATCCACAGCCGTGTGTATTACAATAAAGACATATAAAAATAGTGAATACTACCAAAAAATGTATGATCATAAAATGGATAGTGTCAAATAATTAATCAGTGTTGATCACATATAAAGTAAATACACAATAATGCTTAATCATCAGTTGTGCCAGTGATTAGTAGAAACCCGTGCTGGTTCCATGAGCCAGACACCAAACATAAAAAACATAAAACTTTAAAAGTCCATAAAAAATGTGTAGAAAAATAGTGAAGAAAACATCAACAGAGTTCAAAGGGGGTGATGCATGGCCAGATGGTATTCACAAAATTTTAGTCGCACCAAATCTGGCGAGTGGGCAGAAGTCGCACCAAAGTCGCACCAAAACTGGTGAGTGGGCAGAAGGGAAACCACAAGTTTGCATAGATTGTACGTCAGTGCCAGGGCCAACACCAGGAGTAGAGGAGGCTTACCGGAGAAAATTGACCTGAAATGGCGTACGCCAGACAAGTCAAAAAAGCATAATAACCACTGGTTCTGGGAAATGCGTCTTGTCAGATGTCATCAACAGATGGTGGAAAGAAAAAGGGGGGGGTCCGCACGGCTTCCTCTCCCATAGGTAATCCAGCATAAGCCAAACGTGTAATTTCATATGCCATGCAAGGAGCAAACAAAACTCACATAGCGTAATAACGTTTTAAAACACTAGTTTATTAAAATAATAAAAAACAAACTCACATTTGGAAGAACGAAACAGAGCTCAAATAGCAAATAGCGGCGATCGTGAGGGGTCCACCCGACATGTTTCAGCTAAGGAGCCGTCATCTGGGGTATGGACCACCCTCACCTCACCGCTTTATAAACAGAAGATGACCCCCACTGGGAGTGTCTACAAACCGGAAGTGCAACAAGTAAGAATCACTTCCGGTTTTCAGGGTCATAGGATGACTAATTGAATAGTTATATTAAGAAAAAATTAATGAAACAGAGAACCATGTATCTCATGTTTCTAAATTAGGAGATTAAAAATGAAAAAATATGTACAAAAAAACGGTAAGCTGTGCCCTGAATCAGTCCGTCTATTCTTGATAGACGGACTGATTCAGGGCACAGCTTACCGTTTTTTTGTACATATTTTTTCATTTTTAATCTCCTAATTTAGAAACATGAGATACATGGTTCTCTGTTTCATTAATTTTTTCTTAATATAACTATTCAATTAGTCATCCTATGACCCTGAAAACCGGAAGTGATTCTTACTTGTTGCACTTCCGGTTTGTAGACACTCCCAGTGGGGGTCATCTTCTCTTTATAAAGCGGTGAGGTGAGGGTGGTCCATACCCCAGATGACGGCTCCTTAGCTGAAACATGTCGGGTGGACCCCTCACGATCGCCGCTATTTGCTATTTGAGCTCTGTTTCGTTCTTCCAAATGTGAGTTTGTTTTTTATTATTTTAATAAACTAGTGTTTTAAAACGTTATTACGCTATGTGAGTTTTGTTTGCTCCTTGCATGGCATATGAAACTACACGTTTGGCTTATGCTGGATTACCTATGGGAGAGGAAGCTGTGCGGACCCCCCCCCTTTTTCTTTCCACCATCTGTTGATGACATCTGACAAGACGCATTTCCCAGAACCAGTGGTTATTATGCTTTTTGACTTGTCTGGCGTACGCCATTTCAGGTCAATTTTCTCCGGTAAGCCTCCTCAACTCCTGGTGTTGGCCCTGGCACTGACGTACAATCTATGCACACTTGTGGTTTCCCTTCTGCCCACTCACCAGTTTTGGTGCGACTTTGGTGCGACTTCTGCCCACTCGCCAGATTTGGTGCGACTAAAATTCTGTGAATACCATCTGGCCATGCATCACCCCCTTTGAACTCTGTTGATGTTTTCTTCACTATTTTTCTACACATTTTTTATGGACTTTTAAAGTTTTATGTTTTTTATGTTTGGTGTCTGGCTCATGGAACCAGCACGGGTTTCTACTAATCACTGGCACAACTAATGATTAAGCATTATTGTGTATTTACTTTATATGTGATCAACACTGATTAATTATTTGACACTATCCATTTTATGATCATACATTTTTTGGTAGTATTCACTATTTTTATATGTCTTTATTGTAATACACACGGCTGTGGATGTGATATATAGCGCCACACTTTTGTTTCTTTTAACAATGGGGGTTATTTCCTAAGGGCAAATCCACTTTGCACTACAAGTGCAGTTTCAGTGCAGTCTCAAGTGCACTTGTAGTGCAAAGTGTCTTTGCCTTTAGTAAATAACATCCAACAGTGCTTTCTAATGTTACACAATCATGCCATTTTCAGGACTCCCCAAATTTATGTCAGGGTCAGCTAAAAGAAACACAAGCAGTAAATGTCAGCAAATATTTTAGTAGTTAAAATATTTTTTTTATTTAAAAAATGTCTCAGACATTGTCTGGCATATTGATGGCCCCCTACCCGCAGGGCACTCAGGGGGGGCAAGCCAGGACGGCCAGCTTCAAGCGCCGTCAGGGTTGGTTCATTTACATGAATTCTGGCCTGAGGCCCAACTGAGACAGCATAGTTGGCAGAATTTCACCTTAAAAAGTTGTGGAGAACACAGCAAGCCAGGATGATGTGATTCAGTTTATACTCCACCATGTGTATAGGTTTAAGAAATAGACAGAACCGGCTGGCCATGATTCCAAACGTGTTCTCCACCACTCTTCTGGCTCTGGCCAGCCGGTAATAAACACTCTGGACTGGGGTGAGGGTCCTCATAGGGAATGGCCGCATAAGATGGTCCCCCAGCGCAAACGCTTCATCCGCAACGAAGACGAATGGGATTCCTTCCACATTGTCTTCTGGAGGTGGCAAGTCCAAGCTGCCATTCTGGAGACACCTGTAGAACTCCGTCTGGGCGATGACTCCACCATCTGACATCCGGCCATTCTTCCACACGTCCACACACAGGAACTCATAAGTAGCCGACACCACTGCCAACATCACAATACTGTTGAACCCCTTATAGTTGTAATAGTATGACCCCGAGTTGGGTGGTGGGATGATGTGGACATGTTTCCCATCAATTGCCCCTCCGCAGTTAGGAAAGTCCCACCACTGGGCAAAGTGGGAGGCCACAGTCTGCCATTCCTGTGGGTTGGAAGGAAACTGTGGAGTCAAACAAGAAAAATAAATGAATCATTTTGCACATAAACATGGAAAGCAGATTAGACACAAACATTCTTGGCCAACATCAGTATAACATTTATTTTAGGGAGTATTTAAAGACAAAGGTATAAGGTCCACCTATCAGATCCCCCCCCCCTCTCATGAGCCATTTTTGAAATTTTATGGGGCGGTGAGATGCTTTGGACAGGTAACCCGCTCCACTTCATTGAGAGATGAATGCCTAAATAATGTGGATTACTTTGGTCAGCCCCTCCATACTTTACACTATTGGCAGCCCACTGGACAGGTAAGAAGTGTCATAATACAAAGAGATAAATACACACTGTACACATTTGAGCACATTTTTACATTCTGCTATTACCTATCAAGATAATAATAGGATACCAAAAATGTAAACAGTACCATTTGAAAGTATTCAGACAGGCCCTTGCGCTACATGCTTTGGGGAATTCATCCATAAATCTGACCACTAAAGAGGTGGGTATAGTATATATGGCTTTGGCAAAGTCAGCAGATAGAGGATTGGTATCAGCTGAGTTAGCAGTTGGGGGGAGGGAGGGTTCCAAAAGACTTTGGGAGACAAAAAAAAAAAGCCTCTGGCACTCACACAATTTAAAGCGCAAATCACAATTTTACACATTTTAGGGGGTGTTTATGGTAAAGCACTACTATGGAGCTGACAAAATACATTGTTAAGTGACTACACGAGGTGAATATAGGCCAGGAGAGCATGCTGGGGAGGTAAGTGAAGGCAAATATGTATGAAGGACAAAAAAAAATTACATAAAAATCCAGCATGCATGAGGACAAAGGGGACATTCACAGCATATTACAATCATGGTAATTTGGGAATCAAGAAAGAAATACAATACATTAGCAAACATTATATACAATAAAATGTGATGTTAAAGGATGGAAATCTTACCTTAATATACTCCTTCTGCAGGACCTGGATGATGGTAGAACAGGTCTCTGGGATAATGATCCCCAGAGCCTGGGGGGAGATGCCTGTCGAGAACTTGAGGTCCTGCAGGCTTCTCCCTGTCGCCAAGTACCGCAGGGTGGCGACTAGCCTTTGCCCCGGATTGATGGCTTGCCTCATGCAGGTATCTTGCCTGCTGATATAGGGGGTCTGCAAAGCCAACAAATGGTGAAATACGGGGTCCGTCATCCGGAGAAAGTTCCTGAAATCGTCAGGATCATTCTCCCGGATCTCACGGAGCAAAGGCATGTGACAGAACTGGTCACGCTGGAGCAACCAATTCTTGGTCCATAAACTCCCCCCCACCCTGTTCATGGACTGGGCTTGTGTCAGGGTAAGAACCCCAACACCTAGCCCCCGCACAGCACGAACGCTACAATGAGTACGTACACGCAACATGGCTAGAAAACGGTCGGCTGCTCAGAACGAAGTAACAGAATGCACTGAAGAACAGCAAGGCCTGTGAAGAGCGACCTGAAAATCAGTAACGAACAAACACGAACACAATGTCAATTGTACTCGCTGCACGCACTGAAGACCAGATACAAACCCACAAGCACAGTCAGTCTGAACAGCAGAAAACGATCTGAAAGCCACGAGTCTGAAAAAGTGCAAATCGTCTCTCACCAAACATTTACTAACACGAGATTAGCAAAAGGAGCCCAAAGGGTGCCGCGCTTGGTTCTGAACTGCCCTTTTATAGTCTCGTCGTACGTGGTGTACGTGACCGCGTTCTTGGCGATCGGAAATTCCGACAACTTTGTGCGACCATGTGTACGCAAAACAAGTTTGAGCCAACATCCGTCGGAAAAAATCCATGGATTTTGTTGTCGGAATGTCCGATCAATGTCCAATCGTGTGTACAGGGCATAAGAATACTAAAAGAGTAAAAATATTAGCACTCCATACACTATAGGGAGAATCAGAAAATAATTAAAACTTGTCTCTGCAATACTTGAGTTGGTGATCAAGGTATGGTTTACCAGCTTACCGGTGGAGCTAAAGCTCCGAGCAGTTAGCCAAGTTTTATAGGGTGCATAAGTGGGGTTATAACAGGTTATCTGATTTTCAACGGAGCACATTGAATAGGTAGTCCCATTATGTATGCAAGTACCAGCTACTGTGCCCTTGCATTGATAATGAGAGTGCCACAATAACATCTTGGTAGCTATGGATCCTACTCTGGTGGTCTTTATACAAGGGTCACATGAATTACCCTCCCCCCTTTTTAGCAATCAACAGTCTCATTATAAAGATTTTAGTAAACATTACATTGATGAATATCCTCAAGCTTCAGCTTATGCGTAGACCAATCAGTGTCCGGGCTGTGGTTGGAGCAGAGCTTAGTATATGTCCTTTATCTTCCACCGTGCATTGAGCCAGCAGCTTCCAGGGGTGTTCTGGCCGCGGGGCTGGAGTTCTTCCTTCTGATTTCTCTGGTCAATCTCAGTCTCAAAGGATCTTGGGGATCTACTGTACTGTGCCAGGAGTCTGTGAGGTCAGCAGCTCGTTTTACCCTGGAGTGGTGTATCCAGGGTGTCACCTCAGCTACCTTAATGGCAGTTGGGGTAGATAGCAGAACAGTGTAAGGACCTCTCCATTTTGGCCCTAGTGGGGTTAAGTTCTACTCCTTTACCCACACTGTATCTCCTGGTTTAAAGGGGTGTACTGGGTTCGACAAGCTTATGGAAAGTTTCTCTTGAACCCATTTCCCTATGTCTTGCTTACTCTCCCCAAATCTCTGTATCAGTTCACGGTTAACTACCCCTCCTGTCTGATGCAAGTCTCCTCTTATCCCTCTAATGGTGGGTTGGGGCCTACCATACAGTACCTTAAAGGGGACAGATTTGTCTTCTTTGTTGGGGTACTCCGAATTCTCAGTAAAGCAATGGGCAACTTTAAGGTCAATTTCATTTGGATTTCCTGACAGAGCTTGGCCAGTTGTGACTTGAGCGTGTGGTTCATTCGTTCAACTTTTCCAGAGCTTTGGGGCCTATATGCGGTGTGTAGTTTCCAAGTAATCTTAAGTGCTGTTGCTAATTCCTGGAGGCACTTGTGGACAAAGGCAGGGCCATTGTCTGAGCCTATGGCGGAGGGGATTCCATATCTGGGTAAAAACATCTTTTACAAAACTACTTCTGTCAATAAAGTACTCAACGTTTGGATTTTCCAAGGGGCTGTCTTTCAAGTCTGGTCGGCTTGCATATCAATTACCTGGAGACAGTCATGAGTTAGGGGTTCTTGTGAGGTGGGCAGCAGAGTGGCTGGGTTTAAAGTGTTTATTGTCTCTAAGTGGATACGAGGATTTTCACACAGCATAGCTTGATATTTACCATTCCACTGTTAGTGAACCAGTGATTTCCCTTGTAATCCATTAATGCCTGTACTTGGTGTGGGACTGGGACATAAGTCTCCTGACCTAATGACAACTTGTCAGCTTCGGCCACAAGGAGGACTGTTGCTGCGATGGCCCGCAGGCAGGATGGCCATACCTAAGCTACAGTGTCCAGTTGTTTCGAAAGGTATGCTACAGGGCGCTGCCACGACCCCAAGTATTGTGTCAGGACTCCTACTGCTATTCCTTGTTTTTCACTGACATACAAATTGAAGACTTTTTTGGCTATCCGGTAGGCCTAGCGCAGGAGCCTGCATTAGGGAGACCTTAATGTCTTGGAATGCTCTGTTTTGTTGTTCTCCCCATTGAAAGGGTTCCTTTTCTCCCCCCTTTGTGGATTCATAGAGGGGTCTGGCTTTTGTGGCAAAGTCCGGTATCCATATTCGGCAGAATCCTGCCGCCCCCAGGAATTCACGTACTTGCCGTCTGGTAGTCGGGGTGGGAATCTGACAAACAGCTTCTTTCCTGCCTTCTCCCAATTGTCTCTGTCCTTGTGATACTCTGAATCCCAGGTACTTTATAGTCTCTTGGAACAATTGCGCCTTTCTCCAGGACACCTTATAACCTGCCTCCCATTAATTGTTACATAGTTACATAGTTAGTCAGGTTGAAAAAAGACACAAGTCCATCCAGTTCAACCATAAAAAAAAAACAAACAAAAAAAAAACAAAAAAAAAATATCGTAAAATCCAATATACCCAATACTATACCCACAGTTGATCCAGAGGAAGGCAAAAAAACCCAGCAGTAACAGTTCATTAGTAGCTTGAAGGCACTCTTCTCTATTTTTGGCAGCGATCAATAGGTCATCCATATACTGAAGGAGGACTCTATTCTCAGGATCTGACTTGAAGGATTTCAGGTCTTGGGTCAGGGCTGTTCCAAATAGTGTAGGCGAGTTTTTGAATCCCTGGGGTAAACGTGTCCATGTCAGTTGTTCCTTACCCCCAGTCTCTGGGTCCTCCCACTGGAAAGCAAAAATGCGCTGGGATTGTTCTGCCAGTCTGAGACAGAAGAAGGCATCTTTCAAATCCAGAACTGTGAAATAGGTGGCCTCCCTTGGTATTAATCCCAATAGGTTGTATGGGTTCGGGACCGCTGGGTGGATGATCATTACAGCCTGATTGACCGCGAGGTCTTAAACAGTTCCGGGTTTCTGTACTGGGAGTAGAGGTGTATTCCAGGGAGACTGACAGGGTTTTAAAATTCCATAGTGTAGGAATTTTTACTTTTGTATTCCTACTAGGGCTTTTCGAGGCACTGGGTACTGTTTCAGGCTGACTGGAGTGGCTCCCAATTTTAATTTAATAAGGATTGGGGGAATGTGTCTGGCTAATCCTGGTGGGTTGTCTTCTGCCCATAGTCCCGGGATGTCTTGCAGTATGCGGGCTTCAAAGGGATGGGGCAATTTTAAGATAGCCTGTCCGTCAGATTGGAAGTATATATGTGCTCTGAGTTTAGCAAGTAAGTCTCTGCCCAGCAAGGGAATAGGGGAATCCGGCATGTACAGGAACTGATGTTGGACTTGATACCCCCCCCCCCCCAAACTACAAAGTCTTTTAATAGGAAGGGTCTTTTGACTTTATACTTCTGCACTGCTTGGTTAATTCTGTGTCTCTCCTCAGTATTAAAAAGGGTCAATAAAAGTTGCTGGCAGTCTGACCAAGTGGGGTTATGGGTCTGAGTTATTGAGCAAATCTGTCATGGCTTGGGGCTTCTCAGAGTAGGCAGGGTTAGGAATCTTCCGGTTCAGTAAATCTGTTGTGGTAAAAAGGGGTGTAAACTAGAGTCCGATGTTCCCCCACCGCCTGTTTTCTTAGGGGCATTTGCAGAGGTATGTTGAAAGACGGAGAGTAAGTGCAGCGCAATAAATAAATAAATAAAGTCCCCAATGCTCAATACAGGCAGATCTACTTTTCACTTTCATTGGCCAGAGGAAAAAGAATCTTGTGTGCAGTTAATCAATATGCGCTTACCAGAAGATGTGGACCTCTGCAAGGCAGGGGTCAAACTCACATATATCCCCTAAGGAATGATGACCTCCTGGATGTTGTCACTGGAACTGAACACAGCCGGCAAAGAATCCTGGTATCCACAAGCAAAGCCAAACTTCCAGCAGAAAGAGCCCCAAGGAATACAGGCATCCGGATCCCGGTGTCCCCACAAATAACTCCAAGGTTTCAGAAATGAAAACACAAAAGGGGAATACTATCTAAGAGTAATCCATTTATTTAAAATAGAAGAAATCACTGATATGTGCAGGCGCTCACAGGCGCTGAGGCATATAAACTGGTAAAACTGTCGGACTGCGGTGCAAAAGCTGTGCCGACACACAGAGAGAAGCAGCGGGTGACGTCTGTGTAGAAGCTCCGCCCCCCGTACGCGGCGTTACGTCCTATTGGACTTCGTCAGCGAGGGGTGGAGCCTGACGATCACCCGGCATATTATATACTAAGTGGACGGTGTCTAATTAGGCTCAGGAACATACGGAAGTAAAAAAGCTTCCTTAGTGACCGGACCTTAGCAACAGCTCGTCCACTATACAGAACCAATACTAAGTTAAAGCCTATGTGGCGGGACCGGAAAACAAATAGTATGTTTTCTTTAATGGGGACACACACCACCTTGCCTCACATGGACAAAAACGGCCACATTTAAGATTTATTAAATCTACCAAAAAAAGGTAAAAAGGTTAATTGGATAAAATAGAATGGTATACTTGAAATAAAATTAACATCATTCTATTATGTAATTGTACTGAAAATTTTTTTACAATAACAGGAAAAAAGTCTCCCGCTGCCATCTCTGTGTATATAAAAACAAACCAGCATATAAAACTTTACATATGAAGATTAAAAAAAAATATATAAAATAATTATTTACAAAAAATATTACAGATAAATTCCCCACCTTAATCGGACTGTTATACGACTATTTATTCGATATAAAACAATTTAAGTCGAATTCCACATTCAACCCCTTAGGGAACAAAACCTGAGTCTCATGGATCCACATGGATTCACGCTGGCTCAATTGCCTAATGTAGTTGCCCCCCCTCCAATGTGAATTGACTTTTTCAATGCCCCAAAATTTTAAATGTCTAGGATTACGATCGTGGTACCTCCTAAAGTGTTTAGAGACATTGTGTGTAATAAGTCCTTTTTTGATATTGTTCACATGCTCAGCGATGCGGACTCCCATAGGTCTTGAGGTCCTCCCTATGTATTGGAGTCCGCACTCGCATTCCAGCATGTAAACAACCCCTACTGTATTGCAAGTGATAAATTGTTTTATCTTATAATTCTTATTAGTGGCAGAAGCTGTAAAATCTTTCTTTCTCTTACTATTCCCCTTACATTGTTTACAAGCCCGGCATCTACCGCACGCATAAAAGCCTGTCAGGAAATTAAAAATCCTGTTTTCCTCCTTGGATTTAGGGGGATCGACAACACTAGGTGCTAAGATATTTCTCAATGTGGGGGGCTTACGATAAACAAATTTGGGGCGGGGGTAATACTGGGCCCAGAACACTATCTCTTTTCAAAATATCCCAGTGTTTTGACATTATCCTCTCAAACTTTTTATGTTAGATATTGTAATTGAGGATAATTTTATATTCAAAATTATCCTGGGATTGGTTATTACTAACTGGATTTTGAGCTACTAGGGAAGCGCGTTTAAGGCCGCCAACAGTAACTATGTCACTCCTTATATGCTCCTCCTCATAACCCTTCTGCAAGAAGCGGTTAGCTAAGACTTCAGCTTGGGAAAAATAGTCTGAATCCAGGGTGCAGTTCCTCCTCAACCGGATAAACTGCCCCCTGGGAACATTATATAACCAGGAATGGTGGTGACAGCTGTCTAATCCATTCCTATCCGTGGGTTTAAAGAAATTTTTTGTAACATATTTATCTCCTTGTTTGAATATTTCAAGATCCAGGAAAGCAACACGTGTGGGGTCTGCATTCCAGGATAGATGAATCCCCCTGTTGTTACCGTTGAGTTTAGACATAAAAAGTTGGATGCTTATGAGGTCACCTTCCCAAATCATAATCAGATCATCAATATATCTTTGGTAGCAGACCAGCTGAGCCGGTCTGCTACCAAAGACAACCTCCTCTTCCCATAGTGCCATGAAGATGTTGGCAACGCTGGGCGCAAAACGGGCACCCATAGCGACTCCAAGCGTTTGGAGAAAAAATCTCCCACCATACCAGAAATAATTTCTGGATAGGCAAAAATCCAAAGCCTTCAGTATAAATTCTATTAAGTGGGGAGGGAGACTCGATCCATTAAGAGCCCACTGTACAGAGGTGAAAGCATCCCTATGACCTATAATGGTTTCAGAAACCTCTAGGGTCTACCACTAAAGCATACCTGAAAGACACTAAACATATTATTCAAATTTTGGACAATATCACTTGTAAAGAAAATAGTTTTTTAGTCACTGCCGACGTGAGCTCCCTTTACACCATTATAGGTCATAGGGATGCTCTCACCTCTGTACAGTGGGCTCTTAATGGATCGAGTCTCCCTCCCCACTTAAAAGAATTTATACTGAAGGCTTTGGATTTTTGCCTATCCAGAAATTATTTCTGGTATGGTGGGAGATTTTTTCTCCAAACGCTTGGAGTCGCTATGGGTGCCCATTTTGCGCCCAGCGTCGCCAACATCTTCATGGCACTATGGGAAGAGGAGGTTGTCTTTGGTAGCAGACCGGCTCAGCTGGTCTGCTACCAAAGATATATTGATGATCTGATTATGATTTGGGAAGGTGACCTCATAAGCCTCCAACTTTTTATGTCTAAACTCAACGGTAACAACAGGGGGATTCATCTATCCTGGAACGCAGACCCCACACGTGTTGCTTTCCTGGATCTTGAAATATTCAAACAAGGAGATAAATATGTTACAAAAAATTTCTTTAAACCCACGGATAGGAATGGATTCATACCGTTAGACAGCTGTCACCACCATTCCTGGTTATATAATGTTCCCAGGGGGCAGTTTATCCGGTTGAGGAGGAACTGCACCCTGGATTCAGACTATTTTTCCCAAGCTGAAGTCTTAGCTAACCGCTTCTTGCAGAAGGGTTATGAGGAGGAGCATATAAGGAGTGACATAGTTACTGTTAGCAGCCTTAAAGTGGAGTTCCACCCACTTTTACAACTCTTCAGCATCCCTCACTAATCTGTGCACTGTAAACAAATTGGATATTTTTTATTTTTTTTTCTCAGCACCTACTATATATCTGCTGTATTCATTTTTCACTTCCCCTCCCTGGCCGCGGCCCATCGCATCATTTCCTGTTTGCAATGCCTTCTGGGAAGGGGCAGCAACTTCCTCTGACTCTGCCGTTGCTATGGAGACCTGACCTGAAACCTATTACACTGCTTGTGCTGCACTGAGCATGTGCGAGATCTGCAAGGATGAGATCCAGGAAGAAATACAGTCTGGCTTCAGATGCCCATACTTAAGATGGCCACGACCTGCTGTAAGTTTATAAAATAACAAACTACTGCTATAAACTAACAAAACAGACCTTAGTTTACAGACTAACTTTACTAGAATACATTAAGCTTGTGTATTATAGGGGTATATTTATTTAAAAAGTATAATTTTGGCCGGAACACCACTTTAAACGCGCTTCCCTAGTAGCTCAAAATCCAGTTAGTAATAACCAATCAATATAAAAATATCCTCGATTACAATATCCAACATAAAAAGTTTGAGAGGATAATGTCAAAACACTGGGATATTTTGAAAAGAGATAGTGTTCTGGGCCCAGTATTACCCCCCCCCCGCCCCAAATTTGTTTATCGTAAGCCCCCCACATTGAGAAATATCTTAGCACCTAGTGTTGTCGATCCCCCTATATCCAAGGAGGAAAACAGGATTTTTAATTTCCTGACAGGCTTTTATGCGTGCGGTAGATGCTGGGCTTGTAAACAATGTAAGGGGAATAGTAAGAGAAAGAAAGATTTTACAGCTTCTGCCACTAATAAGAATTATAAGATAAAACAATTTATCACGTGCAATACAGTAGGGGTTGTTTACATGCTGGAATGCGAGTGCGGACTCCAATACATAGGGAGGACCTCAAGACCTATGGGAGTCCGCATCGCTGAGCATGTGAACAATATCAAAAAAGGACTTATTACACACAATGTCTCTAAACACTTTAGGAGGTACCACAATCGTAATCCTAGACATTTAAAATTTTGGGGCATTGAAAAAGTCAATTCACGGAGGTGCATGGGCGGAGCCTAGCGGAGCAGACATGCATTGTTAGAGCTCCGCACCGCTGAGGAGAGAAGAGAAGGACAAAGCGGAGTCTGCAGGCTCAAAAGGTATCCATTTGAACCTTTTTGCCCCAGGGAACAAACTGTGAAAGTTTGGGCAGGAAATATGGTACTGGGAGGAAGCCGTGGCAGAAATAAAAATCACCTCACAAAGAGCTCACAGGCACTCACTGCAACTAAAGCAGCTCCAGTCACCTCACAATATACAGCATCAGGGCGCTCTCACAGACAGAAAATGTCACAGCAAGACTCTCCATTTTAGTCAGATACAGAACAAATCCTCTCACAAACTTCTCCACAAGCCTGCTCAGCATCCCCAGTAATATTATTACAATTTGAAAAGATGCTTCATAAGGCTTTAAAACAAACCTCAGACCAAATAACAAACAGCCTAACCAAAGAAATAAGAGAGCTGGGAAACCGCACCGCAGCCTTAGAAATAAAAATGGATGAAATTGAAATTACAACCCAAGAAAATATAACAGAATTGGAACAATTAAAAGAAGAGAATTTAATACTTCAAACTAAGCTTGAAGATTACGAAAATAGAGCCAGACGTTCAAACTTGCGCATAAGGGGAATACCTGAAACTGTGACAGACCTGCAATCTACTATTACTGCTCTATTACAAGAACTAAAGCCAGATATCCCTATTGAACGTTTAGAACTGGACAGAGTACACAGCCCTCACAGCCAAAAAGAAAGATGGACCCCCACGTGATATAATCACAAAATTTCATTATTACAGAACGAAAGAACAAATACTAATTGCTGCAAGAGAAAAAAAGGAACCTTTTTTTCAAGGACACAATTATCAAATTTTTGCTGACCTATCCCAACTTACTATTACTAAAAGACGATCCATGAAACCCCAACTAATGGAACTGCAACACCACAACATTATGTATCAATGGGGCTTCCTCTTTTCAGTCAGATTTAACTACCAAGGTACAATTTACAGAAGCAGATCAGCAGATGAACTACAACAAACCCTTTTAAAATTAAATCTGACAGAACCCACAAGCAGCAACTCTCCCACACGTGAAGAATGGCATCATCTTCACCTTCAGGCAGCACCCAGAAAATTTCAGAACAAAATGGGAATCATCATTCTCACAAAAGAGGCCGTTATGCCACATCATCCATGGACCAAGAAGATTCAATGGACTGACATCCTAATTCCTGATATGTCTTCATTTATTATACTAAGAGATGGTTCTCAATAAAAAACCTGTATTTTTAACTGAATGTAACTGCATTCTGATAGTCACACACTGTGTGGGATCATGTTACATTCCAGTTATATTTCTTATTACTTCTGATTCATATAGCCTTAGAATATATAAGTGAAATAAGGAAATTCTTGTTCAGTTATATATTTTCAGGTAATAACAATAGATTTATTACTTTTTAGGACAAATATGTTCAATAATCCAGAAGTAATGGAAGCTTTTCCTTTCTTTTCTTAAAACAAATATATTATTACCTAACTAGTTCCTAGAACTATGATTTTGTTTATTCTAATCTGAAGCAATACAACCTCAATTTTATGAGTTAACATATCTAAACAGTTACATATGAATAAAATATGTAATTGTTTACTCTAAAAGGGTTAAAATCCCAAAATAATTCAAACTATCTTCATCAATACCAAAGTTATTAACAGTACCTTTCTAACTGAATTATTTAGCCTAGGGCAAGACTAACCATATACAACCACCCTGGAATAAATAATTTCAACAAAAACTATATTCTGCACTCCAATTAATGAATCATCATTTTGATGTCTTTTGACATAGCACTTCTCTCCTGTAAGCGGAAGATCCGTGTACCCCCATTAGCCCTCCTCATTCTCCCAACCATATTATGTGGGAGTGTGACGAAGGCACTTATTCCCCTGAGAGAGATATTTATTCTCTTTCACGGGTAAATTGTGATTACTTCCAAAAAATAATTTATACAATGTATCATCTAATCTCATATGTTTTTTGTTTACTCTTTACTCCAGAATTCACTGGTTTCTTTTCTATCTTTTCATCTCTTCAGTCCACACAGGTTGATCTGCGCAGTCAGCTCTGCATAACAAAAAGTAAGTCAAAACTATTTGATCTGTTGCAATGGCACCACTGAATATACTTTCCCTGAATGTTCAGGGAATAAATGTCCCTCAAAAAAGGACCAAAGCCTTCCGTACTTTCCATAACAAGAAGGCTCACATACTATGCCTCCAAGAAACACACTTCACCAAAGATTCTACTCCAAAATATATTTCTCCTTTTTATCATAAATTTACACGGCTTCTGCCTGTACCAAACAAAGGGGTACTCTAATTGCATTTCACCGATCCACACCATTCACCTTATCATCAGAAATTAAAGACCCAGAAGGTAGATACCTGATACTCATGGGTTATATAATGGATACAGCAATCACGGTGATTTCCTACTACGCTCCTAACAAACAACCTACACCATTCGTCTCACATATATTACAAGTGATTAATACACACAAAATAGGAACAGTGATAATGTGCGGGGATTCGAACCAGGTCCTCCTCCCATTTCTAGATAAATCACCTTTTACACCATCCAAAATAACCTCTAGATTACCTTTTTCTCAACTTCTTTCCAAATACAATCTGGTAGATTCGTGGAGAGAAAGTAACCCAATGAAAAAGAAATTCACTTATTTCTCGCACCCTCATCAAACCTTCACCAGAATAGATCATATTTTTCTAACAATAGGAATGATACCAGAAATTATTGCATCAGATATAATTCCGATTCCGTGGTCTGACCATAATGCAGTATACACTACTATAGCCTCAGCCATACCAAAAGCGCATGACCCAACGTGGTACTTACCGGACATAATGCTCAAACACCCACTACATCAGATGGCCATTGAACAAGCTTTAAAGGAATACATATCAATTAATAATACAACAGACATTTCCCCAATAACACTGTGGGAAGCTCATAAGCCTGTCTTGCGTGGTACAATACAAAGACAAATGGCACTATTTAAACGGGAACGCAAAAATCTAGCAAAAAAACTAGAACTCAATTTTAATGCAGTCTACATATCATTCCAAGATAATCCATCTCAGAGTACAAAATCTCATCTGGAAAAATCTAGATTGGAATACGATCTATTTCTCACTGAGTCAGTTGATAAATCCCTCAAACGCTCCAAACACAATTTCTACATGAATACAAACAAACCAGGTACATATTTGGCTCGGGCATTAAATTCAACTAACAAATCTTTCAAACCAATACGTTTGAAATTATCAAAAAATGTTTATACTTGTAATCCAGTTAAAATAGTCCATAAATTTCACTCACATCTCGCAACTTTATACAAGACAAACAATGAATTTAATCCTACAGAGGCTGAATCCTTCTTCTCAAAAATAACCTTACCTGAGTTGTCTCAGAATCAAAAAAGCAGTTTGGATGAGCCTATAACTATAGATGAAGTTGCTAACGCCATAAAAGACCTAAAACTTAACAAAAGACCAGGCCCAGACGGCTACTCGGCTTTATACTATAAAACATTCTCAGAAATACTCTCTCCCATTCTCACTGAAACTTTTAACAAACTTCTAGAAGGACATTCTTTTCGGCAAGAAACACTAATGGCAATTGTTTGTATGATCCCAAAACCCCTTTCTGATGACACTTCCTGTGTGAATTATCGGCCTATCTCTCTGTTAAACCTTGATATTAAATTATTAGCAAAAATAATAGCAAAACGCCTCAATAGCATTATAGGAAAATTAATACATAGAGATCAAGTAGGCTTCATGACAAATAGACAGGCAGGCGATAATATACGCAGGGCAGTGTTATTGGCACATATTGCTAAAAAACGGAAAATCCCTTTATGTTTTCTATCTCTCGATATTAAGAGGGCATTTGACACAGTATCCTGGCAATATATGCAATATTCATTACAAAAATGGGGTTTTGGACCCCACTTTTTAACATGGATCAAAGCATTATATAATAAACCCAAAGCCTATATAAAATATGCTGGATACAAATCTGATGCCTTTAATATCGAAAGAGGTACCCGACAGGGTTGCCCATTATCTCCCTTATTATTTGCCCTTATACTCGAACCCATGGCCCAATACATCAGAACAAACCAAACTATAACTGGCATTGAAGTAGGAGGTATTACACACAAATTATGTATATTTGCAGACGATATATTACTTTTTCTATCATCACCACAGGTCTCTGGTCCTAACTTAATACCAGCTCTTGATGGATTTGCAGCCCTATCCGGCCTTATGATTAATCCTAAGAAATGCCTAGTGCTTAATATTTCGCTCACAAACATGGAATTGATCCCGGCTAGGGCTGCACTCCCATTCACATGGGCAGAAAAATCAATCCCATATCTTGGAATTCATTTAACAGCATCTCATTCTGACTTATTCTCAACCAATTATCCTCCTGTATTAAGACAGATCACAAATCCAATCAAACAATGGTCGCAACTTCCTTTATCCTGGATAGGGAAGATTAATGCAATCAAAATGACTATTCTACCCAAATTGCTTTATCTATTCAGAGTCCTCCCTATTCCAATTCCTTCCTATTTTTTGAGAATAGTACAAAAAAGAGCAACTTCATTTATATGGGGCTCTTCTAAACCACGTATACCTATACACACACTACATCTTCCCAAAAATAAAGGAGGCCTGGGATACCCTAATTTTACTAACTACTACAGAGCAGCACATTTGGCCAGTCTGTCCAAATACCATGCAAAACAGGAAATCCCATTATGGGTATTTATAGAGGCTTCAGAAAATGACCCTCTATTAATATCAAACTTGTTATGGCTTGATCCTAAAGACCGCTTTAAAATTTATAATCCCATAACTAAACACTTCTTATCTCTCTGGGATAAACTAAAAACCAAATATCAGTTACAATCTCTACACAATCCTCTCCTTTCTTTTATCAGAAATCCGGCCTTTTATCCGGCATGGATCTACCCAAATTCTTTTAAAGCTTGGACAACATCAGGCATTCAGACACTAAATTACTTCATAGCATCTAAATCATTCCTTTCATTCCCATCGCTTAGAGAAAAATATGATCTACCAAACTCTGAGATATTTAGATATCTCCAAATCAAAAATTTCTATACACCATTCCTAAAGGGGGATACACCATTATCCCAATTATCCATTTTTGAATCAATCTGTACAAAAGATCCATTTGCTAAAGGTACAATTTCATCACTTTATAATCAATTATATGGAGTAGTAAATCTTAATAGACCCTCTTACGTTCAGAAGTGGGAGGAGGACCTGGGACGAACTTTAGAAGACACGGACTGGTCTAACATATGGCTCACATCTAAGTCATCTTCACCCAACATCTTAGCACTGGAGACAAATTATAAAGTCCTAACTCGCTGGTACCTTGTACCTGCTAGAGTGGCAAAATATTCACCTAATACCTCAGCTCTTTGTTTTCGAGGATGCCCAGAAATAGGCACACATTTACACATATGGTGGACGTGCTCAGTAATCCAAACCTTCTGGAAGGAAGTCTTCGTGATTGCATCTAAAATATTTAAAAAAATAATACAACCAGATCCATATATAACTTTACTTAATCTAAAACCGGAATGGTTAACACTCTCTCAATTCAAACTTATGATCCAACTAATAACGGCTGCAAAACAAACAGTGGCCAAGGCATGGAAATCTCCTACATTGGTACTAGCAGAAACAATTCACAGAATGAATAATACAATGTCCCATGCTAAGATGGTAGCCATCGATCAAAATCAAATTCCAAAATTTGAAAAACTTTGGCATCCTTGGATAAAACAACAGTTCCTGTCAAATTTCAATGACTCTGTCCTGTTGCCATGGTAACAGATTAAATGACTTACAGAGACACTCATTCTAAGGCTTCAAAGAGAACTAAAAAGAATAATAAACTGACGAGCCGGACAACCTTGTGGACCATACCTCTGCCTTTCTACCCTTTTTCTTCTTTCTCTTTCCTTTTCTCCACCTTACGATTAAAGCTCATTATCAGAATTTATTTGACCTATATACACTCTACCTGTAAACAATATGTATAGTAGGTATAAATCATTTAAATACCTACAAAAGTAACTAAGGAAATGATATATATCTTTAATTTAGGTTTACGTGAACCCAAGGTTTAATATTTGAAATTTTATGATATTTACCTATATAAACCCTACTGTAAAACAATGAGCTTACTTTATAGATCCTTGTAAACTTACTTTATGTATCTTTATAATATTGTATACTCAATAAACTTCTTTTGACAAGGAAAAAGTCAATTCACATTGGAGGGGGGGCAACTACATTAGGCAATTGAGCCAGCGTGAATCCATGTGGATCCATGAGACTCAGGTTTTGTTCCCTAAGGGGTTGAATGTGGAATTCGACTTAAATTGTTTTATATCGAATAAATAGTCGTATAACAGTCCGATTAAGGTGGGGAATTTATCTGTAATATTTTTTGTAAATAATTATTTTATATATTTTTTTAATCTTCATATGTAAAGTTTTATATGCTGGTTTGTTTTTATATACACAGAGATGGCAGCGGGAGACTTTTTTCCTGTTATTGTAAAAAATTTTTCAGTACAATTACATAATAGAATGATGTTAATTTTATTTCAAGTATACCATTCTATTTTATCCAATTAACCTTTTTACCTTTTTTTGGTAGATTTAATAAATCTTAAATGTGGCCGTTTTTTTCCATGTGAGGCAAGGTGGTGTGTGTCCCCATTAAAGAAAACATACTATTTGTTTTCCGGTCCCGCCACATAGGCTTTAACTTAGTATTGGTTCTGTATAGTGGACGAGCTGTTGCTAAGGTCCGGTCACTAAGGAAGCTTTTTTACTTCCGTATGTTCCTGAGCCTAATTAGACACCGTCCGCTTAGTATATAATATGCCGGGTGATAGTCAGGCTCCACCCCTCGCTGACGAAGTCCAATAGGACGTAACGCCGCGTACGGGGGGCGGAGCTTCTACACAGACGTCACCCGCTGCTTCTCTCTGTGTGTCGGCACTGCTTTTGCACCGCAGTCCGACAGTTTTACCAGTTTATATGCCTCAGCGCCTGTGAGCGCCTGCACATATCAGTGATTTCTTCTATTTTAAATAAACAGGTTACTCTTAAATAGTATTCCCTTTTGTGTTTTCATTTCTGAAACCTTGGAGTTAGTCGTGGGGACACCGGGATCTGGATGCCTGTATTCCTTGGGGCTCTTTCTGCTGAAAGTTTGGCTTTGCTTGTGGATACCAGGATTCTTTGCCGGCTGTGTTCCGTTCCAGTGACAACATCCAGGAGGTCATCATTCCTTAGGGGATATATGTGAGTTTGACCCCTGCCTTGCAGAGGTCCACATCTTCTGGTAAGCGCATATTGATTAACTGCACACAAGATTCTTTTTCCTCTGGCCAATGAAAGTGAAAAGTGGATCTGCCTGTATTGAGCATTGGGGACTTTATTTATTTATTTATTTATTTATTGCGCTGCACTTACTCTCCTTTTTTTATTACTGTTCAGGCATTTGTGATTACCTGTAGTGTTCAGCTTGCAATTGGGTGTGGGATTTTAGTTGTTTGCGCTGATTGACATTTTTATAATGTTGAAAGACGGGGCAAGGGTCCGGCTATTTGCATCAGGATTTCTCAGAGTGGAAGTGGACAATTGATTGGGGAGCCCATTGACTACTACTGAGTTCCCTATTTCTGTCCTGCCTATACCCAGAGTGTTATGGTTTGGAGTATATTTACTGAGATTTGGCATTGACAAACTTGCTGAATCTGATGTGGGTGGACAACAACTTGAGTCCCCTTGTCTACTGGATGGGGCATTTGGACATGGCTCTGACCTGTCTCTATCTGAGGTCCGTTCATCTACATATGGGGGAGGCTGATCTGTCTCTTCTGGTTGAGCATATATGCGTTTTGTTTGTTTTGTCAGTGGTACTAATCTTGTCATAACCATAATTCTGCACTGTTCCTCTTTTTGTGGCTTCTATGCACTGCAGGTCTTTATCTCCCATTTGTCCGAAGGATGCACAATCATCCAGACGGACGTTTTCTCCTAGCTGACTGGCTGAGGATTTATTTGAGGAGTGCACAATCATCTGAACGAACAGTCCTCCTGGAAGGTGCGTCTTGGTCATGTTTCTGTGAGTCTGACATAATATTCTCAAATAATTGGTCAAAGGTTCCCTGTGGGGGCCACCGTGCTCCATAGCGGGGCCAATCTTTCTCACACAATGTTATCAATTTCTCAGGACTAAGTTTTTTTAATTGCAGTTCTTAGAAAATCCCTTCCTAAAGTTGGAGATCATGGATTGTAGGGAAGATTCAACACTATGTTTACCACCCATAACCTAAAAGACACCAAGACAGACACAGAGGGTAGGGTAAATGATAAGAATTCAGTAAGGGGTCTGAATCCTCGACACAAGTAGGAACAATAGACAACGGTTCCCTCATGGCCAAATGCACCAAATGAAGTAGCAGATTTAAGGCAGAATATCGGTAAATGACGTTGCCGGACACAAGACTCTAGTTCTCAGGTTTATTCCACCTTTTTGGACAAAAAAGTGGGCACGCTTGACTGACTCGTGTCTATATGTCAAGTGTGTAAAATACAGCTCATACAGTGTACATATAATTTCAGCATATTGCGTCACAAGCGAACAGGCGGTACACTTCCGTTATACAAAACATTCTAGCCTTTTAAAAATCAACCTAAAATCAACCTACACATGCTAAACCAGACAGTTCTGCAAAACATTTTTAAACCTTATGCAAAACTTTTGTTTTCCTTGCAACATTTATCTTCTCCCCAACCACACCTTCTGGGCCTACCTCCCAGGAACTGTCTGAGGTCATATGAGTACGCATAACCCAGTGGCTGACCTTCCTACTCTACTTCTGGAAGCTTCTTCCAGAGGCAGGCAGGAACAATCAACCACCAGGCTTAGGGATAAACCAGATAAACCTAACCACACAAAAAATATAAGTTGCTTCTCAACTGGGTACAGCAGAGACAAAAAATAAATTTAGCTAGACTAGGGCAGGGGCACTACATTTCCAAAAGCTGATGCTGCACTCTACCACCTGTGTTCCATAAGAGTGACTGACAAGCCATAAATTTGGAAATAAAGTTGGTGTTTAAATAAGAAGGTGTACAACTGCTGTTGGTAAATTCAGGTATCTGTAGTCTGTCAAAATAAGAAATGGTTGCACCTAACGTGGGCTCCAAGTAAAATTTATTGTAATATGAAAATATCCAAAATGACACCAGAGGACACCAGCAGTGGTCAAGTTGGACGCGTTTCACACAACAGAAATGTACATGATTAAGGGCATTTCTGTTGTGTGATACGCGTCAACCTTGACCACTGCTGATGTCCTCTGGTGTCACTTTGGATATTTTCATATTCCAATAAACTTTACTTGGAGCCCACGTGAGAAGCAGCCGTTTCTTATTTTGACAATTTACCACGGAGACGAGCTGGGGCTAGCACTCAGGTGTGTGTTCCAGTGGGCGTATCAGTTACACCTGGAGCGGTGAGTTCTTTTCATTTGATATCTGTAGTCTGTGCTGATAACACATATTAATACATTTTTACATTCAATATTATTAACACATATTATTAACACATTACTTATAAAAGGGTAACGCCTTTCTAAGAATATATTTCTCCAAGATTGCTGAAGGCACATTCAATCTGCTGTATGTGTATGCTGTCTAGAGATAGCAGAATAATAAATTAAATGTCAATCCAGATTTGCTTTGATATTGTCAAGTGAATTGATTATACCCCATATAATACTTGCACATTGGTCCTTCTGTATTTCTGTGCTGTTAGGTTCTTCTTGTAGGAAGATGGATAGTACATGGCAGGCACAGCTTATAAGGTTCATTGAACTCACCTGAGAAGCCACCAATGTACTGTACATGGCTCCAAATAAAAGGTAACACAACATTCTGACATCTGTCAGGGTATGTATCTGTTTAATGTTTCTTTCTTCCCATAAACACTGAAATGTTCTCTACCAATAAGGTTCATTGAGTTTTACAACAGGTCACAGTTATGTTCTCTCTGTAACACACTATTCAAGTGTCTGAACATTTCCCATTCAGTGAAAAGGTTGCTTAAAGCCCAGCCTTGGGATGGAAAAAAATGAAAGCTCCTTGCAGTGGCCTCCCCATGCATTGCAAGGGTTAAGGTCCAGGGGAAGCTGAAGAGGCTGTATTACTTACTGTACCCCCTGGAGCATGAGACACTGGTGCTGTCCTTTTCTCTCCTCTCTTCTGGCCTTTGGGCGGTCCTTCTGTGTCATCAAGTACAGTGTTGGGCTGTTAACCCAGCATTGTGCAACTGTGGATGGGGGAGGCAGACCCACAACCACAGCCAGGAGTGCCTTAGAGAAGACATGGATCATTTTTTGTTGTGTCCAAAGTTGGGCTTTAAAATATAACTAAACCCAATAATAAATTGAAAGTGAAAATTTAGGCAAAACTTTTTCTTTTAGGCTCCATACACACTACGGTTTTTTTTTTAAGTTAAAAAAAAGCTGGAAAAATTGCTGGATAAAAAAGTGCTGGTATTAGCTTTTTGTAGTAGCGTGTTGGCAGCATTTTCGGAGTGTTTAGGAGCTTTTAAGAGTGTTTAGAAGCATTTAAGAGTTTTATTAGCATTTTTGCTGTAAAATGAAAAAAAAAAGCTCAAGAGTTTAGCAGCTTTTAGGAGCGTTTCTGCTGGAAAAACACTTCAAGAAACTCTACAAAAACTTTTTTTTCTGCTCCTAAGCGCTGAAGCACAAAAAACGCTAATAGCCTAAAGTGTGAATGGATCCATATGATAACACTATTTAGCTTCTAGGAGCAGAAAAAAATGCTATTAACAGCTTCTAGTGTGCATGGAGCCTTAGGTACAGTGCCTTGAAAACGTATTCATACCCTTTGAAATGTTCCACATTTTGTCATGTTACAACTAAAAAAAGTAGATGTATTTTATTGGGATTTTATGTGATAGACCAACACAAAGTGGCACATAATTGCGAAGTGGAAGGAAAATGATAAATGGTTTTCCATTTTTTTTTACAAATAAATATGTGAAAAGCGTGGTGTGCATTTGTATTCATCCCCCCTGAGTCAATACTTTGTAGAACCACCTTTCGCTGCAATTACAGCTAAAGTCTTTTTGCGGATGTCTCTACCAGCTTTGCACATCTAGAGAATGTAATTTTTACCCATTCTTCTTTGCAAAATAGCTCAAGCTCTGTCAGATTGGATGGAGAGTGTCTGTGAACAGAAATTTTCAAGTTTTGCCACAGATTCTCAATTGGATTTAGGTCTGGACTTTGCCTGGGCCATTCTAATACAGGAATATGCTTTGATCTAAACCATTCCATTGTAGCTCTGGCTGTATGTTTAGGGTCGTTGTCCTGCTGGAAGGTGAACCTCCGCCCCCATTCTCGAGTCTTTTGCAGACTGTAACAGGTTTTCTTCTAAGATTACCCTGTATTTGGCTTAATCCGTCTTCCCATCAACTCTGATCAGCTTCCCTGTCCCTGCTGAAGAAAAGCATCCCCACAAGATCCTGCCACCACCATATTTCACGGTGGGGATGACATGTTCAGGGTGATGTGCAGTATTAGTTTTCCACCACACATAGCGTTTTACTTTTAAGACAAAAAGTTCAATTTTGGTCTTATCTGACCAGAGCACCTTCTTCCACATGATTGCTGTGTCCCCCACATGGCTTCTCGCAAACTGCAAACGGACTTCTTATGGCTTTCTTTCAACAATGGCTTTCTTCTTGCCATTCTTCCATAAAGGCCAGATTTGTGGAGTGCACGACTAATAGTTGTTCTGTGGTCAGATCCACCTACCTGAGCTGTGGATCTCTGCAGCTCCTCCAGAGTTACCATGGGCCACTTGGCTGCTTCTCCGATGAATGCTCTCCATGCCCGGCCTGTCAGTTTAGGTGGACGGCCATGTCTTGGTAGGTTTGCAGTTGTGCCATATTCTTTCCATTTTTGGATGATGGATTGAACAGTGCTTTGTGAGATGTTTAAAGCTTGGGATATTTTTTTTATAACCTAACTCCGCTTTAAACTTCTCCACAACTTTATCTCTTCCCTGTCTGGTGTGTTCCTTGGCCTTCATGATGCTGTTTGTTCACTAAGGTTCTCTAACAAACCTCTGAGGGCTTCACAGAACAGCTGTATTTATACTGAGATTAAATTACACACAGGTGGACTCTGAAGGCAATTGGTTCCACTAGATTTTAGTTAGGGGTTTCAGAGTAAAGGGGGCTGAATACAAATGCACGCCACACTTTTCAGATATTTATTTATAAAACATTTTGAAAACCACTCATAATTTTCCTTCCACTTCAAAATTATGTGCCACTTTGTGTTGGTCTATTACATACTGTTTGCCGCCCCCCCCCCCAAAAAAAAAAAAAAAAAAAAATTCCACCGGCCGTCCCTGCTGGAAAGGGTTTTAATTTTTCCCTAATGACACTGGTCAGTGGCTGCAGCTGGACATTTCCAAGGTCCTTGATGGGACAAACGTCTGAGAGCAGGGAAGTCAGTTAGGATGGGTAAAGTAACATGTTTACTTTAGCCACTTGCCGACCGCCCAACGCAGATATACTGCGGCAGAATGGCGCGGGCAGGCAAAATCACGTGCCCGAGGCGGTCGGCATCGTTAGGGGAGCGATCCGTGCTGAGGGAGAGGCCACTTATTCGTGGCCATCCCTCGCGATTGCTCCCAACGAATGAAAATCTTCCTCTGCTGCTGTAATGTAAACAGCGGCAGAGGAAGTGATGTCATTGCTCCTCGTGAAGCCTTTTCGTTCCGGCTTCCGAGAAGAGAAGACATCAAGTAAGTCTGCACCAACACAACACTTACAGTAGAACACTCTAGGCACACTTTTCACCCCCGATCACCCCCCAATCATCCCCCTGTACCCCCTGTCACAGTGACACCAATAGCAGTTTTTTTTTCTGATTACTGCATTGGTGTTATTTAGTGACAGTTATAAGTGGTAGGGCAGTATGACGGAGTTGTGGTCCCTGCCGAGGTCAGGCGTACCAGACCCCAATCTTCTTCTACTGTCATTGATGTGCAAGAACTGCAGGTCCCTCGTATGGAGCAGGGCAGTACTAGCGGCACTATTCCTTCTGGTGAACTGGCAAGCACCAGCTGCCTAGTACACCCTGTTTGTAGTCAATCCAGCACTGCAGTATCACGTGGTGACGTGGTCCCATAAGTCCCATAAATACAGTTCAAGCTGGTTTGGTGGCAAGCACAAGTAGTGTCCTGCTGCTTATAAGAAGATGAACACAGGCCCATTGGGCCCATAGTGCCCTTCCTGCTGCATTCGCCAAACCTAATTGGGAACCCACCACTTCTGCAGCTCCCGTACTTCCTGCATTCACTGGCATTCAGGTGGAAACAGTTGATTTTACGTCACTTGATTTTTATTCACTGTTTTTCACCAAAGATCTCTATAGATCTATTGTGGATCAAAGCAATTTGTACGCCGGTCAACACATCGCCACTATTCCCCAGTCCTCCCTTGCCAGAGATTGGAGACCAATTACGGTTTCTGAATTTAAGCTCTTTCTGGGCCTTTCCCTCAACATGGGGATAACTAAAAAGAGTGAGTTGCGGTCATATTGGTCCACTGACCCAATTCACCATATGCCCTTGTTCTCTGCCTCCATAACCAGGGCACGATACGAGCAGATCTTGCGGTTCATGCACTTCAATGACAATGAACTCTGTTGTCCTTGTGGAGACCCTGGATACGATCGGCTCTACAAAATTGGGCCCCTCGTAAACCACTTCAACCAAAGTTTTGCAGACTTGTTTACTCCCCATCAAGTTGTCTGCGTTGATGAGTCCCTGATTAAGTTTTCTGGCCGCTTGTCATTCAAACAGTACCTTCCCAGCAAGCGTGCCAGATACGGGGTCAAGATGTAAAAACTCTGTGACAGGGCCACAGGCTATACATGTAGTTTTATGGTTTACGAGGGAGAAGATAACCACTTAGAGCCGACAAACTGCCCTGACTACATAGGAAGCACTGGCAAGATTGTGTGGGACTTGGTGTCACCCTTATTCGGAAAGGGGTACCACTTATATATGGACAATTATTACACAAGCGTGCCACTTTTTAGTCACTTGTTTGATCAGCAGATTGGAGCATGTGGCACCGTGCAACCTAATTGCCGGGGCTTTCCCCAGCGGCTTGTAGATTCCCGTCTTAGGCTGGGGGAGAGAGCCTGAAGTGGAGGGATAATAAGAATGTTTTCGTTCTTACCTCCCTTCATGCAGACACGACAGGCCAAATTACTACGGCGACTGGTGTTGTGGAGAAACCCTTCTGTGTCCACGAATATACCCAAAATATGGGAGGGGTGGAGCCAGTTGTTGGCGCCATACCTAATTGCCCGTAAGGCTAGATGCTGGTACAAGAAAGTGTCTGTTTATTTATTTCAATTGCCTTTGCTGAATGCTCATGTGCTATACAGAGCTTCAGGACAGACTGGATTCTTCCTTAAATTCCACCTCACCTTCCCCAACCAAATGCAGTAAGCCGGCTGCATGAGAGGCATTTTCTTTATGTCCTCCCAAGTACCCCTAGACAACGAGCCCCCCAAAAAAGATGTCATGTCTGCAGCAAGCACGGATATAGGCGTGACACCCGCTATTATTGTCCCTCCTGTCCTGACAATCATGGTCTTTGCATTGATGAATGTTTTGAACGCTACCATACACTAGTTGAGTATTAGCGTAGGGTACAGCACTGCACAGACTAGGCACACTTTCATAGGGTCTCCCAAGATTCCATCCCATTTTGAGAGACCCGAACCTGGAACCGGTTACAGTTACAAAAGTTACAGTTACAAAAAAAAGTGTAAAAAAAAAAAAAAAGTGAAAAAAAGTAAAAAAAAGTAAAAAAAAAAAATAAAATAAAAAAAAACTAAAATAGTTGTCGTTTTATTGTTCTCTCCCTATTCTCTCTCTATTGTTCTGCTCTTTTTTTTACTGTATTCTATTCTGCAATGTTTTATTGTTATTATGTTTTATCCTGTTTGCTTTATAGGTATGCAATTTTTTTATACTTTACTGTTTACTGTGTTTTATTGTTAACCATTTTTTGTTTTCAGGTACGCCATTCAGCTGCAGAGCGGATTTATTTATCTTGACAGCAACAGCGTTTGCTCCCACGATACATAAAGCCGTGACTCCAGCGCTGTCGGAGGTGATTTCACCACCACAGTAAAAAAAAAAGAGCATATATGCCGAAGCATGGGGGCAGCAGGGGCGGAGGAGCGATTTGCTCCTACCTTTTGGGGCGGATGCCCCCATGCTTGGGCATATATAAACGGTGCATGTATGCCCATCATTAGAAGTGGATGGATGAAGGGAGGTATTCTAATGGTGGGCATACCCACCGATCAATCTCTTTTTTTTGTTCAGCCCACAGGCTGCATGAAAAAAAAGTTTACAATATATGCCCAACAAGGACCAGCAACGTACAGGTATGTTGCTGGACTTTGGGTGGTTATACCAGAATGATGCCTGCAGGTTTAGGTATCATCTTGGTATCATTCTTTTCAGCCAGCGGTCGGCTTTCATGTAAAAGCAATCCTAGTGGCTAATTAGTCTCTAGACTGCTTTTACAAGCAGTGGGAGGGAATGCCCCCCCACCGTCTTCCATGTTTTTCTCTGGCTCTCCTGTCCCAACAGGGAACCTGAGAATGCAGCCGGTGATTCGACCAGCTGACCATAGAGCTGATCAGAGACCAGAATGGCTCAAATCATCTCTATAGCCTAAGAAACCGGAAGCTACGAGCATTTTATGACCTGATTTGGCCGGATGTAAACAGCGCCATTGGGAAATTAGGAAAGCATTTTATCACACAGATCTTGGTGTGGTCAGATGCTTTGAGGGCAGAGGAGAGATCTAGGGTCTAATAGACCCCAATTTTTTCAAAAAAGAGCACCTGTCACTACCTATTGCTATCATAGGGGATATTTACATTCCCTGAGATAACAATAAAAATGATTAAAAAAAAATGAAAGGAACAGTTTAAAAATAAGATAAAAAAGCAAAAAAAAATAAAGAAAAAAAAAAAAAAAAAAGCACCCCTGTCCCCCCTGCTCTTGCGCAAAGGCGAACGCAAGTGTCGGTCTGGCGTCAAATGTAAACAGCAATTGCACCATGCATGTGAGGTATCACCGTGAAGGTCAGATCGAGGGCAGTAATTTTAGCAGTAGACGTCCTCTGTAAATCTAAAGTGGTAACCTGTAAAGGCTTTTAAAAATGTATTTAGTTTGTCGCCACTGCACGTTTGTGCGCAATTTTAAAGCATGTTGTGTTTGGTATCCATGTACTCGGCCTAAGATCATATTTTTTATTTCATCAAACATTTGGGCAATATAGTGTGTTTTAGTGCATTAAAATTTAAAAAAGTGTGTTTTTTACCAAAAAAATGCATTTGAAAAATCGCTGCGCAAATACTGTGTGAAAAAAAAATGAAGCACCCACCATTTTAATCTGTAGGGCATTTGCTTTAAAAAAAATATATAATGTTTGGGGGTTCAAAGTAACTTTCTTGCAAAAAAAATATTTTTTCCATGTAAACGAAAAGTGTCAGAAAGGCCTTTGTCTTCCAGTGGTTAGAAGAGTGGGTGATGTGTGACATAAGCTTCTAAATGTTGTGCATAAAATGCAAGGACAGTTCAAAACCCCCCCAAATGATCCCATTTTGGAAAGTAGACACCCCAAGCTATTTGCTGAGAGGCATGTCGAGTCCATGGAATATTTTATATTGTGCCACAAGTTGCGGGAAAAAGACACATTTTTTTTTTTTTTGCACAAAGTTGTCACTAAATGATATATTGCTCAAACATGCCATGGGAATATGTGAAATTACACCCCAAAATACATTCTGTTGCTTCTCCTGAGTACGGGGGATACCACATGTGTGAGACTTTTTGGGAGCCTAGCCGCGTACGGGACCCCCAAAACCAAGCACCGCCTTCAGGCTTTCTAAGGGTGTAAATTTTTGATTTCACTCTTCACTGCCTATCACAGTTTCGGAGGCCATGGAATGCCCAGGTGGCACAAACCCCCCCAAATGACCCCATTTTGGAGTAGACACCCCAAGCTATTTGCTGAGAGGTATAGTGAGTATTTTGCAGACCTCACTTTTTGTCACAAAATTTTGAAAATTTAAAAAAGAAAAAAAAAAATTCTTGTCTTTCTTCATTTTCAAAAACAAATGAGAGCTGCAAAATACTCACCATGCCTCTCAGCAAATAGCTTGGGGTGTCTACTTTCCAAAATGGGGTAATTTGGGGGGGGGGGTTGTGCTATCTTGGCATTTTATGGCCTTCGAAACTGTGATAGGTAGTAAGGAGTGAAATCCTGAAGGCGGTGATTGGATTTCGGGGCCCCATGTGCAGCTACGCTCCCAAAAAGTCCCACACATGTGGTGTCTCTGTACTCAGGAGAAGCAGCAGAATGTATTTTGGGGTGTAATTCCACATATGCCCATGGCATGTTTGAGCAATATATCATTTAGTGACAACTTTGTGCAAAAAAAAAAGTTTGTAATTTTCCCGCAACTTGTGTCAAATTATAAAATATTCCATGGACTCAACATGCCTCTCAACAAATATCTTGGGATGTCTACTTTCCAAAATGGGGTCATTTGGGGGGTTTTGTGCCATTTGGCATTTTATGGCTTTCAAAACTGTGATAGGTAGTGAGGCGTGAAATCAAAAATTTACGCCCTTAGAAATTCTGAAGGAGGTGCTTGGTTTTCGGGGCCCCGTACGCGGCTAGGCTCTCAAAAAGTCCCACACATGTGATATCCCCATACTCAGGAGAAGCAGCTAAATGTATTTTGGGGTGCAATTTCACATATAACCATTGAAAAAATGGAACTGCGCTAATGAAACAAACTATACAGATGACAATTAACCATCATAAAATGCAAAACCTCGTGAAGGGTATATGAAACATATATATAGTGCACATCACTAGACATGTGCATTACATAGATATACAAAAGTGCATTTTCATGTGCAACAGTGCAAATTATAAGGTATTAAAAAGTCCATAAATTGATAAGATGGTCACCCAAGTGTTAATTAAGGTGTAGAAAAATCTTGACGATTAAGAATAAAGTGTCTGATCCACCATCACCAATGAGAATGCTGGCCGCTTACCAGAGACCCATGACCCCCCCACTACAGAGGGTCTTGGTAGGCTGTTAAGAATGGTTAATCTGGACCACCATCAAGGAACCAGATAGAGTCACTACGTTGAGATATCGGGGGCCTCGATGTCAGATGGATCAATTGCACAATGACAGGGCATCGAACTCTCAGCAACAAAGTTGACCATAAATGGAAAAGAGAGCTCCAAATAGTGTAAAAATCGTATGGTTTTATTGAATAAAAATATATAAACACTCACATGTAAAATCAAAATGTTGAACGACTGAAGAGAAGTCTGGGGCACCGACCGGATGCCTGCAGACAGCCCGTCCTGCTGGTACACAACAGCGATGGGGGATGACGCGATCACGTTGCTCCGTTCCGCCCTACGCGGCGTTTCGTAACAAGATTACGTCTTCCAGGGGCACGGGCAATGTGTCGCGTCACCTCCTTATATAGTACAAAGAGAAATCGAACCAAGCCTCACTCTGAGTTTCTTCCTAACAACGGACTTCCGTGACAGACTTGGATCGCAAACAATAGACCATTTACATGCACTCAAAAAGAAGAAAAACTTAGGCACTGGAATTTTTAATTTGTCCAAACAGACTCTAAACGACTCAGAGAAGAGACTGTTGGACAAAGGCTTGAAATTCGCCCCGCCTAGGAGTCTAAGTAAGTTCCAGACATACATGGATGTGCACAAATTTACCCGCAAATTAAGTATCAAACGGTACATGTTATCCAATCCTATAAATAGGGTTGTGAACACAGTCAGAGGAGAATATCAACATTCCAACCTCTCCAACGCTTCCCTCTTCAATCCCCCTGGCCCCTTGGCTCCAGCCATCCGGGTCTTTAGGGACGTTGTTTTAAGGGACCTTGAACAGATCAAGGTCAAGAAGGTAAAATTACAGAAAGATCTACAAGTTGGGTTGGAATCCCTATGTAGTAACAAATCTTTAGTCATTAGGCCAGCCGATAAGGGTGGGGGGATTGTGGTTTTGGATCGGTGTGACTATCAGAAAGAAATGCACCATTTGGTCGGGGATATTGGAACCTACACAGTTCGGAGTAGGGATCCTTTGGTTAAGTACAAAAAGGAGCTCGAGTCGATTGTTGAGGTGGGTTTCCGGAGAGGTATTTTGGATGACAAAGAGAGACGTTTTTTGGTCCCCATTGCCCCCCGGACTCCAGTCATCTACTACCTCCCGAAGATCCATAAGGATCAGGTTTGCCCCCCGGGACGTCCCATTGTAAGTGGGATTGATTCAGTCACGTCCCAGGTGGGCAAATATATTGATCATTTCCTGCGGCCATTGGTATGTAGAATACCATCCTATATCAAGGATACAAAGCAGGTGATTAACCTACTTTCCAACATTACCCCCAGGGAAGGTCTTTGAATGGTGACCGCCGACGTCTCTTCCCTTTATACGATCATTCCCTACCATCTAGGATTACAGGCGGTGGAATTATTCTTAACCCGTGATTCCGGTTTACCTTCCATACAGATTGAGTTTATTCTGGAACTGTTACAATATGCTGCTAGCCACAACTATTTTTGGTTTGAGCGCCAATTTTATAGGCAGGATCGAGGTGTGGCCATGGGGGCGAAGTATGCCTCTAGTTTGGCCAACCTTTTTATGGCCAAATGGGAGGAGGACGTCGTTGATTCGCCCAGGAGACCAGAGGTCGTCCTGTGGGCCAGGTGTATCGACGACGTCCTCCTCCTATGGGATGGGTGTGAGTTGGAGCTAAAAAATGTTATGGTGGCCTTGAATAACAATGATAGAGGCATCAGTTTCAATTTTGAAGCAAGCCGCGACTCCATCCAATTTTTGAATTTAAAGATCCAGATTGAGGGTAACCAATTTGTGACGTCTACCCACTTTAAGGCGACCGATAGAAATTCATACATTTCTATCGACAGTTGCCATCACGAACCTTGGCTCAAAGCTATTCCTCAAGGCCAATTCTTGCGCCTGAGACGTAATTGTTCGGATGTGAACACCTATGATCAACAGGCATCCATTTTGATGACCAGGTTTTTGGAAAAGGGATACGATCCACGTTCCCTCTCTCGGGCTGTGAAGACAGCACGAGATAGGGATAGATCTTCCCTTTTATCAGATGCCTCTACACATAGGGATAGTGCTCCCGATATTGTACCGTTCATTACTACCTATTCGGCTCAGCACCGTACCATTAAATCTTTGATACAGAGGCATTGGCATGTGTTGGGCAGTGACCAAATCCTCAGTACCATTTTGCCCACCCGACCCAAGGTGGTGTTTAAGGGAGCAGCCTCTCTGGGGAGCAAAATAGCCCCTTCGGTCCAAGACCCTCCACGGGAGAATAGGTCTTTCCTTCAAAGCCTCACTGGGTACTATAAATGTGGTAAATGCCAGGTCTGTTCTCTTAATGCTAATAGATCTAGGCGTATTACCACATTTACATCCACTAGTACCTTGCGATCACACGATATTGAACCCTTCATTACTTGCAGCTCGGAGGGGGTGGTCTATCTCCTACAATGCCCCTGTGGGCTTCAGTATGTAGGAAGGACCAAAAGGGCTTTACGGGTCTGTCTGAATGAGCATATAGGGAATATAAGGAGGGGTTATGATAAACACCCTGTCTCTAGACACTACGATCAGGTACATAGAAGGTACCCCTCCAACACCCTATATGTAGGCATCGATAAGTATAGACCACACTGGCGAGGTAGTTCCCTAGTTAGGGAGATCTCCAAACTAGAGATGTCCTGGATCCACAGACTAAAAAGTTATGTGCCATTTGGCATGAATGTGGCTACAGATGTGAACGCCTTTATTAATAATGCTTGAAGAGCCCTTTGGATTACTTTTTAGCACGTACCTGGACGGTATGGGGTTAGACTTACCTTAGGTTCTCTCGTGTTCTATATAGGGTCTGTTAACTTAACCTATTTGTATTATTTCATTTTTCCACTGGACTGGAACCATTGCGAGTGTATTGGGAATATATTTTTTGTCATATATGGCAATTTGTTGTTAAAGCCACCGCTCTGAGTTTTTACCTATCCGGACCACCAGGGCAGTTTATGATAGTACCATGGGTTTCCATCTCTTTATTTTTTTTTCTTTTTTTTTTTTTTTTTTTAACCACATCAGTGTTCGTTTTCGGGGGTGAAAGTTTCACCTTAACGGTTCAATACTTTCCCGACTCATTACTTACATCATGGTGGCTTTAATCTCTTTTTTTTTTTTTTTTTTTTTTTCCATATTACAAATCTCTTTTGTAACTATCTACTTATTGGTAGCATCAAACTGATCTATCTAATTTTTAATCATAAATCTAAACTTAAACCCCATTTAAACCCCCCTAATCAAGCCCCCTGCCCTTCCCCTCCCTCCCCCTACCTCGGTCTACTCTTTCACAAAAACTTATATTTCTTTCTCCGTACTCCATCATGTTAATTGAATCCCCCTCCCACAATGGACACCACTTCTGCTGCCTATTCTTCAATCCTTCTCGCTGGGTTTCCCCAGCAAGCTCTATTCAGTTCTCAAGACCTCTAGTACCCTTGGTGAGCTTTTAAATTTTTGCCACTTCTTCCATTTTTCCTCGAACTCTTCCAATTCCGCTTCCTCAGTACACCCCAAATACTCTAAATTCTGGGTTTCGTTTATTTTGTCGTACCATTCTTGTATTGTTGGACCTTGTTTCTCCTGCCAATGGCTTACAAGCAAACTCTTAGCTGCGTTCAACATTTGAGGGACTAGTGTTCTCAGATATGATTCAGTTGACATTCTGAAGCCGTGGAACAGACATGCCCATGGGTCATCCGGCACAGCTATTTGGGTTATCTCACCAGTGATTTTCCTAATATCGTCCCAAAATTCCCTTATCCTTGTGCAGTGCCACCAAACGTGTGCCGTTGTGCCCAATTCCATACATCCCCTCCAGCATAGTTGTGAAATTTCGTTCTGGTATTTAGAAACTCTATCTGGGGTGATATACCATCTTGACAAGCATTTGTAGTTTAGCTCAGACATTTTATAGTTTACCGAAGTACTATGGACTCGTTTCAATAGGGTTGTAACCTCATCTTCTTTAAGTTTTGATTTTAGTTCTGATTCCCATTTTTTGATGTATGCTGGAATGTCTGTTCCCTTCAGGTCCACTAGTATCCTATAGGTTTTTGAAATCCCCTTCTTCCCATCTTGACCAACACAGAGCTTCTCAAACGGTTTGAGGTTATCCGTCATTCTAATTGGTTGGGGGAGCGTTTCGATAAAGTTTTTTAACTGACTATATCGCCACCTGTTAAGGGTCAGAAGGTCACTTCTACTTTTCAGGTCCTGAAATGAACATATTTTACCTTGCTGCATAACATCCTTTAGCTGAGCTCCTCCTTGCAGTATCCATCTCCCACTAAGATTCTCCATTCCCGGTGCAAAAAACTCGGTGTCCCTCAGAGGGATCAGAGGAGAGTTGTACTCCCATTTTTCCCTCCTGTGCAAATTATCCCATACTTTCAGAGTATGTCTAGTGATACTGTGTGCCTCAAAACATAGTTTCCTATAATGTGAAGGTATCCAGATGACTTTACTTAACTCTACTTTGCTAATTGTATTTTCCATTTTTACCCACCTCTTCTCGTTGTTTCCTTTTGCCCAGTCTATAATTCTAGATAAAGTGATAGCTTCGTGATATAATCTAATGTCTGGTGCTCCCCACCCCCCTTTCTCTTTATCCCTTGCCAAAGTGTCATAACTTATACGTGACTTTTTTCCCCTCCAAATAAATTTAATAATAAGAGAATGCAATTTTTTGAGATATACTTGTGGAAGCGGAATTGGTAACATCTGCATTTTAAATAGAATCTTTGGTAGGATTGCCATTTTAATAATATTGATTCTTCCCCCCCATGACAACTGTCCTCTTGTGATTCTATTCAACTCCTTCTTGATCTCATTTAGGAGGGGAATGAAGTTAGCCTGAAACAGTGACTCTCTATTCCCTGTTATTTTTACCCCGAGATAATTTATCTCCTTTTTTCCCCATAAAAATGGGAATTCTTTGTGGACTATATGATCTTTCTTGTCAGTCTTGATTTCTAATATTTCAGATTTAATTGGATTAATCTTAAAGTTTGATATTTCTCCGTAATCTTTCAGAGTTTTTAGCAGGTTAGGAAGAGTTATTCTAGGTCTAGTAATATACAACAAAATGTCATCTGCAAAAGCAGCCAGTTTGTGTTCTTCCTCACCGTCCGAAACCCCGAAATATCCGGGTTGAGCCTTATCCGTTCGAGCAAAGGCTCGAGCGTCAGCACAAACAAAAGAGGGGACAGTGGGCAGCCCTGTCTTGTTCCGTTTGACATTATAAATGATTCTGACAGCGCTCCATTGACCTTGACCTTTGCTGAGGGACGTGTGTACAATGCCTTTATCCTTCTAATCATAATTGGTCCGAATCCTATTTCCTCCAGCGCACTGAACATGAAGCCCCAGTCTACCCTGTCAAAAGCTTTCTCAGCGTCTACTGACAGGAGTAGACCTGGGGCTCCGCTGTCTCTCATTTTTTGAATTACCATAAGTGTTCTGATCCCATTGTCCCGTCCCTCCCTACCCGGAATAAATCCCGCTTGGTCTGGGACCTGGTGTATCATATTATTTAGAATATGCTTCACTCTCCCTGCCAGTATTTTCGCAAACAGTTTCGTGTCTGCGTTTAGGAGCGCTATTGGCCTATAGCTGGAACAGAGAGTACTGTCCTTGCCCTCCTTCAAAATAATGGCAATGATTGCTTCTGACGCTTCTTTTCCCATCTCCCACTTCGTGCCTATCCCGTTCATATACGTACAGAGTTTCGGAATTAGGAGATCTTGGAACCTTTTGTAGTATAATACTGAGAAACCATCAGGCCCGGAACTTTTCCCTACAGACGTCTCCCTCAGAGTTTTTTTGATTTCCTCTTCCGTGATGGGACCCTCAAGTAGATTATATGTATCTTCTTTTATTTTCCTTAAACCGAGTTCCTGAAAGAAAACTTTAGTTCTTTCCCTTTTTTTTTCTGTCTCTCTTTTTGAGGTAGTACTGTTGATCGAATACAGTCCCTCATAGTACTTTTGGAAAACTTTGGCAATTTCTCTTGTTTTATATTTTACCTCCCCTTCTAGAGTCCTGATTTTCTCAATATAATTATTGGACTTCCTTTTTTTTAGGATCTTTGCTAGGAACTTCCCCGGTTTATTACCTCCCACATATCTCTCTTTCTTTAATAAATTGTACGTTTCTCGCGTGTCTTGTTCTATTAGGGTTCTCATGGCCTCTCTTTTGTTGTGGAGTCTAAGGAGCACCTTCTTCCCCCCCTCTTTTTTATGGATCTGTTCAAGTTCCTCTATTTCCCTCATGATTACAAGTTTATCTTCCCTTCTCTTTCTCTTCTTTTCCGCGCCTGCCTTAATCAGGATCCCCCTAATATAGGCTTTATGGGCCTCCCATATTATTGACTCTGAAACTTCAGCTGTTTCATTAGTTTTAAAATAAAACTCTAGTTCCCTCAACACCAAGTCCCGTATCTCTTTATCATTTATTAGTTCTTCATTTATCTTCCAACAAAAGCTCTTATTATGGGTCTGTTTCATGTTTACCGTCAAATCTACAGGCGCGTGGTCAGAGAAAGTCACCACCCCTATCTCTGAACTAACGATCTCCTCCAACCGGGAATGCTCAATCAAAAAGAAGTCCAGTCTAGAATAAGTCCCATGTACAGGGGAGTAGAACGTATAATCTCTACTGTCGGCGTGTTGCGTCCTCCACACATCCACCATTTGGCACTGGTGCATTTTCTTTCTCACTCTACTGACCCAGACCGAACTTGCCCCCCGCACATGGGACGATTTATCCTTCTCTGGCTCTAAACATAGATTAAAGTCCCCAGCCATTATAGCTAGTCCTTCCTTAAATTCGGTAAATTCTGACAACCTCCTGATCATAAAGTTATGTGGATTTTTGTTTGGGCCGTAAATGTTTGCCAGTGAGCATTCAACGCCATTGAGTTTCCCTTTTAGGAACAAAAACCGACCTTCTGGGTCAGTCCTTCTCTCATGTAGTTCGAACCTTACTCCATTGGCAAACCCAATGGCTACTCCTTTTGCGCGTGGTGTGGATGAGTCACCATAGAACCAAACTGGAAAGTCCTTGGAGAAGATTTTTTGGTTCCTCTCCAGGAGAAAATGAGTCTCCTGAAGAAAAACCACGTCAGCCCCCCGGAATCTCAGTTCCTGCAGAATATTGATACACTTCACCCTTGCGTTCAGACCTCGTACATTATATGAAATTATTTTAATATTGCTCATCTATCCTACAGAAGTTCTTTCCTAGTCCCTGCAGCAGAGTGGTGTCCGGGGGATTCAAGATTCAAAATTAGTCGCTGTGCTTTCCTACCTGCCCTCCATTCCTTCCAATTCCCCCAACCCTTTCCCTCCCCCTCCCACCCACCTCTCCCAAGACCCACCCCGCTCCCCCTTCCCTCCCCTTCACCCATGGGGATATTAGGCCCTCTCGTGGCCCAAAAAAAAAACCGTGGCTCCTCCATCTCCACCCGTCCCTTCGGTTCTACCCCTGAGGTTGAGATCGGACTGGGCCGCCCCTTTCACAATGCTCCCCCTAATATTGGGGGGTGCCCAGGCCTGGTTAGTCCCCCCCCACCCCCCCACCCCCCCCCATCCCCCACACACCCCCAGATCTTAGTTTAACCCTATTTGACTAGGTCTTATGACTGATCTATTACGGTTTTCTCGTTTTCAATATTGGCTTCCAAACCTGCTGTATCCCATGAACTTCTACGTCCCCAGTTTTAACCCACCACCCCGGTATTTCAACCAGAGGAACCTCTAATCGATCGCAAAATTTAGCTGTTTCTTCTGGGAATCTTAAAGTGGCCGATCTGCCATCTTTACGACCAATAAGGCAGGCTGGGAACCCCCATGAGTAATGGACATCATGAGCGTTTAACTGTTCAAGGAGTGGTTTTAGTATTCTTCTCCTAGCTAGTGTTTCTGCTGCCAGGTCCGGAAATATCTGCAACTTTGTCTCGCCGTACTTCACTGGGTAGTTCTTTTTCAGGTTTTCCTTGACTTTCTCTTTGTCGCTGTACTTGTGAAATCTTGCGATGACATCTCTTGGGACCTCACCCTTTATTTCTGCCGGTTTTCTTATCCTATGTATTCTCTCGAATTTTATTTTTTTCACATTCTCCGGGGTGTACACCATTCTCCCAAATATATCGTCCATCACTCCTTGAAGGTCTTCGGTTCCCCCTTGTGGTTCCGGCAGGCCCCTGATCCGTAAATTCTTCCTTCTACTTCTATTTTCCTGGTCTTCCGCTCTGTAACGTAGATTCCTCTGTTCTCTTTGTAGCTCTTCCATCTGGGATTTAAGTTCCTTTATCTCTTCATTTTGTTTGTCCATCTTTGTTTCTGCTTCTTCCACTCTTTGCAACATATGATTCATCTCTTCTCGGAGAGAGCCTATTTCCCCCTTTATAGTTACTTCCAGATTGGCAAACATTTCCGCCATTTCACTTTTAGTGGGGAGTAGTTTTTTTTGCTGGGGTTCCATTGTTGCCTCTTCAGTTATTTCGCTGCTCCCTATGTGGGTGTCTGCCTCCGCCGTCTGTCTTCTTGTCCCTATCCTAGGGGTGCATTCAGGTGTTTTGATTTTGGTTTCTTTTTGTTTGCCTGGACTATTCTTGCCGGAATCCTGCACCATGTACTTTCTGATGGTTCCCGGGCTTGCACTTGTCCTGGGTGGGTTAGCTGTATTAGCAGACGATCCTTTCGTGGTTTTACCTTTCATTTCTTTCCTAGGACTGCTCTTGAGTCAGGCTTTTTTGTTCCAGCCGCCTGCCCTGTTCCAAGGGCTCACTTCTAGGGCCCAGGGAGCTCCTGCTTCCTTTAACAGGACTGGCCCAGACTTGTGATATCTGTCAGAAGAGGGCTCCTGAGTCTCTAGACAGACGTCTCCATCGACTAAATTGGCTACCAGGACAATTTATTCGACTTAATTACTGCTGCTTGGCGACTAAACAGCCCACTGGCTCCCCTCTGTATAATTAGGGCCGTCTTATCCGGGTGGTTCAACACTCTGACAAATTAATTTTTGTAACTGTCCCCCTTTTTTTTTTTTTTACCCTGTAGCCCTGGTCCGGCCGGACAGGGTAGTAAATCCCGTCCCCCCAGCAGGGTACCCCCTCCCAAGCGTTCAGTCCTTCTGCTCTCGCAGGGGCTCTCACAGGGGCGTTGATCTCCTCCCCTAAGCTATATATTAGCAGTGAGGGATGAAAAATATGTTGATAACACGAAGCAGCCTTTTAACTCGGAATGAATGTTTATACAACCAAGTCCACAATTATACTCTATTCATAGATATGTAACGCAGGTGTTCCTTGGTGTGTGGTCAGACAGATTTTCCTCTATGGCCAACTTGAGTTACAACAGTCCTTTTTTTTTTTTTTTTTTTTCTTTTATGTGGATAGAGCTAATCCTCTTTCCTCCAGGCCCAAAGATGTTATATTATATGCGGTCATGAGGTGCAGGTTTTAGATATAATTTACTAAAACGTTCCTGTTTTTTTTTTTTTTTAAATAAAATTTTTTTTTTTTTTAAATTAATATCCTTTCCCTCTGGGGGCAGAGCCTCTAGAACGCAACCATTAGGCCAAATTTATACAGTGTTTAACAATATTAACTGTATTATAGAGTACATCATCTTCACCAGAATATGCAGTCCACACTATAAGACCAAGTAGACAAACCAAAAATAAGGTATAAAACTACTTGCCCGTCTTCCTCTTTCACCGTTCTGTTCTGGTGGCTGTTAATTTTTCCTTTGTTACCTTCGATTGTCCCCCTTACTGGGATAAAACTGGGGTTAACAGCACTTACCCCTTCCTGCAGTTTCCAGGCTCTCTCCAGGCTCTTTCCTTTAATATTTGTTTTTTAATTTAAATTTTATTTTTTCCTGTTTTGGTGTGTTTTTTTTTTGGAAGTCCAATCTTTTTTACCTTAGCCCGGGGCCCCCCACACTGAGGGCAGCGTCTTTCTCCATCTGGTTTTAGGAGAGGCAGCCAGGGGACGGGCGCACTCAGCTCCCTGCCACTTTCGATCCCTTTAATCAGCTGCGCAGCGTCTTCGTAGCGACGGCGTTCCTGTGTAACAGAGGGTGGACGAAAAGGCAGCGAAGGCTGGAGCAGGCTACGGGGCTACGGGGAGACTGTTAGCCGCCAGTCATCGGCGGTACAGACGATGCAGGCAGACGGCCAGAAGATCAGCTCCCCCGTGGGGAGATACAGCGGGGCAGGGGGGGGGGTAGACGAGCAGCAGAGCGGACGGGAGAAGGGACGCGCCGGCCCTAGCTATGCATAGGTTGGCGTCTCAGGGAGGGGATCCAAGCCTCCCGGGCTCAGCATCGCGTCAGGTAAGCCGCCCACATCCGACTCCTCCTCCCTGGGTTTCCATCTCTTTAGACCCTTGGGGTTCTTTAACATCAGATATGTGAGAGGATATGGTTTGGGACTCTGAATGTTCCTGTTGTGTCCAGCCTCTCAGAGCTTCCAACAATTTTTCGGACCTCTATCCGATTCCTTTGGACTCTCATCCTCTTTTTGTATTTTTATACAATGAAAATTATTTTAGCCTAATTTTATTAATTTTTCCAATTTTGATTCAATATTGAAAAAATTTCTTTGTGTTTAAAGGAATTTTTTAATTTTTTAATTTTTTTAATTTTTTTGTGTTTTATATTTTTATTCTGATTCTGTTCAAAGAGCCAGAATATTTATATTCAGGCCCCCATTAGACATGGTTAATACACCCTCCAGTTGGTCTATTTGTAGACTCAAATTTGTCTCTGACATAAATAGTCAATTGACATTGCATGTAAGTGGTGCAATCTGACATGGTCTAGGCCTAGTTCATGCATGCAACCACCAAGAAGTCCACTAGGGGGCTTTTACAACTAAATTGGTCCCTATGACCCCATCACTGACTTTTCTGGTCTGTGTCACGGATTACGTGGAATGTGGGGTCACAGCATTCTCTAATTTTGATAGTCTCTACCGAAGTTGATGTACCCGTATTCGGGTTCATCCTTGAGAGGGAGCCTTCCTTTTTTCTTATCCCCTTTTTTCTTATCCCCTTTTTTCTTATACCTTTTCCTTCATTGGTCCAGTTTTTACAGATTTTTAAAAGAAATTTTATCTGAGATTTGTTTATCTGCCATCGATATTACACTTGTGACATTTAGATGTGCAGAGTTCTTAATAATATGACCCATCATGTGTCCCATAGATCTATCATGTGTCCCATAGTCTTTATCATAATCTCTCCTTTTGAGATATGACATCTGCAAAGATATGGGTCACACCAAACGCTTAAAAACTGACGGTGCGCTTGCGCATGTAAATGGTCTATTGTTTGCGATCCAAGTCTGTCACGGAAGTCCGTTGTTAGGATGAAACTCAGAGTGAGGCTTGGTTCGATTTCTCTTTGTACTATATAAGGAGGTGACGCGACACGTTGCCCGTGCCCCTGGAAGACGTAATCTTGTTACGAAATGCCGCGTAGGGCGGAACGGAGCAACGTGATCGCGTCATCCCCCATCGCTGTTGTGTACCAGCAGGACGGGCTGTCTGCGGGCATCCGGCCGGTGCCCCAGACTTCTCTTCAGTCGTTCAACATTTTGATTTTACATGTGAGTGTTTACATATTTTTATTCAATAAAACCATACGATTTTTACACTATTTGGAGCTCTCTTTTCCATTTATGGTCAACTTTGTTGCTGAGAGTTCGATGCCCTGTCATTGTGCCATTGATCCATCTGACATCGAGGCCCCCGATATCTCAACATAGTGACTCTATCTGGTTCCTTGATGGTGGTCCGGATTAACCATTCTTAACAGCCTACCCAGACCCTCTGTAGTGGGGGGTCATGGGTCTCTGGTAAGCGGCCAGCATTCTCATTGGTGATGGTGGATCAGACACTTTATTCTTAATCGTCAAGATTTTTCTACACCTTAATTAACACTTGTGTGACCATCTTATCAATTTATGGACTTTTTAATACCTTATAATTTGCACTGTTGCACATGAAAATGCACTTTTGTATATCTATTTAATGCACATGTCTAATGATGTGCACTATATATATGTTTCATATACCCTTCACGAGGTTTTGCACTTTATGATGGTTAATTGTCATCTGCATAGTTTGTTTCATTAGCGCAGTTCCATTTTTTCAATTGTTTATTATATGTTTGTGTTACACATAGGAATTTGCAGCTATATTTTTTGTTCACATAGTTTACCTATGCACAGTTTATTTTCTTCTTTTTCTGATCACATATAACCATGGCATGTGTGAGCAATATATCATTTTGTGACAACTTTTTGTACATTTTTTTTTTTTAATCATTTTTCAATCACTTGGGACAAAATATTTAATATTTAATGGGCTCAACATGCCTCTCAGCAATTTTCTTGGGGTGTTTACTTTCCAAAATGGGGTCATTTGGGGGGGTTTTGTACGGCCCTGCCATTTTAGCACCTCAAGAAATGACATAGGCACTCATAAACTAAAAGCTGTGTAAATTCCAGAAAATGTACCATAGTTTGTAGGCGCTATAACTTTTGCGCAAACCAATATACGCTTATTGACATTTTTTTTTACCAAAGACATGTGGCCGAATACATTTTGGCCTAAATGTATGACTAAAATTGAGTTTATTGGATTTTTTTTATAACAAAAAGTAGAAAATATCTTTTTTTTCAAGATTTTCGGTCTTTTTCCGCTTATAGCGCAAAAAATAAATACCACAGCGGTGATCAAATACCATCAAAAGAAAGCTCTATTTGTGGGAAAAAAATGACGTAAATTTCGATTGGGTACAGCATTGCATGACAGCGCAATTAGCAGTTAAAGCAATGCAGTGCCAAATTGTAAAAAGTGCTCTGGTCAGGAAGGGGGTAAATCCTTCCGGGGCTGAAGTGGTTAAAGAGGTTGTAAACCCACAGAAAAACAAACAAAAAAAAATCTGTAAGACAAAGGCATAATGAGCATTAATAATATGCATCGCATACTAGCTCATGAAATACTCACCTTAGAACAAAGCCCTCTCAGCGGCGCCCGCACACCGCGGAGACATCTGACATCTTCCGCTGCGTTTCTTCCGGGTACGTGGGCTCCGGCGGTGTAATTGGCTGGAGCTGCGATTAAGTCACTCCTGCGCATGCACACGGGAGCCACCGGTCATGGCACAGGGCCTTGAAGAAAGGGCACGGGCGGCCGTTCCTTCAGAGTGCATGCGCCGATAAAGTAGTTGGCAGCGTATACAGTAAATATCTCCTAAACGGTGCAAGTTTAGGAGATATTTACAGGACCTATAGGTACAAACAAACCAGGGGAGTTTACTTCCTCTTTAAAGGCAATCAGACTACCAGCAGAGGTAGTGAGTCAATCAATAGTAGGTGAATTTGAGCATACTCGGAATAATATTAGGTCTGTCCTCACACAAAAAGCTAATAAAAAAGGGGGCAGACTTAATGGCCCACTTGATCTTTTTCCGCTGTCAGTTTTCTATATTTCGATCATACAGTGTTATTTCATAGCAGTAGTAGAATATTGTACGGTGTTAGCCATTGATTAAAGCGTATAACTTAAATTCTGAACTTTCTACAGTGCTATTTGAAATGAAATGGCACTGTCGACAGTAACAAATGAACAATTCTTCTTAAAGGCAAGATGTCCTTCTGAAAATGCTGGTTGCCTGGCACTTTGTCTTTACACCTTTCTAAATCACTGCCCTGGGACAAGCATGCAACAGGTGATATCAGGATGTTGTAGGCTTGTTCCCGCTCTGTGTTTCAGACATTTTTGAAGTTAGGGATAGCCATGCAAACTGACATGTAGAAAGAGTAATGGCAGCCTATGCATTTAGCAACCTCAGATAAGTAAAATTCCCTCATGAACTGTAGAAGCTCTCCAAAAAAATATTACAATTAAGGCTTCCTATAATGCTTGCTCTGTTTGTAGGATAAGATATTGACTACCCTAGGGATTTAGCTTTCAGAGATGAGAAAACATTTCCTTAACACTAACCTTCTGTCAAACAACTACATAAAAAAGTGAAATACATCTAAGGGAGCGTTTTTTCCTTTCAGAAGATTTGTATTTCTGTCCATTCATTCCTGGGGTTAACACAGCTCTGCCACACAGCACAATGAATGACAATGTTTGCTCCATTACAATTAAGAATACAGAAGTGTCATCTCCCCATCTCCAATCTGCTGACTGGACAGAGAAAGAGCCACAGCAGACTGATGAGGTCATCCCTTTGCTTACTCTGCTCTCCCCTCCAATCAGTATGTTCCCTGTTAGCACATTTGCATGCAGCACACCTGCTTAAGGTCACAAGGTCAGTTCAGGTACCTACATTGGTTACATTTAAAAAATACATGTCATTATTTATTAATTAATACAAAGGTGTACTAGTGTATTTTTTTTGGTCTCAAGTTTATCTTTAAAGTGGACCTTAACCACTTCAGCCCCGGAAGAATTTACCCCCTTCCTGACCAGAGCACTTTTTACAATTTGGCACTTCGTTGCTTTAACTGCTAATTGCGCGGTCATGCAATGCTGTACCCAAACGAAATTTGCGTCCTTTTTTCCCACAAATAGAGCTTTCTTTTGATGGTATTTGATCACCTCTGCCGTTTTTATTTTTTGCGCTATAAACGGAAAAAGACCGAAAATTTTGAAAAAAAATGATATTTTCTACTTTTTGTTATAAAAAAAATCCAATAAACTAAATTTTAGTGATACATTTAGGCCAAAATGTATTCGGCCACATGTCTTTGGTAAAAAAAATGTCAATAAGCGTATATTTATTGGTTTGCGCAAAAGTTATAGCGTCTTCAAACTAGGGTACATTTTCTGGAATTTACACAGCTTTTAGTTTATGACTGCCTATGTCATTTCATGAGGTGCTAAAATGGCAGGGCAGTACAAACCCCCCCCAAATGACCCCATTTTGGAAAGTAGACACCCCAAGGAAATTGCTGAGGCGCATGTTGAACCTATTGAATATTTATTTTTTTTGGCCCAAGTGATTGAATAATGACAAAAAAAAAAAAAAAATTACAAAAAGTTGTCACTAAATGATATATTGCTCACACAGGCCATGGGCATATGTGGAATTGTACCCCAAAATACATTCAGCTGCTTCTCCTGAGTATGGGGATACCACATGTGTGGGACTTTTTGGGAGCCTAGCCGCGTACGGGGCCCCGAAAACCAAGCACCGCCTTCAGGATTTCTAAGGGCCTAAATTTTTGATGTCACTCCTCACTACCTATCACAGTTTTGAAGGCCATAAAATGCCAAGATGGCACAAACCCCCCCAAATGACCCTATTTTGGAAAGTAGACACCCCAAGCTATTTGCTGAGAGGCATGTTGAGTCCATGGAATATTTTATATTTTGACACAAGTTGCGGGAAAGTGACAATTTTTTTTTTTTTTTTTTTCACAAAGTTGTCACTAAATGATATATTGCTCAAACATGCCATGGGCATATGTGGAATTACACCCCAAAATACATTCTGCTGCTTCTCCTGAGTACGGGGATACCAAATGTGTGGGACTTTTTGGGAGCCTAGCCGCGTACGGGGCCCCGAAACCAAGCACCGCCTTCAGGATTTCTAAGGGCATAAATTTTTGATTTCACTCCTCATTACCTATCACAGTTTTGAAGGCCATAAAATGCCAAGATGGCACAAAACCCCCCCAAATGACCCCATTTTGGAAAGTAGACACCCCAAGCTATTTGCTGAGAGGCATGTTGAGTCCATGGAATATTTTATTTTTTGACACAAGTTGCGGGAAAGTGACAATTTTTTTTTTTTGCACAAAGTTGACACTAAATGATATATTGCTCACACAGGCCATGGGCATATGTGGAATTGCACCCCAAAATACATTCTGCTGATTCTCCTGAGTACGGGGATACCACATGAGTGGCACTTTTTGGGAGCCTAGCCGCGTACGGGGCCCCGAAATCCAATCACCGCCTTCAGGATTTCTAAGAGCGTTAATTTTTGATTTCACTCCTCACTACCGATCACAGTTTTGAAGGCCATAAAATGCCAAGATTGCACAAAACCCCCCAAAATGACCCCATTTTGGAAAGTAGACACCCCAAGCTATTTGCTGAGAGGCATGGTGAGTATTTTGCAGCTCTCATTTGTTTTTGAAAATGAAGAAAGACAAGAAAAACGTATTTTTTTTTTCTTTTTTCAATTTTCAAAAGTTTGTGACAAAAAGTGAGGTCTGCAAAATACTCACTATACCTCTCAGCAAATAGCTTTGGGTGTCTATTTTCCAAAATGGGGTCATTTGGGGGTGGTTTGTGCCATCTGGGCATTCCACGGCCTCCGAAACTGTGATAGGCAGTGAAGACTGAAATCAAAAATTTACGCCCTTAGAAAGCCTGAAGGCGGTGCTTGGTTTTCGGGGTCCCGTACGTGGCTAGGCTCCCAAAAAGTCTCACACATGTGGTATCTCCGTACTCAGGAGAAGCAACAGAAAGTATTTTGGGGTGTAATTTCACATATTCCCATGGCATGTTTGAGCAATATATCATTTAGTGACAACTTTGTGCAAAAAAAAAAAAAAAAAAATTGTCTTTTTCCCGCAACTTGTGTCGCAATATAAAATATTCCATGGACTCGACATGCCTCTCAGCAAATAGCTTGGGGTGTCTACTTTCCAAAATGGGGTCATTTGGGGGGGTTTTGAACTGTCCTGGCATTTTATGCACAACATTTAGAAGCTTATGTCACACATCACCCACTCTTCTAACCACTTGAAGACAAAGCCCTTTCTGACACTTTTTGTTTACATGAAAAAATTATTTTTTTTTGCAAGAAAATTACTTTGAACCCCCAAACATTATATATTTTTTTAAAGCAAATGCCCTACAGATTAAAATGGTGGGTGTTTCATTTTTTTTTTCACACAGTAGTTGCGCAGCGATTTTTCAAACGCATTTTTTGGGGAAAAAACACACTTTTTTAAATTTTAATACACTAAAACACACTATATTCCCCAAATGTTTGATGAAATAAAAAAGATGATCTTAGGCCGAGTACATGGATACCAAACATGACATGCTTTAATATTGCGCACAAACGTGCAGTGGCGACAAACTAAATACATTTTTAAAAGCCTTTAAAAGCCTTTACAGGTTACCACTTTAGATTTACAGAGGAGGTCTACTGCTAAAATTACTGCCCTCAATCTGACCTTCGCGGTGATACCTCACATGCATGGTGCAATTGCTGTTTACATTTGACGCCAGACCGACGCTTGCGTTCGCCTTTGTGCGAGAGCAGGGGGGGACAGGGGTGTTTTTTTTTTTTGTTTTTTTTTTCTTTATTATTTTTTTGCTTTTTTATCTTATTTTTAAACTGTTCCTTTCATTTTTTATTTTTTTTTAATAATTTTTATTGTTATCTCAGGGAATGTAAATATCCCCTATGATAGCAATAGGTAGTGACAGGTACTCTTTTTTGAAAAAATTGGGGTCTATTAGACCCTAGATCTCTCCTCTGCCCTCAAAGCATCTGACCACACCAAGATCGGTGTGATAAAATGCTTTCCCAATTTCCCAATGGCGCTGTTTACATCCGGCGAAATCTAAGTCATGAAATGCTCGTAGCTTCCGGTTTCTTAGGCCATAGAGATGTTTGGAGCCATTCTGGTCTCTGATTAGCTCTATGGTCAGCTGGCTGAATCACCGGCTGCATTCTCAGGTTCCCTGTTGGGACAGGAGAGCCAGAGAAAAACATAGAAGACGGGGGGGGTGGGGGGGGCATTCCCTCCCACTGCTTGTAAAAGCAGTCTAGAGGCTAATTAGCCGCTAGGATTGCTTTTACATGAAAGCCGACCGCTGGCTGAAAAGAATGATACCAAGATGATACCTAAACCTGCAGGCATCATTCTGGTATAACCACTCAAAGTCCAGCAACATACCAGTACGTTGCTGGTCCTTGTTGGGCATACATTGTAAACTTTTTTTTTTCATGCAGCCTGTGGGCTGAACGAAAAAAAAATATTGATCGGTGGGTATGCCCACCATTAGAATACCTCCCTTCATCCACCCACTTCTAATGATGGGCATACATGCACCGTTTATATATGCCGAAGCATGGGGGCATCCTCCCGCAAAAGGCAGGAGCAAATTGCTCCTCCACCCACTGCTGCCCCCACGCTTCGGCATATATGCTGAAGTATGTAACTGTGGTGGTGAAATCACCTCCGACAGCGCTGGAGTCGCGGCTTTATGTATCGTGGGAGCAAACGCTGTTGCTGTCAAGATAAATAAATCCGCGCTGCAACTGAATGGCGTACCTGCTAAGCAAATGATGGTTAACAAAAAAACAAAGTAACATTACAGTATAACAGTAATACTTACCATACCTGCAAAGCAAAATACAAAAAAAAAACAGTAAAAAATAAAACATTTAACGCAACCTGTGCCTACCTAAAATATATATATGCCGAAGCATGGGGGCATCCTCCCGCAAAAGGCAGGAGCAAATCGCTCCTCCACCCACTGCTGCCCCCACGCTTCAGCATATATGCTGAAGTATGTAACTGTGGTGGTGAAATCACCTCCGACAGCGCTGGAGTCACGGCTTTATGTATCGTGGGAGCAAACGCTGTTGCTGTCAAGATAAATAAATCCGCACTGCAACTGAATGGCGTACCTGCTAAGCAAATGATGGTTAACAAAAAACAAAGTAACATTACAGTATAACAGTAATACTTACCATACCTGCAAAGCAAAATACAAAAAAAAACATAGTAAAAAATAAAACATTTAACGCAACCTGTACCTACCTAAAATATATATATGCCGAAGCATGGGGGCATCCTCCCGCAAAAGGCAGGAGCAAATCGCTCCTCCACCCACTACTGCCCCCACGCTTCGGCATATATGCTGAAGTATGTACCTGTGGTGGTGAAATCACCTCTGACAGCGCTGGAGTCACGGCTTTATGTATCGTGGGAGCAAACACTGTTGCTGTCAAGATAAATAAATCCGCTCTGCAGCTGAATGGCGTACCTGAAAACAAAAAAGTGGTTAACAATAAAAAAACAAAGTATAAAAAAATTGCATACCTATAAAGCAAACATGATAAAAACATAACAATAAAACATTGCAGTATAGAATGCAGAACAATAGAGAGAGAATAGAGAGAGAACAATAAAACAACAACTATTTTTGTTTTTTTTATTTTATATATTTTTTTGTGTTTTTTTCTTTTTTTTTACTTTTTTTTTGTTTTTTGTTTTTTTTACACTTTTTTTTGTAACTTTAACTTTTTTAACTGGTACCAGGTTTGGGTCTCTCAAAATGCGACAGCATCTTGGGAGACCCTGTGAAAGTGTGTCCTAGTCTGTGCAGTGCTGTACCCTACGCTAATACTCCGCTAGTGTATGGTAGCGTTCAAAACATTCACCAATGCAAAGACCAGGACTGCCAGGACAGAGGGGACAATAATACCGTGTGTCACGCCTAAATCCGCGCTTGCTGCAGACACGACATCTTTTTTGGGGGGTTCGTTGGGTAGGGGTACTCGGGAGGGCATAAAGAAAATGCCTCTCATGCAGTCGGCTTACTGCATTTGGTTGGGGAAGGTGAGGTAGAGCACCGTCTGGAAACAGAAGGGCTCTGACGATCTCTTCCTGGAATTTAAGGAAGGATCCAGTCCGTCCTGAAGCTCTGTATAGCACATGAGCGTTCAGCAAAGCCAATTGAAATAAATAAACAGACACTTTTTTGTACCAGCGTCTGGCCTTACGGGCAACTAGGTACGGCGCCAACAACTGGTCGTTGAGGTCCACCCCTCCCATATTAAGGTTGTATTCGTGGACACAGAGGGGTTTCTCCACAACACCAGTCGCCGTAGGAATTTGGACCGTCGTGTCTGCATGAAGGGAGGTAAGAACGAAAACATTCTTATTGTCCCTCCACTTCATAGCGAGCAAGTTATTACACTTCAAGCAGGCTCTCTCCCCCAGCCTAAGACGGGAATCTACAAGCCGCTGGGGAAAGCCCCGGCGATTAGATCGCACGGTGCCACATGCTCCAATCTGATGATCAAACAAGTGACTAAAAAGTGGCACGCTCGTGTAATAATTGTCCACGTACAAGTGGTACCCCTTTCCGAATAAGGGTGACACCAAGTCCCACACTATCTTGCCAGCGCTTCCTATGTAGTCAGGGCAGTTTGTCGGCTCTACGTGACTATCTCTTCCCTCGTAAACCATAAAACTACATGTATAGCCTGTGGCCCTGTCACAGAGCTTATACATCTTGACCCCGTATCTGGCACGCTTGCTGGGAAGGTACTGTTTGAATGACAAGCGGCCAGAAAACTTAATCAGGGACTCATCAACGCAGACAACTTGATGGGGGGTAAACAAGTCTGCAAAACATTGGTTGAAGTGGTTTACGAGGGGCCGAATTTTGTAGAGCCGATCGTATGCAGGGTCTCCACGAGGACGACAGAGTTCATTGTCGTTGAAGTGCATGAACCGCAAAATCTGCTCGTATCGTGCCCTGGCCATGGAAGCAGAGAACAAGGGCGAATGGTAAATTGGGTCAGTGGACCAATATGACCGCAACTCACTCTTTTTATTCAAGCCCATGAGGAGGGAAAGGCCCAGAAAGATCTTAAATTCGGAAACCGTAATTGGTTTCCAATCTCTGGCAAGGGTGGACTGGGGAATAGTGGCGATGTGTTGACCAGCGTACAAATTGCTTTGGTCCACAATAGATCTATAGAGATCTTCGGTGAAAAACAGCGAATAAAAATCCAGTGGCATAAAGTCAACTGTTTCCACCTGAATTCCGGGTTGGCCAGTGAAAGGGGGAAGTACGGGTGCTGCAGAAGTGGTGGGTTCCCAATTCGGATTGGCCAATGCAGCAGGAAGGGCACTATGGGCACGACGGGCCTGTGTTCGTCTTCTTGGTGGCAGCGGGACACTACTAGTGCTTGCCACCTCGCCAGCTTGAACTGCACTTATGGGACTCGCCACGTCACCACGTGATACTGCAGTGCTGGATGTACGACCAGGGTGTACTAGGCCGCTGGTGCTTGCCAGTTCACCAGAAGGAATAGCGGCGCTAGTACTTCTCTGCTCCATACGAGAGCCCTGCGGTTCTTGCACTTCAAGGACAGAAGAAGAAGTTCGGGGTCTGGTACGCCTGACCTTAGCAGGGACCACAACTCCGTCATCAGAGCTATCTGTCATGGAGCCGCTGTCCTCTACAGGATCGTATTCTGAGCCTGAATCTGACAGATGAGTGACTTCCTCTTCACTATCTGTCATGCTCAGAAACCTGTAGGCCTCTTCACTAGTGTACCTTCGATTTGCCATTTTGGGCTCTAAATTTAGGGGTACACTAGTGAGACTCACAGGCAAAAAAGCTCCTGACTGTCAGCGACTGTATCAAAACGCTACCAAAAAACTGTTAGCGATCGCAGGGATCAGGCCTGACTCTGCGAACGCTGCAGTTATGTGTGCTTAGTGTTTTGTAAGTGTCAGTTATCGATCGATACTGCACTTGGGTGGGCTGGGCAGGGCTGGGCAGAGGAGCAAAACGCAGGTGCTAGCAGGTATCTGGGCTGATCCCGCTAACACTGCGTTTTTTTGGGGGACCCTAAATTGCTGGGGAGTATAGATCTGATCGGATCAGATATCGATCCGTTCAGATACTATAGCACTAAGGGAGGTGTATGCTGCGTGCGTAGGTGTTAGCGGTACTGGTGCTAACCTGACGCTGCCTGGGGCGACGCAGACCTTATCTGATCCTAAAAACGTAACTTCTATCACCGCCGGGCAATTAGGGGGTTAAACCTTTATAAGGTAATAAACGGCGGGTGCCCTAAAACTATAATAAACTATAATAAACGATAATAAACTGTAATAAACTACAAAAAACAAACTAGCTAACCAGCGTCACCCGTAACACTTATACGGTGATCGCTGGTGAAAGGGTTAACTAGGGGGCAATCAAGGGGTTAAAACCTTTAGCAGGTAGTATATGGGGGTCCCTGTCGCTATAAAACACTCACAGCGAACCTATATACTTACCTCCCTAACTAGCGTCACCTGTGTCACTAATGCAGCGATCAGAAAAACGATCGCTTAGCGACACTGGCGACGGGGGGGTGATCACGGGGTTAACCTTTATTAGGGGGGGTTAGGGGGGTACCCTGGACCTAAAGGGGGGTACCCTAGACCTAAAGGGGGCTAACCTAACTGCCCTAACACTTATAACTGTCACAAACTGACACCAATGCAAAAAAAAAAAAAACTGCTATTGGTATCAGAGTGACAGGGGGTACAGGGGGGTGATCGGGGGGTGATCGGGGTGTGAAGGGGGGTGAAAAGTGTGCCTGCGTGTTCTACTGGAAGTGTAGTGTTGGTGCACTTACTTGGATGTCTTCTCTCCTCTGCGCCGGGACGAAAAGACCGGCTCCAGGAGAGATGACATCACTTCCTCTCCCTCTGTTTACATTACAGAGGGAGAGGAAGCATTTGATTCGCTGGGAGCGATCGGGAGGGGGTGGCCATCAATGGATGGCCTCCCCCTGACCTTTCATCGCCCGCGAACAAGAGCCGACCGCCTATGGCACCGGGGGGGGGTCCGATCGGACCCTCCGCCCGCGGGAAGGCATCATGTATCAGGTACGTGATTTTGCCTGCCCGTGCCATTCTGCTCACGTATATAGGCGTGAGGCGGTCGGCAAGTGGTTAAAGTGGTTGTAACCCTAAAAACGTTTATAAACAAGATTCTGTTCCTTTAAAGCATGCTGTATAGCACAGTGCTTGTACTATGTAATTTTCCCCTTTCCATCTTGTAAAATATTGGTTGATCCTGGCAGTTCCTATATCTCCCTGTCTGTGCCGACCACGGTAATCATGGCTGCTGATCCATAATTACTGTGGCCAGGTTATGTGTCTTCGTCATCCCGCTGTTCTCCTCTGACAGTCTCTCCTCTCTCCCCCTCCCTCCCTGTCAGCATGAGAGTGACTCTTCTAGCCATCTCTCCCGCCACTATTCAGCTGCAATATGCAGCATAAATACATGTACCCCTCCGGTTTAGCTGCCATATCCAACAGTGGATGTGTTTTTTTTTTCTAAATACCTTTTCCAACACTTCTGTGTGGTCACATGATCCCCCTGTGCTGGCTGGCTGACATCACATGGGAATCTTGGCCCCTCCCACTTCTCTCCATTGAACAGGAAAGACCAGCGGAGGGGGATCACGTGACTGCACAGTTGCAGTGTTAGAAAAGGTATTTAGCCTTTTCATAAAAACAAAACAAAACAAAAAAAAACTCTTACCCTATTGTCAATAGCAGCATGCTCCGGAGGGGATACATGTAAAGTCATAAAGTGACTTTACAAACCGTTTAACTCCATTCATGTCTCCATGCTTTATTTTGTTGAACAATCACTTTGAAAAACACCCCCCCCCTAGCATTTTTAACTGTGTTCATCTTAAGTAAGGGCAGGTGATTCTTGTAACATTTACTTCCTAGACTCCATCTGCCCTTAGCTCAGGCATACCGGCAGGAGGTGACGCTTAGCCTGGAAAGCTCCTCCTCCCCCCTCCTTGAGATAAAAGAAGCAATTATGCCCAATAAGACTCATAGGTTGTATGACAACATTTTGGCCTAGGCCAGAAATTAAAAAGCAACCGAATGTAAATGTAAAAAAAAAGTTTAAAACAAGTAAATATAATATATCTTCTTATCTATTTAATGATGCTTGCATCTTAAGGATTAAAAATAGTTCATGTTGATTGAGAGAGCTTAGTTCTGCTTTATTAATGTAAATGCAAAATGTTTGATCGGAGTGCATATTTGAATCGTTTGACGCACAGCTGCTACACAATGCAGTTAAAAAGAGACAAATGTGCAGGTTGTTTGTTCACTGTTATTTTTATTTATTGAACAGAAACATTCACTTATATGACAGCAGTGTAATTTACTGGAACAAGCAGCAAATTCACCCCTCATAAATTCATTTTTTTTAATGTTGTTTTTACAAATCTTACAAATTTACATTAGATTACAAAGTATTGCCAATAAATCATGCTTCCATGTCATACAGGTTTGTGGTCAAAACTGTCCTACACTACTATATTTGCGCAAGAATGTTTCTAGGACTTCCCTGACCCAGTCTTCAAGCAGTTATGATACCCAAGTAGATACTAGTTCTGAGAAATGCTGTTCAAGTGAGGTCTGAATGGAATGGCAGTATTTATTGGTTAAGTTTAGATAACAAAGTGTTGGCAGTACTCTTCATACTATGGGTATATATTTTCATCTTCTTGATACAAGAGTTTGCTGTTGCTGGTAAATGGAAAACACTTGAAGACATTGTGACAATTTGACACAAACTATAACCACAGTGCTATTTAAAGTGAACCTGTCTCCTGATCAGAATGTTATAGAGCAGGGTGAGACAATATAATGGATAAATTGGTAACACTGTCTTCTTTATTGTATGGCCAGCCTTAGTCTACCCCAGTATGGTAAGTAGGGAACACCTGACCCAAACAGGTATGCCTTCCTCAGGCTTTAAGAGACTTGGCCATAAAAGTAAAATTGTATAGATCCAGCATTCAGTGCAGGAGTCAGACTGGAAAAAAAATTGAAAGGGTCTCAGAATGATCCGATAGGATTTTATATTGTGCACATCCCATACCGACGACCAATTATTGGCAAAATTAGATATACATTTATCAAATATTAATGAGGGTCTGCTTTTCTACTTTCAGGACAAGGTGCCAGATTCACTTGATACCCACTATTAATTATTATTTCCCCTGTGCTCCCCTTATATTGGATTTGCATTGTTTATTCAATTTGCCACTCACTGTCATGTTTGAGTTTGGGATGGGTTCTTAGCCCTGAGCCAGAGCTTACATAGAGCTTATTCTTCAGGTGAGAGTGGTTGACCTCAGAAGTATCAGCAGCAGACAGAATGGACTATCAAGCAAACCTTTTTTGTGGCCCTCAATGGGAAAATGTCCTTAAAATACAACCCCCCAAAAAAAAGTTCAGATGTGCTGAAATAAATATGTATGTACTTATAGAAGTATGTAGGTCATATTTACTTTAAATGGCCCTAATAAACTAACCTGTATATGGGTTAGTACAAGATAATAGGAACAAAGAAAAAATGCACTTGACTCGAATAGGTTTTATATACAAGTGCCTAAAAATGCTGATCTCAGCAGTTATTTCTCTCCGAGATGCTTGCTTTGTTCTTTTTGAAAGGGGAAGACAAATGTGACCAGATTCTATCTGAGAAGAGATGTGAACACCCTGCCAGACACACCAGAAATGGGCAATTTGTCTTGCAGGTAAATATGAACTGCAACGGAAAATCCAAACAAGAATGGATGGGCAGATTAAAGGATTAATGTCGTCTTATCTCTTTCCCCCCTGAGTACTCTACTATTTTACAATGACCCTACTAATTTATAACTGACAGTATGTCAGCCATTCATACCGCTATTACAAAGAGTCTGAATCAGGGACCAAGTCTAGTTGTGTTAGGAAGAAGATGTTGTCTTGTTATCTTAATTCCAATTCTACTTATTAAGAAGACACTTAAGCTGATTTCAAGGTATTAAAATGTCCAGCCAAGCAATAAAAAAAAGCCATGACTGCCTAGAATATGGGAATCCACTTCATAACAAAAGTCTGATTTCAAAGCCTGTAGGCACAGTGTGCGCACACTTAGAGGGATTTATAGTTCACCTGCCTTTACTATTGTTCTGATGATATCAAAGTCACATGTTCACATTCAATGCTCAAGTTCCTGAATTCCTGAATAGTAATTCTAAGGTCCTCTATATTTAGGGTTTGTTAGGAAGCTGCACTTTTAGATTTTTACTATGGCATTATTGCTACAGTTAGTATTTAGGAGCCAAATGTCTTTTTTAAATAGAACTAGAATGTCTTAAAGCAGTGGTCATCAACCCTGTCCTCAGGGCCCACTAACAAGCCAGTATTGCAAGATAACTGAAATACATCACAGGTGATATCATTTGCTGCTCAGTGATTGCAGTATTCTAGTCTGTATCTCCCCAAGGTAATACATAAAACCTGGCCTGTTAGTGGGCCCTGAGGAAAGGGTTGATGACCACTGTCCTAAAGGATATCTCCAGGCAGATTTTATTTTTATTTTTTTTGGATAGGGTTGGTAAGTTTTAGATGCTTTGTCAAGTTTTTTTTGTTGCTGCCTCTCCAATAGTGACACAGATAGCAATAACAAGTTTTTTTTAAACCCTTTCCCCTTCGTTCAAAAACAACAAAAAAAGTTTTGGGAAGATTAAACCTTTGAAATGGATTTCCATTAAAGAGGTTTTAAAGTTGATGCTGTTCCTTTGCCCAGTTGTTACTGCATTCTATGATCCCAGTGTCTTAGAACAACCCATGCCATGCGTATAAGCTCAGCTTCCTTTCTCCCCATTCTAGAGTGCTGTCTGTGTTACCCATGGGGGAGATTTACCCTCGCTTTCTTGTCCAAGTGACAGTTGTCCGACTGAATGAATGAATGATTTGTAAAGCGCTACAAATGCGAACTGAATCGCCTCAAGGCGCTAAATGCATTTTGTGTTGAACAGCTTCTTAGAAGAGGAAGGTTTTGAGTTTTTTCCTGAAGGCCAGATTCAGAAGAGTATTCCATAGCCGAGGTCCCTGGACTGCGAATCTGCGTTCTCCCCTTGCTTTGTAGTGGTATTTGGGAACGAGGAGGAGGTTTTGGTTGGATGATCGCAGATTGAACAGTAAGTGAGGATAAATCTCTTCAATAGTGACACAGATAGCAATAACAAGTTTTTTTTTTTAACCCTTTCCCATTCTTTGCAAAACAACAAAAAATAGTTTTGGAAAGTTTTAACCTTTGCAATGGATTTCCATTAAAGACGTTTTACAGTTGATGCTAACCCTTTGTCCAGTTCTTACTGCAATCTATGACCCCATTGTCTTAGGAAGACCCATGCAATACGTTTAAGCTCAGCTTCCTTTCTTCCCGTTCTAGAGTGCATTGTTCCATTACAAAATCCACTAGGGGCTGTTGATAATGCTACTGTCTCACAAGTGGATTCTCCATATAAACAAAAGGAGAATGCACTCCAGAAAGGAGTGCTTGGAGCTTTACTGTCAGCAATACTTTTTTACAGAAAAAGAAAGTGAGGGGAAATCTCCACAGCAAGTTGTATATATGAGGGGTGTTCGAATCAAACCGAGACTTTTAATTTTACAGGTGTAAAAAGGGATGCTAGCCTGGAGGTACTGTATTAGTAGTAGTAATTCGCAGTAGTAATTGGCAGATGTGTCCTATTACTGATCGCGGGCCAGTTCAAAGATCTATAACTCCTTCGGATCCGCGCTATAGCCAAATGATGGCTACAGCACGGATCTGCTTTGCCGGGAGGCCGTCTATTGACGTCCCCCCCTTTCAAAGCTGGCCATGTCCCCCTGAAGGGCGCACGCTGTGATCACCCAAGTCAATGAGAATCGGGTGATCACAGATCCGAGTAAGGGGTCGATCCCCTTACCACATGATCAGCTGTCAGCCAATGACAGCTGATCACGTGATGTAAACAGAGGATTGGTAATCTTTTTTTTTCTTCTCTGACAGCGTGAGGAGAAAAAGAGCCGATCACCGACTGCTGTTTGAAGGGACATCGGTCCCGAAGAGGAAGATCCTCTGTGCCCACCAGTGCCGCCTGGCAGTGCCACCTATCAATGCCCACCAGTGGTGCCAATCAGTGCCTCATCAGTGCCACCTAGCAGTGCTGCCTATCAGTGTCACCTACCAGTGCTGATCAGTGCCCATAATTGCCACCCATCAGTGCCCATCACTGCCACCCATCAGTGTCAGCTTTCAGTGCCACCTATCAGCGCCACCTATTTGTGCCACCTATCAATGCCCTTCAGTGCCGCCCATCAGTGCCACCCATCAGTGCCACCCATCAGTGCCCACCAATGCCACCTATCCGTGCCCACCAGTGCTACCTCATCAGTGCCCACCAGTGCCGCCTATTAGTGGCCATCAGTGCCGCCTTATCAATGCCCATCAGTGTCGCCTTATCAGTGCCCATCAGTGCAGCCTATCGGTGCCCATCAGTGTAGCCCCATCAGCGTACATCAATGAAGGAGAAAAATTACCTGTTTGCAAAATTTATTAACAAAATATAAAACGGGTTTTGTATTTTTTTTTTTAATTCGGTCTTTTAAAATTTTTTTAACAAAAAATAAAAAACCCAGAGGTGATCAAATACCACCAAAAGAAAGCTCTATTTTGTGGGGAAAAAAAGATAAAAATTTAATTTGGGTACAGTGTTGTATGACTGCAATTGTCATTCAAAGAGTGACAGCGCTAAAAGCTGAAAATTGGTCTGGGCAGGAGGGGGGTTTAGGTGGCCAGTATGCAAGTGGTTAATCAAGATGGAAGACAACAATGTTAGTGTGTGCATTGGAACAGCGCGTGGTGATGAAGTTTCTTGTGAATAAAGGCGTAAAACCCACGGATACCTACAGAAGACTTCAAACACAGTACGGCGATGAGACGCTCAGCCACAGTAAGACATTTTAATGATGTAAACATTTCAAAGATGGCTGTACGTCCGTCAGTGACGATCCCATCCGTGGTGGTTCCCAGCCCACAGCAGTCATTCCTGTAAACATTTAGCACATGAATCGCCTGAGTGATATGCATATGTGTCTGCAGAAAAAATGGCCTGGTTTGATCACTAAGGGTGTCCTGTTTCTCCAGGACAAAGCACATGCTCATACTGCTCACTGCACTATGTGCATTTTACAGCAAACTGGCCTGTGAGGTATTGTCACATTCCCTTTACAAGCCCAGACCTCGCTCCGAGTGATTTCCACTTGTTTGGACCCCTAAAAGATTTCCTCGGAGGTCAGCATTTCAGCACTGATGATGAAGTGAAGCAGGCGGTCCTAAGATCAGGAGTACTGACAAATCTTTCTATGCCGAAGCTTTCCAGGCATTAGTTAAACACTTGGATAAGTGTATAACTGTAGCAGGGGAATAAGTCGAAAAATGAATTCAGTTTCCACTCCTTGAAATTTGTTTTTTTATTATAAAAACTCAAAAGCCCCGGTTTGACTTGAACCCCCCTCGTAGTTCAACTTTAATGCAATAAACTCTTTAGATGGCATACATTACCAGTCCTATTTCATTATGCCTGTATACACTGTTGGAAGGTCTAGGTGTGCCAATAGGAATTGCTTACATTTTATTGGTAGTCAGTTACTTGTAATCTGGTCTGCAGTTATGTGCAGATATATATATATTTCCTGATTTATTTCCACTGTAGATAACTGCAGATGACTACATTCAGACAGTAAGGTGCCCTTCCAATTTTGTACGATATGAACTATTTTCCAGAGGGCCAAATGGATATTTCAAGTGCCTGTACGGGCATAGGGGGGAACTCATCTATCAATACAAATATAACATTTCACAGTCTTAAAAGATCTAATCTATTAAGTGTTATCATATAACCTGAGATACAGTAACATAAAAATGATCACAATGATTTTTGTTTGAACATGTCTAGATTAAACAAGGTTAACAGTGAATGCATAGTGCTGAAATGTCCATAATGAAAACTCAAAGTTTTTGGCAGCCAGGAATAAAGTTATTTCTATAAATGGTATTCAATATAAAGATGGATGTTATTATACAGAAACTATTCTTGAACTATAAAAAAGACATATGGGAACTATTTTAATACATCTGCAGAATGACAGGCATGGAACGGTCCAATGTCACAACTTCTATGGTCTACTGTATACATTTGTATAAATATCCATAGCAAGATGCTTTGGGGAGCTAGAAAAGATGGGGGTTGTTTTTATTTTCAGTTATCATATATTATTCCCATAGTCCTATTCTATTATAGTTCTTATCACTTTGGTCAATTTCTACCTGTACATTTTCTTTTATATACCTAAATATAAAGCTAAAACTAAAATACAAGTTGTATATAAAAAAAGCTATAAAATATTTATATATGTAAAATTAATTTATGAGAACTAAATATATTCAAGATAAAGGTGTGATAATGGGACGGGGGTAGTACAGTATTTTCCAAATTGCAGCTGACTTCCTGGCCACTTATTTCGCAAAAGTAACCCGCAGTTAGCCCTTTCCCAGTCTGAAACGGAGGAAAATAAAATAAAAATAACAAGATGGCAGGGAGAAGGCAACATCATTTTAAATGTCTTTAATTCTGTTTCCACATCCATTTTAATACAATAATAAAAAAAAATGCTATTAATGAGCAACTATAGCCAGTGTAAAATCACTAATAAATTTGTGAATCTCAGGTCATGTGCACTTTTTCTTCTTGATGCAATCTGCAGCAGTGCCAGAGCCTAAGATGGGGGTAAAAGATGAACTGTTGAATTGAAGATGACTTCCAGGTTTGAATATTTTATACATAATTGTAGCCAGCTTGGTCCAATGTAAATATGAATATACCATACCTGACCGATACTTTGGAAGCTGGAAATCAGTAGAATCTGGTAATCATGTAGACACCATACTCCAGTGATCTCAACTTACTTCCAGGTCCTGTGCTCAATGGCTGTCCTGCTGCCCGGCCTGCTCAACATGGGCGCCATTCTCTGACTGGACGAGCTGGAAAGCGTGATGTCACCATTCTGCCTTTCATCCTTGTCCAATTAGAGATCCCTTTGCATTCATTCAGAAAATGCAAAGCATTCTCTGAATTGCACCCGTGCATAGTGGCCAACTTCTTGTATTCACAGTGCATCAGGCTGGCTGCTTAGCATAGGACCCGTAAGCACCTTTAAATGATAGGAGCAGCGGTGTCTGCTTCAATGATTTCCATCTATAAGTGGCGTTGGACAGGTGTAGTAAATATAGAGTTATATTGGTCCTGTATAATGACTAGATGGAGTTATGACTACACAGGAACAGCACCATACTTCTGAAAGGCTTAATTTCCTGTTACAGGGCCAAGCCATTAACAGGACAAAAAAACAGACAACTGGCAAATCACTTTTATTATGGAATGTTGTTTTTTTGGGAGTTCACTTTTCATAAAAACTTTTTAGTTTTTTGTTGTGACATTCTAGGTCCAGTAGCCATTTGAAGTCCAGTTCCAGCCAATAATTTGTTGGTTTTATTGTTGTCTGTGGCCCTATTGGTGATACGGGGTCACAGGACTGAGAAAATTATGAAAAATCTCCCTAATTTGAAAACAGAAAATCTGAAAACTGAAAATCAACAAAACCCCTTTTTTTTTAAAGAACAGGGAAACATCCAGAACCTCTGCTAATTTTTGTTATTGCTGTTTGCACCTTTCAATCCTGATGACCCCTCTTTTTGCTAATTTTATAAAAAAAGATGGGACATCTCCTAAGTTGAGTCACATACAGCAATAAAAGCCTGACGGATATTCTAACCCTTTTTTATTCTATTCACAACTGTTTTGGTGGGAGTTGGGCCTTAGTAGCAATCTTAGCTCTAAGCTGGCTGGTGAGTTAAGGCCCTAAGCCAGTGAGCTGCACTTGTTGTGGGTATCTACAAATATCATGCCTGCCTACATTTTATACCCCCAACTTGGACAAGCCCGAAACCTGCAAATTACCATCCCGGCTAACCGTGAAGGAGCAAGCACATAAAACATGTCCTTTATCAATATTATGTATTTGCTTTATTACAAAAATAATCTAATTCAGTATATTGATAACAAACTTTGCACATGGAGCAGAGAAATTCTGCCAGTCTGTATTGTCCCATGAGAACCCAGTCACGGCATAGAGGGGTAACTGCCGTTTACAGAGGTAATATAAATTGCTCTTGTTCTGGAGGCTTTTTCACCCAGGTGCCTAGGCCTGCTTTCTGGATGGCTTTAAAGAGCTTCTGCTTCACACATTGGTACTGAGGGACCACCAGCTTCGCTTCACAGTAAACGGAGGGCATTTCCTTGTGACTTTGGGTTCGTGTGCTCAGCTGCAAGAAGAAAACATAAGAATTTAGTATTCAGTTTTTATGGCTGCAGTAAATTTCAGAGAACTCAGATTAAAGCATATGTCCCATTGGGGAGATTTCCCTTCACTTCCTGTCCCATAGCCAAACAGGAAGTGAGGGGAAATCCCTGCAAAATAAGGGAAATCTTTGGGGCCCCCCAGGCCACTAGAATTAGTGTCCCCATTTGAAGATGTCCCCTCTGTTACATTTCTGGGGACAACTCAAAATTTGGGATTTTCTTTTACTTTTACTTTCAATGATAACAGTAAACCAGACAAATAGAGAGGGTGAATTACCCTAATGGAAGCAATAAAAACTGACAAGTGTTCTGATCCCTCTCCACTTCATCCAAAACTAAAAATAGTTTTCCCTTTAGTTATACTTTACCAATGAACTTCAATTGAAAATGTTATTTGTTCAGTAGAAATCTTGTGAACTTATAACTTCTGGTGCTGTCTCTCTGTGCTGCAATCTTATCAGTTACATTGTTCCCAGGCCTCTTTGTGTATTACAGAACACCTCCGCCCTATTTTGGAGATGAGAATAGGGTTCCATAGTCCCAACGCATTCCTCTTCTTGGGTGAGAGTGCTTCTTCCCCATAAATACAGTACAGTGAGTGAGCGTTGTCACCCTAGAACAGACTGCTGGCACAAAATATAAACATGTGTATGCTGGGGAGAGACACTGGCAGACATATTTGCCAAGCTGATGATTACTATTCAATAAATGTATTACTACTATTATCGTTGAAGAAAGTATAAGCACATGACAGCCAAGCAACCAGCATTTTCAGAAGTTAAGGACCCTTATGGTCTTTTTAATAATTTTTGAATCTTGAAATCATTTATCAGGGACCTGGACCTACCAGCAAATGCTGGGAGCCACCAGCACAGCCGAGGGCTTTGTGCTGAATCTACCACAGTGGGACCAGACCGGCTCACCACAGCGGTGTTACCTAGATGAGCGCGTTTCCTTCTTACTGTTGTGAGTTGCCACTTTGTTGTTTAATAAAGCCAGTACTTTTATGCTACACTTAGAAGGCACTGCTTCTCTTTTAATTTAGGTTAAGATAAAGTGCCTTATTGTGCCTCATTTAGGTTAAGATACAGTACCAACTTTGTGTTGGTCTTTCACATAAAATCCCAATAAAGTACATAATAATAATTGTGAATTGGAAGGAAATTGGAAGGAAAATAATAAATGGTTTTCAACATTTTTTACAAATAAATATCTGAAAAGTGTGGCGTGTATTTGTATTCAGCCCCCCTGAGTCAATATTTTGTAGAACCACCTTTCGCTGCAATTACAGTTGCAAGTCTTTTCGGGTATGCCTCTACCAGCTTTGCAGATCTAGAGAGTGACATTTTTGCCCATTCTTCTTTGCAAAATAGCTCAAGCTCTGTCAGATTGGATGGAGAGCATCTGTGAACAGCAATTTTCAAGTTTTGACACAGATTTTCAATTGGATTTAGGTCTGGACTTTGACTGGGCCATTCTAACACATAAATATGCTTTGATCTAAACCATTTCATTGTATCTCTGGCTGTATGTTTAGGGTCGTTGTCCTGCTGGAAGGTGAACCTCTGCCCCGTCTCAAGTCTTTTGCAGACTCTACCAGGTTTTCTTCTAAGATTGCCCTGTATTTGGCTCCATCCATCTTCCCATTAACTCTGACCAGCTTCCCCTCCCTGCTGAAGAAGATTATCCCCACAACATGATGCTGCCACCACCATGTTTCACGGTGGGGATGGTGTGTTCAGGGTGATGTCCAGTGTTAGTTTTCCGCCACACATAGTGTTTTGCTTTTAGGCCAAAAAGTTTGATTTTGGTTTCATCTGACCAGAGCACCTTCTTTCACATATTTGCTGTGTCCCCCACATGGCTTCTCGCAAACGGGACTTCTTATGGCTTTCTTTCAACAATGGCTTTCTTCTTGCCACTCCTCCATAAAGGCCAGATTTGTGGAGTGCATGACTAATAGTTGTCCTGTGGACAGATTCTCCCAGCTGAGCTGTAGATCTCTGCAGCTCCTCCAAAGTTACCATGGGCCTCTTGGCTGCTTCTCGGATTAATGCTCTCCTTGCCCGGCCTGTCAGTTTAGGTGGACGGCCATGTCTTGGTAGGTTTGCAGTTGTGTCATACTCTTTCTATTTTCGGATAATGGATTGAACAGTGCTTTGTGAGATGTTCAAAGCTTGGGATATTTTTTATAACCTAATCCTGCTTTAAACTTCTCCACAACTTTATCCGTAATCTGTCTGGTGTGTTCCTTGGCCTTCATGGTGTTGGTTGTTCACTAAGGTTCTCTAACAAACCTTCAGGGCTTCACAGAGCAGCTGTATTTATACTGAGATTAAATGACACACAGGCGGACTCTATTTACAAATTAGATGACTTCTGAAGGCAATTGGTTCCACTAGATTTTATTTAGGGGTATCAGAGTAAAGGGGGCTAAATACAAATGCATGCCACACTTTTCAGATATTTATTTATAAAAAAATGAATAATTTTCCTTCCACTTCACAATTATGTGCCACTTTGTGTTGGTCTATCACATAAAATCCCAATAAAATACATTTATGTTTTTGGTTGTAACATGACAAAATGTGGAAAATTTCAAGGGGTGTGAATACTTTTTCCAGGCACTGTATATGACCTTTCAGATATTAGCATAGTTGCAGTGCTTGCTGCACAAATGAATTCCTGACATGCCACAATTTGCAGCAACAGTATATTGTTTGAAGAAAGATCCACCTTAGGCTGATGTCAACCTTAGGCTGATGTTTTGCAGCATCCCCCAATCATTTTGCTAAAGCAAATTCTCGCTAAGAAATTTGTAATGATTTTCTATGAGAGCGCTGACTCACTTTGTTTCTGTCACTCACCGATCGAGATTAAGCAGTGTTTCATATTGGTTGCAAAATCGCTAGCAACAATTGCTCCTAAAGCATTTCTATGGAATGTTGCTCAGATTGGGATTTGTAGCTGAGCACAAACCAATGCTGTAGCACTATCTCCAGCATCTCTAGCGATTCACCACTAGCTGCAAGTCACTGTAATCACTGGTGTTAGGGATTTGTAGCAGAAAGTCCTGGAAATAGATGTTGACCCTAGATAACGCCTGAACAAAGATGGTGTCTTCTTCTGGAAAGGAAAGGAATAAGAGCATTGGGAGGAGCACTATGACCTCTCTGAGGAGTAGTAAACCAATACACCAGGGTTTCTCAACTAGGGTTCCTTCAGAGGTTGCTAGGGGTTCCTTGAGCAATAAGATATTTCTGCCTCCAGGAATAAGTTCCCACTGAAACCAATGATCTTTTAAGCTATCTGTAAGGGGGGAATTCCTGCCAATGACCACGAGTGTAAGGAGCATTCCTCCCACTGACCATCACACTAATGTATCATGAGTTGTAGATATACATAGTCATTTTTAGTAGGGGTTCCCTGAGCCCAGAAAGTTATTTCAAGGGTTCCTCTTTGGTAAAAGGTTGAGAAAGGCTGCCATACACTATGATACAATATAATGCCTACACATTACAGGCATACCCCACTTTTAAGTACACAATGGGGTTTATGTACTAAAGCTGGAAAGTGCAAAATCAGGCTCACTTCTGCATAGAAACCAATGAGCTTCTAACCCCAGCTTGTTCAATTAATCTTTGGTAATAAAACCTGGGAGCTCATTGGTTTCTATGCAGAATTGAGCCTAATTTTGCACTTTCCAGCTTTAGTACATAAACCCCATTGTGTAATTAAAAGTGGGGTATGCCTGTTCTTAGCATGCCTTTTATTAACATGTAACAAAATATCCGACGCAAGGTCCACTTTAAAGTAAAAATCCATAGATAGGCTGTACAACATGTCTGTATTAATAAAGGGAAAACGTGATTTTTTCTTAAGCTGTGTAAAACTCAGGATGACAAATACTGAGACCTTTAAAGAGATTGAGGAAATACACATCTCCAGACAGAACACAGCTGCTAAAAGGTTCATAAGCCAAACTTCATTAGGCCTGATCCCTGGCACTGCGGTGGGATTGTGTGTTGCTGGCTAACAAATGTCTTAAATTGTAGGAAGAGTGCAGTACAGGGAATTGTGGCTTTATGAATCCAGTCCTTGGTGAGGAAAATAAAAATTCTCTCTAAAAGCAAGGCATGAGGACATTATTATGTACCCCCAAAAGATCTCACTGTATTGTGCAATTTTTATTAGGAAACAGCACAGTATAATAGAAAGCCATAAAATAGACTTGTCGGTGTAGGTTCCTTTGTTTGATACTATGGTCTCATTCTTGTCAACACACAGTACAGTCATTTTATTAGTGGAATGATCTCCAACATTCTTAAATATACATTTTGTAAATAATTTACTGTATCGCTGTAGTACGTTTACAGAGAAAGGATAAACTGTACACCATTTAATAAACTGGTGAAGAAAACCCTTAAAGATCTTCAGTAGGGACCCCTGCTTAAAGAGGAAGTAAACCCCAGTGGGTTTTACTTCCTCTTTTGCTCCCCGCAAGGCCTGCAAATTAAAAGCAAAATGGGCTAGTATGCAACACATACTAGCCCATTATATGACACTTACCGTCAAAAACGAAGCCCGCGCTGTCCCCTGTGCAGGTCGCGTCCATCTTCGCCGGCCAGGACTCCGGCTCTGTGAATGGCCGGTGCCGTGTGACATCATTCCCGCGCATGACGTCACGGCACACACTGGGGGAAGAAATGGCACGGTGGTCCGTTTCTTCAATGCGCATGCGCCGATGATGACATTGGCGCACTACAAGTGAAATATCTCCTAAACGGCGCATGTTTAGGAGATATTTCCACTACCTATAAGTAAGCCTTATTCTAAGCTTACCTATAGATAAAAGTAAGACAAAAGGGTTTACAACCACTTTAAGACTGTAGTGTATTATTTGAGTAAACTTGTTTTATTTGAGTTAATGTTGTAAAATGTACATGAAAGCATGTTTTTAATAGAGTTTGCTGTACTATGGCTCCTACTGGTGTCATCTGTGTATTAAAGCTTGTGACTAGCATTCCCTATTTAAAGTGTGTCTTAAAGTAGAACTATAGGCAAAAGGATTTTTTTTTTCATTTTGGATAGGGCAAGGGAGGGTTATAACCCCTGTCAGATTTTTATTTACGCCATCTGTGTCCCATTGCGGAGATTTACCTTCACTTCTTGTCCCATAGCCAAACAGGAAGTGGGAGGAAATCCTTGAAAATTAACGGAATCTCTTGGGGACCCCCAGGTCACCAGAACTAGTGTCCCTTTCGGAAGATTTCCCCTCTGTTACTTTTCTGGGGACAACCCAAAACTTGGGATTTTCTTTTACTTTCACTTTCATTGATAACGGTAAACATTAACAGGACCTAATGGGGGCACAGACAACAAAAAAAACTGGCAAGCATTCTAATCCCTCTGCACTCTATCCAAAACAATAAAAACTTTTTGCCTTTAGTTATACTTTAGGCCAAAATTTCTGTAGTTAAGAATATGTTAATCCAACATTTCATATTCCTGATACACTATATTGTCAAAAGTTTTGGGCCAGCTGCCTTTACACGCACATGAACTTTATTGTTTTAGTCTGTAGGGTTCAATATTGAGTTGGCCCACCCTTTGCAGCTATAACAGCTTCAACTCTTTTGGGAAGGCTGTTCACAAGGTTTAGGAGTGTGTCTATGGGAATGTTTGACCATTCCTCCAGAAGTGCATTTGTGAGGTCAGGCACTGATGTTGGACGAGAAGGCCTGGCTCGCAGTCTCCGCTCTAATACATCCCAAAGGTGTTCTATCCGGTTGAGGCCAGTCAAGTTCCTTCACCCCAAACTCACTCTTAAACCTTGTGGACAGCCTTCCCAGAAGAGTTGAAGGTGTTATAGCTGCAAAGGGTGGGCCAACTCAATATCGGACCCTACGGACTAAGACTAGGATGCCATTAAAATTCATGTGCGTGTAAAGGCAGCTGGCCCAAAACTTTTGACAATATAGTGTATGTACCTGCTGTACCATGTACATGTATTAAAAAGTATCCTGTTCCCTTTGTATTGCTTCCTTTATGTGAAATCCCTGCCATTCCCTCTGCTTTCCTATTAAAAACCGACTACACTAGGCATGAGAGCACAGTATGGCCAGTTTTCTGGCTGTGCTGGGAACTCAGGCTGCTCTCCAATGATCAGACTGGTGCTGACCCGACCCCCTGCACAGCCTTTTACTGGGAAGTTCAATATGCTGCTGCTTCTCCTCTCCCAGCTCTCTAAGATCCTTATGCAGCTAAGAACAGAGATTATGTGATCACTTATAAATTGTATTCTGAATGGGTTGTTTTACAAGGTAAGGGTTCACATGTACTTTAAAGCCCCTGTCAGGTGTGTATTGCCGCCTGTGCCCCCGCAGCAGGGATTCACTCACTATTTTTCCTAGTGACCATTGTGTACATAATTAAAAGTGAGCGGAAATGCAACATTTTGAGTTGTTTTTGGAACAGGAATAGAGGCTAAATCTTCCAATGGAGACACGTGAATAGTGGCATTTGTGTAATAAAGGATGTCCCTTCCATTGGGGAGATCTACTCTCACTACCTGCTTTGCCTTGAGACTTGCAGTGAAGTTCATCTATGTTGGGCACAATTAAAAAATACATGAGAAGGGTTTTAACTATTAGCTAATCAATCTAAATGTAACAAAAAAAGGTTTGACTTTAAACTGTTGAGATAAGGTTGGTTAGGCTGGCCATACTTGACTCAAAATATTGAGCTTTGAGTGACCATGTTGGCACCACCTGAGTTAACAAAGGTCAACTAAAAAATTTAAAGAACTGGTTGGAAAATTGTCAGTTGAACAGTAACTGCATCCAATAACATGCAGTCACTCTTTGGGTATTTAAGCAGCCATAAGTGCTGGAAGTGCTTGAATACAATCGGCTTGTAGAGTATTGGAAGAGTGCCACAACAATTGAATAAGTCCAGTAGGGTTTTTTAATCAAACATAATATAAAGGTAGAAAGTCAACATGTTTTGGGAGCTCACAATACCTCCTTTATCAAGACTTGTATGCTGTCAACTCCATCTACTGATATCACAATAAGAAATGTGCAGCGCTCCCTGTGTATAGTATAACAATACTTAACAGTCCTCTTTTTTCTGTTCGTGTGCTATTTGTGGTAGTACCCATTTTCATGGTGTGTATTTATCTGCTCTGGTATTGGAAAAAAAATTTTTTCCTTTATTGGAAAAGTTGCTATATTGTATAGAATATTTTCTGTTTTTAATTTTTGTTGTTTGTATATCTTCAGTTACTATCTTTAAACAGGAGAGTGTTTCCAGATTGGCCTGTGCAATCACTTAATTTGATCTAATGGAATACACCTGAACTGTCATGTGATTAACCTGATTTAAGAGAGTTTATTGTGTTTGCATTTGTGTGGTTCTGACAAAGCACTTCAATAGTGTGAAACGTGTCAACCTTACCTTTTCTTCTCCTGCCTGTATTTATCCATTGCTTTTATGAATTTTCAATAAAGGAATCTTATCATCATTTTTGTGTGGGTGTGCAGCGGATCTGAAGTCTTCCATTCCAGTCCTCTAGTACAGATAAAGTCCCCAATGTGTGAATTTGTGACTAGATTTCACCAAGTCTTAAGTGTCACCCAGGACCCACGGCTAGTTAAGATTTTTAGATACTTGACATCAGTGATAGGCAGATCCCTTTGAGAACGCGCATGAGCATGAAACGCGTTGGAAGGAGCCTACATGCTGACGTCATCATCACCGCATCCTCGTGGCAGGAGCGGTGACTGAATATGTGATTTCTTTTGGTCTTATTTGCTTATGCTGCAGCTTTTGTACTTGGTTTTAAATGAACTACTACGCTCTATAAACATCATTTAGGCTACCACGGGTGAGCTTTCTTTTGCACAGTGCCCGAGTTTTCTGAGGACCACCTTTCTACCAACATACCAGGGAGAGATCTCTCTTTGCTTCAGAGTATGACCCAAAGGCGCATTATGGTGAGTGTACAGATTGGTGGAGGCGCTTGGCAAACTGTTCCCAAGCACATTGGGTGATGTTTATAACATATTGGAAGTTTATCTTATGCTGAATTTTAGTAACTTTCGGGTAAATGGATAGACATATCACGCACATTGTCGGAATTATTCCGGGTGACACTGAAGACTTGGTGAAATCCAGATTGGTCTGTACAATCACTTAATTTGATCTAATGAAATACACCTGAACTGCCATGTGATTAACCTGATTTAAGAGAGTGTATTGTGTTTGCATTTGTGTGGTTCTGACAAAGCACTTCAATAGTGTGAAACGCGTCAACCTTACCTGTCTTACCAGTGGCAAATTCACACATTGGTACTTTATCTGTAATAGAGGACTGTTATGTATTTCTTTTTACTATACACAGGAAGCATTGTACATTTCTTGTTGCGATATGATTTTTTGAAGGTTGTATGTTCACCTTTTTTTGGGGCAGCTGCTAAAATATTTATAGCGCTTACTTTTTTCTTGTTTGATTTTTTTGTTCATGTTGAAACTCTATCTAGTGACCATAAGGTAGTATTTTTTTTTTTTTTTTTTTTTATCGAGTGATTTCAGAAAAATACCACTAGATGGAGATGATGACCATTGGTGATAACCATATTACAGGGGGTCCCCTAGTTACAAACATCCGACTTACAAACGACTCTTACTTACAAACGGAGGGAGATAACAGGAAGTGAGAGGAAATCTACCCCTAGGAAGGGAAATTCACTCCTGTAAGAGCTATTATGGGGAAAAGGTACCTCCACTGATGCTTTATCACTAAGGCTTGTTTGCACAACAACCCAAAATTTTCTAAATCCAATTGTCATTGGGACAGAAAGTGAGGTGAAATCTTCTGAACAGGGGCACACACAGCAAAACAAATGTTACAGGGGTGATAACCTTTCCCTATGCTATCCAAAAAGCTTACAAATAGTTTTTTTGGCTGGAGCTACACTTAAAAAATGTACCTGTTCCGACTTACAAACAGATTCAACTTAAGAACAAACCTACAGTCCCTAACTTGTTTGTAACCCGGGGACCCCCTGTACATAAAAATGTGGCGATCATTCATTGTGCCTGTACAACAAAGCAACTAGACCCCTTTCTGTTTGTTGTTGTTAGAGCAATAAAAGACTAAATCTAATTGGTTGTTGTGAGTTTTCTTCAATTAGTACAAATCCCCTTGTCTTAGTAAATACAAATGTAAGTGGTCACACCAATTTCAAGGCCAGGAAAAGGAAAAACACAAAGTTCATTGTGTATGCTGGGTATTTCATAGATTCCTATCTAAAAGAGAATTTAATTGACCAGTACTTCAAATGATATATAATTATATTGCACAACATGGAGAAGAATCGCAAGTGCCAATAAATCCTTTTCAGCTTTAGGAAAAAGAATTATTTTGTCAATATTGGTAGTAATAAGTCACCCTGTTGTGAGTAATGAAGAGAGCTTTTATTTAGAAATTCAATTAGCTCTTTCACTGACTGGTATCTAATTGCCAACCTTAAAATGCTCATAAATATCGGAGTATAGGATTGTTAAATGCAGGCTGAGACATCCGTGTAGTTAACGGAGTGTGTAAAATGCGTTTGTCGGTAATGCACATAAGCTTTTATTTATCTCTCCTGGTGATAAGTACCTGAGAGTGTTGGGGAATTGCTGGGAAGGAACTTTGCTTTGATTACTATTATTATGAAAAAAAACTAAATATTGAAGACTGCAGTCTGCCATGTAATGTGTATTCATTACTGTTATGTGCAAACGAGGTAGTATAACAAAAGACAAGGGACGAGCAGACATTTATTGCTTCTTTATTTATGAACAAGTCTAGTATGGCACAGCACTTGCCTACCCATTTTTAAAAAAAATCAATTCAGCGTAAATTAGTATATTGGCAGAAAATGATAATCTGCATCAACTGAAAAAGATGTATTTGCAGAGACAATGGTGGGCTTATCCACTAGAGCATAGGCGTGCGCACAGGGTGTGCCAGGTGTGCCTGGGCACACCCTAATCACCCTGCGCTGCGCAGATTCCCCTTACTGCTTGGCTGCAGAGAAAGGGACTGGGAAATCTCTGTCCTCAGTCCCTTTCTCTGTCTCAAAAGTGAGGCTGTTCGGACCCCTGATATTTCACCAAAGTCCCCCAATGGGGCTCCCGCATTAAATTTTAAAAGAAAAAAAAATAATAATAATAAATTATTGTAAAAAATAATAAATCATTGTAAAAAATAATACATAAATACAATTGTAAACAAGTTATAATAATAAAAAAATAAAAATAAACTACTGACACCAATCCCTGCCCTACTGACACAGTCCACTGCTCTACTGCCATATATATATATATATATATATATATATATATATATATATATATATATATATATATATATATTTATATAAAGTGTGGTGTGTGTTTAAGCTTTGGGGTGCACACCCTAATGCACTAGGCTGCGCACACCTATGCACTAGAGGCTCATTCACACTTGCAGTAGCCCTTGCTGCCCCTCTCAAAAGTGATCTGCCATGGGTTCCTTTTAATAGGGTAGTTGACACGTGTAACACCCCATCCAACCACCACTGTAGCTTAGGGTGGATGATTGGGAGGTGGCTGCCTATTTATACTACCCCCCCCCCCGCCGTAAGTGTGAACAAGGCCTAACATGGTTTTTACATTCCTCAAAAGGCTCTGGAAATGAAAGCTCTGCACCCTGGTTCACAACGCCACCCACCAGTTCATTTTGAAGGCCCACTTCAGCCAAAAACTCTTTTTCTGTTTGTTTTTTTTTGTCTTTATTGCTTTGTGTGTCCCCACTGGGAAGATGTCCTGGCAAATGCTCCAGAAACTGCGAGCAATGTTTCTGATTTTTTAGCATGGTTTGTGATTATCGGGCTGTTGCTGAACTCCTAGAAGGTGATATCCTGCACCTCAGGCAAACAAAGTTGCTCATTATCGTACAGGAAGATTTTCCAACTTGTCAACCGGCATTCCCGGAGAGAATAATTTGGCCACCCTGTGGGACATCTGCAATCCACTAATCATTTATAATTGGCTATAGGATTGCTACCAAAAACACATTTATGATTGGAATTTAACACATATGCCAAATGTAAATTAGCCTATTGATTAGATAACATAATTAAAGCAAACCAACTCATTCATTTGAAGAATACATTTCGAATTTCTCCAAAACATAGCATTTGCTAACCACTACTATTGCAAATGACAGGAAAATCCTTCTTGTTAGTAGTCAGTCTGTAGTGTTAACAAGACATTACTGGATGATTAACACCACATTATCTGTATAATAGGTGTATGATATATTTGTAGCTTTAGTGCAGGGTTAGGCAACCTTAAAGAGTTAGAGATCTATCTGAACAATATGGGAGAAGTTAAAGATCACCGGGCACAGTGTCTCCCAGTGTCGCCTCCTCACACCTTTAAACCTCCAATTGCTGTACTACCGCGGTAAAGGGGACGGGAGCCTAGTCCCCAACCAGGTCTCCTCTTGAGGAGACCTGGTTGGGGACTAGGCTCCCGACCCCTTTATCTCTTAAATTCTGGATGATGATACAACTCCCTTTTTATACTTTCTACCCATTACTATTGATTCTAGAGGTCACCCCTACTCTTCTGCTGTACTACCATGTCGCAATTATGTGCATTGCACGGCAACCATGGGTTTAAATCAGGTCTTGAGGAGGCAACATTTTGCCACTTCACCACCTGTCAAACACACTTTGATCACTTTTCAGAGGAGCAGCAGTGTAAATGAGCTCTTAGTTGCATTTAGCAGCTTCACATGTGAAGTCGGGGAGTGGTAAAACCCTGCGGTTGGGTCATGGTTTTGCCGTCCCCCCAATCCCTACCCCTGTTTGGTGTACACATGCCGCAGCAGGAATTAACCTCCCTGGCGGTTTTCCTGAGTGTGGCTCGGGGTTACATTTCAGCACCATTAGCGGTAACCCAGAGCCACACTCGGGATTACATCGCAGGATCCTGGTGCCTCCTTACTTACCTTGTCCCCGGGATCCTGCGATGTCCCCCGCAGTGTCCGCGGGCTGTGTCCTCCTCCGAAGCCTCTCTGTGCCAGGCTCCGTTCCCTGCGAGCGTCGCGACGCACGGGGGCGGAGCCTGGCGGCAAATTCAAAAAATGTAAAAAGCATAACACATACAGTACTGTAATCTTACAGATTACAGTACTGTATGAAATCATTTCACATCCCATTTGTCCCCAGTGCTCTGGCCCATGCCCTGCATGCAGTTTTATATTGCATATACTGTTCTTTCTGCCTGGAAACTGGAGATTGTCCATAGCAACCAAAAAGTGTCCCTTTACGTCAAAAATGGCTTTAGACCAGCTAGAAAACAGCGATAGTAAATTAGAACACTTGCAGAATTGAGCGATAGTGAATCGTGTGGAAATTTATTTTATTACTATTTATTTTTATTTTTTTTTAATTATTATTTTTTTTTTATTATATTATAATTTATGTTTTTGTGTTTCAAACTTTATCATACCCGGGATATCTACTAGACTCTTGTTTGGACAGATTTAAGTGTGTTATTGTTAATAATTACAGACCTACAATATAAAACACCAAATTTCCATGCAAAATAATTGTACCGCTTTCAGCACCTAAAATCAGAAAGAATCATACCGCCAGGGAGGTTAAGCCCCCTGTTGCTCTTGGTGGCCTGCCAAACATGCATGACCCATTAAAGTAAATAGAGCCACTCTGCAAGCACCCTGCAACTGCATGCTTCTGCGGGGTCCAAGGGGTTAAAGCAGATGGTGAGAAAGCAACACAACGCTGCTATTATGCCCAGTGTATTGCTTCCCACCAATCTGAAGATCTCTTCTTTCCTGCTGCTGGTACCACTCTGGAGACTGCTAGCCAGGATAAGAGATTGAGTGCAGTTGGTATCACTCTGCATGGGACAGGAGCCAGCACTACAGAGGAGGCATCGGCCTATGCGGCTCTTGCTCCCTACTACAGCTCCAATTTTACAAGTAGTCCCTCTGCATTGCACTCCATTTATTGCTCTGAGATGGCGGGTCAGCAAGCCCAGACTGCGATCTACCAGTCACCTGTCTGCGATCTATAGGTTGTTGACCCTCGCTTTAGTGTGTATAGAAAAAATCCTTGTTAGTGTAGGGAAGTGTTCTTTTGTACACTGTCTGGAGGTTGTTTACATTAATGCCTGGTACCTATCATAGAGTTCTTATTACAAACTGATTTTTCCTATTAAGAGGTTGTTTCCTTCCCCTGCTATAAAAGGTCAGGAGACCCTTCAAGGCTATATATATGGATGTCTTACAGGAAGTGAGGAAGAGAATGGCCAGACAAATGCTTTGCAGGCCAGGAGGTGCTGCAAGCTGATTTTGTGCTGTTTTCATTCATCCATCCATTCATCCTTCCAGGCTGAAAAGGGACAATACAATATAGGCAAGTGTTACTGCACTGTGTAGCTCAGTGTTTGTTATATTATTGTCACTCCTGTGTGGGAATCAGAGATACTATACAGTATCTGTTGAGGCTTCTCTAATTCACTGAAACATTCTATTTGCATACTGCAATATACTTGGGCTATTCTCAAGTGTATGAGAGCAACGCTCATTTGATTATAATCAAGTGACTGGTTTTGTGTTGAAGTGTATACCTGTCACTTCATTATTTAACCACTTGAGCCCCGGACCATTATGCTGCCTAAGGACCAGAGGTCTTTTTCCAATTTGGCACTGCGTCGCTTTAACTGCTAATTGCGCGGTCATGCAATGCTGTACCCAAACGAAATTTGCGTCCTTTTCTTCCCACAAATAGAGCTTTCTTTTGATGGTATTTGATCACCTCTGCGGTTTTTATTTTTTGCGCTATAAATGGAAAAAGACCGAAAATTTTGAAAAAAAATGATATTTTCTACTTTTTGTTATAAAAAAAATCCAATAAACTCAATTTTAGTCATACATTCAGGCCAAAATGTATTCGGCCACATGTTTTTGGTAAAAAAAATGTCAATAAGCGTATATTTATTGGTTTGCGCAAAAGTTATAGCGTCTACAAACTAGGGTACATTTTCTGTAATTTACACAGCTTTTAGTTTATGACTGCCTATGTCATTTCTTGAGGTGCTAAAATGGCAGGGCAGTACAAAACCCCCCCAAATGACCCCATTGTGGAAAGTAGACACCCCAAGGAAATTGCTGAGAGGCATGTTGAACCCATTGAATATTTATTTTTTTTGTCCCAAGTGATTGAATAATGACAAAAAAAAAAAAAAATATTTACAAAAAGTTGTCACTAAATGATATATTGCTCACACAGGCCATGGGCCTATGTGGAATTGCACCCCAAAATACATTCTGCTGCTTCTCCTGAATATGGGGATACCACATGTGTGGGACTTTTTGGGAGCCTAGCCGCGTACGGGGCCCCGAAATCCAATCACCGCCTTCAGGATTTCTAAGGGCGTAAATTTATGATTTCACTCTTTACTGCCTATCACAGTTTCGGAGGCCATGGAATGCCCAGGTGGCACAAAACCCCCCCAAATGACCCCATTTTGGAAAGTAGACACCCCAAGCTATTTCCAGAGAGGCATATTGAGTCCATGGAATATTTTATATTTTGACACAAGTTGCGGGAAAGTGACACATTTTTTTTTTTTTTTTTTTTTTTTGCACAAAGTTGTCACTAAATGATATATTGCTCACACAGGCCATGGGCATATGTGGAATTGCACCCCAAAATAAATTTAGCTACTTCTCCTGAGTACGGGGATACCACATGTGTGGGGCTTTTTGGAAGCCTAGCCGTGTACGGGACCCCGAAAACCAATCACCGCCTTCAGGATTTCTAAGGGTGAAAATTTTTGATTTCACTCTTCACTGCCTATCACAGTTTCGGAGGCCATGGAATGCCCAGGTGGCACAAAACCCCCCCAAATGACCCCATTTTGGAAAGTAGACACCCCAAGCTATTTGCTGAGAGGCATGGTGAGTATTTTGCAGCTCTCATTTGTTTTTGAAAATGAAGAAAGACAAGAAAAAACTTTTTTTTTTTTCTTTTTTCAATTTTCAAAACCTTGTGACAAAAAGTGAGGTCTGCAAAATACTCACTATACCTCTCATCAAATAGCTTGGGGTGTCTACTTTCCAAAATGGGGTCATTTGGGGGGGGGTTTGTGCCACCTGGGCATTCCATGGTCTCCGAAACTGTGATAAGCAGTCAAGAGAGAAATCAAAAATTCACGCCCTTAGAAAGCCTGAAGGCAGTGCTTGGTTTTCGGGGTTCCGTACGCGGCTAGGCTCCCAAAAAGTCTCACACATGTGGTATCCCCGTACTCAGGAGAAGCAGCAGAATGTATTTTGGGGTATAATTTCACATATTCCCATGGCATGTTTGAGCAATATATCATTTAGTGACAATTTTGTGCAAAAAAAAAAAAAAATTGTCTCTTTCCCGCAACTTGTGTCGCAATATAAAATATTCCATGGACTCGACATGCCTCTCAGCAAATAGCTTGGGGTGTCTACTTTCCAAAATGGGGTCATTTGGGGGGGTTTTGAACTGTCCTGGCATTTTATGCACAACATTTAGAAGCTTATGTCACACATCACCCACTCTTCTAACCACTTGAAGACAAAGCCCTTTCTGACACTTATTGTTTACATGAAAAAGTTTTTTTTTTGCAAGAAAATTACTTTGAACCCCCAAACATTATATATTTTTTTAAAGCAAATGCCCTACAGATTAAAATGGTGGGTGTTTCATTTTTTTTTTCACACAGTATTTGCGCAGCGATTTTTCAAACGCATTTTTTGGGGAAAAAACACACTTTTTTAAATTTTAATGCACTAAAACACACTATATTGCCCAAATGTTTGATGAAATAAAAAAGATGATCTTAGGCCGAGTACATGGATACCAAACATGACATGCTTTACAATTGCGCACAAACGTGCAGTGGCAACAAAATAAATACATTTTTAAAAGCCTTTAAAAGCCTTTACAGGTTACCACTTTAGATTTACAGAGGAGGTCTACTGCAAAAATTACTGCCCTCGATCTAACCTTCGCGGTGATACCTCACATGCATGGTGCAATTGCTGTTTACGTTTGACGACAGACCGCCGCTTGCGTTCGCCTTAGTGCGAGAGCAGGGGGCGACAGGGGTGCTTTTTTTTTTTTTTTTTTCTTTATTATTTTTTTGCTTTTTTATCTTATTTTTAAACTGTTCCTTTCATTTTTATTTTTTTTTAATCATTTTTATTGTTATCTCGGGGAATGTAAATATCCCCTATGATAGCAATAGGTAGTGACAGGTACTCTTTTTTGAAAAAATTGGGGTCTATTAGACCCTAGATCTCTCCTCTGCCCTCAAAGCATCTGACCACACCAAGATCGGTGTGATAAAATGCTTCCCCAATTTCCCAATGGCGCTATTTACATCCAGCGAAATCTAAGTCATAAAATGCTCGTAGCTTCCGGTTTCTTAGGCCATAGAGATGTTTGGAGCCACTCTGGTCTCTGATCAGCTCTATGGTCAGCTGGCTGAATCACCGGCTGCATTTTCAGGTTCCCTGTTGAGACAGGAGAGCCAGAGAAAAACACGGAAGACGGTGGGGGGGGGCATTCCCTCCCACGGCTTGTAAAAGCAGTCTAGAGGCTAAATAGCCGCTAGGATTGCTTTTACATGTAAGCCGACCGCTGGCTGAAAAGAATGATACCAAGATGATACCTAAACCTGCAGGCATCATTCTGGTATAACCACTCAAAGTTGTGAATGGCGTACCTGAAGACAAAAAAATGGTTAACAATAAAGCACAGTAAACGGTAAAGTATAAAAAATTGCATACCTGAAAAGCAAACATGATAAAACATAAAAACAATAAAACATTGCAGAATAGAATACAGTAAAAAAGAGCAGAACAATAGAGAGAATAGAGAGAGAGAGAACAATAAAACGACAACTATTTTTTTTTATTTTATATATATATATATATATTTTTTTTTTTTTACACTTTTTTTGTAACTAACTTTTATAACTGTAACCGGTTCCAGGTTCGGGTCTCTCAAAATGCGATGGCATCTTGGGAGACCCTGTGAAAGTGTGCCTAGTCTGTGCAATGCTGTACCCTACGCTAATACTCAACTAGTGCATGGTAGCGTTCAAAACATTCACCAATGCAAAGACCAGGATTGTCAGGACAGGAGGGACAATAATAGCGGGTGTCACGCCTATATCCGCGCTAGCTGCAGACACAATATCTTTTTTGGGGGCGTTCGCTGGGTAGGGGTACTCGGGAGGACATAAAGAAAATGCCTCTCATGCAGCCGACTGCATTTGGTTGGGGATGTGAATGGGGGAAGTACGGGCGCTGCAGAAGCGGTGGGTTCCCAATTAGGATTGGCGAATGCAGTAGGAAGGGCACTATGGGCACGACGGGCCTGTGTTTGTCTTTTTGGTGGCAGCGGGACACTACTTGTGCTTGCCACCTCACCAGCTTGAACTGCACTTATGGGACTCGCCACGTCACCAAGTGTTACTGCAGTGCTGGTTTGACTACGACCGGGGTGTACTAGGCCGCTGGCGCTTGCCAGTTCACCAAAACGCTACCAAAAAATCTGTTGGCGATCGCAGGGATCAGGCCTGACTCTGCGAACGCTGCAGTTATGCGTTTTAGTCTTTTGTAAGTGACAGTGATCGATCGATACTGCACTTGGGTGGGCTGGACTGGGCCGGGCGGAGGGGCAAAACGCAGGTGCTAGCAGGTATCTGGGCTGATCCCGCTAACACTGCGTTTGTGAGAACCCTAAACTGCTGGGGATGCTAGTATAGATCTGATCGGATCAGATATTGATCCGTTCAGATACTATACCACTAAGGGTGGTGTACAGTGCGTGCGTGGGTGTTAGCGGTACTGGCGCTAACCTGACGCTGCCTGGGGCTGGTGCTTGCCAGTTCACCAAAATACTACCAAAAAAACTGTTAGCGATCGCAGGGATCAGGCCTGACTCTGCGAACGCTGCAGTTATGCATTTAGTGTTTTGTAAGTGTCAGTGATCGATCGATACTGCACTTGGGTGGGCTGGGCCGGGCGGAGGGGCAAAACGCAGGTGCTAGCGGGTATCTGGGCTGATTCCGCTAACACTGCGTTTTTGGGAACCCTAAACTGCTGGGGACACTAGTATAGATCTGATCGGATCAGATATTGATCCGTTCAGATACTATACCACTAAGGGAGGCGTATGCTGCGTGCGTGGGTGTTAGCGGTACTGGCGCTAACCTGACCCTGCCTGGGGCTGGTGCTTGCCAGTTCACCAAAATACTACCAAAAAAACTGTTAGCGATCGCAGGGATCAGGCCTGACTCTGCGAACGCTGCAGTTATGCGTTTAGTCTTTTGTAAGTGACAGTGATCGATCGATACTGCACTTGGGTGGGCTGGGCTGGGCCGGGCGGAGGGGCAAAACGCAGGTGCTAGCAGGTATCTGGGCTGATCCCGCTAACACTGCGTTTTTGGGAACCCTAAACTGCTGGGGACGCTAGTATAGATCTGATCGGATCAGATATTGATGCGTTCAGATACTATACCACTAAGGGAGGTGTATGCTGCGTGCGTGGGTGTTAGCGGTACTGGCGCTAATCTGACGCTGCCTGGGGCGACGCATATCACCGCCGGGTGATCAGGGGGCTAAACCTTTATTCGGTAATAAACGGCGGGTGCCCTGACACTATAAAAAATAAACAAACTAACCAGCGTCAACCGTAACGGTTATACGGTGATCAGTGGTGAAAGGGTTAACTAGGGGGCAATCAAGGGGTTAAAACATTTATTCGGTAGTATATGGGGGTCCCTGACGCTATAAAACGCTGACGGCGAACCTAAATATTTATGTCCCTAACTAGCGTCACCAGTGACACTAATACAGCGATCAGAAAAATGATCGCTTAGTGACACTGGTGACAGGGGGTGATCAAGGGGTTAAAACTTTATTAGGGGGGGTTAGGGGGGTACCCTAGACCTAAAGGGGGGTAACAGTATCTGTCCCAACACTGTAACTGTCACAAACTGACACTATGCAGTAATCAGAAAAAAAACAAAAAAAACTGCTGGTGTCAGTTTGTGACAGGGGGGGGGGGGGTGATTGGGGGGGGATCGGGGCGATCGGGGGGGGGATCGGGGTGTTTTGTGTGCCTGGCATGTTCTACTGTGTGTGTGTGTGTTGGTGCACTCACATTGATGTCTTCTCTCCTCGGGCCGGAACGGAAATTACCGAGCCGAGGAGAGATGACATCATTTCCTTTGCTGCTGTTTAGCATACAGCAGCAAAGGAATGATTCGATTGGCCGGCGGCGATCGCGAGGGGGGGGCCACGAACAGATGGTCTCCCCCTCACCACCGATCGCCGCTGGACAAACGACGACCGCCTCGGGCACCGGGGGGGGGGTCCGATCGGACCCCCCACCCGCGGAAGGCAAATCACGTACCCTGTACGTGATTTTGCCTGTCCGTGCCACTTTGCCGACGTACATCGGCGTGAGGCGGTCGTCAAGTGGTTAAAGTAACAGTGTCCCTTTTTGGACTGGGGGGTTCCTAGCTATTATTAGCCTAGGGAACGGTAAACAGCTCAGGGTAGCAACAGGCTAGGCTTCCGGAGGGCACCTAGATAGGTAGCGGTCTGGTAGCATTGATAGCCTTTAGTCAGGTTAGGGACCAAGACATAGGCTAGATAGGCCTGATTTGCCTTGAAGGTGGCGTATTCCAGACTTCTTCACCATTGGTGTGTTTGTCTGTACAAGCGTCCCCAGGAAGCCATCGCTCCACAGATACATCAGCGTTCGTCCTCTCAAGCCGGATTATGTTACTCCTTGCAAGCCAGCTCATCAGGGCCCCTGCAACTGAACTGTGCCACAGTGCCTAATTGGAGGTATTGGTGTTAAAGGTCTTTAGTTATATATCCGGATATATAGATAGATACTGTATATACACTGTTGTTTTCAGACATATGTACATTCTTCCTGTTATTGCTTTGGTTGTATGTAATGCCATCACTTTATCATGTATAAAATTACACTAATCACCTGCTAGTATGTCTGCATATCTTTACTTTTAGAAATCTATGCTGGGTGTATTAGTACTACTGCTGTCAGTTATTTTGGGTGAGTTACTAGTTATTGTCCTAGAAAGGGATGATTTCTACATATGCTCTGTTCTAGGTGGAGGCACTGCCAATTATATATTCATAGTCCATTCTTCCTTTAGCGAAGGCTCTGGCTCCTTTGGTTACCTGTAGGTTAGCCCCGTAGCCTGTGTGGAGAGGGCAACTTCATATGACCCCCCCTCTTATAACAGGGCTTCATTTGTTTATTTATTCATGTATTTATTTATTGATGTCTGTGGAACAGGTGTCCCTATTGAAAGATATCCCCTCCCCACCTCTTGTGCTGGGGGCAACTATAAAATGTTGCGCATGCCAGGAAATATAAATCGTTTTTCACATTAAGACCACTTATTTGACAAATCAATCAAAAACATTTTTTAACCTTATATATGAAATGAGAAATAAACTTGAAATTAAGCATTGATTAAGTATACCTGATTAGCTGTGCATTTATTTTTGGCATAGACAGACTGGCACTATTAGTTCACTGCCAAGGGCTTTTGGTTCCAAAATGTTGCAATAGTAAACTTTTACATACTGATCAAAATCAATATCCTGCACATAGCAATAAAGCTCTCCTCACACTTAAAGCTGAACTCTGAGCAAATTTTTCTTTCCCCATGCAGCGGGGCTGTGCCTGCACTGCATGGGTTAACTACTCCTCTCTGGGAGAGGACAGCGGAGATATACTTACCTGATCCTTTGATTCTCTCTGCGCAAGACCAATCCTGCACCCCTACACTCCAGTGATCTTGAAAATGGAATGTTCCTGACGTGACAGTGCTCAGAGGAGGCTCCATAGACAGAAACAGCTCACCGCTGGACCATGGGGGTGCACGGTTTTGTAGAGGATCGAAGGATCAGGTGAGTATAAACTTTGTTCTCACCTCTAGAAAAAAATGAGCAGTTGACCCATGCAGTGCGGGCACAGCCTCACTGCTTGGGAAAAAAAAGTTGCCCAGAGTTGGGCTTCAAGTTTCATATGCGCAGCTCGGTGCCGGGATGTATTAACTCCTGTTAACTCCCCTTAAGGGCCATGTCACCACAGGGACACACAGGAAACACCTGTTACCTATGTGTTCCATTCACGCTGCAACACAGCCTAGTGCTATGCTAAAATGCAGACATGCTGCATTTTATTGCAGCGCACCGGCCCAAATTGCACTGCAATGGCAGGAAGCATAGCGTGCCGCCCGACATTACAGTGGATAAAGTTTACGTTTTGTATACTTCAAATAAAGCTTGTACGGGAAAAAAAAGGAGCAGTGCGATGCCCTGAATCTCGTAACACACTGCCCCCTAGCACAGCTGCCAATGCTGAGCAGTCGAAGCGTTGATCACTCTAGCTGTTCTGCGATTTGCCAGCTTGCATAGTGTTAATTTGGTCAGTTGGCAGACTGGTTGGTGAGTTGAGCTATGGAATGTTCTGTTTTTTTGTCTTTCATGTGATAGCCCTTCCATGTGCTCCTTGCTGTGAAGGCCAGGTGGGGGCAGGGGCCATTTGTTTGTTACTGGTGTGCTCTTGCTTTGTGTCCAGTGTGCTGCTGTTTCTTTAAGGGGGGATTGGGCTGCCTCCAGGCCCACCTGTCCCTCATCTATCCATTTAATGCATGAGCTTCCACTGTGGAGAGGCTTATAAATTCAGTAGCGTTTAGGACTGCATACATGCACAGGGTGCCCTGAAGAGGCCTTGCAGTTTACGCATGCGTTTGCAAATGTGTGCTAACTAAACCCCTGTTTTTAACGCAGACTGTTGGAGAGGTTAATTTGGTCAGTTGGCAGACTGGTTGGTGAGTTGAGCTATGGAATGTTCTGTTTTTGTCTTTCATAGTGTGAATTGGCATTTACTCCCTCAAAAACTAGTTCGGACCAGCTAAGTAGATTGTTTTAAAAAGAGCTGGATGCATTCCTAAATTCACAAAATATAGGTTGTTAATCCAGGAAATATTTTTTTTTTTCTCTGCTGGAGCAAATTGGACCATGCTTTGTTTTTTTTTTTGCCTTCCTCTGGATCAATTACAGGTATAGGATTGTATATATGGAGGTTCTTTATTTTTATTTTTTGTATTGGTTAAACAAGATGAACTTATGTTTTTTTTTACCTAGCTAGCTATGTCATCTATGCTAGCCAATCAAGATCGCTAAAGACCCTGCACCCAGAAGGCAGGAAGAATATTCGGCACCGGCGAGGGAGCTTGAGGACATCACTGGAGTGGAAGTGTATTTGCAGACTTTAATTCCAATGTACTCATAACCTTTTTAACTATAACTGTTAATCTGACCCCTCCTTTCATCACTAAACCCCTAATACTTTTATGTATAAGAAAAAATAAAAGCATAAACTTAAAACATGTGACTAACTCGCCTTTTTATCTTGTGACAGCACAAATTCCTGGTGACAGGGATTCATGGGAATGGGAAAAGAATGCTCAGCCCTATGTAAGCTCAAGGCCTTACACAACGTGTCCTATGTTCACTTCCAGGAGCTGACTAGAGTGACGGGGGAGTAAGGGAAAGGTGAGTAGGTACTGCTGGGGAGGAGGTCATTTAAGAAAACCTGTTATTTGTCCTTCATGGGCAAAACATAGGTTTGCTTTAAAATTTTAATTTTTAATTTTGAGTTGCAAAGGTGAACTGATGTTGTAAAGACATGTCTTCAGACTACCAATATACCAGGTACATCAACCGATCCACCCAATTTATTATAATTCTTGCATGGTTTGGGTGTTTTGGTGGATTGTTTTGGGCAACAAGCTTGATCAGTCCTCTCTAAGTCGTATAATAATAATAAATAATCAATTCCTAATGTATATTTCAGGACATGAAATATACATTATGAACAGAAGCTCATATGCATATATGCATTTAATAACGTTAACTGAAGAGATATAAACTAGTCCATCTGAACTGAGGAGTGGGAAAGAGAAGTAGAACAGCTGCTAATTACACATCCTGCTTTAGTCCTAGATTTGTAATATTTAGGTCAATCTATGATACATTTTTAATAGCATTGCTCTGGAAATGAAGAACTGAGAAATGAGACCATACCTTCCCATAAAGTCTTGACCAGCGAGCGTATAACAAGCATTTACAAAGCCTGGAGGGGGCACCACAGCTTTTCTTTCCTGTTGTAGTATTAATGATCTCTAGGTCAGGACTTCCCACCGTCCAGTTGATGCTGAAATTTGGTGATTTCCCTGGTGGTCGAGGTTCAGTATTACTCACTCCTGCCAAAGAAAAAATAAAAAGCTGAGATGTTAAATATGGGATCAGAAAATATTACAAAAAGTGTTCACGAGTCTTTATAGTACATAGTACATAAGTACCAATCTTCTCAGACTAGTAAATAAGACACATTTTAGTCCTTTGACGGATGACATCCTTTGCTGCCACACTCCCAAGTTGTACTGCACATCCTTTCCTATAGTGAAAGCATAGCGAGTTCCACTTCCAGGACAGCTCCAGGCATATGCATTGTAAGATGAAACAACAAATAGCTCGCTCAATCACTGCATAACCCCTACAAGTTCTCATGTATATATACAGTTAATGATGGCATCCCATCCTGGACACAGCAGGAAACAGCCCACATCTAATAGCAACCAGGCAAGGGAACATTATGATTACATAAATATATGAATTTCTGTTTAAACCATTTAAAATCAGTTTAGGCACACTAAGCAAAAAGACGGACATGACTCCTTATACTGTGTTAACTTATTATTAACACCAGTGCATGTATTGATGAATACTTTTGCCCATTGATATATTATTTCAAAGGGCCCTCAACGTGCATTCATGGCTAAAAAAAATGCACCCACCTATGGAACACTGAAGGGCAGGTGTGTTTTTTAAATTTATATACACGGATCGGCTATAAAATTAAAGTGGTTGTTAGGGATGAGCTTCGAGTTCGAGTCAAACTATTGGAACGCCTGCGTTTACACGCACATGAACTTTAATGGCATCCCAGTCTCAGTCCGTAGGGTTCAATATTGAATTGGTCCACCCTTTGCAGTTATTACAGCTTCAACTCTTCTGGAAAAGCTGCCTGCAAGGTTTAGGAGTGTGTCTATGGGAATGTTTGGCCATTTTTCCAGAAGCACATTTGTGAGGTCAGGCACTGATGTGGACGAGAAGGCCTGTTTCGCAGTCTCTGCTCTAATTCATCCCAAAGTTGTTCTATTGGGTTGAGATCGGGACTCTGTGACATGGTGGAGGGGGGATTAGGGTGTGGGATTGTTTCTCAGGCGTTGGGCTTGGCCCCTTAGTTCTAGTGAAGGGAACTCTTGGGGTGTCAGCATACCAAGACATTTTGGACAATATCATGCCCCCAAGGTCCCTACCTGTTCAAACATGACTGCGCACCAGTGCACAGACCAAGGTCTATAAAGACATGGATGAGCGAGTTTGGGGTGGAGGAACTTGACCCTAACCAGATAGAACATCTTTGGGATGAAGTAGAGCGGAGACCGCGAACCAGGCCTTCTCGTCTACATCAGTACCTGACCTCACAAATGCTTCTGGAAGAATGGTCAAACATTCCCACAGACACGCCTAAACCTTGTGGACGGCCTTCCTAGAAGAGTTGAAGCTGTTATAGCTGCAAAGGGTGGGCCAACTCAATATTGAACCCTATGGACTAAGACTGGAATGACATTAAAGTTCATGTGCGTTTAAAGGCAGGCGTCGCAATACTTTTGGTAATATAGTGTATTTAATTTAGAACATATGCAGTTACTGAGACAGAGGAGATCAAGAGTTGTTGATGGGAACAGCCAACCAGGTTAAGCCAAAAACTGCAGATGACAACAAAAGACATCTTTCTGATGTATAATTAATGAAAATATTTTGGCATTTAAAAACAAAAGGGTAAAGGACAACCCACTCTTTTAAATACTGTATATTTACCTAGAAGTTTTTCAGCTCAAAAACCAAGCAAAGTTATGTTCTGTGTATTGATTCTCCCCAGGTTCATGATGAAAGTATCAAACTCCATTGCGCCATCTGGCAATTAAAATGCTAAGCACTGTATTCCTTATTTTTTTCCCATTTGGACTGTTTAACTGAAGATATGAACCTATCTTACAAAAGTTAAATAATTGCTGTCAAATTTCCTGTCTTGAATCAGATATGATCTGAGCCGATTCAACGCTGGTGGCTGTGAGAGCTTTATTCACACTGCTCGCGTGACATTTCCCATCACATCATTACTTAATGAGCCGACATGTCCGACAGACACTGCCTGTTTTGCTGGCATTTTGCAGGATATTAATAGAAAATGCTGTTTAATGATGGCAGTACAAATGCTCCCATCTACATATTACAAAAGGACGTGTGTCAGCCGCGCACAAGGGTGGCGGTATGCTGTTTCCATGGTGCCGGGCTTGCTGTAGCTTTAAAAGAAACCTGAAAATGATTAGATGGATTTGAAGAGATGCGTGATTTGTGATAATGACGCTTTTCATATACGTTTTTAAGACATTATAAAGGGATTTAATAAAAAGCAGAAATAGTCAGAGGTGATGTTTAGCAAGCATAAAAAAGAAATGCCAGTCAACTGGTGGAAATGATCAGTGAACTGTTATCCAGCAAACACTGAAACTGTGTTACCGACAGGATTTACTGTGGTTGTGGTTGTAAACCCTTACATATACCCAGTGAGGGGACTATCCTCAGGTGATACGCAGAGAAGAAACAAATCCTCCTACATAAGTTGTACCTGTTTAACTGTAGTCTTCTCTTCTCTAGAGCTGTTCAAAGTGCTGAATATTTAAAAAATACAGGAACAGAGCTGAGGCTCTCAATCAGCTGGAGGTCCCCCCCCCCCTCGCTGTCACCTTTTTCTTTTGGTGTCAAGAATGCTTGTCAGAAGTGACTCATGCTGATAGCAGAGGAATGAAGCAGCAGACAGAAATTAAACTTATGCCGCGTACACACGAGTGGACTTTACGGCAGACTTGGTCCGGCGGACCGGACTCCGTTGGATAATTCGATCGTGTGTGGGCTCCAGTGGACTTTTTTCCCCCAAAAGTTCGACGGACGTCTGTATGCTAGTCCGATGGACAAAAACTGACGCTAGGGCAGCTATTGGCTACTGGCTGTGAACTTCCTTATTTTAGTCCGGTCGTACGTCATCACGTACGAATCCGTCAGACTTTGGTTGATCGTGTGTAGGCAAGTCCGTTCATTCGAAAGTCCGTCGGAAAGTCCGTCGAAAAGTTCACCGGACCTAGTCCATCGAAAAGTCCGCCCGTGTGTACGTGGCATTAGTGTTCTAGATTGAGACAAGTACACACTATAGAGGGATATGCTTCGTTCATATTTCATGTCTAAGGTTTACAACCATTTTATAGTTGAACTCCATGTTGGAAAACAACTCACTCAAAGATTAAATGCTCAATAAGTCTATAGGGGTACAGGCATAAGGAGTAATACTTCTTATTCCTGGTATCAGCAGACTTACCCCATCTTTGCAGCTGGTCCAGCACTGCCACTTCTTTAAAGGCACTCTCAGTGGTCACACACCTACCTCCTCCGTGTACGTTGCAGGTTTAATAGGCCTGCATTGTATGTCATGGCACCAAGGAACTGGAGTGGGGAGTACAGTAAGTGATACTGCCTCTTCCGATATCTAATGTAGCCGAGAGCGGACTACAGTTATCTGGCACTGCAGACTTACCCTCTACCTTCTTAGACTGTCTCTGTATTCCCCTAGTGCTGGGCCCGGATTACATGCATCATACTCCTGAGCCAAGCAGAGAGCATTGTGGGAACTCTAGTCTCCTGAACAGGCATCCTTGATCTGCAGAACTATTCACAAGCTGCACCTCCCACAAGCCATCTGTATACCTCCCAACTTTTTGAGATGGGAATGAGGGACACCTATCAGCAAAAGTATGCAGGCATAGGACACACCTCGTCACACCCCCTTAAAGGAGAATTGTACAAAAAAATAAAAGCTTGGTTAAACCCTTAAGTGCTTTTTCACCATTACTATTCCTTTATATTGGCTTTTGGAATTTACAAATGCAGCAATTTAAAAATCAGGTGAAAGGTTTAGCACTGGAAAATATATTTTGATAGATAAAAAGTGCATTTTATATACACCTATATAGATCAGACCAAAATGAGGGACAAATGAGGAATAATGAGGGACATTGCTCCAAATCAGGGACAGTCCCTCGAAATCAGAGACAGTTGGGAGCTATGCATCTGTTCCAGGGAGAGAACACTGGGAGAGGCAATAAAGGGATCAACAGACCAGGCCCAAGCTCTCTTGCTTCCCAGGTTCCATCAAATAAACACCCCCTTTGCTGCTGTGCGAGAGGACTGCGGCCTACCAGGCAGCAACGCGACTTTCCTAGCTCCGACCCAGGCGGGTCAGACTCCACTTGCTACACAAGGGGCACCACCGCAGCACCCCTGTAAATATCAGCACCGGATGACTCATTGTTCCAGCAGCCAGACCGCCATCTCAGCCCGTTTGCAGAAGGAAGAATTGAATTGGATTGCTCTTCAGGAAGTTCCTACATTGTTCTCCAGATTGATGAGAGGGCACCTGCCCACAAATCCAATACCAGCCACTAGCATTTTCCACAAGACACGGTATACAGACACCTTATACCTGCATTACCCCAAGGATTACTACTGGTCAATCTCAGCTGCTTTGCCTTCATATGCATATCACTGTGTCACACTTATGGGTCGTACACACGGTCGGACTTTGTTCGGACATTCCGACAACAAAATCCTAGGATTTTTTCCGACGGATGTTGGCTCAAACTTGTTTTGTCTACACACGGTCGCACAAAGTTGTCGGAAAATCTGATCATTCTGAACGCGGTGACGTAAAACACGTACGTCGGGACTATAAACGGGGCAGTGGCCAATAGCTTTCATCTCTTTATTTATTCTGAGCATGCGTGGCACTTTGTCCGTCGGATTTGTGTACACATGATCGGAATTTCCGACAACGGATTTTGTTGTCGGAAAATTTTATCTCCTGCTCTCCAACTTTGTGTGTCGGAAAATCCGATGGAAAATGTCCGATGGAGCCCACACACGGTCGGAATTTCCGACAACACGCTCCGATCGGACATTTTCCATCGGAAAATCCGACCGTGTGTACGGGGCATTAGAATTCTTGTTTCTTTGAGTTTCAAGGGAACACACCACTATTACCTATATTACTTAATCTCTCATTAGGATTAAAGATATAATAGGCTGGCCTGGGATTCCGCTTTAGTAATGGTATTATAGACAGGAACCAGTAGCCTTTTTAGAGATCCATTCATTATTCGTCTGTTTCTGTGTACATTTATATTATGTATCTGTGATTTCAAACTGTCATTTAATTGCTTTGGGGACTTTTTTTCAACTGAGTCTTGGCTGTGTATCCAGGATTTGGCTGACTAAATACCATGTTACAAGACTCTCCTCTTGATTAAGTAAAATCTGAGAGAGCTAATCAATCTGCCTTGTGTCAGTGTGTTATTTAAAGTTATACACAACATGTCTGAACCTAGAGTGTCAGGAGGGCTGGAAAGTTCACAGAGTCAAGGTGGCGCAGACAAACATGCAATTCTAAGCAACCCCCAAGGGGGCAGTGCTACAGTAATAAGCTTGTTTGGTTGTAAAGTCAGAAGCTTTTTTATCTTAATGCATTCTATGCATTAAGATAAAAAACCTTCAGTGGGCAGCAGCCCCCCTCAGCCCCCCTAATACTTACCTGAGCCCCATCTCGATCTAGCGTTGTTGTACGAAAGCCTTGGCTGTCTGGAACTCTCCCTCCTAAATGGCTGAGACACAGCAGCAGGTGCCATTGTCTCCCGTTGCTGTCAAAGTCAGTGAGCCAATGGGGAGAGAGAGGGGGCAGGGCAGAGCAGTGGCTCCATGTCTGAATGGACACACAGAACAGCGGCTCGGCTTGGGTGCTCCAATAGCAAGCTGCTTGCTATGGGGGGCACTCAGCAGGAGGAAGGGGCCAGGAGCGCTGGTGAGGGACCCAAAAAGAGGAAGATCCAGGCTGCTCTATGCAAAACCAACTGCCCAGAACAGGTAAGTATAACATGTTTGTTATTTTTAAACAAATAAAAAACTAAGACTTTAATATCACTTTAACCCCAATGCAAGAGCATTTTTTTTAATTGCAATCATAGGATCCATTTTTAAATGTGAGGCCAGCTTAATCCTCTGCAGACAGAGTTTAGAACTCCTCACATGTCGGATGGGTAGATCTGCTTCCTGATGTCTGCACTGTGTAATGTTATCAGCCTCAGATATCATCAATCAGGTTCAAATTTCTAAAGCAGGTTACAATCTGACTGGTGGCTGTGAGAGACCCTCAGCAATGACACTTTAATATGGGAGGCTTTCTGCATGACAGCAAGCAAGGAGTCTACAGGACATTATTAACCACTTCAGCCCGGGAAGGATTTGGCCCCTTCAGTACTGAAAGCGGTAACCCCCGAGCCACACTCGGGATCGCATCACAGGATCCAGGTACAGTTACTTACCTTGTCCCCTGGATCTTGCGATGTCTCCCCACTGTGTGTGCGAGCCGTCCCCATGCTTGATTCATCACAGCGCCGTTCTCCGTTCCCTGCGAGCGTTGCGAGCATGGGGACGGAGCATGGCGCAAAATTCAAAAAGTAAATTACACACTATACATACAGTACACTGTAATCTTACAGATTACATTACTGTATCACATTATTCCACATCCAGTGCAGTGTCCAGTGCCCTGCTTGTAGTTTTATATTATAAATACTGTTCTTTCTGCCTGGAAACTGGAGATTGTCCATAGCAACCAAAACCGTCCCTTTACATCAAAAGCGGGTTTTAGACCAGCTAGAAAACAGCGATAATAAATTAGAATCACTCGCAGAATTGAGCGAGAGTGATTTGTGGGGAAATCCGTCATCAAACACTGAAAGTAATGACAGCGACAATTCTGCCACTGATCAAATTTCAGTGTTTTTGATTTTATTACATTATTGAATAATTGTTATCATTATTATATTAATATTTTTTATAATTATTTATAGTTATTTATTAAATTATAATTTATGATTTTGTGTTTCAAACTTTATCATACCCGGGCTGTCTCCTAGACTCTTGTTTGAATGGATTTAAGTGTGTTATTCCTAAGAATTACAGGCCTACAATATAAAACGCCAAATTACCATGCAAAACATTTTCCCGCTTTGAGCATCAAAAATCTGAAAGAATCATACCGCCAGGGAGGTTAATGACCAGGCCTTTTTTTGCGATATGGCACTACTTTATTTTAACTGACCATTGCACGGTTGTGCAATGCTGTACCCAAATAAAATTGATGTCATTTTTTTCCCACAAATAGAGCTTTCTTTTGGTGGTATTTGATCACCTTTGCGATTTTTATCTTTTGCACAAAAAAAAAAAAAAAAAAAAAAGTACTTTTTGCTATAGTACATATTCAATAAAAAATGTAAAATAATCGAATTTCCTTATCAATTTAGGCCAATATGTATTCAGCTACATATTTTTAGTAAATAAACATCCTAATAAGCCTATATTGATGAGTGGTTTGCGCAAAAGTTATAACGTCTACAAACTATGGGATGTTTATATGGAATTTTTATTTATTTATTTATTTTACTAGCGATAGCGGTGATCAGCAATTTTTTTGCTGGACTGCGACATTGCGGCAGAAAAATCGGACACCTAACTGACACTTTTGACACTTTTTTGGGAACCAGTGACACTAATACAGTGATCAGTGCTAAAAATATGCACTGTTATTGTTACTGTACTAATGACACTGGCAGGGTTAGGGGTTAACATCAGGGGCGATCAAAGGGTTAAGTGTGCTCCTAGGGAGTAACCAATCAAAAACAAACAGTCAGCGCAAAACCTAATGACTACTAACAGCAGCTGAACACTAAAGGCAAATATAGAAACCCTTTTAGACTAAGTATACTAAACAGTGCAGCGCAAAAATAATAAACAACTAAAGTAATCAATGAAAGAAAAGTCCATAAGCTCGTATGTAAAAACACACATGTAGATAGAAAACCAAAGATGTCAGCGGTGATAAAGGGTGCTTCATGCAAAGTCTGAAGTGCTCCTTAGTCCGTGCTCACACCATTAGTTAGCCAAACTGCTCACCTTGCGTAATAGACCCCTGAGCTAACAGGAAGGTCATAAGGGCATTCACCACCACTGGTGGTTAAGGTAAACTTGTAGATGGAAGCCGGGCGTCTCTTAAACTCCGCAGAGGAAGTCCTTTGGACGATACGCGTGCGGGAGTTCCCCTGAATATCACTGCAGCCACCTTACCAGCTTTGCTGTTACCAGTCACTATATGTTTTTTATCCTAGCACTTGGACTAAGTGCTATTGATGTGAGTACCTGTCTTTTTAATAAATGATACCTGTTTCAAGATATACAGAGAGCACTAGATATTTTCTTTGCATTTTATGTTGTCACGGGAGAGATACAAGTTCTATCTGCGGAGTTTAAGAGACGCCCGGCTTCCATCTACAAGTTTACCTTAACCACCAGTGGTGGTGAATGCCCTTATGACCTTCCTGTTAGCTCAGGGGTCTATTACGCAAGGTGAGCAGTTTGGCTAACAAATGGTGTGAGCACGGACTAAGGAGCACTTCAGACTTTGCATGAAGCACCCTTTATCACCGCCGACGTCTTTGGTTTTCTATCTACATGTGTGTTTTTACATACGAGCTTATGGACTTTTCATTCATTGATTACTTTAGTTGTTTATTATTTTTGCGCTGCACTGTTTAGTATGCTCCTAGGGAGTGCTTTCTAACTGTGTAGGGGATGCTCTGACTGGATGAAGACAGAGATCGGTGTTCTTGCTTACAGGAATACAAGATCTCCATCTTCTTCCCTGTCAGAACGGTGATCTGCCTTGTTTACATATGCAGAACTCCGTTCTGCCTCTCTGGGGAATGGGGAATGATCGCGGGTGGCAACAGGTCTGGCGGAGCAGCTGATTGGCATCCCTTGTGTCCAATCAGTGCGCGATTGCGCAAAATGACGCACAGGTACATACTATTGCACGAAATGACATACAGGTACGTGGTTTCACACACTAGAGCTGACCTGCCACAGTAAATATGCGGTAGGCGGTCGGCAAGTGGTTAAAAGGTAAATTAAAGGGGTTCCCAGAGCATCAGATTACTGACAGAAGGCAGTGGGGTGACTTCTGTCTTGGCACTACATCTATGACTGAATAATAAACTGGAGCTATGAAATCATATGCTGTGTTTCCTGTTAAACAATTTTAAGATGTTGCCTGATTGGATGAGGCGGAGGGGAGGGGTGGATGACATCACAATCTATACCTTGTCCAATCAGAGAATGCCTTGTATTCATTAATAAAAAAAAAAAAAGGATGTATTCTGAATGGGAGAGGTGCCAAGCAAGCAAACCCCACAAGTAGCACCCCCAGTGACCCTCCGGATGTGAGATGTGCAGAATTAGATGAAGCCGAGCTGGACCAAAATAAAATAATTCCTGGAGTTCAGCTTTACATATTTTTATTCTTATATCATACATATGAAACTATTCATGCAGTCCTGTCTCCAGCTAAGTGACGGAACTTATAGGAAACTTGTATTTCCACTTAGTGAGCATCGCACTTGTCAGTACATCTTCTGTGACCCAGTCTAATTTATGCAGAAGACATCTTGCAGAGGATTTATCAAAGCTTTACTGGTGTTCTGCAAAATTAATCTAGTTTTGCACTGACATTTTTAAGATGAAAATATTTTTCCAGATAAATCCCAGGGCCACAAGGCTTTATTTTTCTTCTGTCAGCATTCAGGTGGGACTCGGGAATGGCATAAAATGCAGATGCTTCAAGTGATAATCGCTTGTCTTATATTCTAATGGAATGAACTCCAATATTCATCACAATGGAGCACAAGTATAAAATGGTATTATCTCCTTCTGTTGGTAAGGACACCAGTTCATATACGTCTCTACAAGGTCTATCACAATAAAACCTACTCCTCTGCTCCTGTTAGACCTTGACTAAAAAAAGGATCAGGGCTTCGCAGGATGGGGCTGATCTAGGTGACATTTCATGCTCATAGAGGTGTGGAACTCAGACAAGGATGAAGTATAATGAAGTACTTCATTTATATTAGCAGAAGAATATGCATGAAAAGCAAGCATAATCCATCTGCAGTGGTCATATGTCTTAAAAAAAAAAGTGTAGTGTTTTGCATATATTTTCTTTACTGGTTGGATTCAGAAATAAAAAAAAAAATATTTTTAAATATATATTTTTATTCGGATGAGTTTGAAATGTTGCATAGGAACTTGTAGCATCTGCAGCCAAAATGTGCAGCTCTATTTTAATGTCACCTTTTCTTTACTGCTTTGCTGTAAATAGCCTTAGCTGTAAACAGACCTCCATAGCTGGAACAAAAATTACAGAAACACCCAAATGAGTCAGAAGGGAATCACATTACCCCTCCCTACTTTGCGCATACAGACCTGCCTAGATTTTCAGTAGACTGATATAGTCTAAAAATGAGCAAACTGTTGAACTCTATAGTTAGCAAGCCCACAATAATCAGAAAAATCTGTGCACCCTGTGCAAATTTTTATAAAATAATGCGAACGATATAAAAATAAAATCTTTAAAATGTAAAAATACAAATAAAAAAGAATTTTAGATTGCCTTTAAAGAATTTTTGCAGTTTAATTTAGAAAATGTTCTTTTCAAGTTGCTTTTTCACTGGTCGTTAAAAAAAATACCTGTGGAGACACTCTATATTTATGGACCTTGCTTTGTGCACTGGTCCAAATCATTTGGTGGAGGGGAGATTATGGTGTGGGGTTGTTTTTCAGGGGTTTGGCTTGGCCCCTTAGTTCAAGTAAAGGGAACTCTTAAGGCATCAGCATACCAAGACATTTTGGACAATTTCATGCTCCCAACTTTGTAGGAAGAGTTTTGGGATGGCCCCTTCCTGTTCCAACATGACTATGCACCAGTGCACAAAGCAAGGTCTATAAAGACATGGATGAGCGAGTTTGGGGTGGAGGAACTTGACTGGCCTGCACAGAGCCCTGACCTCAACCGGATAGAACACCTTTGGGATGAATTAGAGCTGAGACTGCGATCCAGGCCTTCTCGTCTAACATCAGTGCCTGACCTCACAAATGCGCTTCTGGAAGAATGGTCAAACATTCCCATAGACACACTGCTAAACCTTGTGGACAGCCTTCCCAGAAGAGTTGAAGCTGTTATAGCTGCAAAGGGTGGGCCAACTCAATATTGAACCCTACGGACTAAGACCTGGGGCCAGACTATATTGCTTTTATGTATTTGGCTAACAATCAGTTAAAGTGTACTGGTATCTGAGCCCCACAAACTGAAAATGCAAAACAAAAATTCAATTTTTAATATTCAAAGCAAACTCGCCCATCCATCAATGTCTCCATGCTTTACTTTGTTGAGAGATCATTTTGAAAAACATGTCTAGCCTAGCATGTCTAGCTGTGTCCATCTTGAGTGAGGGGAGATGATTCAAGTAGCATTTACTTCCTGGAAGCCATCTGCCCTTAGCTCAGGCATACAGACAGGAGGGTGAGCTTAGATGAGAAAGCCCTTCATCCCCTTATTTACATGAAAGAATAAAAAATGCCCATGAAGACTCATGAGATGTATGACATCATTTTGGCCTAGGTCACAAACCAGGAAGTAACTGTGGAAGTGTATAAAAAAAGGATACAACCAGGGCTTTTTTTCAGCTGGAACGCGGAGGAACGCAGTTCCGGCACCTCCACAACTGAATGTATTTTTTGCCAAGGATTGCTGAGATGTGCTGGAGAGTCTATTGATGCTGGCTGCTGGGGATCTGTTGTCATTGTTGGGAGTCTATTTTTGTGTGGGGCGTCTATTGTTATTGGGCAGGTCTATTGTTGCTGGCAAAGGGTCTACTGTTGCTGGGAAAGATCTACTATTGAGGGAGAGGTCTGCTGTTGGCTGCTAGAGGATCTGTTGTTGCAGGTGGGGTCTTTTGTTGCGGGGGAAGGTCTGTTGTTGTGTGGGGATCTATTGTTGCTGGAGGGTCTACTGTTGCTGGGGTGGGGTCTATCAAATTCCATACAAATTACTTCGTAGCACAAAATGATACTCGGTTTTGTATTCTCTAAAAGGAACTATTTTGGGAAGTGGGTAAGGGTTGGAGTCAAGAGACAGTGCTCAGAGGTGGGTAGGGAGCAGAGACGAAGGGTGACTCAGGAGGAGGGAGTTCCTGCACCTATTTTCTGAGAAAAAAAGCAGCCCTGGATACAACTATTTATTATATAGTAATATACCTTCCTATTTATTTACTAAGGCCAGTAGCATAAGGAATAAAAATAGTTAATGTTGATTGAGAGCGTTTAGTTCCATTTTAAACAGATTTAAAAGAAGCTCTTAGTTGCAGGCACTGAAGAGCAAATCCCCAAATTTCACAGCAGATGCACTAAAATCTTCAAGTTGGGTCTCTCAGGCAGCCTGAGGACTGAACAAAAGAAATGTAACAGATTCGTCCATCCACACAAACTGCGAGGATAGCCGAATCCCCCTTGCCGGGCTATTGTATTCTGACAGCTGCAGGCACTGTTTGGCTAAAATTGTTGACAGCCGCCCACCTTTAGTATGGCCACCTATATGATTTAAGCCTCGTACACACAATCAGATTGTTGGCCAACAAAACCGGTGGTCTTTTGTCCGAAGGGCGTTGGCCCAAACTTGTCTTGCATACACACGGCCACACAATTGTTGACCAACAAATACGAACGTAGTGACGTACTACGTAGTTTTTCAGCTCTTTAGTGCCACCCTTTGGGCTCCTTCTGCTAATTTTGTGTTAGTAGAAGTTTGGTGAGTGTTGATTTGTGCTTTTCATTTCGCACTTTTCATTTTGCACTTTTCAGTTCGTTTCTGAACGGTTCGTCAACCAGCCATGTTGCAGAATCGGAGGAGATAACATGTTATTTATTATTGGCCTTGGAGTTATTGCTTTGACATTATTTTTTTGGTTGAATATTGATTTGATTTGGTATATTTTCTATATTTTTGGATGCATAGAATGCACTTTTTGGTTAAGTTCTATTGGCAGATAGCATGTCTAATTTTAATTGTTTTCTTTTTTTAATGCACAATAAAAAAAATTGTGTAGAATAATACTTGGCTATGTGTTTTATTTCAAATGACAGTTTGGGAGTAGGCAGTTACACTTAAAAAAAAAATACAATGTAAAATTGACAAGGGACACCAACAGAGTTGTATCTTTGATCTTAAAAAGGTGTTGTGGTAACTTGCCCAAATAAAAAAAAAAGCATAATAATATTATTCTTGATATTACTAGGAAAAAAAAGTCTTTGAATATTCGTTTGCCATAACTCCATCAGTATCACCAGCAAAGCAGCTCCATTATTATCCCATTAAAAAAGAAGAGAATTGTGCGCTGCGTTTCAAGATTTCATCATTTTCCACATCACAAATGTAAATTCTCCATTCCGAACGATAGTTTACAAGACCGACCTCTTCTGGCTCGTCCTTGCTTCCGAGCACGCGTGTTTGTACTTTGGACTTTTGTCCGACAGACTTGTGTACACACGATCGGAAAAGCCGACAACAGACATTTGTCCGCGGAAAATTTTAAAACCTGCGATCCAACATTTGTCCGTGGAAAATCCGACAACAATTGTCCGATGGAGCAGACACACGGTCGGATTTTCTGCCAACAGCCTGTCATCACACATTTCCTGTCGGAAAATCCGATCGTGTGTACGAGGCTTTAGCGGAAGTCAGTGAGGGTTTGTTTTAAAACTTTTACTGCTTGTTAATATTATGTGAACATCTAAATGTCAACTTCTGGCCACAGGTTCTCATTAATGTCTTTAGTTTGGTTTAGTATCTGATATGTCACAACCATCTAAAAGTCATAACAGATGGTACTTTTACATCATACTAAAAAATGTATATTGATTCGATGTAGACACTTTGAAAAGAATTGTTTTCCAAAACTGTGCAGTCAAGTTTTGGATTAAAAAAAAAAATTCATGGAATACATTTTATGTATGATGCCTCCTTGTTCCAAAGAAATAAGATATTTATGTTAACATTTCAAACCAGTGAAATACTGACAGTTCCTCCTGCTGATTAAAGCTTGTAAACACATGATTCTAAAGCTATTGGAAAATAATAGACATTTTGTGGGCGTTTTATTGGGTTGTAGTATCTTTTTAGCAGCATGTGGGATGACTGAGCTTCACAACATGTCAACATAAATTTATCAGAAAGACACCAGTTTACAATGCAGTACGTTGATTAAAATGCTCATATTTTATTGTTAAGATTTTTTAAAAAGCCAAGCTTTTAGCTCTAATCCTTCTCTGTTTTGTACACATTTTACTGCTGATTCTAGATAATGACAACAACTCCATAGTCACCATATAAAAGAAAAAATGTCTTATTGGCTGAGAGGCATGTAATGGACTATGTACTAACAAGGAAGGGTCACCACTCCCCATGGCCTTTTGTAAGCAACAGCTGAAAACAGCCTACTGCTTCTGTTGCAAACGTGGATTTTATGGCTGCACCACAATGCGTCATTTCACCATCAGCTACAGCTACAATGGTTTGTTGGGTTAACTTAGTATCATTGGAAGATTGGTACGTTCTAATATTTTGGCTCATATACCTGTAGACTGAAAAACAAACAAAAGTGGGTGCCCAGGCCTAGTACATTATCCCACAAAATGTTAATACAAATATAATAAAAAGAACTACTTACAAACATATGAGTTAAAAGTGCTCAATAAGCCACTCCTCCGTGGTTTAGTGTTTCCAGACTTTGACAGTCTCTAGAACATAGGGAGGACCTCACTGGGGTTCCTGTAGGCTGATGTGTTTCATAGGGATTTCTTTCTTCCTCAGAGCCAAAACCTTTCTGGGAAGGTTTGGGAATCGCTGCTACAATGACCAGGTTCATTGAAGAAGTATTCATACCCCTTGAAATTTTTTCACATTTTGTCATGTTACAACCAAAAATGTACGGTAAATGTATTTTATTGGTATTTTATGTGATAGACCAACACAAAGTGGCACATAATTATGAAGTGAAAGGAAAATGATAAATGGTCTTCAAATTTTTTTTACAAATAAATATCTGAAAAGTGTGGCATGCATTTGGCCATATTCAGCCCCCTTTACTCTTATACCCCCTAACTAAAATCTAGTGGAACCAATTGCCTTTAGAAGTCACCTAATTAGTAAATAGCGTCCACTTGTGTGTAATTTAATCACAGTATAAATACAGCTGTTCTGTGAAGCCCTCAGAGGTTTGTTAGAGAACCTCAGTGAACAAACAGCATCATGAAGGACAAGGAACACACCAGACATGTCAGGGATAAAGTTGTGGAGAAGTTTAAAGCAGGGTTAGCTTTTAAAAAATGATCCCAAGCTTTGAACATCTCATGGAGCATTGTTCAATCCATCATCTGAAAATGGAAAGAGTATGGCACAACTGCAAACCTACCAAGACATGGCCGTCCACCTAAACTGATAGGCCAGGCAAGGAGAACATTAATCAGAGAAGTCGCCAAAAGGTCCATGGTAACTCTGGAGGAGCTGCAGAAATCCACATCTCAGGACAACTATTGGTTGTGCACTCCACAAATCTGGCTTTATGGAAGAGTGGCAAGAAGAAAGCCATTGTTGAAAGAAAGCCATAAGAAGTCCCGTTTGCAAGAAGCCATGTAGGGGACAAAGCAAACATGTGGAAGACGTGCTCTGGTCAGATGAGACCAAAATTAAACTTTTTGGCCTAAAAGCAAAACGCTATGTGTGATGGAAAACTAACACTGCACATCACCCTGAACACGCCATCCCCACCGAGAAACATGGTGGTGGCAGCATCATGGTGTGGGGATGCTTTTCTTCAGCAGGGACAGGGAAGCTAGTCAGAGTTGATGGGAAAATGGATGGAGCCAAATATAGGGCAATCTTAGAAGAAAACCTGTTAAGAGTCTGCAAAAGACTTGAGATTGGGGCAAAGGTTCACCTTCCAACGACCCTAAACATACAGCCATAACTACAATGGAATGGTTTATATCAAAGCATATTCATGTGTTATAATGGCCCAGTCAATGTCCAGACCTAAAATCAATTGAAAATCTGTGGCAATACTTGAAAATTGCTGTTCACAGACGCTCTCCATCCAATCTGACAGCTTGAGCTATTTTGCAAAAAAGAATGACCAAAAATTTCACTCTCTAGATGTGACTTGCATCTGTAATTGCAACGAAAGGTGGTTCTACAAAGTATTGAGATAAGGGGGCTGAATACAAATGCACATCACACTTTTCACATATTTATTTGTAAAACATTTTGAAAACCATTTATCGTTTTCCTTCCACTTCACAATTAGGCACCACTTTGTGTTGGTCTATCACAAAAAATCCCAATAAAATACATTTACGTTTTTGGTTGTAACATGACACATGTGGAAAATTTCAAGGGGTATGAATACTTTTTCAATGTACCGTATATTAACCACTTCCCCCGGATCGACGTCATATGATGTAATTTAGTTTTAGTGAAAAATGATGCCTGCAGCGGCGATTCACTACATTGTAAAAGCCATCATAGCAGCTATCTAGCCGCTTGATTGCTTTTACAGGTGGTGGAAGGGGATGTTGCCCCCCCCGCCGCCACACTCTGGTGTTTCTCTGGTCTCTCCTGTGTAATTGGGGAGCCAGAGAATGAACCTGCCAGCGCCGGCAGTTTACCATAGGTCATAGGGCCAGCTCTATGATCCTTGAGGGTTGAAAACGATGTCATGACATCAATTCCAGCTCTGGCAGATGTAAACTCTGCCATTTTTTTTTTTACTGGAAAGCCTGATATTGTTTTTTTTTTTTTTTTTATATCTCTGGCTTTCCAGCATAGAGGAGAGATGTGGGGACTTCAGACCCCAGATCTCTCCGTAAAGAGGACCTGTCATGCCCTTTTCCTATTACAAGGGATTTGTACATTCCTTGTAAAAAGAATAAAAGTTATCAAAAACTAAAAAAACTAAAGGGAGTGTAAAAAAAAATTAAAAAAATAAACAATAAAAAAAAAATAAAAATATATATTTTTTTTAAAGCGCCCCCATCCCCTCCTGCTCGCACGCAAAAGGGAACACATACATAGATCACGCCCGCATACGTAAACGGTGTTCAACAGACATGGGAGGTATTGCTGCGATCGCTAGAGCGAGAGCAATATTTATAGCACTAGACCTCCTCTGTAATTCTAAATTGGTAACCTGTAAAAATGTTTAAAGCTTCGCCTATGGAGATTTTTAAGTACTGTAGTTTGGCGCCATTCCACAAGCGTGCGCAATTTTAAAGCGTGACACGTTTGGTATCTATTTATTCGACGCAACATCATCTTTCATATTATACAATAAAATTGAGGTAAATGTTGTGTTTTTTGTTTTTTTTAAAACACAAAAGTGTTTTTTCTCCCCAAAAAATGGCGTTTGAAAAATTTGTAATTTTCTAGCAAAAAAAAATTATGATTTTTACATGTAGGAAAGAAATGCCAGAATTGGCTTGGGTGGCAAGTGGTTAAAGACCATTATGCTGGCCACACATGTTGTGATCTGGCTGTCCAATTTCTATACAATATGTACAATAAAGGCTTACCTAAACAATCCATTCAATTTATACCGAATGAAGCAAGCCCTCACTGCACAGCGGTTTGTACACTGAGATCATGAAATGAAACTGTAAGATGTTTGGCCTACTGAAGAGTTTTTGAAAACTATGCAGTGTAGGGGTCTGTAGGGGCCTATCCTAAATAATAATCTATTCATTTTATTGCAATCACAATGCAAAGCTGTTGGTAAACTGAAAGAACATTTTAAAATGTGTGGCAAGCTTCAATTTTTCTGCTGTATGCTCAGTTTTGTGCATAGTAAATCATGCTTATTAATGCATTTTTTATTTATTTATTTTTTTTTGTACATTAGATTTTGCTAAACACACACTACACGTGCTCCTGATTAGCAGTAAGGTTTATTTAAAACAGCACAGGCCCAGTGAAAGGGTAACACTGGTAAATAATGTCCACAGGGAGAGACAGCACACGGCAATTCCTAAACAGTGCACTGCAGATGACTGCAATGAGTAGTTTATGCAGATTTTAATCTCATCTCTGGAGCTTGCTAATTATGAGGAAAGCACAGCAAGTGACACGTTATTAAGCTTGTTATGATAGCAGCTTTCTTTATTTAACGGCCATGTTAGTGGCAAAATCAAGTGCCACTGCTCTCCATTATCAAATCAAATAACGTGGACAAGACTAGAGATGATAATGAAGGACACCAAGCTAATAAGATATTTATCTGTTTTATACAGAGGAAGAAAAGGAGATTTGCCTTTGTTAAGGACATAGCAAAAATGAATGCAAAAACATCTTAGGTAAATATGAGGGGTCTTCAAAAAGTTTCTGCACTTTTTTATATTTAATAAAGTAAAAAAAAAGTGTGGAAACTTTTTGAAGAACCGTTTTATTTAATATAAATATATTTCAATTTGGTGTTGAAATGAGCTAGATATAAGATTAAAACAGAACATAGATTAGAAAAATCAAGCTGCTCAACCCAACTCAAGCTGCAACTTGGACAGTCCAGATTTTGGCAGCTTCGGTCATGGGCAACCGAAAAAAAAAAAGTGTTGCAGTTTCCTAGTAGTGCCCCTGCAAATACCTGTTGATCAGGCCAGTGAAGCTCCCCTAATTGCAGCTTCCAGTTATGGTGTGGTAACAATGCTTCTGAATTCAGAGCAGATTTGCCACTCTGTTTTGGGCTGTGCATGCTTTCAATACAGTAGGATGAGAACCCGTTGCAGGAGGCATGCCTGTTGGCATTATCACTTCTGATTTACAAGCCTGTAGCCTGTCACTCAGCAACTGGCCTCACCTTATCCTGCCAACTGCTTTCTGAAATGACAGCACTACTTCTATTTTCGAAAAACTCCAACTGCGAACTGCAGTGTCTGGGAGAGAGAGCTTGTGAAGAACTAAGCGTTTGGCTCAGTCTGGGAAGATAAAGTAAAGGGTAAATTCACATTTTTATGAGAAATGAAATGATGAACTAACTTCAAACACCCTGGCCACCACCCCGGACCACACTGCACGTAGCGGTTGTGATGCCCCATGCTGCCAGTGTAACAGTCTAAACACCGTACACTGCAACACACAGCCCCAGAGTGAACATCCATCACACTGCTCTCAATGGCAAATTCTCCTTGGTCAGCATATCCACGTGACCATGCTTATTCATTTTTCATGAAAAGGTGAACTTAAAGCGGAGTTTCACCCATATAAAAGTCAGCAGCTACAAAAAGTATAGCTGCGGACTTTTGATAATCGGACACTCACCTGTCCCACGATCCAGCGATGAGGGCGAACGAATACCTGCTCCTCTCTCCCTCTTCTCCTTGGTCCCGGCATTGTGACTGTGGGCATCTGGCTGCGGCTTCACAGCCGGGCACGCAATGTGCGCTGTGATTGGCCAGGCTATCTTCTGGGAACTGTGACGTGTCCCAGAAGATTGCACGGAGGGAGGGGGGAGAGGTGAACTTCCTTCTGATTCCACGGAGCCCCGGGAGGAAGTGGGAGCTGGATGCCCCTAAAAATAGGATATCCGTTCCCTCCCAAAAAAATGACATGCCAAATGTGGCATGTCAGGGGGGTCACCTTCACTTAACCTCCCTGGCGGTATGATTATTTCAGATTTTAGGTGCTGAAAGCGGTACCATTATTTTGCACAGAAATTTGGCGTTTTATATTGTAGGCCTGTAATTCTTAGGAATAGTTCACTTAAATCTGTCCAAACCAGAGTCTAGTAGACATCCCGGGTATGATAAAGTTTGAAAAACAAAATAAAAAATTATAATATAATAAATAACTATAAATAATTATAACAAATACTAATATAATAATAATAAAAATTATATAATAATGTAATCAAATCAAAAACACTGAAATTTGCTCAGTTGCAGAATTGTAGCTTTTGTTACTTAGTGTTTGATGACGGATCTCCTCACAAATCACGATCGCTCAATTCTGCAAGTGATTATAATTTATTATCACTTTTTTCTAGCTGGTCTAAAACCACTTTTGATGTAAAGAGACAGTTTTGGTTGCTATGGACAATCTCCAGTTTCCTGGCAGAAAGAACAGTTTTATATATATAAAACTGCATGCAGGACACTGGGCAGACCACTAGGGACAAAGGGGATGTGTAGTTATTTGATACAATACTGTAATCTGTAAGATTACAGTATGCTGTATCTGTACTGTGTGTTTCACTTTTGAATTTACCGCCGAACTCCGTCCCCGTGCGTCGCAACGCTCGCAGGGAACGGAGCTCGGCACTGTGAATCGAGCGAGACACAGCGGCTCGCCGATCACAGCGGGGAGACATCGCAGGATCCAGGGAACAAGGTAAGTAAACTCTTCCTGGATCCTGCGATGCAAGCCCGAGTCTGGCTCGGGGATACCGCTTTTGGTATGAAAAATCCACCCCGAGCCAGACTCGGGAATACCGCCAGGGGGGTTAAAGCGGAAGTACCATTTTTGGGTGGAACTCCACCTTAATCTTTTAGATTTTTGTTTACTATATGAGGTTCGTGCATCACATAGTAACTGGATTTCAGAGCCTTTATATGTACTTTACACCTTCAAATTTTCCTCTTCATATGGTTCTTTTATCCAGGACATTCTGCACTTTCCAAACACAATTGTTCAATGTTCCATGGCTAATGCACTATATTACTAAAAATATGTGGATGCCATTCCAAATTACCAATTTGGGTGTTTCCATCAAAGAGTGCTGTTAATTCTACAGTATACAAAGACAATTGTGTGTCTCCAACCCAGTCCTGGGACAAGGTCATCCGGTGCCCAGGGCGAAGGTGAAAAACTGTGCCCCCCCCCCCTGTGAAAAGCTACAGCGCCTACAGACGATGGGATCTATACTAATGCATCAGTGACAGTGCATTAACCCCCTTCCTGCTGCATATTACCAATACCATTGCTAATTAAGCAAACTTCTCTCAGAGACTGCAGACATGATACAAGAGATCAATGCAGTCTCACCAGTGGCCATCAAATGCAGCCTACCACTGTGCCCATCAATGCCGCCTCACTATGCCCATAATTGCAGCCTCAATGTGCCCATAATCGCAGCCTCTCTGTGCCCATAATCGTAGCCTCTCTGTGCCTATAGTTTCAGCCTCTCTCTTTGTGCCCATAATCGCAGCCTCTGTGACCATAATCGCAGCCTCTCTGTGCCCATAGTTTCAGCCTCTCTCTTTGTGCCCATAATCGCAGCCTCTGTGCCCATAATCGCAGCCTCTCTGTGCCCATAGTTTCAGCCTCTCTCTCTGTGCCCATAATCGCAGCCTCTGTGCCCATAATTGCAGCCTCTCTGTGCTCATAATCACAGCCTCTCTGTGCCCATAATTGCAGCCCCTCTGTGACATAATCGTAGCCTCTGTGACCATAATCGCAGCCTCTGTGACCATAATTGCAGCCTCTCTGTGCCCATAATCGCAGCCTCTGTGCCCATAATTGCAGCCTCTCTGTGACCATAATCGCAGCCTCTGTGACCATAATCGCAGCCTCTGTGACCATAATCGCAGCCTGTGTGACCATAATTGCAGCCTCTCTGTGACCATAATTGCAGCCTCTGTGACCATAATTGCAGCCTCTCTGTGCCCATAATTGCAGCCTCTGTGCCCATAATTGCAGCCTCTCTGTGACCATAATCGCAGCCTCTGTGACCATAATTGCAGCCTGTGTGACCATAATTGCAGCCTCTCTGTGACCATAATTGCAGCCTCTGTGACCATAATTGCAGCCTCTCTGTGACCATAATCGCAGCCTGTGTGACCATAATTGCAGCCTCTGTGACCATAATCACAGCCTCTCTGTGTCCTAATTGCAGCCCCTCTGTGACCATAATCGCAGCCTCTGTGACCATAATCGCAGCCTCTGTGACCATAATTGCAGCCTCTGTGCCCATAATTGCAGCCTCTGTGACCATAATCGCAGCCTCTGTGACCATAATTGCAGCCTCTGTGCCCATAATCGCAGCCTCTGTGCCCATAATTGCAGCCTCTGTGACCATAATCACAGCCTCTGTGACCATAATTGCAGCCTCTCTGTGACCATAATTGCAGCCTCTGTGACCATAATCACAGCCTCTGTGACCATAATCGCAGCCTCTGTGACCATAATCGCAGCCTGTGTGACCATAATTGCAGCCTCTCTGTGACCATAATCGTAGCCTCTGAGTCCATAATCGCAGCCTGTGTGACTATAATTTCAGCCTCTCTCTCTGTGACCATAATCGCAGCCTGTGTGACCATAATCGCAGCCTGTGTGACCATAATCGCAGCCTCTCTCTGTGACCATAATCGCAGCCTCTCTCTATGACCATAATCATAGCCTGTGTGATCATAATCACAGCCTCTCTCTCTGTGACCATAATTTCAGCCTCACTTTGCCTATGAATGCAGACTCACCATAGCCTGCCCTGGATGCATCACACAGCCGACATCTCCTGCAGCGCTGTGTGTCACACAGCTGGGTCTGTGGGTGTGTTTGGCGGCGTAACAAGGTCCTGCCCCCCTAGACTGGCTCGTGTGATAGGCGGAACACTGATTCAATCCGCTACCACATGAGCCAGTCTAGGGGGGTGGGTCCTTTTTACAGCGCCGCCGAACACACACACAGAACCAGCTGTGTGACACACAGCGCTCCCGGCGCTGTGTGTCAAACAAGAGGAGGAGGTGGGAGGGGAGCGCTGCAGCCACAGATCAAAGCAGTCTGTAGCGTGGCCTCTACTGCGCCCCCCTTCCTCCAGTAAATGGTCCCGCCCAGGGCATCCGTCCCTTCTGCCCACCCCGGCCCTGCTCCAACCTTCTGATAAAAGTTTAGGGGAGATTCTTTTCTATTCCAACATGATTATGTCCCTGTGCACAAAGTCAGGTTCATAAAAACATGGTTTGATAAGTGGTATGAAGGAAACTGAATCACTGATTGCAAGCCAGGTCTTTTCATCCAACACCAGTACCTGACATCAATGCTTTTTTGGCTGAATGATCACAATATCCAACAGGCACAATCCAAAATCTTGTAAAAAGCCTTCCCTAATGAGTGGGGCCGTTATAGCTGCAAGGGAAAGGGGGAAGCCTCATATTATTGCCAATGATTTTGAACTTTGAATGCCCAAAATTAATATCATTTAGGTGTGATGGTCAGGCATCCACAATCTTTTGACCACATAGTGTAATAGGACAGACAATAAGGCACCTTAAAAAGAATCTGTAATATTGCCTATACAGGCCATCGGACACAGAGCATACACAGGGTTTAGACTGCTGGCTCTGATGGAGGAATGGAAAAGTTAGGGAACATGGTGAAGGTGAGTATTTGTGGTCGAGGTTGCTTTTTCAAGAGAACTAGTCACTGTGCCCAAGGGCAAAATGACAGGGAGGGGAGATTTAATAAGACTGGTGCATGCAAAATATGGTGCAGCTCTGCATAGAAACCAGTCAGCTTCCAGGTTTTATTGTCAAAGCTTACTTGAACAAGCTGAAGTTAGAAGCCGATTGGCTACAATGCACACCTGCACCATAGTCTGGGTGCTTCAGTTTTAGTAAATCTCCCCCAGAGTCTCTTGAAAGGTTATTATAGACTAAATATTTTGCATCAGATACATGCATTTTGGACAGGATCAAAGTGTAATTTGGATTTATTTAAAGTGGCTTACACAGAAAAAAACTTTCCTTCCTCTGAGGAAATATAAGGGTCTACTAGTTATATCAACATACTTAACCGCTTGTTGACCGTCTCACGCCGATGTACGTCTGCAGAAGGGCACTTACAGGCAGATTAACGCACCTGTACATTGCCCTTTAAGAAGCGGTTTGCGTGTGTGTCGCGACCTTCATGAGTGTGATCGCGGGTCCCGTGGACCCGATGTCCGCGGGGATACCCGTGATCGTCTCACGAAGAGGAAGAACGGGGAAATGCTGATGTAAACAAGCATTTCCCCATTCTGCCTAATGACAGGACACTGATCACCGCTCCCTGTAATCGGGAGCGGTGATCAGTGTCGTGTCACACATAGCCCCTCCCTCCCACAGTTAGAATCACTCCCTAGGACGCACTTAACCCCTACAGCGCCACCTAGTGGTTAACCTCTTCACTGCCAGTCACATTTACACAGTAATCAATGCATTTTTAATTGCACTGATCGCTGTATAAATGTGAATGGTCCCAAAATCAAAAGTGTCCGATCTGTCCGCCATAATGTCGCAGTCACGATAAAAATCGCTGATCGCCGCCATTACTAGAAAAAAAATATATATTATTAAAATGCCATAAAACTATCCCCTATTTTGTAGACGCTATAACTTTTGCGCAAACCAATCAATAAACGCTTATTGCAACAAAAATATGTAGAAGAATATGCATCGGCCTAAACTGAGGAAAAAAAATGTTTTTTTATATATTTTTTGGGGATATTTATTATAGCAAAAAGTAAAAAATAAGGCGTTTTTTTCAAAATTGTCGCTATTTTTTTGTTTATAGCGCAAAAATAAAAACCGCAGAGGTGATCAAATACCAACAAAAGAAAACTCTATTTGTGGGGAAAAAAGGACGTCAATTTTGTTTGAGAGCCACGTCGCACGACCGCGTAATTGTCAGTTAAAATGACGCAGTGCCAAATCGCAAAAAGTGCTCTGGTCTTTGGGCAGCCAAATGGTCCGAGGATTAAGTGGTCAATAATGGGATATGAACAACACATTTTATTTATGATTCTTGAAATATTTTGGTTTGCATAAATTAGCTTTTTGAATAAATTTGATTATTGAAAGCTTGCTCATTTTGATTCATGCTTAATATAAAAAGAAACGAGCAACTGAATCACAAAGGTTTGGGGGTCACACTTAAGACGCTTGTGAGTTTGGAGCACATTTGGTAAAGATTACTGATTATTTATCAAAAAGTAGTCAGGTTCCAGCTGTCATTGCAAGTTGGAGTTAAAAGGTAATTTGGTTGCATTTACAATTAAATTATTTAAATGACAAATAATAATATCTTAATGTTTGTTATATTTTGCTGACTCCCCTCCACTCTATGTACTACACGACTAGTCAAACATCTGCAGGTTCAAAAGCAAATAAATGGGCAAACACTCATTTTACTCAGGAAAAAAAATGTGTTCCATAGGGGCTAAACAAATTTATTTAAACGCTTATGCTCTTTACTAGAAAAATTTGAGTTGGTTACTGGGGACATAGAGAAGGCAAATGCATTAAATACCTACTTCAGCTCTGTGTATACAAAAGAAAAGAGGGAAGTCCTTAATGGGAATAATATTGACACAGTCCCAAATGATCCACAATGACTCAAAATTGAAATGTCCAGAAACATTTGGACAAATAAAGGCGAAAAAAGCACCTGGACAGATGTCTTACATCCAAGGGTCCCCAAAGAGCTCTATTATATCTAAGCCATTGTTTATTTAATGACTGGCATGTTATCACTGGATTGGTGTAAGACCAATGTTGTGCCTATATTTAAAAATGAATCAAAGTCTTTACCAAGAAACTATAGACCTGTTAGTTTATTTTTTATAGTTGGGAAGATATCGGAGAGTTTAATACCAGAACACATAGAAGAGTTTTTCGTAGGAAATAATATTTTAAGCAACAGACAGCATGGATTCATGAGAGACAAAAGTTGTCAAACATATCTGATTTCTTTTTATAAGGAATTAAGAAAACACTTAGACAAAGAGTAGCTGTGGATGTGGTATTCTTGGATTTTGCATTTGACACAGCTAATGTGTAAATTTTACAAAATGCAGCTTGTAAATGGATAGAAAACTGGCTAAAAGACCATATTCAGAGAATAGTGGTTATTGATTCATACTCTGAATGGTCTAAGGTTATTGGTGGTGTACCCCATCCTTCAGTGTTGCGACCCTTATTTTTAATATTTTTATACATTACATAGGGTCTGGGATTTAAAGTACCACTTCAGTGTTTGCAGATGACACCAAGCTATGCATTTGGTCTCCAACTTACAAAATTACCTCGGTGTACTATTTATTTGGTCAACTATGTGGCAAATGAGGTTTAATCACTTAAAGACCAGCCACCACAGTAGTACTGCGGCAGGTTGGCTCTCCTGGGTGAATCACCATCATTGTACGTCGGCCGCTTCAAGACGTCTAGGGGGTGGACGCGATGTCCGCCAGCAACTCGCGATCTCTCCTGAGAGAGACAGAACGGGGATCCTAGTGATTAGGAACAGTGATCTGTCTCCTCCTCCAGTCACTACACTCCCCCCCACAGTTAGAAACACCTCCCTAGGGAACACTTCACCCCTTGATAGCTCCCTAGTGTTAACCCCTTTCCTGCTAGTGACATTTATACAGTAATCAGTGGCTATTTTTTAGCACTAATCGCTGTGTAAATGTCACTGGTCCCAAAAAAGTGTCAAAAGTGTCCAATCTGTCTGCCGCAATGTCGCAGTCCCATTAAAAATCGCTGATCACCGCCATTACTAGTAAAAAACATTTTTAGAATAATGCTATAAATCAATCCCCTATTTTGTAGACGCTATAACTTTTGTGCAAACCAATCAATATACCCTTATTGTGCTTTTTTTTACCAAAAATATGTAGAAGAATACATATCGACCTAAACTGATGAAGAAATTCATTTTTTTACTTTTATTTTGGATATTTATTATAGCAAAAAGTAAAAACAATATTGTTTTTTTTTTTCCTCAAAATTATCGCTCTTTTTTTGTTTATAGCACAAAAATAAAAATAACATAAAAATGCAGAGGTGATCAAATACCACCAAAAGAAAGCTCTATTTGTGGGGAAAAAAAAGACATACATTTTGTTTGAGTACATCGCCGCTTATATCGATGTAGTGCCGTATCACAGAAAATGGCCTGGTCATTAAGGGGGCAAATCCTTCTGGTCCTTAAATGGTTAATGTTGATAAATGTAAAGTTATGCACTTGGGGCATAAAAAACATGCATGCATCATACATACTAGGGGAAGAACAGCCGGGGGAGTCAATGGTGGAGAAGGATCTGGGTGTTCTGGTAGTTCATAAGTTTAATAATAACATGCAACTAAAGCAAGCAAAATCCTTTCTTGTATTGAGGTATAAACGCCAGAGAGAGAGATATCATTTTGCCCCTGTACAAATCATTAGTAAGACCTCATCTGGAATAAGCAGTTCAGTTTGGGCACCGGTTCTCAAAAAGGGTATCGGGAACTGGAGAATGTGCAGAGAAGGGCAACCAAACTGATAAGAGGCACAGAGGAGCTCAGCTATAAGGAAGGATTAGCTGAACTGAATTTATTCTCTCTTCAGAA